>JADLZN010006938.1:0-1362435 GCA_018155175.1 Sinocyclocheilus anophthalmus | reverse complement strand
ATCGTCAAATTGACGTCAATCCCCAACGTTGGACAGACATTGCATTTTGGTTGAAAATGAAAATCGGGTTCATGTCAGAACCCAACGTAAGATTGATATCAGAGCCCATCGTCAAGTTGACGTCAATCCCCATCGTTGGACAGACGTTGTATTTTGGTTGAAAACGAAAATCGGGTTGACATCAGAACCCAACGTCAGATTGTCGTCACATCCCGACGTCGGATTGACGTCAGAACCCAACGTCAGATTGCCGTCAAAACCCAACGTCAGAACCCAACGTCAGATTGACATCAGAACCCAACGTCAGATTGACGTCAGAACCCAACGTCAGATTGTCGTCAGAACCCAACGTCAGATTGACGTCAAAACCCAACGTCAGATTGACGTCAAAACCCAACGTCAGATTAACGTCAGAACCCAACGTCAGAACCCAACGTCAGATTGACATCGGAAACCATCGTCAAATTGACGTCAATCTCCAACATTGGACAGACGATGTATTTTGGTTGAAAATGAAAATCAGATTGACGTCAAAACCCAACGTCAAATTGACGTCAGAACCCAACGTCAGATTTACGTCAGAACCCAACGTCAGATTGACGTCAAAACCCAACGTCAGATTATCGTCAAAACCCAACATCAGATTGACGTCAAAACCCAACGTCAAATTGACGTCAGAACCCAACGTCAGATTTACGTCAGAACCCAACGTCAGATTATCGTCAAAACCCAACATCAGATTGACGTCAAAACCCAACGTCAAATTGACGTCAGAACCCAACGTCAGATTTACGTCAGAACCCAACGTCAGATTATCGTCAAAACCCAACGTCAGATTTTTGCTCTTTGATGTCAAAACCCAACGTCAGATTGACGTCAATCTCCAACGTTGGACAGATGTTGAATTTTGGTTGAAAATGAAAATCGGTTTGGCGTCAGAACCCAACGTCAGATTGATGTCAGAACCCATTGTCAAATTGACGTCAGTCTCCAATGTTGGACAGATGTTGAATTTTGGTTGAAAATTAAAATCGGGCTGACATCAGAACCCAAAGTCAGATTGCCATCAAAACCCAATGTCAGATTGACATCAGAACCCAACGTAAGATTGACGTCAAAACCCAACGTCAGAACGCCGTCAAAACCCAACGTCAGATTGACGTCAGAACCCAACGTCAGATTGACGTCAAAACCCAACGTCAGAACGCCGTCAAAACCCAACGTCAGAACCCAACGTCAGATTGACGTCAGAGCCCAACGTCAGATTGTCGTCAGAACCCAAAGTCAGATTGACGTCAGAACCCAATGTCAGATTGACATCAGAACCCAACGTAAGATTGACGTCAAAACCCAACGTCAGATGACGTAAAAACCTAAAGCCCGATGGACGTCCAGAACCCAACGTCATAATGACATCAAACAACCAGTGGATTGACGTCAGAAACCCATCATCAAGTAACGTCAATCTCCAACATGGGACAGACGTTGTATTTTGGTTGAAAATGAAAATCGGGTTGACGTCAGAACCCAATGTCAGATTGACGTCAGAACCCAACGTCGGATTGATGTCAGATCCCAAAGTCAGATTGACGTCAGAACCCAATGTCAGATTGTCGTCAAAACCCAACGTCAGATTGTCGTCAAAACCCAACGTCAGATTGACATCAGAACCCAACGTCAGATTGACGTCAATCTCCAACGTTGGACAGACGTTGAATTTTGGTTGAAAATGAAAATCGGGTTGACGTCAGAACCCAACGTCAGATTGATGTCAGAACCCATTGTCAAATTGACGTCAGTCTCCAATGTTGGACAGATGTTGAATTTTGGTTGAAAATTAAAATCGGGCTGACATCAGAACCCAAAGTCAGATTGCCATCAAAACCCAATGTCAGATTGACATCAGAACCCAACGTAAGATTGACGTCAAAACCCAACGTCAGAACGCCGTCAAAACCCAACGTCAGATTGACGTCAGAACCCAAATTCAGATTGACGTCAGAACCCAACGTCAGGACGCCGTCAAAGACCAACGTCAGAACCCCAACGTCGATTGACGTAGCCCACGTCAGATTGTCGTAAGAACCCAACGTCAGCTTGCGTGCAGAACCCAACGTCAGATTGGACGTCAGCACCCAAATTCAGATTGACGTCAGGAAAACCCAAACGTCAGATTGACTGTCAAAAGCCTAACGCCAGATTGACGTCAGAAACCCAACGCAAATTGACATCCAAAAACCAAACGTGATGATTGGACGTCAAGGGGCAACCCTCATCAACTAAGTAACGCATTCCAACATGTGGACAGACGTTGTATTTGGTTGGAAAATGAAGATTGGGTGACGTCGAACCCAACGTACAGACTGACGTCCAAAAGCAACGCCCCATCAGAAGCCATCAAAACCAACGTCAAAACCCAACGTCAGATTGACGTCAGAGCCCAACGTCAGATTGTCGTCAAAACCCAACGTCAGATTGACGTCAGAACCCAACGTCAGATTGACATCAGAACCCAACGTCAGATTGACGTCAGAACCCATCATCAAATTGACGTCAATCCTCAACGTTGGACAGACGTTGCATTTTGGTTTTTGAAAATGAAAAGGGGTTGACGTCAGAACCCAACGGTCAGGATAAACTGACGTTTCAAAAACCAAAGCGAGAACGCCATCAATAAAACCCAACGTCGAACCAACATAAGATGACGTCAGAGACAACGTCAGATTGTCGTCAAAACCAACCGTCAGGACTGACATCAGAACCCAATGTTCAGACTGAAGGCAGAACCCAACGTCAAACTGACGTAGAACACAACGTCAGATGTCTAAAAACCCAACGTTCAGACGACGTAAAACAACGTCAGATTGTCGTCAAAACCACGTACAGAATGACGTCAAAACACAACGTCAGATGTCGTTCAAAAACCAGTCAGACTGACGTCAAAAATACCCAACGTCAGATGACGTCAGAACCCAACGTCAAATTGACCCATCAAAACCCAACGTGAGATTTGACTCAGAACCCATCATTGCAAGTGACGTCAATCTCCAACATTGGACAGACGTTGTATTTTGGTTGAAAATGAAAATCGGGTTGATGTCAGAACCCAACGTCAGATTGACGTCTGAACCCAACGTCAGATTATCGTCAAAACCCAACGTCAGATTGTCGTCAGAACCCAACGTCAGATTGACGTCAGAACCCAAATTCAGATTGACGTCAGAACCCAACGTCAGGATTATCGTCAACACCAACAATCAGATGACGTCAAAAAAACAAACATCAGATTGACGTCAGAAAACAACCTCAGATTGACGTCGAACCCAACCTCAGATGGACATCAAAACCAACGTCAGATGGACATATGAACCAAACGTCAGATTTATCGTCAAAAACCCAACGCAGATGTAGTCAAAAAAAACCCAACAGTCAAAGGAACATCAATCTCCAACATTGACCGACGTTGAATTTTGGTTGAAATTAAAATCGGGTGAACATTCAGAACCACAAAGTCAGATTGCCATCAAAAAACCCAATGTCAGATTGAGTCAGAACCCAACGTCAGATTGTTCGTCAAAACGCCAACGTCAGATTGCGTCCAGAACCCAACGTCAGGACTTGACGTCAAAACCCAACGCATTGCCTGATAAGGCAGCGAGTCAGCTGCAGCTAATATGTTAATCATGCTCAAAACATGTTAGCAACATGCTAACATCATGTTACACAAGCTAACAACATGCTAATCATGCTACAAACATGCTAGCAACATGTTAATCGGTTAGCAACCATAAGAATCAGTGCTATTAGAAACATGTTAACAACATGCTAATCATGCTAACATCGTGTTAAAAACATGCTACCAACATGACAACGTTAATCATGCCAACAACATGTGATTCATTCTAGAAACATGGTAACAGCATGCTAAAACCATGCTAGCAACATGTTAAATCATGTTAGCAATGTGTTAAATAATTTATAACTGCTTCAGACTTTCAGGCTAGGCTTTCTCAATCCAACTTCAAAGTTTGTTCACAAACTTTACTCATCTAGTTCAGTTTCTAATCACAAGAAGACACATTTTTGTTTTTATTCTAAATGTATACACATTACCTTAACTCACCAAAGACATGCATTTTTAAGTGTGGCTTAAGTGTCCAAATACTTTTGGACACAACTATATCCTAATATGATAAAAGCTGCAGGAAGAAATCTCAATGCCATTTTATAAGCCATTTTTATCTGTAGGGGAAGTCAGCTGTTTCTTATTGGTATGGACGTGACAAACTGCTCCACATAAAAGAGAGAAAAAACTTAGGACTGATTGTTTGAGGCAACTCAAGGGTGCAGACAGCGCGTTGGAGGTCAAACTAGTATAATTAAGAAATCTTGCAGGCATTCGTACCCAGAGAAGTGCTTCGGGCTAACCAGGCATCAGCAAACGTGATCCTTCAAAAACTTTTTCTTGTAGACATATTTGTGCAAGTGTTCATACACACATATGTGGCACATGAGACCACATCATACGCTGTATACCTGCCTGAGGTATTGAATTTTATTTTGTGTTAGATTTAGTTGTTACACTTGATGTTATCATGAAGCTGGAAGGGTTTTAGTGCCCCGTGAGCCATTAACTGCTGACAAGAGCAAAAAAAACCTCAGTGGAGCTGCTCACAATGGCCATGATTTTATGTCAAGACATAGATCTCCCACGGCCGTGCAGATGTCTAAAGGCCATTCGGGAACTCTCGGGTTCTGCTGGATCAGATGAATTAGTAAACACATTTGGGAGGATGTGGCAAAATATCTTCACTTAAGGGCAGCTCAGTTGAATCGATTTGTCTCAAAGGGATTTTGCTGCTCAGTTTACACTGGGTAGACAGTTATTCTTATCTAACAAGGAGCTCATTAGGTGAGGAGAAGATCTGCAAACCTTTTTGGCATTATCTGGATTTCTAGATAAATGGTTCCAACACAATGGTTTTATCTTGACACAAGTCAAAATAATGAATAAAAGGGTAAAACGCATTAAAATTCATATAGCAGCAGTTCATATAGCACTTAAATTTTTATTGAACAAATAATTAATATACAGGTTCAAATCCAGACCTAATATATAGTTTATTATTAAAGAAAAAATGCAGTTGAGCTTGATCGTCAACATGCACTTTTGTGGTATAGAAAAGAGCAGTTTGGACACATCCTGTTTTACAGAACAAAAATAAATAAATTAATTAATTGTAAAAGGAAAGAAATATTTAAATCATGAATTTAGAGAGACATGAGGGTTGGTAGATAATGAAAGTAAAGTTTAAAGCAAATCTTCTGTAAAAGGTGTGATTTAGACGTGTGAAGGCACAATTTTCAGCAAACACCTTTATCTACAATAATTGTGCATATTTTAATTCTCAAAAGATACAAGAATTTCGGAAGTCACATTTAAAATCCTTTCAAATATCTGAAAAAGCCTTTTTTTCAGAGAAATAAAGGCTTTCTCTGGCTTCTAAACAAATGTGTGGAGATTAAAAAGACCATTCAGTTTACATAAATATAATTCTGAAATGCATTGTCCTCTTTGGCCTCATACAGATAAAACCATGTGAAAATTATAACCTCAGCTAGTTTTCGATTTATCCCGAACTTTTGGGTCACTGCAATGGTGCTGACTCATCGCCAGTTTTAGATAACAGAAAGTCAGCTTTACATTCAAAATAAAACATATATTCTGTCCTTGAACAGCAAAGAAGTCTTTAATAATTGTGAGAAATACAGAGCCTGAGGCAGCAAACACAGCTCCACCTCATTACATTGTCTCAGTTCTTCAGTTGGGATGAGATTTGGGTGTTGGTATTGAGCATTTTAGACCACTGAGCATTGCGCCAGGAGTGTTGCTGAACAATCAGCCAGTCTTTAGTTGGATGCCTGAGGCTTCAGAACTCCTGTTGGATCCATTTCCAGTCTTTTGAGCTTTAAGTGTTCCTCTGAGGTCCTATATAAATCACTGTTCATCAGTACTGCACTGAACTGAATAATACTGCAAAGAGCCTGTAGCCAAAATTATGCATTTATTTTGCATTGCAGGGCAGGTCTAACCAATACCCAAAATGAACATAACCGCTTGATTCCTATGATCATTCTTAAGTCCCATGGGGTATTTAAAGAGATAGTTCACCTAAAAATTTAAATTCTGTTAATCATTTCCTTTCCTTATATCATACTAAACCCGCATGAATCTCATTCTTCTGTGAAACAAAAAAAAAAAAAGACATTTTGAAAAATGCCTTGGATTTTTGCCTATACAATGCAATTCAATTGGGGTCCAAACACATTTTGGGCTTCAACATTTCAAATATCTGCTTTTGTTTTCCAAGCAAGGAGAAAGTCATACAGGTTTGGAATGACTTGAGGGTGATTAAATAATGACAGAATTTAAATTTTTGGGAAACTGTCCCATTAAAGGGATTGGTCATACAAAAATGAAAATTACCCAATGATTTACTCACCATCAAGCCATCCTAGGTGTGTATGACTTTCTTATTTCATATAAATTCAATCAGAGTTTTGTTAAAAAATGTCCTGGCTATTCCAAGCTTTATAATGGCAGTGAATGGTGGTCGAGATTTTGAAGCCCAAAAAAAGTGCATCCATTCATCATAAAAATAAAAAAAAAAGTTTATTAATTTATACTATCGAGGTTTAAAAAATAGCCGGTTTTGTTGTTTTTCACACATGCCATTTTATGTATGTGATTTACAGAATCTGCATAATAAAAATAAATTTATAGAAATATAAAATTTCTTTTAAAAGTACTACACATGGCTCTGGGGGTTAATAAAGGCCTTCCGAGGCAAAGCGATGCGATGGTATAAGAAAAATATCCATATTTAAAACTTTATAAATCGTAATCTCTAGCTTCCACTACTACGAGCGTTAATGAGACCAGTGCCCGTTCATTTTGATGTGAACTATCCCTTTAAGAAGGTTAGTTTAAACCTCTGAGGTCAGCAAAAGCAATGAGAGTTTGTGGCATGTTTTCCTGATAATGCTGAAAAGAACTTAAATTACTCTGTCATTTTTTATCGTACAGATAAGAGCAATACATCATTCAAATCTGTAAAGGGTTTACTTTTATTTGTGTACACTCACAATAGCAACAAAACTTTGTGGTTTTGTAAAATAAAGAAAACAAACTGTGTGCTTTCTGCCGTCTCGGTCTCAGTGAACTTCTTTCTGAAACGTGTCACAAAAA
This sequence comes from Sinocyclocheilus anophthalmus, assembly GCA_018155175.1. Classification (NCBI taxonomy): domain Eukaryota; kingdom Metazoa; phylum Chordata; class Actinopteri; order Cypriniformes; family Cyprinidae; genus Sinocyclocheilus; species Sinocyclocheilus anophthalmus. The sequence continues at coordinate 1,355,186 of JADLZN010006938.1, read as the reverse complement.
TTAATTAAAACTCCGCAAATACTTGACACACAGACATGAGACATATATCTATAGAAAGCTTGAAGTGTCTACTTTTAAATGAACTAAATCAAATCGAAAACAAATATTATCTGTAAGAGTAATCCATATGAAACAAACACGAGGTCTTCATCAACATCAGAAGCTGTTCAGCTACATTGGGCTGATATGCTACACAAATATGGTCAAATAAGCTCCATGACTACTGATGATGGGGCTGTTTTTTCTTGAATGCATGGCAAGCAGCAGCAAACACCTTGGAAATACCAGGTAAGGTTTACTTGTTACAACAGTTGAACAGGATCTGTTTCAGGAATGGCATAAAGATGTGTTACTTTTCAAGTCTCTGTGTTTAGATCAGTGTGCTCAAAGTCTTTGACCTTCACTGTGTATATTTTGATTATACTGTGTTATAAGTAAAATACAAATAATCAAAACCCCCATTATTTTAGTCTCCTCACATTAGGGGTGGGCGCTATACCGGTATGAAAGTGACTACCGGTATTATGTTGTTCCATGATATGGATTTATACCGTTATATATTCATGAATTTGACAAGAAACTTTCTAAACACAAAATTTTGCATTTATATTGTTTTGTTCAATTTGGTACGTTTTGCCAATTTTAACACAAATGACGATAAAGAGTCGAGGCTGAACGTTTTTATCCTCTGTGTGCAACGCTGTACTACACAGGCATTAGTAATCAAACACAGAGAATCGTAACAGACCCATTTAATAGAGCACAAATCGCCTGCTCCAGACCAGTGGTTCCCAAACTCGGGGACGCAGCAAGGCTGCATGTGTCAGTCATGTGGATAGTGTCAGTCAGCAGATTATTTTGCAAAATAAATCTCTGCAGGGTGATAAAGACTACACTACGTAATTTTCCCGCTTATGCGGCCACTTGCCTGATAAGTAAATAATTGAGCGCAAAATATTAATTTTACATTTTAATTACCTCAACATGACTCACAATACCCGCTTGAGCGCTCCGTTATCAGCTGTAGAAGTTGTGGTTGTATCAATAACAGACCACTAAATGGCGCGATTGAAGAGTCAGAGTTGTATTGCAGGCAGCCATGTAGAAATATAAACGAACGATGCATGGTTCTGGCTCTAAGCAGAGCCGTTTCTAGCCAATTTTACTCCCTAGGCGAAATCCCTATTGCCCCCCCCACCCATTAGTATTATATATAGTGGGGCAAAAAAGTATTTAGTCAGCCACCAATTGTGCAAGTTATCACAATAAAAAGAGGAGGAGGGCCTGTTGTAATTTTCATCATAGGTATACCTCAATTATGAGAGACAAACTGAGAAAAAAAATCCAGAAAATCACATTGTAGGATTTTTAAAGAATTAATTGGTAAATTCCTCGGTAAAATAAGTATTTGGTCACCTACAAACAAGCAAGATTTCTGGCTCTCACAGACCTGTAACTTCTTCTTTAAGAGGCTCCTCTGTCCTCCACTCGTACCTGTATTAATGGCATATGTTGAACTCGTTATCAGTATAAAAGACACCTGTCCACAACCTCAAACAGTCACACTCCAAACTCCACCATGGCCAAGACCAAAGAGCTGTCAAAGGACACCAGAAACAAAATTGTAGACCTGCACCAGGCTGGGAAGACTGAATCTGCAATAGGTAAGCAGCTTGGTGTGAAGAAAATCAACTGTGGGAGCAATTATTAGAAAATGGAAGACATGCAAGACCACTGATAATCTCCCTCGATCTGGGGCTCCACGCAAGATCTCACCCCGTGGGGTCAAAATGATCACAAGAACTGTGAGCAAAAATCCCAGAACCACACGGGGGGACCTAGTGAATGACATGCAGAGAGCTGGGACCAAAGTAACAAAGGCTACCATCAGTAACACACTGCGCCGCCAGGGACTCAAATCCTGCAGTGCCAGACGTGTCCCCCTGCTTAAGCCAGTACATGTCCAGGCCCGTCTGAAGTTTGCTAGAGAGCATTTGGATGATCCAGAAGAGGATTGGGAGAATGTCATATGGTCAGATGAAACCAAAATAGAACTTTTTGGTAAAAACTCCACTTGTCGTGTTTGGAGGAGAAAGAATGCTGAGTTGCATCCAAAGAACACCATACCTACTGTGAAGCATGGGGGTGGAAACATCATGCTTTGGGGCTGTTTTTCTGCAAAGGGACCAGGACGACTGATCCGTGTAAACGAAAGAATGAATGGGGCCATGTATCGTGAGATTTTGAGTGAAAACCTCCTTCCATCAGCAAGGGCATTGAAGATGAAACGTGGCTGGGTCTTTCAGCATGACAATGATCCCAAACACACCGCCCGGGCAACGAAGGAGTGGCTTCGTAAGAAGCATTTCAAGGTCCTGGAGTGGCCTAGACAGTCTCCAGATCTCAACCCCATAGAGAAAATCTGTGGAGGGAGTTGAAAATCCATGTTGCCCAGCGAAAGCCTCAAAACATTACTGCTCTAGAGGACATCTGCATAGAGGAATGGGCCAAAATACCATCAACAGTGTGTGAAAACCTTGTGAAGAATTACAGAAAACGTTTGACCTCTGTCATTGCCAACAAGGGTATATAACAAAGTATTGAGATAAAAATTTTTAATTGACCAAATACTTATTTTCCACAATAATTTGCAAATAAATTATTTAAAAACCCTACAATGTGATTTTCTGTATTTTTTCTCTCTCATTTTGTCTCTCATAGTTGAGGTATACCTATGATGAAAATTTACAGGCCTCTCTCATCTTTTTAAGTGGGAGACTTGCACAATTGGTGGCTGACTAAAAACTTTTTTTCCCCACTGTATATATATATATTTAAAGTATTTTCAGACACCAGTTGCTTGTCACATTAAAATTGGTTGTCATAGTAACGGCACTAATTTGTGGAGATTCAGTTCATTGAGTTGACAATCTGAATCTGAATGCATTATTTGTAAATTGAATGTTAAGAAACATTTTGCACAATTTAGTATCTGTAATATCATTGTGTTGCCAATAGATGCCTGTATAGCCCTATGCAACAATACCTAGTGGCTAAGACATTGCACATAAAATCACACATAAATTTTATTACATTTTAATTTGGATACTATACTACTACATATTGTTAGATATGATCAATGGCTACTTTTTTGTCTTTATCTGTTTTTTTGTTAATTTTTTGTTGTTGTTTCTTGAAACATTGATGTAAAGTGTCAGTTATTGCATTATTATTTCAGTCAAACCTATAAAAAACTTTGTTACCCCCAAACTACATGTAAAAGCTTTATCAGTGGCATAAAAGAAACCAATGCAGCTACTTAATCATTTGATACTCATTAACGTCCCCTTTAAATAACGTGACACTATGCCCTCTTTGACGCTGCTCCCATTAAGCGCTGTTGGAAGTGAATGAATTGATTCAGCATTTCGACACCTCCGTAAGAATGCATTTAACTCGATAAAGCGGTCTAATAAAGGATGTATTGATCTCGTGAATTAGCGAATTTTACAAATATTTTTTAATTGGATGTTAGTTTATATGGGAATATTACATGACATGGTGATCCTTTAACAATGCATTTGCGCAAAAAAACGCACACCTTTTGGACAAAACTGCCTAAACAAAATATTGGACAAATGGGCACACAAAAGGGCACAAATTACTGCCTAAACAAAATAATGATTTTGTGCACTTTATTTATGTACCAATATTTTAAATTGGCCTTTGAACTTAGCTTTATTGCATGGCAAAAAAAAGCAAGTACTGCTCACTGCAGAGCCAAATAACCTCCAGCTCCCCCTCTCTGGATGTCCAGCTCCACCTCTGTGTGAACTAATGGGTGGAGTTTTGTTTAGCGATAGGGTAAGGGGTAGGGTTAGGGAGTGGTTGGGTGTCTAGCTCCACCCATTACATCCAGCGAGGGGGAGCTTGAGCTCCAGCTCCTCTCATTTGGCCCTCTCAAAAAAAGTGTTACCTTGCCAAAGCACTGACAGAGCCCACTGATCTAACGGCGTTGTTGAGCGCTCCAAATGCAAACTTTGCATGCAACAATCAGGCAGCAATTGACAAGCACTCTGATCTAGTGGCATACAGGCATCGTCAGATTGACAGTACTCTAGCCCAATAATGTTGGGGAATCCAGTGGGGGTGGCAGTCATATTTCAGGGTGACTGTGCCACTCTTTATCACAACCCAGCTAAAAGTGCCAGTACATGCACTCATTGGCGCCCCTTCAGCTGGTGGCGCCCTAGGTGACCGCCTAGCTCGCCTATGCCTAGAAACGGCCCTGGCTCTAAGCATGTAAGTTACAAGTTTGTGAAAGGACTTCCAGCGCCAGGTAAACGTAAAGCAGATTATGAATATACTTAAGATTCACAAATACCAAAACAGCGTGTCTACACCAGACGCGAGCGGCAAGATTTGACAAAAGCAAATAGAACCCAGTGATGTTCTCTGCTTTGGATGTGGCGCGATGCGAGAAATCCATGACAGTAAACTGATGCCCCGTTCTATTTCTGACGAACTCCAGCGCTTGACACACAAGAACAATTTCAAATATTCATTAAGAGAATCTGTGAAAAAAATGGTTTCCTCAAAAATATTAAGCAGCACAAATGTTTTCAACACTGATAATAATGAGAAGTGTTTCTAAAGCATCAAATCAGCATATTAGAATGATTTCTGAAGGATCATGTGACACTGAAGACAGGAGTAATGATGCTGAAAATTCAGCTTTGATCACAGAAGACAGTAGCCTATATGTTAAAACATTCAAATAGATCATTTAAATTTACAGGGTTTATTGTATTTTTGATAAAATAAATGTAGCCTTGGTGAGAATAAGGGAAACTTTCCCCACAAAAAAAGAGGGGGGGGGGGGGCCTTGAAAACAAAAGTTTGTCCTAACAAAAGGGGGGCCCGGCCAGAAAAAGTTTATATCTCGCAAATCTGACTTTTTTTCTCGCAATTCTGACTTTTTTTCTCAGAATTGTGAGATATAAACTCGCAATTGCGATTTATAAAGTCAGAATTGCGTGATATAAACTCGCAATTGCGAGTTAAAGTCCAATTTTGAGGGGGAAAAAAAGACTGATATGTTCTCAGAATTGCGAGTGTATATCTCACAATTCTGAGAAAAAAGTAATTAATTGCGAGAAAAAAAGTCATAATTGTAAGTTTATATCTCGCAGTTCTGACTTTATTTCTCAGAATTGCGACTTTATGTCTCTCAATTATGACTTTTTAACTCGCAATTGCGAGTTTATATTACGCAATTCTGAGAAAAAAAGTCAGAATTGCGAGTTTGTATCACTCAATTCTGAGAAAAAAAAGTCAGAATTGAGAGACAAAAAGTCGCAATTACCCCTTTTATTTTTTATTCAGTGGCGGAAAAGGGCTTCCATACCTACCTCATGTTGCACGTTTGCACTTTTTGAGAATAACAATGGCACAATAAAAAACGGCTTTTCAGATCTATGTCCAATCCCTCACTTTTTCTAGTTACATAAGGCTAAAATATTTTGCCTGTAATTTTTTTTCTCATATCGCAATATAATATCAATATCGCCTGGACAGTGTAAAATATTGTGATATGAATTTTAGCTCATATCGCCCACCCCTACCTCACATTCTTTCTTACTTGCCACAGTCACACTGATGGGCCATTAGGCCTTTCTAACACAAAACATGTCTTACAAAAGTTAAATCAATATATTGTTTTCTGTGAATGAGTGAGTAGGATGATTTTCACATCATTTTTAGCAAAAACTTTAGCCTACCACATCCAGTTTTCAAAAGTCTTGTGAACAAGTGTTCTGTAAGTGATTCATGGCCTTATTTCTGTGACTTAAAAATTTAAATTTTTTACTAACAACGCATAAATGTTTTCCCAAAAACACAAACATGTACATTCATGTTGCTTACATATTATTGTAGCACAGTTTGTGCTGAATACAGTCTAATCAGACTTTAGCCATTAATATGTTTTTAAGACACCGAAAAAAGCACAAATGTCAGGGCATGCCAAAACTTCTCCAGGGCCCCAAAACCCCCTCAGGTCCCAGAGGGTTAACTGCAAATGGTTTATTAACACAGTGCTTAACAAGTAATGAATTTGACGAGTCATCCATATTGAACTTTTCCAATAACAAATAGCCTGTGGCACACTGAATGTGTGTAGCATATTTCTAGAACATCAGGTTGTGACAAAGAGCATAGCTTCAAACATGTCTACACTCCAATCCATGCGCTGACATTCTTGAGGGAGTTTTGCCACCTCTCCAATAATGTTTGTAAATGGCCTGCGATGCCGCTGCTGCATCCAGAATACCAATGCAATCTCCGCAGTAACACCCAGTCCCCAGGCGTTTCCTGTGCGCACGTGTCTGGAAATGACAGCTTGGCAATGTGACTCTTGACGGAGCTGCATTGTTTCAAATTGCGTGGCGGCAGAGGGAGTTTGCATCTCTGAATAAAACGACAGCAGACTCCTACGGAGCTGCGGCTAGGGAACGCTAGCATCAGTTTAGTCTCAGATTCATACCTCGGGTGAAGGGCAGTGAAGAAATGCACCATCATCAGTTACAATCTACAAAAGAGGAGCATGTCACGTAAACAAGAGGAGACAAGTCCCGCGCCAGCCATCTGGAGGAGAAAACAATATTTTCTCATTCCCTCTCTAATAAAGGAAGACGCGAGATGGCTCTTTCACAGGGTGCTCTCTGTGTATTATTGGCAGGCAGGATGAAAGATGAAAGGGTTGTGGTCATGGAGATCTGCTCCAGAGATGCCCACGGAGCCAGTAAGGCGATGTCACACAAATCAACATGTGCTTTACACCTACCTAGGAGGCATGAATCTTTCCCAGAAATGTTTTGGCATGGCATTTCATCCTCCATTCGTTTTCTTTAATTGGAAGCTCTAAGAACAATGACTGGAGGGCTCCTGGTGGACTTTCCTAAGCGACCAATATTTTAACTTGGCAAGAGGCCTCGCTCAACATGTGCAAGACAGTATCATATTAACTAGAGATGCACCGATGTATCGGCCGGTAATCAGTTTCGGCCAATAAAGGTAATTTTTCGTGCCATCGCCATCGGCTAACAGGTCTGTTGAAATGACTGAAAAACTAAATTCGAATTTTCTACTTAAATATCATCAAAATTCGAATTATATTCGAATTTAAAAGGCAAAATTTCAGTTAGGGGAAAAAAGCTTTTGGCTTCTCTCCTGAGGCCACAAGAGGGCGCATCACGCAAAATATTATGCATGTTTCTTCAAAGTGTAACAAAATAATAGGACTATCTTTTTTATAAACCATATATAATTAATAAAGTTGCTTAAACAATTAGAAAAAAAACAGCACCATGCATGTATGTATAGTTTAATACAAAGGACCGAAAACCAATCACAAACAGTACTTTCTTAATTTAAAAACATGAGATACAGTGGGATGGGGAAAACCCGCCATAAAGTCTTGAGACATGTTTTTTAAAAGTTTAACTTGCATTCATTTTACATGGCTTTCTAAACATGCCGCCCTCTTGTGCGAGATGCGAGTGCAATGCTGATAGATGTCCCTCTAAAAGATGTCTGCTTAACGGAGATACCATGTGGCCGGTCATGTTCACAAGTTTTTTCATAACGACTCTATGATGAGCTTCACCACAGATATTTGATCTTCAGATGTAAGCCTGACGAGTATGCTTAGTCTCACTGTTCAGTGGATTGTGATTTTAAACAAAGTCTTGTTTCATGCACATTCATTTACCGGTTCTCATGACTTCGTTGGTAATCTCACAACCATTCACTGGCATGTAAGATTGATAGAAAACTGACAGATCAAGAGTGCCTACTGTTGTAAATGACAACGAGGAATATGGCTAACGCCATGACGGACAGTGATATAATGAGTTTGCCCTGCTGTCAATGAAGGCATATTAAGCCAACGAAGTTTGACAGAATTGGTCAGTGTGTGCCAAAAGATTGTAGGCCACTTTTAACACTCGCAACTTGCTTCTTCACGTCTACAGTCCATTCAGACACAGATGGATCTTCCACTAAAGAGACTTAAGCAGGATGTAAATACGAGGTGGAATAGCACCTTCTACTGTATATGATGTAAAGTCTTTTGGAACAGAAATGAGTGCTTGCTGCATATGCAGCAGATTACAAGCTACCGGTCACAGTTAGTGCGCCGCAGTGGGCACTGATGTAAAGCATAACCACACTTTTCTCTTCGTTTGAACTTATAGCCAGAGAGATTAGCAAAAAAGATGCTGCTGCTGACATTATACACCTGTTTGAGACTCTAAAAAGGTTACTCATCAAAGTAGCCGACTGTGACCACGGAGTTAAAACAACAACAACAAAAAAACATTACTGGCGGCAGTACAAGAACAGTTGAGGAACACCACTTCCAACCAACCTGCATCGCAACGGTCCTTGATCCGCGATATAAAGACAAGTTTTTTTTATGCTTCCACGAAACGGCAAATGCATGAAATTCTAGTTGCGGAGATTAAGAAATTTGGACACCCTAGAAACAGAGAAGATGTGCAGAATCTAGAAGGTAAGTTTCTATATGAAGAAATATAATATTCAATATAATAGGCTATTCAAAAATTCAGAAGTCTGCTTTTAGTCGTTATAAAAACACATAGGACTATTACAGAGAGTGCGAGTGCGTCAACGCAAGTAGATAGTTATCTAGCAGAGCCCATGATTCCCAGGCAAGAGAGCGTACTTACGTACTGGGCCACTAATCAATGCAGTCTGCCTGAGCTTGCGTAAGTAGCGAGAAAATACATGTCTGCACCTTGTATGAGCATAGACAGTGAAAGGACCTTTAGCTCTGCATCTAATGTCATAAACGAGAAAAGAACTCTACTAAGCTGTGATAAAGCAGAGATGCTTTTGTTTGTGAAGAAGAACTTAATGTCATTAAAGAACATTCAAAAAAGTTAAAAATGACCAGTTTGATGTTCAATGATGAAGCAGAAACAATAACTCCCAGACCTATTTGAGGGAAATGCTGATTGACTGTTTAGAACATGATGCTTTTTGTATCCAGTTAATGTTAGTATGAGTTAATTTCATCAAAAAAAAGTTTTGATTCAAAATTACCAGTTTGATGCTCAATGATAAAGCAGAAATGCTTGTTTGTGAAGAAAGTTTTACCCCACATGCTTTGTGAGCAGAACAGGATGCTTTTCATATCCAGTAAATGATAAAGCAGCGGTGCTTTTGTTTGTGGTGAGTGAATTTGAGCCTAACAGAAGCTTTTGTTTTTAGAATTTAATCAATGTTAATATGAATAACATTCAAAAGGTAAAAAAAAAATCGTAATTTAATCTTAATTTAGTTAATGTGTTAATGTTAATTTGACCAATGTGTTTTCTGTTTTTTGAGGCCAGTTACTGTGAATCAACTGTTTAAATGGAGAGAATAAAGTTTTTTTGCACTGCTTTCAGAATTATGGAATTAATTTGTATTAATTTAAAAGAAGGTATAAAATGCAGATCCACCAAAATATCGGTATCAGCCGATATCACTCTGAATAATCGGCTATTGGCTGGGAAATTTAGTATCTGTGCATCTGTAATATTATGGTCAATCTGCAGCCATTAAGAGACTAAATAAAAATCTAAGCATTTGTTTACATGAACAAACAGTAACAGGCACTTCCCAAGAATAGGGCACATTTATTAAAGCATTAGAGGCACAAATCCTGCAAGGACTATTAGATATGATAGATTAACTATTATCTAATATTAAAATAGCCTAGAATGAAAAGTAGCTAATTTTGACTAGCTTAACACAATCAATTGTCTGTACACTGTAATGGAGATTTTGTCAGGTCTTGCATACATGCCCTCACTGTACTGTATTCAATAATTCAAAATCATACAGCAATATTATAATCTATTGAATTGTTATTAAACTAATTAACTCATTATTTTTATCATTCTTATATCTTATAATTCTAATATCTTATTATTCTTATTATTTTATAATTACAATAAGTAAAAAAATATTTGAAGTAAAAACGGTTTCATAAAACTCATTTGAACAAGAACGCAACATTTTGTGTGCAATCCTGATGCTGCATGATCCAGGTAAATATGTGAATAATCATTGTATTTTCTAAATTTTTACACAAACTGTCATTCTTCTTGCATTTGTCAGGCTCAACTATCCAAATGTTCCTGTGTTGTTTGTAAGAACAAAAAGACCAAATATTTTTCTTTAATTTATTAGAAACCAAGCTTATCAAAATCCTTGACTCAACTGATTGACAGCTTAATTTAGACTAAATCTGAAATCCAGTTACCTACTTTGAGTTGGGTTTTTTTCCATTTATTTTGATGTTTATTTTAATGTTTATTGCTAGGAAATAACAAAATCAGCTGAATGTGAGAACAGGGTTGAGAAACCCACAAAACTTATCTAAAAAGCTCATATAAAATGAATATAAATGTGTTAGAACATAAATGTAAATTGGAAAAGGTGCAATGTTCACTCTTGAAGAAATCCAACTTTATTGGTTAAAATACATGGGACGTTTCAGCCATTATCCAGGCCTTCATCAGACATATCAGACACATGTAAACAATTACATTTTTATATGTATAGATAATTTTTTTTATGAGATTCAAAGCCAAATTAACACCTATCTATGGAAAGTTCCAATCACAATCATGTCAAATGATTAGTAAGGACCCACCAAAGGGAAAAAGCTAAAAGCCAAGTTTCAGAAGCCAAAGGAGCACAAATCACCAACTTCCTCTGCACATTGAAATTCCATTTCTCAAAAAAGAAAGCAAATGGAGGAGCGACACTCTTCTTCGCCTCGTGAATTACGGACTCCCATTTCCACCACAGCAGTATTTACCATCAGCACATTCAACAACGTAATTATGTTTATGATGATATTGCAAATCACTCGATCCTCCTCATCAGCATTATGTTCTCTCAGCGCGCCAGCAAGATCCGATGTGTTAATGAACCAACACTTGCTCACACACACATGGAACATGAGGATAGAACGAGTACCAGCACCATCTAAGCAGCTCGTAATCTTTTCATAGCTACGCTTCAAAGTCTGCATTCAAAGCACAGACCCTATAACAGTTTACATCTGAAACTACACATATAAATCATCCAAGCCTCATATCTGAGGAATTAGAGGGAAGATGAGACTTTAACTACCCATATACAGAACATATTTCCTCTGATGCACCAGGTTATGCTAAATGCTTCTACCTTCTCTTCTCCTTGGCTCTCATTTGATTACAAAGAGCACCCTTCAGACAACAGTCATATTTTTTATTTTATCCCTCAGAAACAAAAGCGCCGAAGAGCTCTCAGTGCCTGTTCCCTGCACGCTCTCATCCCGGCACTTCACTTTACCCATTATGCACTCATCTTCCATGCAAAACAAGAGCTTGGCCAACCCGCACACCGCCCGTCCTCTTTCTCTCTGAAGCACGACATCAGACACGTCAGAAAGTGAGGAGAAACTTCCAAACAGACAGAGGAATCGAGAGAGCGACTCTTTTCTCTTTACTCGCGGCCTTATTTTCATATCAGTCGCCGCTGCACACAAACACAGGAGAGCTTGTGTTGACATACTGAAATTGGAGAAGATCTAACGTGAGGGTGATTATACCTTCACAGCGCTGCCTTCCTCCATCTCTGTTTCTATCCCATGCCACAAGAAACATTCACCTTAGAATACAAATTTTACCACATTTCCCAATTAGACCTGGCTGACATACATTATGTATTTTTGTTCCAAAGTTTTGGGTTGGTAAGATTTTTGAATGTTTCGAAAAAAAATTTGATGAAAATACCGTAAAAACAATAATATTGTAAAAATATTATCATGAAATATTGTGTGTATATATATATATATATTTTAAATGTAATTTAATCCTGTGATGGCAAAGCTGAATTTTCATCAGGCATTACTCCAGTCTTTAGTGTCACATGATCCTTCAGAAATCATTATAATATGATCTGATTTGACGCTTAATAAACCTTTCTAATTATTAGCATGTGAAACATTCTGCTGCTAACATTTTTTTGTGAACGCCCTAATTTTTCAGTTTAAAAGAAGAGCATTAAATTGTATATATAATATTTCTTTTATATGTCTTTACTGCAATTTTGCTCAATTTTAATTGCTGAATAAAAATATTAATTTATTTAAAAAATAATAATTCTACCCTTTTTTTCTACTTTTGAACTGTGTAGCTCAATATATTCAAACTATTTCATGCCAAGTAAATTCAAAATATTTAAATGCAAGAATTTTAACACCATAAAAATCTGTTACATGAAAATGTCTTGTACTTGTAAGTCAAGGAATAATTGTGAAATGTAACAGTTAATGATGTGTTTATTAGGAAACAGTTTAAAAATTCAGTTTTTAAAACAAAGATCAGTTTAAAAAAAAAGTTCAGCTCAGGAGCTAGTTTTAAAACATCCCAATATTCAAAGTTGTGCTTAGTTTTAGATCATTAGCAAAATTATTGCGAATATATTGCAAAAATTCAATATCATTCACCCCACAGCAGATACTACAAGATGATTTAGCCATGTTTCCTTTGACAAACAGCACAGATCATTGTGTGCTTGCAGAAAACGAAATTATACTAAAATAGTCACACAAATCGCATTACTTAAATTACTTATGAGCCAGGCAACATTTCTCAATGAAACTGCACCGCTCACAAAAACATGAAGACATACCATCAAGCTATCAAAAAATATATTTTTTTTAAAGACGATATAAAATTAAGCAACCTTTCTAAACCATTAGCAATCAAAAAACATGAAGATGTATTGAGAATTTGATGTTTCAGTGATTTGATGGAAGAAATAGGCTATTTCACCAAGAAAAAAAAATAGGCCTTCCATATAAACTTAAATAAATTTCCACTGAAATAAAGTCATCACAACATTTGCAAAAAGTTGCAACAGAGGTTTTGTAAGCTAATTTAAATGGTCACTCCATCGTTCATACAATTTGATTATACTGTATTATTTTCAGATTTTAATAAAGTTACAGACTAACTGGATTTTATTGGTGTTATTTAATCGTCCAAGCCAATTTTGATTCTTGCATGTGAGTGTTAATTTTGAACACTGGTTTATCATCTTTCCCAACCACCCGTCTAGACTCTCAACCTATTTATTGGTCAATACATACCCATAATGCCCCACTACATTAAATCTGAAGCTCTCATCTCCTGGATCAGGGAAGCTCACTCAAATTATTTTTTCCCCACATACAACCATCTCATATTCTCTCTCTCACACTCCGTTAGGTGAATTCTTGCTCACTTTCTATACTTTTTACCTCTGGCAAATGCAGAGATTCAGACCAACAGGCTGAGAGAATCTCTCCACAATAACATTTAAACTTCACCCAAGTTCTCTGCATCTCCCGCCCCTCTCCCTTCATCTCTCCATCTGCATAGATCCTCATCCCTCTTAAGTGGAAACATTCTTCCAACATCACAAGACGTCCACGTCAGTCTTTGAAGCCGAGCGCCAACCAGTTTTCTAAAGGTAATGGAGGAGCATCCTTATCAGAGAGATCCAGCTCTCTTTTGATATAGCCAAGACCCTGTGGCTGGATGGAAGAACAAAGATTTCACCCAGGCATGGCACATAAGAGGATGCATATAGACCATACAGGGTTGTCTAGTCAAAGAGCTGGTGGAGTGTGGGTATAACTGGATGATTATACCGTGTGGTTTGTGGGCTAGATGTATCCTTGGGGTATCTCTATGTATATATACACATCTAGCCTGCAAGATCTCGAACAGAGACCCTCAGAGACCCCGGTTAACCTTGTAGATCAAAACCAGATAACCACACAAACAGACAGCACGAGTTGCATCTGTGAGATATTTGGACAGACGCAAGGCTTGCAGCTCAACATTGACTGGGCACAGAAAGCTGATATCAATATTTGTTCAATTATTAATCTACAAACAAATCATTTTTATACAGCCTCAAAGGTAAAAGCTTCCGTCAGCAACATCTCAGACAATTTCACACCTCCGCGATATCACCATATGCAGGTACACACTTCAAAAGGACGCAGCTACAGAATGTGTGTGGGACGTGTTTGTGGTGGTCAGTGTTCGATTTACACCAGAGCTTTCGGCAATGTCCAATATTTGGAAGAAGAGCCCGTCATCCATTGTGGTCATTCCAGGCGTTTACACTTAACAAGTCAGCAAAAAGTACTCATCATGGGCACATGGCAGTCCCAAAAGGGGACGCCTGTGAGCACCCTCCTGAATCATGAAATGAGGCCACATATACTACTGTATGTCATTTAGGACAGAACCCAGGACTTAGAAAGTAGCCTGTACTGATATTTATGGCTGCAACAACTAATCGATAAAATCGATACTATTCGATAATGAAAATAATCGACAACGAATGTCATTATTGATTAGTCGCGTCTGCCCACTGCACATGGAAAACTTCCGCCAGTCACGTCAAATTACAGCAGTGAATAACGCATTTCTATGGACAAAATACATCTAAAAATAGCAGATCCAAGCTGCCCGAAACATGAGAATGCTTTATTTTAAACTTCAAGCTAGTGCATTAGCTAGTGCATTAGCATAATGTTTAACACGGCTCGTCCTGTCAGGTGCTTTGACAGTTGCATGAGCTGTTTAATGTGTGAGATATGTTTCCTCAGCGCATAATCTGCATTTTACGGTTATATCTAGGGCTGCACGATTAATTGAAATTAAATCCCAATCGCGATTATCGCGATTTGGCAAAAGTTGCGATTGATCTTGTCAGGGAAGCCAGAGGGTGCTCTCATGCGGAAACTCCAAATACCCCTGCTGAAGAAATCCAGGAAATCCCTATAGCGGTTGCTGAATAAACAAAGTTTTAACTGCTTTCATTGATTAGTCCGTCGCCGCTCTGAACGACACTATAGTTCTTTCTTCTTCTCCGCCTTGTTTTGGCTTCTCTCCGTGTATGGTGTGTCTGTATCACCCCTGGCTTTGGGTGACTTGGGCCTTTTTCCCTCTTCCAGCATCCTCCTGATCTTATTAACTCTTATTTACTATATGTATATATTTTGTCTTATTTCCTGCCAAAAGATAACCTTGACCGATGCTCTTATAACTGCTTAGACATATGACAAATATATGCGTGCCCTTATTCTGTGTAAGAAGCCACATCATCTCACATCAGGGATTACTTCAAACATCAACTGACGGTCGAGTGATTTTTGGAGTGTAAACCATATTCTAAGTGTGTTTGTTAGTGCTTTCAGTGGAGCGCATTTACTACACGCGCCTAGTTCATGACAAGCTACGGCAAAACAGCTTTCATAATCGAAGAAGATTTCTTTGATTTTCATAAATCACGCGATTAATAATGTTCTGTGATATGAAAGCGCTTTTGTCAGTGAACTACGGCTCTGTGTTGTAAAAGTTGCTCCATCTGAAAGCACATGATGGAGATTTATTATTCACAGAACCGGCTTTACTGCCCCGACTAGATGTGCATGACAATACATTCGATTAAATCGTGCAGCCCATAGTTCTATCCTTTTCGTAAATGTTACTCTTCACGCTACATTTCTATTTTGCATGAGGTTCATCTGACAGTCTGCGTTCAACTTATACTTCACTGACGAGGCACCGGATGTGAGCAAATACGCGTTACCAAACAGAGAGAAAGCAGTTAAAGATGGAGAGAAAATAATTCGGAGAAAATATATTTAGTTTGCTGATAGATCTGTTATGGCCATTAAATTTAGGTTTAAAGTCAACATGTATTTGAACGTATTTTATGATCGTAACTGCTGGTTTTAAGGGGACCGAGTGTGATTGAATATAAATGTAAGGCGTTTTACATTACAGAATAACGAAATGACAGTAACAGGGTACTGTTTCAGAGGAATGTGTGTGTCTGCAGAAAAACATTACTATTATATGTACACCGAGTTTGTTTTTTCTTTACATCTTCTCATTAGTATTATTTAT
Source organism: Sinocyclocheilus anophthalmus (assembly GCA_018155175.1). NCBI lineage: Eukaryota > Metazoa > Chordata > Actinopteri > Cypriniformes > Cyprinidae > Sinocyclocheilus > Sinocyclocheilus anophthalmus. The sequence continues at coordinate 1,339,149 of JADLZN010006938.1, read as the reverse complement.
TATTTATTTTTTTTTTTTTTTTATTTTTTACTTTTAATATAGGGAATTAAACTGTCCTTTGTCCATTTGTCTGTTTAAACTGTCCATTTAAACTGTGCTTTATAACTCTTTTACACAATGTATAGCATAGAGATATATTCACCATACAGTATGTTTTCATAGCATTCAACTGGCACATTTGTTTGAAGGACAGTATTGGGCAGGATGTGGAATAGTGCGTTTTGTCAATTAAAAAAAAGATGCTTTTTTAATTCAATTAATCGAAAAAATAATCGGCCAACTAATCGATTATTCAAAATAATCGTTAGTTGCAGCACTACTGATATTCACAAAAAACATCAAGCTAACATTAAAAGAATTTGATATTCCAAGTGATGTCATTTTTTTTAAATTGCTACAATTATGATACTATTAAGAGTTTTTAATCTTTGGAGTCTCCGCTAAACTAGTATTAAACTACAACTATGAAACTACACTCATAATTTCTCCCAGCCTGCACATAACAATAACACCACCATGAAAAGCCATATGTTATAAAAATAGAATAAATATAGAAGAATACCGAACATGGTCATATACAAGGCCCTGAGGGAGAAAAAACAAAACAATTAATTATGTATTTTTAAGGATGTCAAAGTTAACATGTGCACTTAAGCTATTAATAAAATATGTTTAACTTCATGATTTCATTATGTTCACCAAATTTGATTCAATTAATAAATAGGAAATTAGGTTTCTGAATGAAGGACTGATCAGAAATGTAGTCAGAAATCACAAGGTTAATGGCAATTGCTTTATTCTACTGATAGTAGTAGGTATAACGGTAAGATAAATAAATCTGCATATCGTTTTGTTAAAAAAATAACTATAATATTACACTATACTGTCATAAATATAAATTAAGTTATATACTGAAAGTTTAAAAACCCCAGCTCAGTATCAACACAATTCATCATATTTTTGTTGTTGGAATACTTTGTGATGATGGCCTATACCCTATTTGAATACTGAATTTAGTTACTTCAGCTATAATAAAATCTGCAAAATATATACATTTACATGCACAATTCCACAGACTGCTGACAACAGATGGCTAATGTCCACTGCAGTCTCCTTCAAATAACAGTCAGAAAAAAAAAATAATAATAATAAAAACAAATCTCTTAATGTTTTCTTCTCTGGAAACATTGCTGAGGGGAGATGTGCAATAGCCCAGCTGTTGAATGTAGGATGTTAACCTACCTCCAGTCTTCCCGTGTCAGGCTGGAAGCCACGTGCCGGGTCTTCTGTGGTCACACGGCACTGGATGGCATAGCCATTGATCCGTATCTTGTCCTGTTTCAAGCCCAGCTCTGGCAGGCTGCGACCTTCACACACTCTCAGCTGAGAGTGTACCAGATCCACACTGAATGAGAGAGAGAGAGAGAAACAGAGACAGTGGTTATATAGCATTTGGTAAACAACAAAAACAAACTCTACCAGGGGCCCCACAGCCACAAAGATCACATCCAACACAGACACTTTATCACTCCAGACGAGTACACGTTATCAGGCCAGACCCGTTCAGTGGTCTGGAATCACAACAAATTCACTCAAACTATTTTCAGCCGCTTGCCATTCCAGCAGGTGCAACACGTCGAGGCAACATTCACACCAGTGAGGCGAGAAAGCGTGAGATGCCTGCTTGCTCCAATAACTCCTATTAGACAGGCTTGACAACTAGCAATCCGCTTCATAACGCTGCACTCGTTTGACAAGGAGTGGGATGAGGGGGTTGTAGAAAGGAAACGAGAGAGTCACTCAGCGACATACAAACAGGAAATGCCTGCTAGATTCATGGCTAAAAGCTAGCGCCTGATCCACTCCGGCCTCAATAGCTTCACAGTTAAATCACTCCCTCAGCTCAATTGAATGAACCAGGCTTTTCCTAGGCTGATTGGCTACATTTGGCTGAATCTGCCATCTTATTGGATAAGTGCTTTCCCCAGTGTAAAGTTGGATTTATTAAGAGCCATATAAATCACACTGATATATTTACTCACCCTAGATTCACCGAACTCATTCCTCATGTCCCACAATTCCTCATCCTCATATATCAGGTCAATTTTATTCTTACAGGCACAAAGAGGAGTGAACCGGATTGACTCTAATGGGGGAAAAGATGCATATACTAGCAAACAGAAACGCTACGAACCTGCAGCCTTTTGTTGGGAATCAATGTCGGCATGTAAGGGAAACGCTACAAGATATTTATTCCACATTGCTAATGCTTGTTTCACCATATATCAGAAGGAATAAAAGACATTCAAAAGGCTAAAACTTCACAATTCAACCTCTTTAAGATGAATGAATAATCAAATTACAAAGTGTTAGCGTGTGTGCGAGACAAAACGTGAAAGCACCAGTGGGTCAGAAAATATTTTTAACCAATAAAAGAAGAGCGAGATAGTATTTGCTTTCATGCTGTGCATCAATAATTGATGCTACAAAGTGTCTGCCTTTTTTATCTCCAGCATGGAGGCATTTAGAAAATGTTGGATTTCTCGAAGGCCGACATATATAACCACACAGCATGCTTTTGATAACACTGCGGCAATACATTTATAATCACATACACACATGGTGAAGGCAAAGGCAATATATTTGCACAGCTCTCAACATTATCTGGCTAGGCCTCATTAATTTTTTAACAATGGTACAAACAGGCTCTGAATATTGCACGCATATGTCTTTATGACACTGGGGTCTAATGATAACATCTCTCACATGAACTCTGATCATAATAGCTGCAAGCTGAAATAATTACCAAATGAAACATCAAAATCAGCTTAATGGATTATCCCTATTATTTTCGTCATGTAAATACTCCAGCAAATCTGGAATTGTTAAAATGACATTTATCAGATGATATTAGGGATCAGAGTGGCAAATAGTAAGATCGCAAGTTAAATCCAAACTAGGAGAAACAATTCTGCTTTGTTTTTTTTATGGACCCTGATCAAGATACCCATAAAAAAATGTCCCTGCAATTACTGAACTGACAGGGCAAGTCAGTGTGAATAAGCTAAAATGTTTACAACATTAATTCTGCATTCAAAAGCTGTAAAAGTTGTTCTTAGTGATGATATAAGAGTATTAATGTTAGATAATCTTTCAGAAACCCACTGAACAAATTTAAAACTGATTCTTTAGTATTGGGTGAAAAGTGCAAAACTAAAGTTTGTGTCCTTAATGTATTTATTTTTGGATTCAGAGGTATTCACTTATGTTTTCATGCAAACTCTATTCACTCACAAAATTTTTCCTTATTTGCCCATCACACAGTATGTCAACACAATCTGATATATAAATAACAGAACTGTAATTTCAAATATTTAATATAAACTGAGAAATCTAGCACTGCATTTAAAATAAGAATGAATTGAGTATACAGAATGAGACTTATCTGACGTTTTTGACAACAACAAAAAATACAGCTTTGAAACCTTATAAAAGAAGTTTATTTGTAAAATGAATCTCTCTGTATTGTCAGAAAGAAATCTTTCTTTTAAAGAAACAAACACACTTAAATTTTCCTTCACTACTGTGACATACATCTAAATTTCTCAAACAAGAAAACAAAAAATGTTGGGATGGACTTGATTTTGTCCATTTTTGATTTACATGTATAATGTCCAAGTTTAATTCATTTATGATAAACACTGCTATATTCAATTTTTTAAAAAGTGACAAATTAAGCCTATAACTAAGGAGTTTGTAAGCCTTCATTTAACAAAAAACAGCTCATAAAAGTCAAGACCCAAGAGTGTATGATCAATGTATAATCTATTTAGCAGTTTGGATTTTCAGAGCTGGACAGGAAGAATAATCTGCAGTAGTGAAAACAGATTTTGGGATTCAATGTACTCATAAAAATCACAGCTATAAGGGGCCGCTGACCCAGTCTCAAGGGCACAATGTTCACTTCCACGCTCCCTTACCTCACCCACTCAAGCTTCTCCTGAGTCCTAACCATATGCATCTATACCATTCCCATAGCAATACTTACACCAAGCAATCCAGGTCCGGAAAGCTACATTGACTTCTGTAATAATGTGAAACAATAACTTAAAAAGGATTACTGCACTATTATAAGAACAAGCTTTGATTCAGCAAAAATGCATCGCCTACCAAATTTACCAAAATATACAATATCCTGATCTCCCATAGATCCAGAAGAGAAGTTCATATTTGTTTCATAACTAACCTGTTTTAAAAGCATCAGAATGAGATGTGAATACACTAATAGTTTCATTTTAAGCTGTGACTCATCTGTCGGTGACTCTTTTTTCCTGGCATGCATTAAAATCCTGGGCAACGGTGCATTATGTGGGATAATACAATAGACTATGGCTGATAAATGAACCATTTCTTTAAAGTGTGGTCAGGTTTGTATTCAGTCTTCTTTTTTTTTTTTTTGTTTTTTTTTTTTTTTTTTAACTGTATGGCAATCTGGACTGTTTTTTAAGCCGAAGAGTTGAAGGGTGGTTGTGGTATTGGTCTTTGCCAAAAGTTAGTATCATTAATATCAATATATTAGCCATATATTAGTCGTTGTCAGTTAAATGTGACCCTGGACCACAAAACCAGTCTTAAGTCACTGGGGTATATTTGTAGCAATAGCCAAAAATACATTGTCAAAATTATTGATTTTTCTTTTATGCTAAAAATCATTGGGATATGTTCCATGAAGATATTTTGTACATTTCCTACTGTAAATATATTAAAACTTAATTTTTAATTAGTAATATTGCATTGCTAAGAACTTCATTTGGCAACTTTAAAGGCGATTTTCTCAATATTTATATTGTCCTATCCTAACAAACAATACATCAATGGAAAGCTTATTTATTCAGCTTTCAGATGATGTATAAATCTCAATTTCGAAAAATTGACCCTTATGACTTTAGTTTTTATGTTGTCTTTGGTTTTCATGTTGTCACTGCTTTCTTCAAATTCCACCAAATATTTTCAATGAGATTTAAAGGGGTCATAGGATGCCCATTTTCCACAAGCTGATATGATTCTTTGGGAACTTAATGAAAAGTCTACAACATAGTTTGGTTAAAATTTCTCAATGGTAGTGTAAAAAAACACCCTTTTACCCTATCAAAAACAGCTCTTTTCAGATCAAGACATTTTTGTAGCATTTTCCTTTAAATGTTAATGAGCTCTGCTGACCCCGCCCCTTTTCTGCTCTCAGAGAGACTGTTTACTTTAGCCACATTCATCGTGAAACTTGCTAATTAGCACTTTATTAGGAAAAGTGATTTGCAAAGATTCATTACAAAACATTATACTCACTTCTTCGGTAGATGAGGCTGTATCGTGAATGATTCGCGTGAACATAGACGCATTTATGTAGATCGGGGGCGCATTCCCTTCAGAAACAAATGTAATCCACTGCGAGTTCAGCGGCTCAGATGTTGGGAGTAAATGACGGCTGCTATGTTCATTATTACATCCAACAACAGAACACCTCAATCGCTTAGGAAGGAGTCATTCTTGTCTACATCTGCTCTGGCGGTTAAACAATGGCAGACTGATGACAGCTCACCTCAGGGCAGGTCTAAGGTAAGACACCAGTCCAGTCTGTGCTGAAACGTTACTGTCAATCAAACTATCGTGGGAGGGGCCTCTCTGTGTGACGTCACACAGACAGGCATCTGAGATCGGCTCGATTTGAGAAGGGGCAAAACATTTAACCGATTTTAAAAAAAAAAAAACACTGGGTGGATTTTTATCATTATAGGGTGGTTGTGTACACACACTGCCAACACACATTTCAGTTCAAACAACTTGTAAAAGTGCATGTAGCATCCTATGACCCCTTTAAATAGGAAGACTGAACTGGCCACTCAAGAACATTTTACGACCAATCCCTGAACAAAGCTTCAGTAATTTGCATGTGTACTTTGGGATGGCTGTGCTGCAGGAAAGTCCACTGATCATCAAGCTTTAGTCTCTAAAACAAAGGCATCACAACCTTTGCCAAAATGACCCGATACTCCAAAGAATCCATGTCATCATATATCCCCTTCCTGCAACAGCAAAACACCCCCATAACAAGACAGATCCACCTCCATGTTTGACCATAGGGATAGTGTTCTTCTGCTCATAAGCCTTGTCTTTTTTGCACCAGACTTACCATTGTTCCATGGGTCCAAAAAGTTTGGTCACATCACTCCATAAGCATTCTTCCAGAACTCCACAGGTATACCCAAATTAATTTTAAAATGTTCAAGTCTGCATTTTATGTTCTTTTTGGTCAAGAACAGCCTTCAGCTGTAGGTGTCCCGACATGAAGGCCATTCTTGTTTAGCGTTCTTCTAATAGTTTGCATTGAAATGTATTTGCTCCCTTTTCATCAGATCATCTTGCAATTCTGTCAGTAATTGAGGGTTGCCTGGATCAAACATTATATAAAATTGTGTAGCATTTGGACCAATCAGACACACAACTTTTTGTTATATTTTAACAAAAATTCTTAACGCCCCACACAACTAACAAGGGCAAAGCCAAATTATGAGGGTTATGGGACCCTTCCCCGAAATGCCCATAACACTCAGAAAGGAAGACAGGCCTCTGGTCCATGGCAACCAATGTATCACCTCACTGGTTTTATTGCTAAAGGCAATGCGGGCAGGAAACACTACATTTTCTATAGGAAAGACACAGTGCACAGTAAAAATTGTCTGATTAATTAATAGGAAAACCTTTCTTTTAATGAACACGCATATCCTTCATATCATTGTGTACACATTACTGTTTTTGTATATTGTCTGTTGTATTGTATGCCGTTTTATGCATGTTATGATAGACCACAAGTTAATATAACCTCACCTATATCATGTTTGGTCTCTACGAATTCATCTTCGGATGATCTAACTGAGAGTGCATATTACCTGCTGATACCTATCAACATATTGATGTTCTAAAAATCTTTACTAATTTGTGCATCAACACCCAAGCGAATAACATATGCGAAATACCATGCTTAGAGACAAAGAGCCATAAAAACGCAGAACTCCCACTTGAGATTCCGGACTTCCTCATTGGACAAGCCTATCTTGAGAGGCGTGAATCTTTGCGGGCTTTAAAGGCCACACTTCATGTGACCAGCCCCAGTCGGTGGTTCGGTCAGAAGAAAAGATGAAGATGTGAGAAAAACGCTCCAGGATACCAAAGCTCGTGCCAGGCTTCGGCCTTGTCCTTTCCACTCATCAAGTTACTCTGACGCAAACTGGTTCTTCCTCATCAACCAACTTCAGCAAGATCTAGGGGCCTTAAGATTGCATCAGGAATCAATTTCAGACAGACGAGACTCGCAAGTATCAAACTTAGTCTTATTAATGGATACATTAAGTATAATTTGCACCTTTTACAAAGGTGTTTGAACTAAGAATCTGAAGTTTCCCTCAGGTGTAGATCTGCTGAATACGCAAATGGTTCCATAAAATCATTTTCATGCCTCGTCTTACGAGTTAACTTTAAACCATTCCTATACCAAACTGTGATTGTGTGTGTGTGTATGTGTATTTAGACCAGTTTATGTGTGTATGTAGGATGTTCGACCAGTTTATGTGTTTATGTAGTATGTTAGACTAGTTTAAGTGTTTATGTAGTAAATAAAACCTTACTTGTATCACACTTGACGTTCATTGTTTGCTTATAAAACGGAGTCCATAATTCATGCAGATTTACGCTACAAGCTGTGTAGAATTGTACAGTAAGAAAGTTATTTCCCTTAACCAGGAAATAACGTTCTTAGAATTGACAAGACAGTTGACCCTGAGAGGTCAGCTAAAAATCTACAGCGGATCTAAAATATTCATAAATAATTATAACTAGTTGTGGTTAATTATTCATATTTCACATGAGCTGATTCGTTACAATTGTTTTAGTGTCTTCTTGTTGTCATAGACTTTCTAATGTACAATTTACATTAGAGCAAATTCTAATGCACAATAGAACAATTTGTTCCCTAAATATTTGGTATAAAGTTTCCAAAGGCTTAACTGTGTTTCCCTACCATACAAATAAGTAACTTAAAAACAGCAATGCTGAATAGGGCTTAAATAATTATGACATAACTGTATTTAAAAAAAAAAAAAGTTACTTACAAAAATTGCATTATATATTGGCATTAGGGATGCACCAATGTTTCGGCATTTGCATTAAGAAAATGTTTCTTGCGTTGAATTTAGGGCTGTCCAGGTTAACGCAATAATAATCCATTAACACAACACAATTAAAGCAGGTTTTATTTGACCCTATGAATCACCTGTAGCTCAAGTCAGGGTTGCCAGGTCCACGGTTTCCTTCACAAAACATTATTTGTAAAGCGCCTCCAATCAAATTATCACAACTAGCTTTGTTACTTCTGATAACAAAGTCCCAGCTTTCAAATCCTGTACATTTGATCACAAAATACAAAAAATATATGCCATTTTGATGCTTTTAAATGCGACTTGGCAGATCGCTGTAGTGCCTCAATTCAAGCGGCAGCACGGAGCACGAGTCTCTTCCACTTTAATACAGGTTATAGTGCAAAATAAATATGGATGAACATCAGAACACGTTGAAAGATACAGTACAACTTACCAAATGTATCATGTCTCATATAATCGCTCGGTCAGCATTTCAACCGAGAACCAAGAAAGACTTCAAATAAAACAGCTACACTGTAAAAAGTAATCACTGAATCGACTTAAGAAAAGTGAGTAAACATAACTGATTTTTACAAATTTGTGAATTTACTTAATGACACTGGTTTGTGTGAACTTTCGGTGTGATGCCATTTTCTTTTTTTTTTTTTTTTTTTTGTAAACTAAAAACAACCTTTAGTAAAACAGTACTTAAGAGCATCTAGTTTGTTGGATTAAATCCCACTATGTGCCCTAATAACTCTAGACCAGTAGGTGGCGGAAGTGCATCAATAGGTGGCGGAAGGTTGGTTTAAACAAAACATCACCAGAAGAAGACGAACTGAACTTCAGTCAGATCGTGTTTGAAATGTGGCCGCAAGATTAGGTAAGTTTTTGATGATCTACTTATAAACTATATTGTCACATTGTGTGCGCTATCGTTTTTGAGGAAAAGAAAAGACAGATTTTATTAGTTTTTACTGACGAACATTCCTGTAACCGTCAGTTAGCGTACTAGCTAGCCAGTGGATTACAAGCTAGATTACGAGCATCGATCTTCCTCTTTACTGCTAGTTATAACATGAAATAAACGTGAGTAAGCATCATAAAGTATGTTGAGCGATACAGTACAACTTAATGAAATTTATCATGTCTTATGTAATCCGTTTTTCAGCATTTAATGTTTAAACAAATGTCATGAAAACAAGTTATCATCACAACCACTGTTTAAATGTTTATATTTCAGAAAATTATTTGGAGTAGAAATTTCATTTAAAATATTTTTTAAATGTGCGTCAATGCCCAGCACTAATTAAAACCATTTTCTTGTCATATCCTATGTGCTCTTTTTTTGGGGACTTAAAATCATGCAGTGGAAGTGGAAGTTATACTTGTTTATTGAGTGAAAAGAGAGCTCAAATGCTGAAAAACTTATTAAAATATGGAAGCTATGGAATATGAAAATTCTACAATTCCATGTTTCCACATAGTATATTATTAAGGTGTGCTTAATGAAAAATCATACTTTGCAGTTTTGTGAAACCCTGCACAGAATAAGTAGATATTCATTATATGTTATGCTGAATGCTTGTGCTTTGAGTGATATTAAATATGAGTTTTTTAAATAATTGCACAGACATCTGACATCAATGGGCGATAAACAGCAGTTCTCCACGGCCTTCAACTATTCCATGAAAAAGGACCTTACTGATTTTACAAGACATTTTTTGTAAGTAATTTTGTCTGTTATATTCTGGTTATTTAGTGTAATGCAGACAATTCTTGAGACCTGGCAAGAAAAAAAATCAGGACACAGAAACAATATAAGATAGAAAGGAATAAAGAAAGAGAAAAAAAAACTTCTAAGGAAAAAAGGAAAGGGAATGTATAATAAAAGAACAGAGTTGGAAAGAAGAGAAAAAAATACTTAAAGGGTTAGTTCACTCAAAAATGAATATTCTGTATTAATTTACTCACCTCATGTCGTTCCAAAACTATAAGACCTTGTTTAATTTTTGGAACACAATTTAAGATATTTCTGATGAAATCCAAGAGCTTTCTGCATAGACAGCAACACAACTACCACGTTCAAGACCCAGAAAGAAAGTAAGGACATCGTTCACGAGAGTACCACAACGCATGCGTGTGATGCTGCTGACGCAGGAGCCGGCGTTCTGACGTAGAACACGCATGCACTGTGCCTTGTTTACAAGCAGAGGAATGCACAAGCATTCTCAGATATCATCACAAATATCTTCATTTGTGTTCCGAAGATGAATGAAGGTCTTACTGGTTTGGAACAACACAAGGGTGAGTAAATAATGACAGAATTTGAATTTTTGGGTGAACCTTTAAATAGAGTTAAGAAAAATAATAATGTGAAGAAAGAAAATAGAATTAGGTAACAAGGAGTCTGACAATTTAGATGAAGGAAGAGTAAAGGAAACAACACAGAGGAAAGAAGTCAGAAAGGAAGGACAGAAAAGAATAAAGGTAAGTAAGTGAAAGAAATATAAAAATCAAAAAGGAGGTTTGAAAGAAATAAAGAAATCAGATAAGCAAGAGAACAAAAACAAAGAGTCTAATATATGAGTGATAGAGACGTGAAAACCACTCGTTTAAGACATGGCCTATGAGGGTGCTCTCTTGATCATGGTTTTGTGGTCAGTCTTTAGAAATCACACAAAAGAGAATATATATGTCAGTATTGAACCAAAATGCTGTTGCTGTTTTTTTTGTGTTTTTTTTTACACTTTTCAAATGTCAAAGCAGCAGTTTCGGAATAGATTATTGTATAGCTGGCATACTGTTCAGTTTGTCTTGTCTTTTTGTACAACAGATTGAATGTCTTTTTTTTAATATCTGGGATCCACTGCTGTGCTCAGTTTGAAAAGGCCTTTATATCTAAACATAATACACAGATATTAATTTGTTTGCAAATGTTTAACCTGAATATGTACTCTTAAAATGTAATTACCTATTTTTGTCATATTGTATTCTTGTTTCCAGGACTATGATGAAGAAGAGATGTCAATCGGCCTATTGACCGTGATCCCTGAGCTGAGGACTCCATACTGAGAGCCATACCTAACGCACTGCATTTAATGCCATGTCTACTGCAATCATTTTGGAAGATACAACTGTATTGGATGATCTGGAAAATCCTCCCCAAGATATGCCTGCTCTTTGGACTTGGATTTATGCTATGAAATTATAGTATCCTCCAGTACTGAAGTACACCTTTGGTTTCATTCAATGGCTGAAACTAGAATGCAATCTCTGAAAAATCTTCTGATGTAGAAAGATGTAATTGTGGCATGATGGAGCATTTTTCAGCGTAATTGTTCATGATTGATCATTATTGATTTAGAAAAAGGTAATTCTAGAAAATGGTAAATCTAGATTTACAAGGTGTCATAAAAGGGATGTTGATGTATTTTTTTTTTCTATTTATTTCCTGAGTGCAGTATTTGCAATTTTTCTTACAGTGTTAAATTGTTGATTTGATAGCATGCCTAAAAAATAATGACTTGAAATAACATTGTTTTAAACAAATAAATGCCCTATTGTTGTGCTAACAATCTGTTTTCTGTCTTTGTATTAACAACTTTAAGTTTTGAGTACAGCTTACTTGAGAAATTTAAGGCAATCAGTTTCCACACATTTGTCTAGTAATGTGAACAAAGCAGACTTGTTAAGAGAACTGTTTTGTTTGAGTTCTGTGCACTAAGCTTAACTTACATCTCTAAGTTGGCTGAACTTGTCAAATTGAGTTAGCAACACTCAAGTTTTCTGGTAACTTATACATATACACAAGTTACCTATACAAAGTTACAGTAAGTTTTATTAACTCAAAAACGATAAACTAATTTGCTTGAGAAATTTGAGGCAATCAGTTTCCACAGGTTTTCCAAGTAAGTTCAACTCATTACTTTTTACAGTGTACTGAAAAATGTCACCTAAACATGGAGAGTGAATTTTTATATATCTTTTCTTTTTTGTTCCTATTCCCCAGTTATATTACTCAGCTATGATTGTTTGTTAGGTCTGTTGTTCAAGGATCAACAAAAGATTCAGGAACATGTACCACATGAATGAAACACAGTGCTGGTCAATACCTTCTGAAAAAAAAATTCACATTTATAGGCAAAAAACACCAACACCACACACTTGCTACCCCCTAATTGCTATCGTGTATTCTTCAAATCACCAGACAGCACAGCATTTACAGCAGCCTACAGTCAGACAGATGAGAAAGAGTGAGTGAGTGCTGAAGAGAGACACAAACAATGAAGACGGGGAGCGTTAGACACACAAAACAAGAAAGCAGAGAGAAAAAGGAGGACAGCAGAACAGAGGAGATTACAGCAAGCAGCATGAGAATGGTGATGGGAGCTGCTCAGGCATGAGGTGGGGGAGCCATGTTAATATATTCAGTCTGATTCTCGATTCCATTTTAATTGCCAAAGCTAGGCAGCAGCATATGCAGAAATGATGTGTGAGTGGAGCAGTCCCAGTCAGTCATACAACACAGACTGAGCCCCTGAGTGACACCGTGTTAACATGTGATTGACTGTGTGTGTGTTCTTCCACAATGTTTAATATCTGCCAGTGCTACTGAATAGGATCATACCACAATTTAAAGAAATCAACATATGGTGGCACTTGAGTATCCAAGCCAAAAGAAAGTCAAAGTCTGAGGTGTGACAATATTCCCTCAACAATATCTCCTCTAATTTTTGATGACCCATTTCTATATGTAAGTTTATCTATATGTGTATACACACACTTTTTAATTTTAACATAATATAATGATTGAAAACATGACTGATATATTCAGCTTTTCTCTCTAACCCTGTGTAAAGGTTTAGTAGAAAAGATACAATAATAGTATCTTTATTTAGTTTTTATGTTTTTTATAAATAAATCATAAGTTAAACAGCTGCAAATGGCTCACATTACTAGATAAACTATAAATATAATATTAATAAACTATATTGATAATACTACAATAATAATCTAGATAAAAAATATATTAAATATATAAAATTATCTATTAATAATAACAGAAAAATTTTTATTTTTATGTCATATACTGAGTGACCACATTACTGATATTTTCTATATAATAAAGTTAAGATAGAAAATGGAACAACATTTGAAAAAAAAATAAATAAAAAAATTATATAATTAATATTTAAGGATAGATATAGATGTTAAATTATTCTTATAAACAGTTACAAATTTAATGTATAAATAATCATTTTTATAATAATATCTCTATTTATTTGACATCAATAGAAGTATTCATATTAAAACAATGTCTAGAGATATTATCCATACATACAGAATCTACAGCTAGAAAGAATGACAGATAGATAGAACAATAGCTAGAAAGAATGAGAAAAAACCGATTTAAATTAAAACAATAGCAAGAAAAAAAATGACAGAACAATAGCTCGAAAGATGACAGATAGATAGAACAACAAACGGACAGACAGAAAGACGTATGGACATACAAAGTAGTGTTCCATAATCATATCATCAGCCTGTGAGATCATCGATACACGATATTATCATGCTAATTTATTTAATTATTTACTTAGTTCATAGAAAAAGTGAACCAACTCCAGGGTATGCTAATAGCAGCCTAATGTTACTGTAATCTATTAACTACACATTATATATATTTTAGTCAAGTAGCATATGGATGTCATTTCATAAAATATATTTTTATATGACTGAATTTGTATTTAACATGATAACATTAATTAGAAAGTACATTGCCAAGTTGCACACAAACCAGCCCCCACAGAGGCAGCTTGCCAATCGACAGATGCTCAGTGAACTAACACCGATCCAGTGAACCCATGGGTTACTTCTATAAAAAATTCTGTTAATTTCGACCCCCAAATGCAGTGATTATCCCCTGCTAACAGTGGGAGCAACAACGGTACACACAATAGGTCAATATTCACCATTAACCAAACGTTTTTCACCTGCCTTAAGAGTTCTGACTTTTTGACTCTGACTTTTTATATTTTATTAATCTCTTTTACTCTATAATGGAGCATGCAGCACTTAAGCATCGTGCCTGCCACAACATCTCTCACTGTTTACACGCGTTTACATTTTTGCCACTGTAACTTATATTTTATTCTCTTTTAATCCATAATGGAGCATGCATGACCGAAGCGTTGTGTCTGCCACAACTTAACTGCCTCTATGCCTGCATCGCTCACTGTTCACACTCCGATTGATGCAAGTAAAGCAAACAGACCATGCAATTCTACTTATTTGCCTATTTCCCATCTTACCTTAGGTTTTATTCTTCTATTTTAATCCATAATGGAGAGCGCAGCACCGAAGCGTCTCACCGGCCACAACTTTAGCGGTGACAGGGCCAAGTGGCAGCTGCCTCTAGTTGTGACGGGTCGAGTGGCAGGCACGATGATTAGGTGCTGCACACACCATTATGGATTAAAAGAGAGGGATAAAACATAAGGTTAGAAAGACAGAGTTATTTAAAGGTGCCAAAGAATAGGAGACCAGGGTTGCGCTGTCGGTTAGTTCACATGCATCTACCAGATTGGCAGCTGCCTCCACGGGTGGCCGGTTTTGTGGCAGTTGCCTTCAGTTGAGGCAGGTTTTCGTGGCAGCTTCCCCTGCCATGCAAAGACTCCCTCTCCACAAATGTTTGGGTCTGATTTCAGTGCTGAATATTTTCCCAGTCTGTGAAGGAAGAACATCAGAAGAGCACAGTTGAGCCCCGTGCAGATTAATGGAAGCACTGTCGCTCACCATCTTATCTCTGGTCATAAGTGTGTGCAGGTGTCGGGTCCAAGCAGCCTGTTTAAACAGCATTATTACACACCGCTGTTGACAAAGCGCTTGAGCCAATCAGCCTATGGTTACCTGCTGCTAAGGAAACACACCTGGAAGGGGATGCTGGCACGGATCAAGTCTCTGTCATCACATAGAAGGCTCTCAAGGGCCCCCTAGGAGCGGTTGTTTTTTATCTTCTCCATTCAGAGCCAAATCAGAAAGGACAGAAGCTTTACACATCAATACCACAACAAATCCGAACAACTAAAATCACGTTGACAGTAAACAGCACTCCATAATCTGATGCAACTCTATACAAAGGAAAAAGGTCACAAGACCAAACCCACAGAGGAATGAAATCCCCCCAGGAGAGAGAGCAATGGGTTTGTGTGGGTAGTCCACATAACCTCACGTCAATCAGTTTCTTTCCTCCTACACCATTACACTCAAATTCCTTCTTGACCTTTAATTACCAAGTGTTCTCTCCAGCTAACTTTCACCCTTAAAACTTTTGGCACCTCGAACATAATGATCTATACCATTAGTTGGCAGTCCATTAAAAAAAATCAATACACTTGCAGAAAACTCACTACAACAATGCACTAATGTCTCGGCCCATTCTCCTGTTAGATGAGAAAGGTTCATCCACCTCATTCATCTTGCTTCTCTCTCTCAGTGTCTTTTTCTCACTCTCTCCTGCACCGCCATCACTCTGTCTTCCCAAGCCCCCTAATGCCCTTGTCCAATCTCTTCCCTGCAAAAATGGACCAATACAAATGAGCAGCTGCAATTTAGCAACAAACCAAAGTAATTAGAAACCCATTACCAGGGTCACCCAGAGACAGTGCACCCACACACACACACACCAACACAAACAAACACACACACACACAAACGCGCACACAGAAAAACAAAATGAAAACAGAAGAGCATGAAAGTCCTGGCATAACCGCACAGTGTGAGGGCGTTGAAGAAGGCAGTGAGGGAAGAAACTACCAAGCACTCAATCAACTCTTGCCATGCACTTACAGGCTTTCTGCATAATTGAGGAGAAATGGGCGAGAGTTTAGACTAACGAAACCAGAATTTGAGCATAGCATCAACAAGTTCTGCCACGTATGAAGCTGTCTTGTCAAAGGGTCAGGCTCCATTTTGATTTAATTTAAATTTAAGTTTAAAATTTAAATAACATTTTTATTTAAAATTTAATTTTTAAAATAAATAACATTCATTTTCATTTTAATTCAAATTAAATAAAAATCTTTTATTAATTTAATTAAAATGTTCATATCAGTTATTAATTAATTTGCACAGGTTTGTATAGGTAACTAAAACTACGTAAACTTTGCAAATAAGCGGAAATAAAATAGGTATAAGAAAAAGTATGAAAAAGTATAAGATATAAAATTATATAACATACATCTCACATTAATCTAAAGACATTCAAAAACCCTAATAAGAATCTAAAAGTACATAAATTACGGGAAAAATGTAAAGTAAAAAAAAACCAAAAAAAAACTGGACATAAAAAAATACTCTATATCAAACTACTAAAATAATGCTGATAACATATGTGGTTAAATAATGTATGATAACAATGTCATTATATCATACTATTGTATGTTATTTGATTATTTGTTATTCTCAAGTCTCCACGCATCTAAGATAAGGTAGACATTGCAAATAGAACTGTTAATTATTACAATCAATGAACAAACAGATAATGCAATAATACTAATAGATAAAATAATGTTCTCAAATTACTTAAAAATTAGCAATAAAGATAAAGATAAAAAACTCAAACTTTTTAAAAAGACATAAAAGATTTAATGCACAAATGAAGGATAATTTATTTCGTTGGGAATATATTATAGGGACTGCTCTCCAAAACCCAAAGATTGTCCTAGCAAACATTAATCATTAATTGATATTATGATATAATTTAGTATATCAATTTAATGCGTTGTCATATTTACCGCTCTGTGCTTTCAGAGGGCTGTGGGACACGAGCATGATAGAGCCCATTCACTTGTCTAATATCTTCAAAACAGAATACGTATGACTTGAGCCCATAAATTTAATACGTCATATGTCGGCTTATGTACCTCTCTCATTCAGCCCAAATATATCATACTATAACAAATTTCTATATATGTTTCAATAAATGTTGATACCAGTGCCAGATTTTCTTCTGGTGTGAAGGTCTTTCATGTTAGGATAGTTTAGGATAGTTGCTAATGAAAAGAGCCAATTGGATTGAATCTTGCCATTTTTGTGACCAATATTCCTTAGAAACTAGACAGACTGTAAATTGTCCAAGAGAATGATAGTGAAACGATAAACCAGAACTGACAGAAACAGATTAGTACTAAACAACTGTATTTTTTTCACCAACTCTCACTGTGGTCAGCCGTCTTTTTACTGACCTAAGACTTTCTGACCCGAAAGAATGACAGAAAGATGGAGAAGATATCAAATTATAAAAACATGATGGGTAATTATGGGCAGCTGGCATATTTTATTACCTTGCCAGTGGCATGGAGCGACAGAGTGGCAGAGGGTAATTGATCTTAATTACTGTGCCCAAATGAAGGTCATATCACCGACACAGAGAATGAGACTGAGGGACAGAGGAAAGACCGGCTGCATACAAATACACAGCTGAATATGACTGTCTCAGGGTCAGCAATACACACACCAGTGATTAAAGAGAGAGTAATTGGCAGGAAGGGTCAGGAGGAATTAGGCTGTTTTTGCTGGCGTCTGAAACAGCCTGGCACAAAAGAAACCCCATTTTTCCCACCCTTTCGTCTTGCTTTAGAGGCCTACACACATAAAGGAAACAACCTAAAAAGGCACTCATGTCATTTGCATGCTTTAATAAACCATTCTGACAATACAGACTGCTTCAAAAGCAAAATACAAGCCAAATAACACAAATTTCAGTCACCTTAATGGAGGGCAACAGTGGGAGCTGTATTATTAGTAAAAAATACTGCAGCAGCCGTAACAAAAATGTATATTACAAATATAAACTTGTAGCGTCTGCTTAGGATCATTGAGGGTCATGTCTCAGAGGCCCTTTCAGCCTTTTGACATTTGCATATAAATTACAGACCTGGACACACAGTCTACGTTTATATGGGTGCTAAATTGACAATGGTTCTTAAGCCCCCTTATCCCCCCCCCAAGAAGTGGTAAAAATCAACTCTCTGGTCTCCCAATCGAATTCAAACAAATCAAGAGACGTAAATGCCCTCGGGCCAGGCACCATGCACCAAATGGGCCTGGCTGACCAGCAAACTACAACATGCTCACATAACACACACCCACATAAAGAATTCTTTATTTAGAAATTGTATTTGGTATATGCATGTGTTGTTTGTATGTTTCCCTATTATATTAGCCAAGTTACAACTCTTTATTTGTATTAGTTAAACTCTCAATGCTTATATTCAGGAATATGAATGTGTCTCTGCTTTAAGATCTTCTAGATGTTTCATTCTTGGTATCAAAATAATCTGCTCTTTATTCCTCAAACAATGATATACAGTATGTGATTGTGAAATGCATCATACTATTTGTACTATATTTTGGGTAAAACTGCACCAGTCCTCCACACCAGCCATAAACATGCAAATGGACCATAAAGGGAAACAAAGAAAACTTCTCCCGCTCAAAAATTCACGCCTGGTATTAACTATCAAAAGTCATTAGCTCAGACTAATCTTCGCTCAAAACCTTTCTTCTTGAGACGGACACTTCTCAAACTCTCAAAACTCTCCTCTGAGTTTGATATAAAAAAAAAAAAAAACTTTATCAACAATTTTTCTCCAGCCAGCGCCATTTGGAGAGTCACTGAACGCAAACAGGTAGTTGTTCTGTGTCAGTCGCGTCACAGGATACATTGTTTTCTTCAAATCAAAGATAAACACGTAGGAAAACATTAGTCCGTGAGGGGCGGCTGACCACAGAACAAATACGCGTTTGCGTGCATTGATACTCGCCACAATGGCCCAGGGGAGCAGGAGAGGAATGAATAAAGTCGTTTTTTTTCTTTTTCTTTTGCGCACAAAACGTATTCTCGTAGCTTCGCAAAACTGAAGTTAAGCCACTGATGTCACATGGATTATTTTACGTTTCTCCTTGCTACATTTCTGGATGTTGATCGTGGTAGTACCCTTGCTGTATATGGGAGGGTCAGAAAGCTCTCAGATTCCATCAAAAAATATCTCAATTTGTGTTCTGAAGATGAACAAAGGTCTTACGGGTTTGGAAGACATGAGGGTGAGTAATTTATGACACAATTTTCATTTTTTTGGTGAACTAACCCTTTAAAACACATGTACTTATAATGGATAGGGTACCGTGCATGAATTAGGCATAATTAATTGTTATATAATAGTAGTAACATGGTACATGTGTAACAATGACACCGAAAATAAGTGTTACCTAGAAAAATTTCTTGAACAGCAAATCAGCATCAATTATTTATGAAGGATTATGTGACACTAAAGAATGGAGTAATGTTGCTGAAAATTCAGCTTTGTTCACAGGAATAAATTATATTTTAAAGTATATTAAAATAGACATAGGTATTGTAATAGTTAAAATAGTACTGTTTTTACTGTATTTTTGAATAAAATAAATTCAGCCTTGGTGAGCATAAAATAATTCTTTCAAAAACATGAAAACAACTCTTACGACCCAAAACTTCTTGAACAGCGTTTATAGTAAGATCCTACACATTTTGGTCAGTACAGCTGTTTTTATACGTTTGTTTTTTTTTTTTTTTTGCTGTTGTGTGTTGTTTTTTTGAAATATTATCTAGTATATTTATTATTATACATTCTATAGTGTTTTATGGCTAGTTTTGGGTTTATAGAAAAACTGCCTATTTGAACTTTCACGTCACGAACATAATCTATCCAGTATAATCTATCCAGTATAATTAAAATATTTCAAATGATCCAGATTTCTTAATTTAGGATTATAACATTTATCAGGGTTCCTACCCATTTTCCAGTTTAAAATTCCATACTTTTTCAGACTCAAATTTCCAAACCTCTCAGTAAATTTTCAGACCATATTTGACATTAATGGTTCATAGAGCATTATTTTCAGCTTTTGGTATATAGTACAGTCATCTGTAAATATTTTAATTTTCTCAGGGTTTTTTTTTTATCATTGATTTTCTCGAGTGGACAACTACAAATTCCCTATAAATAATAATAATAATAATAATAAATAATTAAAAATACATACTTTTACATGCACACAAGAAACTGTTTGTTCTTGTGTGCATGCCCTTGAGAAACTATTCACATGGGAATTTTTTGCATGCTTATGCATTACAGTTTCTAATTTTATATAACCTATTTCCTCTGTGCATCCCTATGAATAAAGGCTATGTAATACAGTGCTAAGAATTGAGAAGAAGAAACCCAAAATGCTTATAACCTGCATTTTGCATAGGCTAATCAAAAAATGCATATCTGACAATCACTAAAGAATCACTAAACAGCTGCCATGAAATTTCACTTTGTACAATAAATGCATTTTCATTAAATTCTTAATTTTTTATTAGAAAAAAACTAAATGGGGGCAAAAGTCTGGAAATGCAAATATTTTTTCCATACACTGCTTTCTTTTTTCCATACATTTCCAGACCTGGAAAATAATTAAATCAAATTCGATACTTTTCCAAACCCCGTAGGAACCCTGATTTATATAATAATTTAATATAATAGTACATATAACATAAAAACACATGCTGAAAAGAGTGAGAATGACTGGCATTGGACATAACATGAATGCACACAGTGTAATGGGACTAGTCAAGTTTCAGAGTGTGAAGACTTGATCCCGGACCAGCGTAAAAGCCAGCGAGTTAGCAGAGCAGGTGGGATGTAGAGTGACTCGGTATGAGGAACAGAAGGTGGCTGCTGGTGAAAGTCTTGGCATACAAGCCCCACTGCTGGCTAGAGCTGGAAATCAAGTTCATTACAGTCATGCGCTTCCAAGGCCTCTCTCTCACAGCTGGGTTGCCACGCGATGCCAATTGCAAGCTGACAGCTTCAATTTCATGCAACAAGATGGACAATTATAATGAATGGAACCCTGGTACGTCTGCACAGTCACGCTCTACGAATTCACTAAGTCAGAACCAGCAGCAAAGATGGAAAATCGTCCAGAAATGTCAGAATCACATGTACTCATGTATCCAAGCATGCATGTGAATAAACTTAAAACTCTAACACATTCATTAATCCTTTGAGCTTTTAATAATAATTTTTTCCCTTTCAGCACAATATTAATTCAGCCCATATTAAAAATAAATAAATAAATAAAAAGCACATTTCAATCTCATTATGTGTGTTATTTAGCTCTGGCGATGAAAAAGTATAAACCACTTCCCTCCTCTCAAGGCACACTTCTATCTGAGCTTTTTACTAAAATGAGGAAGGATGCGTTTCAGATACAAGCCCATTGAGAATCTTACAGGTTTCAAAGGGTCTAAGATGATGATGTCTTGCACTTATTATCATGTTTTTTTCGACACTGACATTTTAACAGCCGGAGTACAATACAAATTTTGAGTGTTAATTAGTGTTATGGGGCTGCTGAACATCGCCCAACAGTTATGCAAGTTTAATTGCATTTGGCCACACAAAATGTCTTCATAAATGTCAACGAATATTTAGCGGAGTCATTATTTTGCGGGGAAAAAAGAAGAGCAAAAGGAAAAAAAAAAGCATATCCTCAGAATCTAAATGTCAGACAGTCAGGTGGTCAAAAACAGAATCATAATGCATTTGATAAACACTCGATTTGTTTTTTTTTTTTTATGTAAATTAGTATAATATATATATTTGTGAGGCTGAGAGAAAAGTCAAGAACACCGGCACAAAAAAAATCAAGATGAATGATGGAAGAATTAAAGAAAATTTTTGACTTGCCCTGCCAACATTTAAATACTTAAAAGATTATATAAAACTTATTATAGACATCAAAAAATTGAAATCAACATATATTTAATTAAAAATAAGTGAGATACACTGCAACATTACTGACCGATTTGTACTTTTCAACCCATTCTTTTTCAGAGACAGAGAGACACTCACTCTGTGATCTCCTCAGTAACCGTGTGCTCCACCTGCAGACGGGAGTTGACCTCGATGAAGTAATATTTACCGTGTTTATCCACCAGGAACTCCACTGTGCCTGCATTCTCATAACCGACCTGAGGAAAGAGATGGAACGGATTGAGCTATGAGAATTACAAACTTTTCAGAGTTTCACAGGCACAATTTACATCCTAATGAACAATAAAAATTTAAAATACTATGAAATTTAAAAAAAAAAAGGTTTTATTTAGCCCTAGTGCCCTAGTGTCACAGCAGATGTACTGTACATGTGTACTGTATGTATGCAGATAAAGTTGGACATACTCATATCATAGTAGTTTAAATGTTTTTCCACTTGCTTGAGCAACTTAATATATTAAATCTAGAAGTAAATGCAAAAGTAAAAGCATTGAATAATGTGTTGCTTACATTTATTGTTTAAACATGTCTGTGAAAGATTGTATTACTGTACGGTGTAAAAAAAAAAGAATTGCAATGCTGAAAAGCATTTTCAGTGACAATGTTTGGATTTTAAATCAAAAATAATGGATAAATGTGTGTTTGTGGTAAACACCACGGATCAGTAGTGGAATCCTGGGTGAAAGATCCTTCCCTCTCACAAGAGAACGAAGAGGGGAATTCTCCCCCATTTTCAAAAATGAAATTCAGACCCTGAATATATATATATATAATAATATATATTTATAGATACATTGGGTACGGAAAGTATTCAGACACCCTTCAATTTTTCACTCTTTTTTATATTGCAGCCATTTGCTAAAATTTTTTTAAGTTATTTTTTTTTCCTCATTAAGGTACACACAGCACCCCATATTGACAGGAAAAACACAGAATTGTTGACATTTTGCAGATTTATTAAAAAGAAAAACTAAAATATCACACGGTCCTAAGTATTCAAACCCTTTGCTGTGACACTCATATATTAAACTCAGGTGCTGTCCATTTCTTCTGAACATCCTTGAGATGGTTCTACACCTTCATTTGAGTCCAGCTATGTTTGAATACTGATTGACTTGATACTTGAGTAGGGAAAGCACACACTGTCTATATAGACCCTTACAGCTGTTACGCCCCGTCTAGGGGTAGAGCGCAACATGAAAAAGCCCAAGCGTGAACAATCATCTTATTTCTCCAATATTTATTAGGGAGTTCACTTTCAGGAGCCGACGGTGCCAAAATAATAAACAAAACGTTCTTAATATAAGACCCTCTAAATTACCTATCCAAAGTAAAGAAACTAGAATAAAATACAATTCTCTAACCTAACTACCTAATCCAAAAACACAGATCCAAACATTACAAAAACAAAAGATGGCGTCTGACTCCTTACTTTCCCAATAACTATTTACAATAAATATTTACAAAGAAACATCAAATTCAGAGGGAGAATCGAAATCGTACAACAGGCAAGGGTCGGGTAAGCCAGATTCCCGTAACACAAAACAATGAATCCAAACAATCTCTCTCAGCATACAAATGGGGAGGTAAAACAGCACAAGTACTGCACCAACAAACAGCATGTTCACAAAATGGCCACCACAACCACAACCACACACCGAAGGAAAGGCTGTAATCTACCTTTAAGGGGGAGAAGACCCAATCAGAGGAGACGAAATTCCTGAGTATGCAGGAACCATCAAGCAGCAACCGGGCGACACAACACAACAGCAGAACAAAACACAACAAAACCTATAGGGTCGTATCACAGACTCACAAGTGCAGTCAGAGCAAATGAGAATCATGAGGACAAAGGAACTGCCTGAAGAGCTCAGAGACAGAAATGTGGCAAGGCTCCAGATCTGGCCAAGGTTACAGAAACATTTCTGCTGCACTTAAGGTTCTAAGAGCACAGTGGCCTCCATAATCCTTAAATGGTAGACGTTTGGGATGACCAGAACCCTTACTAGAGCTGGCCATCCGGCAAAACTGAGCAATCGGGGGAGAAGAGCCTTGGTGAGAGAGGTAAAGAAGAACCCAAAGATCACTGTGGCGGAGCTCCAGAGATGCAGTCGGGAGATAGGAGAAAGTTGTAGAAAGTCAACCATTCACTGCAGCCCTCCACCAGTCGGGGTTTTATGGTAGAGTGGCCCGACGGAAGCCTCTCCTAAGTGCAAGACACATGAAAGCCCGCATGGATGTTTAAAAAACACCTGAAGGACTCCAAGATGGTGAGAAATAAGATTCTCTGGTCTGATGAGACCAAGATAGAATTTTTGGCCTTAATTCTAAGCGGTATAATGTGGAGAAAACCAGGCACTGCTCATCACCTGTCCAATACAGTCCCAAAATAATAACGAAGGAGTGGCTTCACAACAACTCTGTGACTGTTCTTTGTTCTTGAATGGCCCAGCCAGAGCCATGACTTAAACCCAATTGAGCATCTCTGGAGAGACCTAAAAATGGCTGTACACCAACGTTTACCATCCAACCTGACAGAGATCGGAAGAGGATCTCAGGAGGAATGGCAGAGGATCCCCAATCCAGGTGTGAAAAACTTGTTGCATCTTCCCAAAAAGACTCATGGCTGTATTAAAATCAAAAGGGTGCTTCTACTAAATAATGAGCAAAGGGTCTGAATACTTAGGCCCATGTGATATTTCATTTTTTCTTTTTTAATAAATCTGCAAAAAATGTCAATAATTCTGTGTTTTTATGTCAATATGGGGTGCTGTTTGTACATTAATGAGGAAAAAAATGAACTTAAATGATTTTCGCAAATGGCTGCAATATAACAAAGAGTGAAAAATTAAGGGGGTCTGAATACTTTCCGTACCACTGTATAGATATATATATATATATTTATCTCAACATTTAATAAAGCAGCTGGGTGATAATAAAGTAACATTTTGTGACAAAATTTAAAAAACAATCAGGCAGCTGAGATTTGCTACATCTACTGTAGTATTTATTGCTTTACATGGGTGTACTGTATGAACCTGTATGTGAAGTTAGATATAACATGTGTCAGGAAATGTTGTTTGTCTACCTCATAAGGTCAAACTAAATAATATACATGCCATTTTGCTTTTGCCACCTTATAACCAAACTCGGGTACATGACTGAATACAGTTTGAAAGATCTGCATCATTTTGTTGATTACACGTAATAAACATTAAATATAAAAAATATATTGTTTAGTTCCCTTTGACATGTTTAGTTCCCATTAACAAAATAAATATTTGTTTGTCATACAATAACTTCAGTAACAGGGTTGAACGATTGAGCTTGACAGATGGATTTAAAAGATACAGTACACATCTTCACAACAAACTACTTCCATACTGATTTTTGTTAATAGATAATTGTTTATCTAACAATTCTCTCTCCAAAGGAAACTGGATGTGTCTTTAATGGGACACTAAATGTATGTAATGGGACGCTAAGTGTATGTTATTCATAAAAACTGAAACCATAAATAATGTTTGTTTAATTTTTTTAATGACAGTTGTGGCTAATACCAAGTTACCACATTATTCTTGCAGCAATAATAGTCAACTATGATATATTTTTGTGGAAATGATGGTACATTGTGGTAAGGAAGGATTATTGGAAAGGCAGCAAGACAGCAGGTTGCCTCTTACTAGGCCACATCTTGACACACACACACCACATAAAGCCCAACAGGGGTTCCACAATCCCATCCTCAAATTTCGCAGAAGTGCAATCCAATTTGTCCTTAGGCCTGTCGCCGCTGCCAAATTTCCTAACGCAACACATTTTGGATACACACCGCCTCTCACACACACACAGCCATGTAGTGTTTGGAGAGTAAAGCATCCTTGATAAATGGCTGCCAACACACACTGAGATCAAACAACCAACCCTTCAAATTCCTGGCTGATATTCATACTCACACCCGTTCGAAAATCTCGCAAGCCCTGCGAGACCACAAAAGGACATGAAGACTGTACACTTAAGATTTGAGAACATCCATCATTCTCAGCACTTTCTCACACATGCACTGAAATACAGTGAGCAAATTAGAATTATTAGACCATAGCAATGAAAGAGATGAAACGAAACAAGACAGCGCATGGTGCCCATGAGAAGAAAGGCACAGACAGGTAAGTAAATGGGTAAAATGAAAGGAGGAAAGGATGGAGAGCAAGAGAGGAGGACAGATGGCATTCCACAGAGAGGACTAAAGAGGGTGAGAAAGAAGGAGGGAGAGAGATGAGTAATTATGAGTCTCACAGCTTGATACAATTTCTAATTACTTCACAACATCCAAAGCATAAACAGGGTCCGCCGACAGTTTACGACAAAAGGCAGAAGAGGTCAAAGAGGGAGGGTTTTTGGGTTTGTTTTCATCTAAGAGTCAATTTATGGAATTATGACTGACAGAAGGAGAGCGAAACAGAGGAGGAGCCTGAAAGCAGAGCTGTGACCACTATTCAAGGAGAATAGTCTCAATAAATTCTAATTAGTGGTCAATTATTATGAGTTTATGAATAGCAGGGTGTAAGGTATAATTAATCTAAAACTGACATTTTTTTCATCCCAATGAGACAATCAGATATAATTTCTATTAAGTTTCCAAAAAAATTCTATGGCATTTGTTTCACAGACAGGGCTTCGGTTAAGCCAGGATTAGGCCATAGTTCAACTAGGACATTTAAGTCGTTTTTTAGAAATATGTCTTAGATAAAAACATTACTGGTGTGCATCTTGAGACAAAACAATGAATCTGACATATTTTAAGATCGGTCAGTGCAAGTTTCTTTCAGTTAAAACAGCCCAGACATGCATTTTAGTCTGAGACCAGGCTTAAGCCTCGTCTATGAAACCGAAGGTATATTTCCTTACACCTTTAAAATACATGTGTGCACAATCTTAATCCCTATTTACACAAAAATTGGTAAAACATATTTTTATGATAACGTGTTTCTTACAAATATCGTACATTATTTATAAATGCCACGGAGACAGTCTCGCATATGACATTTTACTATTTTAATAATTTTTTTTATTGTGACAGTAAAGACATTTATAATGTTACAACATATTTAAAATAAATGCTGTTCTTTCTATTTATCAAAGAATCCTGTAGACAAATTATAATGGTTTCCACACAAAAAAAACTAATAATAGAAAAATTAGCCGTGTCATCACAGTAATAAATTACATTTTAAAGTACAAACCCAATTCCAAAAAAGTTGGGACACTGTACAAATTGTGAGTAAAAAAGGATTGGAATAATTTACAAATCTCATAAACTTATATTTTATTCACAATAGAATATAGATAACATATAAAATTTTGAAAGTGAGACATTTTGAAATGTCTTGCCAAATATTGGATCATTTTGGATTTCATGAGAGCTACAAAAAAGTTGGGACGGGTAGCAATAAAAGGCCGGAAAAGTTAAATCTACATATAAGGAACAGCTGGAGGACCAAATTGCAACTTATTAGGTCAATTGGCAAAAACATGATTGGGTATAAAAAGAGCCCCTCAGAGTGGCAGTGTCTCTCAGAAGACAAGATGGGCAGAGGATCACCAATTCCCCAATGCTGCGGCGAAAAATAGTGAAGCAATATCAGAAAGGAGTTTCTCAGAGAAAAATTGCAAGAGTTTGAAGTTATCATCATCTACAGTGAATAATATCATCCAAAGATTCAGAGAATCAGGAACAATCTCTGTGCGTAAGGGTCAAGCCAGGAAAACCATACTGGATGCCCGTGATCATCGGGCCCTTAGACGGCACTGCATCACATACAGGAATGTTACTATAATGGAAATCACAACATGGGCTCAGAAATACTTCCAGAAAACATTGTCGTGAACACAATCCATTGTGCCATTCGCCGTTGCTGGCTAAAACTCTATAGGTAAAAAAAAAGAAGCCATATCTAAACATGATCAAGAAGCGCAGGCGTTTTCTCTGGGCCAAAGCTCATTTAAAATGGACTGTGGCAAAGTGGAAAACGCAAAGGATCTGTTCTGGTGGTCGGGGGACGTACGAATCAAAATTTGAAGTTCTTTTTGGGAAACTGGGACGCCATGTCTTCCGGACTAAAGAGGACAAGGACAACCAAGTTGTTATCAGCGGACCTGTCAACAGATCAGTAGCCTGCATCTCTGATGGTATGGGGTTTGTGAGTGCGTGTGGCATGGGCAGCTTACACATTTGGAAAGGCACCATCAATGCTGAAAGTATATCCAAGTTCTAGAACAACATAAGCTCCCATCCAGACGTCGTCTCTTTCAGGGAAGACCTTGCATTTTCCAACATGACAATGCCAGACCACATACTGCATCAATTACAACATCATGGCTGCGTAGAAGAAGGATCCGGGTACTGAAATGGCCAGCCTGCAGTCCAGATCTTTCACCCATAGAAAACATTTGGCGCATCATAAAGAGGAAGATGCGACAAAGAAGACCTAAAACAGTTGAGCAACTAGAAGCCTGTATTAGACAAGAATGGGACAACATTCCTATTCCTAAACTTGAGCAACTTGTCTCCTCAGTCCCCAGACGTTTGCAGACTGTTACAAAAAGAAGAGGGGATGCCACACAGTGGTAAACATGGCCTTGTCCCAACTTTTTTGAGATGTGTTGATGCCATGAAATTTAAAATCAACTTATTTTTCCCTTAAAATGATAAATTTTCTCAGTTTAAACACTTGATATGTCATCTATTTTGTATTCTGTAATATAATGTTGATTACATTTTTATTTTATACATGTGTATATACATACACATCATATAAAAACCCAAATGTCATTCTAGCCCCATATTATTTTTTCCTTCATGAAACATGAATAGAGGCAGAACTTCTCTCAGACAAGGAGAGCGGATTGTGATTTTATACTGCCAAGCTCGATAAAGGACAAAAAAAGCAGCATTAAAATGTCATAAAAGCAGCGCTTACCATTTGTGTGGCTACATTGAAGTCTTCTGAAGTCATTTGATAGCTTTGTGTGAGGAACGGTCAGAAAAATGTGTCAGTGTTTACTAATAATGTCTCCTCTGGTATAGCCATCAAACTCTCACTTTTGTCCATTTATTCATAGCTTGTCACATGACAAGAGAAAACCTGTGGCATTTCACACCAATGGCATCAAACTTGGTGCAAACATTTTTTTAGAGGTGTAAAAAGGGGAAGACTGTCAGAAGATAATGTATTTTCAGTCTGTTTCTCATTCAAAGACATATGACTTCATAAGACTCAGAATATGGGTTGTATGAGTCACATGGACTACTTTAATGGCTCTTTTTTGAGTTTCACAGTCTAAATCACTTTTCATATCATCATCATCTCTTTCTCTTTATTTATTCCTTCCCTTTTCTAGCTTGTACTTATTTGAACAATGCCTAAAACTTGGTATTTCAAGCACTTCTTGTGTCTGTTTGCCTCTTTAAGAAGAATCGCTTTATGTATCCCCCAATTGTAAGTCGCTTTGGATAAAAGCGTCGGCAAAATGACTAAATGTAAATGTAAATCATAGTGTCCAATCTATTTTCCTTGTATTCAAAACAGAACCCCTGACATGTATCTTAAAATCACTTCTGCTCTTGTATTTTACATAAAAACGAAAATATAGGATTGGTATGAAAATTTACAAAATTTGCAATTTTATGTAAACTATTCCTTTTTTTTTTTTTTTCCCACCATCCAATTTTTTGTGCCAAAAAGAGCAGGTCAGAAATTCTGCCTAACACTTTGAATAATATGAAGGATGACAGGATGTGTAAATGATATTCGGGTGAACTATTCCTTTACACTTGTAGATTCGGTTACATTCTTGCATGAAAGAGACCGAGACAGTAGTAAGAGTGAGAAAACAGATTCTAACAAGCAGAGGAGACCGAAGAACGACATGCAATCACTGAAGTTTACTGATGATTAGCAGCGAAGATGCTTTCGGTTCACAATCAACCTCAGCGTGCCTAAAACACATGCAAACGGGGTTTATAACAGTGAGTGTTGAGTGTGACTGAAACCACACCAAGGCTGTGATCCCCAACCTGTGCTTCAGGCAATGTGGGTAGAGCAACTGTCTCCATGGCAACAGCTGACATAAAACAAAAAAGGCGTTAAAACAGGGGAGATGTTTCTGTCATGTTAATACCATTTAATTCCTCATTATATGTCTAACCAGCACATAAAAAAGCTGCTACAGTGGCCACTACATTAAGCGCCCCCCCCCCCCAAGAAGAACAAGGTCAATGAAATGTGTGTAACATAATTGGTGGGGAGAGTCTTCTCACATATTCCTTCCTCCATGACAACACGGTTATCCGTTTAACAGGGCTCCGACAAAAAGGACAACTTACAAGTCTGCCCATAATGGGGTACACACAGAGAAGTGAATGATAAAATAAAAAAAAATATTGAGAGGAATCTGTGCCGGCAAACATGCTTCAAGCCCTCGAAGAACAGAAAGGAACAAAAAGACAGACAGACATCCAGCACAGGAGAAGAAGAAAAAACGGAGCATGAAATGGCGATAGCTCTGAAGGTCAGAGAGAACACTGCCACATCCTCTTTTTATTAGTAAGGACATGGATGAGATATCTCTTAACTCTGAAGCACGTAGTTGAGTCACCCTATAAACAGAAGCTATTTTGTTTTTCAACTTCTTGTTTTAGCTAGGGATAGGGTTAATTATATACTGTATTACATTGGAAATAAAACCTAACATTGCGTGTTTATTGTCTCTGTTTATTTATTATATTTCAGTTGACAATGTATTAATAAAAAGACTTAAAGTTGTGTCCTTAGGTTATGCATAATAAATAATTTAAAAATAAATAAATTGCCATAATGGCATCATCATCCTCCTTTAGGAAAGTCAACTCCACTAATTAAAGTCCACTAAATTGTATCATTTTATCTAATGTTTATTTGTTTATGTTTGTGATTAGGGTGCAATCTTAATTAAACTTTTCAGCTCGGTTACCAAGTATATATTTGTAAACATCATTATTAAATTATTCAAATAAATATCTTGTAGTTTCAAAACATTAGGCATAACTAACTGGCAATCAACCCTGTTACCATCAACTCTGTTACATTTCGAAAGACAATTAAATATTAAAATGGAACTAAAACCTAAAATTGTCAACTAAAATATGAACGTAATCTTACGAAGAAAATAAAGTATGATTTAAAAGTTGTGTTTTTAAATCAACCGTCACCATAATATTTCTGCTCTTTTAAAGTAACAAATTATTCCAAAAAATAAATAAAACTTTCATAATGGCATCAATGTCTTAAGAAAGTAACCTTCACTGATTAAAGTCCACTCATTTTTATAATTTTATCTTATGTTTAATTTTGTCAGTGAGAAGGGCACAAGTTAACAGGTCAACTCTGTTACCAAGTGTATATTTGTAGACATCAGTATTAAATTCTCCACAAAACAAAACTAACAAACAAACAAAAAATTGCATTATAGTTTCACAACCTGAGCATAATTAACTGGCAAAACCCTGTTACCATCAAATCTGTTACCTTTCTAAAATGATTATTATAATATAAATTATTATAAAGGATTATATGTATAGATTTAGCACAATGCAATTCATTAATGCTTATGCATACTATTTGTCTAATTAAATGTTTAAAACAATACCACATATCTAAGAGAAATACCCTAAATAAGAAAACAAAAACCTGTCTATTGGAACGCTACAGTTTATATTCTTACGGCTACTGTTGGAAACGGTGTTTAACGTCTGCTAAAGGTCAGTTCAAGTCATGTTTGCCCCAATATGAAGAACGGGAAACATTATCACACATGACATTTCCATTTCTGTGACACACAGTCCTAATGATTAAGCATGATAGTGACAGGCCATTTCGTTCTTACAGAATCACATGAAACTTCTACCACGCTTCCAAAAATGGAATTAGACAATTAAAAAAGCCAGGGACAATTTTCTTTGATATTAAAGATGGAGCATGAGAGAACAAAGAAATACATCCCACTGCCCTTAAGAAAAAAAGCTGTACTCAGCAATAGGAAATGAGACTGAGGGGAGCTTCAAGCGTCTAAGGGAACATGTCAAACGCTCAAATGAGGTTTTAATGCTTGCTCTGAGAAATCTGAATGCCTGGCCATCTTCTCCATTTCCCTCGTCCATATGATAGAGCAGATGGAGGAGAGTTTTAACTCGCTCACTCTCTTTATCTCTCTCGCGCTCCTCCTTCACCAAGTTACCTCACTTCTTATACAGATACACACACACATACTCACACAGACAATACTCCATATCTCTCTAGCTCACACACACACACACACACACACACACACACACGCACGCCAGAAATGCTAATACATGCATATTCTCCAGAATGCTAAACAACTGACAGCAGAGAGTCCAGAAGGGGTGAAAGACGGGTGACCGGCGCAGTGTGTTATGTGTATTTGTGTCTGTTGAATTCAGAAGACATCAACAGGAACTCTGCAACGATAACCCACTAAATTAATCTTTTCAGTGTGGCAGAAGATTCCAGCCGCTCCAAATGTAATCATGCATGTTTATTCCAGAACTCTATATCTAAAATTGCTATGTATTAAAAAATGTAAATGTCTTCAACTTACTTGGGAAAAATCTACCATGCGTAAGATCTTTCATGAACAGTCAGAAGCTTTTAATACTACCAAGAAATGCATGTTTGTTGATTTCATCCGACTGACACAACTCTGCAAGGCAAGCGTGCATTTGCGCACATAGAGGGACGTGGTGTATCGGTGCGTGGACATGATTACACACGCTAGCACAAACAAGTCAACAGAAATTGCAAAAACCGCTGCCAACCATGAAATTAACTGCATTTCGAGTGTGAAGTGGCTTAACATATAAACATACGTGGGGTTCCGAGTCCACTTGTGAAAATTTGTGCATTTTGTTGTAACAAATGCTCAAACACATTGAACCATGATGCTAAAACGGATATTGCAAGTTCAAATCTGAAATTTACTAGATTTTCCATCTTCCCTTGGTTGTTAAAGGGATAGTTCACCCAAAAGTGAAATTCTGTCATCATTTACTCACCCTCACGTCGTGTGTGACTCTTTCAACTGCGGAAAATAAAGATGATAATTTCAAAAATCATTAATGTCCAAAATGACATTGTACCCTATTAACACCAACACAGTTTCACAGAAGAATGTCAGTCACACAGGTTTGGAACGACAAGAGGTTGAGTAGGGTTAACTCTCTCTTTAATGTGACTAAAATTGCAAAAGCATTAAACACAAAAGATGAAACACTGAAGTTGAACAATTTCAAGCAATTCTTCTATTTCAGACCAGAGAAGTCAATTAAATCTTCACCCAGTCTGAGAGTAATTAATCTTTTCCCTTCATAAGCAGGCTTCAATATACTGAATTCATAATGACTCTCTTTCATGAGGTTAGATCATCGGCACAGGCACATGTCAATAGTCAGTCAATAATGCGCTCTCTTCATATACAGCCCTCAACTGTCACTCAGAATGCTTCAGAACGTCAAATATAAACACATTGGAGCAGCACATTCAATACCAATAAAGATGAAGAACACAACAGAGGACAACAGCGGGTTTCCATTTCCATTTATGTATTTGTAAGATATTTTTATCCAAAATGCCAGACATACGCATGTGTCCTCATTGGCATTTGATCAAAGATGCAGCAAAAAGCACCTGTCAAGAAATAACTCTTTTGATGTTGAGCTAACTGTCAGTTTGGCTTGAGTTTTCGGCTTGTATAAATGTCTTGCTAAAGTCAGACTGATCATTCTACTTGCATTTACATGTGACACGAGTTCAACAGGGATAGTTCACCCAAAAATGAAAATTCTGTCATTAATTACTCACCCTCATGTCGTTCCAAACCCGTAAGGCTTTCGTTCATCTTCAGAACACAAATTAAGATGATGAAATCCGAGAGCTTTATGACCCTCCATAGAAATCAATGCAACTGAAACGTTCCCAGACCCAGAAAGGTAGTAAGGACATCGTTAAAATAGTCCATGTGACATCAGTGGTTCAACCATAATGTTATGAAGCTACAATATGAATACTTTTTTGTGCGCAAAGAAAACAAAAATAACTTTATTCAACAATGTCTTCTCTTCCATGTCAGTCTGCGACACGTATTCAACAAGAGTACCATGACACATGCGTGTGGGTCTGCTGACGCAGGAGCCGGCGTTCTGACATGCTGCGCCTTGTTTACAAGCAGAGGAATGCACACGCATGCATCGTGGTACTGTTGTGAACGTCGAAGACGGACACAGAAGAGAAGAAATAAAGTTGTTATTTTTGTGTTCCTTGCGCACAAAAAGTATTGTCATAGCTTCATAAAATTACGGTTGAACCATGATGTCACATGGAACTAGTTTAACGATGTCCTTACTACCTTTCTGGGCCTTGAAACGTGTCAG
The DNA here is from genome assembly GCA_018155175.1 of Sinocyclocheilus anophthalmus. Lineage (NCBI taxonomy): Eukaryota > Metazoa > Chordata > Actinopteri > Cypriniformes > Cyprinidae > Sinocyclocheilus > Sinocyclocheilus anophthalmus. The sequence goes on along the minus strand of JADLZN010006938.1, from coordinate 1,304,605 downwards.
TTGCATTGCTGTCTATGCAGGGTCTGAGAGCTCTTGGATTTCATCAAAAATATTTTTATTTGTGTTCCGAAGATGAACAAGGGTCTTATGGGTTTGGAACTACACGAGGGATTATAATTAACATATTTCTGTTTTCGTTCAAATCAAAGCGTAAATACACGTAGAAAACGTACCCATGTGTCGCGGCTGACACAGAAGAGCGTACACTGCTTGCGTTCAGTGGTTATCTCCCAAAATGCGCTCTGCAATGCGAGATAGAACAGAGGAGACGAATATAATGATAAAGTTGTATTGTTTGTTTTTCTTCATATACAAAAAGTATTCTCGTCGCTTCATAACGTTACGGTTGAACCACTGATGGCAGATGGACTATTTTAACGATGTCTTTCATACTTTTCTGGACCTTGACCGTGTATTTTACTTGGCAGTCAATCGGAGAGTCACAAGCCTCCCGGTTTTCATCCAAAATATCTTAAATTGTGTTCTGAAGACGAACTAAGCTTTTAGGAGTTTGGAACGTCATGGCGGTAAGTGATTAATGACAATTTTCATTTTGGGGTGGAGTATCCCTTTAAGAGCAAAAACTGTTTAAATAGCGAACAGAGTCTACATTTTGTGTTATGAAAGAAAAACTCAGCCTCAAAACAAAAGTTAATGATCAATATTATGTTAGCAGCTGATGCCATCTACAATAGTATCAGGCAAGCCTTTGCTCTTTTCTTAAGTACATGGAAGTCCTGTGTTGGTTCCTTTAAACTGAATTATTCAGAATTTATGCAAAAATGTGTTAAATGTTGTTACCGGATCAGCCACAGAGGATAACAACTGTATTTTTCCTCTTACAAATCTTTAAATAAACCCTGACAGGTGCATGCTGTCATATGTCAGCCTTCATTCCCAAATGAACAAGTAACATTCAGTAAGGACACCAACATTTGCTCCAAGGTATATTAAGCTGACTAAGTTAACGTTAATTTATTTACTTATTGATTAGGATCAAAGCAGAGTTCATAGTGCCGGTGAGCATGTTGTAGAACTGTTCTGTTCACTTAACACTAATGTTATCAGATGTAATTCTTTTCAAAAGAAGCTTTTTTCCAACAAAGTGTTTGCCTTGATTCTGAACTGCAATCTGTGCAGTTTTTAAATCACGTTATCATGTAATTTAACAATTTCTTTCAAAGAAAAATGGCTGATGAAAATGCTGTAAAATGTCCTTATTCCTTCCAGCCTACCTAAAAAATAATATCCAGTTCATTTAACCTCTTTATATTACTTAAAATCACGTTTTCTTTGAAACATTCCGTAAAGTTTGTCTCAGTTAGCAACATTAACCAAGAGGGGAGGAGCTTAATCAAAGGATAAACTGGCTTGGGTTGCTGTGCTGCTTCAGATTTACCCATACTTTTTGTAACCTCGTGCCAAAAATCCCTGCCAAAGAAAAAGCACCACTCTTTCTCATATCTCTAGCAGATAAAATATTAAAAATCACAATTGAGAGGTTCAAACCTCCCCAAATGCCAGTGCAGGCTGTCCATATGCTGGCTCAGACTGGCATACAGAGATAAGAGTCAGCCAGATGAACAACATATGAAAAAAAAAACTCCTGTAATAAACAGATATCAGTGTCAAGACCCATCTGGAAATGACTTGAAAAACACTAAGGAGGTAACAGCACAAGTAGTTTTTATGGTGGAAACTGGTTATCAATAAAAGTAATAAATTGCTATAGTTATTCAGGAGCTTTGTTACTCTTTTTAAGGCAGATGTTACCGTGTTTCTTTAACAGCTTGTCTGCTGCAGCAAAAAGAGACAATTTTTTTGGTCTTGGCATATGTTTATGCAGTGAAATGTATGAATGGAAAAGTTTGATTATGGTTGTTATCCATCCAATGGCACAGCAGCGGCACCTGCTGTCTAATTCGGTGTAACGCATCCTCAGGTACTGTGATAGACCTAAATTTACATTCACACAATTTTGTTTTCTAAATTACTTCATCCTTGCTAGCTGCCAATCCCCCCAAAAAAAACCTTCATGTAGTAAACTATTTTAACTAAACATACTGTTGACAGATACGATGAAAAAAATAACAATGCAAGATATACAATACACTATAAATGTTTTTGAACAAGAAAAATCTTGAAAGATATGACCTTTCAAAATAAAACAGTCCAACAGTCAGTAATCTGAGACTGACCCGCTTGACATGTGTGAGATGAAACTGAACAGTGAATCAACACTGATAAACTGAAGCACTTTGAGAGTTAATTAACTAATATTACAGTGTAGGTGACATTGTGGATATGTTCCTTCTGTAACAATGCACTAAAACACTACAATGAAGAAAAGAAATGCATAAAGAAATGTGCACTTATTATTATATTATTATTTCAGGAGTTTAGTGTTCACAAGTACAGTATCCACAAATATTTAAATCATATTTTAAATGTTAATAATCATTCAATTTAATACTTCTTTTCATTTATTAGTTTTATAATTTAATCATTATTACTACTACTATTACTATTATTATTGAATTAATATTAATTTATAATTACTATTTAGTTTAATTTTTGCACTTTAAACTAAAATATTATTTTTGTCGACTAAAATTAGTTCTTTCAGGACAATAAATTGAGTAAAATGACTAAAATAATGAATATGACAAGACAAAATAATTACTAAATTTAAACAAAGTCTTTATAAAAAGACAAAAACGGTGTAAAAATTAGTGCAGGTCAGTGAGATTCTGTGGTAATATTAAATTATTCAGATTAAGTAATTTCACTCAGAACATCCATTCAAACCTCAATGTTTGAGCAGGAGTTTTCGAACCATAAACTTTTGTAAATCAGCATTTGCATACGGTTTGGAAAAAAGCCAATGCTGCCATCTGTCAGATGTTTTCACTCGTACCTGTCGAGCGAGGTTCACGGAGTCAGTAGTGAGTCTGTCTCTGAGATGTGGGTCCAGCTGTGTGGCCGGTGCGATCTCCACCACCTTCTGGTGTCTCCTCTGGATAGAGCAGTCCCTCTCGTACAAGTGAATGACATTGCCGTATTTATCGCCTACACACAATGGACCGATCAACTCATTGAGCGTTACACAGAAGTCTTAAACCCATCTGCCACTGTAAACAAACCCATCTGCTAGTATTTCTCCAAAATATAATAACAAACACAATCATATAACTGATCAATCAACAGTATGCAAATTAGCAGGCAATTGCTAATTTCTTCATTGTTGAGAACAGTGTGCTCTACACAAATACCAAATGTTTTAATTAACTACCAGACAATGTATTTATTTCCTGCAAAAAATCAAATTTGCTGTTGAAGGTTGAGAGTTTTTTTCAGCAACAATGTCTGGGAACAGATTTGAAGTAAAACTCTTACTCATCGTTATGTCTTTCCAAACCTGAGTGACTTTCTTTCCATGGGACACAAAAGGAGAAATTTGAAAGAGTACTTCTTGCTCTTTTACATTCAATTACAATAAATGAGGACCGAAGCTTTCAAGCTCCAAAAGCATCATAAATATATTATAAAAACGGCATATATGACTTGCGTTATTGCTATATTATTTCTTCTGAAGCTTTGAAATATTATTCATTGGAAATCTTGACATTCCCACCTTTGCTTCCATGGTTTGTCCATGAGAAAAGTATCAATTTATACACAATTAGTTGATTCGTGAGAGACAAAGTGGTTCATAAACAAATCATTTAAGTTGGATCTTTTCAACAAATTTCTAAATGATTTATTCATAGCTTGGACTGATCAGGTAAACCTACAAGGGTTGTTTACATGCAAATTAATAATCCATTTGTAAACGGGTTGATAGCTCAATCAGACTGAAAAGCCTTAAACACATTATTTAATTTGACTGAGCTCAATCTGAATTTGAGTAGTGTATATCTTTAATAAGGTGTTTGACAGGAAAATTTTAGCCATGTTTTTAATATTTCATGTTTTTAAAAAAAGCTTTGCTGACTTGAACATGGCAACTTGGCACTGCGAATGCCCAAAAACCTGATTGGATTCATTCAGATTGACAAAAATTAGTGCATGTAAACATATCTACTGACTCAATGATCCAGTCAATGTTTAACAGCCAACTAAAAGGGGAAGATTATAAGTGAATAATGATTTAAATTTCAGTCTGTCCTCACACTAAGCTACAACACGGCTTCAAACGACTGTAGCAAACAAGTCACGTTGGCCACTTTTATGGTGCTTTTGTGTCCTTTTGACATTTAAACACGTCAGAACAAAGAGCAACAGTTTTCCTTTTGTGTTCCACAGACAGAATATAATACAGGTTTGGAATGTAATGAGGGTGAGTAAATGATGACGATGTTTATTTCTGGTTGAACCATTCCTTTAATATTAGAATACTTGATCTGCAGTTCACTTACCCAAGATCTGCACCTCGATGTGTCTGGGTTTCTCAATGAACTTTTCCACAAACAGAGCTCCATTGCCAAAGGCTGCCAGGGCCTCAGAGTATGCACGCTGATAGTTCTCCTCTAGTTCCTGATCACACAAGAAGCCATAGAGTCAGCCAGTGCAAATAGCCAGCACACCAATTCATACAACACAAGGAACTCAAGAGCAAACAAAACTAAAGTGCACACACATTCGCGTTCATTTAAAAGTCCTCCAGTGTCAAAGCTCACAACTGGCTCTCAGAAGGAACGGAGCAAAGATTAAATGCGTTCCAATCCCGTACAAATAATTTGACTCTCGGACATAGTACCTCATACTCCCTGACCACTCGCATTCCACGTCCTCCGCCCCCATAGGCAGCCTTGAAGATAATCGGGAAGCCATAGCTGTTGGAAAACTCTTGAGCTTCCTGCAAAGACGAGATGGGAGCATCTGTTCCAGGTACCACCGGTACACCTGCAGGATGACCAGACAGATCTGCCTCATTACATGCGTTTTCTTTTTTTTTGGTGGAATGCTGGTAACCAAACGGTTGCTGGTAGCCATTGACTTCTATAGTTTTCTTCCATACTATGATAGTCAATGGCTACCAGCAACTGTTTGGTTACCAGCATTCTTCAAAATATCTTCTTTTGTGTTCAAAAGAAGAAATAAATTTATACAAGTTTGGAACAACATGAGGGTGAATAAATGATGACAATGTTCTAAATTTGTAAAGTACGTGTATATATATATATATATTATATATATATATATATATATATATATACATATACACACACACACATATTGTTTTGCATATTTTGCAATAAAATTATATCTGTAACAGTTTTATATTTCTCTGTTGTTTTTATTTTGATTACATCATTCATAATGCTTCATGGGATTACAGTTACTTCCCTCAAAGTAATTCCCTCATTAGTACATACTCCCATCTTGTACCTTTGATTTGAAGCAAAAAATATTTGAAAATCTGACAAAAAGACACATTTTTCATCTCATAGCTAGTTGGTTTGGTTCAATTTCCTTAACAAAGACTTTTTTTAATACCCCCTAGGGAAAAATACTTCAGGAAATGCCGCTGAAAAAGTGGACGCGTGCTGTTGTACTCTGCTCTGCGACACAACTGTTGATATAATGTGATAAGAGAGAGGACAGAATGATGTTCCCCGAGGAGATCAGATGATGAATGCTTCACCTGCACTGATGGCAATGGAACGGGCCTCAACTTTGTCCCCCATCTTGCGCACCACGTCTGGGGTGGGGCCGATAAAACGTACCCCAGCATCCACGCACGCCTGGGCAAAATCTGCTCGCTCTGACAGGAAGCCGTAACCTGGATGGATGGCATCCACCTCATTCTCCTGCCAGGCACAGACTGCAAAATATCACCATTTGCCAGCACAAGTATTCTGTCACAGTGAATTCCTGTAATACCAATTCAAATGACTGTGATACTGTCACCTTGTCATTTATTTTTGAGAATGATAAGAGATGTCACAAAAAGACAGATTCAAATACACTACCGTTCAAAAGTCTGGGGTCATCAGTATTTTATTTTATTTTATAAATAAATACTTTTATTCAGTAAGGATGCGTTGTATTGATCAAAAGTGAAAGATTTCTATTTCAAATAAATGCTGTTCTGCTGAACTTTCTATTCATCAAGAAATCCTTATAAAATGTTGTAGAAACAGCTCTTTCTGTAAGCAGCTAAAAGGCAGTAGTGGCTCCAAGAATACAGCCCAACTTCCCCAACTGACTGAAATGTTTTGTTTATAAGCCAGTATTCAAGGTTAGCCAATTTAATTCTCTAAACAAGTCACGGCAAGAGGTTAGGAATGTTTCAGGTGCTTAACAATAACATGGGTCATTTTCTAAGACACATAAGGCATAGTGTTAAACTGACAAGCCCTTAAAGCCATTGGTTTATTTATTGATTAAGCCATTGACTGACTGATTGTCCATTGATTGTTGCCTGAAGCATTTAATCAGAAAATGAGATTTGGGAGAACGACTGCCTCTCAATGATTATTTTACGGCTAAATTACCATCACTTCTTGGCGTCAGACTCTGAACCCTTTGCCCTGCAAAACTCAAACATATGGTTTTCTGAGACATCTATTTGCCAATTCTAACAATTACCTCGCTGGCTGACCATTGTAGATGACTTTTTGTTGAAACTGCAAAAATGAATTGTGAGAGTTTTGGAAGCATCCGAAAAAAAAAAAAAAAAAAGATGGGTTCGAATTACAAATCATTCAATAATATAAATTTATGTGACTTTATTTACATAATATATTGTTGTCTTGCTGCTACATAATTATAATATTTGTATCATTTCCAGCTATTTCTGCAACATTTATTTGTAAAGAAAACAATATTGCATAATAATAAATATATATATTTTAATCATTTAAATTATTTCCTGAGCACAAATCAGCATATTAGAATTATTTCTAAAGCATGTGACACTGAAGACTGGAGTAATGGCTGCTGATTAAAATGGAAAAAAGGTATTTTAAATTGTAGTAATATTTCACAATATTACAGTTTCGTTAAAAAAAAAACGAAGAGCATCCTTGCTGAGCCATACGTAAAACTTTTTGCAAACATTTTTTTCACACACCCAGACTTTGAATTAAGTGTAATGACCAAAAATTATAAAATTTCTAAAATTTTCAATTAGAAATGTCATACTATAATTGCAAATATAACATTACAAATGTAAATGTATCATTTTTGTGTGTTCGGGGCCAGTGAAAAATGGCATGTAGAAATCAGAATTATGGAGCAAAAAGATTTACAGAAAACCACTCATGTGCAAAGTCTGACCTTGGCCACTTTGATGATGTCTGGTATATGTAGGTAGGCTGCTACAGGTGGCAGCCCCTTCCCGATGAGGTAAGCTTCATCTGCCTTTTGTCTGTGCATCTGGCCCGTGTCCTGCTCAGAGTAGACGGCCACTGTGCGGATCCCCAGCTCTGTGCAGGCCCTGAACACCCGGATGGCAATCTCTCCTGCAAAAAGCATTTTATTAAATACAATTCATGAGTATACAATTCATTCATGCCATGTGATTTTATACCCGAGGAAGGACAGAGAGACTGAGACACAAATAGCATACTGCCTTTATGATTTCTGCAGTTAAAGGCATCTATACTGCTATTTTAAGAAATGCACTGACATCAAAATTCCGTCTAATAACAAGAAGCAAAAATACATATATTCATGTTGTTAGAAAAATATACATTAAAAATATATACTAAAAATGTCCATTAATGTATATACTCAAAAATTTGTGAATGTCAAATCAATGTTTCAATAACTGTATCACATAATTTTTTTATATTAAGCTTAGTATACACAGTATATACAGCACAGCATGCAGTACGCAATATGTTCTCGGTCCATTCTGAACACTGACGCACCTCTGTTGGCCACCATGACCTTTTTGATGGGTTTGTATTCCAGTGTCTGGGGTGCGGTATGGGCGGAGCGGGTCATACTCCACACCCTCCTGATGGCCAACAGGCCCAGGGCAGAGCGCTTTCCTCCCACCTGTAGCAGCATCTAGTAAGCGAGAGCAAAGATAGATGTGTTACAAAAAGCTCATTTTTAGTCTACTGAGTGTTATCTGCATTTTTAAAGAACCAAAATGATTAGTAGCCTTGCAGTGTTTCTCACAGGAGCCGAGCTACTGCTTATATGGAGATAAGAGTCAATGCTCAAACTAAAGGGAAAGTGAGGTCAGGGATAAATATGCATGAGACAACAAGAAAGCAAGTCTGATATAGTACAAATGAGTGCTGCAAAATGTGACGACAAACAAAAAAAAAAAAACTATCAACAAGCAATTGGGCAATACTAGCCTCTACTCTGTGAGAAGATTCTAAAGGCTGTCTTTATTTTTTTAAAATGCTGTATTTCAAGTATATCCACATACCGCTGCAAAACATGAATACAGTCTAGTGCCCACAGGGCCAAACTGATCAAAACACAATATCATATTGCCTATGCACACAGCTTAAAATGCCGAGACTGAACACCTGAAACAACAGCAGTGCTGATTAAACTCAGTGGGAAACACTGAAGGATCAGAGAGACTACGAGGAGACAGGAGACAAAGGCAGAATAGCCTATGAAATAGACAATAAAAGGAGGTTTAAGTTAAAAATCGAATGAACGCGCATGACAAAATCGAAATATGATGTGTGCGCAATCAAAATTAAAATAGCTCACTTGGCTAATCTACTACTATTCAGGTATCACGAGGCAAAAACCATCAGTGCATCCAGTGTGCTCTCACTTATATTCAAAGAAAACTACTAACTGCACAGTAACAAACACTCAAAGAGAATTTCTAAGCCACTCTGAAAGACAACTAACGTTCTTTAAAACAGCACAAAAAAAAAAAGTTAAATGCATATAATAAGATCAATAAGATCAATAAGATGCATTTAGGAAACAGATGTGGATTACTTGTATGATGTTTTTATCAGCTGTTTGGACCTGCAGAGGATCCATTGGTGAGCAAGTGATGTAATGCTAAATTTCTCCAAGTCTGTTCCAATGCAGAAACAAACTCATCTACATTTTGGATGGCCTGAGGGCGAGTACATTTTCAGCAGCTTTTTGTTTTTGGGTGAACTAATTCCTTTAACATTGTTACTAAATTATCTAAAATTAAGAAAACTGAACATGTACATTCAAATATCTTATGTTGGCAAATACTAATACTGCACTCTCAGAAAAAAAGGTACAAAAGCTGTCACTGGGGTGGTACCTTTTCAAAAGGCACACCTTTGTATCTAAAGAGTCCATATTAGTACCAAAAGTGTACATATTACCTAAAATTTACAAGAGTGTACCTTTTGAAAAAGGTACCGCCCCAGTGACAGCTTTGTACCTTTTTTTCTGAGAGTGTGTAACAATATAACATGCATTCCTAAAACATCATTTGACCCAAAGTTCATACTTCATTATGTATTAGACATACATTTTTGATTTCTCAATTCATCCCATGTCATGTTAATAATTTTGCTTGCTGTTTGAACTATGCAGTCCATGGGGATACTATTAAATTCTCATTTTGTTTACTTTTTTTTCTTTTTAAATAAACCATCCTGGTACTGTGATGGGTCAAACGGCATCCAATGTACTGACGCAAAACCAGTTGAAAAATCAATGCTTTAAAATCAATTCATTAAAAAAAAAAAAAGAACACTTCGTTCACTGAACGTATGTAGTTCATATTTGCCAACTTCCTAAAGAAAACATGCATTTGATAACTAAGGGGATATTGCAAAAACGTGCTCAAAGGTCTACCTACTTCAGAGGAAAGGTATTTGCACAGCGTATATGGCCCCTCAGATGAAAGGGCAGAGGAAAAACAAAAGAAATAACATACATTCATATCGAATCTGCAAAACACAAAATTGCTTAAGAAAAGTTCAGGCTGATTTCTTATGGGAGCACATTTAAGAGGTCTCATTTCTATTCTGTGGTTACCGAGTGGTTCAACTCTTCCTTAAATTTGTCTGCTCTTAAATAAGAAACATCCCTCTGCCAAAATCACAACAACACAGTGTCTGTGTCCTGGCTGAGAGAGAACATGACACTGACACACGAGCTCCACGGTGGAGACACAAACTGAAGCTGCTGTAAACAATAGCAGCACATTTGTGTGAGAGTTTAGGACAGTATGGAGATGGGGCAACGTACTGGTTGGCATTCAGCATGTATAATGGGGCATGTAAAACAGTGAGGGGTGAGTTGGTGTGATTTGGTAGCAAAATGATCATATCTTCCTGACATGATGGAAGCAGGTGGCTTTGAGAGGTTTACTGAACCATTCAGATGAAACCTTTAATCCAGAGTATGTTGGCACAGCCTGTGGTCTTGGTCTATAAAAAAAGAATTGTATTCTACTCAGAAGAAAACCTTAATAACACTTACAAACTCACTCACAGCCCGATTTATGCTGTGAGAACACAAGGCCATTCATTTGCATTCACAATAGAGAAAAAAAACAACTGCCTCTTTTCATATTCAATCCACTAAACCTTTATTACTCATTAAAGCAACAGACAAAATGAATTAATTTGCCTGTTACACGCAAGCATAAGGCAAATCCAATGTTTAAACTTTCAACACCCCCTGAAATTCCTGCTTTTGGCACTTCACAGGTTCCCACCACATGGCTGATGATGACTCCAGATATATCCTATAGTTCAAGAGTCATCAGATTTCTGGAGATGTTCATAGTGTCATATTATCTGACACAGGGGCAGCGTTTCCGTATGGCAGAGTATGGCAGTCGCCACACCCTAGCCCAGTCAGGTGTGTCGTGGAAAATTATCCAAACTTCGTATCTCTATTATATTTCGTTATTATTATTATTTTAAATCAATGCTATTGGTCTTCCTTGTGTCTGTTTGAGGGTTTTACAAATATTTATCCAATGAAAAGCATTTAAAGAGCTTGTCACTAAAGCTCGTCACGCCATTCTCAAACTGTCAGTGAAACCTCATAATTTCACCCGGCCTCCATTCAGATTGACGCGCCACGCACAGCCTGGAGACAGATCTCTGCATGTTCGCAATGTAAGGGTAAATAAATAACCGTGATGTTTGAAAAAGTACAGCGTTTTGTTTATTCAAACACTATGTCTATAAAGGTCAATGTTTTTGTGTGTTTGAAGAGCGGAGAAGCTTTTGATGTCTAGTTGTAGCCATATACTTTTGTAGCCTACGTTTTAAATATCCTTTGCACATAGCGCTTTATCATTTTATGATATTTTGACCAAGTGTATTAGACGACAAGAAAAACTATAGCAACAATAAAAGTTATAACCTGTAAGTTGATGAAAGCGTTTAATGCGATGCACTTGCTGACAGCTGTTCTAATGACAGACAAAACACAGATTTCCGTCATTCACTGTTCAAAAACGAACTCCATTTGATCTTGATTTTCATAAAATGTTAAGTGCAAGTGTCTGATAAAGCCACAATACCAACTCTGACTACGTTTAAACATTATCCCTTTCTATCTTTTTTTCCTATATTTAAAAAAATTTTCTGGCTTAATGATGTCCGTTCTGTTTTGAAAAAAAAAAAAAAAAACAAAAAAAAAAACAAAAAAAAAAACCCCCCCCCCCCACTAGTGATGGGTCGTTCTTGAACAATTCGTTCATTTTGAACGAATCTTTAATGTGACTCGGGAAGAACGAGTCGTCTCGGGGAGTGATTCGTTCAGTCGCGCATGCGCAACATCCTATAGATTCTGTACTGGAATTAGTCAAGTAGTTCACCTGTTTCGAGTCTTCGGGTTTTTCCGAGTCGTTCGTTCATCACGTGACAGACCCATAAGCTTAGCCTATGCAGTCTGAGCCGGAAAGAGACTTAATAATAATAATAATAATAATAATAACCAACTCTTATACCTTTGTTACACATTCATTGTTAGGAAAAGAACCATCGGACAGAATCACACATTTATAAAACTGTAAGAAAGTACAAGCTACAATTTGAGACAAGAACGCATCACTAAATTAGTATGCTTTACCGTAAGAGTAATAATAATAATAACTAGCACCCGTTTATAAGGAAGCTTGTAAATTAACTAATTTCTCTCTCCAATGCTGTCACGTCACGTGACAAAAGAACGAACGATTCAAAAGACTCGAGAGATGAACTAATCAAGTCTCTTTCCGGCTCAGACTGCATAGGTAAAGCGTATGGGGCTGTCACGTGATGAACGAACGACTCAAACCCGAAGACTCGTCAGATAAGAGGTGAGGTGAGCTAATCATAGATTGAAGACCCAGGTAAACAATGAATTAATCTTTTCTGTTTCTTATAGCATTACAATTTTGTATTGTTTGTAGTGTGATCAACGTTTGCGTAAGTAGTAGACGTGTTAGGGAAGTAACACGTAACATTTTAATTATATTTTACTAAAATGAACGAAATGAATCGAAAAAAAGATTAGTTCATTTTGCTGAACGAGACTCAAAGGTCCGAGTCGGTAAAATGATCCGAACTTCCCATCATTACCCCCCACCACCATACCCTATGATTTTGTGAAACGCCGCCACTGATCAGACACCTGCTGCTTTTCATAAAGCATGTTCAGTGTTATGTTACTGTGTTTAATACATAACAAAAATATGAATCAGAGGTGATTCTCTTATTATGATAATGTGACCAAGAGCAAATCCAAGAACTTTCAACTTCATATTTTATTGCAGTGACAACAGCATAGCTGTAAAATTGCAGTAGATCGTGTTGAATTTAGAAAAAAAATGTTTATGGACATCAAGTTTATTTACATAAGAGAAACTGTATATCATTATTGTGTAAATGTAAATGTGTGTCATTATTTTAAGGTATTTAAATCACCTTTCTAACTTCACTGGATCATTTTAAATGGACCTTCTGTGTGACAAATTAATTTTTAATCTTTAATTTTAATTCATTTTTAAGTTTGTTTTTTATTAAAGCTCTTAATTATGAACAATTTCAGAAAAATGGATGGGATGTTTTAAAATACATTTTTAAAGGGTTACTCCACCCCAAAAGGAAAATTTTGTCATTAATCACTTACCCCTATGTCGTTCCAAACCCATAAAAGCTTCGTTTGTCTTCGGAAAACAATTGAAGATATTTTGGATGAAAATCGGGAGGTTTGTGACTGTCACATTGACTGCCAAGTAAAATACACTGTCAAGGTCCAGAAAAGTATGAAAGATATCGTCAGAATAGTCCATCTGCCATCAGTGGTTCAACCGTAATGTTATGAAGCGACGAGAATACTTTTTGTACGCAAAGAAAACAAAAATAACGACTTTATTCAACAATTTGTCTCCTCTGTGTCTCTCCGCATTACTGTAGCGCCATTTTGGAGAATAACCACTGAACGCAAGCAGCGTACGCTCTTCTGTGTCAGCCGTGACACAAGGATACGTTTTTTACGTGTATTTACACTTTGATTTGAACGAAAACAGCGCATCCGTGCAACGCGGCTGACACAGAATAGCGTACGCTGCTTGCATTCAGTGGTTATTCTCCAAAATGGTGCTACGGCGATCCCATCAACCCATCAAAAATATTTTTAAACTGGACATGAATTTACATGCCAGCTGCACAAGAACCTTTTATAAAGGAGACATGGTTTATCCTATTTTTTAAAAAGACAAAAAAAGAACAAGTAAAAATTCAGCCAACTTCCTCCTTCAACCTCCAACAATTCTGTTCATGCATGCCATCAGAGGCGGACAGTAACTAAGTACATTTACTTGAGTATTGTACTTAAGTACACTTTTTGAGTATCTGTACTTTACTTGAGTATTATTTTTTCTGGGAACTTATGACTTTAACTTCACTACATTTGGAAGACAAATATTGTACTTTTCACTCCAATACATTTCTATCAAGGTCCTCGATTAAAAATTCCCCCCCCGTTACCCTGTAGCACTTTGAAAGTCAGTGGTGATTTTTTTTCTTCTCTAAAATGTGACTTTCTTTTTTTCAGACAGTTTATCAGTAATCACTCTTGGGGCTACATGAAGAGCTTTCCCAGCATTTTTTGAACACTGACCAGTTGCAAATGTGGTATTTATTTACAACAATTCAAAAATAATAAGTTAATATTGTGGTTTATATTAGACACAATATTGTCTGATTTTGCTAAATTGTGTGGTGAAAATATTACCTATAAAGCCACTGAAGAACTGTTGTGTGTCTCCTAACAAAGCACAATAGGCTTTTGACTTGAAGCAGCACTGCACAGACCGTTTTGTTTGTGATATCAAAGTACCGTGAGAGCGATTAGACACCATTTTAAAATTTTTGTTTTGATGTCAAATAAGTCTTGCTGTTTTGCTTTTTTGTTAAAGCAGTGTTTCTGTTGTAAAGTTATACATCTACAGTTGTGTTGCTGTGTTTTAAAGCAGGTTTTAATTTTTTTTCTTTCTTTCTTATCACTCTGTACATTTACAGGATTTTCACTGTCCACTCTGTTCAAATGTGGATGAATGTCTACACATAGATGTGTGCACACACTGTTAGAGCTGTGTGAGATCACTACCATCCGGCTTTTGTGGGGGTGGTAGGGGTGTTCAAGAATGTTTTTTGTTTTGTTTTTCCCCCATAGGTTTTTTACATTCTAAAAGCTCTTTATTCCAAAAATACTACATTTACTTAGTCATTTAGCAGACGCTTTTGTCCAAAGTGACTTACAAATGAGGACAGTAAAAGCAGTCAAAACTACCAAAAGAGCAACAATATATAAGTGCAAATGACCAGTCTCGGTTAGCCTAACGCAGTACACGTAGCAAGGTGTATATTATATTATATATATATATATATTATACACCCACACACACATACACACACACACACACACAAAACAAGTAGATAGAATAGAAAAAATAGAAAGCTAGTGTTTGCTTTTTGTTGTTGTTTTTTTTTAAATAAAAAAAAGAAGATAAATATAGATAAAGTATAATTATAATAGAATAGAAAGTGTTAGAGTTAGAGTGTCAAATAAAGGTGGAACAGATGTTTTTTTAGTCGTTTCTTGAAGATGGCTAAGGACTCAGCTGCCCGGATTGATTTGGGCAGGTCATTCCCCCAGGTGGGAACATTCGTGAAAAGGTCTGGAAGTGTTTGTGCCTCGTTTTAGATGGCACAATAATACGCGTTCCTTGCAGACGCAATGTTGCTAGAGGGCACAGACTCTGAAGGTAATGAAGTTGGTAAATGTGCAGAGCCAGTGGTGGTTTTGTAGTCAAACATCAATGCCTTGAATTTTATGTGAACAACAGTTCACATTTGCCAGTGCAAATTGATGAACAGAGGTGTGACATGTGTTCTCTTCGGCTCATTATTGTATATACTACAAGCTAGTCAGTGTATTCAGTAGGTGTAATGTATTGTAAGTTGCTTCAGAGTTATTTCAAGTATTACATACAACAATAATAAACAGTGTGTTGACATAAAGGAAATTTACTTTTGGTACTTAATTACTTTTAAAAGCAAGTACTTCTGTACTTTTACTTGAGTAAAAATCTGTCTTTACAATGTTTACTTGTAATGGAGTAATGTTTGACCAGCAGTATCTGTTCTTTCACTCAAGTCATGGAGTTGAGTACTTTGACTAACTTACTTTGATAACTGGCAAGTTTCACAAAACAGGCATTACCTTCATTCCCAAGTCAACCTTTGACTTCACACTTCTTGTATCAGTCAGAAAATCAAATATTTTTAATAGAATAATATAATAAAAGAAGTTAAATTTATAATACAAATTTAAATACGCAAACTTAAAGGTGCACACACACAGTAGGTTTTTGTTTACGTTTATCTCTTATATGTCCCAATATTACCAGAGGTTTTAGACTTTACTGACACCTTTCGGCCTGAATGCAGTCTGTTGACTGCTGCTACCGTTTAACACCGAAGCTTTTTGCTTTGCTCCTTTTCGTTCGTGATATGCTACACACCTCCATATCATGCACATATTAGTGCTATCATAATCCAAAATTGTTTTATGTGTGTTGTTGAGGGTCGGCTGACTGCATGACATGCCGGTGCCCATGAGAGGGCGACCCGAGGTTATTAATGACTAAATTAATTCTTTATTTGTAAAACTTTTTAATAAGCAAAAAATACTGAGTGCACTTTTAAACGATAAATGTGTGCGTTTTCGAGAATGACAAGATACCTTGAATACGTAGAACGTAAAGTGTTATAAATATTGGCTGTGCCCAAGTAAACTGCACAAATAAAAACACAGGGGCATCCCTAGACACTTTTGACACTGTCGTGATTGGATTGGACTGGGCAGATGAACGTTTAAATGCCATCGACAGCTGCCAACCAAGTTGCTCCGCAATAAATAACCACTTTCCCATTAGCTTGCTGCTGCTTTGCTTTTTAAACTGACTTGCAGCAATGAAGTGTTTATGTTTGGCTATGTGGCAGCGAATAGTTTATAGGTCAATCAAGTGAGCTAAACCCTACAGCTTGTCCAGTTTCATTCATTCAGTTGGCACATGCGTTAGCAAACAGAGGAAAGCATGCCCTTTGGCCGCATACTGCACGACTTCAAAAACAAACTATCTGTTTCATAAATGTTTACTGCAGAAGCCACGGCTGTATGTTCATTGAAAATAAATGCACTTGTGATCAAGTTTACACATCATGCAGTTAATGTTTAGTAGGGCAGCAACTTGTGCACATCATACATGCAATATAACAGATTACGACAGCAGTCTCAAAAACCGTGTATCATCTGATCTGATGAACGCGTTACACGCGAGAATGCAGTCTTACCTTCTTATTCTTGACTCACAGCAGTTGCGTTCTAGTGTCCAATCCTGTTCCTTGAAGGAACGTGAAGACGTAAAAACCTCGATGCGTAAGTTCAGTGAATATCAATTGTACGTCGCAAGCGTGGATACGTAGTGAAGTAACTACGGTAAATGCGCTTGGCCCGAACTCGCTTATTTACATCATCTGACAGTGTGTCATACTGTGGCCGATGGGTCCAGGTTTCCTGTTAGACGTTGAACTGTGCGCAGTAGTGTGTGTTCAGATCGTCGAAGTTGGCTTGTCCTGACCCAAATCACTTTACACTCTCTTTATTATTTGGCCCGTTGCAACATTTTTCTTGAATCGATAATCCACCCATCTGTATGCTGCTAAACTATTGGCGATTGGTGAATGCTCTGAGACAGGCGGGGACGCCCACGTCTCACTTGTCATTGAAGTGATTGGTTGCCGCTGAAATCAGCAGTAAATCACTCGTTCTGCGTCTGTACAGGACCGCTACTGGACATTTGATAATGGACTTCAGAAGTTCAGAAAATCTCTCTAAACGGTTTTGTTTCTAATATGTGCAGACCTTATACATTACGTAATGTGTTTTTATGTGATACGCTGTGAGCATTGTGGTTCTTAATTGGACTAAAAATGCAATTCAAAATTATAAAACAGCCTAATATTGCCTTGTGCAAACAAATGGCAATAAACACAATAGATATACATTAAATGCACTTTTCTGTCTCTCTTACACTATTTTTTAATATAAGCCCATGTACGTTTACAGTTATATAGGCAACAGTGTTATGAACAAAAAGAAGTCATTTAGAAACAGAGGTCCAAGACGTTTATTTAGCAAGAAAACCAGAGTTATGCAATGGAATGCATAACCTTTCATTTTTTACTACCTTATGGGCAGAAGAAGAGAGAGGAAAAAAGAACCAGACAGTAAACTCAGATCTCAGAACGAAAAGAAAACCGGCATATAAAGATCATAAAAAAAGAAAACAACAGTATAATAAACTAAGAACTGGGGCAGA
The DNA here is from genome assembly GCA_018155175.1 of Sinocyclocheilus anophthalmus. Classification (NCBI taxonomy): domain Eukaryota; kingdom Metazoa; phylum Chordata; class Actinopteri; order Cypriniformes; family Cyprinidae; genus Sinocyclocheilus; species Sinocyclocheilus anophthalmus. The sequence goes on along the minus strand of JADLZN010006938.1, from coordinate 1,286,790 downwards.
AGATGCAATACTACCACCATAATGTATGTGATTCTACCATTAAGCGCTATTGTGTTTAACCTTGGTCTATACAGTTACAAAAAATGGATTTCATTCAAAGCACCTGCAGTCGCAGGTTTCATGGCAGCAGTTGCTGCACCAACATGGCAGCCACAGTCTAACTGGATGACAAGCATTTCGCACCATCTCAATTGCCACTGTGCATGGACCACAACTTCAGGACCATGGAAGAGGAGAACATGCTGTTGTTTCTATGAGAAAAGATCATAAAAAGATCATAAAATGCAGGTGTTTTTGATGTATACAAATATATTGAACAGCCTGCAGGAAGAACCAACACAGCTTAAATGTAATATTTTTCCCCAGACAGAAATAGTCCACTGAATAGGACATCGAGTGCAGCATCAAAATGTAAGACTGAAGACTAAGGTGAAAACTATTCAACATCTTCAGTACAAATTCCACACTAATAGAGCTCAAACATTAAACCTCTCTACACCAGTCTAGAACAAATAGGTGGCATTTGCTTTGCGGTAGTGAAATTAGTGAGGAAATGCAAGTTGGAAAGAAGGTCAAGCCTTTCCACCATGTTTCTCTCAAATAATACAAAAAGGGGCAAACTAACTAACTGAAATAATTGGTCCCCAATTAACCATTTCCGGATTATTCTACGCAGGTTTGTCTAATTTTCTTTTTTTTTTTATCTTACACGTTAGTTATGCAGTCTCTAAAGAACAAGCCCTATACCAAAACGTAAACTGTCCTTCGTGGCTCCACTTTAAACCCAACTACAAGCACTCACTCAGACACACAGATCTATACTTACAAAAACAATCACCCTATGACATGGAAGTTTGAGCCATTTTGTTATATAAAGCCCCTGATTAACCATGAATGGTTATTCACCATACAGTTCTAAGACCACTGAGCAGAGGTTGCATGAGAAACATGCAGTTAAAGGAGAACTAGCAAGTTAGAAAAAGAGGCAAGCTGGGAAGAAAAAAAGAAAAGAAAAAACACAAACATGCCAAACATAAATAAAGCATGCATTGCTCTTGTCCATATAGTATGTCACAATCTTTAAAATATTGATACATGTGTTACACTGCTGTTATCATCACCATCATATATGCAAGGTTTAAACTTTGTTGTGCATGTAAATATTTTCTTCCAAAGAAAACCAGATAATGTAGGGAAAAAGCTGACAGGAGATCATGTTGGAAAACCAAGCAGAGTAGAGGACTGATCAAAATAAGGGAAAGTGAAGGAGAGCAAAACTAAATGGAGAGTAAGAGATTGGGTTGTGAATGCTTGTTGAAGGTTGACAGTGAGAGTGCTGCCCACTGTTTGGTCTGTTGTGCTCCTTTTGGTTTCCAGTTTTTACTTTGCTGTCATCATCTGGACAAACTCTGTAGAGAAGGGGAAAAAAAAATGTAAAGAGATCAACATGCAAATCTTCACAAACTGATTTCACAATTATTCTGCAGGGAACAAACTACAACTAAAGCCTTTCTTGGTGTCTTTAAGAAATGTTTGGTTTGTTCTTAATCTTCTTAAACACAAGCTTGGCGTTTATTCAGACAAAACATCCATTTACATATTTTAAAAAATGCATTAATGACATTAATATATGGAAATACCTTCATAGTTGACCTGACCATCACCATCAATATCTGCCTCCCGGATCATCTCATCCACTTCCTCGTCTGTAAGCTTCTCCCCCAGATTTGTCATGACATGACGCAACTCTGCTGCACTGATATAGCCGTTTCCATCCTGTAAAGCATTAGTCATGGAGACAGATGAACATTCTTTCCACATTTTTTCCCCTAAAGAAATATCTTCAATAAGAAGCATTTATAAGCAAGTACACTTCTATACCTTATCAAAAACTCTGAATGCTTCTCTGATCTCCTCCTCGCTATCCGTGTCCTTCATCTTCCTGGCCATCATTGTAAGGAACTCTGGGAAATCAATCGTTCCATTGCCTGAAGGGCGGAAAAAGCCAACAGATTTAGAAAAAGAGAAGAGCTATTGTAACACGGCATTATTTGTGGAAGGGCTTCCTCACCATCAGCATCAACTTCATTGATCATATCCTGAAGCTCTGCCTCTGTAGGATTCTGGCCCAAAGACCGCATGACAGTCCCCAACTCTTTAGTAGTGATGGTGCCATCACCGTCTTTGTCAAATAAGGAGAAGGCCTCCTTGAATTCTGAAAAAAAAAAAAAAATAATAATAATAATGAATAATAATGTTTTAATTTATTGCACATCATCGAATTGCTGGTTTAAGATAAAGGTTTGAAGCAAAAGTTAATCTTGCATACCAGCAATCTGCTCCTCTGTTAGCTGATCAGCCTATAGGAAGGACACAAAAAGAAAAGAGTAATTATTTTAATAGCACTGGCATATTTTCAAATCAGTCTATAGCTCAGTTGTATTTATTGCGTGTTTAACACCTGATACCTTGTGTTTTACAAGTTAGATGATGTAATTCATGACCACAACGCCTAGCTCTGGCGTTGTGAATTAGACTATTACAAAACGCTTTAAAGGCAGACTATCCTGCTGTATTTGAACACATTTTAACATACGTGTTGTCTTATTGGTCCATAATGTGGTTTACTTACAGAGCAGCTGAATGGAATAGTGCGCATGCCGTGAGGAACTACAAGCATGTTGTGACCGATCAGATATATTAGAAAAGGCCAGAGCTATTTTTTCACAAGGGACGACGCTGGTTTTGTCTAATGTAAATGAGGGCGATCTCTAACGTTACATCTATCGTCGATGCTTTTCAAGCTGCTGTCTACTGACGCCAACATGAGGCGAGCTAGCAACGGAATCAGCCAAGGATGTGCTAGTATAGCGCATTTTATGCTGTAAACATCTCACGCCCATTTGCGATTAAAGCATGCGCTGCAAAAAGTCACACAGAAAGCGATAAAGCCGTTTATTCTACAATGTGAAAACTGTGTGTAACCCGTTTATGTGACGTTAGCCCGGGAGCTCGCGCGCTTTCAATAGAATGACGGTTAGCTCGCGAGGAGCTAGGCTAACAGTAGCCCATTCACACCTATCACTTCGCCATGGACGCTCAGCCATTTTTGTAGCTACGCTGCACTTTAGCAATTAGGATAAAGAGTAATAAAGTAACTTACCATTGTATTTTAGTGTGAACTACGTTAGTCTGTACGTACAGGAAATAAACAAAAACCCAAGCGTTTGCTTTCCACCCGTGCGATTGTCAAGCACTATCTTCTGCTGCTGTGCGCCCAAATTTCAATATCACTGCGCCTTGGTACTTTGGTCCAAAGTGGGACGTCGCACTCCTTGACAACAAAGCTGTTACTATGGTCTTCCTCCGCCACGTAGTCGAAATGTTCAGTAGTCTAAATTGCACAGTGAAACGGTTCCGTTTTCGTTTATATAACCGATATATTATACGGCGTTGTTTATCGACTGTAAATTTCGATTTTTGGATTATTCTTTTCAAAAGCCATAGCATAGAACGGTGGCTTTCAGGTTTGAATGGACGGTCCGGAGAGTTTATATATAGAGGTCTGATGGTACTCGTCAGCTGACCTAGGAAATGTCTTTAGATTGGTTTTCAGCCACCTGCAATGCGTCAGGGAGTCCTCGAAGAGAGCAGTTCTTAAAGAGACAGACACAGGAAAATGACTAGTGCATATAGTGCTGCAGATGCAACACTTGGCAGCTTGTTAGAGAAAGAGTCTGCTGTTGTAATTATGTCTTTTTTATGGTCAATACATTGATTTTGGATATGTTGTTTAGAGAAATAAAGTGTTTAACTCCAACGCCCTTAGGTTAGAAGCGACCATGGCGCATTGCCTAAAAGTAGAGGTTCTTGGTCAGGTTTGTGGTCCCAAATGAGTAATTGACCTAGAAAAGTTTGAGTTGTAGAAAGGTAGAGGACACAGAGGAAACTCATTCATCAGAGAGGTTTAAAATATGTATCTTTTTTTTTTTACTTCCTTTTAGATCTAAACTGTACAGTTTTGTTTCTTGTGATGATTAGGTCCGTTCTTTCAGACATCATACACACTTGATACAATTTCCCTCATCACTCTTAGGCACTGAGCCGATCTCAGTAGGGCTTCATAAATCTGTAATGAGTTCAAATAGCCAGGTGAGACTGAGCGCTCCAGATGCATAATGAATAGCTCTAAATAAAGAAGTCATCAGTAGACACCTGATATCATGCTATGCTGGAGACAATGAGAGGTGCTCCATTTTATGGCGGTAGATTTTAATAATTCAGCCAGGTCTCCGTTACATCTCATTATGCTGGCAACACTTATGAAAATAGACGAGGGAACCCCACCTGAATAAATACAATGACAAAAACAACAAAGATGAACTGCTCCATTTAATTTATTGTCAACATCCCCCCCCCTTACATATAAGTAACAGCCATTGAAGTTTTGAACACTTTTTGGGTTTAGAATTGCACTACATTAAAAACTAAAACATAAGGTTAAAAATAAAAACAATTTTTCCTTCAATGGAATGTAGTCCAAGTAACAGCATAAACTAAAACTACCAACTTAAGTTCAGTTTAGTAGTCATGTAGTGCATGTGATGCATGTAACAGTACAATGTGATGATATATGCCAGTGTTTTTGTACTAAAGGATTAATAGTGTAACAGAACGGCCAAACAAACACTTGTAAAATCAGCATCCTAGCACTAACTGAGAGTTTACAATGTCTTCAGGGAGTGTAAGGGAACTTCAGCATTATACCCTGTTCTGGCTTCACTTCTAGTTGTGCAAGGTTAAGCACTTCATCAACTTGTTTACCATCACTAGTACTGAACACTACTGTAGCATGTTCAGGAATCTCAGCATGCTTTAGCTGAAGAGTGACAGTTTCTTCCGAGTGCCAGTTGAGTGCAATAATGTAGCGCTCATTCTGGTCCCAGCTTCGCACATAGGCCATGGCGGAGGTAGAGTTGAACAAAGGCAAGTATTCTCCGTGCTGCAAAGAGCGCTCTTTCGACCTTTTTTCACTCACAGATTTGAAGAACTTACGGAAAGTGGTCATTTCATCCATCTTGCTCTGTAAAGCAAAACATGAAAATGTAACCAAAGCTGCTAGTCACAACATTGAATAGGGTCACTTTGGAGATTCAGCACTGTGTGCATATGCTCCTTACCACTGTCAGATTTTCTTGAGGGTCTTCCCATACCATGGTCGGGTTTTTGGTCACCTAAATGGAAGGATAACAACGTTTTAGGATCTGCTCTTGGAAAACACCTGGATCTGTGTGAATTCTCTTGATAAAAACCTTAAGTTCACACACCTCATCTTGCAGTCCAATCTCATCCCCATAATTAAACACTGGTGTGCCTGGCAGAGTGAGCAGCAGCAGGTAACTCAACTTGACTTTGGCGAACCCCACCAGTGAAGCCAGGTGTCCAGCAATACGCCCACCTATGTTCCAAGCCAGTCTGGTCTGACCGTAAGTGGAATACAAGCGATCAACAGTATGGGCAACGTCCAGAGCAGATGTGGATCTTAAAGCATCAGTGAGGAGCAGGTCCACACCAGTTTTGTTCAACACAGCAATGACATCATCAGGAGAGGTCTGTTCCGTAACACCAATCAAGACCCTGGAAGGAAAAAAGTCAGTAAGTAAAAGTCAGTTTAATACAAGTATTGATATAATTAATATAAACCACCATATGGAGCTGTTTGGTTGGCAACACAATCTCAAACAAAGAAACAGCCCACTAGTGTCCCCTTGACTGAAGTTCAGTTTGTAAAAGTTGCTCCACCTTTACCTCACAAAAGAGTGTGCGAGTCCACTAATGAAATTTAAGAGTAAAAGTTCAACTATCGATTGCTCACTTTTTCATTTTTTCCACGGATTCCGTCTGGTTGTGGATAAGGACTTCAACATCCTCCCAAAGGGATGGGGCTGCAGTGGAAGCCTTCTCGACACCGTAGAAGAGGAATCCATCTACACCTTCTCCTAGCCAATGCATCAGAGCAGACTGCAAACACAAAAGTCACAATTATTACTCTGAAAACACAAGTGCACAAATCAAGTTCAAGTGACAACGTAGATTAAGTCAGTCAAGAAATTATCCAGATCTATTGTTCACAGTCAAGGTCATACCTCAAGTTTGACCACAGTGCTGACCGCATCAGTAAACCAAGGATCTTTGCCTTTATAGTTAGGGGTCAGGTCCAAAACAACAGAGATACCTAGAAGTGAACAAAAAATACATTTAATTAAAAAAAAATAATGCTTGTATATAGTGCTGCACTGCTAGTGCTGCTTTTTTGTGGAACCATCTATTGATAAAAAGAAACAGCAATTATTTGATTATACACTGCCTGGATCATTGGATCATTATTGCAGTGATTAATACATTTCTGATATACGTTTTGCAACATTTTGCTTATTTAAATCCAGACAGTGAATCAGACCTGCTTTAGTTAAACTACCAGTCCTTTTAGTTAAAAAAAAACAAGATAAGTAAGAAAATGCTTCATTTTATAGTGCAAACTATAGCTCACCTCTCTTGTGTGCAGCCTTAAGGAGTTCTTGAAACTGTATCAGATTACCAGCCTCTTTAGAAATCTCAGTCAATTTCAGTTCCTCAGGCTCATCGGCACTGGACACATGGATCGGGCCAATGATCAGACCCTTCACCTTCAACTCATCCATCGCCTGAACCTTTTCAGCCAAACCTGAGGTGTAACCAGTCAGAGTGAAATAAATACACAATTTGCAAAATATTAAAGACAAAAAGAAAATAAATGTGGAATGTTTCGGATCATGGACCACATCCATGTTAATACGGACTTCATTGTACCTCACTTTTGTTTTTTAATATATATGCATTACAAGACGTTCTGCCACCCTTCCTTTAAAATCAATATGATATTCCTTTAATATAGTCCGCAGACTGATATATGAGTGGAGCAAACAGGATGGCATGCAAGTGGATAAGGGAGGAAACCAGATTTGTCGAATCAGCAGCATAAGGACAGAACAATTAATGTGTTTGAACATGTTTAAAGCCTGACATCTGGCTTTAATCCCTAAACTAACCCATCCCTGCAATCCATTAACACTCCCTCCTTCCCATAAGATTTATTTTGGTTGCTTGGATGTTGGTCCATTGAGTCATCTGTCTTTACCTTTCAGATCTGAAGACTTTGTAAAGGAGTTCACATCTCCAATCTGGTACAGTGGTCCATAGTTCCACCAGTTCATCTCAGGGAGGGGCTTGCATCGAGGAGCTTGAATAATGATGGCAATCGCACCAGCTAGCATGCCCAGCCAACCAAGCCAGAACAGGATAAGAAGTGCCCAACGAACCTTAACCCACCTATTCAAGAAAAGAAAAAAGAAAACACCAGGGAGAACATTAATACCTACAAACTGCAAAATCCACACCAAGATCCAACTGAAAGAAAATAAGGTTTCACCACAGGTGCGTTCCGTACCCTGGTGTTCCAGCAACTTTCATGAGTTCTTCTTTGGATAACCCAGTGAATTTGCTCTCCTCATCTGGAATCTTCACCTTTACAATGCCATTCTTCTCGGATACAGGCGAGATAGCATAATTATTTCCAGCTTCCCCCTCAGTCATGGGCTGCTTCTCCTGCTCCACCTCATTGAGCTCCACATCTTTCATATCCACTTCAGTATCGTTGCTCATTTTGTCAGTTTATGTCAACAGTCCTGAAAACAAAAAGGAACTAGATTAGCTGCAAGCACATAACTATCGGCACGGCACCAGATTTTTTTTTAGTTTTTATTAATGCTCAATAACAGTCAAGGAATTACATGCAAATACATATAATAACCAAGAGAGCGAAACCAAAACAGGATTTGATCCAAAACAAAGATGGCAAGACAAGGAGACACAAGAATGCATACATTACCACTATTGGAACAACAACAACGTACAAACATTAATATACTGGGAAAGCTTTTAAACACATGTAATTTCTTTAAACATTCCTTCATAATATTTTATAAATCGTAGGGATTTGGCATTTATATAACTAAGAGATTTAAGAAGTGATATTAATTCAGTTTTAAAATGGGGATAGGATGGAATATTATTTGCAAACTTTTGTTTATGAATAAAGAATTTGCCATATAAAATAAAGAAATTAGCAATGTACTCTAGGGGTCTATTTTTATCATCAATATAATAAAAAAATTATGTCTTTTAGACTGAAAGAATAAGTAACATTGGCAGAATCGAATATATAGGAGCCAAGGTCACACCAAAATTGGCCACGGCACCAGAATTAAGTTCAGGAAACATGTTTGACGTCACGGGCAAAGACACACGTGGTCAGGCAAGATACACTGAAGGTTGCATCACCTAAAATCTTTCACGCGGAGATGACTAGTTAAAAAAAAAAAAAGTTATAACGGATGTATTAATACCCCGAATGACACGAGTATACAATATGCATTTGGCTTTCTAAAAAGATTTGGGCTGTTATTAAAACCAAGTTAATCCATCTTAAACCGTCAACGAGTGTAGACATAGCAACCAAAAGCCGGGTGCCAGATCTATCCTCGTCGAATCTATTTAATTTAAAAAAACCTGTTCTATTAAGACGAATGCCTAAATAGAACGTTTAAAAGCATTAACTGTATATTACACGAACGATTCGTTTAAATCTGTCGTTTTTAAAAGTACCTTCAACGTTGTTGTATGGTTGAGGGACATTTTGTACGTTAAACCGGATTGGTCCAGTTCTGTTTGCGCCTGTTCACGGACTCATTCAAGCTCAATTAAGAGCGGTTAATGTTACCGAATCATAAACAAGTTAAATCAAAAACATACCAATGTAATAGTACTTCTAAATATGAATAAACATAAAAGTACGGCTCGTGATACCCGCAAATATCAAGAACACCGGGAAATTTAAGAATTAACGTTACATAAATGTATTTGAAACAAAACCGATCTTACCCAACTGCAACGGAATAATGAGGGGAAACTTCGTTTAAATTATCTGCGATAGATAAGAAATATCCTGCTGCTGTTCGATGGTTTGGGTCATGTCTGCATTCACAGTGATGCTCAAGCCAGCTTTTTATACGAGTCGTTTCTCCGCCCACTTTTAAGGATGAGCCCCACAAAACCATAGACCTGTTTTCAGTCTAGTTTCCGCGAATCGATTCTTTTGAACGATTCATTTCAAAGAACCTTGTTTGCATCGTGATGAAACTACCATGCAGCTGGCTCGCCAACACATTTCCAGTATGTTTTATTTGTATTGTCTGCTACATTTCTGGTTTAGGTTCGTTAAAGTAACCTTATTTTCGCTTCATTAGTCAAATCCTTTGTTCATTCCTAAAGATCCGATTCAAAAGAACGATTCGCTCTGGAATCATCCACGATGTGAATCGAGTTCAACGTGCTGAACCAGTTACTCTTTTTGTCAGGTACGGGCAAATTATTTCGCTTTGTTTCTTGCTTTAATGAGTAATACAGATTTATTGTGTGAATACGAGCAGAGGCAATTGTTTCTTCTCTCGATGGCCTGCATAAAGAAAACGAACAATTAAGGGGTACGTTGGCCTGTATTCCAGGCAGACAATCCAGTTTGTAGCATTTAAGAGTCCACCTTAACAGCCTGACATTAGTGCCTTATTCTTTCTCCTCCCTGTTGTTTTCGTGACTGTACAAGACCTCTATAAACAAGTTTGGGGGTTGAGGGTATTTCGTTTCTTTCTTAGAAAGATCTTAAAAACAGCATATGGTCAGTGTAGCAGCAATCTCAATGTGCAGTTCAGTTATTTCCTCAATGCTCAAAACTATATTCAAAATCTACTGTTTACCAAAATATTTCTACCATGCTGTATTTATAGTAAGTTTTTACATTTAAAGTGTAAAATTGTATCTATTATTTTAAAAAGACCAATAAGTGAAAAATTGCTTAATTTATATAGTGCTGGTCAGGCAAATATATTGGAATTATTTGTCAAAAGAGTTGGTCAACCTTTGCCCTAATTTTGTTCTCTGTTAAGAGTTAAGCAGCTAAGCCTGATTAAATGCAGCTCTATGGCTCTTTTATTTGAATTTACAATAGACTGTGTGTGAGAGTTTTGTGAGACTGCTTTATTAATCAGGAATAGACGAAACAGCAAAAGAAATACAAGAGCAGAGATTCTAAATAATAAACAACAAATCCCAAAATATATAAAACCCTAAAGGTTTCAAACTATTCATTTCCTTTTATTTTCCTTGTGCTTGTCTCTTGCACTATAAAGTTCCATCTACTAGTTCTAATGTCTATTGAATGCAGCACAGCAGACTCATGCTTCAGAAAAACATTCACAGCATACAAATGACTGTGCTTCCACGTGGTCTCCTAGAACCTGTCAGGGAAACTGAAATATGATCTAACAGCAGGAACATTGAGGAAAACACGTCCTGTTATTTTGATAAATATTTAGGAGGATATGGAATATTAAATATTTTTACAACACAAGAATATTTTGATTGGGCTGAATATATAATTTTGTAGAAACACAAAGGTTCAGTGTGTAATTGTCTGAATGTTTGTGGAGCTCCAAATCTTATTCAGCACTTTTTTTCAAATACAGACACAAAAATTTGCAAGTTAGAGCATAACACTCAGAATGAAGCTCCTCTTTTTATTCCCAGATAGCACATAAACACGACAGAGCTTATTCTCAGTAAAGACATGGTTCTGATTGGCGCCTACAGGCTCACAAACAGAGACAAAAAGTTTTCTTCCTTTTGTTGTTCTGATAAACCATAGCTTCTTATCAGGAATACATCATCTCATCATTCCTCAGTATGTTAATGAAATCAGAGAAGATGTGAGAGTAGTAAAAACTTGAGAACAAAAGAGCATAAGTGCTAATTTGTGATGTCCTTGATCATTTCTCCAGAAATCAATCAAGCGTCCTGGAGGGACTAAGCCAATCAACATTACACAAACCCTTGAGTCAACATCAAATCATTCAGTTTAATAAAACCAAATTCAACCAACTGATTTGTGGTACAGTTGAAGTTTAAAAACGGGCTAAGCTTTTCCAAATGGCAAGACACCTTTTGGCTGTGCCAGTTTGAGTCAGCATGCTGACCTCTCTTTCCTTTCCAGGCTAGTATGCACAATTCTTGGATTGGCGCCTGGAAGAGTTATAGATAACTGAACAGCAACCAGTCTGGCTTCAGAAGTGGACATTCGACTGAGACTGCCTTTCTCTCAGTTGTTTAAGCCCTAAGACTGGCAAGAGCGGCTTCCAAATCTTCTATACTTATCTTGCTGGATCTGTCCACTGCTTTTGATACGGTGAACCACCAGATTCTCCTGTCAACCCTATTGGAAAATGGCATCTCAGGAACCACACGCCAGTGGTTTGATTCTTACCTCTCAGCTAGATCCTTCAAGGTATCTTAGAGAGGTGAGGTGTCCAAGTCGCAAGATCTAGCTACTGGGGTGCCTCATGGCTCAGTCCTTGGACCAATTGTCTTTTCTGTCTACATGGCATCACTAGGTTCTTTCATTCAGAAACATTGGTTTTCATATCACTGCTATGCTGATGACACTCAACTCTACCTCTCATTCCATCCTGATGATCCGACGATAGCTGCTCGCATCTCAGCATGTCTTAACAGACATTTCTTGTTGGATGACTGACCATCACCTTCAACTCAACCTGGCTAAGACAGAACTGCTTGTGGTTTCAACAAACCCATCACTTTATCAAAATTTCACCATCCAGTTAGGCTCATCAACCATAACTCCTTCAAAAACAGTTAGAGACTTTGGAGTTGTGATTGATGATAAGCTGAGTTTCTCAGACCACATTGCTAAAACTGTCCGTTCCTGCAGATTTGCTTTATTGCAGCATTAGGAAGATCAGGCCTTTCTTTCAGAACATGCAACACAACTCCTTGTTCCATCTCTTGTTCTATCCAGGCTGGACTATTGCAATGCTCTCTTGGCAGGTCTTCCAGCCACTTCTATCAAACCTCTACAATTAATCCAGAACGCGGCAGCAACATTGATTTTTAATGAGCTGAAAAGAATGCATGTCATACCTCTGTTTATCAGTTTGCACTGGCTTCCAATAGCTGCTCACATAAAATTCAATGCATTAATGTTTGCCTACAAAAATACCACTGGCTCTGCACACCTTTACCTAAATTCATTACTTCAGAGTTATGTGCTCTCTATAAGCTTGCGTTCTGCAAGTGAACAATGCATTATTGTGCCATCCCAAAGAGGCACAAAATCACTTTCACAGATTTTTTCATTAACTGTTCCCTCCTGGTGGAATGACCTGCCCAACTCAATCTGAGCAGCTGAGTCCTTAGCCATCTTCAAGAAATGACTAAAAATACATCTGTTCCGTCTTTATTTGACCCTCCATATATATATACACCTTGCTACGTGTACTGCGTTAGGCTAACCGAGACGTGTCATTTGCACTTACATATTGTTGCTCTTTTGTTAGTTTTGATTGCTTCTATTGTCCTCATTTGTAAGTCGCTTTGGATAAAAGCGTCTGCTAAATGTAAATGTAAAATGTAACTGCCAGGGCGGAGGGGCCATAATATGATAGTTCTGCATGATCAACATGAGGCATCTGAAATATTCACTCCAAAAATGTAGGTAGTCTTGCAATAAATTTATAATGATAAAATACAGCTGAACAAAAAAATAAGCACTGTCATCCTAGGGAACAATGCAAATTGTAGGGATACTAATAAAAAAAATTGTAAATTGTGCAGCAACAGTTCTACAGTTCAAACGATTTGTGTAAATCAACAACAGTTTTCCTCGTGTATATATATATATATATACTTGGCACAAAAATTCATTTGTCAGCGTTGTTGTTGGAGGTTGTTTTTAATGTATCACTGCCCCCTGGTGTTCATCTGAGAGTATGCGCTTCTCCAGTTTTACCAGAAAATCAGAATCAGAAAATGACTTGTAATGTCAAATTCATCTGAAATATGAGTGTGAAATGTGAGTTTACATTACCACATGTATTGAATTCTTGGATGAATATTCTATTCTGAATGTTATGCTATTATTAACCAATACACTATTAATTCATTCATTCTTCCGATTTCATTGTGATGTAATAAGCATTGTATGTTTTAACTCTCAAGTGTGTAAAAAGCGGCTTCCAAATCTTCTAAACTTATCTTGCTGGATCTGTCCGCTGCTTTTGATACGGTGAAAATCTATTTACATTTCTGTTTGAGTTCCAGCAAATAGCTGGAGCCACTAGGGGTCCGTGTCTCGCTGAACAGCGGCATGATTAGAGCGGAAGGCCACTTGTTCTTTCTAAAGGCGGGATCAGGAAGCAGCGCTGTGTGAGTTAATTTCAGGTTATTTTGGGCGCATTGAGACTGTGAACAGCACGGCGTCTGCGGAAGAGGATTGACATTTCTCCATGATAGTGTTCAGGTAGGATATAAACTATGTTACTGCTGCGCGTTAGCTTAAGAGTACTGTTCATACTGTTGTGTTTGCTACTTAGGTTATTATTATTTGTTTTAATGAATAGAGAATGGCGTGTCAGCTGTCGTGTGGCGCTGACCGCGAAGAAATGAGGCGGGACCGCAAGACTTTACTCTTATCAAGTGCATAACTTCATAATTTATTTCTTAGCTATTATCTATCTGTTGCGTTTTTGATGGTTTTATTAATCCTATGTGTAGTTTTGACTTTTGCTTTCCCTGTAGTCTCGTAACTTACCTTCACTTTCCTTTCTCAGTGTTACAATATATATGAAGAAATGAGAGGCATTTTAGCAATAGCTGAAATTATATCTAAAGTTGAATGGGTGTTTTTTTTTATGCATTCCTTTTCGTTTTAATTATATGTGCAGTTAGTTTTCGGCTATTAAGAAATCAAACCTTCTAACATAAATGTTTTTGTTCTGTTTCTCTGCCTTATGCCACTGAAGAAAGTCAACTTGAAATCCCACAACCCTCTCTAATACAAATGAACAATGTCGTCAACATCACAAAAACACAAGGACTTTGTGGCAGAGCCCATGGGGGAGAAGTCTGTGATGGCACTTGCAGGAATCGGTGAAGTTCTTGGAAGGAGATTGGAAGAGAAGGGCTTTGAAAGGGTATGATGTAAAAAGATGTTTCATATATACTCCGTAGTCATGAAACTGAAACCATTAATTTTTCTTTCTTTCACTGTTGTTTTTCTTCCTATAGGCATATGTTGTTCTAGGACAGTTCTTGGTACTGAGGAAAGATGAAGAGTTGTTTCGGGAATGGTTGAAGGATACTTGTGGAGCCAACATTAAACAGCAAGGCGACTGTTATAGCTGTCTGAGAGAGTGGTGTGACTCTTTCCTGTAGTTGACTTTTTGTTGTTGTTGTATATTAATTTCCCTCCCACTTGTATGTGGAATACATTTACCCCACTTTATCAATTTGACTTTTCGGACATCATTTTTGGATGTATTGATATCAATTCTTAGCATAGAATTATCGCACTAGAAGGTCTTTAGATGGGTACACTTGTAATATAACCGCTCATTTTGTGTTGTTCAAACATCATTCACACTGGATCTTTAGTTTTGGGGGTGTGACACAAAATCATCCATGCATATGCAGTTCTGTTTCAGGCTGTACATGCACTAGTAGTCCAAATACACATTTGCCAAGAACAACACCAATAGTTCTACAAGTCTTTCCCCTTCTCTGTTTATGATGATTGAAGGTTTTAACTGATTTATGTCCAAAATGTGCCGCTTTTAAAGGTTTATGTGAACTTGAATATGTATTTCCCAAATGATCAGATGCATAATGGTATCATTTTGTTATATGGTTTTTATGCTCCCCAGCCACTAAATTGCCTTAATAAAAATCTGGATTTGTTTTAATTGTGCATGTGTACCTAAAAAATGCGTGGTCTGATTCATTCTGCATAGTGTAGCCACTTAATTCACATCTTGATTGGCATTTGCTGCTGTCCGATGTTTAAAATGCTACATGAATGTTCTTATGATTCTACTATTTTTGAACCTTTTTGTGTTTTGGCATTTTAATTCTTTTTGAATAAATTATCCAAAAAGTAATAATTTATAGGGTGTGTGCGCGGAGTATGTGGAATGAAAAACAGCTCAACCTGTTGTTACACAAGTGGAATTACCCGGTTTGCTTTGGATTATTAAAAATCATGAACTTGCACTACTGTTCAAAAGTTTGCGGTAGTTACAATTTAGAATAACTTTTCTATTTTAATATATTTTAAAATGTAATTTTTTTTTCTGTGATCGTAAAGCTGAATTTTCAGTATTCGTTACTCCAGTCTTCAGTGTCTGATGATCCTTCAGAAATCATTCTAATATGTTGATTTGCTGCCTAATAGAAACATTTATTATCAATGTTGAAAACGGTTATGCTGCTTAATTTTGTAATAACTGTGATCCTAGAATGATGACTAGAAAGTTAAGTGTATTTTATTTCAATTTTGATTTTAAATAGAAATCTTTTGTAACATAATACATCTAATGTCACTTATGATTTTTTTTGTGAATAAAAGTATTAATTTCCTCAATAACAACAAAAAAGAACAGTAGTGAATTATTTTGTTTCTCCTAAATCTCAATAAGCGGTACACATAAGTGTGTTGTGTTTAAAAGTTTTATTAATTCCTTCATTGGATTCTGTCTGTATTTTATCCGTTACTTGGGACCACAAGTTTTGACAGATATTCTCTTTACATTTTTCTCCAATAATTCATCTTTTAAGCTAATTTCCAACTCTTAGAGACTAGATACCTCTGCCTCTTGTTTAAGTGGTCAAAAATTTAAATTAAATTGGTTTTAGGACATAAAAAAACCCTTTAGGAGCGCTATGCACTGGTGGTATTTGTGTGTAGGTATTAGCAGTATCACCTTCTCACAATGATCTAAACTTTAAAAGTTCTACCAGTTAATCAGAAATGTCTACCAGCGTACATAGCCACCTCAAACAAAACATTTTTTAAAAATCGAAATATACATACAGAATTTGTAAATCTCCATAGTATGCTACACTCTTAAAAATAAAGGTGCTTCACGATGCCATAGAAGAACCTTTTTGTCTAAATGGTTCCATAAAGAACCTTCAACATCTGAAGAACCTTTCTGTTTCACAAAAGGTTCTTTGTGGTGAAAGAAGGTTCTTCAGATTACAAAAAGGTAAGAAAGAGATGGTTCTTTAAAAGAACCTTTGACTGAATGGTTCTTTGTGGAACCAAAAATGGTTCTATGGCATCGCTGTGAAGAACCTTTTGAAGCACCTTAATTTTTAAGAGTGTATGTGTGAAGAACATAACTATGTCTTGAATATCAAAAATTTTAAATCATTGAAATATCCAGACCCTCCCTATTTCCTTTTTGCTTGTTAAAAAACTGTGCTTGCATATTTGTGTATCAGTGTGTGATTTCATCTAATCAATTTGCATCAATCTGATGTTATTTTGGTCCCCCCCAAAAACAGGAGAATGAAAATATCCTCACAAGCATGATTTTGACCATTTGGTGCTGTCAATTGCTGAAATTTAGAAACCACTTTGCATTTATTAAGCTTAATTTGGGATTTATTTGCGCTGGTCCGTGTCTCGTGAGGTGTGTGTGTTTTTGTGTGATGTGCGTACCAATCCTTAGCAGCTAAATGAGACAATTCGTGCCCTGTTATCCGTTCCCTTCAGAGCAGAGCACAGAAAACTTTTTCCTCCCTGACGGTTTTTTCCTGAATTGTGCACAGGGGTGATGAGAGGGTCCTCCACCTACATTGGGCATCACGTAGGCCATCAGTCCGCCGCTGCCTTAGACACCTACGAATTCAGGTAGTTTATCAGTGCCGAAAATTAAAAGCACTAAAACAGTTATTGATTCAAAGCTGATCGTCTCTTTCTTAAGGTAAGACACTGCAGGTGAAACTGGTAAAAAAAAATTTACAAATAGATATCACCTTTCCCCAGTTAATTAATTAAAGTACATTAAGATAATTGTTTTGTATTACAAGTTTTCTGAAATGTTATGTTCCAATATGCAAATAAGGCATTATCTAATTAAATATGCACTAATTTGCACACATTTCCAGAACAGAAATCTGAACAATGGATAAAATTCTTGTTTCCTTTTTGGGATGACATAAGAGAGTTTTTACAGAGAGGATTTTGTATCACTCCATAAATCAGAAAATACTATCAAATCACCATATATTTAGGAATAAAGTAAATCAGGTGAACGTTGTATGAACAAACTCTTTTGTAAATACCTTCAGAATTTGAATAAAAATAAAGTTTAGTGTTTGTAAGTGCTACTGAGATTTTTATGCATATGAGAAAAAACCCATTTTGAGAAAACAGGCTTGCAACTGAAATCTATAGACACAAATAAATAAAGTGTAATAAAATGAACACTTAAATGGGTATTTTGAGTGTTTTCTTTCTACTAGTCTAAAATGAAGACAAGTGATGGATACAAAATAGCCTCAAAATAATCTCAAAATTGACCAGCACCTGAAAAACACTGGGTTTGTTTGCCTGTAGTGTCTTGCTTTATAAACTGCACCTTCATATCTTGGCTAAAACAACATTTTAATTAAATAGAACATTGTATGAGTGAAATGAAAGGTTGAGGTCAATGCTTAGAGACTGTTGAATGCTTCAAATTCTACTTGTAGGACACACTTTACCGGGGGGATTGTAGAATTAGGTCATACCTATTAACCTGATTCCAGATCTTTGATCACATCTTGTACAAATTAGTCTGCTATGTACAGGCTGGTATAATAAGACGTCATTTTAGGCAGGCAGGATTACCACTGATCTGATTCCTGTTTGCCACATTTTCTGGTTATTTTGCATGGCAACCCTCACCTTGATTCGACAAAAACTGGCTTCAATCTTCAGCTGTTCCACCAGCTTCCTGGCCTGACCGACGCTCATGGTGCTGTTCACAGGGGTGTCTCCTTTCATCCTACCACATACACACACAAAATTACTCAGACATCAATGCAAAATCCCCTTGAAATACAAAAATGAATCTGCTCATCTTGATTAAGGAGTTCATGATCACAATCCAGCCAATAAAAGTATATTTGCGCTGCCCTACACTGCCTGTTTTTGCAGTGATGCAACAGAAGAACCATTTTTGGTTCCCAAAAGAACCTTTCAGTGAACAGTTCTTAAAAGAACCAATGTGAAGAACATTTTAATAATCTAAAGAACCCTTTTCCACTATCAAGAACCTTTTTTGGAATAGAAAGGTTCCATGGATGTTAGATGTGCTTTATGGAACCAGATGCAAATAAAAAAAAACAAAAAAAGAGTGTAATTGATCAAATGATGCTACCACTATTAATATAGAGAATACTACTTTACAATAAGGTCCTTTCAGTTAAAGAGCAGGTCATATGGGTTTTCGAAGAATATATATTTTTGCCGTTTGTAACGTAGCTATCCTTCAGTGTAAACAGTCTGCAACGTTGTTAATCAATAAAGTGCATGATAAATATATTGTCTCTCAAAAGAAAGAGTCGATTCTGAACCGCCTTAACGAGTTGTCATATTTTCGAATCTTTTGCCTGTTACTGGTATACGTGACTGGGTAACATATTTGCATAATCCCTGCCTGCCCGCGAAATACAAACACTCTGACCTGCCCACAAACACTTCTTCCGCTAGTTAGTGTGTTTACATCAGGTCGCGAAGACGCTGTGTTCTGTGTGGTGAAAGCAAGTTTGTTTTGTTATCATTGCCGAAAGATGTAAAGTACCACATACAAAGTTTAAACTTACCACTGAGAAACGTCCTGATCAAGTAGTGCGTGCGATGGCGTTTCCGGTTGAGCGACTGCATCTGTATCATCCTCGGACTCGGGCTCGAATTGATAAGGTAATATTGATGCCATTTTTGTAAGCGTATAGCATCTTTGTTTACAAGTAATCCTCAGGGCGTTTCATTCCGACACTTATTGTATACGGAAAGAACAATCACAACAGACTTATCCCCTGACAATCAGGCAATAGACTTAGTGACAAGTGAGGAGTTTCAGACCTTAGTTGACTTCACCCAAAAATGAAAATTCTGTCATTAATTACTCACCCTCGTGTTGTTCCAAACCCGTAAGACCTTCGTTTCATCTTCGGAACACAATTTAAGATAGTTTTGATGAAATCTGAGGGCTCTCTGACCCTCCCCATAGACAGCAAGGTAACTACCACAATCAAGGTCCAGAAAAGTACCAAGATGATCGACAAAGTAATCCGTGTGACATCAGTGGTTCAACTGTAATGTTATGAAGCTATGCGAATAGTTTTTGTGTGCAAAGAACACAAAAATAACGACTTTATTCCACATTTTCATCTCTACTGTGTCACTTTGGATGCACGTTCACGACAGTATCATGTTCGTATCACACGCTAGCGTGTGGCGGCGCCGGCGCTGACCCAGATCTGGCGTGATGACGACATTACGCCGGATCTGGGTCAGCGCCGCCACACGCTCTCTTCATGCTCTGTCGTGACCACGATCCACAACTGAAGCGTAGAGACGAAAATGTTTAATAAAGTCATTATTTTTGTTTTTCTTTGCGCACAAAAAGTATTATCGTAGCTCGTTAACATTACGGAGCTTGATCATGTTATTTACATTGCTGTCTATGGTAGGGTCAGAGAGCCCTCAGATTTCATAAAAAATATCCTAATTTGTGTTTCGAAGATGAACGGAGGGGGTGGGTTTTGGGGAGGCCCTTACGGTTTGGAACACACGAGTGTTGAGTACTTAATGACAGAATTTTCATTTTTGGGTGAACTAACCCTTTAAGCCCAGAACTTCTTCGAACGAATTGTTTCGAAATCATGAAAATTTAGTCTAATTTAAATGTATATCTGCGAAAATTACAACGGGGGTGTTTTCTGATCTTAGTGCATTTAACCTGTTGTAGGGGACCCCAACACAATATTCGGACACTTTAAAATACCATATGACCTGCTCTTTAATGGATTAACTAACAGTGAACAAAACATTTGTTACAGTATTTATTAACCCTGGTTGACATTATTTAATAAAGCACAACTATTAGTTCATGTTAGCTCACCCACCCAGATACATCTTTTAATATGAATTATATATTAGTAAATGATGAAATTAACATTCATTAAAATGTATAAATGCTTTGAAGCATGTCATTGTTATTGTTTGCTAATGTAGTTACCTAATGTTAACAAATGAAACCTTATCATTAATTGTTACCGATTCTGTTTATAGTGCACAGTCTCTAACGGAAGCATCTTCCTGTGGTCCAAGACTCTCATACCCTCTGCTTCACTTCCTGTCTTTCCTCCCTTGGTATCATTTACTACTGCTTTGCTAAAAGCTGCTGCCCTAGAAAACCAAAACCTCACCTTGGATTGCAATGATTGGATAGCAACCCATTTCATCATCCTGAATCCCTTCATTTCCAGGTGATGATCATCGGAAATCTTTCTATAAACAGATTTAGAGCTATTCATAATCGTCTAAATATATATATATATATATACCTAAATGGTCTATGAGTAATGATTTTGAAAAGGATTTCAGCAGTGTATTGGGGCATGCCGGCCCCATTTTGCACATAGGATGTGCTTGCAGGGATCCAGTCACCACATGGAATATACCATATTATTCTGAGCAATAAAAAAGAAAAACAGCCGTTTTGAATGGAATCTGGTTCAATGTAAACATTTAGGCATCTATAGATGAGGAAATCACGTGTTGCAGACAGCAAAAAAAAAAACTAGGCCAGATACAGAAATTACAATCTCAGCTGCTCAAACAGATAACATGAGGCCCTAAAATATGAAAATGTGATATAGAAACAAAATATCCAATCAATTTAAATTAATGAAATGAAATGAAATGAAAGCAATACATTTAAAAGGATGTATACAAGAAAATAGGAGTGAATGGAGATCAAGAAGCATAAAAAAGACCACAGGTCTGTATTCGTCTATTTTTGTCATTCTGGGCCTTTTTTACCCTCTTTTCTCCCTTTCACTCTATTTCTTACCCTTGCTGTATTCCTCTTGTGGTGATATCTCTCCCTCCTCTTCTTTCTTATTCCTTCTCTCTCTCTCTCTATCTGTCAGTGTTGTTGCTTTCGGTGCAGCCGGACCGCACCCTCATAGACAGTGGGGATGCTACCCAGTTCTGTACAGTCCAGTGCACTGCAATTCTGCTACAATGAACACCAGTCTCTTGGTACATACGTAACACTCCCCTCTGCAGTGAGTGGAATGTACCAGCCAGAGGGCGGGGGCCCTATTAGGATTGATTTATTCTGTGGGCTGGCTCATACCATCTTTCCAGCAGCATGGGGTGGATGAAGGGGGAGGGAAATGTATTCATGTAAAGCAGTGTGTTAAAAACTAAAATCTCACAAAACTGATTTATATTGTCAAAAATGATACTGAAACATTTGATAGCAAGAAATATTTCTTGTGTTGTTTGCCGGTGATGTTGCTGAAGCTTCTGAATAAGTGAGCCTTCCCCGCTCACTGCTCTGTTACCATGGGAACTGCTGCAGTCTCAGCCTCTTTGTCTTGTACTGAGGCACCATTTTGACTCGGTGGTCTCTCCCACCTTGGTTAAGATCTTAAACCCCCCCCACATCTTTGCATCACTCCACCCTCCAACTGCATTCATTCTCATGTTACACTCACTTTGTTGCAAATCTGCCCCCTAGTTTCCTCCTGAGAAATGAAAATACTGTTATCTGGAACATTTGGTGGATATAAAGAAAGAATAAAGGGGGACTGGTTCTTAATGGTGCTCGGCAAGTTTTAACATGGTCTTGATTCATGGTTCACCAATGAAGATGTCCAAGATGATAAAAAGAAGAAATGTAATGTTTTATTTATGACGACTTTATACATTTTATACAAAATGTTTATACTATTTTTAACAAACGTGTAATTGAATGTGTAACAAAGTAGAAAGAACATGCTCTTTATATAACAAAGAATTAGTGGTTTTAGACTATTTCATTATCTCATTTCATTTTTGTTGTATTTCATTTCATTTCATTGTATTTTTGAATTTCTTAAAAATTTGTCACGCCATTGACCCTTGTTGTTTATAGACTATTTGCTCTAACTTATGTGTATTCTGTGTAAGCTGAAGAAGAGACTTTGCTTTATTTATTCTACCATCAGGTTTGATCTCTTTGGCAGAACTTCTTTGGGAAGTTGTTGTCTATCTGCTTTTTAAAAATGTGATATAAACTTTTGGTTGAAATATATTTCTTTATTTTTCTCGCAGTTGCCATGCTATTGTATATTGTTGTTAATTTCTTTGTGTTACATTGTAAATAAAAAATAAACAAACAAATTCATTAATTAATTAAATCTAATATGATAATAAGAATAACAGGTTTCACTGTTTTTTTTGTTTTTTTTTACTGATTAAGGTGTCATTGTTACTTGCTTCTGTTTTTTCTTTTCCCTTTCTTTTTTGCTTTATGTTATTGTATTTCATTGTGGTGATGTTTCTTTTCTTGCAATAAAAAGGTTTGTTTGCTAAAAAGCTAAAGTATTTGATAAAAATACATCCATATAAATCAAAACTGATTTCCTGTAAGCAAACAATATGAATGAATAACATAAATTGCACTACATAGGCAGCACCGATGCAGACACGCAAACGCATCGAACTGTATATTTTGTACCTCTTCTGTTGCCGTACATGTGTTTCTGTCACACCAGCAGAGGCGACACTGAGTTAAACAGATAGTTGTTTTTCTCTGATCTATAGAAAGAAAGTGAGAAACATTATTTTTCGCTTTTGTTTAAATATGATTTGGAGATCAATTGCTCTTCCCTGAAATGCATAAATTATGCGTCACTACTAGCACATAACAGTCAGAGGGAAGGAAGGGAAAGGGGTTGTTCATTCGTGTATTCTGAAGCATAAATATGTATTTGTTCATGGCGTATGTTCGAATTAAAGAAGGTGAGTTTGCGGTTTATATTTCAATATAATGTACTTAACTGATAAAGACATCAGTGTAAGATAAACTGCGGAATGGAGACAGGAAAGCACTTAATATCCAGTTCAGAGGGACTAAAAATGAGTTTTAAAGGTACAATTGTTTGTAAAGGACAAGCTGAAATGACACTACACATCTTTTTGTCCTGGTGTTTTTTCTTTCATATTTTACAGCATTATTGTTTTGCTGTAATTCGTGTCAGACTGTACAAAAATACATTATGCTGCATTAATTACAAGCAATGAATGAATTAGTTTCTGCTTCACAGAGGACGACACACACAAATATTATAATATAATGATAGATAAAATTATGTATGTGTGTGTGTGTGTGTGCTGTATTTAAAAGTATATAAGAATATTGAGGATAAAAAATTTGCATAAACAAAAAAAAGATTGCAATTTATAGTATATATTTTTTTTTACAAATATAGTATTTTTTTTACAGTGCACAGTACAATATGATTTGTATTCTGAGAGGTTTAAAAAATGATTCATTTGGTCATGTCTTAAAAAAGTATAAATGTGCTATTTAATGTTTCTTTGCAATTATAATATAATTGATGTTTAATTCTGTTTTTTTTTCTCTCTCATTGCTTTTTTAGGGCTCTCTGTGACTTCATTGACAATAACAGAAGAAAGCTGGAAAAGCAAATTCATATCGTCAGATAAGAAACTGGCATGTCTATAGTCACAGAACGAGGTCTAATGACAACTAGATCCAAATGTGACTTTGGTCAAATTTCTGTTTTGAGCTTTTAACCCCCCTGTATTTTCAAACCATCAATTCTGACTATAGATTACAAGAATTATTAGATGTAGTGATGCAGACTGGACATATTATTGGATAGCGTATGAGGAGGTTTGGATGAGTAAAGAGGGAAAGACCCCTTTGCCTGCAGTGGGAGGGCTGACGGGCAGGCAGCGTGACATCAGAGGATCCACGTCTGGACGTGACACCGAAGGATTGCCGGCTATGGGAGCAGCAATGGGGCCATTACTGCTTTGGCTCCAGGATGTGGCAGCGGTGACTCTGCTGAGAGCTCGCAGGACGCTTCTAAGGGCTGCCATCCTGTTCTGTGTCCTGGTGCTTCTTCTGTGGGTCTCCATCTTCCTGTATGGAAGCTTCTACTATTCCTACATGCCCAGTGTCAGCTTCTCCACACCAGTACACTTCTTCTACAGGTACAGACACGTCAGGGCTGATCGGGAACATCCCTGTATTGTTTTTTACAACGGCCTGTTTGCGCATGAATGAGTTCTTAATTAGTTTGGTCCAATGAACAAATACTGTTGGAGGCATTACTGGAGTTCACATTGCATTGTGGTTGATTCCTCTCCCCTCCGTTTCTTCTCTTACAGGACAGAATGCGATGCTTCAGATTCAGTCCTCTGTTCTTTCCCCATGGCTAACGTCTCAGTCTTGAAGAATGGAAGAGACCAGGTAGACAAATTCTAATCAAATTCTAATGAATTACACAAATTATAGACATGTTTTTACAGGTTCTTTCGACATTAGCTAAATATACATGCAATGAATATCCTTTAAAGCTTTGCTGTAAACATTATCTAACATATAATAAAATTATAAAACTATAATACTTGTATATTGCATAACTAATGTATGCACAATGTGTTTAAAAATGGATTTTCGTTCATATGTACTGTTCAATTGTATTGGCTTGGCTGTTTCTGGTAGGTGATGATGTCTGGTCAGGCCTACAGGATCTCTCTGGAGCTGGAAATGCCTGAATCTTCTGTGAACGAACAGCTTGGCATGTTCATGGTCAAAATGTCATGCTATACCACTGATGGGACAGTCGTTCAGTCGGTGTCCCGCTCAGTGAGTGCAGACAGCTCCCTCAAAATTCATTGTTGTTTATGTTGTTTTGGTCGTGAAGACAGTTGTTGATAAACATAACAGCAATTTAAATCATATTAAATTATATCAATAATCTGACAAGTTCTGATAAGTGCTAAAAGTGAACTTAGGCATCACAACATTACAATGTAGAGTATGAAAATGGATATTTATTTTGAGATTTGCTAAAGATTTAACAGCAATTATTATTCATTTATTTGTGTTTTTACATTATTTGTGTTAACTTTTAGTGAGCTTTAGGTGATGGCAAACGTAATCTAAATATAAAGATAGGGAAATTAGCTGGTATGCACTACTGTTCCAAATTATTATTATTATTTTTGAAAGAAATTAATAATTTTATTAAGCAAGGTCTCATTAACTTATTCAAAAGTGTCAGTAAAGACTTTTACATTGTAATGAAAAAATTCCTATACGACATGCTGTTTCTTCTGAGCTTTCTATCATTGAAGAATCTGAAAAAAAAATATATATATATATTAAGCAGATATAAAAAACAAACTTCAATTTGATAACATGAAACATTTTATGAGCATACAAGCAGAATATTAGAACGATTTCTGAAGGATCATGTGACACTGAAGACTAAAGTAATAGCTGTTGAAAATTCAGCATTGCCAGCACCTAAATAAATTACATTTTAAAATATTTAAAATAGAAAAAAAGTTATTTTAATTTGTAATAATATTTCACATTATAATGTTTTTACTGTAGTTTTGATTAAATAAATGCAGCCTTGGTGAGCGTAAGAAATGTCTCTTCAAACAAAATCTTACAAACTGCAAAAATCCCAAATTTTATTTGGTTTCAGATGCACTCAAGTCTGTGGTAGTGTGGAATGTGTTGTCCATCTTCAGTCTGATTTGGATTCACATTTGATGTTTATGGACCTACAGTCAACCTTTTATAGTGGACTACCTGTCAGTAAATGCGCTGTTACCTCATATGCTTGTGTCTTGTTTTTTTCCCTATCAGACAATGCTGCACTACCGTTCTAATCTGCTGCAGACCATGAGCACGCTGCTGTTCTCACCCCTCTTGCTCACAGGTGTGTCTGAGCAGAAACAGCTCATCGAGGTGGAGCTCTTTCCAGATTTCAAATCCGACCTTGTAAGTTCGTAAAATGTGAGCTTTGACATTGAAACATGTCATTGACATTTTTCAGATTATTCATGTCAAGAGTACATATCTAGGCATCATAAATTTCAAAAATTTGTATTAGGCCTGGGCGATAAAACGGTATTGATATTTATCGACGGTACACCATCATCGATAACTATAGAAAAAATGTTCGATATAGCGCACAATATAGGCACGTGCTATGAGTGACGCAGACTGCACACACAAACACGAACACATGCTGAAATTAGTGCTGTGCCTGCCTGTGATGAGGAGATTGTGAATAAAAAAATGAATAGTAGTCGAATTTAAAATAAACTTTTGCATTTGAATGCAAAAATAGTACAATCAAATGTTAGATGAGCATCATTAGTGGAGCGCGAGATGCGGTGATGATGATGTAAGTGATGTTGTTGCATTTGAATGTTTTGTTAGTCTAGCCCACAAGACACGCAGTTGCTGCATTATTCATTCAAAATATTAAAGAAATATAGAAGCTCAATGCAGAGAAGATCTTGAATGGGTTAAAACCGAAACCAAGCCATTCACACAGAACGCAAATTAAGCACATTTTTTAGACGGACAAATATGACTGCTGCACTCGTATCACACAAGAAATTTATAGAAAGCCATGCAAAGTTAAAACAGTTTAAACTTTCAGAAAACACTCCACACACGTCAATTTGTGGAGGTTTTTCCTTTTCACTGCGTCTCTTATGTTTTTAAATGCAATCTGCGTGATGGGCGATTCGGCTCTTTGTAATAAGCAGTGCATAAATAGATGATGCTGTTTTGTTCATAATTGTTAATACAATTTACAAAATTATATTCGATTTTTATGAGTTAATTTAGACGTAACGCACTTTTTTTATAGACAGTTATTTCCTTGAGTTGACAATTTAAATGTGCTGCATTATTTTGCTCATTGCGCCCTCCTGTGGCCTCGGGAGACAAGCCAAAAGTTTCCTTCAGACCTATTTAATCAAATTATATTAGATATTTGTTTAATTTTTATTTTGTGTTTGACTGTTAAAACAAAAAAAAATTGTTGTTTGTCTCAATAAATTGGGTTAATTTAAAAATACAGTGGTTAAATTTAAACACTTTTTCTATTGCTCTTTGTTTTAAAAAAAGTTTATAAACAATGTCAATAATTATCGATACCGAACGATAAGAAACATTATATCGTTGATAAATGTTTTAGCTATATATCGCCCAGCTCTAATTTGTAGTGCCACAATCATGCAGTTATATTGATCGTCCTCCACAGTACCAGACTGCCGTTGGTGCAGTGCTTGAGATTTCAATCCCGCAAGGTCAGATTTATTCTGCCCAGCTCAGGATCCATGCCTGCTGCACTGGCAGTAGGTATTTGACAATGGTTTGGTTTAGGGATGGCACGATATGAATTTTTGCCGAATCTTATATGCCGATAGTTTACTAACTACAGTGGCCGATAGCCGATGCATTATATTATTGTTTGGAAACAGCCACCAAATCGTCTCGTGAAGAAAGTATAAGCAACTTAAAATTTTTTTTTTTATTTTTAATTGGTTCGTTTTTTTAAAATATATATTTGATAATTAAATATAAACACTAAAAATAACTATAAATAAACTATATTCAATCGCTGCATTTTTTTCCCAGAAAGATGCAGTTGTAACCTTAACATTTTATTTAGGGTTAATTTTTTTAATGGTCTAAAGCAGAAGAGTTGTAAATATTCTGAAAATCATTTAGAGCTCATAATTAGTTACAAAAGTAACATATTACACAATGAATAAATCAGTATATATAAAATTATTTATTTACAATTGTCATGTTTGTGATTTTTGTTCATGTAAGCTATAGTTTCTGACCTTTAAATCAAAACATACTCGTGATTTTATGGCATCAACTACTGCTTTATTTAATCAGAAACACAGTCTAAATATTATTTGTGTATTTTGCTTTCATTTTATTAGAAGTAGACCTTCTCTGCATTCTCAGTTTAAATGCAGCGATCCAAAACCGTGAATCTAATCATCATTCAGGCAAAACTTTGCTTCAAGAATGAGCCACAATGCTGACGTGATCTAATCGTTAGCACACCCTGAGCACATGTGAGTTCATGTATTTCTCTTATCGGCAAGACATATCAGCATAATTTTTCATATCGGGCCGATGCTTACATCGATTCCGATATTGGTCCGATAATATCGTGCATCCCTAGTTTGGTTTTATTGGTTTATTTGACTATTCATGTTCCGTCAAGTGATGCTTCTCACTTTCAGCTCAAGACTTCCCCATGACCATCCTGCAATTTTCTTCTCTTTTGCTACAGATACCTCCTGCATAATTTCCCTGTGATGTCTGCAATTGTTGGGGTGGCGAGTAACTTCACCTTCCTCAGTGTCATTGTGCTTTTCAGTTACTTGCAGTTCATCTGGGGAGGGCTCTATCCCCCCGAGCAGGTCAGAGTGAAGGTAAGACCATCTGTCTGCCTAATTTATTTAACCTTCATGCTGTCACATTTCCATTGGATGTCGTCTGTTTACATACATAGGTGATGATGGGAGACTCGACGCGTCTTCAGCAGAGGAGGGAAGAAGCACGGAAACGTATGCACTCATCCGCCAGCACTCCTAGTAAGAAGCCACAATCACTCACACATGATCATTTCAACCAAACAGACCAGTCACTATGCGATCCTTCCACTGTCCCCCAGTCATGAAGTATGGAGGAGATAACGGTGAACTGGAAGATCCACCACAACGAACCGCACAAACCAGTCGAAACAAAGGTGCGACAAGTTGGAAATGTATTAAACTGATGCAGTAGATCTCTGTATTATTGTTATTATCCAGATGGGGATCGAACCTAGGTCTGTGGTGTGAATATCCTTGGTGCTTACCACTGGAAGGAAAATCTCTAATCACAATTCCTTGGTAGCAACATGCTCAAGCAGACATCAGGACTGAACAAGAACAATTGGCAGTGAGGCCTTTAAATAAGATTGGCTATTAGGAGTGATTTAATACAGGTGTGAGTGCTACAAGTCTCTAACAAAGGAGAAGTGATCTAGCGTTGAAATTGTGTTATCCAGTGGTGAACCCAGGGAATCTCAGGCAGAACATTACAGATTAAATGCACATTATATGCACAATAAATGCAGTGATAATGTCAGTGAAGAATCATACAGATCATGTTTGTTTGTGCAGGTGAGTTGGACACTCCAAGTGCGATTGGGACAGAGGACCTGAATCACCTGCAGGAGGATGAAGCTGGTAAAAATATGAACTTAAAACATAAGAAGAATAGAATAAGAACACTTTGGGGTCTGTAAGATTTTTAAAATGTTTATGAAAAGTCATTGATGTTCACCAAGACGATCAAAAATACAGTAAAAACAGTAATATTGTGAAATATTTGTACAATTTAAAAGACCTTTTCTATTTTAATGTATTTTAAAAATATAATTGATATTATTTGTAAAATATTATTACAGTATATCAAAAAAAAACTTAGGTTTGGAATATATTTCAAAATGTAATTTATTCCTGTGATGGCAAAGCTGAATTTTCAGCAGGCATTGTTCCAGTCTTCAGTGTCACATGATCCTTCAGAAATCATTTGAATATGCTGATTTGATGCTCAAGAAACATTTCTTAATATTATCAATTTTGAAAAGAGACGTGCTTCTTAATATTTTTGTGATACAGTTTTTCAGGATTCTTTGATGAATAAACAGTTCAAAACAGCATTTATTAGAAATAGAAATCTTTTTTAACCTTATAAATGTATTTGGCACTTTTTAACAATGATATCAAATATCACTGATATCAATTTAATGTGTCCTTGCTGAATTAATGTTTTAATTTCTTAAAAAAAAAAAAAAAACTCCTGACCCCAAACTGCAATGTAGTTTATAGAACAAGTCCATTCTTAATGATCACTGGTTAATATTTTCTTCAACAGCTCAGGACTCCTCTATAGATGAAGGTCCCATTTTCCTCGAGGCTCCTCATGTTGCAGAGACCAATTTGAGTGAGGAGGACCCAGATCACGAGCAGAGGGCAGCAGGAATAGGAAATGGGACTCAAGATGAAGAAACTACCCAACCGCAGTCCTCAGACTGCGAGGCCAGCCTTAGACAAAGGCATGGCCCCTGGATGAGGCTCTGAGCTCAAAACTCTGGAGCGACCATAAATCCACATGCATTCTGTTACATTAGAGCACATTAGATGACTCATAGCTAACATATTTGACACATTCCTTTTGCAATGCAATGAGTATTTCAGATGCATTTAGAAAGCAGTTTACCTCGTGAAGCTAAAGAGAATTTCCTGCTCTGCTGCTATTGTTCTCCTTTAGCTGATTACTTACTATAGGACATAAAAGTCACCTCTAGAGTCCTGCCATGCTTTAATCTGGTCTGTGGTTCTTTTACAATATCGTTTTTGCATGTAAAGTGTAACTAAGTGTGTAAATGTGTCAATGATGTTCTCACAATCTTTAACATAGCTAAACAGTTCCACTCAACTTCTAGGGATATTAAGGGCTTTGTTGATAAGTTTCTAGTTATTTCGAAAAGCGAAAATGCAAAAATAATAATAAGATTTTATAATAATAATAATTACTATTATTACTGCTACTGTATACAATATTATTCCAATACTACATGGAATATTAATCCTAATATGGAAAGATATGGTGTTTTTATTTTTAATATTTTTTTAATTAAATGATATTAGTGGTTCATGTGTATTTGTCCACTCTAACCAAATATGTACTGATATATCTGCTATATTCTTTGCATAGAGATTTTGAACATATCATTAAATTATTATGAAAGGCAGAATGTGCGAATTTTCTTTTTCCTTCTCCTTCATATGTTTTTGAAATGCTTTTTTGTTTATTAAATGTATAAATCAGACATTACAGCAAATGCTTATCCGTTGTAATCACTCTCTTGCTGTCCAACACTAGGAGGCAATAGTGATGTGACGCGAAAACACTCCACTGGGCATTCGAAGAAGACCGTGGCGCAGCTGTGTTTGAGACGTTATTCTCGCACAAAACACTGGCAAGAAAGGGTCTCTTCCGATCTTGCAAGTTTACAAAGAATGTATCTTGATTACTCTTAATTTTGTTTTATTTAAAAAACACAAAAAAAAAGGAAAACGACGACTGGAAATCCTATATTTTAAATTTAAAGTAGCGTTAAAGCCTTCTTAAAAGATGGCGACAGCGGACGACTCGCGTTACTATAATGGTAAGTTTGAGCCGTTAGCGAAAGCGCTCACAGCCATTTAAATTATTTGACATTAATACGGTTTAGATAAGATTATTCACAATTGTATTGCTTCTCAAAGACCGTTTTCTAACTGTGTGGTTTGTCATTGTGTAACGCTACTCTATAATTTACGTAAGTAACGTTAACATATAACCAGCTAGCTTTTGTTTTTGTAGGTTAGTTTAGACAAACAGTAAACGCATTATCCAAACTGATTTCGCCGAATTTTATGTTATACTTCATGATTTTGTGAAAGAAAAGAAAATTGATCGGGGTGAACTGACCACATGGTGATAATGTGTTGAGGTCATGTTGAACTGCTTTAATATTGGCCAACCTGAAGCACTAATATCGAGATATATTTGTGAATAAAATAACCTCAGTGGAGCCTTATGGCAAATTGCATTGCCTTCGTTGTTTCTCAGACCTACAGCAATGCACAGTGTCTACATCTGGTTAATCCTGTAAAGACTGTAGTGTTGGGTCGTTCTTGAACGAATCTTTAATGTGACTCGGGAAGAACGAGTCGTCTCGGGGAGTGATTCGTTCAGTCGCGCATGCGCAACATCCTATAGGTTCTGTACTGGAATTAGTCAAGTAGTTCACCTGGTTCGAGTCTTCGGGTTTTTCCGAGTCGTTCGTTCATCACGTGACAGCCCCATAAGCTTTAACCAATGCAGTCTGAGCCGGAAAGAGAATTGATTAGTTCATCTCGAGTCTTCGGGTTTTTCCGAGTCGTTCGTTCATCACGTGACAGCCCCATAAGCCCAAACCCGAAGATTTGTCAGATAAGAGGTGGTGAGCTAATCATAGACTGAAGACTCAGGTAAACAATGAATTAATCTTTTCTGTTTCTTATAGCAGTTTTGTATTGTTTGTAGTGTGATCAACGTTTGCGTAAGTAGTAGACATATTAGGGAAGTAACACGTAACATTTTAATTATATTTTGTTAAAATGAACGAAATGACTCGAAAAAAGATTCGTTAATTTTGCTGAACGAGACTCAAAGGTCCGAGTCGGTAAAATGATCCGACCTTCCCATCACTAAAAGACTGACATGAAATAGTACTCTGAAAATGTCGTGTTTTGAAATGGATCAGTTTGTTGAACCTTTGAAACAAAACAGCAAACAAAAGTCTTCCAATAATATGTCTTAAGATGATATTTAATTTTTTTTAATTGTGATATTTTAGGAATTCATGTATCAAATACTGCTTTATAGAGTTTAACTCGTGTGAAACACAATAGTCGGTGAGTACATTTTGTGTATGTAGACTCAAAGAAACTGGTTTCAGGCATACTTCCAAGTAATGCATGTGTAATGATCGTCTCCGGTTACTATCGTAACCTCGGTTCCCTGAGAGCGGGAACGAGACATCACGGAGACATTTCTCCGGATCTCCAACCTTTCCTGAAGTCCTATTGGTTCACGCCAGTCCAAATTACTGGCCAATTGTCGTTAAGTATGCAAATCGCATGCAAATACTGACATGCTCGAGAGGCAGTATAAAATGCGGTGCACACGACAATTACGTCAGAATCTGATACTGAACGCCGCTTAGCTGGTCGAGCAGCAAACACGGCGACCTCTGTGATGTCTCGTTCCCGCTCTCAGGGAACCGAGAATAGTAAACAGCAGACGTTCCCTCTCGAGTTTAACGAGACATCACGGAGATATTTCTCCATTATGGGAAAGATATTCAATCCCGCCGTGAGAGAGTCTACGAGCAGCCTGTACAAGTCACATACTCGGCGAAGATAGAACACACAATTCCCACAACCAATAGCGACGCTTGCTAGGCGGGCTCGCAGCTGATAGGTGGAGACAAGCCAATGAGCGCCTAAAGCCCAGGTATACAAAATTTGCATATCTGGCCAGTGATAACATATGCTGCACTGAGAAACAGGCAGGAAGTAACAACAACCCAGTATTGTGAGGGGGGGGGGCAGGGCTGCACAGAGATAATGGAGTTAAGCAGCAGTATAACACAAGATGATGATGGTACACCAATCGAATAGCAGGAGCTGCACCGAGTACAGGGCAGACAACAGTAACAATAGCATATAGGGCTGCGCAGAGTAATTACTGTGCAAGGCAGCAAACACACATGAATAGAGGTAGCATAAACATGAATCAGTCACTCACTGGCAGCACTTGGGAGGCTAAGGACTGAGTGTCTTCTGAGACCAGCCGGCTGCAAAGCATATATCTTGAATAGACATACCTTTCGACCACGACCAGGAGGAGGCGATAGCTCTTGTTGAGTGGGCCCTAATGTGCAAGGGGCATTCCTAACCTTGGCTCGTATAAGTAGCCGTGATAGTGTCCACAATCCAGTGGGAAAGCCTCCTTATTGACATGACTCGGCCCTTCGCACAACCACTGTAGCACACGAAAAGCTGGTCAGATTGCCGAAAGCTGGCCAAACGGTCAATGAAAATCCTCAAAGCCCTTACGGGGCACACCGAAATCTGAGCGTCCGCATCACGCGAGGTCGGTGACTCAGAAGACAGGGCAGACAGCGAAACATTCTGCGCTCTGAAGGGGGTAGATAGTGATTTAGACACATGTCTCGGCCAGAGAGTGCAGTCACCGGGTCTGAAGCGAATACAATCGCTGTCCACAGAAAACGCATGTAAATCCCCTATGCGCTTAGCCAAAGCGAGGGCAAGAAGAAGTGCAGTTTGAGAGATAGCTCCTTCATAGCAATGGATGCTAAAGGCTCGAATGGTGGTTGTGAAAGAGCTCTTAACACCACCTCTAGGTCCCAGGGCGGAACTGAAGGCGGACGTGGGGAATGCAATCTTCTCACTCCCTTAAGAACACTCACCACCAGCGCGTGCCTACCGATCGATTGCCCGTCCAGCGGGGAACGAAACGAGGCAATAGCGGCCAGTGTTGATGGTAGACATCCACTATCAAGCCTGTACTGTAGAAAACGCAGAGCATCCAACACGGAGCAAGCAGCCGGGTCGATATGAACATCATGGCACCATTTCACAAACACCCCCCATTTCAGAGCATACAAACGCCTCGTGGAGGGCGCCCGCACCTCCGAGAGCGTATCAAGCACACGAGAATGCAGGGCGGTCAGCTCCTCTGATATCCCCGAAGCAGCCACACATGATGGCTCAATAACTCCTTTATGGCGGGTTGGGGTGCCACACAGAGCCGCTCGTTTGAGACAGCAGATCCTTCCTGATGGGGATCGGCCAGGGCGGCGCCACCAGCAGCTTTGCCAGGTCCGGGAACCAAGGCTGGTTCGGCCAGTTCGGGGTGACGAGTGTCACCGAAGCCTCCTCCTCCCTGATCTTGCATATCACCAGCTGCATTATCTTGATCGGACGAACGCATACGGTCTGGCTGCTGGCCAGTGCAATGTCAGAGCGTCCCCTTCCAGCCGGGAGTGAGACAGGGAGAAGAACAGCGGGCAGTGCGCATTCTCGCTCGTGGCAAACAGATCCAACTCCGCTCTCCCGTAGCGGGTCCAAATCATCCGAACTGACTCGGGATGCAGCCTCCACTCTCCTTAAGGAATCCCCTTCCTCAAAAGCATTTCTGCCCTGCGGTTCAGGAGACCGGGGATGTGCGCTGTCCTGAAGAAGAGAAAATGACGGTCCGTCCATAGCAGGAGATTCGCTGCCTGCTTGTACTGAGCCTTGGATCGTACGCCCCCTTGGTGATTTATGTACGACACCACAGACGTTGTCGGTGCGAATCTGTACATGTCGCTGTTCCAGCTGCGGCCGTAAATCCTTTAGAGCTAAGAACACTGCTTCCAGCTCCAAGCGGTTTATGTGCCACCGGCTCTGAGGTTCTGACCACAGCCCCGAAGCCGGCATGCCCTCGCACACTGCTCCCCATCTGCGAGTCGACGCGTCCGTCGTGACCACGACACGTGATGTCATCAAGCCCAGGGGAACCCCCTGACTGAGGAGATCTTTGCGCCACGGCCTCAGGGCTTCGATGCAGCCACGGGAGACCACGATGCGCAAATGGTCCGAAGTCCACGCCGTCCAAGGGGCTCGAGATTTCAGCAGTAACTGCAGCGGGCACATGTGTGGTAAACCCAGATGACATACTGATGCCGCTGCCATGAGTCCCAGCAGCCTCTGACATTACTTCAAGTGAACAGAGCTGCCCAGTCTGAAATGGTGCAGGGAAGACAAAATGGCCGCCGAGCACTCCCGAGAGAGGCGAGCACGCATCTCCACCAAGTCAAAGCACACTCTCAGATACGTTATAGACTGACTCGGGGCGAGAATGCTCTTACGCACATTCACACACAGCCCCGAGAACTCCAAGTGACGAAACAGTTTGTCTATAGTGTGTCCCGTGACTGAGCTAAGATCAGCCAGTCATCCAAATAATTGAGAATGCGCATCCCGCTCGCTCTGAGGGGAGCGAGAGCTGCATCCATGCACTTTGAAACAATGCGCGGGGCCAAAGCCAGCCCAAACGGGAGAACAGAGTACTGGTACACTGTGCCTTGAAAGCAAATCTCAGAAAGAGTCTGTGATGCGCTGCTATCTGAATGTGAAAGTACGTGTCCTTTAAATTCACAGACGCAACCAGTACCCGGGGCAAATTCACGCCAGGATCTGTTTTATCATCCTGAACGCACGCTTGGAGAGCGCTCTGTTGATGGGCCTGAGATCTAGAATCGGGCGGAGTCCTGCATCTCTCTTGGGCACCATAAAATGGCGGTCTCCAGCTCGCTCGGAGGGACTCGTTCTAGCGCTCCTTTTTCGAGCAGGTTGCATACCTCGTCTCAGAACCAGTGCATTTCGAGGCAATGTTAGAGACTTCAACTTTTCTAAAGACAGTAAGTTCCTCTCAGACATGCATTCATATAAACTCCTACCCCTAAATGAATCGCGATTTGTTTAGCATCTCAACCGATTTGAATCGTCACATATTTGAATCGATTTTCAACCGGCTCGCAGTTAATCGTTACATCCCTAGTACCCATGCTCTATCACACAGAGTAACCAGCACGAGATTCCCGGAATAGTTTTCCACGCATTCAGGAACTGACATAGCGGCTTGGTTGTTGGATGCGCCGGGAAGTGCTGCGTGGCTATAACATGTGTGAGCAGCGGCTCTGCACCGCTCAGGGGCGAGGCGAGCAGCGCTACATTGACTGAGTGAGGAGGAAAGAGCTCTTTTGTGCACATATATGCAATTTTTTTTTTATGATCCCACACACACATCAAACACAAATTTTAACAATTTTGAGACTGCTTGGGGGCTGGGCCAATCGCGTAGGCTACTCTTCCCTCCTCTCCGAGCTGTCAGGACGACGGCTTGGCAGCTGACGGCGGGCGGGAGTCACGGCGCGGGCTCCTCCACTTGCCGTGGTGCCTCTTCCCGGGTCCCTTTACACTTTTCTCCACACATCTGGCTCCTTGCAGCAGTGGTTGTGGGCCTGGTGTCCCTGCACTGCGATGAGCCATGCGCCAAAGAAGACCTTGATCTCGCGGTCTGCTGCTGGAAAGCGTGCCTCGGCATAACAAGGCTCATTGCTTGCATGGCACGCATTTTAACCGGTGTGGGCGGCGGCATCTGCGCCTGTCATTACAGATTGTGAATGGCTATACGACCTAGTTGAACACCACTTCGTAGGGGCGTGAACAACTGACATAATAGTCCAGCGAAACGACTGGGCATCAGGTGACTCCTTGCCTTCGCACGCTTTTCCAAGCAGGGGCATCAGGTGACTCCTTGCCGCTTTACTGCTGGTGAGTGGGTAAGAAACTGAAGCGCTTATCGCCGCACTGAAGTGGGGGCTGCATATCACCCTGAATGAGTGAGAGAGCGGAGTCCACTACACACGGCAGCCGCTGATGTGGGGCTGGTATCATGTGAATGAGAGAGCATTGTCTTCCAAACACGGCAGCCGCTGATGAGGGCTGGTATCGTATGTGAATGAGAGAGCAGTGTTTCCAAAAAACGGCAGAGCCGAGATGACGGGGCTGTATCAGTTGTGAATGAGGAGAGCAGTGTCTTCCAAACGGAGCCGCTGAGAGGGGCTGGTATAGTAGTGAATGTGGAGAGAGCAGTGTCTTCCTAACACGGCAGCCGCTGATGAGGGGCTAGTTTCGTGTGAATAAGAGAGCAGTTTCTTCCAAACACGGCAGCCGCTGATGAGGGGCTGGTATCGTGTGAATGAGAGACCAGTGTCTTCCAAACACGGCAGACGCTGATGAGGGGCTGGTATCGTGTGAACGAGTTAGGAGCCAGTGATTTCCAACCACGGCAGCCGTGATGGGGGCTGGTATAGTGTGAATGATGAGAGCAGTGTCTTCCAAACCCAACGGCAGACGATGATGAGGGGCTGGTATCGTGTGAATGAGAGAGCAGTGTCTTCCAAACACGGCAGCCGCTGATGAGGGGCTGGTATCGTGTGAATGAGAGAGCAGTGTCTTCCAAACACGGCAGCCGCTGATGAGGGGCTGGTATCGTGTGAATGAGAGAGCAGTGTCTTCCAAACATGGCAGCCGCTGATGTGGGGCTGGTATCATTTGAATGTGAGAGCAGTGTCTTCCAAACACGGCAGTCGCTGATGAGGGGCTGGTATCGTGTGAATGAGTGAGGAGCCAGTGATTGTGCTTTGCACACGGCAGAATGCCGCTCTCAAGCGGGGAGCTGCACACTTTTTAGACAGTGGGTCGTGTGGCATCTGCGGCGACATGAGAACCCTTCGCTCCAGTATCTGCACTCGGCTCTCCGCTCCGCCATGGAAGGGGGACGTGAGAACCCGAGCTGATGTCCTGCAGGTTCAATGGGTGAGAGGAATGCGGACATTTTGACGGCATGAACTCATCACAGAGTCCTTATGGTCCACCACTGATAGAGGGCAGACGGACTAATCTGGCATCTGAAGAAAAATGTCATACTCACCTGAACGCCGCAGAGGAGCGGCAATCCAGGCACCGCCCTCTGATGAGCGAACCTTAAAATGAGCTGTAATAGTTTATAAGCCATATTCTTAGGTTATTCAGCAAAGTGAAGGAGAAGATTCTGACGTAATTGTCGCGTGCACCGCATTTTATACTGCCTCTCGAGCGCGTCCGTATTTGCATGCGATTTGCATACTTCGCGACAATTGGCCAGTCATTTAGACTGGTGTGAGCCAATAGGACTTCAGGAAAGGTTGGAGTTCTGGAGAAATGTCTCGTGAAAGCTCGAAAGGGAACTAAACTATTAAAGCAAATATTTATTAACTGCAATGCTTATTTCTCTGTGGAAATTAGTCATAAGTTTGGAACAGTTTTTTTCGAGGTAATGTGTAATAGTCACACCTCTGACTCTTTCGTCTTCCATCTATCAGAGCACGATGACCGTGTTGGTGGACCAAAGCACCGTAATCGTAAAGGCAGAGGCCCTTTCAGAGCCCCCCTGTACAGCGACCAGATTTCTCGACCGAGACATCGAGGCGGTCACAGTGGTGGTGGAGGAGGAGGAGGCCCTGGTCCTCGGTCCAAACTTCAGGATGATGATGGAGATGTGACCATGGCAGAAGGTCCTCAAGACAGTGGCTCCCAGCGCAGATTGTAAGCACTTTGGGACATAATTACACTTATTTTCTAATATAATCGTTGAAGTACAGCGGTCAAAATTTTATGCTTGTTTTCAGCAATCCATATGGCCGGCCACAGAATCGCCAGAATCGCAAAGGTGGACGTGGTGGTGGTGGCGGCGGCAATGGCAGCGGAGGTGGAAATGAAGATAGAGGTGGCAATCGATATGGAGGCAGAAGTGGTGGTTCTGATGGAGGCCGCAAGAACTGGTTTAAAATGACTGTTAGTGCTTTAGATGTTGAATTAAGCAGTTATTAATGTGTTAGGCTTTCATTTAAATTATGTTTGTGACCTTATCTGTATATTACATTGTGATTGTATTTGTGTCTGGCCACAGATTCCTTTCGGCAAGAAATATGACAAAGATTGGCTTTTGTCTTCGCTTCAGAGCGTCTGTTCCATGCCATTCCATGCCGTTCATGTAAGTCTACACTAAAATGCATTTCCTCAGCATGCTTGTAGAAAAGCATCAATGTATGTCTTATTGCTGAATCTTTTCCGTCTTGAATTTTTTGCTCATAGTATCACACTGATGGCAACAAGGCCCAATTTTATGTTGAAGACGCCACAACTGCTAATGCTTTGTTTAAAGTGTCACGGAAAATAACAGACAAAGAAGGATATAAGGTAATATTCAGTATATGTGATGCGTCATAAACACTGAAAGATGTCAGAAAAGGCATTTAGTCATCATTCTAATTATATTTTTCTAAAGTAATAACCATATAAAATTATATTAACCTGTTTATGTACAGATTTGTCTAAGAATTTCTAGTTTAACCATGAGTTTGAGAATGTAATTTAGTGTCAATCTGTTGGATGGATAGGTCACTGTTATTATGAACAGCTGCCCACCACCCACTTTGATTTACACTGATCTGAAGGCTGCAGATCTGGAGCATTTGAAGGTGAGAGAGTGTTACTTGCAGCAACCTTTAAGAGGATCTTTTCATTTATTTCATTTATGGCTAATAACTGACTGTCTTCTGCAGCAATGCATGGCCAAGCGCTTTGATGGGTCGCAGCAGGCTCTTGATCTGAACAACGTCAGAGTCGATCCAGGTTGGGCATTCATGCAGTCATCTTTCTCCTAACAAAAACACTTATTCTGTTTGGCTTGTTGTAGGCTGTAGCTCAAATATTTGTTGTTCTTTCCTGGCAGATTTGGTATCTCAAAATATTGAAGTCACTTTGAATCGGAGAAACTCCATGTTGGCGGTTATCAAAATAATTGAGGAGAACATTCCTGAGGTACGTTATATTTTACTGGAATGATTGCATTAAAATGTACATTTCTTATAAAAATCTCACTGCTTTTTCAAAGGTTTGGGTCTGATTTCTTTCTTTGTTTTTGAAAGTAAAAATAAAAGTTAATATTTTTATTCAGCAAGGACACATTATATTGATAAACGGTGACATTTAGATAGTTTCAAATAAATGCTGCTCTTTTGAACTTTATCAGAGAATCCTGAACAATTTTTTTTTTATCATGGTTTCTACAAAAAAAAATTAAGCAGCACAACTGATTTCAACAATGATAATAATAAATGTTTCTCGAGCAACAAATCAGCGTTTTAGAATGATTTCTGAAGGATCATGTGACACTGAAGACTGGAGTAATGACTGCTGAAATGCAGCTCTTTGATCTCAGGAATAAATTACATTTTAAAATATCTAACAATAGAAAACAAATATTTTAAATTGCAATAATATTTCATTAGTTTTACTGTATTTTTAATCAAATAAATGCAGCCTTTGTGAGAATGAGTCTTCTTTCGAAAACATTAAAAATCTTACGACCCGTTACTGAACGTTTGAACATTAGTGTAACATTTTAAAGGGTGTAGTTCAACCAAAAATGAAAATTCGTCATTAATTTATTGCACCTCATGTGTCAAGACTTGGGCTGGACAATAATTCAATATCAATATGCATCACGATATAATTTTTTCAATAACGGTGATATGATTTTTAAACCCATTTCCGATATACATTACCAGTTTCCCATACATTGATTTATTTGTGGCGGTTTAATTCGTTGAATAAATCAAACACGTCACGGGTGTTTTATATGAATGTATCTCTGAAGGAAAGGACTGTCTTCAGAAAAGTTTCGATGGCATTTTCATTTGATCTGATAAAGAAGCGTTCATGAGCGGAGCTGATTTGATTACAGCCGTTACTGGAAAAACCGCTAGTTCTACCGCTCTCAAAGCACCTCCTGCTGGCAGACAATCAATTTGCATTTTCAATAAGCCCGTCTCCAGAAACATGTTTTTGTTGTTGCTAAATTTTTTTGTTTTCTGCAGCAACTCAGAGTCACTTTTCATACCCTTTTTTCTGGCTAAAGCACATTTGTTTCAATCTATAGGAATAATCAGCCTACACTACTAGTCAAAAGTTTTTGAACCGTAAGATTAAGTTTTTTTTTTTTTTTTTAAGATTTCTCTTCTGCTCACCAAGCCTGCATTTATTTGATCCAAAGTACAGCAAAAACAGTAACATTTTGAAGATCCAAAGATCAGCGATTATCTGAAATAGAAATCTTTTGTAACTTTACTGATCAATTCAAAGCTTGAGTCAGTATCATTTCTTTTTTTTTTTGGGAAAGAAATTATATAAATTAATACTTTTATTTAGCAAAAGTGATGATAAAGACATTTAATGTTACAAAAATTTATAATTCAGATAAATGCTGTTCTTCTGAACATTCTATTCATCAAAAAAACCTGAAAAAAATCTACTCAGCTGTTTTCAACATTATAATGATTTTTGAGAAGCAAATCAGAATATTAGAATGATATGACACGGATCAGTGATGGAGTAATGATGCTAAAATATAGTGGTAGTGTATGTTAGCCTATAGTTTGAAGTAAAGATATTAATATTAATAAGGAGAGTCTGATATTTATTTGACAGTGATTTCAAATTTCTTGTTTGTATGAAGGCTAAATACAAAAAAAGGTGAACATTAATTTATTTGTGCTGTTTTTTCTAAAATAGTATAGGCATTATAGGAGGTGTCATAGACTTGGCAAATTCATTTTTTATAAGTTTGTATGCTCCAGCAGTTTACGTGGCCTTTTTTATTAGTGTTCATATCGATATCAGAATTATATCGTATCTAAAGAAATTAAGAAATATATTGTGAAAATTTTTTTGCCTAAATCGTCCAGCCCTATTCGAAACCCGTGAGACCTTCATTCATCTTCAGAACACAAAATAAGATATTTTGAGCATTATGGAGGGATCTGACCCTCCCATAGACAGCAAGGTAACTTCCACGTTCAAGGTCCAGAAAAGTACCTAGATGATTGACAAAGTAGTCCGTGTGACATCAGTAGTTCAACTGTAAAGTTACGAAGCTACGAGAATGCTTTTTGTACGCAAAGAAAACAAAAAATAACTACTTTATTACACATTTTCGTCTCTACTGCATCATTTTGGACTACCATGACGCGAGCGTGTGGTGGTGCTGACCCAGATAAAGTCGTTATTTTTGTCGTAACTTTACAGTTGAACCACTGATGTCACACAGACTACTTTGTCGATCATCTTGGTACTTTCTGGACCTTGACAACGTGGTAGTTACCTTGCGGTCTAGGGGAGGGTCAGAGAGCTCCAGATTTCATCAAAATATCTGAATTGTGCTTCCGAAGATGAACGAAGGTCTTGCGGGTTTGGAACAACACGAGGGTGAGTAATTAATGACAGAATTTTCCTTTTTGGGTGAACTAACCCTTTAATGTTCAACTCTATAGATGTGATCAAAAAACTTTTCCTTTCACAGCTGATTTGTCTGAACCTGAGCAACAACCGGTTGTACAGGCTGGATGACTTGGTAGATATTGTCAACAAAGTTCCCAACTTGAAGATTCTCAATCTGTCGCATAATGAGGTATGTTTATGCTCTCAGACACCTATAGATTTACTGTTTCCTGTAAGCTTTTCAGTCGTGTCATTGTGTCATCTTGTAGCTGAAGACAGAGAGAGAGCTTGATAAATTGAAGGGTCTGAAGCTGGTGGAACTCTCATTGGAAGGAAATCCATTATGTGGACACCACAAGAACCAGGCCGACTATGTCAGGTTAGTCTTCTCTGCCATTTATTGCCAGAAAAATACTATACACAAGTACACAAATGCCAAGTGCAGAACTTCCAATCATGCACTCTTACATTACTTGGCATTAACGGGCCTCCACACTCTTAAAACTATAGATATTAATTTGATTGATTTTCGGTAAAGTACACTAGAATGTAATGCATACATGCATTGTGTTATGAATTGCAGTTTGTCCAACAACACAAAATCAAGCACAGAAGCGTCTGCGTTCACGTACTTGCGTTGAGTATTTTTCAGGCCTGAAAAAGAATAGTTGTGGATGTTGGTGCACATTTGCACAGGAATGCATGCATATGCTATGACATACCCCTTGTAGTTCAGTTAAAAAAACAAAACAAACAGCAACACTGAGAGGGGCTCTATAACCAGTGTGTAAAATACACCTAGAAAACATGGCGATCATTATATCTCCATTAGAGACAGGCATATATAAGTGTGTTGAATGTTTCAGATTTGTGAGTTGAGGTTCACTTTGCTTTTAATTTATTTTGGAGAAACAGTAATTACCTGGCAGGAGAGAGTCTGATGTGACATTTGTAAGGACATTCTTAGTACAAAGTGTCCTTTTTAAAAAAATATATATTATTACACGTGAAAACGATGTGTTATTTCTTAATTGCCCCTAATCACTGTGTTATTCTAAAGAAAAAAAGAATAAGTCCCACTCTGTGTGATTCAAATGCTGAAGTAATGATCATTCAAACAATGTCTGTAATATGCAGGTGTTTTCATTTTTATTAACCAGTGAGCTCTTGATTATTTTCCATCATTATTAAACTCATCATTATTTTCAATCATCAGGCATGTGATAATGATATTTACTTGTTCGAGTTCCAGTGGCAATCCAGTAAGGAGCATAAGTTTGTCAACACCTCTGAATCTTTATGGTTTCCACACCTGCTCTGCTTCATTCTTGCTTTTTTCTGACTTTCTTTTCTGTCCCCTCACTGTTGGCCCTGTAGCTTTTTGCACAGAACATAGCGATTGGCT
Source organism: Sinocyclocheilus anophthalmus (assembly GCA_018155175.1). Classification (NCBI taxonomy): domain Eukaryota; kingdom Metazoa; phylum Chordata; class Actinopteri; order Cypriniformes; family Cyprinidae; genus Sinocyclocheilus; species Sinocyclocheilus anophthalmus. The sequence continues at coordinate 1,242,769 of JADLZN010006938.1, read as the reverse complement.
TTTCTAAAGCATTTTAGCATATTGTAAATCTCATTAGCTAATACTTCATTAGTTAAATTCCGTTTAAGCAGCAGCTTCTGCATGTGACCTCCCAGAATGCCAATGAATAAGTTGGCATACAAGGACAGAACAACCATTGGAGATGATGCTCTATTAAGTACATTTGTGCTCCACCTGTCTAAAATGCTGGCACCCTCCACCCGCCCCGCTCATGCCTAACACCTGAAATACTGCTGATGCTGTGTGGCCAGTGAGAGGCTGGTTAGTCAACGACGGGTAAGATCCCACCTTTTGATTCTGGGACAACCTAAGGCAGGCACAGCCGCAAAACTGGTCACAGCCAACGTCTCGAAGATGAAGAAGACCATTCAAAGAAGAAGATGAGTTGTTTGTGAGGAGATGCCACGGGTGGGGAAGGAGAAGGGAGGTTTTTTTTTTTTAGAGAAACCTTGAGCCAAGCACTGCTCAGAAACGTGAGCTTTGCTTCATGGTGCAAAATGAAAAGTGAGAGTAGAGGCAATTCTCTCTCTCTCTGTTTCTGTAACCAAGAAAACAAAGAGAAAAAACTCTCTCTCTGTTTCTGAAACCAAGGTGGAGGATAGTTGGTCAGACTGACCATTTTCATGATCCTTGTCCTAGAGCACTTTGGAGGGAAAAACATCAGATCGTCATTTCAGCAAAGACAGACCATTGAGAAGAAAATACTTTAGGAGGATCACAGGAAACAAGTTTTTAAATATTCATTTCAGTATAAAATAGGCTCAACTAAAAATCGGACTAAATAAGAAATAGAAACGGAAGGTGTCTGGGCTCAAATTAAGCTTTAATTAATTGTTTGAATAAATACCCTACTGTTCTTAAGTTTAATAGTAGGGTCCAAATAAAGTAGGGTGAAAAACCCATACACCTTTATAGCACTCATTTATTTTAATCATTTTATGATCTGTTCAGAAGCTCAGGGTTCAACATTTGTGCTCTTCTGGGTTTATTCGCTGCCCTCTCTTCTTTTTTTTAAATGTCTGACCCTGATTTTATTAACTCGCATTCTTTTGGTTTGGTTTCTCACTGAATTGCAGTTCATTTACCGTCTTCTCTGTGGTTCATCTATAAGTTTCTAGTGTCCTTTTCCCCCCATGTGTATAGCCAGATTTACTCCCAGTTAGGTCTATTATAAAAACATTTATGTATTTATTTTATTTTTTATCTTTTCCCCTTAACTGTTAAAGCACCCAATGAACAGTTTGCACTTTAAGTTAACAACTCAACATGCCAACATTTGTCAAGCTATAAGCTAGTGCCTGATGCTGTCTTTAAAAAAAAAAAAAAAAAAAAACGTATTTTTTTTTTTTTTTTTTACAAGAGCCCCATGGAGTTTTGACAGTAAGAACCACCAGAATGATTAAAGGGGGTGTGGGTTTTTTTTTCCAAAAAGATTCGTCCACAGCACGCCCTATATCAAACTCTCCCCTTTCCATTGAGTACACTTATTAAATGTGCAACAAAAAAAAAACTGACCGACTGATTGATTGATGGTGTGAATGTTCACCAAACTCTACACCTCACAACACCCCACTGCCCCCATCCCTTGCCAGCCTGCGTGGGTCTGTGTTTCGGCCTGTAGGGGGCACCGGTGGTGAGTATTGTGAAAGGGTAAGTACTGTGCCGGGGGTGGGAGGGAGTTTGAACAGCGCTGTGATTGGCTCATTGGTGCCATGGCTCAGATGCCCAGAAGTACAAAACAAACTTGATCAAGTATTCAGCAAACCTTCACTTTTTGTTCAAAAGAAAGGAATGGTATTTGTTTAAACTGTTACGCTACTCTTCAAATGTTTGGAGTCAGTAAGATAATTAAGAAATTAATACCTTAAATTGATATTCAGAAAGGCTCATTAAATTGAGTGATACATTTATAACGTTAGAAAAAAGTTCTAATTCTAATAAATGGTGTTTTCAAATTTTCTATTCAGCAGAGAATCCTGAAAAATGTATAAAGGTTTCCACATACATTTTAAGCAGCACAACTGTTTTCAACATTGACAATAAGAAGAAATGTTTCTTGAGCACCAAATCAGCATATTAGAATGATTTCTGAAGGATCATGTGACACTGAAGACTGGAATAATGACCATCAAAGGAATAAAATACATTTTGAACTATATTCAAATATTTTTATATAATTGTAATATTACACGTTTTTACTGCATATTTGATTAAATAAATGGAGCATTGGTGAGTATACATTAAAAAAATCCTACCGACCCCAAACTTTTGAATTGTAATGTCTAAAATGTGTAAATCCACAGTTTTACAATATCTCAGGCCTGATGGATAATTATCTGTAAGTAAATATGAATCTGATTGAGTCACTCTTTACCTATTTGTCCCATACTTAAGATGGCCCGATTTAAGTTTTTGAGTGTTTGTGTGGGACCGTTCGTTGGTACGTGTGCAGTGCGTCCTAACGTTGTCTCTCTTGTTTTGTCTTTGTGATTTTTGGACAGTGCCATTCGGGAACGATTCCCCAAGCTGCTCAGACTGGTAGGAAATCCACAGTGTTTATCTGTTGGTGTTACATTATTAGCTTGAGAACATAAAATTGTGGTAACCATAAGAAGTGAATATGTAATTACATTCGCTCTTTGGCTTAATTGTTTATTAGATGCGTTGTTTGTCTGTTTATTGTTCAAACAACAGGATGGACACGACCTTCCACCTCCCATTGTTTTTGATTTGGAAGTTGCTCCTGCGACTCTTCCCCCCTGCAAGGTTTGGTCAAGTTTTCATACATACTTCACTTTGAGATGCCCATATTTGTCTTTCAGTCTTAACTTCTGTTTTACTTCAAACGCAGGCTAGCTACTTCTGCTCTGAAGAAATCAAGAACATCATCCTTTGCTTCCTGCAACAGTAGGTATTATTTGGTCTTTATATAAAACATTCAGATCAGTGTTCATGTATCTGTCTCACCCTCCAGGTATTACAGCATATATGACTCCGGAGACCGACAGCCCCTGCTGGACGCCTACCATGATGGGGCAGCTTTCTCCCTCAGCATTCCCTTCACCCTGCAGAACCCTTCAAAGTACAGTATACCTTCTCTCTCCTCTATCATCTAATCAACATCACCACTGTTGACTTGTACTGAGCAGTTTGATCTGATCTTTCTTCCACATGGTCTGCTAACATTTACCTTGTTTTCATCAATCCTCAATGTCTACAGAAGTAGTTTAGGGGAATATCAGAAAGACAGTCGCAATATCAGACGTATGAAAGACGACCCCAGTAAGTGATTATTGAATAATCTAAATCAAGCTTCTGTTGTCTTCTAATATGTTTTTGCAACATTAAGGCACGATCACATTTCAGCAAAATTTTGCGGGCAAAAAACCCAAGCAGCTTTCTGTTGGTTAAATTATGTGAGCAATTTAAGCACAAGTAAAAACTGTGTGAGGAAAATTTTGCAGAGTAATGGTAAATGTGGCTGTGTATTGAGTATTGAATTGGGTCCTGAATCGTATGTGACGAGTTGTGCCATTTTCTTTCAGCTACACGGTTTCGTTTGATTAAACACACAAGATTAAATGTGGTGGCTTTCCTGAACGAACTCCCCAAAACTCAACATGACATTGCCTCCTTGATCATAGACGTCAACACCTACACAGTGAGTCAAACTTGCATATTGCATATTTCACATTCAGATTTGCGGTTCTAATAGCACCTGTGTTGTCTGCAGGCTACATTGTTGGCATTTACAGTCAGTGGAGTTTTCAAAGAGAGTGAGTTCCATCTAAAACGATTCAGAATCAATAGTTTACTCTGAACTGAGAGTGTTTTGTGACACGGAACATCATTTTCTGTTCGTTCTTTTAAGTAGATGGCAAATCCCGAGACTCATTCAGAGCCTTCTCCCGGGTGTTCATCGCTGTACCTGCTGGAAATGCTGGGTAAGATCTCACATATAAAAATCTATTTGGCTTAATGTGCCATTGGTCATATCATTGTAACATATTTTCAACTCTTCAGTCTGTGCATTGTGAATGATGAGCTCTTCGTTCGAAATGCCACTACGGAGGAAATCCGACGTGCGTTTGTTGCTCCAGCCCCCACACCGTCCAGCAGCCCTGTGCCCACTCTGTCTGCCCCTCAACAAGAAATGCTTGCTGCCTTCTCCCAAAAGTCTGGCATGAACCTAGAATGGTCTCAGAAGTAAGGACTACAATACATGTTTATTATTGCTTTTGCTAGATATTTGTTCTGTTCCTAGATTTATATAAAGATGGATAGCTTGTCATGCTCAGAACTTTCTTGACTTAAAGACTTTCTTGTTTTTTCAGGTGCCTACAAGACAACGATTGGGATTTTGACAGGGCTGCTCAGATCTTCACCGGCCTTAAGGTACGCCAGTGGTTCACAGTAACAAATGCTCATGTGTCCTGCATTTATCTTATGAGTGTCTTTTTGTCCTTTTATTTTTTAATAGGCGCAAGGAAAGGTCCCAGATGTCGCATTCGTCAGATGAAGAGTTATTGTTGGGGGTTTTATGGAAACCCTAAACCGCAAGGGGTCGTCCTGATTCTTCCCATCCCCAAAAAATTCTGTAGTTATTTTTTCTCCATATTTTATGGGTTCTTTTTTTTTTTCCTCGAAAGAAAGTTCTCAATTTAATTTCTTTAAAATGAAAAATTAAGTTTACAGAGCAAAAATAAGACCGGAAATAGGAAAAAAAAATAACTTGGGAAGGCACTAAGACCATTTTTTCCCCACTATGCGAAAAAAAAAATTTTAATTATTATTTTGTGAATATTTTTTCTCCCCTAAATTTGCGGTTCAAGGTTTCTGTTAAGTTTTAACTGTCGTCATGTCCAATTTGGGACAGATATGACAAATAAAGTACTTGTTCAATGCTTGTTGTGTTTTGTAAAATAAATATTAACCATGATCTTATGTACTAGACTGTAAGAGTGAATCATATTTTACTGTGAATTACTGCTGAGAAGGAAACTTATAAGACTAGGTTTAGTACAATGCGTCTCTATCAAAAAAGGTGAATGTGCCATCATAAATCATATTTGCATCCCGGGGGCATCCGTATATTGTTTTACTTCTATTCTACTGTATGAAATGCTTCAAAAAAATCTCACCAAATTGGATGCAGTCATGAGGAAATGTTTATTGCTGCTTAGGTAACCACTATACTGTAGGTACAACAATGAATTATTGCCCCAAGTAAACAAGTTACTTCCTCACATGGGTTTCCCCACAGCATATGCAATAATGTTGTTCATTGTTGGGAATTTCCGTTACACTGTTTCTGGAATGATAATTGGGCCTATGACAAGAGGGTGACAGACCATTCAGTGTAAACTGGTTACACTCAGTAACTCTTAAATCTCACTGAGAAAGTTTGGGGCCAAGCTGCAGGTCAGGCCTGTCCCATCAGGCTCCACGCTGAGCTTCAGGACCACTCCATCTTCAATCAGCATGGCATACCTGCACATTCACAACCAGGATCAGTGAGAGGCAATTGAGAAGTGAAAGTGTCAGTTCCACATGAAAGTGAAAGTCTGACTAAATCATACACTTATTTGACTGTCATCTTCACATTCTATGGAGAACTATCCCATATTTTTAACGTACGAGTAATTGTGGCCATTTGTAACTTGAATGTGTGAGACTTCCGGTTTCATCCACTTCCAGTTACTCTAGTCTGTTATGCTGCTTGATAGTACAAACTGGTATTTCTTATATAATTGTAATGTACTGTTGTACTTAAAAATACATTGGTTTATAGTGCAAATAATTTGACTGTTTATTGCGTTGTTTACATTTTTTTTATAGCGGCTAATGAATCAGAAGACTTGCACATTCACAGAAAATCATTTATTTCTATGTTGCAAGAATTTAAAGTAGCCGATTGTATCATGGACTGAGGACATGTTTCTTTTGTCAGGAAGACGGTCATCTCACCTTTGAGACCTCAGATTTCCAAGCACCTGCATCAAGTGATCATTGTTCAGGAAGAGATCCACGGCCTGTACAGAGGAAAAAGAGGTTTATAATGTCTATATATATGCAGTGGGTACGGAAAGTATTCAGACCCCCTTAAATTTTTCACTCTGTTATATTGCAGCCATTTGCTAAAATCATTTAAGTTCATTTTTTTCCTCAATGTACACACAGCACCCCATATTGACAGAAAAACAGAATTGTTGACATTTTTGCAGATATATTAAAAAAGAAAAAATGAAATATCACATGGACCTAAGTATTCAGACCCTTTGCTCTGACACTCATATATTTAACTCAGGTGATGTCCATTTCTTCTGATCATCCTTGAGAAGGTTCTACACCTTCATTTGAGTCCAGGCTGTGTTTGATTATACTGATTGGACTTGATTAGGAAAGCCACACACCTGTCTATATAAGACCTTACAGCTCACAGTGCATGTCAGAGCAAATGAGAATCATGAGGTTCAAAGGAGATGCCTGAAGAGCTCGGAGACAGAATTGTGGCAAGGCACAGATCTGGCCAAGGTTACAAAAAATTTCTGCTGCACTTAAGGTTCATAAGAGCACAGTGGCCTCCATAATCCGTAAATGGAAGACGTTTGGGACGACCAGAACCCTTCCGAGAGCTGGCCGTCCGGCCAAAACGAGCTATCGGGGGAGAAGAGCCTTGGTGAGAGGTAAAGAACAACCCAAAGATCACTGTGGCTGAACTCCAGAGATGCAGCTGGGAAATGGGAGAAAGTTGTAGAAAGTCAACATCACTGCAGCCCTCCACTAGTCGGGGCTTTATGGCAGAGTGGCCCAACGGAAGCCTCTCCTCAGTGCAATACACATGAAAGCCTGCATGGAGTTTGATAAAAAACACCTGAATGACTCCCAAGATGGTGAGAAATAAGATTCTCTGGTGATGAGACCAAGATAGAACTTTTTGGCCGTAATGCTAAGCGGTAGGTGTGGAGAAAACCAGGCACTGTCATCACCTGTCCAATACAGTCCAAACAGTGAAGCATGGTGGTGGCAGCAACATGCTGTGGGGGTGTTTTTCAGCTGCAGGACAGGACGATGGTTGCAATCGAGGGGAAAGATGAATGCGGCCAAGTACAGGGATATTGTGGACGAAAACATTCTCCAGAGTGCTCAGGACCTCAGACTGGGCCGAAGGTTTACCTTCCAACAAGACAATGACCCTAAGCACACAGCCAAAATAACGAAGGAGTGGCTTCACAAAAACTCTGTGACTGTTCTTGAATGGCCCAGCCAGAGCCCTGACTAAACCCAATGAGCATCTGGGGTAGAGACCTAAAAAGGTGTCCACCAACGTTTAAAATACAAACCTGACCAGAACTGGAGAGATCTGCTAAGGAGGACAGGCAGAGGATCCCCAAATCAAGGTGGAAAAAATTGTTGCATCGTCCCAAAAAGACTCCGGCTGTATTAGATCAAAGGTGCTTCAACTAAGTACTGAGTAAAGGGTCTGAATGCTTATGTAAATGTGATATTTCAGTTTTTTTTTTTTAAAAAATCTGCAAAAATGTCAACAATTTCTGTGTTTTTCTGTCAATATGGTGTGTTGTGTGTACATTGAGGAAAAAAAAAAAACTTAAATGATTTTAGCAAATGGCTGCAATATAACAAACAGTGAAAAATGTAAGGGGGTCTGAATACGGTCAGTTAACACTGTGTGTATACTGATTATATATATATTAGATATATATATTATATATATATATATATATACGCTCAAGATGGGGACTGCATTATAAGTAAAATAATATTTAATCCAGTGATATTTCAATGGATGAAGGTGCTTTAAAAGCAAGTGTCACCTTTGTGAACGCTCCTGTGGGATCAGCCAGCATCCGCACCTACAATAAATCAACCGTACAATGACTCATTAGATAATTCCAGTCTCTGTCTATCTTTCTAAACCCTTAAAGAGACAAATTAGGCTGGGTTTTAGTAAAAAACCAAGTTAATTACGGGCGGAGAGTTTTCCCACCTTGCCGTCTGCTCCGTTCTCCTTTCCCCAGGCAGACATGACAAACACATCATTAACAGACAAGCATGCGATCTCATCCACACCTTTGGCTCTCAAATCCCCAGCCATCTGTATGAACCCTGGGAGATGAGTCTGAGAAAACAAGTTAATAAAAGACAAACAAGACACTGTTACAGACTGCAATAATAGGATGATGAGAAATGTGCACATTTATTAAAAACTTGCGTTATTTTACAAAGATTTATTACACAGTTCTTTCACAAACTTACTATATAGGGGTCTTCAGACTTTTTCAGGGACCAACTAAGTGTCTCAGTTCAGGCCTGGCCATTACTAACATGCATATAGCTATACAGTATTTGTATTGCTTGTGGTGATGCATTAAAAAGCCATTAAAATTATTATTGATGTACTGCGCCACAGTACATTTTCTTATATTTTAATGTGTTATATGGATTTAGCTGAACTTTTAGCTTTAGATGAAGTGAACTTAATCATGTATTTTTGCTTAATGTTATTTTTTTTCCCCCACAAAAATTAGCTTGAGATTGAAAATGAATTGGTGGACCCTATGTTGTAGAAGTTTGTTACATCTTAATGCCAGAAGATCCCATGTTGATACCTTTGAACATCCAGCGTCGCATGAACCCCGCTACGGCACAACCAAAAAGCACTCCTTATTTGACGAGCAATGAGTTTGGCACATGAGATGCTATTCCGGGTCTCCCCCACTCGGACCGATACATGGAAGATTTCCGTTGCCACCCCACCACCTGACAGAAACCCCACCCCGGAGACAAAGCAGCAGCATGAATAATGCAGCAGAAGGCACATAAAACTGATCAAAAAGTGTCATGTCTTAATCCATTATTTATTATTGAGTCAATTAATTTCCACAGCAACACAAACACAAGAGCTCTGATGACAACAACTGTTCCAGTAAACTATCCAATTTCACAGAAAAAAAAAAGTTTTGGACACGCTTGACTTGACTGAATGGTTCTTGTGATCTTAACCTTATACTTGGAAATGTCAATGAAGGGGGGGGGGGGGGGGGGTGGGGGGGGGGGGGGGGGGGCTCACTCGAACACGGACCTGTATTATATAACAAATGTGTTTATTGAACTTAGAAGGGTCAACACTAAAGTTTATGAATTAATAGAATTTGGCAATTCTCCAGCAATACACATAAAACCAAAATTATTGTCATTCCACAATTAAGACAGAAAAATAATGATAAACCTGTACAAATACAGAATACTGTCAAGATCTAAACGGGCATTCTGTTAAACGTAAATATGTACAAGTTTTGGAAATACAACTAAATCAAAGTAATTAATAATTTACAGAGAGGGTTTATGTTACATCTAATTATGATGAGCTTTTATTCATCATCATGTGGCTTTCGCTTTCCTGATGTTTTATGGTGGTTGCAGTATTATAAAATGAAGACAATACATTTTAAGGACTTTGGTATATTAATATAAACGACGTTAACTAAATATACCTTTTCTACTGAATGTCATTTGAATCATAAATAGTAACAAGTTGATACGAATCTTTTAGTTCTGGCAAGACAGCGCTGTTTGTACATGTAAAAACTCGCAGTCTATTTTTAAAGGGTAGATAGAATTTATACAAAACCAGTTTTTTTTTAGAAACAAACTAGTTAGTATTTGGGAACTAAATGTGATGTTATAGTAAATCACAAATTTGGTTAATAAATAATAGGACATAATAACTTATTTACCAATAAACCTAAAACAAACATTTGATCATTTACAATAACCAACTCGTTGAGACCCTCCCGAATTTGTTTAAAGACGGAGTGTACAATAATAATAATAATAAAATAAAAAAAAGAAACAACTCATTTTTCTTTTAGATTATGTACAGGGATACTTTAATGAGCATGTAATGTAAAATAGTATTGATTTATTTTCTCTTTTCTCGTCATTTTTGGTCATGCATAATAACTACGTAATTCCTAAAGTAACGTTTATGTTTTGTCGTATTAGTTACTGACACTTGTGTCTGCTAATGTATGAAAATCTTTGTTATATTGTTTCGTTGATCATGTTGTTGCTGTTGCATAAACTTAAGTGCCACAAAATAACAGCATTTCTTCTCGTTGCGCATATTAGTTCAATATTGAATAAATAATCGATAATATTTTAATAGAAGTAACGATGCTGTCATCAGTGTTGGGGGCCCGTTCCTTTCCACGTCATGATTCCAACTGCGTTTCCTCCATCAACGTATCATTGCGGTATTAGTTACTTTTTAGGGAAGCCAATGGCGTTCGTATTTTTACCTGGCCCGGAGGTCTTGCTCGTTTGTGTGACACCACAAAGCACTCTGCTACACACGTTGCCGGACACTGGTGGTTGTGGTCCTTGACGTACAGTTCGAACCTAACACGGTCTTTTTTACACCCCCAGTGACCTGCCTCCGCCTCAGACTGAAGAGAATGTAAATTTACGTCCGCACAGTTGAATGCAGAAGAAGAAATTTCAACACACTTCAGCAATAAGAAAAGACACAAATGTTCGTCTGGAGTAACTTTTGATTATTAGTACGCTTGAACTGAATCACCGAAGGTCAGAAGCAAATACATTGCTTAATAGAATTGGATTAAATACATAAAGGATATTTGTTGTTTAACATTTAATTATTGCAGGTTTTCGTCATATTCTGAGTTGCATTATTTTATTCATTTTGAGGAATACTGAATCTGTGTTTTTTTCTTTGAGTAAGATTAATTAATGCATATTCATATTTATTTTAGAACTACAGTAACATCTTCTGATTTCTCTCAACATGGGGGCAGGAGAGCTGCCAATCAATAAATTGAAAAAAAAAAAAAAAAGTAACTTGCGTTACTTATTTTAAAAAGTAACATAGAATTCTCTCGTCAATTAAAAAGGTATGCGTTACTTTACTAGTTACTTGAAAAAAGTAATCCGATTACGTAACTTGCGTTACTTGTAATATATTACCCCCAACACTCACTGGCTGTCACACGAACTCATCTCCACAGAAAACACGCGACACGACGCGACAAACGCGAACGCTCCCGTTCTCATCAAAAGCGCAGAGAAGAGTTTCCAGAAATATTAACGTTAGTTCTGCCGCTTCACTCGCGTTGTGCGCCAGGCCTACAAGGAAATGATTTACTCCCTTCACTAATGTCTGACTTTAACTGGTCGCATTTGAATAAGTATCAGGAAAAGACAATCGCAACAAAAATCTCAGTCTGCTCACGCAACATCACGGACACCAGTGAAAAACAACCCGTGCTTGTCTTATGAAATGCGCGTAATAGAAACACTCATGGCCGCCACAGTATCCCAGAAGCATCTAATGCGTTTATTTTCGACGACGCGCGGCGAAAATAGTGCCAAGGTCATGCGCAACGCTAACGCCAGTCCTGTCTCTGAATGTCCTTCTACAGTTCTTACCTGGATCGGCATGCTGGCGATGCGTGTGGAGTGCAGCAGTCTAATGCAATGGGCGGCACGGAAGCCTTTCTGTAGAAATGTAGTGGAAATCATGGGGTTTTATAGGAGCAGCAGCGACTGACACAGCAGCTCAGCAACGCCTGCGGGAACACAACACTCATCCAGCCGCCAGGTCACGCCTCCCGCCCCGCTGCTTATTAACTTAACTTTATTACACGATTAAAGATAATATACTGGTATTAGGACAGTAATTAACTGTTAATGCTGGCTGAAACAACAACAAAAAAAAACTACTACACCTTCACTGTCTTTTTTTTTGGAAGGGGAGGGAGGCGAAAGAGGGGGGGCGTGTGCATAGTAATAAATGAAAAAATCTGAACCCAACACTGAGTAAAAAAATGTAGCTGAGAGATTCTATTTGCATCTCTATGGTCAGAGTAAAAAGAAAACCGCTATGAAATAAATGCTGTTTACACAAAGAGAGTTACTGCTGATATTTATAATGCTGATGTGAATAATGATATCTACTTTAAATTATGTTATTGACTATATAATATTATATAATATAATATAAACATGAACAGGAGTCTCGATGTCAGCCACTGCTGCTGACACACATAACAGACAATAGAACTTACATGTGATAAAACGAAAATAAGCTGAGCGACATTTCATTTGTCCTTTAAGAGCTTAGTTTCTGGAAGGAGGAAGATGTAATTGCAACAACTGGGATTTTTTTCTTTGTGTTTGGAGTTTTGCAATAATGAAAGGGAAAATATGATGGCAACAGGGTTGAGGCATGACTTCTTCTTTTTTTTAATAATACATTATCTCACTTACAAATTGAATATGGAAAAATATTGATAGCTAGAAGTTTTCATAAAATATGTCTGCAGGGCCGGAGCAAGTAGGATAAATGGGGGACAGATTCTATCTGCCCACAGGTCAAGGGAGCCAATTATAATTTTTAAATGTCATTTTTAATAAGAGGGCTTAGACCAATATACAGTCAGAGAGCCCCGAATTTGACGTACTTTGTGTGTAGCAGAGGGTTAGATCCGCCGGAAGGACCGCTGATTATGCGGAGGGAAATTTACAAATGAAATGAGGTATCGGTCTAAATCAGAGACATTAATGGACTACCTCTTTCACACCTTTAACACAATATGAGTTCCAGTTAATCATGCTGGAAATAATACAGGTTTATTCCTAAAATTATTTTAATGTCATACAGAACACTCAGTTAGGGAAATATGCTGAACATGGGGCAACTTGTAATACAAAATAATTACTGTAGCCAAATAATGGCATAATGACTTGTATAATCATGGGAATAATGGCTTGGCACAGTTTCAGAATATATCATTTGTCATAGGAATATTGTAATGTCTCCCCACAGCATAAAAAATCAGCAGTGAGCACACGACCGCGTACCCGCCACGATTTTCCCACTCCGTGAAGCCTTTTCCCAGGAAGGAGGTCTTTTATCCGCTGAATTGACACAGTCACCTGTGATCTGTGTGCATTCACGATATCAGGGAGGCCGAGCCCGCGCCACCAAAGTCCCTTATACCATATCTTCCGTTGTGACATGCCCCATATTCAAGAAAAGTGCAAGTGTATGTAAAAACGCTTCCCTTCTTGTCACGACTCAATTTACTACAGCTCATGCATTACCGGCTCTATATAACGTGTTCTAACAATAGTGTTAATCCCACGGATTTTTCTACCGGCTCCCCCCCTGCGTCGCCGCGGCCCCGAAACACACCAAACAAGGCCATCGGATAGAGTAGTATAGTAAGTAGAGACCTTACGCGGTGAACCTTAAGTAGACAAGAGGAAAAAAAGGGAGGCGATAGGGCGCGCGGTAGCACCACGACACAGAGCAGAAAAGGGAGCGGGGGGACTGACCGATAACGGCACGAAGCGTGTCGTGCAACAGACAACGAGCTTCCATCAAGATAGGGGGAGGATAGAACGTCTAAGCAGCAGCACGCACACATACAGTATATAATGCAGGTGGCACGAATGATTGTTTCTCCCTCACAGCGAACAGAGAGCAGTTCTGAGAGTTTGCACTACTTTTACGTCTGACTTACTTATAAGTGATATTGTTTTATCTGTGTAATAGTACTAAATGAGACTATAAAATCGCAAAATTGACAAATATACCTGTAAAGGTAACTAACTGTAAACTAGAGCTATAGATGAAAGACCAGCACTATATCCAGCTTTGCCTGCCCTACAACATGAAAACTATGGAATGGACCAGAGACTTTATATGAATAATGTTCATTCACTAGTATTCATGTTAAATAAGCCTAAATATGGACAATTTGTTTTCATCCACATGAAAAAACAAGACATGATCATGACAAAACGACATAGAAATCCAATGACAAGTGATGACGCGCTAATTTATTACAAAACACATTGACACTGACAATATTTTAAAATACCTCTATTTTTCCTGTGGTGTTTTAGTGTTTGCTTTCTCTTCACAGTGATTCAATATGAACAAAGTGTTGAAACGGTAACTACTGCAGAACCACTGAGCTTTACAAAAAGGAAACAAAAAAGCACAGACATTTACAATCAGTTGACTTCAACTCCCACAAATACCAGAACAATAATATTAATAAACATCCGCAAATTGAGTAAAAAATAGATTTTAATCTTTTAAATACAACATTTTGGAATACAAATATTGATTGATTTTTTTTTACTTTAGTTCTTATTATTACTATTGACTGTTATCACTAGTGTTACTGTTGAGGTTTGATTTACAGTATATCAATATACAGAAAAATGTCAAAACAAACATTATGGTAAATTCTGGTATTGCTCATTTACATAAATATACACAGACGCACAAAAACACCTAGTCATGAATTTAATTTCTCTCTCAATCGTGTTATGTTTTAAGTCTGACTGACAAAATGGCTTTATATAACGCTTACCATTATGAAAACACTACTGTAATATCATCGTTATATTAGAGTTATTATTGACACAAACATTGACATATTTTACAGCTGTCTTTGAATGGACCCATTCATTCATGGTTAGGTACACAGTCCACGACATCCCAATAACCACTTAGGAGAGACATTAACTTCCTCTGCGCAAAAGAAAAAACAAACTGAAATGTTAGGGGGAAAAAAACATACTTCAGTTTTGATAAATGCATATAGATTGAATAAAGATATATTAAACCGAGTTTATCGAAATATCCCAAAATTCCCTAAACAGCCAAACTGGCGGTATTTTAAGGAAAAAAATTTTTTTTTTAAAAAGCAGAGAAAATTTTGCAGTGATTAACACACATTAGTGCTTGAAAACTGCAATCCCATATATTAAACAAAAATGAACACACGGGATATAACATCCACTGGCTTTCATATGTCTTAAAGTTAGTACTTTAATCGCAAAAAGATAAATCTAAAAAAAAAAACATTCAATACAAAACAGACATTTTATAACATTCTCCCAAATGAATTGCTTTATTTCAATACCAAACCTGAGGCCAAGCTTCATAGTCTATATGGAAAACCAAAACCTAAAGCCTTGCCATAAGCACAAAAAGAGCAACAGAAACTCATGATCACCCAAGAGGCCTGAATCACAACACGTCCCCTCAGTATTTTGGACTAGATATCTGCAGACCCAGATTAAACCGATTGTTGAGCTGAAACTATCATAAATATCAACCTTGGAAGATTCTTTACCTATGCGTCTATGGCATGTATCTGCAGCGAACCACTTTCAAAGCGCTCATACAATCATTGCTGCGAACAGTATACAGTGAAAAATCACCCTGAAGATGTGGCGTCACCTCCGAGGTCTGACTCCGTACAACAGTGGTTTTCATTTTTAGTACTTAAATTGGTAAAGAGGCCAAAACGGCAACTGGCTTTTCTTCCTCCGATTTTCACATGTGTAGAATAAATAAAAGGTAGAGGAGTTGCAGTACTCTGAATGGAGTATGATTGCATATAATACCAGATGAGCGTCTGCAAACAAACAACTATGAGGAGACAACGCAAACACATCCTAAAACAGCCGGGCTGAGCCCATCTCGTGAGGCTTTCCAATTTGCATTTAATGTTGCTCTGCACCACAGAGGCTTTCAGTTTGAATATCACAGAACAAACCTCGGATGGAGGACGTCCGCCTGCGTCCGTGTACAAATGGAGGATTACAGTACAGATTTCGATCTTTCCTCTGAATGACTAAAAAAAGTCTTTCTAAACTAATTACTCCGAATCGTTCATAAGCAGGCCAGTGTCATCTGAAGAACTGAGGACGATATCGGAATGTCCCACGCCTTCTGGAAAAATTATTACAGCAACAATCAACAACTTTAGTGGCCGTTACTGTTACCCTGATTTAGACGCACTGTTGGTTCAGTTCAGCATTTAGTACCCATAATCTCCCATTTACATAATCCATATCCCAAAACGATGACATTATTCTTTTTAAACAATTGGCTATTCTGGCTATTATACAAAGGACGGCGTGGTTTATGAAAATTTTCTACAATTAAAAAAAAAAAACTGACTTTGCTTACTTTACTATGCGACTACACCACTACTAAATTTTGTTTTGAAGCAGGACGTGGCATGGCAGCCTCTCATTTTTAAAAACGGCTGACATCAAATGAGTTATGAAATCATTCATATTGCTTTCCATAATATGATGTTGCAGTATATTTGCAGTACCAGTGTGTACCAGAAAACTGAAGTTTGTATTGTATTTCCTCCAGCAAGTCTTCACCTATGTGTTGCATATTCCACAAAAAGCTAGCTGAACAAAGTTAGATAGCACTTGTAGTATGGCGAGTGCATTATAAAAGACATTATTAACTTTACACCAGTGCCTTTTATGCACCGTTCTAAGGAGAAAAAGAAAGCTTACTTGATTATAACTGTAGTGATAGTGACGGTTTGTTTCGATGGCCTACCATTGTTAAAGAAGGAGATAACGCTGAATCGTGCGATTCAGGGAAGAGTTCATATTGCTGCAGTCTCAGTAGGCGCCCTTGGCACGTAAATTTCTCTGAGTTTACAATAATGGTTAGTTCCTAGAAACACTTATCAGGATGGCCGTGAAGTGACAATGAATTACACGTTGTCTGTGGTTTCTCTAACACTGATATAAATATTAAGTGTGTCTGAACTGACCCAAGCCTGTGTTGACGTGGTACCCATTGAAATCAAATGAAAGAGGAGGATTGGATGTGAAAGACCAGCAGTAACGGCGGATCCCGCTACACGAACGCGTCCTTCGTGCGATATTAACCCCAAAAAGTGTTTTCTATTGGCTTTTGTAGCCCTTGCACATACAAAAAGACTCCGGGCAAACGTTTTGCCCGTTTTCTTCATCCTTCATCAATCCCTGTCGTCTCTACTCTAGGGTGAGTCCATCATGGACTCCAGCATCTCCAGGAAGAAGAGTTTGTGAATAAGCGCACGCAACCAGGCATCTGTGTATGTGTAGAAGGGGGGGGGGGGGACTGGTGAGGGGCTCCGGGCCGCGAGAGTTCTGCGGAGGAGGCAGGGTTTGAGGAGGAGTGCCCTGCGCATGCCGTGGGGGTCGTCAGGGCTGTCGTTTGCACCTCAAGCTCCAGCCCGAAGCCTGAATGTTTTTAAAACAGGTTACCGGAACCTTTGCACAAGCATCCATGTCCTCAATGTACATCGAATATTGAAGAGAGGAAGACGACGACGACAAGTGATGACATCATTTTAAATCAAAAACCAAGGTGTACTCTTGCAACGGTCCTTTATGTAGAAAGATCAGCAAAACACTTAAGTAAATTGTGCAAGTTTCAGTTATGACATTTTGATGACTTTGTCAGTCAGTAAATGTTTATGCGCAGACATTCGACTCAAATAAAACATTTATCACCTCACGGTGCGGCGCACACATTTTTTTATGTGCAATGCGGATTATGGTTGATATTGTGTTTCCATACCGAATTGTATGCATGTATCCAAGATCGCAATAAAGGATGGATGTAAAACCCCCCCAAAACAATCACATTTGGGTGCATGAAATGGCAGAGAGCGAAGCCATTGCCCAACAGAGGAACCTAAACATCACAGATCTATCCATGGCATGAATCAGTATAGGAACACAGCTGCAGGGTTTGCAGTGTAACGTTTTGAACGCATTTTAACCATGGTACTGCCGTGCATGAGAGGGAAATTTTCAGCAAGCCATACTGCACATTCAGTTTACATGATTTTTCCGAAAGCATTCTAACAGTGGATTTAGTTTTCAAGAATATTTCTACTCTCAGGTTGAAAACGTACTGTACATTCAGTTCACTTCGATAAAGACTCAAATTTATTTAATGTTATATTATCAATGTTGAAAACAGTACTGTAAATTCAGTTCAACTTCTGAATAAAAATATACATATATTTTTACTATGTTATATAATAATGCTAGTATAAATTTTCACATTTGAATGTATTATCATTTGTGATTTATTAAAAAGGATTCCTAGAGCGTGACATCCTGTTTGTTCTGCATGCTCCAATGTGGCCACAGCTTTACGAGGATTAATGCTAGAAATTACAAATGCAATTGTGTAACAACAATTAAAGAAATCCAAAACATATAATATGAATCTCTCTTGCTAATTAACCCTTGCCACGTGTGCCAAAGGTCACTGGCCCATGAATAGTTCTGTTGGTGGGGGTCAATGTTTATCATGTACACACAGATATGTGAGGTGTAAGGAAGAGGTCTTTTAGGTGTGTTCAATATTCAAAGCATGCAACTCTCAGTATTTGCATAACAAATACAAATTCTGTGGGTGAAGCAGACACAGGGGTTGAATTTATTATTTACAGTAATCAAAAGTTTCATGGGTTCTTCCGGGTGGGGGATGAATTTATACAAAGCAGACGGTGACGAGAGAAATTTACGTTTACAACACAAAACAGAATACGTTCTGGTCAATACATTAGCGTGAATCAGTTGGGTCGCCGTTCTGATCAGAACGAGTAAAAACCGGTTGGTAAGGGAAGAACTAATAGTATTACGACTGTTTAATTAATGATGCAATAATAGAAAATATTGACAGGAAGTGCACCTGCAGTTGTTAGTGCGCATTGACTTTATCATGACACACTCCTCGCGGCCAGTGCGAACCCTTAAACGAGTTCTGATTTGATCGAAGCTTGCGGAGGTCAGGCGTTAGAGAGTATTTACAGGGCCGGCCACACGAGACATCTCCTCATCCAGCACAAAGTCCTCAGCAAACACCACCTCGTCCTCACAGCCGAGAGAACGGTACGCCACCCCCAACACCAACACCTCCAGCCACACCGACTGCAGCACGGACATCTGGTCAGCCAGTGACAGCGAGAGAAAGCCTGGATGAGCGAGAGAAAAAAAGTAGAGGTTAATGCTACATGTCCACTGGTGAAGAAGAATACAAGCTCAAAATGCACAAACACAGATGCCTCATCTTAAATGAATGCAAAAGGTTGGTCAAAAAAATCAGATGGGTGTCAAAATATTAGAAAACCACTTAACAGTTAATTTTGATAGGCTGCATGATATTAATACTGCTATAGTTTTTTTAATTAATACTATATTTTTATATTAATATATTTTTGTCTTGGTACTGAAATTGGTGTTGAGATTCTGAGAAACTGCATTTGAAATATGAATTTAATTCAATATAGTAATATGTAACAATGTGAATCTCTAGCACGGTCGGTAGATTTAGAAATGCTTATGACAGATGTCACCACCTTCACCTCATAGAGACTGACTAGTTTTCGCCGCTTATTTGCATAAAGTTGAACATTTCTCAACTGTTTGACTCTGTCAGCACTGTTAATCCCACAATCAGATCTAGTGTTATGTGGAGTGCAGAGAGCAGGATAAGAGTTGTTGTTGAAAACCGAGGCACGGTGGACACTCACAATAGTGCTCTAAATTTAGAGGTCTTGAAAATAGCCAGAGACTGACAAAAGCAGTTGAAATCGCTCCTTCCAAGACTGAACTCGGACAGCAATTAGGAGAAAAGTCTTCCACGTTCTGACTGTAGCTCTGACTCACCTGCTCCAGTTCCCTTCAATTAAAATCTTTCTTCAGGCACCTGTTCTCTACAGACAGGTGTGATTGATCAGCACTTTCAGGCAGTGCAGAAATGTAAAAACCATCTAGCTGGCTTTTTCATAGCCTGTGTACTGTGCATTAGTGAAATTTAGCTAGTAAGTAACACTTCCCAGTAAAAAGTGGCACTTTAAAGGGGTCATAGGATGCTACATACACTCTTACAAGTTGTTTGAACTGAAATGTGTGCTGGCAGTGTGCGCACACAACCACCCTATAATGATAAAAAAAATCCACCCAGTGTTTTTTTTAAAATCTCGTTAAATGTTTTCCCCATCTTAACGAGAACGACTCAGATGCCGTCTGTGGCCTCCTCCCACGATAGTTGAATTTGACCAGTAGATAACAGTATTCAGACCGACTGGACTGGTGTCTTACTTTAGACCCACCCTGAGTGAACTGTCATCAGTCCGCCAATGTTTCACCGCCGGAGCAGATGTAGACAAGAATGACTCCTAAAAAGCGATTGAGGTGTTCTGTTGTTGGAAGTAATAATGAACATAGCAGTCGTCATTTACTCACTCCCGACATCTGAGCCGCTGAACTCGCAGTGGGTTACATTGTTTCTGAAGGGAATGCGCCCCCGGTCTACATAAATGCGTCTATGTTCGTGCGAATCATTCATGATCCAGCCTCATCTACAGAAGGAACGAGTATATTGTTTTGTAATGAAGCTTTGCAAATCGCCTTTCCTAATAAAGTGCTAATTAACAAGTTTCACGATGAATGCAGCTAAAGTAAAGTCTCTCTATATAGTGCAGCTCTGAATACGAAGGGTAAGGGGTGTGAATGCATAGCTCATTAACATTTAAAGGAAAATGCTACTAAAACGGCTTGATCTTAAAAGAGCTGTTTTTGACAGGGTAAACAATTTCTTTTTTACTCTACCATTGAGAAATTGTAACCAAACCATGTTACAGACTTTTCATTAACACCCTAAAGAATCATATCAACTTGTGAAAAAAGGTTCAATCCTGATTCCCCTTTGATTACCATAGCTCAAAAGTGCTTGCAGAGACGACGATGAAAACTTACCTTTACCACAAACCATGTCAAAAAAGAGGATATTTCAAGAAGAGAATGTCTGCTAATTTTTGCACAAAGGAATCTTTGCTACTACAATTAGTACCATTACGCTATTTATTTCTAGTTTTTTATTTTAAAATATAGCCCTCAGTATAATATTTTAACCACATTGCACATAAAATATCTTTCCAATTATTTATCCAGTCACCACAATTACCGGCTTTACAAGACTGTAAATGACAAAAGACGCAAAAGAAAACAATGGTTCAGTTTGTGTACCTGCCATTTTATGCAGTTGGTCATTTTAATTATAGAAAGTTCAACATTATCCCATTTTTAGTTTTCCGATATTGTTTGGGCGTTCTCTACAAATTTTACATTCATTCAATTTCAAAAAATTTTTTTTTTCTCAAAATATGCATTAATATAAACTCATTTTCAAACCATTCTCAAATTTGTTAAGGATTACTAAGAGTTCTAAAACGCCGTCTTATTTCCCTTTAGCCATACTCTTGGCTGTGATTTTGCAGATGATTTTCCAACACATTCATTGGGAATTGTCTCTCCACTTAATACAGCAATTCTTAACTTCTGGTTTCTTTACGTAAAACACTGTCTAACCATTTATTCTCCGCGTTTCTTACATTGTTTCTTTGTAGGGATTTTAATGAGTTCTTTTCACTTGGAATGATTTTGCGCGTATTATGATACAGCCTTCCACTATCATTCCCTCTTATTTTCCTGAACTAAGTATCTGACGGTGTTATATATAAAACCTAGTTGCCCTTAGTCATGCCAATCAAATAAGATCTACCATGTATCTAGAAATACTATTATTATTTCATGGCGGAATATGAATTCAGAATGTGAGTTCACAGCAGTCAGAGGCGAGACAGGCAGGAAACTGGTGGTTGGTTACTTCGTAGACTCCAATTAAAAAAAGTCGAGTGTTGAGAGGACTGGTGTAGCTTCAACCCAGACTAGCTGCCTTGACAATGCTCTTTGACAAAACACAGTCTTGCTGGTCCTCACTTCTTCTCTCAAACTTACCAGGAATGGGCTTGGCACAAAGCCGGAGATGATGATCAACATAAGTATCCGGTAGCTTCGGCCAGGTCGCAGAGAAGTGGTGAGTGCGGTTGGGCCTTTGTCATGCTTTGCTGGGGTTGTAATGAGAAAACAAGCTTTTCGTGCTCGCAGCCCAGCAGAGTGGAGGACACAAAATGAATGTGGATGAGCCGTGAGGAACAAACTAAACATACTCGTGAGAAAATCCAATCAGTTTCTGCAGCAGTTAAGTTGCAGGCCATAAAATTATTAAAACATTTAAAAAAATTTTTATAAATTATACATCAATTTAAGATAGTCGATATTTAGTCTATATAACGACTATACCTTTCCCTCATTCCTTAAAGAGTATTGGTGAATTATGGTAAGTAGCATTCTACACCTACCGGAGTCTCTTGTACTTCTGCGCCGCCCGAACTCGGTCAGGCGGACACATACACCACACACATAAAGAGGATTAGGATATTGGGCATGCTATGGATCACTCTGTATACACTGAGGTAAAGGATCATAAGAAGAAGAGGGAACTAGTTGTGCAGCCAGGGCCACCTTACCTCTTCGAGAATGCCCTACACTACTTAAGAGCGCACTTGGTGTGAAGCGACCACAGACGGACAGGCCGTTACCACTGCGGCGGTGGTGATCTCACATCACATTAGAGGGGGAACAACTGTATCCATATAACCTGTTGGATGGAGTGAAGATGTGATATACAAAAAAAAAAGTGTTCCTACAGAAAGTGGTTTTTGCAAGTGAAGAGCTGAGGGATTTTGAGAACGAATTCAGACATCAACTTGTGCGTTTTTTGATAAGGTGACTTTCGTAAAATGAACCTATTCTCAATAGGAGACATTTGGTTTTCAAAATCAGAGTAATTGTTATGCTATTAGTTTATTTGTGGTTGAATATACATGAAAAACAAGCACAAAAACAACAGCATGCTTTCATGGTATAATTCAAAATGAGGAAAATGTTGTTAAATCTCACACATTCGAAATTCTAGAAATATTAGCGACTTGTGTGTTTGGCCAAGGATTGCCGAAGCACAACTGTATTACTTCTACATGGTGGCAGGAAATACTTTGACTATCACAATTGAGTAACGATTTCATTTGTTACTTACAAGTTATCTGTAACGAGAAGTGACTCTGTTACGCAGCATGACATGCTCACCCTGTATGGTTCTTTTGAAGAAAGCCTTACAGGCTTCACAGGAAGCCACTCCGTAGTGGTAGCCAGACGCCACATCTCCACACACCAGGCACAGCCTTTTGGGAAGCGTGCTTAGTGAATACTTGCAGTGGCCTCCTACGCTACCGGTAGAGCCCTCTTCGGCTCCATCCGCAGCCTCCTCCTTAAAATGGCAACGTAACGCAGGCGTGTAAGGGGGCGGGGAGTAGCGACCAGCGCTTTCTCCTCTGGATCCCCCTCCTCCACTCTGAGAGGAGTCTGAGGACGCTCCTCCCGGGCTGGTCCTCCCACCGCCACCACCACCTCCTCCATCGGGGCTGCTGGGTTCAGCCTTTATGTACAAGTCGGAGCGTCGCTCTCTGGAAGACATGATACCTGCAGAAAAAAATGTGAGACACTGAGGAAAAAAGAGGGACCTTTTCAGTTTTAAATTCATCATAATCATCATCATCATCTTGAAGGTCGAGACTGGATGTTTCAACATCTGATTTGGGTCACTTTCAAAATCTTGTTTTACCATATGGAACCATCGAATCCTGTATCACCACACAAAGTTGAATACCAACATCACCCTCGAGTTATTCATCAGAGGCATTTTGCTTATGATTTCTAATTGAGCATAATTATGGGTATAAATTAAAGTTTGATATTATTTTATGATTTATTCAATTGCTCTTTTTTTGAATACAGCAAGAGTGGAAGATTTACTTTCCTTGAAAATAACTCAAAATACAGCCATTATTGTCAAAAAGCTGGCAAACAAAAGTGAGTAACACCCTACTTAACAGCGTATGTCTTGAGCCGCAAAGCCAACTGCCTATTCATCAGTTCATTTTTTTTATGCTTGACAGTGGTAACCATTTACAATTTTTTATCTTTTTTTTATAGCCAGTTTAAATTTTTTCTTTATTTACCTCTTCCAATTACCACTTTATTTCAACATGGCACCTCATTTTCAATAAACTCTGATTATTTTTTATAATTATAATTTTTTCTTCCACAAATATTGCTATTCATCATAAGATCGTTGTCACACGGTTAATTATTTGGCAGACATTTTCCCATTTTTAGTTCTATGTTTTCAGTAGTTTATTTTTTTCACACCGGTACACAGTTGAGCAATCGCTCGTTCAAAGTATGTGTGATCTCTATTGACTTTCTTCAATTACATAATCTTGGGGGCCTTTTACAAAAAAACTACTCAACTAGAGATCTTCCATCATTCTTAAAGGTTTTCATATTGAATGCGGATATTTCAGTCTTATTCATGATTCCAAACCACATCCTCGGCCACATGCTTCAAAATTCGTTGTTTTTGCATGGTCCGTTGGCCCCTATGTAATACCTGATTCAGCTAACACGCGGGAATCGACATGTCAAATTCCTTCAATAGACATGGGTTTGTGCTTTAATAGCATAACAGTCGCAATGTATCATGATTTACTGTACGCCCATTACATATGTGTTCCTTTGCTGATGAGAGATTAAAGACAACGTTTTTGGACGTCGTATGGTTTGCACATCCTTTTGGCTTTCTGGACATCCAAATCCATGAGGATCGGGTACGACTTAAAATTTTGTTCGCTAACAGTCAAGCATCTGTGTGGTATCAATCAGTGTCTTGTGCTTGCGATGAGTGGCTGTTACTTTTGGACTAGCGGTTCATTTATGGGAAATCATGGAATCCATGGTACTCTGACATTTGAGCAGAACCATGATGACCCTCCCTTTCAGGGGATAAAATGTGAACCGTAATTCGGCAGTTCCTCCATACGATTGATAAAACGACCCCAAAAACACCGCCAATGATGAAACGCCTTGCTGAGAAAATCTGGAAAGTTTAAGGTGCTTGTATGTGTCCAGAGTAGTGTCTTCCCTAACCTTAACCGCTGATTGATCACATGTTGGGCGATCCACTCGATCTTGAAGGTTTATAATCGCCAGTTTTTCAACATCCATCAGATTCATTTATGTTTCATTATGGATGGATATGACTATGATCCCGGGTGTCAGACAAACATTTTCGGATCTCTTATTTAATTACCGATAGCCAATGGAATTATTAATGCATTTATATTTAACAATGGGCTGACGACCAGCATATGACACAGTATTGGACACGTTTTGAACATATTCAATAAGGGTAAAGGGATACTCATTTTGTTGCCAGGTATTTAGACCAAAAAAATGGCTGATAGTGAGTCTGTTTAGAAGGACAGTAAATCGTACTGACTATACAGAGGCAGCAATGGATAGTCTGTACAGTATATCACAATTTTTCCTTCTATATTATGTTGCCAGTTGAACAACATATAATAAAAATGGTTGCGTTATGAAGTTCTTAGTTGTACTCAAGCTTTTTTAGTCATAAGATAGCTTCTTTTCATCCCTTTTTACGTGTACGTACGTCGGAGTAGATGACATGGGAGATTACTAGTGGTGGAATCCTATGAAGGTGACCATCAGATTGAAGACAGGCATCAGTAAGATCACAGGAAAAACAAGGGTAGAAAATTAACAAATGGAAATTAGCTGCAGGTATGAAAATGTATCACCTATAATGGGGGAGAAGATTCAGGCATGATGAACTATCTGTAAATAAAACAAACTCAAATCCAAAGACATTTGTACCAGTTTGTGAGCCATAGTGAATCATGTAGAGACATATGTGTGCAATCAATAGATAGTGACGTTTTTTGTCTTATTAGGGAGAAATGTAAACAGTCACGACAAAAACAAAAAAAGACATGTGTGTGTATAAAATATTGAATATGTTATTAGCCTTACGTGTAAAAAATATGCATTAAACCCCTTTAAACGAGAAACTTTAAGAAGCAATAAATGACTACAAATGACATTTGTGACGGTAACTTTAGTGAAACTTCTTTTTAATTTTTCAACAGTAATCCTTGCTCTTCCTTTGCCACTTAATTTAACACGCTTTTCATGGCTCGAGCAAGCATCAGCAGTTTCACCTAAAATCATAATTTTCTCACTCTCTCAAATCTTATTTTTTTGAATTTCTTAACGGTTTCCTTGTTCCCCATCGTAAACCAGGGCTAACAAAACCAATTACTACAATCAAAACCAATCCCATCACATTTTTGAAGCCGTCAATTATCGGAGTACAATTTCTGAACTTCGGGGTTCCTCTAAAGCCTTTCAAACAACATCCAGTCTTCCAATCACTCAGAACAGCATTTACTTTTGGGAGTCATTAATGCGCGTTTTGGAATACATTTTTTCAATATGTTGAGTAATTAAATGTACCCTTAGTGTTTGTCTTATTTCAATAGCCATTCAAATAAAATCTCTTCACTCCTTAACATAGGTATGTTAGCTACATTAAACTATTGAATGTTAAGATTATATACTAAGGTAGTATTGTTCCATATATAAGTGTTCAGCACAATCTCGATACTTACACCAGTGAAAAATTCTTCACAATCTTCCATAAAATTCACCAGTTTCTTTCCTACCTCCTCATCACCATATATATTCACAATTAATTCAATTATACACGTTGAACACATGACCGTGCTATCATGTCCCATTCCACAAATAGACGATAGTTGATACTGTATCTCTTAATTTACACACGGGACTGGGTTCCACGGGGGCAGGAACCCGGAAACGTGTTTCATAAAACCCCCTCAGGGACAAAACGGACCATTCATGCCATTTGGTAAAATTTTGCGGATTGCTTTTCAATAAGATTCATGAGAGAATGGGGCTAGTACGCACATGCCAACACATTAAAAAAAAAACATATTAATTCATCCAATAAAAGGGGAAAGCAGATGGACATGCCATTTAATGGATGCTACAACCAACAATGTATATCTGCTCTCGTCCGTTAATTTTGGATGCTGGCAAGCAATCCAGGGTTTTGTTTACTTACTGAACAGATACTAGCTCAACATTCATATTTGTATTGCACTTAGTGTAATTCAAAAATACGGACTCACCTCATCATATACCTATCTGAAGACTCATAGTATTCATTCACAAAATCTACATCATTACCTTTCATTGTCAATAGGATTCCATAATTCTCTAGTTTGTTTTTGGTGGGATTGTTTTTTTTGGTTATATATACTGTGTTATTGTAGTACTTAGTGGTCGCATATAAACTGTGAGGGCCCGCAAAAGTAGAAAAACATTATATAAGTATGTGCGCCCAGGCGCACTTCACGTGCACAAGGGCCCAGTAATTCCCTAGCGGACGGGACCCTGCCTCTTTCATAGTGCGGACAGTCGTTCCCACACTTCATTTATTTGTCGTCCGTTCACCTGTATTTTTCTGTTTTCTTCTATTTGTGTTTCAGTTTTTTGCGTTAATTTAGTGCTCCACGACGAGGTCCGCCAGATCTACAGACTTCTACTTCCTTCCACGACTCTTTTCACTTTCTTGCCACAGAACTTGGCATGAACAGATTCCTCAAACTCTTAAATAACCGGATGATACACACCATAACATGATAAAATAACCTTATTATTATAAAACATTTGTAACCATTTGTTATTTGGGTACTTTTTCTTAAGTCCTTAAAATCAAAATCCACATTAAACATTTTTTATATGTCTACAATCCCGCCACTTTAATTTTCTTTTCCCTGTCTCATTTTATTCTTTTCAAACACTTTATTTCTCCTTTTAGATGACCTAACTAATACCACTTTCTCCAGTGTGAGGTTACACGGGCGCACTTGTTTTCACATTATTCAACGTGTGATTCCCATATCTCCTCCTCTATTTATCACCATCTGTACCTCACTATTCCAACATACTCATTCACGTGTAAATTCCCCTCTAATATTAAGTACCAGTTCACGTTTTCACAAAAACGCACATTTAAAGAAATTGACAGGTACGAAGGAAAAGGGAGGCAAACTGATCAGGTGTCGTGCAAACGAAAGTCTCACACACGTGTGCGGCTTATCCGCAGGGGTTTCACGATGTGCGGACATCCGATTCGGTTCATTACTAGGAAATGTAAGGACTTAAGAACAGCGGTGATGACTTGTTTGACATTTGACGTGGTGATGGGAAGTCCTAGCACATTTGCGCTGAGGCGTTCTTTCGATACAGTTTCACAGGTTCCAAAGAACGGTTTCATAAAGTGGGTCTTTTGGAGTCAATCGCGTATGTACGTCATCAAAGTGAGTGTGTCCATGTAGTCTGCGGCGCGGCAATTTTGCTCTAAAACGATACAGTTAAAAGAGCAGAGTATGCAGAGGCGGACAAAGTACTCGACTCTATTACTTGAGTGAAAGTACAGCTACTGCTGGTCAAATATTACTCCAAGAGAAAGTTGTAAAGACAGATTTTTACTAAAGTAAAAGTACAGAAGTACTTGCTTATAAAAGTACTTAAGTACCACAAGTAAATTTCCTTTTTTATGTCATGATTTTTATGTTTGATATTGATACTTTGCAAACTCTGATGCAACATAGAATACATTTACACCTACTGAATACATGAATAGCCTGTAGTATCTTTGAATAAAGAGCTTTAGAATTGTGAAAACACCTCTGGTGTGTGAATTAACACCACCTACCCACACCCACAAAATCAGTAGATTTGTATGGGAGTCACACCAGCCTCTGAAGAGTTGGGTGCAATGTCAATTGTATTATGTGCGCAATTCATCCACATCTTCGACCAGATATGTTTACTTTAAAAATTCCTTAAATATGCAGTATGTGATAAATAGAGGAACAAAACTTCTTAAGTAACCCTAGTCAACCAATACTTTTATATGTTAAAAATTACAAAGAGAGACACTAACTATGGCCTCATAACATGAACAATCACAAGACATCATATATTTTAGAAACATGCGTCTAATCTCCTTGCTATTATCTTTTAATATGTCATATATCCTCAACAGACCTGCATTTCAGCGTTCATAGTCCATGCGACCCTATGGTTGTTTGTATTGTAGGATCACGCCATCAACATTTCTGGGGGTTGCTCATCAGTCAGTTTTTTCACTTCCACATGTGCAAAATCAGCTAGCAAAATATTGGGAAGTGATAAAACCACAATATAACTCTTATAATTACATATTTTTTAACTAAAATTATATTTGACCTTTTTACATTTTCAAAAATATGCTTTTTAGTAAACTCCCTATGTATCGGGGATTTGCTTATAACGAACTGTCTGTCAAAAATGAAAAGAATCACTTTTTAGACGAAGAAGAAACACCAACTGGTACTGCGACGACTGCATACAAGAGTAACGACTTTACTACTTCGAGGGACGATGATATAATGAGTGGTGTGTGGCGACGTCCAATCACCTAATTTACGTGCACACACAAGTCATAATTGTTTCTTTCAACAATATGTAGTGAAGATACAGTCATAAGTTCCACGAAAAGGTGTAATAATAATCAAGTAAAGTACAGATACTCAAAAAGTGTACTTAAGTACAAGTAGAAAGTCAAATGTTACACTAGCATTATGTCACAGCACTAGAGACGTTGAAGCGAACATGCAGGTTTATGTAAGTTGGAAATAAGGAGCTTATGCAACACTCAGGTAGCCTAAAGTTCAGTAGTGGTTCGCCAACACATGAGCCTTGAATAGATCAACTCATGAATAACATCAAGATGCTAAATGATAACGTTTATTGACACTAAACTCACCACATTCATTTCTCGACTAGAGAATTGAACGGTTTAAATGCCCAATTTAATAACACCAGATTGCGACTGTTTGCGTACCGTTGATATAACTGTTATACAATCAAATCGTAAACATATTTATGTAATCATAAATGAATCGCAAATATATTTTATTTGTGCTATCCAGCTATAAAAGCAACTTATTTTTCGATCCAACTCCAGATTCTCTTATCATCAAATCACTCTCTGCTCATTACGAATCGGTTCAAAGAGTCGGAGTTGTTCACACGAGAACCGCTCTTACCGAGTCAGTCCGGTTCACTAAAAAAGATGACTCAAAAATAGCAATTCGTTCACGAGTCGGACATAGCTAATATGAATGTGAAAACGGCAATATTCAGTGTGCTATTTTGTAACTTTATCAACCAATTCAAACACTTCCTATAGTATAGCTCCTATAGTAAATTCATACAGGATTGATGCTTGGTTGAATTCGTGAGTATGAATTCTTGTTTTGCCTTTCCATAATGTTTAAAAAGTTTTAAAAGTCATTTTTTGTGTTTAACTTTGTGTTGCTCCACACTCATAAGAGCAAGCCAAACTAGCTTAGCTTTCGCTAACTTACCTTTACTCATTGAAGATACGTCCCACCTCCACACGTCTCTACCGGAGAACATGTATCCAAAAATAGCTATTCATTGACTCACCAGCTTTCAAACACAAAGCAATCTGTCTATGTTCCCATAAACATGCCTGAATAAGCTTGGTTTAGTTAGCAGTGTGCATCTTTGAACTTCACTTTCCCCCCGACAAACGTGTCATGAGTCACAAGCTGCCTGCAGGAGGGAGGAGAGTTGCTCAGCACTGCAGCCACGCATTTTTACTAAATATATTCAAATAATCACGCAATAATGACTGACGAAAAGAAAAACCTTAAGCATTAGTGACTGATTATTTCATAATATAATGAAAGCGAAGGGCAAAGAATGAGGCACTGAGGCAAGTCGTTTGATTTACTTCAGCTCAAGGCAGATATGTTAACTTTGATGCAATGAGAGAGAAAAGGTCAAGAGAAATTCAGCGACTCAAAATACAGGTCTGAACTCAAATAAACAGATCTAGGATTATATACATTGATATATGATCTATGTGTTTTATAATTCGTACTGCTACTGTAGATCCCAAGCTTTTAATTCCTTAAAAATAGAACTTTTATTTTAAATGACCGTTAAATTTAAAAAAGAGGGCATATATGATTAAAAAAAATACATAAGAGTATGAATAAAAATAAGAGAATTGTAAAAAATATTTACAACTATTAGCTTACCTTTTGCTCAAAAGCCAAAGGTCTTTAGTCTTGTGAATACTAAATAACCTCTCTTATTGGTGTCGGAGACGGCTACCAGGTCACACACATGTTCAAACTGGGCATCAGGAACCCTGGCAAGAAAGAGAAAATCAGTCAGTCATCAAAAAATGTATGAGACTGAATATAGCAGACCAGGTCTAGTCATTACAAAAAAAACAGGCCTAGAAGATCGGTGGCTGCACAGCAGAGACACATAATGCTATCACGTGGCTAAATGATAAATAATACCGAAACCACCATTAGTCTGAACCACATCATCTTCACGAAACTAAAACTACATTTAACTTCCCATAAAAGCATTGCAGATATCTAACAAAAAATTTCGCAGTTTGTAATCAGAGACAATCATAGATGCTAAATCTCAGATAAGGTCTGCAAAGTGGATTATCTCTCTTTTGTTGGTGTAAAAAAAAATAATAATTAATTTTTAAGTTCTGCGTGCATCAATTCAATAAAACACCATCTTGGAGGGGGATTTCGATACCTATATGAATCTAGATTCTAGTACACAGATCCATGATTTACACCTCAACACCACACCGTTGGAACAAATAAATGCTGACGAGGAAGAAGATAAAACAATCCTTGTCTTTCTCCCATGCACCCGTTCTGGTCTTGTCACTGTTCGTTCACACCACTCTAGACGCATATCACGAGAACACTCGGATACTATCATAGATTTCTCGCACAACATTCCCCCTCCCGCTAACTCGCTCTCTGACACAATTCCAAAGGTCAAAGGTCACTGGAAAGGGGTTTGAAGGACAGGACAGGAACTCAGCTAAACAGTTCATCTGTGTGTGGACAGCAAATAAGTGTGAAGAAACGAATTTGCTCACAGCTGAGAGGAATAGGAATGAAAGGGAGTATGGGGCCATAGCAGGTTTACTATAAACTACACACTTAAGACCATATAAAATGTTACTTGAATCGGAATAAAGTAGAACTGGAAATTTGTATTTCATTTCACAAGTTGCAACGGCATACACTTCTTGTTTCATTGGGTTAACTTGATGTACTAAAACACGAAAAGACTGAAACACAATACATTTATACACTATATAAAATAATTAGTAATAAAAACTGATTAAAAAAATATATAATAGCAGAACTTACTAAACTCACAGTCAAATTAAATGGAGAAAATATAAAATATGTGAGAAAATATTATTAATAACACTGTAAGACAACCATTTTTCATTTTAAAATGGGGTGGGACATAAACTGGTTGTATAAAGTTGGCTAGCAGAAAACTTAAACTCAACTGTTTTCACAGACTTTCTTTCGTTGATATTTATTAAGTGAGTATATAAGACAAAAGACACAGGTTGAAGCACCCCGAATATACTTGCCAATAAATCTGATCTTTTAGTGACTCTTACCTCCTTGTAAGTTACCTGCTATGAAGCATATGGTGTGACAAACAGCATTAATAAAAAAATTTAAATGAACAATGTCTTTGTTACATTTTATTTTATTTTTTTTACAAAAGTGAAATTGTTGTTTTAGACTAGTGACGAAGTTGTTCTGTAACTTAGTAAAGGGGTCATATGACGCGATTTCAAGTATTCCGTTCTCTTTGGAGTGTTACAAGCTCTGGTGCATAAAGAAGATCTGTAAAGACTAAAGTCTAAAATCCAAATAGATATTCTTTATAAAAATTAAGAGTCAACAACGCCTACCTAAAACACCTCGTTCTAACACACCCCCACATGTCTACATCACTGTGTGAGAAGATTTGCATAACAACACCCAAATGTTCACGCAAAGAAAGAAAGCGTAAATTTTATTCTCGCTGTAGTATTGTTGTTGCCGCCGCTATGTCGTGAAGACTCTGTGTGTGTCGTTGTGAAAGCGAAACTACTTTGTTTGGTCTTCTAAAAATGGAAACGACTATACGCTTCGTATGCCTAGAGCTGATCCCTGCTGGTCGATGAGGGAATACATCAACTTCGCGCTGTGGATCGCCGGTTTGGCTTTCACCGTGGACGAAGCGGAGTGCAGCCCAGAGTCGTCACATGTGGTTGCCGCAAGCCCGCGGCCGTTCCTTCGACGAAATCC
Source organism: Sinocyclocheilus anophthalmus (assembly GCA_018155175.1). NCBI lineage: Eukaryota > Metazoa > Chordata > Actinopteri > Cypriniformes > Cyprinidae > Sinocyclocheilus > Sinocyclocheilus anophthalmus. The sequence goes on along the minus strand of JADLZN010006938.1, from coordinate 1,209,812 downwards.
GCCGGCCGCAGCCGTTTCTCACGCCAACGGCCCTGCTCACTCGAGCCCTCCGTGTGTTCGTTGTGAAAGCGAACACACTGTGTTTGATCTTCCAAACGGGACACGACTAGAAATCCAGGGTAAAGTTGATTTACAAACAACTGTTTTTAGAAACAGGCAACACCAAATATTCAGATGTGTGCAGCACAATTAATGGAGGACTGTTTCCTGATCCTGCAAGAGTAGACAACAATGCCGGTACAGGCTGTACCGACGAAAGCATGCTAGACCTATAAAGATTGTGCTACCAAAAATATAGTTACATTGTTTAAGGGTAAGTTTAGGGTAAGGGTAGGTGTGGACAGATAGGTTTAGGGTAGGGCTGCAACCTATCTTTTTAATGGGAGGTAGCACAATCTGAGTGGGTACACAAATCGTCAGAACACTGGCTGTTCTGACTCACAGACTAAGTACGTTTTTTATATTTAAAGAATTTGCCACTGAACGATTCAAATTCAAGTTTTGAGCAGTGTAGAGTAGCAATTGTTGTTTGTCATTTCTCCGATCACAAATGCAGACATTGTTTTATGTTTACGCGGCGCGATGCAATGCAAAGAGTAAAAAGACAGTATAAGTCATTATAATCCGTAATTATGTCCCCACTGGATGCAACAAATGCCTCGTTTATAATGGGTTTTAATGTTTTTGTCTCGTCGCTGCAGCCTGACGGCATCACTATTTGGTAAGGGGCGTAACATTTCAGTCACACGCTTGAGGTATTCGGCCAATCACAACGAACCTGGAAGCATGGGGGCAGCGTCAGAGCAACCACGCTCGCTTTAGTCAGACCGATGAGCTTTGCAAAAATCGACCAGAAAGGCGGGGCATAGAGGAGAAAAAATAATGCACAGTATGTGGAAAAAAAAATGTTTTTTAACCTTAAACCGCATAAACGCATTTCATTACACCAAATACACAAAATAATGTTCTTTTTAGCAACATCATATGACCCCTTTAAAGATTTCTACTTGTCTTTTTATTTCACCTGAGGTTACTGATTTATTTTTTGAGGTACACTATTTAAGCACAGCTCTACTTCAGAATGCTAGATTTGTTTGGTGACATTAGTCCTATTTTTAATCTAGTCACAGTAGTCAATATTGTCGTCAGTTGGTGCTTTGTGTAAAATTAAAGCATAGTAGCAGTGATCAACTGATTTCTAATCTAAAGTTTACTGTGTAAATCTGATTCACAGCAGAGAAATCTGAGATAAGCATCACGTGTTAGCCTTTGAACTTCGACTACAGTATGCATGAATTACAACTGTAGAGCAAAGACTGTCAGAGCAGCCCTCAAAAGGTGACCTTGTTCGGTGAGCCTTAACAATTGAAATGTTAATTGCTAAACTGGATTACAACTTCTCAAGAACAGAGATTCCCAATCACGTCCAAGAGGGGCCTATAGTGGTCACCAGCACTTCAAAGACAGTTTCTGTAAATTATTTATACACAGCCATTACAAAAAGACTTTATCACAAATGTAACCTACATAGACTTATATGTAACTATTTTTATAATGTAAACCTGCAATAATGCTTGATACACTTTTTGTGAAAACAATTCATCTTTGACCTTTACGGTGAATTCCGGAACCAGTTATGACTGCGTTTTAAACAAGGCAAGAAACCCCCACTAAACTGTAACCTTGTCTTTCATTATCAGTGATTTAAAAATGTATAAATGCTGACTGAAAAATAAAAGCTAGCAACCATTATGTATTTCTCAGTTTTTTCTAGAATATTACAAATACTCATTTGCAAAAACTGTCTGAAGCAAACACTTTAGAGACTCACTGATTAGATTATTTACACGAATGCTAGTGAATTGTGCATTCACTAGTGTGCGTGGTGTGAATTTCGTTATCAGCACAGTACCCGCATACTGTACTTATACAGCCCTATTTTTCCAAAGTACAATTCAGTTTTTACATGTATGCTAGTGTAGGCGTATAGTGTGCTGAAACCAATTTTGTCATCAGCACAGTATGTGCATACTTTACACGTGCAGCCCGAATTTTTAACCACGCAGTGCAAACACTGGAAGAGATTGAATCTTTTTAGTGCACACATTTCCACTGTTTGTGTTTGCAATTGGCAGTATACTTTCGACTGTATACTTGTATAGTTACGACTGTGCTGAAGTGCTGTAAAAAAGCATACTGTGGAATTTATACTGACACCTATTGGCAGGATGCAGAATCACATAGATTTCAGTTACAAGAAATGCAATCAACTTTGCAATCAAATATTAGTTGTATAGTTAGACTATTCCGACAGTGTCCAATAACAAGGATTGTACCAATTCGGCTGCTCATGTCACGTGATCTCAACATGTCTGTCCCCATGAAGGCAATGGACTCCATTGAAAATAATCAGCTTTTATTGACATGACTGGAGTCTATCTCTTGCCAGAGTACATCGTTTTAAACTTATTTATTTTTAAAGCTTTTTTTTTTTAATCTTTGTGTGAAACTTTTTTAATGAGGGAAACGATTAAGTACGTACAGCTTTTGATTACATATGACAACAATCACTAAGTCTGCTTCAAAGTGTGCACACAGACTTATAATAGCCAAATGAAATTACTGCCTTCTTGTACCAGCCGCATTACGTCAGTGACGACGTGAAATGCCTCAAATACAAGAACGCAAAGAGGTAGTTTGTTTCCAGACTGAAGGGCTGTACTGGAAATGCGACATGACTCGAGTAAGACACAGTAAGACACAGTATGAGCTATAGGGGACAACTCGATCAAGGTCAGCGTGCTGCAAAGTGTTACTGCGGACTTTTCCCCTTTTTTATCGCAATAAAAGCGCGTAATACTCATTTATATGCAACGAATAAGTTAGAGTCTACGAATTTACATGTTAGGCACTAAATAAAATCTGCCAAGTCGTGTTCTTGTGCTGTTAGTAGTCGCACAAACTATCAGAACACACTGACCTATTTACAGTGCAAAGTTTTTACTGCTGAGCGTAACATGGAAATATTGGTAGCGACAGCGGACATTTGCCAGTGACGGACTGTATCAGAATAATGATTATCAGACAGGTTTACAACACCACGCGCATTAACATTAAAGGTCTACGCTCGCACAAAATTAAGGAGCATTGCGTTGCTGGGTGCCGGTTGGATGAACACTTACCAGTATTTCAGAGAGCATTGCTGGTGCCTCGAAGCCAACCAAAGAAACTCTTGAGCAAACAGTAAATCCGATATTTACATATAGTATCACATATATTACAGTACTGTGTATTATCCTACACGCCGATTTAAAGAGCAGATGCTCTGCCTATTTGTTGAAGTGGGTTACCTTAGCAATTCTGGTGCTGTATTAAGTACGATAAGGATATGTGACATAAAAATCAATGCAACTACTCGATATTTTGAATGAATGGCGGCGCGAGTGCAGTCAGTTGAGCAGACGCATATGTTTAATCCTCGTTTGATTCGCTCTTCCGTGGACTAGTTCCCCATATTGCTGTTTGGGTTGTCACTGGAAGCCTGAATCCTGTCTTCCGCTAATACAGCTGAGATCCCGGTTACGTATATCCTCGTTCTTTCTCCTCCCTCTCTGCTCTCTTGCGTCTGCTGTTCTCCGTTACGTCCGCTGCCGCCTCCGTCACAAGCGGCCGCAGAGCTTTAAACGATAAGGAGATATTGACCTGCTGTCTTTTTATGTATTATCCAAAGCCTTTATGCAGATTCCTTACTTCCCGGGCTATTTTGTGGACTGTTTGAGGGGTAAATGAAACGAAGCGTGGTGTAAACAAAGGCCGTTTAATAACTAGGCTACCAAGATTCGTGACTACGTCAAATAATTCGGCCTTCCCACAGGGTTTCTAAAAGCTCTAGCGAAAAAACCCCCGTTGCATTTCATCCGTACAGTTACGCAGTATTTTTTATGATTATTATTTATGAAGGGAACTTAAAACATTTGATACCTTTAAAGTGCTATTTAGTGCCAACCCTGAATTGAATAATACTGACAGCTTTGAACGGAACTCAGTTGAAGTCATGCATACGTGCACGCATAGTGCAACGATTAGTTTAAGGGGAAAATAATAATAATAATTATAATAATAGCCTAATAAATAATTCATGTTAAAATGAACGAATTCCACAATAAATCCTGTGAATTTGTGAACTGAAGTTGCCGTTGCCTATATGGAGGCAAATTGTGTTTAATGGGACATGTATTTTACAGTAAAAAAAACGGTTTAAAAAAACGGTCACATTATAATTTACAGTGAAAAACAGTACATTGATGTTCCCAGAAGTTTCTGCGTGACGCATCACCTTCTTTGGTTATGTTTCTTATTTTGTTATCTGCTATGTATAAACCAGGCTGCTTTATGTTACATTATATTTCATGTTTATGGCGTTATTCCACGTGTAGGCCGATTAGCCTACCTGGAAGTGTTTTTGTGAGTAAGTCTGTGAGATGCCCATATTTATTACTCACTGTTCATAGAAAACCCCATTTTAATATCATCATGTGGCCTTTTGTTTTCCTACTTGTTTTAGAAGTGCTCATGTTTTATTATATCAGCTGATGATATAAGCTAAATATAGCATGTGGTTCAGAAAAAACGAGTCCGTAGTAACGCGACAGAATGCGTTTGTCCCATAGAAGCTCAAACGGCAGAGCTGCAAATCAAGCTTCGCTTTAGATGGCATGGAAAATGTCAGTCTGCTCGGTCTTGTGACACTGACCCGACTCGCTGCTCTAGGCCTCCCATAGTCAGCTGGTTCATACGACAGTTTTGGGCTGCGAGCCAGCGGTGCAGAGTTCACATTGACTGCGGAGAGAAAGAAGGAGAGACTACAATCCGCGTAACCTGATCACAGCTCAGGGCTGAGAGAAAGAGAGCGTTGCGTCTCAAAGCCGTGCAATGCTGTAACGGAGAAGAGTCCCGTGTTAAGGAAATGATTAGGCTATTAGTGGTCTATTCTAGGAATGCGCCTCAGACTGCGTGACTGAAACCTGTCCGTTTTGTAAAAATAACAGAAATGAGACATTCATAAGAACACTAATAAGCACAAAATACATGTACGTGTGGTGGGTGGGTGTAGAAGCAACGGCGTGCTGCACGATAAAGGATTAAAGAAGAAACCGGAAGCGCTAGTGTTCCCGTTGTCATTGAGAACGCACACGCGACCTTGAATTCAAGGTCATTCCCCGACGCAACCTGCGCTGCATCTCAGCCGAGCTGCATTCTGTCTGAAGCTCTGCACACCGAGCTCCTTTACGGCACGTTTCCTCACATGGACTCATTTGAACGGTTCTGTCACGGTTTGGTAGATGTTTTACAACTTTTAAAGAACATCATGAGATCTTTTCCGCCCGAGGCTTTTGTGTAAATTTGGTTTATGGCTCTACCACAAAAGGTCACACCTCGGCGCTCTGGAATGCTGACAGAGGTCATGACCCCAGAAACAGGTGGGAACAACCACAGAAACACTCATAGCCTCAAAAAGACAACAGCTGGGAGGTGAAGGATATGGAGTAAAAGGACACTGAATCATTCTCATGTTAAACAATCCACGACTCCTTCTTTCTCTTTTGAACAAACTCCCAATGAAACGTATACAAAATCATTGTGACCTAAGAGATATGGTGACTGCAAAAAACAAAAACAAAAAAAAGGATACATTTTCAGCCAAAATGCTCTGGCTTAATTGCCACTGATACTGATCAAACCGGTTATTTTAAACATGAGAGGAACTTTTAGTGAGGTACTTAAGAAATAACATTTGTAGTTGTAGTCTATTTATGGCAACAGAAGTTTTAGGTATAAAGTAGTCATAAATTAAGTCATAAAAGACTGTCATTCATAATATATAACTTGATGATGGCACGCGTATACCGTAACATAATCTGTTTTTGATTACAAACTCATCTCGATTTGAATGCAGCACAAAACATTTCTTATATTCGTTTAGGATAGATTAGAGTGGTCTATAATGAAACACTCAAAAAAAGCGAATGGTGTAATTGCATCATAGTGGACGCATCCAGACGCACCGCAGCGCCATCTCGCGGTGATGTGATTATGCAGCGGATAAGTGGATTGTGCCAGTCTGCCGACTAGTGACGTCTATGTACAGCGTGTCCTCGCGCACAAGGTCATATGTTTCCGTCCACGAAAGTTGAGACATCCGAGCATGTGGCCCAGTTTAAGCTCCTGTAGTGAAGCAACAATGCGATAACAGTTTGCAGCGATGCCAAGATAATCAGTGAGAAATACAAAATGCAGAGAATAATAATGCAATAAGGAGTGTAAAACTCATGGTATTAAACATTTTTAATTTCTTTGTCACATGTTGGTCACGAGTATTCAAGGTTGTCAGATTATTTTGTCATATTTAATATTTCAATATTTATGATGTCAGATAATAGCATAATTCATGTTTGTGTTTATTTTTGGATTTATTTCAGGGAAGAGGCATTTTATAACAGCCCCATTTCTGTTGCTGTTGATCAACATAAATATAATAGTGAAGTCACTTAATTTCACATGAAAGCAGTGTGTTCTGTGAATTTAAAAGCCAGAATATCATAATCACCATATTTATAGAGTTTAAATGGTAGACTTATTGCCTGACTGATTGTTTCTTATACAGTTCAGTGAGGTTCTGTGCACAAAGGAAGTATTGTTTCTAATTAAAAATAAAAATAGACGAATAATTAAATTAAAAAATCGGTGTAATTAAAGCGATTGGGGACTACAGGTTTCAACAAAGTCTTTAGGATCATTAATCTGAATTAACTGAAAAGATCTGTCAATTGCAGTGAAGTGTTATTTCAGCACATCACAGGGTTTAAAGGTAAGCTTTCAGCACAGGATTATGGCAGCCTCACCCTCTGAGTCAGATTGCATTTGTTTCCTCCACAGTATCTCAAGATGTTTCAGCTGCCATCATGATGCAAGTTTTTTTTATTTTTTATTGTTTGTTCTTAATTACACAGCTGTTTCATGTAGGTTCTGTTAGGCCTGTTTCACACTGCCAACAAAAGCAAGTGTGTATTCATTTCAGAGGCCATATTAAGGTTAAAGATGATCAAAATAAACCTATTCTTCTAGCTGAATTTAGAGAACATGATGAAAATGCATTATAAACCAGTTTATCTAAATGATCTTTTAAAGACTTTTATGCACAAACTATTATGAACTATAGCTATTGTTTGAAGAAAAAAAAGATTATTATGCAAGTTACACGCAGTGAACGGCACACAAACACTTTCTGTTTAGTAAATCTGGCTGTCTATCTGCAGTATAGATTCTGCATATGGGTTTTGAAACATTCTGTGTAGATGAATTAGCATTTATATGTAGATGTGAGCATCCTTCCTATGTAAATGAACTTTGTAATAATTATCAGTCACTCTGATGAGTATTAACTTACTCCTGTCCTGATAAAATTTTTATATTATTATGCTACCAATTGTATTACCGTATATCATTTATATTATTACACTTACATTACTGTGGTCGTTATGATTTTTTGTTCATGTGTTTGAACAAAATCATATGGTTTCCAAGAGTGCTGCATTTATTTGATCAAAAATACAGTAACAGTATATTGTTGATTTTACAAAAGTTCAAATTAATAACTTTTCCATTTTAATATATTTATGTGATTGTAAAGCTGTATTTTCAGCATCATTACTCCAGTCTTCAGAGTCACACGATCAATCAGAAATCATTCTTATATGCTGATTTGATGCTCAAGGATCATTTCTTATTATTATCAATGTGGAAAACAGTTGTGCTGCTTAATATTTTTGTGGAAACCAAGATTCTTTTTCACAAGATTCATTGATAATTTGATAATTCAGTGTCACTTTTGATCAATTTAATGCATCCTTGCTGAATAAAAGTAGGCCTATTTATTTCTTTAAAAAAAATCGTACTGACCCCAAACCTGAACTCTTACCACTTATTTACACTGTTTAAGCATCTTGTTGTCATGCCTAATGCTGCTGTTTTAGTCTAATTTTGAAACAAACAAACAAATTCAGACTTATTTGTAGTGGGTGAGGCTGACGCAACCTTATGCTAGAAGCTTTTCAGGTCTTTTCAAGTGGTCTGTGTTGATTTTAACCTTAACCTAGGGCTGCACGATTAATCAAAATAAAATTGCAAAGGCGATAAATCGCGATTAGGCAGAAGCTGCAATTGTCATGCGTATCTTTCAGTGAAGCACGGTTCTGTGATCAGCAGTAAATCTCCATCCGAAGGCCAGAGGGCGCTCTCGAGCTGAAACTCCAAATACACCCCGCAGAAGAAACCCAGGAAAATGAGGAAATGCGAACTGATGGCTATTCATGACTGCCCCTTGTCCTCATTATATAATATTTCAGTTAAAAAGGAATTATAATTTCAAAAGATGAAGATAGAATAGAATTGTTAAATATTGATAGAAATGTTGAAAAATGTACATCCAATCTGAACTTTTGGTTACAGAGGGACATCACAATATTCAGGAGAATATTATTAACAAAAATAGAGTCTTTCAAGGTTAATTTACCCAGTGTCTTCATTGCACAGAAAGATAAAAGCTATTAATAAATTGAATTTTGATTAAATCTGGAGAAAGAAATATGACTACATTCGGAAAAATGATATAAAGGAATACGAGGAAGGTGGGCTAAAGGCAACTGATTTTGATATCATGAATGGGGTTCTTAAACTTAAATGGCTCCAATCTTTTTTTTGTTTTTTTTTATCAATTTTTTATTGTTTTGACATTGTTTAATATACAGAATAACAAATCAGCTTTGCAACAGAAAAAACAAACAAACAAAAAACCGCACATGATAAATGAAATAGAAGTATATCTATAAAAAATATATAATAATAATAATAATAATTTGGTTAAAACTAATCAGTTAAACTGAAGATTGAATGGCAGAAATATACGAAACAATGTTTAAAACCTAATATACTCCAAAATATACAAAGTACAAAGACTATACATGTACAAAAGTTTATGTAAAAAGAAATATATATCCATACAAAAATCTTGACATACAAGCAATTGGAACAGCGCTGAAAGAAGTCTACGTCAATAAAAGAGGCAAGTATAACCCAACAGGGCACCTAAAACGACTTAAATCAATATATATGAAAAAAAAGAAAATAATTTTTTAAAAAAAGCCAAGACCAGAAAGTGTGTATTTGGAGAGGGGTGATCTCTTATTTTCAAGTTAATAAACCTTTAGATTCTCTAAAGTATGAGCCCAAAGTCTAATGGTGTCCTCTCTGGCGCCATGAAGGCGAGCAGTGGACAGTTCAAGATACACCACGTCTATAAAAGTGAGAACCCAATATTTCTTATTAATAGAATTTGGAGGCTTCCATCTTGTTGCAACAATTTTCTTGGCCGCTGTCAAGCCAGCTAAAAAGACTCGCTTCTGCATTTTGTTAAGTTGGATGTCAGAAAGATCATTTAAAACAAAGACAGAAGGGGACAAAGGGATTGAGACATTTAATATAGAGGACAGATTTTCTTTAACCACATTCCAAAAACTGGCAACCCCAGGGCAATCCCAAATCATGTGAAAAAAAGTACCAATTTCCCTTGTATGACACAGTGTGCAATTAGGATCGGGTTTAAGTTTCATGCTATAGAGTTTACGTGGAGTCATATAAGTCCTATGAATAAAGTTTAAATGGATTTGTTGATCATCTCGAAGCATACATTACCATAACCCAGACTCCGTCCCAATCAAAACTGGGAGAAAGGTCCGGAATATCTGCCCGCCAAGCAGAGTCTATTATCAAAGGAGGGTACATTTTTTCCAGAAAATAACCATATAATTTAGAAACGAATCCTCTTGTTCCCGGGGTCTCACATATTACTTTCAATAAAGGGTGCTCTTTGAGAGGAGCCATCCAAGGGACCCCGTAGGCCTTCATGGCTGCCCTCAACTGTAAGTAAAAAAAAAAAGGTGGAGCTTTGCAGGTTAAACTGAATAGAAAGTTCTTCAAAGATATAAAGGCCCTTGTCGCCCATTATATCACCCAAGGAGTGAATCCCTTTGTCATACCACTGTCGACACTGGCCAATGGCTCCAATCTTTTATCAAAAATGAGCATTCATTTTGGTTTGCAATTCCATCCAGTCCCTTTAAAAAATGTGGAGGTATAACGGTTTTTTACAATGTGACTTTGAGCTTTCTAAAGTTCCACTGAAACTATCTGTTTTTCATAAAGGACAAAAAGTCCTCTTGTATTGGAAGATGTTGTTCAAACACAATTTCAGTCCACATAATGTATCCTTATGGAATAATCGTTGTATATTGTTTCAGAGAAAATTTTTGTTTATGGAGGCAAAAAGGTATTTGGTCAGTGCTGCACATGATGGATACAAATGGCTGTTTTTGGAATTGTAATGATTTCTGTACCAAATTCAACTTTAATTGTGAGAAAAAAGATTATATAAAAGTCATCAAAAGTATTCCTTTAACAATGGTGATTGTTAAAATAATTTTTAACATTTTCTACGCTTATTCCCAGAATAGTTGATCTTAATTTAGACAAAACAAGTTTTGTTGATAAGAAGTGTACTAATAAGATTATAAGAAACTGTCTTTTGCAGGAAAGCTATCCTGGTCGTATACGAAGATATTAAATTTTTCTACATCTCAGTAGGAAATTAGTAAAGAAATTCAGAAGCAAATATCTTGTATTTCCCCTTCCACCCAAATATAAAGAAATACATTTTAAAATGATGTATGATATTTACCCAGCCAAAGAATTTCTAAGATTAAGATTTAATGTGGAGTCAAATTGATATTGAAACTGAACATTTATTTTTTTCAATTCAATTTGGTTAATCCATTTTGGAATGAGGTGCTTAATTGGATAAAACATAAAGTACCTTCTTTTCCATCTATCAGTTGGGATATGGTCAAATTCGGTGTACATTTGGAGGACAAAAATGCAGACTTTGTGATAAATTGTCTATTTCTTAGTCCCCGAGTTTAGCCCAGAGAAGGCTCCAGTCCCCGAGTGTAGCACAGAAAGTGCTCCAGTTACAATGTCGAGCCCAGGGAGGGCTCCAGTTCCCAAGTCAAGCCCAGGGAGGGCCACTGTTCCCCCATTAGGCATACGGAAGGCCTCTAAAAACGATATTCTCCCCAATTTTTTTTTTGGGGGGGGGGGGGTAGGGGTAGTGTGGGTCCGTCCAGCCATGGCCTTCTGAGTTCTGTCCGCCGTTGGCGCCTGAACCTGTTCCTCGCTCTGCGCTCCCTCAGAGTAGCACCGTAACAATACTGATGCCTTAAAAATTATGAGAACATATAAAGCCAGGAAATTACTTGTTTTGTTTAATCAATATGACTTTATTTCAAAAAATGTATTAGCAAAAATGTAATTTGAATTAATCCCCTACAGTGCTGTTGTATTTGAATTATTTATTTATTTATTTATTCATATATTTATTTATTTTTGGTGAAGTTATGATTACAATTTGTTATCTCAGTCTATGAAGTTGCACAATTAAATAGTTGGCCGTTAGTAATGTTCATATGCAAAAAAATTAAAAATTTGCACACAAAATACCATTGGTATGGGGGGGAGCCAAGATGGCGTCCGATGCAGACAGAGTTTTTGTTGTTGTTAGAGTTTGTATTTGTTTTTCACACCCACTGAGCAGCTTTACAGACTTTTAACTGATGTATTGAGTAAGGAATTGAACAAGGAAGCAACAAATGTGTAATTTAGTAACCTTCAACCTTTAAAAATAATTGTTTACAAAAGTTTATACCGACGTCTGAAAGCCATATAGTTCAAAGATAGTTGGAATCTCTTCCCCTTCAATCGTATGTTGTAATGGCAGAAAAGAGAGGAGGGTGAAATACAGACAAAGGAAAATTTGATTTAGGAAGCCATGCACGCCAGATCCCAAGAAAAGTAAATCGGAGCCAACGCTTGCTGAGGTACAGAATAACATCGTACAAATATTGGTGGAGGAAATGAATCAAAATACCGAAACCATACACCATGAGATCAAACAAAACAGAGAATGCATAAACTCTTCAAAGAGATGCATGATGTTAAGAAAGACATTGTGTCACGAATTCGGTCCATGGACTTCCGTTTATTCACCACCAGAGGTCACCCTTTCCATTACATTGACTCTCGCACTACACAAACTGTTGCATAGCACCCCGGACTACATATCCCATCATTCTTTGCACAATTTGCACACTGCACTGATTGCACTCATTGCACACAGCTGTTTCTAATCACCTCATTCACTATATAACACCCACTCTAACCACCTTTCTCTGCTGAGTATTGTTTAGCCTGTACCCCTTTCCAAGTCTCTGTGTTTTCCTTGTTTTGCCTTGCCTGTTTCTGCGGTATCTTTTCCTGGATTTCACCCTCTCGTCTCGCCCCTGTGATTCTGTCTGCAGATCGGTGCCTACGCTAGCCCTAGGACTATTCTTGTGTTTTTGCTCGCCATATACCTGTTTGCCATTGTTTGACCCTGCCTGTTATACCACGTCTCTTTGAATAAAGCTTGCAGATGGATCCACACCGTCTCACGTCTCGTCAGCCCCGTTACACATTGTGACTCTTAAGGAAGTAAACGCAGAACATCAGAAGAGAATTTCAGAAATGGAAGAAAGAGTGAATGAAGCTGAAAGATACCGAAGAAGATGGCTTTACGGTCTAGCAGAGCAAGAAGGAGAGCATGTCAAACAACGAGTGAGGCTGCAGATAACTTTCTTCATCATATTGAGTACGTTTACATGGATATAAACTTTTATAACTGATGTTGAAGCAGTTGTTTAAGTTTTTGGGGTAAAGGTTATCCTTTCCAATAGGCTTGAAAGCTAAATGTAACATTACACATTATCTTTTACAAGGGTTATAATATAACTTAAGCCTTATATTGCTTTGTGTATATTCTGGATAGTATATTATAACTAATTTGAGTTATTTGTTTTCTTTTACTTCCAGTTTGAAAATGTTGTATAGGCTGTTTGGTGTTTTTGTGGCAAATGTTGTTCTTGGGTGAATGGAAAACAGTTGACTACGGTAATCTATTAAGAGAGTATGTCTTTGTTTATATTCATTCAATGTTAAGGGCATTCGTGATTTGTTAAAGAGAAAATTAAAAAAATAAAATTATTTCTTAAAAGATTTAAGGCTGACTTATTTTTTAAAGGAAACTCATGCAGTAACTTCCGATATCCTTTTTTTTTTTGTTTTGTTTTTTTTTTGTGAAAAATCAATGGGGTAGTGGTATCTGGGGCATCGGGAGTAATAACTCAGCAGGGGTCGCAGTTTTGAAAGGTAATTATAAAGGGAAAATTTTCAAAAGTAAAGCTCACTCTTGTGGAAGATGGTTGATTTTAGTTTTAGAAGATGATGATAATTTTATTTTTGGGGAACATCTATGGTGACAATTATACTCTACAAAACAGGTTGTTATTACACAATTTTAGAGAAGAAATTTTGGATTTCTTTAAAATATACCCAAGTGCCCAGTTGATTTTAGGTGGTGATTGGAACACTAATAATGATCCTTTTTTGGATTGTTTTCCTCCCCATATCAGTAGACAGTCCCTATATAATGATATATTTCATTTATGTTCACAATTAAATTGTTGGGATGAATGGAGGCACAGAAATCTTGATAAGATAGACTTTATTTGGAGTAATAAGGATAGATCTATACAATCTAGAATTGACTTTTGGTTAACATCTGAGGAACTTGGGAATCAAATTCAGGAGACGGACATTGTGCCTTCAGTCTTCAGTGACCATAGAATGATCCATTTAGTTATCAGCCTTGGTGATACAAGAACTCAATTACTGGAAATTACTGTTACTTTTGAAGACGTTCAGTTTAAGGATGAGGTTAAAAGTGTGATAAAGAGATGTTACAATAATGCTAAAATATCAGGCTTATATGGAACAAATTGGGAAATTATGAAATATGAAATTAGAAAATTTGCAGTCTCAAGAAGTAAAGAAATAGCCAAAAACCAAAAGAAACAAAGAAATAGTTTAATTCAAAACATAATGGATATATATGACAAACAAATAGAAAGTGAACAAGATAAAAAAATCTTTTAATAAAATTACAATTGGAATTAGAACAAATCTATGAAAATAAAGCTAAGGGTACGTTTATAAGGTCAAGGAGAAAGTGGTTAGAAAAAGGTGAATCAAATTCTAAATATTTTTTCAATCTTGAAAGAAAAAAATTGAGATTTTTCCTCTTTAAAGAAATTCAAGATTAACGATTCTCTTACAGTGGACCCAAAATGAATACCTAATTTTGTTGTTACATTTTATGAAAAGTTATATGCCCAAAATAATAATATAGGTAATGCTGCTTTTCTAGATTCACTTAAAAAAATGCAAAAACTATAGATCATCATTCTAAATACATATGTGATCAAGACATAACTCTTGAAGAAATTCATAAAAGCATTGTAAAGCTTAAAAATAATAAAGCACCAGGAAACGATGGGCTGATAAGAAGATATCTCAGAGTTTCTTTTATATGTCTTTAAAGAAACTTTGCAAAATGAAGTAATGTTGCCAACTATGTTACAAGGATTGATTACATTGATTCCTAAGCCAGGTAAAGACCTATTAAATATAGAAAATTGGAGACCAATAACTCTAATCAATAATGATACTAAATTACTTTCACATATATTTGCAAGTCGATTGAAGTTAAGTTTTAAATGAAATTATAGATGATTGTCAATCTGGCTTCTTACGTGGTAGATAAATTGGCAATAATATTCAATTAATATTAGATTTGATTGACTACAATTTTCGTTTAAATGGTGAGTTACATTTTTTTTATATAGATTATTATAACGCATTCTATACTGTAAACCACAACTTTTTATTTGAAGTTCTTGATTTCTTTGGTTTTGGCAACAACTTTATCCTTGCAGTTTGAACATTATATAATGATTGCAATAGCTCTGTTAAACTACCCTTCGGGACCACTCCTAGATTTAATATAGGTAGAGGTGTTAAACAAGGAGATCCATTATCTCCTCTGTTATTTTTATTGGTCATGCAAGTATTGTATCTTCATATTAAAATCAGTCCATTTCAAGGTATCCAGTTGACCAATAATGCATTAAATGTTTCCAGTTAGCAGATGATATGGCAATTTTTCTAAAAGATATAAAAGAATTAAAAGTGAATTCTATTTAGTTTCAGGGTTAGCTATAAATATAAAAAATTTGAATTGTTTGCTTTAAAAGAAAGACCCAGTAACTTGTCTGAATTTTGTGGCATTCCAATAAAAGACTATATTACTTATTTAGGAATTACGATATGCAAAGATCAAAAAGAAAGAATAAATCTTAATTATACCCCAATAATGAACAAAATTCAAAAGAAATTTAACATTTGGCTGATGAGAGACCTTTCTTTAAATGGGAGAGTTTTATTATCAAAATCTGAAGGTTTATCCAGACTAGTTTACACCGCAATGGCTATAGATATTCCAAAAAGTATCATTAATGAGATAAATAAATGTACATATAATTTTATATGAAAAAAAAACACTTTGTAATTTGCTTTACCAAGGTGGATTAAATGTACTTGATTTTGAAATATCGAACACTATTTTTAAAATTAAGTGGATTCAAAATTATATCTGTTCAGAAGATAAGTTATGGAATTACATCCCTAATATTATTTTTGAAAAAGTAGGTGGTACTGAATTTCTTCTTAATTGTAATTTAAATATTAGCAAGCTTCCCATAAAACTTTCCAATTTTCACAAACAGGCATTGTTATCATGGATGATTATATACAAACACAATTTGTCCCCTCACAAATGCTTAATTTGGAATAATAAATACATTGCACACTAAAATAAATCTATTTTTTAGTCAATTGGTTTAGAAAAAATATTTAGTTGGTTTCACAACTTTGGAATAGTAGTAATGGTCATGTGCTTACATATTCAGAGTTTTTAGAAACATTTTCATTTTATATACCTGTTAAGGAGTATGTGATGGTAATTAATGCCATTCCTTCAAAACTTAGGAAATTATTAGAAAATGATATAGTCAAAAAACCAAATTTAGATTTCAGTGTTAAACTGGAAGGTATAAATATAAAAGAACAAAAATGTAATAATAATTATCTTAGAACGATTGGCCAAATTTCCAATGTTCCTTTAGCCATTGGTTTTTGGAGATCACAATTTCAAGATGCCAACTGGAAAGAGACCTTCAAGATCTCCAGACGTTTTTGTATCACAAATAAAATGAGAAAAGTATCATACAAGATTGTTCATCGTATTTATCCTGTAAAACAGGTCATTGCAAAGTTTTGTAAAGACATTGACTTGAAGTGTGTTTTCTGTAAAGAGGAAAATGAGAGTATTGTCCATTTATTTTATGATTGTATTTATACAAAATTATTTTGGTGTAATTTTTCTTTTTTTTGTTTTTTAAACAAAGTATCATCCTGCCATCGCAACTCCCCGCAACAGGATGTTTCTTGTTATGAGTATATGTGATTCACCTTTGGTCTATTGTGAATGTATCAGTCTATGTGAGCCTGGATCACAAAAGCAGTCTTAAGTCGCTGGGTATATTTATATTTGTAGCAATAGCCAAAAATACCTTGTATGGGTCAAAATTATCGATTTTTATTTTATGCCAAAATCATAGCATATTAAGTAAAAAATCATGTTCCATGAAGATATTTAGTAAAATTCCTACAGTAAAACTTAATTTTTGATTAGTAATAAACATTGCTAAGAACTTCATTTGGACAAACTTAAAGGCGATTTTCTCAATATTTAGATTTTTTTTAACCCTCAGATTAAGATAACATTGGACACTTAAGAGTGTGTGTCCAGGGTCACATATGAAAATTCTTTATTCACAAATTTAAATGAGCATCACAAAAAAAAACACTTCTACTTATTTTAAAATAGAAATAGGTCACTACTTGTACACGTTAAAAGGAACAAGAAATAACAAAGCAAAAAAAAAAAAACCTGTAAATTACTTTAAAGCCTTAAATCTATTCTTTGAATAATTTGTAATTATTTGTACTTGTTTACAGACATGTGATTTTTTTATTGCTTTTCCTATTTAATTTATATTTTTTAAAGTATTTGTTTTGATTTAATTTAATTTAAATGTTATTGCCCTTATATGTTCTTTGTTCTACAAACTGCAATAATAAAAAAAATACCATTGGTATACTACTTCCACCGCCTCACGTTGTACCCACGTTCTTTTTTACAGTAGCGCCCTCTGGAAACAGGTGGATAGCGGTTGCTGAATAAACAGAAGACTTAACTGCTTTCATTAATTCAACTTGACTAATAAACAAACGACTATGACATTATATGGTTTATCTGAATTTGTCTTATTATAATTTTTATTATAATAAAGTATATAATAATGCAATGCTAATTGACATAGCCTTTATCACTGCTTAGAATACTATGAAATATGTTGCATGCCTTATTCTGTGTAAGAAGCCACATCATCTCACAGAAGGATTTACTTCAAACACTCGACTGACGTTATGAAGTGAGTTTGGAGTAAAAACATGTTATTAAATGGTATTTTCACATGCTTTCAGATGGAGCAGCATTTACTGCCGTAGTTCACTGACAAGCTACACAAAATCGCGTTCATAATCGCAGACGATTTAATGGAGCGATTTTGAAATCGTTCTGCGATTATGAAAGCTGTTTGCGTAGCTTGTCAGTGAACTACGGCTCTGTGTAGTAAATGCGCTCCCCCCCCACTTGTGAAAGCACGCATGTGATGGAGATTTACCGCTGATTACAGAACCGACTGACAAGATACTACACCTGACAATCACATTCGATTAATCGTGCACCCCTACAAATACTGGAAGTCCCAGAGTTTTATATTAGAAATGGTTCTAATTAGTTCTCTCACAGATCCCCTCTCAGGTCGGAGTCTTTTTTTAGACAAACTGGGGGGAAATGGACTGCATATTACTTTTCTCCATCTCGGCTGTGCTGCTAAATCTCTCTCGAGCGTTTCCTGCTACGGTAAGAGCTGCAGTTCTCAGATTTGAGCATCCTTCACTCCTTCGCTCACTCACTCTGTATCCTGCTCTTTCTACAGGTTGATCAAGGTGAGTTTCTATTCAACCCTCATGTGTTCTTCAAATCAGGTAGAACGGTGGTGCTTGACTCCGATAAGATAAATGCACGGATCTCTCTTTATTCAAGTCATTTCGTTCATTTGAGTGGCGTGAAATATTTTCAACAGCAAAATTCTCCAAACCTATGCATGTCCACCTATGCAATCTTGATCCTATATATTCCAAAATGACTCCTTATAATGCAACCAATGGTAATTTGAGAAAAACAAATTACTTTACCTCCCAAGTCTTCCATTCATTTGTCCCATGACTGACGCAATGAACAAATTGTTCACGAATGACCCATCACTAACTTATGCAATATTTGGGTCCCCAGTACCAGGGTTAAGAACCACTAATTTAGACCAATAAAATGCACACAAATTTGGTGTAACATTGCCAGTTCGGTTTCAGATTCCAGTCGGTGGGTGGATATTTCTCAGAATTCGCAGGCCACACAAAGGTAAGTATTTATACTTGACTATGACATCATGTTGGTCATTTTTAATGGTTTTTATTTTTAGATAAGATACTTAAATATTTATACATTACGTTGTCAATCGAGTTCAAAAAAAAAAAGTAGTCCTGAATTACACAATGTGGGGAGTTAATTACCGACATCAAATTTGCTGAGAAATGAGGGCACAAACGAATTTAACGTTATTGTGTTAACATAAATGGCTATTACAAAAAAACAGCTTTAGAATAATATAATATATATCTATATATCTATATACTATATCTATATTATATATCTTTGGGTGACTGATTCCCAATGATTTAAAAAAAAATAATAGGTACATGGCCATTTTTTTTTTGTGAAATGATACTCTAAATAGGAAACTAAAACTGCCAGTATAGGTGGTGGTAAATGTCTTAATGAATGTCATTTGTTCATCGGATTCGTTCAAAACGCTGACTCCTTCAGAAATTGTTGCTTGGAAAAGCACAACAGTTCTGCTGTGGCTTTAAAGGTAATATGTTATCAGCAAAATAGAGCAAAAACACATAATATTGTGTTTAAAATATAACACAATATTAGGTATGAACTGTTGTATTACAATCCCATTTGCACTCCTGTTATTTGGGACAAAAGCTGGCATCTGTGATATGATATCGCTGGTTATCGCTTATCATATGATATAAAAATGAGACCAACTCAAAGCGGCGCTTTTTGGCCAAATATCTCTCAATTTAGGGGCACATAACTGCATTTATGGACTGCATAGTAGTTGCGCTGCATGTTTGTCAACTGTATGAAGTGTAAGATGATGTACAGGTCTCGCGGGCCGTTAAATTTAATTAAATTAATTTGTTTTTTAAAGTTTATATACATTTATAATAAGGCCATAGGTTATTAGTAATGTTAAGTTTCATATTTTTATGTATTAGCCTATTTATAGTTTGTAGCCTACATGATTTCAGTTAAAACATGTATGTCTATTTAAATATTAATCATGCGTTTGCTTGCAGATAACCTTAACACTTCTATGAGAGGACTGATTCTGACTCTTTTTGTTTTGATTCAGAGATCAGTGGCATGCTTCTTGAGGGAGATATGGTCTTACCCACAACAAAGAATGCCATGACATGTTTAAATGACTACTGCAGATGGCCAAAGTCCCCATCTGGATGGGTTGAAGTGTCATATTCCATTGCTAATGACTTCTGTGAGTGACGAGAAATCCACTTATGTAGCTATATTCTGCATCAACATCCAATAGCCTACATAATTTTGTGTGTTTATTATAGATGATTATGAGAGGACAGTGATTGAAAATGCAATGACGAGCATTGCTGCTAAAACCTGTGTCCGTTTTGTGCCACGAACTAATCAAGTGGACTACATCAGCATTGAGAATCTAGGAGGGTGAGTTGAGCCACACTATGAATAAGGAAATATACTCCTGGCATCCCGTCAGAAAGTTAAGGGTCGTAATGTTGTTGTTTTTACGTTTTACAAGGATGCATTAAATTGATCAAACGTGGCAGTAAAGACGTTTAGTGTTAAAAGATTTCTATTTTAAATCAACTTATTTCTGTTCATCAAAGAATTCTGAAAAAATGTATCCGCGTTTTCACAAGATATTAAGCAGCAATATTGTTTTCTATAATAGTTTCTTGAGCACCAAATCAGCATATAGGAATGATTTCTGAAGGATCGTGTGACCGTAAAGACGGGAGTAATGGCTGCTGAAAATTCAGCTTTGCGATCACATGAATAAATAATTTTTTAAAAATGTATTAAAATCGAATAGTAATATGATGATTTAGATGTTTGATCAATAAATTTAAGAGTTTGTTTTCAAAAAACATGGGGGGGGGGGTCGGGGACCGTTTTGAACACTAGAGTACATTGAGTTACACCAAATTAAATTTATGTTGCGCTGAATGCCGGGTTTATATATAAATAGATATAATATATATATCTATATACAGTATATATATATATGTAACCCTCTTCGTCGGTGTGCTCCCCCAAATGTCTCTGCGTTGTGTTGAGGTGAGGGGTAAATGAGGAGGACACCAAAATCGTTGAGTCAAACAGAGCAGCTTTCTTTTATTAGGCTCCTTTCTCTACACAGTCACTCTCACAGCATGACAGGATGGCAACAGCCTTTCATAAAGGAAATAGAACTGTGTTCATTTCAAATAACCTCAAATTTACAATACATTACGCATTATAAAAGGAAATAATGAAGTTGAGACTGCAGCTAACTTAATAGTAAGCTCATCGTTCACAAACTTACTAAAACACAGGAAAGATAAACTTCAGCATATGACAGACAAAGATAAACGCTGGATGTAATCAAATTAAGGAGAATTAGACCATAAAATACACAAACAGACCTTAAACATAACATAATATACATGAAAATTATGCTCAGCCACATGGAACATAGGAAACGTGCAATAATATCAGAAATACAAAACAATCTATCAAAAATAATGTCTGATAAACATTATCCAACCTATCATCAACAATATATTTCTTCTAATAGCATGGATGGCTAATATAATTAGATCAATTTAATGGATGTAGTGGAGCAAACTGATAAACCCTCCTTACCTTTCACAAAGGAAATAGAACTGTGAGTGAAAAGAAGGGCTCACTTCTCTAATGAGAACACAACGCACAGCTCCCCCCAAAGGCCAGGAGAACACATCACATCTTCCCTACATCCACCCCTCTTTAAATGGGTCTCAAGGCATCACTTAATTAGGATAAAACCCAAAGAATTGAACAATTTAAATCTTACGATTACTTTTAAGCATGTGTGGGGAGTGTGTATGACTAAGTGTGTTGCTAAGGCAGTTCTTCTTTGCTTTAGCCTTTTCCCACACTTTTCTTCCTCTCTCTACCTTCTCCTTGTCACTTTCACTTTGGAGGGTATGAATCTCCAATGAGAGTCGATTTGGTGGGCGCCTTTTCCGCTCAGGATATCTTCTCTTTGGAGGGTCAGGATTTGAGACTTCCAAAAGTGTTTGCGCCTTATCCTTTTCCTTTTCATTCACAGTCTCGTTCAACTGCCTCTCATCCTGTTCACACTCTTCGCCCGCTACATCTGGCAATTCCCCACTTGGACACAATGTAATCATGCCACTCTAAATTGCCTCCATTACATCCTCATTACATCCTCTGAAACATGAGTCCATTCGACACTTCTCCCATGTCCAGACCTTTCCAGAGGTGCTATGGAACCCACCGGGAAAAAACCATTACACGGGCCAGGAGATGCGGTGGGATGAACCTTCCCGGTCTCATCTTCTACAAACTAACCACATACAGGATCCGGCTGTTATTCTCTACATATATGATGTGGTACCCACCTGTCAGCCAGCTTGTTGTTTTCCCCTCAACATACACCATTCCCCATCACCATCATCAGGTGGAACCCAACATCTTGACTTCTTCTCATGTGCTCTATGAAGGTCCTGCATGCTCGAATTTTGTTCTGCCCGCCATAGGCGCGGTCAAGCACTAACGCGCGTCTGGAAATATTCACTGTACCTCACCTGGCTCCTTTGCCGGACAAACCAAAAAGAAGATCAACAGGGCAGTGTGGAGGTCTGCATACAGTCAAGAAGTAGGGTAGAAGCAGTGAATCATGTTGAGGCAATGTAGACATGTGTAGTGCGTCAATGGATTCTGCCGTGGTTTTTGCTCCAGGATTTACGAGTGCCCAAATATTCATCAGAGTCTGTTAAATCTCCGTGATCCCATTCCATGGGGATGGTGGGGCTGGATGGTCTTTGTGATTCCAGTCAACGTGCACAGCTCCTGACCACTGTAATCTCAATTTCTTCCTGATCTGGTGGCGTCTGATGGAACCCAAGATCGACAGAAGAATCTTCCCCAGCACCTTTGTCAGTGACAGCCTTTTGGTCTTTTTGGGGTACGCCTGGGGAATCTGAGAAATGATCGTGTTACCACCAGAATTTTATTCCCCTTAGACTTTTCCAGAACAAGAAAATCCATGCAGGTTAGTTCCATAGGGGCATTAGTGTGAATGCTGACCAGTGGAGCCCTATTTCCAGCTGTGGGAGTCTTCCTCAGACAACATCTTTCGCACTGCTCACACCAGGATTTTATTTCATTATGCATTCTTGGCCAAAAGAATCGTTCCCGGAACAGATTTAAGGTACGATCAAATCCTAAATGCCCGGAATCATCATGAAGACTCGCTTTAGCCAGAATCCTCATTTTGTCTGGTAGGACCAGCTGAGCAACGAACTGTCCCATAACATCTTTAACCTGCCTGTAGAGAATCCCATCTTTGACCACCAGCCTCCTCCATTCTTTTAATATAAGCAGCACATCTTTCCCTTTCTCCAATCTTTCTCCACGTCTTGGCTTTCTGTTAAGTGTTTTATAGTGCAGGACAGGCCCAATGACAGGGTCCTCTTTTTGACATCCTCTAATCTCTAATTTTGTCATTACAGGCAGTGCATCAGTTCCCGCTCCATCAAATGGGTCAGCTGGCTTGTCAACACTGTCCATAAACTCTCCCTCTTTGCATACAACAGTTCTCTCCATTTGCTCACTAACATCTGCTTCATTTCCCCCTGTGTCATTTCCGCAGGACTGGACTTGCTGAGTGGAGGAAATCAACTGTGGGCATGACTGAAGGGTTTCTGTAACCTCTTGCCTTGACATCCTTGAGAGTGCATCGGCATTAGCGTTAGACTTCCCTCGCCTGTACTCAATGTAAAAGTCAAACATAGCAAGTTGTGATGCCCAGCGTTGACCTGTGGCATCCAACTTTGCACTGCTCATCACATATTTAAGAGGATTGTTATCAGTCAGCACAGAAAACTTATGCCCGTAGAGGTGGTCATAGAACTTTTCTGTAACCGCCCACTTTAGAGCTAAAAACTCTAACTTGTGTGCGGGATAGCGGGTTTCAGGAGGTCTCAAACCTCTGCTTGCGTAAGCAATCACCTTTTCCACACCATCTTGAACTTGCGCAAGGACCGCCCCAAGACCCTCACCGGAAGCGTCAGTTTGCAGTACAAACGGTAAACTGTAGTTGGGGTAGCCCAGAACTGGTGCTGTAATTAATCTCTCTTTCAATGCTTCAAATGCTTTCTCGCACTCATCTGACCACTCAAACGGCTTTACAGGTCCAGAAGTTCCTTTCACTCCTCTTTTCTTCTTCTTTGGGTCACCAGAGGTAAGTCTATACAGGGGTGCCACTAATGTCGCGTATCCCTTGATGAACCGCCTGTAGTACCCTGCAAAACCCACAAACCCCAGCACTTCCTTCACATTCGACGGTCGCTTCCAGTACCTTACTCTACTTATCTTCTCAGGATCCATATGAATACCCTCTGCAGACACAACGTGTCCCAGATACTGGACGTCTTTCCTCAGCAGACTGCACTTTGGAGGCTTCAGCTTCAAACCATGTTTACGGAGCCGGCTGAACACTACCTCCAACCGCTCAAGGTGCTCTTCGAAGGTCCTAGAGAAGATAATTATATCGTCAAGGTAGATCAGGAGGCTCTCAAAATTCAAATCACCAAAACAGCAGGTCATCAATCTTTGGAAGGTTGATGGGGCATTCTGCAGGCCAAACGGCATCCTGTTGGCCTCATATAACCCCATCGGTGTACTGAACGCAGTTTTGTGCTTGTCATGTTCAGCCACTTCAACCTGCCAATAGCCAGATGTAAGATCTAGAGTCGAGAAGAACCTTGCCTGTCCCAATGCCTCCAATGCTTCCTCTATTCTTGGTAGAGGAAAAGCATCTCTGGTACTGCAGGAATTCAGTTTCCTGTAGTCCACGCAGATCCTCATAGAGCCATCTTTTTTTGAGACAACAACGATCGGGGATGCATATGGGCTTTTGCTTGGACGAATGACTCCAGCTTCTTCCATCTGTGAAATGGCCTTCCGTACCTCCTGGTACTGAGACGGGGGTATTTTTCGATAAGGGAGGCGGAAAGGTTTTGGGTCTACCAATGGTATCTCATGTTGCAGAGTGGTGGTATGTCCATAGTCCATGGAGTGTTTAGAGAAGACATCAGCATTTCTCTTCAACAAATCCTGGAGCAATCTCAACTGCTCCTCACCTTCCACTGCTGCAGCACTAAGATCAACTCCCCATGTCATACCATCATTAGACTCAGCACTAGTAGTCTGCTGATGACTTTGGAAAGACACCGTCACTGAACTCCCACACTGACTTTGGCACATGAACTGGTTCTGACAGGGCATTTGGCACTTTTCTCCTTCCTCAACGACATTCTTGACCAGGAAAGCATCTGCTAGTAGTGTTTTTGGATTGACGACTACATCCTTCTCAGACAGATTCAAGAGGCGGACTGGAACACAACCTTTCTTCACATTAGCAAGCAGCCTGGCAACCATAAGGCCCTCTGGTAGCCTTTTGGAAGAATCACTTTCCACCAGAACTGTGTACTGTGTTTTCTTTGGTCCACCCATAACTCTGCCGACAACATCCTGCTCCTTCCCAGCAGGTATTCTTATTCTGTGGCCAGCAAACTGTACTTGACCCACTTTACCCTCAGCTCCACCAGGTTCACTTTTACTAACAGCCACAAGTGAAGAGTGCCACTCAGGATTAGTCATCTTCACTCTGGCCAGATATTTTCTGCCATATGATGCTTGGAGGTCATTTCTGGAAACCCTTATTACATTAGTTCCAATAAGCAATGGAACACAGGACCGGTACTCTGTTACAGGGACAACGAAAGCAGGGACATTTGAGTAGACCCTTCCCAAAAACTTTAGGTTGATACAAAGCACACCAACATAAGATACGGGTTGGCCAGCGGCACCTTCAATGGGGATGTCTGATGGCTGCAATTCCTGAGTACAAAGGACAGGATGTTGTCGCCAAAACTCATCAGTAATTGTGGTTACTTGTGAGCCAGAGTCAATGAGAGCCTTACACATCTCTCCATTCACTTCGACCACTCCTTCATTACACGGACCTACCAGCGGTGTATCAACTGGTTTAGACGTGGCCATCTCATGTTGCTGGGGACTCTGTTGCATGCCTGTGGTTGCCCCGGTAACCACAGGCCTTACACATTTAAATCATGCCTGGTGTCTGCTCCATTTTCAGCTGGGGCCACCTCATCAATCATCAATGTCCGACACAGACGTGCAATGTGTCCGGGTTTTTCACAACGATAGCAAACTACACCCCTTACTTCAGTGTCACTACTCCCTTGAGATCTCTGGGGCTGAGGAAGCACAGTGCGTGGTGAGGCTCCAACTCTAGCCTCTAACTGGATCAACCTATTGATCTGATCTTCTTGGCTGCTCATCAGTTCCTGTTGTGGTGGTTTTGTGATTATGTGTTTCCCCTTTTCCCTTGTTTGCTTAGGGTTTTGTCGCTTGTCCCTTGACCATGGCTGTGAGTTCAGACAGATCTGAGTTCAGTTTGTTTGCTTTGTCTGTTCTTGAGTTTTCTCCACTCTGGTTAAAACTGGCAGTTGTAAACTGAGCCTGGGCATACATCTTTTTAGCCTTTGGCTGTGACTGAAACTTCTTTGTTTCCCGAGCAAGGTTACGAAGTTCCGCTTGAAGATCACGAAAACTAATGAGCCTTGGCTTCATTGGTGCAAGCCTGTGATAAACCTCTTCATCGCTCAATCCTCTCATGAACTGACGAGTCAGTTTGCTATCACGGTCTGGAAAAGGTTGGCCTCCATACTGCGCCTCTTCTACTGAACGTAAAGTGGCCTCCAGGGCGATGGCATATGAACACACCGATTCACCATGGCGCTGGCATCTCTCATAGAAATCTGCTAATGGGTCCAGAGATGTCTGCATCTCACTATACTCAGCTCGTAGTTCTTCAAAAGCTCTGCCAGTAGTCTGCTCATTAGGTGGGAGATTCAGAACTAGCCTCCTGGCTTCACCACTCAAATGTCACACCACTGTAGCAAAACCCAGGTTTGCAGGCATCCCTCCAGCATCAAGTAGATACTGCATATCCCGTATCCAGTCTTCAATAAGTACCCTGCAGTCAGGACCGCCGCTAAATACTTGCACATTTCGTACTTGGTGTGTCTGTGTAAAACTGGGTTGTGGCATGGTCATTGCAGAGTTATGGGGGTTTGCGTCTTGCTGATGAGCCACACGTGGAGGTGCAATCTGAGGTTGTTGCATGGGGATTGGTTGTTGTGCATACATATTTGAACCACAATATACTGGCACTGTCATAGGAGCATACACAGGAGTTGAGGAGGTTGGCATAATGGCACAACTTGAATGTAAAAAGTGCTGCTGATCATTGAAGGTTTGGTGTGCTTGAACGGGGTCTGTTTCATGAGGAAACCTGGTGCCAAACAAAACAGGAGGTGCTGGGGGCAGAAATGAGTCAGAAGGTGTTGAGTACATGGCATTTGGTACACCATAGCAGGAGGATACAGGGGCCTGAACGGTCATTGGACGGCCAGTCAAGTTAGCTTCGGATGAGACAACAGTTATATGGAATGAGACAACAGTTATATTACAGCAGGAATATGCAGGCCATATGGAGATGAGTACATGTTGGGAAAAGTAGCAATATGGGCTTTAGGTGAAACATGAATGTTAGTGGCACTGTCAGGCACGCCAGTTTGTGATGAGACACTTTGCAAAATAGGTGGGTGGGGGTTAAGTGAAGACATGTGCACAGTGGTTGGAAGTCTACAGGGGCGTTATCTGAGGCTTGTGGATGAGCTGAGCGCTGATGTTGAGCAGAGGGGGTGGGGCGGGTTCCCAACTGATCCCAGCTCTCTGCAGATGGAGGTACATTCTGTGTGTGCGCTAATAACTGCTCCGACTTTGGCCTGACAGACTGTTGAGAGTTATTGTCTGGCTGGGACACTGTATCAATGCTCAAATTGACAGGCATGCTTACTTCAAACTGTTGGATTTTGTCTTGTTTTACTGGTAACCATGGGGTGGCCTGGAAGGGCTGCCTTAGTGGTACTTGGGGACGGGGAGGTGGTCGATGAGGGGTGGTTTCAGGGAGCCTCTGCATTTCTCTTTTCACTTCTTTGACTCTGCTTGCCTGTGCAACACACAATGTGTATGTAGTGTGCAATACACTATGTGCAGTGTTTAACAAAAGTAAATTCATAAAAAATGTAGTCAAATGAAAATGAATGCAGCAAGTATATGCGTTATGTGTTTCTTATTTTTCCTCTATTCACAAAGAGCTTTATCGAGAATTAAGGTAAATAAAACATTTAAAAAAAAATAACCCACTTTAAGAGCTTTAAAAATACTCAACTACTAATCAAATGCACAAGAATAAGGATATGGTTTTAAAAAAAAACACATCAATTCACATATTGCTCAGAAAAACAAATTAACACTCCTACTGCACAATATCAAGAGTTCAGAAACAGAAAGGGAAAAAGAAAAAAAAAATACTCCTTAATGAAAACTCAGTCCAGTCCAACAATACATTTAGCACTGTCACTTTAAGACAAAAGAAAGGCGAGGGGGAGTAAAATGTTTCTTTTATTTATTTTACTCTCTCTCTCTTTTTATGTATTTATTTATTTTTTTAAATGTTTCTCTCTTTTTTTTTTTTTTGTTTACTTTATCCCACTTACTTGCCTAATTATACAAAGCTTACTTCCGTTGACGTGAAAACCAACGATCCGGGTCACGGCACCAAAGATGTAACCCTCTTCGTCGGTGTGCTCCCCCAAATGTCTCTGCGTTGTGTTGAGGTGAGGGGTAAATGAGGAGGACACCAAAATCGTTGAGTCAAACAGAGCAGCTTTCTTTTATTAGGCTCCTTTCTCCACACAGTCACTCTCACAGCATGACAGGATGGCAACAGCCTTTCACAAAGGAAATAGAACTGTGTTCATTTCAAATAACCTCAAATTTACAATACATTACGCATTATAAAAGGAAATAATGAAGTTGAGACTGCAGCTAACTTAATAGTAAGCTCGTCGGTCACAACTTACTAAAACACAGGAAAGATAAACTACAGCATATGACAGACAAAGATAAACGCTGGATGTAATCAAATTAAGGCGAATTAGACCATAAAATACACAAATAGACCTTAAACATAACATAATATACATGAAAATTATGCTCAGCCACATGGAACATAGGAAACGTGCAATAATATCAGAAATACAAAACAATCTATCAAAAATAATGTCTGATAAACATTATCCAACCTATCATCAACAATATATTTCTTCTAATAGCATGGATGGGCTAATAGTAATTAGATCAATTTAATAGATTGTAGTGGAGCAAATGAAATAAAACCCGCATTCCTTTCACAAAGGGAAAATGTCATGTTGAGTGAAAAGAAGGGTCACTCTGAGTGAGGAACACAACGCACAGCTCCCACCCTAACGGCCAGGGGAAAATTACTTTCAACATATATATATATATTTTTTTTTTTAGGGGAATTTGGGAATTTCAGTAGTGTACTTGGAATTTATTTTTTTTTCTTTACAGCTGCTCGTCTACTGTAGGGAGATCTGGAGGTAAACAGCCGTTGTCTCTGTCTGTGGGCGGCTGTGTTTTTCACGGGATCATTGAACATGAGTCCTCCATTCTCTGGGGTTCCACCACGAACACACCAGGAGCGACAGAGACCAGTACATCTGGATCAACTGGCAGAATATTCCACAAGGTGTGTGTGTGAGAATGTGGACAAATCTCAAATTCTAGAGGTGATTGTTAAAAAAAAAATTATTTTATCGTAATGAAATCCTCCGTACCAATGAACACTTGTTTGCCCTTGCACAGCATCTGCACACAACTTTCAGATAAAGGACACAAATAATCTGAATACCCGTTATGACTACAACTCCATCATGCATTATGGAAGGTAAAACTTCACGCATTACTTTTGAATTCATGCTTCAGTACGGATATATAAAGTACATCCTCAAGGGAATTCACTCTCACCCTTCATCTGCAGGACAGCCTTCACCATTCAATATGGCATGGAAACCATCATTCCAATTCCTAACCCTTTAGTACAGATTGGACAGAGGCAGGAATTGTCTGACATTGACATTCAGAGAATCAACAAGCTCTATGAATGTGGTGCGCACATTACACCCATGTAGTCATTTTAAATAGCGTTTTTTACTGTACAAAAGTACTACGATTCTGATGGATTTTTTTTTAACCTGCAGGTCTCTAAAGTGAACACAGAAGATCAAACCCCAGTGAAATACAGACTGTGACAAAATAAAAGGATTACGGTACTGTGTAACCAAAGTTAATCTTTTCCTTCCTCCTTTGTCTGTAACTTGACCACATAAATGTAATGAACTAACCGCAGTGCTGAATTGCAATAAACCTTGTTACGGGTCAGTCCTGATGTGGTTTCGTCTTAGTTCCTAGAAGGGTTGAACCTCTCAAGTTACTTTAATGAGTTAAGGGAAAGTTCACGCACCACACTCATGAGCTATCTGACCACAGATTCCTGTTCAAGTGATGGACACCCAACAGTGCCTGTTTCTGCATAATAAAAAAGTCAAAGTAAGAGTGCAATTATAAGAAATGATCACTAAAAAAAAAAAAAAAAAAAGTGGCAACTGAGCTTTAAAGTCACAATTACATGATGTAGGGCAAAAAAATTGTTATATTAATAGTTAGACACAAAGTCACAATTATGATAAAGTCACAAGACCGTGGCAACTGGGATTAAAAATCTGAATTGAGAAGGGGGATTTATGAAAATTAGTTGCATTGTCAATTTTAAGATTAGAAAGTTGCAATAAGATTTGAGAAATATAATTGTAATGCATAACTTTAAAAAAAAAAAGTATTTACAAGTCACAATTTAAGATACTAGCTATGCAGTTGTGAGGACGTGAAGTAGCATTTATGGTAAGTTACCCCCACGACCCAACGTAGCAATTGGGGAGTTGTATAATTATATAATACAAATTCAGTAGGAGTTATAGGACACGGTGTGCACGATATTGAAGTGCAATATGAGAAAAGTTGGAATTACAGGAAAAAAGTGGCACTAGAATAAATAGACAAGTATGAGAGCTTTATTGTGAGACATGCGTCGTTATTTATAAATGTTGCAAGATGGGAAATCCTGAGAAAGGTAAAAAAAGTTAAACTGGATGTCAAACTGCAGACATTGAGAAATAAAATAGTGGTTACTTTTTTAATTTTTTTTTTACTGAAGCAGAAAGACGAGAGCAGAAGAAAGAAGAACAGGCTTCCATAGCAGACTGTTATTTACCACTAACACAAAACCGTTACAGTTTGATGAACTCAAGCAGTAGGCATCATTTGAGTTGGATCAGTAACATGGATTAGTGTCATTCCTGTATTCTGATATTAGGAAAGAAGCGAATGGCACACACAAATCAAACATTCACTGATGGTCAGTGCATCCATAAACAAATGAGCCAGTCATGTGCCGTGAACGGCCAGTAGATGGCACTAAGTGTCTGATCACCATGGCCTTCCTGCACATCAAGCCCCCATCTGATTACCAAATAAAAGTTCTCACTCATGCTGAGGGGTCCCAGATTTGACCACACCTGATTCTTCTCCCGCAACCCCCTTTCACTTTAGGCACATGGATCGTTTCTTATTTCGTCCCAGTAAAATCTGAGAATAATGCCAGGTGCCTTCCCAGTGGAGCACATAATATCCTAAAGCTAGCAAAGTTGCAAAACTTTATTCCAAAGAGGCTTTTCTGAGGAGCTACAAACCCCGTGAACACCTTGACGCTCACAGCTTTGGCGTAGGTGGATCTTTCTGTCTAATGTCTCCATTTGGCGCTTTATTCTCTGGTTCGTTTGGACTGGTTTTAGGAGTCTTGGGTTTCTGTTGATCCCTTCTCAAGTGTCTCCTTTGACGTCTCCTTTTGGGCCTGTCTGTAGAAGCTGGGTTCGATTCTGGTACATCCAGCAGGGGGTCCAGGTGAATCTTGCCACTCACTGCATCTGAAGACTCATCGATGTATGCAAGATTTTCCCCAAGGTAATCCAAGGGCTGAGAGAGGACGGGATCTTTGGCCATGGCATGGAGTTTTTCTTCTTTCACTAAATCTTTGCCCTTGTCGCTACCCACTCCCTCCGGGACCCGGTCTGTTTGGGTTACGTACGATTGGGACTCAGAGCTGCTTTCTGACTCATCCGATGAACCCGAGTAGGAGCTGGATTCGGATTCATTCTCCTCTTTTCCATCCTCTCCGGCTCTACCCTGACTGCCATGGTGTCTGTGGCGCCTGTGACGCCGCTTTCGCCTTGTGCGCTTGAAAGGATCTTCAAATTTTCCAGACATGTTGAAATCCACAGACATGTTCTGGATGTTCTGAGTCCAGTCTGAGGCATGTGCTCTCAACCCCTCCATCTGGGAGCAGAAAGTAGGGCAGGAGAAATGGAAAGGCTTGAGAGTTATGGAGAGATTTGTATGTCACCATGAACAGAATGATTGAAATTTGATACAGATTTTAGGTTAATAGGAGATGTGGAGATGAACTACGGGTGTGAGGGGAAATGGAAGGAAGGTTATTAAGAAGATAGAAAGGGCCGGAATTGAGAAGAGAAGTTAAAAATCACATTTGAGTTGCAGTGTTGAGTCTGACCAGGCATTAACTGCTCAAAACATTTGATTAAAAAATTAATTAGACATCAAGATTGAATCATTGGCCTACCTCAGCTCGGGTTTTTTTGGTAAGAACCAGGATCCAGTTCCCAATCATGGAAAGAATGGACACAAAGTAGGCCAATCCAAACAAAACCCAGAACCACACCAGAGGCTTGTACCAATTATCTTTACCTGCATCACCGCCATCACCTGATGGACAAGAAATTTACAAAATACATTGAGTAATTTATTCAAATTTATAGTTCACCCAAAAATGAAAATTGTGTCATTTAATTACCGTCATGCGGTTCCAAATTTGTTTGACTTTAGTTATTCTGTTGAACATAAAGGAAGATATTCTGAAGAATGTTTCAGCATGTTTTCACTATAAAGTCAATGGGGCCCAAACATTTTCAAGTTCCAAGAAGGACATAAAGTTAACGTGAAATTAATTAAGTGAAAACATTTGAAATTAACGTTTGATTAATGCATACAAAGACAAAAATGGTTCGACAAACCTAAAATGGCAAGAATCCAAGTGAGGTTGAAAGCCATTTGAGTTGAGGTTTGTGTCACCATATTTGATGTAGTCTGCATATATGTGCGTTGATCAATGTTTTGATTGTATTTGTGAGTAAATAAAGGTTTATTTTGATCATAAAAAATGATCATTTGAATTCAGAATCGTGACTATTATCAGAGGATATAAACTGAACGTACTTTGGGTCTTTTTTTTTTTTTTAAGTTCCATTGAGTTTCATAATATGGACAAAAACAGCTGAAACATTCTTCAAAATATCTTGTTTGGTCTGCGTTCGACATTACCATTGGACAACATGAGGGTGAGTAGATGATTTTTTTATTTTTGGGTGAACTATTCTTTAAAGTGTGGATTCAATGGTGGATTGGCAATGGTGGAATGGAGCCATTGAAAAACAATCAACCCATTAAACGCCCACCACAAGATGACTGCAGTGGTTTGTTTTTTAATATTACGTTTCATGAAAGAGCGTGCCAAGGTTAAATGAGGTCTTCTTCACTGAGGGTTAACATATTCTTGGACAAGAAGACAAGAGACAGGACAGATGCTTACATATCTTAATTTCAATCAGTTTGATCTCGAAATAAAGTGCAAGCTATTCATCAAACTGTTGCAAGTCAGCAAACATATCAGGATTTCACCCAGTGGTACCTGCAACATAGTCTCCAAAGCCCACTGTAGTGAGGGTGATGACCACAAAGTAGGCGGATTCTAGCCAAGTCCAATCTTCAACCTTCTGGAAGACTAAAATTGGCACAAAGATGAAGAGAACACAGCCCAGCAGGATGGACAGCACAGCGGTGATGACACGCACAATGGTCGGGCTCACCTTCCACTTCTGAATGGAGAAAATAAAGAAGACTGAAGAAAAATGTCCAGAAAGCTGGAAATGAATCACTGTGACAAAGGTTTACTGCACCTTGATGTATAAGAGCCAGGAAAGTGTATGAAAGACTGTTTATAAAAAAAATACAATGATAATATTTTAAATAATGATTGTCTTGTGAGGTTATGTTTGTCATCATCATCATTTACCCATAAAAGAGCTTCAACTTTAGCAATGGCGTTCCTCAGCGACGTCCCCAGATGGTCTCCTGCAGCAGCCAATAGAAATCCAAACAAAGGAATGCCCACCAGTGTATAGCAGATGCAGAAGAGCTGACCCCACGTTGTCTTTGGAGAAATGTTCCCATAACCTGGACCACAGACAAACACTTGCTGTGATCTGATGGCACATATTTTTAGACATCTCACAGTGCCAATGATCCCCAGAATGCAGAGGCCAGGCCAGGCTCTAGCTTTAACATGCAGGTGTGTTCAGCCAGTGATGTGGCAGTCCCATACCGATGGTGGTGACAATGGTGCCACAGAAGAAGAAAGCACTGGCCAGGTCCCAACTGGTGCTGAATGTGGTATTACTGTTGGGGTCAACTCCAACACTGATAGCCTCTGCCACCACCTGTATAAAGACAATGGAGTATAGGGAAAAAAGATTAGATATTAAACACCGGTTGAGTCCAAATTTTAATATGCCTCTGATCATAGAACTTTTTAGGTTGGGTAGAATCTGCGATCTCTGACCCAGTTCATTTGCTGGCTTTCATGGTTGCAATGTGCTGTGTTTTCCACCAACTGGCAACCCGGGGTCTCGAAATACTATTGGGTAAATTGGCAGTGGGTGGAATCACACAGACCAAAACAAAAACAGACATTCCGACTTGGAACGCACATTTCAAAGTAGAATAATTGGCTGTAGCATTGTTTTTCAAAGAAACAAATAAGTCAACTTAGCATGTTTTGTAAATATCTGCAAACATATTGTGGCATTTTTATGCCTGAGTACAGTCAGAACATTACATACAGCACCTTTAAGCCAATAGATTACTTCTAGGGCTGATTGAAAACAATCTAAATTTTAAAAATCAACAACGAATTTTGATTAATCAGTGGCTGGTTGCATAAAATAACATTTTTAAGTCAGTCGGCTAACTGCTAGATGGTCAAACTAGTTCTGAAGACAGTTTTAACATAGAGGCTACGTGGGAGCAACTGTGTACCAATACAAAGAACACTGATCAGGATGTGGAATAACAAGGTTTTTTGTTTCAGTATATACAAAATGTAAATTTGGTTTTTAAAAATCAGATTAATCGATTGACCAGATTAATCGATTATAAAAATAATCATAACATGCAACAATACTTACATCTATCAGTTTCGATAGATGCTCAGGGTCTACACATGTGTAGTTGCCCAAGAACTCCTTACGGGTTGCTTGTAGCTCATCATGATGGCTTTCCTCATGTGGAGCCTCCAGGGCATTGAACACCAAAGCCCCCATCATCAAGTACAGGAGCACCCCAATGAGGACGAAAATAAGGGTGGAGCCATGCATGGCTGAACGTCTGCTGGAGTCTGTCCGTTTCTTGTCCTTTCCACTGCTGGTGTCGTTCCTCTTGGGGACGAGGCTGCAAAACCAGTCGGATCCATTAAAGAGAGTTGCAAGCACTTCATGGTGAAAGCTTAAGCGTGACCACAAATTAACTTTACAGAAGATTTTGGTCTAACCCATTAAAGCTGCAATATCAGTATTAGTCTACAACATTCAGAATTTAAACCTAGCACAACGTTCAGCCACAAACCTGTCCTTTTCCTCCTTGCGTTTCTGGCTTATCCAGTTGCTAGAATCTTTGGATCTGTATCCACATGGAAACACCTCGTCCTCGTGATCTGATTGAGGTGAGGGGACAAGTGTTTTGGCCAAAAAATAAGAAGATGTGAGAGAGAGAAACCGTGTCACAAACCAGCACACCCCCCGCCAAAAACCTAATGGGAAAATATCTGGAAAAATAGGCCAGATTTCTTTAAGGTGTTTTACCACCATTTGCCTTAAATACAGTTCAATCTTCTAGGAATAGATTCATACAACTTTGAATACGTCTGCAGGTGGAACTGTTTCCCCACAGCCAAGTGAACAAGAACATCTGCCAGTTGTTTTCAAGAGAACTGCCCGAAGCGAGAGCAAGGCGAGGATGTGAAGTGTGATAATATTAAGTCAGGAGATTGTTTTGGAGCCAGGCAGCTGTTGAGTTTGCTGCTCCACAGTCCAGGTTTAATCGTAGTGACAACCATTAAAACACAAATTTTTTTCACTGTTGGGGGTTTTTCATGGATCAGTTGGGCTGGTGCTGAGGGTCGCTGTGGAGTCGGGTTTTGAGGGAACAGGAGTTACTCAAGGTAATAATGAAGGTTTTTTGTACTTGTGCTGTGCCTAGAATAGGTACGGGATAGTTTGGGGAGGGGACAGAGTCCTTCTTGATGGAGTCGGCGGAGGGGTGCCCTGTCATTCACTTGACACAGTGTTTGAGCGAGAATTACATTCTTCGTGATGAAGTCTATGGCCGTAGGGTTGTTATTCAACAAACACCAATACAAGTGGTGTTGAGTTACAGACCAATCCTGCTAAAATGGGCTTGACGAACCATGATTGCCCTTTTTGGAGGGTCTGAACACCTCAACCCGCATTTCACCCGCGGTTGTACTAACACTGGTCTTGACTACAGGTGTTAACACACTAGAGAGTATAGAAAACAAAAGGATAAATAAGAGACAATCACAAGTTTTTTTTCTCACTATAGCCTACACACAATACTACCTACTGATAAATTGATGAGCGTGAGGTTCACATTATGGTTGTTTGTTCCACAAACTGTGTGATTTTTTCTTTTTAGTGACAACTAACATTTGCAAAAATAAATTAATCGCTGAGATAAATGTGAGTAACTTTAGCGTGGGAAAGCAAAAAATTACCAACCCCAATCTTTTAAAAGGCAGTGTACATGTTGTTGTTTTTAATATTTTATAAACCACACATTAATTATAGAAGTCTATTTTAAGTCCTTTTGATGATTTAAAGGACTTTGACGACACCCAGTCAAGACATAAAACACATAAGGCCCTGGTATCCAATGTTAAACTGCTCTGAATGCTTTCCTAACTTTAAACCAATGTATTTTTGGCTTTCAGTGCACAGTTATATTGCCAGGAATCACATTGAGGGCCAGGTGGCTCCCGTCATGTTATGAAGGTTGCACCTTCACAGTCATGTTGCGAAACAAAACTCATCTGTCTTCTATTATTTACTGAGTAGCAACATCAGACATTTACCAGCTGTTAGACAAACAAAGCCTGTAAACAGGACATACAGGTAGAGGTGAATCTGGGACAAGAGGACTCAATGATTCACTCTCAGAACGATTCTGAAGATGATTCTTGTCGATACAGAAGATGAGCTCTAAATGCGAACTATATGCAAATCAAATTACAGAAAGTGAGAGTAAGAAGCACTTACAGCCAATGAAGGACGTGTCAGCTGTGAATAAAATATGTGAAGGAAAAGTATAGTGAATAAGAATTACAGCTTAGCAGTTATTGATTATTATAAAGAAATGGGTTGAGGTTGGCCAGCTTTTTATTGGTCATATAGAACTGTGTGAGAAATTAGACCAGTGTAGTTGACACAAGGTTTTAACGTTTATTATAGGTAATTTTCTGTATGGGCACATAGGCCTATACCAGGGGTGCCCAAACTCGGTCCTGGAGGGCCAGTGTCCTGCAGAGTTTAGCTCCAACCCCAATTAAACACACCTGAACCAGCTAATCAAGGTTCTTATAGGACACACAGAAACTTACAGGCCGGTGTGTGCGGCAACGGCTAGGAGCTAAACTCTGCAGGGACAGACCGGGCGCCTCCAGGCAACGCTGAGGTTGGGCACACTGGGCGACTCCGTTTGTGTTTCCACTTCTGATGGGGGTAGGTTGTCACAGTGGAACCTAGTAAATTTAATATATATCTAATTTGTCAATTACAACAATAAAAAAAAATTAATTAAAACAAAAAATTCATTAAACTATGTGTGTGTGTGTGTGTTCATACCTGTTTTGTTCAGTTAAATTTAGTTGTTTTGATGTTCAGTTTTGAATATACTACGCACCACACACACACACACACACGAGTCAGAACACTAGAAAGAGATATAGATATATATAATTCTAACTTGTATGTAAAAATGATTCAAATATAATTATTACAAATAAAAAATAAGAAAAATGTTTCAGACAATAATATGAATAGTATCATTAATAAATTGGATAGTGCACTAGTACATAGTACGAAAACATGTGACAAGCGGATCTAAGAGCCCGACTGGTATTAATAGAGTTTAATGTTCATTAAGTGAAATCTGGTGCTTTGAGATTGACATTTAATTTGGAGGGACAGGAATTTACTACAACTATTGTCAATTACTGATGGTTTTGAAACATAACTACAAAGCCAACTAGAGAAAAAATTTCTTATAGTCTGTGAGAATGTCATGTTTTGCGGCAAATTATTTACAGTTCTGCGATTTTTATTGTATTAGATCTTTATCTATGTTATTGGATATTTATAGTAAGATATTTTGTAATATATACGCTGTGAGTTTTCCTATTGAGACAGCATTTGTGTATTTACGAGTGTATGACTAACTCATGTGTGTGTGCGTGCGTGAGACCTGAGAAGCTTCAAATGCCAGGAGACTGAAATGTCTGTGGCAGTTATTGGGTTTAGAGTTTGAGTCCGAGCTCTGGAGGATCTGCTGACTGCATAGTTGCAAGCTCACTATAAAAAAGTGGTTTGGTGAACCAGCAAATATAAACATATTCAGGCAATTAGATCTAGTAATTAATCAAACCAAAGCCAATCTCCCCAAAATATACAACGACCAATGTCAATGTCCAACTTTATAGTGCCTTTATAGAGTGTAAAACAAGTATTTACACCTTCTTTTACGTGTAGGTAGAGGCATGCATAATTGCTATTTGATTTGACTCAATACACTAAACTTATAACTTAATATCTGAATTTCCATAACTAAAAATACACCCAAAAGACAGCATTAGTAAATCACTTGGTCCGAAACTTCCAAACAGACCATCACAGGACGTAATGAACTTCCATGCAGGACCGTGGCACCAACAACGCACACATTAGCACTAAACATACAAAATGAATCAGGAACAGATTCTTACACACAAGCTCTCAGGCCCATCTCCCACCTCAGAGCAGACGGTCCGGCATATCCAGAGTGCTGCAGCCGCAAACTGCAGGATTCCTTCCAGAGGGTGTGTAAGTGTGTGTGTGTGAGAGAGAGAGAGAGAGAAGAGACGGACAGAGACTGCTGCTGAGTGCCCAAGAATGAAAAGGTACTCAATCAGATGGAGGCAGAGCTGAGAGAGTGAGTCTATGCGAGACTGCCAGCATGTTAGTGGGCTTTGTCAGTGTGTTTGTGTGTGTATGTGGGAGAGGGTGGGATCAGCGGAACAGGGAAGGGCTACTACAGTAAAGGATGGTGAAAGAGTAGGAGGAAATGAAGAAAAAAAGGGAAAGGGTGGGGTCGATGCAGAGATTCCGTGCTTGATCGGCTAATTGGTCTTTCCCTTTGGATCATTGTTTTCCCAACCCAGTTTATTCCAGTTTAATGGGATGGTTCCGTTCGAGAGGAAGGTTTATGTTCCGCTTGGAAATGCGATTGAGGAGACAAAATGTGTGCATAACTAAAAAAAAAGAAATCTTATATATATTGAATGTTTATTGGTTTTAAACAAGGAAACATACAAAAAAGAACAACAAGTCAAAATTACAGGGGAAAAAAAACTATAGTGTGTGTCGTGCATTATCACACATAAAACTAAATCAGTGACTTGAATTATTTACTTAACTGTTTAAAGAAATTTCAATATTTAAGTATATAATTTAAGTTCAATATTTAAGTGAAATTATTTTTAAAAAGAATAAAAAATTATGTTCACTAGATATTGAAAATGAATTGTAATGTATACAAAATTAAAATTTTATATATATGTACAGTGGGGAAAAAAGTATTTAGTCAGCAACCAATTGTGCAAGTTCTCCCACTAAAAAGATGAGAGAGGCCTGTAATTTTCAATCATTAGGTATACCTTAACTATGAGAGACAAAATGAGGAAAAAAAAAATCCAGAAAATCACATAGTAGGATCTTTAAAGAATTAATTGCAAATATGGTGGAAAATAAGTATTTGGTCAATTAAAAAATTTCATCTCAATACTTTGTTATTATACCCTTTGTTGGCAATGACAGCGGTCAAACGTTTTCTGTAAGTCTTCACAAGGTTTTCACACACTGTTGCTGGTATTTTGGCCCATTCCTCCAAGCAGATCTCCTCTAGAGCAGTAATGTTTTGGGGCTGTCGCTGGGCAACACGGATTTTCAACTCCCTCCAAAGATTTTCTATGGGGTTGAGATCTGGAGACTGGCTAGGCCACGCCAGGACCTTGAAATGCTTCTTACGAAGCACTCCTTCGTTGCCCGGGCGGTGTGTTTGGGATCATGTCATGCTGAAAGACCCAGCCACGTATAATCTTCAATGCCCTTGCTGATGGAAGAAAATCTCACGATACATGGCCCCATTAATTATTTCGTTTACACGGATCAGTCGTACTGGTCCCTTTGCAGAAAAACAGCCCCAAAGCATGATGTTTCCACCCCCATGCTTCACAGTAGGTATGGTGTTCTTTGGATGCAACTCAGCATTCTCAAAAAGTTGAGTTTTTACCAAAAAGTTCTATTTTGGTTTCATCTGACCATATGACATTCTCCCAATCCTCTACTGGATCATCCAAATGCTCTCTAGCAAACTTCAGACGGGCCTGGAAATGTACTGGCTTAAGCAGGGGGACACATATGGCACTGCAGGATTTGAGTCCCTGGCGGCGCAGTGTGTTACTGAGGTTAGCCTTTGTTACTTTGGTCCCAGCTTTCTGCAGGTCATTCACTAGGTCCCCCCTGTGTGGTTCTGGGATTTTTGCTCACAGGTCTTGTGATAATTTTGACCCCACGGGTGAGATCTTGCATGGAGCCCCAGAACGAGGGAGATTATCAGTGGTCTTGTATGTCTTCCACTTTCTAATAATTGCTCCCACAGTTGATTTCTTCACTCCAAGCTGCTTACCTATTGCAGATTCTTCCCAGCCTGGTGCAGGTCTACATTTTTGTTTCTGGTGTCCTTTGACAGCTCTTGGTCTTGGCCATGGTGGAGTTTGGAGTTGGTTGTGGACAGGTGTATTTTATACTGACAACGAGTTCAAACAGATGCCATTAATACAGGTAACCAGTGGAGGACAGGGAGCCTCTTAAAGAAGAAGTTACAGATCTGTGAGAGACAGAAATCTTGCTTGTTAGTAGGTGACCAAATACTTATTTTACCAAAGAATTTACCAATTAATTCTTTAAAATTCCTACAATGTGATTTTCTGAATTTTCTTTTCTCATTTTGTCTCTCATAATTGAGGTAAACCTATGATGAAAATTACAGGCCTCTATCATCTTTTTAAGTGGGAGAAATTGCAAAATTGGTGGCTGACTAAATAATTTTTTCCCCCACTGTATGTGTGTGGGGTCGAATATATTAATAAATGGCTTAAAATGAAAAATCTTACGATACATATACTTAATTTTTATATATTAATCTTTTTATATAATATATTTTTTATATTTATTACCTATTCATGTTCGACTACTATAATGCATTTAATTTATAGCAATTCTAACATCTATTTGAATTTTTCCAGCTTGATAAAATATTTTATTATAATATTACACTATTAATAGATTATAATATTTACCTAGATTAATAAATGCTGTTTAAAAGACAAAGATGAAAAAATCTACTTGCAAGTACAGGCAAGTTATAATCACAGTAGGCTTCTCTGGTCACTCCAGACATTATATTGCTCAGTATATTTCATTACCTCCCCTTTACTTTCTCTCATATTTGTGCTCTCTCTCTTTCTCTCTGAGTAGGCAGTGCAATACAGCTGATATATAGAAAACCATCTTTTCGGTCTACCTTCCCTTGCATTTTGTCTCCTTCTATCTCACGCTTCCCATATGCTTGGGTCAGTATCAGAGTGACATGTGATTCACACTAATGTGCAGAACTTATTGGGAAGTGCAGCTGTAACATTGCAGACGTTGCATGGCTCTCTCAACTGTATGCCAGGAGTCACATGCTCACACTGCTCACAGCACAGGCCTGGCGGGGATGAGGTTACACTTCTCATGATAGTCGCACGTGACGACCAATCATTGTATGTGTATCACCACCTTTAATTGGTTTTGTTTTGAAATATTATCAGTCTGGTCTAAAACAATGACGTTTTTGTCTCTGAGATAAAAACGAGAGTTTGAAGCCAGAGGGGAAAACACTACGGTGGTGTAACATTAACATACTACAGCCATCACCAACAAGGCCATTACATAACCAGAGCAATACATCAGTAACTCTGCATTATTCATGAAGATGTTTCACAATGCTACTAATGTGGCTCCTGCAAAAAGGAAGCAACACCATCACTGGCTTGTGCCCAAAACACCCCTCTTCACAACCAAAAAGCTTGACTTACAGGGTCACACCAGCAGCCAGAAACTGTGTTAACAAGTATGGGAAAGATTATCCCCCTGTGGGCACTGAAATAGCGCAATGAGCGAAGTGTAACATTAGCACTCATTTGGAGCTCATTCAACAGGCACAAATGAAATTAAATGGCTGCATATGGTTAACTGTCTATTTGTTGACAGAGATATTTTCACTCAAGTGAATGACAGTTTACAGGATTACCTGAGATGTTTTATTGTCAGTTCCTGTCTTTGGACAAAAAACAAAAACAGATGAAAATGGTTGTTGCATTAATCTGATGCCGATGTCCACTAACATGAAAGTGAAAGTGAAGTGACCCATACTCAGAATTAGTGCTCTGCATTTATCCCATCCTAAGTGCACACACACACACACACACACAGAGCAGTGGGCAGCCATTTATGCTGCGGTGCCCGGGGAGCAGTTGGGGGTTCGGTGCCTTGCTCAAGGGCCCCTCAGTCGTGGTATTGAAGGTGGGAGAGAGCACTGTACATTCACTTCCCCCACCTACAATCCCTGCCGGAACGAGACTCGAACCCA
This sequence comes from Sinocyclocheilus anophthalmus, assembly GCA_018155175.1. Taxonomy (NCBI): domain Eukaryota; kingdom Metazoa; phylum Chordata; class Actinopteri; order Cypriniformes; family Cyprinidae; genus Sinocyclocheilus; species Sinocyclocheilus anophthalmus. The sequence continues at coordinate 1,166,965 of JADLZN010006938.1, read as the reverse complement.
CAACCTTCAGATTACAAGTCCGACTCTCTAACCATTAGGCCACGACTTCATTATTTGACTTAATTACATTAGTTTTTTATTATAATATATATATATATATATTATATATATATATATATATATATTATAGATATATATATATATATATTCTATGATATATTATAATATATTAGTACATTTTTTGTGGTCTGTTTTTCATTTTAATTTTATTGTAAGGTTTTAGTAGTTTTTTATTTTTCTTTTTAAATATGTTTCTATAGTTGTCTTTTATTTATTTTAGTACATCAATTTAATCTAAATGAAACTTTAAATAAAATTTTGTTATTTTATTTAAGTTACAGTTTATTTTATTTTGAGGATGATATTTTTTTTTTATTATTGTTTTAGTGTAGTTAACTATATTAACCCTGTCATCTGATCTCTCTCTGCGCAGGACTGACCAGAGCAGGTGCATCCTAAAAAAAGGCCTAAAAAATACATTATTTTAAATGTTACATAAAAATAGTTGTCCTTCTGAACTGAAAATCAACAAGCAGCTCCTTTAACTAACCTAAAAAACAGCCCATTTTACCCAATTAATGAAGTACCAAAAGTCCTCCATGCTGATCATTTCCTACGGTAAACCACCTTGCCTTTAACAGATCACAAAAGTCTTGGGGCAAAAATAAAATAGGATGGGATGAATCCACTTATCGTTTACACATTTTCACAGACTTCACAGACATGACTTCAGGAAAGACCATTAAAAGCGGTCCGTATGGATGCTTGCGAAAAAAGAACATTACTTTGGTCTATTTGGTGTAATGATTTGTTTTTTTGTGATTTATGTTCAAAAAACACATTATTTTCCATATAATGTAAATAATTTTTTCTCCTCTATGCCCCGCCTTTTTGTCGATTTTTACAAAGCTCATCGTTTCTGAAAAGCGAGGTGTGCTCTGATGGGCCAGCTATCCAGTGCTTTGTGATTGGCCGAATACCTCAAGCGTGTGACGGAAATGTTACGCCCCTTAACTTATTGTGATGCCTTGTCCGGCCGGAGTGACGAGACAAAACATTAAAACCCATTAAACGAGGCATTTGTTGCATCCAGTTGGGACATAATTATGGATTATAATTACTTATACTGTCTTTTTACGGGTTGCGTTGCATTGCGCCGCGTAAACAAAAACATGTCTGCATTTGTGATAGGAGAAAACAAGCCTACTCTACACTGCTCAAAACTCACTTTTGAATCATCAGTGGCAAATCCTTAAAATATGAACCGACTTACAGTCTGTAGTCTACTCTACCAGGATCAGGAAACAGTCCTCCATAAAATGTGCTGGACACATCTGAATATTTGGGTTGAAGTGTTCTGGAACAGTGTTGTAAATACAACTTAACCACTGATTTCTAGTCGTGTACTTTTTTTTGGAAGACCAAACAAAGTATTTTCAGCTTCACAACGAAACACACAGCGTCTTCACACCATGGCGGCGTTGGTGGCAGCCACAATAAAAGTTACGCCTTCTTTCTTTGCGTGAACATTTGGCCGGCGTTATGCAAATCTTCCCACATCGTGATGTAGACATGTGGGGGCGTGTTTGAACGTGGACCAGTCTTAACTTTTATAAAGAATATCTCTTTTAAAGTTTGAGACTTTAGTCTTTGCAACTTTAGGGATCTTATCTATTCACGAACAGCTTGTAACACTCCAAAGAGAAAGAAAAACTTGAAATCGCATCATATGACCCCTTTTAAGGCCTCTCTTTCCTATTCTCTCCTCAGAGATGATGCTGCCCAACACACTTGAATAGTGTTGGTAACAGCAAACGTACACCTCAGTACCAATCACTCTGCTGCTCTGTCAAGTCTGACTTCGGTTTTTCAAACAAAGTACACAAATATAGACCTCATATGCCATCTGACACATCTACACCGTGACTTTGATTCATTTTGCACTCTCTAAATAGACTTTTATACCCACTTTGATCCCTCAGTGTAATTTGTGAGAGAGGTTCTGGATCACCTTCTCAAATTCTTGGCTGGGCTCCACAAGCAGTGGCGGATTTGTATTGCTCAAAGGCAAGCCGGGACAAATCAGAGCCGCGCCCTGAGCAGATGCATGTGAGAGATTTATGGCGACAACATACTGGGGATAAATATAAAAACTGATCAGGAAGGAAGGGATGTTTGTTTGTAAGTCTGGTGGAGACAATAATATGGTTATGTGAAAAAGATTAAAAGGATTGTAAATAAATGAACAACTGAATAAATATGATTTTTATATCATTTAGTATATGTGGGAGTGTCTGTTTGTTTCTTGATAATTCCTCATTTCTAATATTTGAAAGTCACATTAGTCACATTAGTTACAATAAACATTTATCAATAAGCAGGGACGTTTATTTGTTCGGAGAATTGGGTGTATAATAATAATAATAATAATAATGCATTAAATCCAAATCCAATTGTCATATTTCGTTATTCCTCCTTTGACAGAGAAATGTTGTCGAATAATTTTCCTGTTAAATCATCTGTTTAAAATTTTTTTTTTAGAGAGATCACTTCCCTCCAGATAAGATCTGTCACTCATTTCATGACAGATTAATTCTTAAAAACACAGTTCTTTTTTCTTGGGTTGAAGTTACCAGTTTCCTTTTCCTAATGTGTTTTGATATCATTTTCACATTAAAGGCCACACTGAAACATTTAAAGATAAAATATGACAGAGACATACTAGCAACTGTAACTGTAGGAAGCAATGTGATAATGCCTAACAGAGTGTTTGAAGAACGGATGGGAGAGGAATCACTGGTTTAAAACGTCAAAATTGATTGAAATCTAATGGAAGGGTATTTTAGCAGGAACTGAATTTGCAGAGATGGAAGTGGATGTGAAAAAAAAGCAGATGAGAATGAAGAAGGGAATGCGGACTGAATCTTGTGTCCCATTAAGAAAAGCTTTTCAATAATAAAAAAGTATTTTCATTGTGGTTTTTAAAATGATCTTTGAGCAGTCAAGCAAACGAAACCACTGCTATATGCACATTTTGAATAAGAAAAAAATAAAAAGCATTAAAAATAAACTTTTTTTTAAAACCATGGATAATTTAGAAGGTCTTCAGTTTTTATCCATTAAAAACACACATTCCTGGACTTGTTCAGATATGACAGGAATATCAAAATCATTGGGAAAAATCGAGCTGAGCTGGCTTTTTTTCTGATTCCTATAGACTGAGAGATACATGCTGAGTGGCAGCTCTTCCCTGAACACCAGTACTTAAGAACTCTTACATTACACATTAATCTAATCCTAGCAATTTCCCTGGGCTTTTAACAAGAGTGAGGAGACAGGAGGCCAAAGAATAAAAGTGAGAAGTTCACTGGTATTAGGATCATAACAAGACAAGAAATTAAATCAATTTTTAACTTTGATCTCCAGCTTCTTCTGCTTGAAACTCAAGTTCTGACAAATATTAGCATTATGTCATACTCTTCTACAACTTCAGTTTCTTCAAGGGAAATGGGATGAATAAGGTTTCAGACATGTCTGAAACATGAGAACTTTTGTATTTTCGCTGTTACTAATCTGATTTCATATCATTTTGTCCGCCTACAAGACAGCAGGGGGCCTTAGCAGTGTTTATTGAGACAGGATTGGGATCTAATTCTATGTTGTGTAACCCTTAAAAGGAATAATCCTATTAATACAGAGTATTTCATCAGAATGACTAAGCTGGACATCGACCAGCACAATTTGCGTTCCAATTGGTTTGTATGTTTGGAAGGATAGTTTACTTTGACTTAAATTGTTTTTTCCTTTCCCAGTGATGAACCACTGAAATGTGGCTCTGCTGTAGATTATAATCATAAGGGATTATCTTTAGCTCTTTATCTGGTGTTGAGAAGGACAGAACTAACTGCCATGTGGTAAATACACGTGCGATCCTACGTAAATATTTCAGACTAATTTGATGGAAAGGTCCAGTGGGAATATAACCAACCCTTTGCACATCTAGGAGAAGGTAAGTGCCATAAATCTTGAACCATATGTCATTTATGTGCCTTTTATAATTTATGACATATTTTGGGACTAGAGTGGGCCTTTTTCTGAAATCAGTGGGCTTTGGTGCATAAATAATCACTGTATATTTGGTTTTTCCTTCACTTACAAGTTCTTTACCATTTCAGATGTTCCTCTGGTCATCAGTGTTCTCCAAGGAACCCCAGGTTCCTGGTCAGCGCTCGCCTGAGGAGTTGGTAACTAACATGCTGATGTTGGAGCTGGGCTCTTTGGTGAAGCGCACTGAGCGCCTCCGCCAGGAGAGGGCGACGGAGAACCGCAGGCGCAGCTCCTGTGTGGATTACAGCTGGCTGGCTGCACCTCCACAAAAGTCCTCCTATGAGATTCCAGCTGGGGAGATACTGGAGCTTCAGGATCTGTGTGCCAAGGTCTCTCCCTCCCAATGCGGTCCCCTCGTTCTCAGGTAGGCCTATGTCAGTAGTAGGCTAGACTTTGGTTAACAATGCTAGATCTCAGAGACCGCAACATGCGGGTTGTCATTGATCGGTTAACGTTACTTTAAGTGATTTTTAAGAAGAAACTTCTGTCGGTAAAAGTATTTTAAAGCGTATTGTTTTGTAGAACATCACAATTATATATGATATGAGAATAGTAAGGCCTGTAGATAAAGAGTACATGTTATTTAAGGAAAATATAGCCTAATTATATGTTCAGAATGACCTTTTTTTTTTCTCAAAACTAGTCTTTGGGGTAAAACGCCCCCAGGGGCATGGCTTAATTACTTGTAGTTACTCTGTTCTGAACCTCAAATCCTTTGTTTATCAGAATCCATCAATGTATTTAGTTAGTTTGAATAAAAGATTTGGAGAACTTATATTTAAAAATTACCTCAAGTTAGCATCAGGTGGCAAGTTAGCCAAAGCTAATAATATTTTTATGTTCAGACTTTTAGAAAATAGATGACACATTTTTTTATACATTTTAAGACCAAACCCAAACATAATACATAGCCAATTAAAAAAAGAGAGAGAAAAAAGAAAGAATTAGAACTGGGAAAAAATGTAAATAAATAAAATAACTACAAAACGATCATAAAATAAAGAATACAACTAATTATAGAAAATAGTAGTCATTGTAATACAAATAGTTAAAATCAACATATCGTAATCACATATAGATATATATATATATATATATATATTATATTTCACATTATCATATTATTACCATGAGGTGATAATCAAGACTTGAAGTCATCTATAAAGGTGACACGCCATTTATTGAGAAATGAATTTTCCCAGAACTCTTACATTTTCAGTTTCAAAAAACAAACAAACTGGTACACTGCCATTGGGAGGTTTTTGCGGATTATTAGATTTCCAGTGGTAGCAGAATTGCGCCTAGCTACAAGCGTAAACGATCAATATCCAGTTGTTTTGAATTAACTTGAGACCACATTTTTTGTATCTCCAAAAGAATTTCTATAGCGGCAACATCAAGTCTCACTTTTAACCTTTAGACATAGTTGTAAAATAACTGCCCCAAAATTTGCAACTAGGACAAGTAAAAACATATTACTCAATTGGCACAAAGAAGCATGAACATTGTCACATCTGTCTTACAATATTGAACTATTTCAGATAAACCTGGCCTGGAAAATGAATCTGGGTAAATAAATTACTTTAACTGTACTAGACTGTATTCTGTCCCAGTGCCCCGCCCACCTCCTACGCTATAATATTTTTAATTTTGTAATTCAGAATTATGATTATATCTTTTTCATTTAAGCTAAAACTGCCTGACTCTGATTTTTGCGTAAATTTAAAGTAAATACTTTGCCCAGACTGAGGTGCATTTTCCCCCCACCTGTGGGGGCATTTTAATTTACCTGTGGGGCAAAATGCCCCCTTGTTACAAATTAAATTTTTGTTAAAAATCTAATAACATGAAAACTCTGGGCATTTTTCATACTTGGTTTATAATTTATGTTATTGTCACTAAAACTGTGATAACTATTCTGGACACGTTTAACTTTTGTTTCACAGAAAAAAAATTACACCGGTTTTAGGTTTAGGGGTGTGGGGTAGGTGTGTATTATATGTACGCGAAACTGCGTTTCACAACGGAATCAGAGGCGTTCAGATGAGTCATCGCTGATACGCCAGAGACTTCTTCACTGTGCACGCCTGCTGACTGAATTCTGCACTCTCACGATTTCTCTCATGATCATAAAGAACAAAGTGCAGAAATACGTACAGTGTAGCCTAAGATTACTTTCACAGTGTAGACACCTTCAGTGTTTATAACAGGAGTGTTTTTTTAGATTGTTTCATCTCGCAATAGACTTTATAGTTCACCTTCAGTTGCTCGTTGTTGTTCTTTTATTCAATTGTGATCACATTAAATACAAATTGAGTAGTATTAAAAATATTTTATGACATGACACCCATATCTGATACTTGCCTAAAACCCGGGTTTGGTATGCTCGAAGTTATTAGGCTAAACTTATGGGTACTTGTCTGGAGTTTGGTTCAACTCTCTGGCGCCTCTTTTTTTTTTTTAAAGGGGTCATGTGATGCGATTTCAATTTTTCTTTTCTCTTTGGAGTGTTACAAGCTGATTGTGCATAGATAAGATCCCTGAAGTTGCAAAGACTAAAGTCTCAAAACCAAAGAGATATTCTTTATCAAAGTTAAGACTCTGCCACGCCCCTCTAAAATGGCTCGTTCTAACACACCCCACATGTCTACGTCGCGATGTGGGAAGGTTTGCATAATGCCACCCAAATGTTCACGCAAAGACAGAAGGCGTGGTTTCAGTAACCGCATTTATTGTTGAAGCAGCCATGTCAGGGAGACGCTGTGTGTTTCTAGGCGAAAGCAAAGCACTTTATTTGGCCTTCTGAAATTAGATGCATTTAGGAATCTTTAGGATTACTTACAATAGAACAGCAATGCATTTTATGGACTACCGTTTTGTGAACCTAGGAGAGGAGGTAATTCTGACTTTGCTATGACAATCTGGCACTTCTGAATCAGCTACTGTTTTTTTATTTGTTTAAGTATTTGCTATTGACTGTTTAAATGTGGAGTTTTGCGCATCGTGTTTGTGTGTGCGCGAGCGAGAGAGACAGAGAGAGAGACTCGTCATTCACAGTGGAGTCAGCTGTCTTAACCTCGGCTTGTGTACTGCATCATTACTGTGTCTTTTCCCCTTTCGGGCTTGAACTGATGGAAAAACTAACAACATTATTAACTGTCTAAGATATTTACTTTGAAAGCTGAAGCTCGCGAATATGGTAAGGGGCGTTACATTTTCCGACGAGTGCTTGCGGTGTTCGGGTTAATCACAATGCACTGGGTCAGCTGGCAGCTGACTGCGTTTGTTGGAAGGAGGGACTTTGTAGAAACTAAGCGTTTGAGAGAGGCGGGGCATAGAGGACTAATAATTTTTTTGACCATTAAAGCGTTAACATATTCTGTTACACCAAATAATGTTCTTTAAAAAAGCATCATATGACCCTTTAAATCATATGTGATAACGAGTTAGTGCAAAAGTAATCAGTACAGAATCAGAATCAGAATCAGAAGGAGCTTTATTACCAAGTATGTTTACACACACAAGGAATATGACTTGACGACAGGAGCTTCCAGTGTAGTACAAGTACAAGTACAAACATAGTGCAGACATACATGATAGTGTAGACATACATAGGAATAACACAGTAGGGATGTAATATAAAACTAATATAATAAAAAAAAAAAAAAAATTGAATAATGTACTATATACAGAAATAGAAGTATAGGAAAATTTTAATTGTTTAGGTAAATGTACAGATATGTTTATTGGTGTGCAGATAGATATGTTATTTACAAATTGTGCAGTTTAATATAAATATACTATGTTTGTTGTGATGGACGATGTATAATTATGAGAGCTTAATTGTTAAGACTGAGTATAGCTTGTGGGAAAAAACTGTTCTTGTGCCTGACTGTGCTGGTAGTCAGTGCTCTGTAGCGCCGACCAGAAGGCAACAGTTCGAAGAGAGAGTGGGCTGGGTGTGAGGGGTCCAAGGTGATTTTTTTTTAGCCCTTTTCCTCACTCTGGAGATGTAAAGATCTTGGAGGCTGGGCAGAGGGGCACCAATAATCCTCTCAGCAGTCCTGACTGTCCGTTGTAGTCGCTTGATGTCTGATTTGGTAGCTGAACCAAACCAGACAGTTATGGATGAACACAGGACAGACTCAATGATAGCAGAGTAGAACTGTTTCAGCAGCTCCAGGTTGAACTTCCTCAGCTGGCGGAGGAAGTACAACCTTTTCCCCCCCTGCTGGCCTTTTTTTTGCAATGGATCTATGTAGTGGTCCATTCAGTCCTGAGAGATGGGGGTGGGGGGGGGGGGGGGGGGTGTGTGCACCAGTAACCCCTTAATGACTCCACTGGCAGTCACAGTGGCGGTCTGAACATAAGGTGAGTGGGGGGAGTGCAGGGGGTTTTCTCCTGAAGTCCACGATCATCTCCACAGTTTTGAGCGTGTTAAGCTCCAGGTTGTTAAGACTGCACCAGACAGCCAGCTCTTTAACCTCCTGTCTGTAAGCAGACTCGTCTCCATCCTTATGGAATCAAAAAGTAGTCTAATTATATACCTCAAATGTGTAACATTACTATCTACAATTTTTGTTATGTAATTTGGAATCATTAACAGAATACAAATTGCAACTAATCTATCCAGCACTGATATGGGCTTAGAACAAACGTTTCGTGGCTACTGTTTAACTTACATTAAAAGTGTTTAAGCAGACTAACATATTTCCTCCCATCCTTAGCGACACGCAGAGCAGGGTAGTAACTGATTACGTAATCATATTGCAAAAATTAAGTACTTGTAATTAGATTAAATTACATTTTAAAATACTCTGAATCAGACTACAGTTACTTTTTTATTTTTTTTAACAGCAATAATACATTTATTGATTCTCCCTAATTCTTTTTCATCTTTTAAATTTTCCTTTAAAATAGCCTTCCGCTTATTCAGAACGTCTTCCAGTTTTGTGGACATTCACACAAAGACCAGTCACTAGTCGAGTGGCTATAATTACACAGCAAATTGAGAGGGCACACAACATTTGAACGCTGGATTTACAAAAATCATTTCCGTTTTAAGAAGTGTTTTCTCAGCATTTCAACATTTGCATCAACTACTAATGAACACATTCAGTTTTATTTGAATTATCACTCAGTAGGTTATTTAACCATGTATTACTATAGCTTTGGAACGCTTTTGTCTTTCAAGCACATTAAAATGCACAAATTCATGTAATGCAATTCATGTAACGCAAGGACTCCTAAGCCGAACATCTTTCACCTAATATCTTTACTTGAAGTACCCCAGAGATTTTTAAATAAATATTTTAACAATTAAGTATCACATTTGCATGTTCACTGTTCTCTGACATTGGTTAATGGTCACATGAAATGCAGGTAAACAAATAAATTATTACATTTTTTTAGTGAGTGTTTTATTTTGACTGATATTATTTAAAAATTGTAAAAAAAAAAAATTACATTTTTAATGATCTGCTTTTCATTAAACTCACTAATCCCCTGCAATTCCTTTACGAACGAGAGTTTTGGAAACCTTAATGTAATGTTTAATTAATGAACATGTTGTCAATAACAACAAATGGAATATAATTTCTTTGCATTTTTATATCAGTATGGTAAAATATTATCCTATTTAAATCAATGTAATAAACGAGTTAGGTCAAAAGTAATCAATGATTACATTATCTAAAATATGTATATAATTGATTACGTTACTGTCTAGTAAAAATCACATTGGAATGCAACAAAACATTTTTACTGAAATGCTAAATTGACCAAAAAAAAAACAAATTCAACTGCCTACCTTTTCTGTAGTAACCTTTCCTCATCAGCGGCACGACATGAAAACACATTAAAAATACAAAATCATACAAAAAAAATCACATTGGCTTGCAACTAAACGGTTGCATTGAAAAATTTACATTATAGCAACAAATTATTAAATCAAGTGATCGGCAACTAATAACTATAACTAATTTTAATAGTGATGTCGGTTTTCATAGCGGAGGACATTTTCCACTAAGTTAGCCGGACAGTGTCTTGATAGTTTTTTTTCCTCCTTAATTTTGAACAATATATCTATTGTTTTAAATTGTACTATTTAAAACCAGGTCAACATTTTTGTCAAATCCTTTGCATGAAAAGATCCATGTATGTTTTAAACCCCTCAAAAGTTTGCCATCAGCTAGTTAAGGCAAGCTATTGTAAAGTTACTCCAAAACATTCAGAGTAACTTGTATGGACAATAATGTTGGACGAATGCATGATTAAAACAAAACTTGAGCCAAAAGGAACTATATCTTTGAGCAATAATCTACTTTTGTTTAGGCTGAGGAAAGTGGTGACAGAGGTAGAGCCAGAGGTGACTGAGGTGTCTCGCCTGTTCCGTTCCATTCTGTGTAACTTCCTGGACGAGGCGGAGGAGGGGGAAGGCAGGGAGAGAGCACTGAAGGCTCGACCCAATCGCGGTAAGAGCATGTCTGTCATCAACCTGCGCTCACGGATCCGCATCAGCCCGCTGTGGAGTAGAGTCACAGTCAGGCGTGACGCTGAGGACCAAGCCGAGGAGGACGATGAGGATGAAGACAATATCCACAGAAACAGGATCAGGAGCATGCCTGATATCAGTGTAGTGGAAGAAAGAGCGCTGACCTGAACAAGCTATATTTGGAGTAGGAAACTCCAGGTACAAACTGGTAAAAACAAGTACAAAGCTGGTATCCTACGCTACACGGTACATATTAGTACCTTTTGAAAGGGTACTGCCCCAGTAACAGTTTTGTTGCTTTTTATTGAGAGTGTGGAAAGGTTCTATTGATATTAAAGGTTCTTCATGGAACCGTAGATGCTAATAAAGATCTTGCTGATTCATCATCATGAACCTTTTCTACACTTCCCTTCCTTCAAATGTGGCATATTTATCAAATGCAAGAATTAAAGAGTTTTAAAATGTCACTTTTCATTTATTTCAAAATTAACTTCATTATCTCATGAACTTTAATGAATCAGTAACTACATATGCTACTGTAAAAAAGAAAAACAGCAACAGACATTACAACAAAACATACATTTTCTATTTCCATTTTTTTTCAGTTCTTTCATTTTACAGTATGCATTTCACAAATGGTGGGGTGGGACTTTCCCCCAATCTCAAAGTCCAGTTAAACACAAATGAGTGTATTCTCTAAAAAACACCATTTACGTTGAGATCTGGAAAGCAGTATTCTCATGGACCCCCTGAGACCGTACACAGAGAAATACTGACAAGCTGAACCGCAGTGTACAAACAAGCTTATGAAGGATGATTAAAACACCCAATGAAATTAAAAATAAATCCTGTCTGAATTGTATAACTTTCATGATTCATGGCCAAAGGTTGGAAAATGTCACTAGATCCAAATACGGATTTCTCACCTGCTGAACTAGCTGTATTCACAAGTTGTGCAAAAGTGGTAATCGATCCCAAAATCCAAACTAGAAAGAATACACATTAAAAACCTCTAGTCAGTCACCATAAACGTGTAGAAGCATTACTGTCATTTGAGATGGCTTGGTGGTCTACTGCAGCAGGCAGAATATAAGAGGGATTCTGTTAAAAAGGTCTCAGAACACATGATGACTAAAGGCGTGTATCATGATTAATACCAATCAAAAGTCACCCAGAATTTGTTAAAATGGTGGTTCTTTATCCATGAGACGATTGCTGGCTTTACTCAAGGATATCTCTGCAATCTGTGTGATTTAGAAAAGCTAATTATGGACAATCATTTCCAAGAGTTTGCTCTACAGATACAGAAACATATCAGATTGAAATGTAAATGGACAAACTGTTGTAAATAGACTACAAACTGACAAATGCTCTGCCTATATTGAATTGAGGCTTATAAATATGAAATGCCATCCATTTTGAGGAAAACAATCACTAAAACAGAGCTCAGCGGCCAGTGAGCAGAGAAGAGAAAAAAGAAGACTGAGAGAACAGAACCCTTTCATTCATTTTAAATCTGTCCCTTTTAAGAGTGGAAGTCAGGTCATGAAAACCACAAAGACAATGAAAAAAATGATGAGGATTAGGAACATCTTGATGAGCAGCCAGCGGTTGTTGGACACAGACTGGAAATATTTGAGTATCTCGGAGTGCGCTAGCTCCACGTTCAGCTGAGTGTCCTCTACATTAGCATCAATTCTGTCAGGGAAGAGAGAAGTTCAATGGAAGGAATTATTGTTCGGTCATTCATAATGTAAATAACACTACCCTTTAAAAGTTTGAGGTCCGTTAGATGTATTTTTCTCAATCTTATGCTCTGAATTACTCCAATGCTTAGCATCACATGATCTTTCAGAAATCATTCTAATATGCTGATTTGATGCTCAAGAAACATTTCTTATTATTATCAATCTTGAAAACACTTTTGCTGTTATTTTTGCTATTTTTGTGGAAACTGTGATGCTTTTTTCAGTATTCTTTGATAAAGTTAAAAAGAAAAGCATTTATTTGAAACAGAAATCTTTTGAGAAAACTATTGCATTGCTGTAAAATAAAAGTATTAAATAATTTAAAGTCTCGCTGACCCCAAACTTTTGAATGGTAGTGTATGTGTGAAATGTTTAACTGGAGTCAAGATGCTGGCCTATTCAAAGCAACTCGAACCATTATTCTATCAAATCAATTGAAAGAAGAAAAAAAAAAAAAACTTTTTTATTTTGTTTATGAAACTGGTACCATTTACGACTAAAGGAACTGCTGGCTAACTGTCACTGTGGCAGTAAAAGAGCTGATTACAATGGCAGAGAGCTTTTCATTATGGTCATAGACAGTGATGACCAAACCACAAATGAAAGCAAATGGGGAAAAACACATTTGCTTATTGATTAGACACAGAAATTGGAACAAAAATAAATAAATAAAGACTGGTGTTTGAATTTGACCTGCATTTCTGGGTATAGATCAGAGTTATTTTAGTATTATTTATTCTCTAGTATTTATTATTCATGAATATTTTGAATTAGCTTTTATTTTTATATTTTCAGTTTTCACTTTAATTTTAATTAGTTTCAGTAATTCCATTATGTGCTTCGTCATTAGTTTTTTTTTTTATTATTATTTCTATTTAGCCCTTAATTTATTTTTCCGTTTCACTTACAGTTTCTCTCAAATAAGATCCTCCAGACATGAAGTTTGTTCCTCACCTCTGTACGGTCTCTTCCTGTTCTTTCACCATATGAGCCAGCTGCTGAAATATGGAGCCGAGCTCCACAATGGTGGACTCTATATTCTGCATAGTGTCTGCACGGTTCTGAATGTATGAATCCTAAACAAACACATGACAACAGAGATTCAAACATAATTGAATCAGTTTCCCTGCAGCTGTGCCATTACAAAACAGCCAGTGAACAAACAATACCCGTTCATTGATTAACTGCATCTGCTGACTAGAGCTGAGGTCCATATCTATAGATATATCTGTCTTCTTGGAGTCGTCCTGCATAAGCACTGAATTGTCTGTTGAAAGACAAGCAAAAGGGAAAAATAACTACGTAAATGTTTAAAGGTGGACAATGTGTGCTTTTTCACAAGTAGAGATGCTCTTACTGAAGCTGTTGGTGTGGAAAGAGGAGGATGAGGCAGGAGTCTGAGAAAATTGCTCTTGCCTGCTTCTCTGCTGTTTTAAGTTCTAAACCGAGAGAAAACACGAGAAAATATACATAAACAGAATTGTACCAGAATGGATCTAACACTAAAAAAGTAGATCAATTACCTCTGTTCTGACTTCCAGGACTGACTTGAAGTCACTTGACATCGAAGCCAGTTTGGACTACAAACAGAAAACGGTGTAATTTCAAGCGGAAGTCCACTAGACATCATTACTTTGTGATTGAGCACTACGGCCAGAGGTTAATACCTGTAATGAGACTACGATGGTGTTGGAATGTGTCTGAAGATGTCTGCCATTCTGTCCACTCCGTGATCGAACGACTTCCTGCAGGCCAGCTATCTGCTTATTTAGACTGTTAATGTCCTGAGTGAACAGACAGTTATGAAACAGATTACAGTATGAGATGAGCAGACAGAATAATGTGTCCTTGGCAAAGGGGAAGTAACAATCACCCTAACCTGTTTCACAATGTAAGTGAGTTCATCGATTTCAGTTGCTTTGTCATCAAAAAGGGACTTTCTTTTGGCAACTGTAGGTGAAAACAGATTGAGTTACACGTCAAAACTGTCCACAGTGGTACATGTGTGAGATGGCGAGGGAGATGAGATACTTACGGATTGTGAGCTTCTCCAACTTGGCAAAAGTGTTGCTGAGGTCTCTTCCAATTCGCCTGTTAATAAGATGCGGTCAATATTCGTCATGAGATCAAGTCGATGAAATAACACAGACCATTAAAGCTTAAGTAGGTCTGAATAAATTATAGGTCAAATGCAGTGTCTCGTGTCAATACTAAAGACAGTTGCAGGAAAAAGTCTGTAAACCCTCTGGATTTTCCAGGAAATTGGTCATGAAATTTGATCCGATCTTCAACAATAAACAAACAATAGACTGAAGTATGTGAAGCTTCAAAAGCTAACAGCAGTCAGGAGTCAGCTAAATGTTGATTCGCAAATTGTGAGTCTGACGTTTAGGTCAATCACATGATGGTCTTTATTTATTTTTGGTCAAATCTATTCATTTACTGACAAATACATTCAAAATATGACTTTTTTTTTAACAATGTCAAAAACGTCAATCTGATGATATTGTAGCATTTGGACCAATCAGACACAACTATTTGTTATATTTAACAAATAATATCTAACACCCCCTCACCTAAACAAAGGGCCAATTACGAGGGTCTATGGACCCTTCCCCCGAAATTCATCTAACACCTCCGAAGGCAGAACAGGCCTCTGGTTCCATGGCAACCAATGCTGATATCACTGGTTTTATTGCCCAAAGGAATGCGGGCAGAGAAGCTCACTCATTTTCCTCATAAGGCAGACACATAATGCCCAGAGAAATGGACTGTTCTCTAATGAATTCATAGGAAAACCTTTCTTTGAATGAACAAGCATATCCTTCAGGTCATTGTGTATGTTGTTACTGTCCTTGTATATTGTATACTGCAGGCTTATGATGGAACCACTCGTTCCTGTCATCTTACCTATATGTAATCCTACCATGTTTAGTATCTATGAATTCGTCTTCTGATGATCTAAACGAGAGTGTATATTATATGTTGGTACATAGGCAATATATTAGTGTTCTGAGAATCTTTAGTAATTTCGATTCAAGTTCCATATATAAATTACCATGCTTTCACACAAAGGGTCATAAAACTCCCCAGTATTTCCAAACTCCCGCTTGGGATTTCAGCCTTTCTCATTGGACAAGCTCATCCTGAGAGGCGTGAATCTTCTCAGACCTTAAAGGCCTCACATCAGTGACCCGCCTTCAGTCTGCGGTTCTGTTAGATTCTGAGAAGATGGGGATGTGAGCTAGAACCCTCCTAAGGACACCCTAAGTCTGCGCCAGGCCTCGGGCCTTGACTTTCCATTCACCAAGATCATCAAACTGGTTCTTTTTCATCAACCAACTTCAGCAAAGATCAACTTGAGCCTTCAGATTGCATCAGGACTCTCTGTCAGACAGACAAGACGTGCAAGTATCAAACTTAGTCTTATTAATACATTAAGTATTAGTTACACCTTTTTACAAAGGTGTGTTTGAACTAAGAAACTGATGTTTCCTTCAGGGTGTAGATCTGCTGAATATCAAATGATCCCATAGCTTCATGTTTTTATTTCTCTTCTCTTTACTGCCTAACTTTAAACTCCTGTTCCTATACACTGTATGCATGGGTGTATGTGTATGTTAGACTATTTTAAGTGTTTATGTAAAACCTTACTTGTATCACACTTGAAGTTGTTCATCGTTTGCTCATAACTGGAATCACTTAATCATGCAGATTTATGCTACATGCTCTGTGTAGTATTGTACAGTAAGAAAGTTATTTGCCTTAACCAGGAAATTACCGTTCTTATATTTGACAGACAGTTGACCCTGAGAGGTTAAGTAAATACTTACAGCGGATCTAAAATTTATAATTAATTATAACTAGTTATGATTAATTATCCATATTTCCCATGAGCTGATTCGCTACAATATCAATACATTAATGGCCTGAAAAACAAAAGCCCAAACACTAACATTCAAAGTTTTTTTTTTTGAAAGAAGTCTCTTTTGCTTACAAAGGCTGCATTTATGTGATAAAAATACAGTAAAAATTATGAAATATTATTAAAATTTAAAATAAATGTTTTCTATTTAAATATATTTTGAAATATAATTTATTCATGTGATGCAAATCTGCTGCGCAAGAACATTTCTTATTTGAAACTGTTGGTGTTTGCTTAATATTTTTTTTGTTGGAACATGATAATTTTTTTTTTTCCCCCATGATTTTTTTATGAATCAAAGTTCCAGAGTGCATTTAAATGTATTTACTGTCACTTCCTTGCTAAATAACATGCTAACATTTTTTAAAATAAATGTCTTAATTAATTACACTCTTTAATAAACTTTGATCAGTGACACAGCTTGTTGGCATTTGTTGCATCCAGTGGTGACATAATTACTGATTATAATGACTTAACTGTCTTTTTATACGCGTTGTGTTGCGTTGCATTGCGCCGCGTAAACATAAAACTCTGTCTGATTTGTGATCGGAGAAATGACAAACACAAGTGCTACTCTACACTGCCCAAACTCGCGTTTGAATCACCAGTGGCAACAAAAACAACATCTTCCTAGCGTGGGTGACTCCCCGCGTAGCACTGCGCTGAGGCCGGTATAGAGTGAGCTGAGGCGGGCTGGACTCCGCTTCGTCCATGGTGAAGGTTGTTGTATTCCCTCAGCGACCAGCACGGATAAGCTCTAAGCATGACGAAGCAGATATCATCCTCTTTTGGAAGGCCAAACAAATTAGTTTCGCTTTCACAACGAACCACACAGCGTCTCCATGACATGGTGGCGGCAACAACAATACTACAGCTAGAATAAAAGTTACACCTTCTTTCTTTGCGAGAACATTTGGGCGGCGTTATGCAAATCTTCCCACATCGTGACGTAGGTATGTGGGGGCATGTTAGAACGAGCCGTTTTAGGTAGGTCTTAACTTTTATAAAGAATATCTCTTTGGATTTGAGACTTTAGTGTTTGCAACTTTACAGATCTTCTTTATGCACCAAGAGCTTGTAACATTCCAAAGAGGAAGGAAAAATTAAAATCGCATCATATGACCCCTTTAAAAAAGCACCAACAAATTTTTTTTTAAAAAGTACAGTTGTAAAGAAAAAATGTTTACTTTTCTTTTTCATAGACACTCTTATACGTCACAATGTGAACCACACCTGGAACAAAAGCGCTCTCATAGCACCTAAGATTAAGAATTGCTGACTTGCATGAAGATGGAAAGCTGCCTTCAACCCAACTGAGACACTTCTACATGCTCTTAAGAGAGCAGCCACACCAAAGATCCCAAGAATATTGTACAACCTAAACAGTTTTGTTAAGAGGAATGGTGTCTGATGCGCAATAAACGTTGGGCTTATCCCAAAAGGAGTTAACCTGTTATTAAATTCAAGGGTTTACATACTGTTTCCACCATTCACTGGGAATACTGACACAGTGTGTTAAATTAAAACAAATTATACTCACATATACTCTGTGTTATTAATTTAAGCAGACTATGCATGTGTATTGATGCGACTTGATCAGAATCCAGGTAAATCCAACTTTCACATACTTTCCCCCTTGAAATTTTAGCGATTGAGAGTTTAACTCACTTAGCCAAGAGCGTGAATTCACTCCGCTGTCGGACTGCACTGTTGACAGCTCTGACAGGTTGTGCTCCATTCTGGAAAAGAACGAGAGAAAAACTTTGTGGTGTTTTTCCAACTCATGCTACCAGTATGTACACAAACTCAACTAAGGGAGACTATATTATTGAACCTATTAACCACTTGCAGGTTACTGGACAATATGCATCAGTAGTTATCGCACCTGTCTCCCCTGCAGGGACTTGCACACAGACTGAAACTCACTGGTACGGTCTCGACAGGACATGCTGAATGTGTCTAAGACAGGGGCGATGGGTGCTGGGACAGCCAGGGGGGTTTCCAGCTGCTGGACCAGCTGGGACTGGGTCTGAGACGGCCCAGTGTACACCCCGTCCTGGCTGCTTCTAGGACCGTGTCGCCGACGTGCGTTCATGGATGCACCAACTCATCACCTTATGATAAGGAAATAGAAATCAATGTTAAAGTGTGTTAAGAGCAAAACTCCCTTCCAATTTTACTTTACTTTTATTTTAATGTTAAGGATTCTTTGATGAATTGAAAGATCAAAAAACAGCTTTTACTTGAAATAACAATCTTTTGTAACATTATAAATGTCTTTACTGTCACTGATCAATTTAATTGACACAGCTGTTTTGAATAGAACACGTCTAGAAACTTCTGCTTCTCTATTGCCGTCATCTGCGCAATGTCACTGTTTTAAAAACAAAAGAATGCACTGTTAATCTGCGTATCTCATTATTTTGCAATCAGTTTCATACTCTTTTTATGAAAGCCAGCGCTTGTTAGCTGCTAAGCTAAATGTGTAGCTGAATATATGATTATAATGCTTTCATCGGTCAAACAATGAAAAACGTCCCACGCGTCTGAATACATGAATAAACGAGCAGCGATGATTTGTGATTTGTGAAGGGGAGATGACAACATATGAGCTGAAAGATACAAAGATTCATTTCTCACCACTCCGCCTCTCTGCTGATTGAACTGTGTGCAGGTTGTGAATATCCGGGTCTTAACACAGATAATTGACATCACTGCCACGTATTCTTTAAAGGAGAGCTCTTATTATTGTCAACACAAGGTGGCGCTGTGAAACTGTTTGAATTTAAGCTGATGCGGTGAGTTGAAGATATCACGCAGATGTATAGATACTGACATCATTGTTTTTTGCATCAAAGTAAAAGTAAAACTATCATGTTAAATTAGTCAAACACATGATTTAATTAAAATCTTTTATTAAAGCAATCAAAACATAGGCACCAGAATATGTACCATGTTTGACATTCTTTCATCGTTTGTCCTTTCTTCTTTTCTTTTTCGGTTAGGGTTAATCTTATCAATTAATGCAATTGCTTACTTTTACTAGAAGCAATGTCTGTTCTTATTTCGTCTTGTATGATGAATTTGCATTAAAAACAACTGAATGAAAAAATGTTTTTGAAAGTAACCGAAAGAGAAAAATAATTGTACTTAAGTGAACCACAAATGTTTTTCTTAAAGCTAAATGTTTTACATAATATTAAATATAAAAGTAATGTTGTTATTATGATATTTAATATATTAGTAATTTTAGTAATACGAATTCATTTAAATAACTTGATAAAATATAAAACAACTGGTTAAATAAACCGATTACAATTTCTGTGGCATGGATGAGCTGTTTCCAATAAGCATCATAGTTGGTCTCTGAAACGGTTCAAGAAGAAAAGAGAATAATAATAATTATTCGCTCATCTCATCATCATCATCCTTAAAACACCATCAGAAGTCAACTCTGCCACATCTAAATGTAAATGATATAGATATATGCTTTAAACAAGGTTCTATGAAATTATAAAGCAATCATGATTTTAATGTTAATAAAAAAAAAAAAAAAAAAAAAAAACAAAAAAAAACCAAAACCAAAAAAAAACAGACTGAACCTGTGCATTACCTGCATTGACACTGGCTGTCTTCAACAAACGGCAGCTCAGTAATCTCTTCAACATTCTGCCCACGCACATTCAAGGCAAGCTGCTTAAACTGTAATTTTGTAGTGGAAAAAAATTATAAAATTAAAAAATTATTAAATAAATGATAATAAAAAAAGAGAAGAAAAGCATATATGATGATGAACTGAATCAATAACATTGCCATACCTGCATCACAGTGGTGTGTGTGCTCACATTCACACACAGCATAGCCTCATCAGAGCAGCTGCAGAGGCACACATGAGGGGAAAATATGGAACGCCAAACGGGTCACATTTCGCCATTAACCAGACGCCTGGTGTGCAGAAAACGCCGTATTTTACGACGTTTTAGATGAAAAAACGCCGTAAAATACGGCGGTTTGTAGTACAGACAGCGTAAATTAGGGCGTTTTCACAGCAGAACCGCCGTTAATGTCGGCGTTTATTGATGCAATCCCAAACGCCGTTATTTTCGCCGTTTGGCCATCCATAATACGCCGTAATTTACGGCGCTCCATTTGACAAAGACGGTGTAAAAAACGGCGTTTTCTGTAATATTAAAATCAGCCCCTCCTTTTCTACACAGTCCAGCACCTTTGATGCACTAGGCAGTCAGACATGAGTAGTTGAATGGCGATCTACTTCAAGGATCCTGTTTATTAACGTTATGTGACCAACATTTGGACTTTCATCTTGTGATATTTTTACTTTTTCATTGAGGTACACGTGTGTCTTCGTCTTCTTTATCATATGTACACAAACTGTGCACTTTTATTATCCTTTGTGTAAGTTGATGTGTCAAATGCAGCTGGTAAGTATGGGTTTCTGTAGTGCTGTGGTCTGCGTTCGTCGCATCCGTGCAGTTTTGCTTTAGTGACAGGAGTTCTAGTCTGAGGTCCAATCTTCTTTTCTCTCCTTTTCGTTTGTTGTGTATTAGAATGTCTTTTCAATTTGGGAGAAAATGCCCTTTCTGCAAATAACAGAAATAACAGGAACATTTATTATCCAATAGCCTGTGCGAATAAGCTGAACTAAGCAGTGGAGTCGGCTTTTATTGTTGATTAAATTTGATTTCCCATGTGAAAGCGCTTGTTTTGCTCGTTTAGGTATAGGCTTGCTTGCAGTATGCCTTGAGTACAATATGGGTACGTTTCTGTTGAATAAAAAAATTTCAAAATGCTGGCCTTTTTCTACGGTGACGCACTGCTGCCACTATTTATCATTTCCACTCAATTATGTCCTAATAATGCTATGTCGTTAAAACGACATCATTTTCTCGTTTAAATGGCACATTTTACCGTTAAAACTATATAATAATAATAATCTTGGCTACAGCTCGTTAAGCTGTAAATAAATTTATTCAACTGAGGAAAAGAGAAGACTCTTTGTTTGTTTACTTGTTATAGGGATAATTTAACCAAACTGTTATCAAGGCTATAATCTTAAGTCTATTGAGCGCAAATAGTTCACTTTGTTGACAGAGGATAATTAACTGCGCCTACCAGCATCCGAATAGATCTGGAATAGAGAAAGTGTAAACCTGATCCATTTAAAAAAAGCTGATCCTGTGGCGTCGAGCGTAAAACGGCATCTCAGACAGCTTGAAGCATTTTGACTCTAGTTCGAAGCCATCTTTGGCCGAGCTCACTCTTCTACTTTTTCCAATCACGTATCAAACCGTAAAGGCATGTGTTCAGTAACATTAGGAAAATACTTGAATGCTTTTCAAAAAGAAAAAAAAAAACATAAAATTGGCCTAAAATTAAAAAGTAGTCGTAAAAAATGTGTTCCACTTATCTGCAACCTATACTTTCCATTTAAATACTTAAGGTTGGAATAATATAACAGACTTGTCTAAAAAGAAAAAAAAATAGGATTAACAAATAAAGTTCCAAGGTCAACCCAAACAAGCCACTGCAACTGAAGGCGTTTAGGAAACAAGCGAACACAAACTTCTGAATGCCAAATTTGAGCCCTTTCAATTGTTGCACAATCCTGGTACAAGTACCCTGTGAAGTAGCGTAAATAAAGCAACATTCGTGTTAAATGATGTCTCCTGGGAATGTAACGCAAATCCTTTCCTAAAACATCCAAGTAGACAGTGACAACGGGTAATATATTCGAATCCGTGCATCATTTCTTCATTCGTTTAAATCGTTTCTAATTAAAACCAAAAATGAAAAAAACGTTTTTTTTTGTTTTTTTTCCCCCACCACCCAAAAACCAAAATGAAAAAAAAAACTTTCCTTATTGTTTCCATGTATAATTCAATAAATAATTCAAATAATAAATTTGAATTTAATTAAGTAGGCCTAACAAACGCGGAGCTGATGGTGTTTTGTGTGCTGAAAAGCGGCGCAATTGACGGCGTCTCTAATGTTTAAAACGCCGCAATTGACGGCGTCTCTAATGTTTAAAACGCCGCAATTGACGGCGTCTCTAATGTTTAAAACGCCGCAATTGACGGCGTTTTAGGTGGCAAAGAGCGGCGCAATAGACGGCGTTTTAGGTGGCAAAGAGCGGCGCAATAGACGGCGTTTATGGACGTTTAAAACGCCGCAATTGACGGCGTTTTATGTAGTGTAAAAGCGCCGTAAATTACGCCGTTTAAGGGATAATGAACGCCGCAACTGACGGCGTTTTTGATATTACAAATATTTTATCAGTTGTTTATTATTCATGCAATACATATTGCTGTTATAGTTTCAATTAACCATTGCTATATGATAACTTTGTGCTCTTATGTATGTCTTTAGAATGATTTTGTTAAAATGTAACTATAAGGCTATACTGAATGAAATGGCATAGACATTTTCATGGCTGGTGTTTGCATATTTAATTTCAGTCTGTAACCTGTTGTTCTACAGGTCTGTATACTAGAGTTAAATGCTACCTTTTTAGGGTAAATTCCATGCACTATACTGTAGGAATAGGCTGCGTTGCGCGTGGGTGTGAGCACAATGCAGATAAGGAGCTCTGACTGGAAAGACTGCACAGTAGCCTATAGCCTACCTCTTGTTGGATTTATACGAATTAAATCAACTTGTTTTCGATTGTTTCATTTAAGTAGACAATTCAAGCTGTCTATAGATATAGAACCTATTTTACAAAAACAATTTGTAACGTTTTGTTGTTATTGTGGAAGTACACAAAATAAAGCAGACATTTATATTTCTTTCCTCTGTTATCACAATGCAAGGGATCGCGCCGGCGCCGCCGACCCGAGAAGTGCAGTGTTGCGCTTTGTATGAGATATAGGCTAGTTTATATTTGCAAGAGCCTATGCAGCAGCCAAACATGAAGAAAAGTTATTGAGACTAACTTGCTGAGCGGCACATCAGATGAACTCTTATCCTGCGTGATAGGACAGACATAGGCTTGAAAAGTGTTATTTCAGGGCCGCCCACGCACAATAGCATAAGCCCCCCCTCCCCTTTTTTTACTCACAAATAAAAAAATACGACTACTAGTTTAAAAACCAAATAATAATAATAATAGGCTAATAATAATAATAATACAACCCGCGTTGTCATTTCTCTTTATTTATTTTTGTTCTTATTTCGATTTGGTGTTAAATCAAACTTGACTCATTCAAACAAAGAAATATTCCAAGCCCAGAGTCGGTTCAAAATAACTGTTTTGATCTGATCATCTTAAACGAGTCATATCCTCTGGGTCTGAGTGCAGTTATTGGATAGCACTATATTATAAACATATTGGAGATTAATCCTAATAAACATGCCGCTACAATAAAAACCATGACATTATAATGCATTTAAAACAGTGTATGTCTATGATCCCTCCTGCAAGTAACAGCGGGCAGATCCTCGTTTCTTTTTTTTTTTTTTTTTTTCTTATCTCCGGACCTATCGACAGCAGCGGACACTAGGATTAGCTCGCTCCCACGTGAAAATATATCTTCTATAACAGGAAAAAACATATCGATTTTAGGACATATGTTGTTATTACGAGAAAATATATAGTTTTAACGGTAAAATGTGCCATTTAAACGAGAAAATGATGTCGTTTTAACGACATAGCATTATTAGGACATAATTGAGTGGAAATGATAAATAGTGGCAGCAGTGCGTCACCGTAGAAAAAGGCCAGCATTTTGAAATTTTTTTATTCAACAGAAACGTACCCATATTGTACTCAAGGCATACTGCAAGCAAGCCTATACCTAAACGAGCAAAACAAGCGCTTTCACATGGGAAATCAAATTTAATCAACAATAAAAGCCGACTCCACTGCTTAGTTCAGCTTATTCGCACAGGCTATTGAATAATAAATGTTCCTCTTATTTCTGTTATTTGCAGAAAGGGCATTTTCTCCCAAATTGAAAAGACATTCTAATACACAACAAACGAAAAGGAGAGAAAAGAAGATTGGACCTCAGACTAGAACTCCTGTCACTAAAGCAAAACTGCACGGATGCGACGAACGCAGACCACAGCACTACAGAAACCCATACTTACCAGCTGCATTTGACACATCAACTTACACAAAGGATAATAAAAGTGCACAGTTTGTGTACATATGATAAAGAAGACGAAGACACACGTGTACCCAAAGAAAAAGTAAACATATCACAAGATGAAAGTCCAAATGTTGGTCACATAACGTTAATAAACAGGATCCTTGAAGTAGATCGCCATTCAGAACGACATTCTACTACTCATGTCTGACTGCCTACTGCATCAAAGGGGCTGGACTGTGTAGAAAAGGAGGGGCTGATTTTAATATTACAGAAAACGCCGTTTTTTACGCCGTCTTTGTCAAATGGAGCGCCGTAAATTACGGCGTATTATGGATGGCCAAACGGCGAAAATAACGGCGTTTGGGATTGCATCAATAAACGCCGACATTAACGGCGGTTCTGCTGTGAAAACGCCCTAATTTACGCCGTCTGTACTACAAACCGCCGTATTTTACGGCGTTTTTTCGTCTAAAACGTCGTAAAATACGGCGTTTTCTGCACACCAGGCGTCTGGTTAATGGCGAAATGTGACCCGTTTGGCGTTCCATAGGAAAACACCTCTGTGCATCACCTCAGGGAATTCATGCTCAACTGGAACTAACGTTTCACGTGGCTTGCAAAGGCTGCTGACATATAACTTCCATGCTAAAAGAAATATACATAAATAAAAAAAATGAAAAACGAATGAATGGAGAACACAATATAACAAAGACACGTAATATCTGAGTTCTCTAAGAAACATTGTTGAAAACAATTATGGTCTATTCAACTTGATTCCTATGAACAGTACTTCTAAACAGACCAATGAGAAAGAGAGAGAGAGTATACCTTGAACAGACTTATGACCGATATTTTGATTGTGAGGATGCTGTGGGTTAAAGATACAACAGTTTGGTTAATTTCGAGGCTTATGTATTAGTGACTCATTAATTCCAAATGTTTTTTTTAGTGTTAAGGCATTCCGTTTCAGAATTACCAACAGCTGGAGTCACTACAAGGTTTGGCGTAATCTGCACGTAAACATTTTGTTTTTGTCTTAATAGGGTGTATTGGCCATAAAAACAGAGAGGCAGACCGAAAACTTGTGCTACAAATTAAAATAGTTGTGTTCAGGGGCGTAAATTTCGTCTAACAGTAGGGGGGGACAATAAACATAAAATTTCTCAAGAGCAATATTTGAAGTGGACACAAGGCGGGTGGTAGCATATTTTCTTAGCGATAGATGCTATTTACACTAAGTGCAAATAGCTATTTATACTATATTAAAATAGCAGGATATTCTGGTAATTACTTATTGCCAATAGTGGCAATTATCTGCACCTCTGCATTGTAATACATTATAAAAGACAGGTACTGCAATATAATTATTGAGTGTAAATTTGAATTGTAATTCAAATTATTGAATGGATGCCACCTTATTGGGACAAAAGCCCTCCCTTCACCTAACCCTACCCGATACTTTTTCAACTTTTTGATTATTTTCTTCATTTTTATTTAAAAAAATACATGCTTTTCTGATGATTTGAAATTTGAAAGGAGAAGAGAAAAAAAAGTTCGACAAAAGGCAGATTTCGACCCGAGTCTGCTAGCCCGTACAAAAGGTGGATGACACGCGTTTTTCTATGCGCCACTGGAGCTGACGCCTGCCGGCCGTCTTGCTATGTGTGACTAGCCAATACACGTGTGGTGGATTGGAATTAGTCTAATAGCTTTGCACCAAAGATTTTTTATTCCAACGGTAAAAACAGTTGCCGACAGAAAAAAAAAGGGGGGGAAATATGCATGCAGCACCCCCAACGTCCCGCGCCGATATGTATACAGAGGAAAGCCTACTACTATTAGTGCAGCAGGGAGACCGTAAATCAGACAACTCCTCGCTGTGGTGCTCGCGCCGTGACAGCGCTCGTGTGTGTCCGTTGTATCCGTCACAGTGTTGCCAAGTCCGCGGTTTCCCCCGTGGAATTGGGCTACTTTAACACTGTTGCTGCGGGTTGTTTTCCATGTCCGCGGGTGAATAACGTGGATTTGAGCCCAGGATTTTTTTTACCGGGGGACCCCTCGAAACGTGGTTAGTTTTGAGTAGCAATTGGGTGGGTTTTGTTATGAAAACCTGGCAACTATTCCCCTCAAGCAGGTTATTATTAAAGTTATTATTGCTAACATAGCGGATTTATCGAAAAATTATTACATGACAGAATCTGTATTAAGAGGAAAAAAACTAATCACCTTCATTCGATATGTTTAAGGAAGAAACGGAAAGTAGCCCTTGACAGCATTACGTACTGGAATTCATCAAATTGGCGTTGTTCTCTCTCACGGATGTGTGGTGGGTGTTGTTGTGTGTAGGTGATTTGTAAAAGACGGGAAAGCAGGCATTGGACCAAAGGATGGGCAAGGGAGGGGGGGAGAATGTTTCTAAACCTTAAAACGCATTTTGCCGTTTGTGTTGGTTACTACGTACAATGATTAAGTATAAAATTGTTATTTACAAATGCACAGCCGGTTTTAAATTATATTTTAGGCGGGACAACATCAGCTGGGGTGGGGGTACTGCCCCCCCTCCGGATTTCCGCCTGTGGTGTGTTACATCTCTCCTGCCTAAATCTATAAAAACAGTGTTTCCAAACCGGTGTGCCGCGGGCACCGTCTGTTGAGAGCAGGGGTGCTGTGTAAAAAATTATTTTTTTATATTTTAAATTGCTAAAATTTTCAAAAAAGCATCTATTATAATATCCATTTCTGATGTCGCCAATAATTAGAGATGCACCGAAATTCGGCTGCCGAAAATGAGTTCACCTCAGGTTTCACTTTCACTGGTGTGACGCTCTGCGTATCATCTGCTCTGTGTGTGTTGCTGCGCTCCGTCAGTAGCGCCACTGGTGTCCGTTCATGATCATCGGATACAGCATAAGTCGACTCAAAAATTGAGCGACAGAACAGCGAGTAGCCTGAAGTATGTTTCTGTCTGCTAATAGCCCTACTGTGCCTGTACATGGTGTCGGGGTACTGGGCAACCTGGTATAAGCTGCTCTCTCATCATTGAGAGACTAAACCGCATGTTATGCTCAGGGTGTTCTGATACACTATAAGCTACGTTGATAGGGACACAAGAAGCAAAGGGACACGCTAAACGAGTCAGAATTAGAGCCAAGGAAGAGAGTGCGAACAATGTGGGCTGCGGTTTTTGAAAAAAGAAAAAAAAGTTAAATATCTTACCCCTACTGTTAGACCTACCTGAAAAAACTAAAAAGCAATTTATTTAATACGAAGGCCTGTCGTTATTTTTTATTTATGCTATCAGACATTAATCGTACCTTTCTTTTTTGTAAGGTGTTATATACTGACTGAACATGGCCATGATTGGCATTTTTTAACTAGGGAAACATTCACAGTTGGACCACATAAGAGTAGTACTCTGGCTAGGGAGGGCCATGCACCAAAGCGGAAACAGGAATAGCCCCACTGTAAAATTAAGAAAACACTGAGTGAGCAAAGATTTGTTCTAGTTATAATGGTAATTAAATGGTTACATATGTATAAAAGCCTACATTAAAATCTGTCATATAAATTGGTCTCTTCATTAGAAATTAGCCTACTGATTGCCACCATTGATTGTCAACATTTTTTAATAATATAAAAAATATCTGAATGACATTATATTCTGCAGTTCTTCCATTTTGTACCGAATATCTATACTTTTCAAATTATCATATCGAAGGTAGAAAGAAATCAAAATATTGTGACCAAAAATTATTTTGAGGGTGCCAACACCCACAAGTTGTTTAAAAAATTTCCAAAGGGTGCCGCGACTAAAGAAAGGTTGGGGAACACTGGTCTAACAGATGAGCCTAAGCACGTACTCCATCATCCGACGTCATTCACCAAAACACGTACGCTGTTTACACAACGCCTACACCCTGCAGAAAACAAGTTACATACACTGCCTAAAGAACGTAATAACGGCTTCATGCATGTAAAAAATCACGGCATTTATTAAAACAGTTTTACTGCCACTTAACAATCAGCGTACTAGGTAGGAAAACTAAGATAACGGAGAAAACATTTAGCAAATATACAGGTGCGTCTCAATAAATTAGAATGTCGTGGAAAAGTTAATTTATTTCAGTAATTCAACTCAAATTGTGAAACTCGTGTATTAAATAAATTCAATGCACACAGATTGAAGTCGTTTAAGTCTTTGGTTCTTTTAATTGTGATGATTTTGGCTCACATTTAACAAAAACCCACCAATTCACTATCTCAACAAATTAGAATACTTCATAAGACCAATTTAAAAAAAACATTTTTAGTGATTTGTTGGCCTTCTGGAAAGTATGTTAATTTACTGTACATGTACTCAATACTTGGTAGGGGCTCCTTTTGCTTTAATTACTGCCTCAATTTGGCGTGGCATGGAGGTGATCAGTTTGTGGCACTGCTGAGGTTGTATGGAAGCCCAGGTTTCTTTGACAGTGGCCTTCAGCTCATCTGCATTTTTTGGTCTCTTGTTTATCATTTTCCTCTTGAAAATACCCCATAGATTCTCTATGGGGTTCAGGTCTGGTGAGTTTGCTGGCCAGTCAAGCACACCAACACCATGGTCATTTAACCAACTTTTGGTGCTTTTGGCAGTGTGGGCAGGTGCCAAATCCTGCTGGAAAATGAAATCAGCATCTTCAAAAAGCTGGTCAGCAGAAGGAAGCATGAAGTGCTCCAAAATTTCTTGGTAAAAAGGTGCAGTGACGTTGGTTTTCAAAAAAAAAAACAATGGACCAACACCAGCAGATGACATTGCACCCCAAAATCATCACAGACTGTGGAAACTTAACTTTGGACTTCAAGCAACTTGGGCTATGATTTTCTCCACCCTTCCTCCAGACTCTAGGTTTCCTTGGTTTCCAAATGAAATACAAAAACTTGCTCTCATCTGAAAAGAGGACTTTGGACCAATGGGCAACAGTCCAGTTCTTCTTCTCCTTAGCCCAGGTAAGACACCTCTGACGATGTCTGTGGTTCAGGAGTGGCTTAACAAGAGGAATACGACAACTGTAGCCAAATTCCTTGACACGTCTGTGTGTGTGGTGGCTCTTGATGCCTTGACCCCAGCCTCAGTCCATTCCTTGTGAAGTTCACTCAAATTCTTGAATCGATTTTGCTTGACAATCCTCATAAAGCTGCGCTTCTCTCGGTTGGTTGTGCATCTTTTTCTTCCACACTTTTTCCTTCCACTCAACTTTCTGTTTAACATGCTTGGATACAGCACTCTGTGAAACAGCCAGCTTATTTGGCAATGAATATTTGTGGCTTACCCTCCTTGTGAAGAGTGTCAATGATTGTCTTCTGGACAACTGTCAGATCAGCAGTCTTCCCCATGATTGTGTAGCCTAGTGAACCAAACTGAGAGACCATTTTGAAGGCTCAGGAAACCTTTGCAGGTGTTTTTAGCTGATTAGCATGTCACCATATTCTAATTTGTTGAGATAGTGAATTGGTGGGATTTTGTTAAATGCGAGCCAAAATCATCACAATTAAAAGAACCAAAGACTTAAACTACTTCAGTCTGTGTGCATTGAATTTATTTAATACACGAGTTACACAATTTGAGTTGAATTACTGAAATAAATTAACTTTTCCACGACATTCTAATTTATTGAGATGCACCTGTAATTTAGTCACAATGCAATAGCACAGACTGAAATGAATATATGAATCATGTTCCTATAGTAAACGTTTGCATTTTGGCAAGAAAAGAAAAGTTTAATTATACCTGAACGTCCATCCCAAATGCCTGGTGGCACAGGACGAGATACAGCACACACAGAAAAACTCGCATTATTCTTGAACTGCTGCCTCGCGAGACAATGTTAGACTGCTGATCATTCAGATTACTCCGTTCACTTGAATCCCATTTCCCGATGGAGCTGTTACTCACCATATGCTCATAACTGAGATTGCAAAATATATTCAAATAGTAACCTTTTTACTTAAAAACTTATGACATCACACCTAAACTCAATTGTTTCATTTTTAGTCTTACAAAAACAGGATGTGTTGCTTTAAAAGTGACATAACATATTTGTAAAATAAAATATCGAACTCTATACAGATTAATCATTTTGTAACCATCTCCCATTTGAAATACAGTTTGAGTAAAAAATGCATTCACACAAACATTCACTTAAAACCTTAATTAGTTTTGCACTTTATTCTTCAAAAAACAGCAGCAAATGAGTTTGTGCACTAGGTGGAATGCAATGTATATCTGTGTATGTGTAACTGTCATTCATAGATTCAAGATCTGTGTCTGAATGCACTAATCACTGACATTGACACTAATCAAAAAACAATGCCTTTTTTTCCCAATATCACAAAGACTGAAGGTCCCTTTTGGTATTTCAAGCCATGTCAAACACAGCGTATACACAAACACTGAATTAAAAAGACAAGATTTAGCGCTCGCCCCCCTCACACTGGATTACATAAAAAAATAAACAGTACATGACAATCTTAAAAATCAGTTTGGTTTTATCCACCTATTAGCAATGAAAATGGTAAATTTAAATGCTAGAGTGCAAAGTTTGATTTTAAGAAATACGGTAAAATGACACCCCTCAATCTGAAGCTCTGCAATTAATCAGACTTCAGACAACTACTAGTGATTGACAGAGGTATGTTCTGAGGAGTTCTGGGATGTGCTTTGGAACAAATAGGCAGGAGTCAAAGATTTACGAATGCAGGAAAGCGAGTCTGGTTCTCAAACCAGACCTCTATACGCAATGCTGGTGTTCACTTTGAGTGGGACATTCAGTGGATTCTAAACCCACAGTTAGTCTTAATCTCAGCGCTGATGCATAAAAGAAAGTTCTGGTCCTCAAATGGTCATGATGATGGATGTCCTGGCAGACCATCAAATGAAGTTCAGCCTTTCCCATTGCCCTCGTCAGAACAGCTTTATCATGCTTTCTCTTGACTTGCCAACTCCCACCCACTTCACTGAAAAGAGAAAAAAATCATTTTGATATTTCTAAGCATGCCAGTAGGTTATATTTTTGTTGATGCATATGTAAGTCATCTATACAGTATGTGTATTTACCTGGAACCTCCAGGAACTTCTCGATAAAGCAAATGTAAGATTGTGCCTGTGAAGGAAGCTCATCAAAACTGCGGACTCCCTCAGTACTACAACACCAGCCAGGAAACGTCTCATAAGTCACTTGAACCTTTGTGAGGACATCCATGTTTGCTGAAATATACAATTATATGGTTCTATGCTTATACTGTACATGTTACAATATTACTATACTGCTTATGTGTGAATACCATTGTAATGTGTCAGAAATATGAAAATGTGTAACAAATAGTCAACTTACCAGGAAAACTGGGAAGAGGCTTTCCATCAACTGTGTAGGTTATGCCAATCTTTATTTCCGGCAATGTGTCAAGAATGTCCAACTTGGTCAGAGCAATGCTGAGAGAAATAAAAGGAAAAGTATTGTTAAATGAATTAACTAACCAAGCAACTAACAGTTTACCTGTGCCATAGCTAAAATATTATTATATATATATATATAATATCTATATATATATAAAACTTATGACAACTGGTTTTTCAACATTGAAAATAAGAAATGTTATTGAGCACCACATACGCATATTAGTATGATTTGCCATCACAGTAATAAATCACATGTTAAAATGCATTTGAATACAATATCATTATTTACAATATTACTGTTCTACTGGTAACATTTTTGATTAAATAAATGCAGCTGTATTGAGTATTTAAAAGACTTTAAATTTTTTTTTTGAGTGTTAGTGTATGTAAAACACTTAACAACTCACGCTGAAAAACCATTAACCATGTGGGCATAGCGAACCAAAACCAGGTCCAGCCATCCACAGCGCCGCCGCCTGCCTGTTGTTACACCAAATTCCCTCCCTCTGCTCTGAAGCAGATCACCAGTGTCCTACAAAACATCAAAAAGAACATTAACAATTTTCAAATATAATACATGTGAGGGAATACCACACAGTCACTGACACACACTCACATTATCTTGCTCAGTAGGGAATGCCCCTACTCCCACTCTGGTGGTGTAGGCCTTCACCACTCCATACACACGGCCAACATGAGATGGGGGGACCCCAAGACCTGTGCAAACACCTCCGACAGTACAGTTTGATGAGGTCACAAAGGGGTAAGTCCCTGAAAGACAAGGAAACATTAGACATTTGCATCCTTCACACTGGCAAATACACTTTCCACTGTCCTCAGTTTCAAAGCACACCAGTGGATCTCCCATTTTATGCAGGATTGCTGTTCATACCGAAATCGATATCCAGTAATGCAGCATTGGCTCCTTCCACCAGAATCTTCTTGCTTGGCCCGTTGAGGGCTTTGTGCATGAAATAAACCCCATCAGTTACTAGAGGACGTAACCTCTCAGCATAACCCTGTGGGTGAAATGGAGAAAATATTTCTCTGCAAGTTCATGAATGAGCAGTTTCGCAGATCATATTGAAAGATGCCAAGACGCTAATCACCTTCAGTTGCTCAAGCTCAGCGTCAATATCAATATTAAGGTTAGGATATGTGGTCTGAAAATGACCAGCCAGCACCCGAAACCTGTAGAGAGATATTTACATGTATTTATCTTTCTGCCATGAGGGTCAATCTTATCTTTCTGCCATGAGGGTCAATCTGATCACTGAGGCATTGATTTGTAGCCTACAATAAGAATATATAATTGCCATAAAATTATAATGTGAATTAAAAATGAATAATCAAAGTTACAATATTAAGACAAACAACTGACAATTAGGATTGCATAAACATGCAGTTCTAAATTTCAGAGAAAAAAAAAAGTCTAACAAAAGCAGATATGCTTATCTTCATATACAGTTTTCTGAAAAATTGAAAAAATATTTTATAATACTCACTTTTCCTCAAAGACTGAAAAGTCTGAGACCAGATCACACACTCTCAGTCCATTACGTGCTGCTTTGGAGGAATATGCAGGTCCAATGCCCTTCTTAGTGGTGCCCAAACTGAAAAACAAGGGAGGGTGAACTCAATATTAAAATTGAAGAAAATTATCTACAAATGAAGCTTTTATAAGGTCAAAAAAAAGAAACCTCACTTCTTCCCTGCCTGCTGCTGTCTCAGCTGCTCCTGTATCCCATCAACGGCTTGATGGAAATTGAACACTACACAGAAAAATAGAAGAGCTCTAATTCCAACGGAATAGATATGGAGTTTCTTGGTGTTTTTATTTGTCAGAGACAATGCTGCACATAGTCAATGTCATCAGGAATAAACTCAAATTACTCAAGGCCCGATGAAGTCAAAACAGAACCATACCAATGTGTGCCCGGTCAGATATCTTCAGTCGTTCCTCCCATCCTTGAAGTCCTAAATTAAACAAAGCAAAATTACTCATTAATAGAAAAAAACCCAAATACCTCATCTAACAGAGCCGGGAGATTTTTTGTTTTTATTTATATATATATATATATCTTACGTTTTCAAGTATGTAGGGCAGGTCACGAGTTTTTTCACCTCCTGGCCCACTCTCCACTTGTTCTATGTAATGAGTGACTTGTTTCTTTGTTCTTGCAACAACCACAACTTTGTAAGGAACCATGCTCTTTTTGCATAATTTTCATATTGGTACAGTGGTACCTTTAAGTAAATACGACATTCCTTACATGCTCCAATTTATTCTAGTAAAAAAAAAAAACAAAAACAAAAAACTACCGCAGTGGTCACCAGCTTATATTATTAATATTTATTTTTAACGGTGTTGATTTTGCAGTAAACAATTTGTCTGTACTTCGTAACAATAGCGTGTATATCCGGCATTAAAATGTTTTTTTTCATGAGGGGCAAAAAACATTTTAAATTTTTTGAGAGAAAATGCATTGAGATAAATATACAGAATATCTTCAAAATGTGCAAAAATATAGAGATACGACTTTTAGCTATATAGCCCAGACCAAATAAATAAGTATTTTAAATAAATA
Organism: Sinocyclocheilus anophthalmus; assembly: GCA_018155175.1. Classification (NCBI taxonomy): domain Eukaryota; kingdom Metazoa; phylum Chordata; class Actinopteri; order Cypriniformes; family Cyprinidae; genus Sinocyclocheilus; species Sinocyclocheilus anophthalmus. The sequence goes on along the minus strand of JADLZN010006938.1, from coordinate 1,132,558 downwards.
GATTAATCAAACGATATTACACAAATAATCAACATTTTGTATTTTACTCCATAAACAGATTTACCAACTTACCACTGCCTTTCTGCGAGTTCTTCTCAGCCTCCTCAAAAAGTCCTGGCAGGTGTATCACAACACCATTTCCTGCGGGACAGAACAAAAAAAAAAGATCTCAGCAAACAACAGCAAGTCAAAAGTTCAAACAATGAACTGAGGTTAATACAGAGAAGACATAAATACATACTTTTAAATGAAACTCGGTAAAAACAAAAACAAACAAAAAACTAGGAGGAAGGTCAAACAAAAACATACCAATAAAAGAAATGGCCTTTTTGTTGAGAACGCCGCTAGGAAGCAAGTGAAAGTCATACTCCACCGAGTCCACCACCACTGTGTGTCCCGCGTTATTTCCTCCCTGATAATACACAGCTGTTACAAACATGAACGCAAGTATCGCGATAAGATACAAATTTAGCCGCAGGAAACGTTACATCACTTGTCCTGCCAACAAGTGGCGATGGCAAAGAACAAAATAAACTTTGTTCATTATAAGGTTAGTGTTGCGACTTCTGCAAGTGATTCCTTCTGCTTTTACCTCAGTCTAATAACAGCAAGCCTCCAACAGTACAGAAATAACGTTAACGGCTGCGCAAACTCTCCTTAACACAAAATGACTAGCGGTTGGATACGTTACCCACCTGGCATCTGCACACAATGTCGGCGTCCATTGCCAAGAGGTCGACCACTTTCCCCTTCCCCTCATCGCCCCACTGAGCTCCCAACACGACGGTCACTTTATTCTGGGGCTCCCGCAGGATCCGCAGAGAGTCCACGCTGTCTCTGGAGCGCTTGAGCGCGGGTTCACCGTTCAGAGAGGCCGTTTCCTGACCATTAGACACTGTACTGTCCGCAGCCATGCTGAAAGTGTGTGAAGAACAGCGTCAACGCGGCTACACTACTCCAACATGGTTGCGCGCGAAATCGGCCATCAAAATAAAAGTCCAGAAAGAAACAAAAGCGGTGGTGGTGTTGGCAAACACATTGCCGTCAAAACTGCACAAAGAACATGCATGCTTGTAAAAAATAAATTGGAGGGAGTGACACTTACTATTGAAATGTTATTCTATAAATTATTAAATGTATTTTCCACAGGATGGTTTTAGACGCTTGTTATATCTCACTTCATGGGCGTATCTTGGGCGGGTAAGTGGTGTGGGAATATAAAAGTCTTGCGTTTATAACATTTTTTTTCTTTTATTACTTGTAAACATTGTTTGTGTGCATCTTATTTTTGCTCAGACTCCGTTTGCTCAACCATAACAGCTGTCAACCTCTCTGCGATCTAGTAAATCTAGTAGTCTGAATATTTACTTTAATTTAATAATAATAATAACCTTCTTTAAAACAACCCAACCAGTTGAGCCACATTTCCAAATATAGGTAAGCGCATTTAAGAAGTTAGAAGTGCAATAAAAATCCTATTCAAACTATTAAACAATTGTAATCTATTGTTATATACTATTATATTATATATATCTATATCTATATATATATATATATATATAATATAGATCTATGTAAAATATATTTATGAAAATATATAGTTTACAACAGAAGACATAAACTGGACATCAAAACGTTACAATGCTAGAATAAGATTACACTGCTCAGGCTTGACAACTTCAATAACTTCTTTTAACAAAAAAAAAATCTTTTCACACAGCAGCATGTTTCTTTGGAATAACGGGCGATGTTATCAATCAAAACCCTTTCAGAGACATTTGAAGAAGAGTGTTGGATATCTGTTGTGTGTTGTTTACTGCTTGACTGTATGTTGGGAGTTTGTATGTAGGGAGGGGAAACTCAGATTGTGATAAAGCTGTCTGCAAAGCACTGTGCTATTGTTTATCTAACGTAAGATAACAGTTCAGTTGCAGTGTATAATGTTTAAATCGTTATTTATGGATCACCCAAACACAATAAAAAGGCGTTTCACCAGTGTTTGGCATGGACAAACTCAATGAAAGTCAGTGTGGGCTGCCTCAAGCATATGTCATTAAATACTTTTCAGGTATTCAAGTACTTTATCAAGTATTAAGATTATTTATTTATTTATCTTTATAAATCCTATTTACTTTAACATGACGTATCTTTGGACTTGTTACAGCCAAGTCCACCACTGTGGGCACTGCTGGGAATTCGTCGAGAGGGTTTTGTGCCTGCTGCTCTGCTGCCAGTAACACTCACTATGGTATGTTATTGGTCTTCTTTTTAGTTTTCCTCACTTTTTCCTAAGGATAAACATGTACAATAATTGGTAGCCTGATGGTTACAAACCAGGCCTCTAAACCCAAATGTTAGGTAGCCATTATAACAAAAAACACTTACCCTTTAAAGTGGTCATATGATGCGATTTCATGTTTTCCTTTCTCTTTGGAGTGTTACAAGCTGATTGTGCATAAAGAAGATCTGTAAGTTGCAAAGACTAAGTCTCAAATCCAAAGAGATATTCTTTATAAAAGTTAAGAGTCAGCCACGCCTACCTAAAACGGCTAGTTCGAACACGCCCCCACATATCTACCTCACTATGTGGGAAGATTTACATAACGCTGCCCAAATGTTTATGCTAAGAAAGAAGGCGTAACTTTTATTTCTCGCTGTAGTATTGTTGTTGCCGCCATGTCGTGAAGGTGCTGTGATTCGTTGTGAAAACGAAACTACTTTGCTTGACCTTCCAAAAGAGGATGATATCCACTTCGTCATGCCTAGAGCTGATGCGTGCTGGTCGCTGAGGAAGATCCTGACAACTTAGTGCTGTGTATCGCCGGCACATTTTATGGAGGACTGTTTACTGTTCCTGGGAGAGTAACGTTAGACTAAATGCCGGCAGTTCTGACTCACAGTCATAACTTTTCATTTAAAGGATTTGCCACTGAATATTTCAAACGCGAGTTTTGGGCAGTAGAATAGCACTTGTTGTTTGTCATTTCTCATCACAAATGCAGACTGGTTTTTATGTTTACGCGGCGCGATGCAATGCGTAAAAAGAGTATATGTCATTATAATCAGTAATTTTGTCCCCACTGTATGCAACAAATGCCTTTTTTGTAATGGGTTTTAATGTTTTTGTGTCGTGGCTCCGGCGGGGACACACCATCACAGTATGGTGAGGAGCGTAACATTTACGTCACACACTTGAGGTATTCGGCCAAACACAACGCACTGAATAGCTGGCCAATCAAAGCACACCTCACTTTTCAGAACAATGAGCTTTATAAAAATCGACGCGTTTCAAAAAGGCGGGGCTTAGAGGAGAAACAATAAATGTACAGTATATGGAAAATGTGTTTTTTGAACCTTAAAACGCATAAACACATTTCTGAACCCAAATACAACAAAATAATTCTTGTTGAGCAACATCATATATCCCTTTAAAGACCCATTAACCAATCTCTGTCTGTCTGTCTATCTACTTATTCTGTCTATCTATCTGTCTATCTACTATCTATCTTTCCGTGGATGTAATTTAATTTAATTTGAGCACAGATACCTTTTCTTGGACCTCTGACCCAGCTGCCAATTGAGAGCCCAAGAGGACTTTTTCATGATGTCAAAGCAGGCTTGAGTTAGTATGAACAATTAATATGTATTTTCGTAATACAAGCATATTAGAATGATTTATGAAGGATCATTTGACACTGAAGACGGAGTTCATGATTATTAGCTTTGCCATCACATGAATACATTTAAAAATATATTCTTTTACTGTCTTTTTGATCAAATAATTAGACTTGGGGAAACAAGTGATTCTTTCCTGAGTTTTTTATATATATATAGAAAAAAAATATATATATATAAAAATGTGATAATTTTATATCTATATATATATAAGATAAAACTGATTATAAATCTAATTGGTTTGTTCCTTCCCTTCATTGCAATGTAATACTGTGATCTTCATGACTGAGCAGATTCTCGATCTTGGAGTAAGTGTGTGAAGGATTGGCGATGGCTGAGGAATCAGGTGATGGCTTCATTAACAGAGGATTTTATTTTTCGGGCTTGCTCGATTCCAGATTTGGTGCCATGCAGTGGTGCCAGTCCGACTGCTGCCATCTTCATCAGTCCGCTCTTGTTTGGTGTGGGTTGAAGAAGCAAGATTATAAAGTTGTCCTTTCAGCAGATGGTGCTGTCGAGCTCTGATAATGAGCAGTGAATATGCCAGTATTATGTATGCTTTTTTTTTTAAAGTTATTGTTCAGAGATGTTTAAAAGCTCAGTGTGTTAGGGAATGTTGGGATTTCTATGACTTGTTTTGATGACTTTATGGTGTGCGTTCTGTCCAACACAGCTCATTTCCATCATATCATTGAACAACTTTGCTTTGGATAAGACACTGTAATTGAGATCCTAATTTGTCAGTGTTGTCTAGCTTGCATTTCACCTAAGATTTCAATATCTTAATTACCCAGGTCATCTCTCCTATCAGCTGGGTGTTCAGCTCTTCGTCATCCTCCTCTTCCCCTTCACAGATCCTGCTTTTTATGGCATGACCCTCATCTGCAGTCTACTGTTTACACCTCTCTCTGCCTGCACATGACACGCTCTTCACGCTACCTGGATTGAAATGTACCTCAAAGTTTTAAAAAAAACCTAACTGGGGAAAGAGCATTAAAAAGAGAGTAAATGAAGCAGGTTGCTTTCATGCAAAAGACTCAACATATCCCACACATTCATCAGCCTAGATGATGAGTAAATTACTGTCATGTTTAATTTCCTTGCCTTTTTCTGGTAAGAGTTTTCAAACTGGTGTGTGGCTCAGTGGCTCATTCAAATGTTTTATTTTTTTCATTATGCCCATATTTCTCTTTCATTCAGTTAAAGTTGTCAGCTGTCATGTTGTTAAATTAAAACCAGATGCTGATGTGTATAGCAGGTCAGATGCTATTCCGACATTCAGTAATAATATCAGACGAGAAGCTTTCTCTGCCTTGTATTAGAAAATGAATGATTTTGGATAGAATGATATTTAGACTCTTTATTGAAACTATTGTTCTGAAATGTTTGAAATTACTATTTTTATTCAGCAAAGATACAATAAATTGATCAAATGTTACAATTATAATGTTACAACAGATTATAATAATTTTCTATACATCAAAGAATTCTGAAAAAAAATTAAGCATTTTACAATATTAAAAAAGTAAGCAGCACAAACGTTTTCAACATGATAATAGGACAGTTATTTAGTTATTTTATCAATATTATAGCATATATTAATAGTTAGAATTAGTTTTTATTTCAGTTTTAGTAATTTTAAGTACTTCAGTTTATTTTATTTCAGTTAGTTACCAAGGCAACATTTTATTTAAGCTTTTTCAGTTAGCAAAAATTATTTTTAACAGTTTATATTAAAACAGAAATATTATTTTAATTGTGATAATATTTCACAATATCACAGTTTTTACAGTATTTTTGATCATGTGAATGCAGGCCCAATATAATGGATAAAACAGCAATGTTGTCATGAGTACACTTTACATGGTTTGCTGTCTCTGTTTCTATTTGCATAGCTCAGTTATGGTGATGAGAACCAGTTAAATTGAGAACATATCCATAGAGACTAACAGATAACAGATACAAAGAGCTGGAACTCCCGGTACATTGCTCTCCAGTGAACACTCCTCATTTATGCACTAGCCTTTCAAAATAACCTAGGAGTTTGTACCTATGGGAAGTAATTAGCAATGTGCATCTTCCAGCTAACAGGCAGTTATATTTGGCTCTATCTCCTCTTGTTTGATAGTGATCTCCAATGATAACTCGTGCAACACATTTCTTGCAAGTTCAAAAACAATATTTCCTGTGTTTTTTGCAATTTAACTTCTCAGGTCACGGCGTAAAGAAATCATCCACACATTTCTGTGGAATGTTGGTCTTTGAGGGTATTTGATTTCAAACCATGTGTTGGGCATCAGCAGCTGTCAGTCTTCCTATAATAATTGCCAATCAATCCAACACACCATTTGACTTTCAACAAAAGGATTTCCACAAAAAACAAACTCAGATTTTGTGTCTGAATCTTTGAGGACGTGTCAGCAGAGCAGAGTTGAGAATGAAAAACGCAAGCTCTGTGTTTGGAGTGTTCCAAGTGTTTCTGAGGTAGACTGAGGCTCCAGGAAAGTTTAATTCCAGGGTCCTCCTGAGGCCTAGTGGAAACCCAAACGCAGAGTATCTGGGAGCCGTAACAAGAGAGGCGCAGTGGGATACGGCAGAGCTGTCTGAGGCTTATTACCATTCTCCAAACAGAACTGTTGCCCTTTGCTTCATCATTGACCCTCAGGTGTGAAGGACTGAAGGAATTCAGTAGCCAAGAGAGTTTGCTTATGCTTTATATTGTAGCATATATTCATATATTCAGAAAATGAAATCAGGCTCTAAAGTGATTCAGCAGAGAAGCTTTACCAGAAATCCAGATCTTCTGACTCAAGGATTTTCCATGATGAATTAACTGTCACCCTCAGGAGCACCGGCTGACTTTTTGCGGTTAGAGGCCTAATGCAATTCCGAGGGCAACCATTGTGTTCTGAAACTTTGAAGCATTCCCAGGAGAGTTTGGCACCCGGAACCCTTGCCGATTGTTAATGTGTTCACCATTCTCCTGTTATATATTCACATACAGGTGCATCTCAAGAAATTAGAATGTCGTGGAAAAAGTTCATTTATTTCAGTAATTCACTCAAATTGTGAAACTCGTGTATTAAATAAATTCAGTGCCCACAGACTGAAGTAGTTTAAGTCTTTAAATCTTTAATTGTGATGATTTTGGCTCACAACAAAAACCCACCAATTCACTATCTAACAAATTAGAATACTTCATAAGACCAATAAAAACTTTTTTTTTAGTGAATTGTTGGCATTCTGGAAAGTGTGTTCATTTACTGTACATGTACTAAATTCTGGGTAGGGGCTCCTTTTGCTTTAATTACTGCCTCAATTCGGCGTGGCATGGAGGTGATCAGTTTGTGGCACTGCTGAGGTGGTATGGAACCCAGGTTTCTTTGACAGTGGCCTTCAGATCATCTGCATTTTTTGGTCTCTTGTTTATCATTTTCCTCTTGAAAATACCCCATAGATTCTCTATGGGGTCAGGTCTGGTGAGTTTGCTGGCCAGTCAAGCACACCAACACCATGGTCATTTAACCAAATTCTGGTGCTTTTGGCAGTGTGGGCAGATGCCAAATCCTGCTGGAAAATGAAATCAGCATCTTCAAAAAGCTGGTCAGCAGAAGGAAGCATGAAGTGCTCCAAAATTTCTTGGTAAACGGGTGCAGTGACATTGGTTTTCAAAAAACACAATGGACCAACATCAGCAGATGACATTGCACCCCAAATCATCAAAGACTGTGGAAAATTAACACTGGACTTCAAGCAACTTGGGCTAGGAGCTTCTACACCCTTCCTCCAGACTCCAGGATCTTGGTTTCCAAATGAAATACAAAACATGCTCCCATCTGAAAAGAGGACTTTTGACCACTGAGCAACAGTCCAGTTCTTCTTCTCCTTAGCCCAGGTAAGATGCCTCTGACGTTGTCTGTGGTTCAGGAGTGGCTTAACAAGAGGAATACGACAACTGTAGCCAAATTCCTTGACACGTCTGTGGTGGCTCTTGATGCCTTGACCCAGCCTCAGTCCCATTCCTTGTGAGGTTCACTCAAATTCTTGAATCGATTTTGCCTTGACAATCCTCATAAGGCTGCGGTACTCTCGGTTGGTTGTGCATCTTTTCTTCCACACTTTTTCCTTCCACTCAACTTTCTTTCGTTAACATACTTGGATACAGCACTCTGTGAACAGCCAGCTTCTTTGGCAATGAATGTTTGTGGCTTACCCTCCTTGTGAAGGGTGTCAATGATTGTCTTCTGGACAACTGTCAGATCAGCAGTATTCCACATGATTGTGTAGCCTAGTGAACCAAAAATGAGAGACCATTTTGAAGGCTCAGAAAACCTTTGTAGGTGTTTTGAGTTGATTAGCTGAATGGCATGTCACCATATTCCAATTTGTTGAGATAGTGAATTTGTGGGGTTTTGTTAAATGTGAGCCAAAATCATCACAATTAAAAGAACCAAAGACTTAAACTACTTCAGTCTGTGTGCATTGAATTTATTTAATACACGAGTTTCACAATTTGAGTTGAATTACTGAAATAAATGAACTTTTCCATGACATTCTAATTTATTGACATGCACCTGTATGTGTTTCATTGGCCTCATGCGAATATATGGTTTTTCACTGGCAGTGTCAATGACAAAACCATCAGTGCTGGTGAAATATGGTGTTAGTTGGTGTATTCTGAAACCAAATATTGTTATTTTGTGTGATAGTGATTTATTTGCATTTTTTTATTGAAGATGTTCTGTTTTTCTAATAATCATGAGCAGCTCTCAGTATCCACTAACACAGAGGAGGAAAAACGACTGACTGTTCTGAACTGAAGCTCATGGTGCAATCATGCAGCATAAGAACGGCAGTCGTGTTAAGCATATTAAGAATTTGCATTGGAAGAACATATTCTTTTAATGATTAGACTGTAAGAATATTGGAGTCTGGATGAGGTCAGTGGGTTGGCTCCAGCTAGACAGCCAGAGATCATGGAAATAATGAAATAATGAGACATCATGACTCTTTCACCCCTTCCAGACTGTTTTTCTCTTTGTTGGTCTCTTGTTACAATTTAGCTGGCGAAATATGGAATATCTGATCGTCTTTTTATTCATTTTCCATTTCACACTGCTCAAAATCTTCTTGCCCTCTTCTTCCTCATAAGCAGATGTCAGGGCTACATCTAACTGTCAGTTATGTTTAATATCAAGGTGAAGAGTTAGAAAGACATTGATAGACCTGGAAGGTCCATTAAAGGCACAATGTGTAAGGTTTTTTTATTAAAATATCCAAAAACCACTAGAGCAGTGTTATATATTTTGCTGACTTGTGTACTTACATTATCCCAAATGTTTAAAAAAATGTTTAAATCCAGAGAAATAAGCAATTTAACTAGTGACACAGAGCGTGTCCATAGTGTCATTGTGTCGCCTGCCAATGACGTCATAACCCCTCGATTTCCGGTTTGGTTTTGTAGAAAACATGGAAACACCAAAGACGCTTTAATATGTTGTGCGTTTAATAGACCGGTGACGACCGCACAGAGTAGCATTATAACAGAACTTTCAAATGTATCTAGTATGATAAAACAGCGCTGCTTTCCCCCCCCCCCCACATACACACGACCAGAAGGAGCGGAAGCGGTCAACTGTGGCATAATAAAAGCTCTGCTGCTTTCGAGCCGTACGTGTGTCGCGCTTGTTCAGCGGCCTCGTTTCGCTTCGTGGCTTTCAGCCTCACCCTGCTTCATTCTACTATGTTAATAAATCATTAGCTCATCCATGAACATGATTTCTGCCCGAGTCCCGTCGGATTGCATTGGCTGTGGGGATGAAGACGACAACTCCCATGATTCCACACTCAGTCACGGCGTCATCAAACTACGCCTTTGTCTCTATGTTTATTTTGAATACGCGCCCTCTAGCGGCGAAAATTACATATTGTGCCTTTAAGGGATCTGATCATCCCTTTTGGAAAGGCAAATATGTACTTTGCACAGACAGTTGTGCATTGACTTAAAGTAGATTTTTTGGATCACAATACAGTTTTCTGTATAAAAAAATCAGAGGTGACCTGCGACCCTATTTGGCACAAGCTGATGTGAGTGATGAACTGCTCTTTGATAAAGTCAATCAGGCATGTGCCCATGAAACAGAGCGACAAAACAAAAAGAAACTTGTCCAGCCATGTACCCCTAAAGTGCACACAGTTCAATCCAGTGACACTGCTATCGAGAAGAAAGGGAAACCGCTATGTCAGAAAAATTTAGAAAAGGCTGAACTTGACATTCTAACTGAACTGAGAGAAATGCGCTCAGGAATGGCCCTGTTAAAAGACCTCAGTGCAGAAGTTTCTCAAATCCGAGAGTCAATAAAACAACCTCAGGTCATGTCTACTCAGTGTCCTCCTCCAGTGATTGATGTCACTAATGCGTCTTCACCACAGGTTCAGTATTCACATCCAGGTTACTGGCAGCCGGATGACCAGCGGAGAGTGACAGTTCAGCGACCACAATGGTTCCCAGTGCAACGTTATCAGCCTCCAAGTCGAGTAAGGAAATGCTTTGCATGTCGACAAAGTGGATTAGATGTCTACTGTACTCACTGCTACAAGTGCGGTGGTAGTGACCATTTCTCAGCTGGATGTCGAGCACGGATACCTATGATGCATCGGGAAGGCCCTTTAAACGAGGCTGGGTCACGACCGTGGGACAGGCAGTGACCGGTGCTGAAGAAGAGTCCCCTCAAAGCTGTACATATTGTGGTACCATCCGTTCTGACCTAATGTTGAGAAACTGTACAAATTGTAAGCAAACATTATACTGCTCAAAATCATGTCAAGCAGATCACTGGGCAGATCATAAGAAACAGTGTAGACTGTACTCAGAAATAAATGTGAATTCCGCCTCGGCTACTACAACACGGAGGTCAAACACACACTCTCTTGTGCTGCACTTGTTGGAAAACAGTGCCTTGTGTGATGCTGCCTTCAAGGTTTGCTTGTAGAAGCGTTATGGGACACAGGCTCTCAAGTGTGTATTGTTAGTGAGATGTGGAAGAATGAGTACTTGCCGAATATACGATTGAGAGATGTTTCAGAAGCAATCGATGCACCCGAAGAACTCCGCCTTGTAGCTGCAAATGGTCAGGATATACCATTCATAGGATGGATGGAAGTCACTTTTGGATTGACGCTGGATGAAAGAAAGAATAGGGAGCTCATCATACCCGTGTTAGTGATGAGAGGCGGACATCTGCTTCATCCCATCATCGGGTACAATGTGATTGAGCAGGTAGCCAACAGAAACGGATTGACCCAGCCACACAGCAGTGATATGTTTGTGACAGCCATCCCCAACTTGGAAGGAAATCAGATAAGAGCATTCATCGAGAGAGTCCAGGCAGAAACGTCATGCGAGTACATCCTTAAAACCACCAAGGAAAGAGTCTGTGTGCCTAAACACACCTCTGTTCAAGTTGAATGTAGAGTACAGACATCGGCACCAAAGGAAGAAAGAGTGCTACTCTATGAGTCTGATGTGAATCCTACCTGGCCTGAAGGATTGGAGTTCTGTGAAACCCTTGTGAAGTTGCGACGGCAGACCTCACCACATGTCATTGTCACTGTTCAAAACCCTACCGATCATGACATAATGTTGAATGGCAAAGACATTATGGCACAGTGCATCCAGACAGGGTGGGGGGGGGGGGGGGGGGGGGGGGGGGGGGGGGACTGTATAACCCAACTGTGCCTCTTAAAACACCCCGCTCTGAGCCTGTAAGCATAAGTCAAGTCATAAATGAAATTACCCAGAATTCTGATTCAACATGGGACCCACCGTTAGACTTAAGCCATCTCAGTGAGTCGAGAAGACAAATTGTACAGCAGATGTTGAGAGAGGAAGCAGCTTCTTTTTCAAGATCCGATGATGACATTGGCTGTATAGAAGGATTGCAGTTGACCATCTCGCTGAAAGATACTACCCCCGTCACCCGTACTTACCAGTCAGTACCTCGCCCCCTGTACCAAGAGATGAAAGACTACCTACACGACCTCATTGCCCAGGAATGGGTTCAGAAATCAAACCGTATTCCTCACCTGTAGTTTATGTCCGAAAAAAGGATGGCAGTTTACGGTTGTGTATCGACTACCGGGAATTGAATCAGAAGACAAACCCTGACCGACAGCCCATTCCACGTGTTCAAGACATTATGGACAGTCTTGGAGGAAACACCTGGTTCTCGTTACTCGACCAAGGGAAAGCATATCACCAGGGTTCATGGCCAAAGAGAGTAGGCCCATGACCGCCTTTGTGACGCCATGGGGGCTCTATGAGTGGATTCGTATCCCTTTTGGTCTAATGAACGCTCCCGCAGTTTTCCAGCGCTGCATGGAAGAGTGTTTGGAAGAACTCAGAGACAACTGCTGTGTCCCCTACCTTGATGACACGCTAGTGTTCAGTAAATCCTTTGACGACTATGTCAATGATGTGCGAAAGGTCCTACAGCATCTGAGGCGATATGGAATTAAACTCAAGCCTAGCAAATGTGAGGTGTTTAAACGGGAAGTACGTTACTTGGGAAGGATTGTGTCCGTGGAGGGCAGTAAAATGGATCCTGCGGACACGGCAGCCGTAAGAGCCCTGAAAGAGAAAAAACCCAGCACTGTGGGACAGTTGAGAACCGTACTTGGCCTGTTGAGTTATTATAGACAGTATATTAAAGACTTCTCCAAGATTGCTGGGCCTCTCTATGACTTACTGAAAGGAGTAGCTGAGACAAAGGAAGAGGGACATACTGGAGCTGCACGTAAGTGTATGAAGAACAAAAAAAGAGGAGTACCTTCTCAGAAGTCCATTCAATGGTTGGAACATCATCAGCAGAGGCTGGAGAAATTAATAGACTGTTTGGCAGAACCTCCAATCCTGGGATTTCCTGATTTTTCAAAGCCGTTCATACTCCACACGGATGCTTCAAACCTGGGACTTGGTGCTGTTCTGTACCAAAGGCAAGAAGGGAAACTTAGAGTCATTGCATATGGATCTCGCACACTGACAGCTGCTGAACGAAACTACCACCTTCATTCAGGGAAATTGGAGTTTCTAGCTTTGAAGTGGTCGGTCACAGAAAAGTTTAGCGATTACCTGTATTACGCACCCACCTTCACCGTATATAGCGACAATAATCCGCTAACCTACGTACTGACCAGTGCCAAACTAAACGCGACAGGATGCAGATGGGTTGCAGAGCTCGCGGACTTCCACTTCACGATTAAATACCGCCCTGGAAAAGACAACATTGATGCGGACAGTTTATCCCGTATGCCGTTGGACATTGAAACAATGATGGAGCAGTGTACAGAGGAACTCCCATCTGATTGTGTTGAGGCAACAGTCCAGGCCATAGAAGTGCAGGATCTGACCATGTCATGGACAGCCATGACCTCCCTTCATAACCCAACAGCGTGTGCGGAGTCAAGTGAGACCTACTCTACTGATGAGATACGACAAGCACAGAGAAAAGATGCCTACATTGGACCAGTAGTGCAGTGCAAGTTGACTGGTGAAAAGCTCTCTAGACATCTTCTGAAGACCTTAAGTACACAGAGTAAAAGCTTGCTATGCCACTGGGACAAACTTTCCTTAGAAGAGGACGGAATCCTTCGCAGAAAGACAGCTACCCGAACTCAGCTTGTGCTGCCAGAAAGATACAAACAATGTGTCTTGCAGGAGTTACATTGTAAAATGGGGCATCAAGGAGTGGAAAGGACCATGTCCTTAATTGGAGACAGGTTCTTCTTGCCAAAAATGCAGGGTGAAATTGAATATTTTGTGACCAAGTGTTGTAACTGTTTGAAACAGAAGAAACCAAGTAAAGAAAGTAGAGCACCACTCATGAATATTGTCACCACCCACCCATTTGAACTCGTTTCCATTGACTTTTTGCACCTCGACAAGTGCAAAGGAGGGTATGAATATATCTTGGTGATAGTTGATCACTTCACAAGGTTTGCACAAGCTTACGCCACCACATCGAAATCTGCCAAAACCGTTGCTGAACGAATTTTCAACGACTATGCACTGAAATTTGGATTTCCCAAAAGGATTCATCATGACCAGGGAGCAGAGTTCGAAAATCAGTTGCTTTTTCAGTTACAGAAGTATTGTGGAATTGCAGGATCGCGAACAACACCATACCACCCACAAGGAAACGGGCAGGTGGAACGTTTCAATCGGACGTTGCTCCAGATGTTAAAAATCTTGACAGAAACACAGAAGTCCAACTGGAAGGAATCGTTGAACAAACTTACCTTCGCCTACAAAAGTACACGATGTGAGGTAACTGGATTTTCGCCATTCTATCTTCTGTTTGGCCGTTCACGAAGACTACCTGTAGACCTGCTTTTCGGATTGGGAGGGACTGAGGACCACAAAGAATATGTAAAGAGATGGAGTCAAGGAATGCGGGAAGCATATGAGATTGCCAAAGAAAACAGCAAAAAGGGGGCAGAGAGAAACAAAAGGAACTATGAAGGAAAAGTAAGGAGCTCGGTGTTGCACCCAGGAGATTGTGTTCTGGTTAGAAACCTCACACCTAGAGGAGGCACAGGGAAGCTGCGGAATCATTGGGAGGATGCGATACACACTGTTGTTCGCCGAGTGGGAGAAGACAGTCCTGTCTATGAAGTGAAATCGGAATGAGGAAAAGGAAGATCAAGGGTTCTACACCGAAACCTCTTGTTACCATGCGATTACCTACCACTGGAATTGGAGCTCCAACCACAGCCAAGAGTGAAGAGAAAAACATGGGGACCAACCTCCATGGAAAGACATGATCCTAGCTCAGAGGAAGAAGATGAAGAATGTGGCTACTATTACCAGCCTGTAGTCCAGCATCAGCAACCTGTGAGAGGAAACAGTGAATTGGAAGATGCAAACTTACCTGCCGTTCAGCATCAGCAACCTGTGGATAAAAATAAAGGACTAGAGAAAACAAACTTACCACTTGTCCAGCTCAGTGAAGTTGAGAAGGAAAGGAATGAGAAAGAATGTGTGAGGGTGGAGGAACAACCTGCAGCTGATGTTGAAGTAGATGGACATATAGCCCCGAGTGAAGTTAATGAGGAAGGAGAACAGGGGAACAGTTGGCCTAGGAGAGAGAGGAGACCACCAAAGATGTTTACCTATGATCACCTTGGTACTCCGGCATGCTATGGGCTAGAGCATTTAAACCCAGGAATGTTTCAGCCTATTCAATATGGGATGCAGAACTTGAACCGATGGACTCCCCCAGTACCACCGTATCAGCCAGTATACTTATACACATACAAAGACGTATATACATACTGAAGAGAATGAATAAAAAGGTGAAAAGGAAGTGCTTATAAGGAAGACAAAAGACCATGCACTCCCAAAATAGACCTTTATTGATTAACTGTAGATACAGTAACACACAGTACATATACAATGTAGAACATTTGGATAACACAACTAAAAAAAAAAAGATAAAAGAAGGGTGTAATGTCGGGACAACATTTATTTTCGAAGGGGAGAGTGTGGTGGTTATAAAGAAAAAAAAAAGAAATGGAGTAAAGTAAAAAGGGATAAATCATATTAAATCTAATATCTTCCTTGAATATTCGTTAAAGTGTGAAATATGGTATATATTGTCTTTGACAATTGATTTTGAATGTCTTGGTACATGATCGGTTGATCATTTGATTAGTTTTGCCTTTTTTGTGAGTGTTCGCCTATGGGGGGAGTGGCGCGCTGCTTAGTTAATACACAGCTTCAGAAGAAGATGCAGCAGCTCCGTCTCTTGTGGTTTTTTTCTTAACTGTTTATTTCCCCTCATCAGGCGGTGAGGGTGCTACAAAAGCACCACTTTTTTCACGTAGTTCCTTGACTTCCTATTCTCTCTGTGTGCAAGCAAACAAACAATTGGTCCCAGGGTAATTTCTTGTCATTTAAAAGGGAAGCACTTTTCTTCTTCAAAGACAACAAGGGGAGTTTTTGGTGAAATCACAGAATGGCCACAATTTCCAGCCCTTGATCAGCAGATGTTATTATTAAAACTATTTTTTGCCACAAATTTACACAGATCTTAGTCCTTTCTGCCTCAACAGCATTTTGTTGTTTTGTTCTATTAAAGAGCCAAAGTAAATTTCCCTGTTGTGAATTAAAAAGCAGACTCTATGTGCTTGCCATCTTCCTGCTTTTCCATATCATGTTACAATGAATTCCATGAAACCCGCAACATTTCATTCATGGTTTTACATAGTATGTTTAACGCGGACCATACATTTGAAGATAATTGTTTTGCAAGAAAAATGTTGCTAGACTTCATTTTTCTTCATGTTTTGAAACATGGATAACTGGAACATATTAAATGTTCTCTAAAATGTGGATTTGTCTTCAAACCATCCGCTCCACAATGTTAAAATGTTGGTCTGAGCCCTTGGGGAAAAAAATCAGGCTAGTTCAGCAAGATGGAAAAACTAACAGTAAATGAGTCACCTTTTCTTAAGGTGAAAAGTCCTTGGGAATGCATTCTGTTGAATTAGTTTGCCACATAGTCTTGACTAATAGTTTCAGGATGTCCAATGAATGATGAGCATGCTGCTGCCTCCTGCTCAGAGGCCCTGTAGGGTCAGCCTCGCTTGAGAGCCTTGCTGCTTTGAATCAATAAACAAACGATGGAACCCATTAAATCCGTACGTACATACTGAATGAACTCAACACCTTGTTTTTATAAAGCTCATTATCATTGGATAACACATACTGCCTGAAGGTAAGAAGTAATCCACGATAGAGTCTTTAATTATCAAAACAAGAACATAACACTCTGAAACTGAGGGAGACCACAACATGATACAAATTTAACGTGAGACAAGGGAACTGAGGAAAACACAGGGCTTATAAACACATGGAATGTAATCAGTGAGAACAGAAACAGGTGAGGAGTAATCAATCAAAACAGGTGAACAGAATAACTGATGATAAACTAAATGAGAACAGGAACTGAACCAAATAGGGGCAAACAGGAATGAACACGTGACAGCTATTGCCCCCCTCCGAAAGGCACGACCTCATGCCACAACATCGAGGCATGGGAGGGTGGGTGCCTTGGAGGTCCTACAGGACAGGCTTGGACCGGATGCCTCCAAGGCGGTACAGAATCCGGGTCCCATGGCGGAGCGGGCAGCTCGGGGAGGCCATGGTGGAGCGGACAGTTCAGGTTACCATGGCGGAGCTGGTAGCTCAGGAGGCCATGGCGGATCCTCCGTGGCCTTAGCCGGCTCGGCCAAGGTTATGCCCCCCCCCAAAAAAATTTCTTGGGAAAAAAAAAAAAACAAGAATCCTGGGGGGAGTCGGAGGAGAAGGCACTTGAAGGCGCTTGGACGGATTCGGGAAAACAGGAAGCCCACGCTGGGCTGGATGCAGGGACTGGGAAGCGCTTTCGAGGAGTCAACACTGGAGCGAGTCTGGGTGGAGCCGACACTGGAGCGAGCTCTGGGGCTGGAGCAGACACTGGATCGCGCCTAGGGACCAGAACCAACCGCCTTCGCCACAGATTCCCCTCTATGCTCGGGGTGAAAGGCGCGGCTGGCAGGCTTGCTGTTACGGTGACTGGCGGGCTTGACTTCGTAGTGGCCGGCGACCTAGGGACCAGAACCAACTGCATTCTCCTCCTCAGATTCCCCTCTAGGCTCGGGGTGAAAGGCGTGGCTGGCAGGCTTGCCATTGCGTTGACCGGCGGGCCTGAGAGAGCCACGGCCGGCGGGTCTATCTTCAGAGCGGCGAAACATGCTGCGGTTTCCATGCCGCAGGGAAAAAACTGGAACACAAACTATTCAAAAAGGTGGAACTCAAACACGGGGAAAAAGACGCCGCTTACTTTGAGTTTTATGGTCTTGCGTTCTGTCGTGGTGCGGAGGAAGAACACGGAGAGCAAGTAACCAAACCATAGACATTTTAATTATCAAAACAAGAACAAAACACTTGACACCTGAGGAAGACCACAAACATGATACAACTTTAACGCGAGACAAGGGAACTGAGGAAAACACAGGGCTTATAAACACATGGAACGTCATCAAGGAGAACAGAAACATGTGAGGAGTAATCAATCAAAACAGCGTGAACAGACTAAACCGATGATAACTACATGAGACAGGGAACTGAACCAAATAGGGGCAAAACAGGAACTAAACAGAAACAAACACATGACAATGCAATTGCTGCTGCTACACTTTAAAGGCAATAAATCCTTGTAGGCTATTGACCAAAATTAATTCAAGATCCACTAATCTTCATGTTTGGACCTTTTTGCTAATAGAGGGCTAGATGACACAGCCTCTATAATTTCTTCAACAAAAAAAAAATGTGGACATCACAACCCTTACAAAAATGTAACCATGGTTTTATTGTAGTAAAAATTAATATTCTTTTGCATGCTTTCTGAATGCTTGAGGCTATAAAATCAATCAGACAACTGTATAAAATAATAGCAATAGGTAACTGTCTAGAGCTACAATTGCATTTTGTAAATAATACAATTTATTTACTTTATATTTTATTAAAGTTCTATTTTGACCCCTATAGTATTTTCTTTTTCTTTTTTCTTTACTTCCATATATTTGAGGGAGGGTGGCACAACAATACAATCCTGCTTAGGGCAATCATTAGGACAACGCCGGCACTGGATGTATAAATCGCAATTTCGAGAAACTGACCCTTATTACTGGTTTGTGGTCCAGGGTCACATATGAATTTATATTATTGAACTGCAAGGGCAATGCATTATTGATACATTAATATGGCTGCTCTTACTTGCTGTGCCACCAAGAAAGCAAAAATATTATCTTTTTTTGCATGCACAAATGTCATGTCTTTGTTCATGTCCTCATTTTTGTAGCTTCCCATTAGCATTATGGAAATGTGATGAGTTGTAGGCTAATAAGCAAGCTTATCCAATGAAATAATATGAGAAGGAAAAATATCAAATATTTTTTTCTTCAAAAATTTTTCTAAACCATTTATGGTGGGTCTTGAGATTTCTTATACCTCTCCGTGTGGTTCCTAGCATGAAAAAGTGTTCCTGCAGCTTAAACGGTAAAGTGTGCATTATTTGCTACATTAATATGGCTGCTCTTACTTGCTGTGCCACCAAGAAAGCAAAAATATTATCTTTTTTTGCATGCACAAATGTCATGTCTTTGTTCATGTCCTCATTTTTGTAGCTTCCCATTAGCATTATGGAAATGTGATGAGTTGTAGGCTAATAAGCAAGCTTATCCAATGAAATAATATGAGAAGGAAAAATATCAAATATTTTTTTCTTCAAAAATTTTTCTAAACCATTTATGATGGGTCTTGAGATTTCTTATACCTCTCCGTGTGGTTCCTAGCATGAAAAAGTGTTCCTGCAGCTTAAACGGTAAAGTGTGCCGCTAACAACACCAAGGTCATGGGTTCAATTCCCAGGGGAATGCATGAACTAAGAATATGGGAATGCAATTTCACTTTGGATAAAAGCATCTGCCTGATGTAAAGAGTTAGGGAACCCCTGATCTATACACAGTGGCATCAGGGGTTTCCAGATTGTTCACATTAACCCTTACACCTCACCTGACGTCCTTTACTGCTCTCCCTGCATGGTCCAAGCATGTGTAGACAGATATATATGTTATTGCATAATAGGTGTGAGGGGAAAAATAACATGGGATTAGTTAAAAGCTGCAACTAAATACTACGGGACTGTTTGATGGCAGTGAATCAAGAATTTTTCAACCAGTAGAAAATTCCAAAAGGAGTCTGCTTAAATTCTCGTAGTAGCAGAAGTAACATATGATTTCAACATAGGATCTCTGTGTTCTGTCAGGAGGTGAGCAGCATTATCTCATCTATGTGTATAGATTTGTTTCAAAAAAATCATTATAAATAAAATTTAATTTACATTTTTTTCATGTTTCTGAATGCAGTCTCTTCTGCTCAACAAGGCTGCAATTATTTCTTTTATGAAAAATAATAAAACAATTAAAAATAATAATAAAAGGAGTTAAAAAGCTGTAATATGTGACATATTCTACAATTTAAATAACGTTTGCTATGTGAATATATTGTAAATTTAATTTATTTCGTAAGCAAAGCTTTTTTTATAAAAGGCACATTAAGTGATCAAAGTGACAGGGAAGCCATTTATAATACAAAAATATTAATTTTAAAACAAAATGCTGTTATTTTGAACTTTCTGTCATCAAAGAAAAAAAATTTTTTACACCAATTTTCACAATGATAGCACAGAAGAACCGTATTAATAATTGTGCATCAGTAATAATTGATAAAACCAAGCACGCAAATCAGGGTGCATATTAGAATCATGGGCAAGGGCGTTAATGATGCTGAAAATTAAGCTTTGATCACAGGAATAATTACATTTGACAATATATTCAAAAGAAGAGTTATATTGTAATAATATTTTACAACATTACCGTATTTCCGATAGTAGATCAAAATAAATGCAGCCTTGTGTGAACAGAAGAGAACATTATAAATAACTATATTCGGTAGTGTGGTGTGGTACATATATCTATGATATATATATATAAGTACATGTCTACGCCTAGATAACACTGATCAGCTTTAAATGGCTGATTTGTGGTTCAAAGGCTGTCGCCCACTGCGCTGGACATTACTCCCATCGGCTGGTGTTTCGCTTGCTTAAACCGCATACGTTCTTAGTAAGTATATACCCGTTTCATTTTCATGCATATTTGCATGAATCCACATGATTAGCTTCCGTATCAGAGCGCCTGTTTGAGCGTAGGTCCTTGTTCGCTCTTTCGCAGCTCGCGTTCGTGGGCTATCAGGCCCAGCAGCTGGTTCTGGTTCTGTGGGGTCCTCAGGATCCTCTCAGCCCGTCTCAGGCGGTTCTCCTGTTCCAGCGCTGCCGTGTTCTGTTAGCCTGTCTGCAGCACAGCGCCTGTCTGAGCAAGTACATCAGGACGGGGTTCAAGGAGGAGTTCAGGTTCTTCATGAGCTTCAGATATTTTCAAGGCTGAGACACAGCTGTCAGATCTTTTATTATAATATCCTCTGTTTATTATAGGTACTATGTGAAGACGTCAGGGCTGGAGGACAGACTGCCCCATCACTACCCCATCAGTCAGCCTGCCCAGAACCTTCTTTCCCAGCTCCTCAGTCTGGTTCTCCAGAAACCTTGAGCTCTGGCTCTTTCTCCTTCTGTTCCTCTGGGATTCATTTCTTGTTTTATTTCTGCAGATAGACGTGGGAATATGCCTTTGAATGAACATGCTGCACTTTAAGATTGAGTCTTGTATTGTGTCTTACTATGTTTTGAACAGAGACTGTGGGATTTTACTCTGCCTTTGTCTACACTCAGGATTATTATCACTGTAATATGTGTGTAAAATATCGGCAATTTGATGGAAAGTCAGTGCAGAGAACATTTAATATATTCAAATATTTATAAAATAATGAACATAATGTGCACTTTTGCATGGCCACTCTAACATATCACAGTATTATAATATGAATATGAATCTTTTTCATATTTGTTTTGCTGTACTGTAACTAAAGCCTGATGCACTTTTTCTCTGTAAGACTCGACTGATTTTCAGGAACTCCATGAACCTCAAGGCCTCAAATTAAAAATACCAATATTTTTAATAAACATCTGTGTCTGTGACATTTTTATAAACCTAATTGTTGACTGGGTGTTTTTGTATATGCAGTAATAAAAGTGGATGTAAATGCCAGCATTGCAGTGTAAATAAATGATCAATAGAATACCATTTTTATGTATGTATTTTGCTCCAATAAATGACAGAATACAGCTTGACGGAGTGACACGCAATGGGAAATATTAAGTGATATTTACCTGTTTTGTGCGTGTGTGTGTGTGTGTGGGCGCATGTATGTGGTTTTATGTGAGGACACACAAATTTGTTTAATAACATGGGTATGACATGGGTATTACAACGAGAAGGTGATTTATGCGGACATTTTCAGTGTCACTGTTAATTCAAAAGGCTTATAACTAATTCAGAATGAGTTTTTTTGCAAATCTAAAAACGCAGAAAGTCTCCTGTGAGGGGTAGGTTTAGGGGTAGGTTTGGTGTAGAGCAATAGAATATACAGTCTGTACAGTACAAAAACCATTACGCCTATGAGATGTCCCCACTCTTCACAAAAACAAACCTGTGTGTGTTTGTTGCTTGTTTTGTTTGGGGGTGTGTGTGTCCCGGTTGAAGGTTTTTTTTTAAGGTGACAACAAAAAATAAAATGCAAAATTAACATTTCATAAGTAAAACAAAATTGATTTACAAAGAAAGCCCTAGACCTTAATGTTATTTATTTATTTGATTTGATACACTGAGCCTGCTGTCATAATGCAAAGCGTTATTTTTTATTCCCAAGTCCAATCCAACAAACTATAAATTGACATTAATTATTTTACCTCAGTACATTTAGTGGTTTGTCTTTATTTCCCTCTTAGATCATACGAATTTCAAATATGTAATCATTAATATTTTTTTTATTATGGATTTTCATTATTTTTTTTTAAATTGAAAATCTGGATCTGGGGCAATAAAATTATTAATTTTAATGTAATTCGTAACAAAAATCCTTAATAAAACCTATCATGTTTTATTTAAACTATAATAGTTTATATTTTATATTAAAATGCCCACCGGCTGAAGAACAAAATGGCTATTTTCGGAATATGACAGGAGTACAGAACGGGAACGGGCGTTCGTTAGTGTTTGTTGCTACTGGGGAATGTTTTCCGAGCGCACCGGAAACAGCGTGGGGTTACTGAGCGTCAAGATCTTCTGAACTTGTAAGTCGAAGTTTATCTTTACGTTTGTCTTTTAAATAAACTGCGAAGACGATATTGATTATAAATCGTCGGTGTAAAGCGCACAATCAATATTAAACGCGACTAGTTGATGTAACTTAAGTGAATGGCGGGAGATTAACATGTGGCTCATCATTGGATTTGCTGAAAGTAACGTTAACTTAAATACAAAACAGATTTGAAATGATTCAAGCTTAAAGTAGCCGAATATGACACTTTAATGAACGTGATATAATAGCATTGCATCAACTATTGAAAAAAAAAAATCATTTTGAGAGGTTAACATGTTTTTACCTTGAACTACATCTACATCACATGGCATTTGTACAAGGCAGATGGTCTATTTAACTGAACTTTTATGTCATTCGTTTTATATCATAGCTGTATTACTCCTGTCACCTGTCAGCAAACGTCCTCGCATCATCCTCAGGGTAGAGAAGATGTTGAGAAACGCCTCTGCACAGGTAACCAAACAACAGGCAGAAGTGTTCATGTTCGCTCAGGAGCATTATTACAGGCTGACTCTCATTATTCTGTCCTGACAGGTTCTTAAACAGTTCGTCCGGCACGGGACTACAGATACAAATCTGATCTTGGAGAGATGTGAGTATCTGTCAGGCCCTGTATGCACTGGCTTTTGTGTGACATGTTATTGATAAATGTGTTGTCTCTTGACAGCTATTAACCGGGTGCAGCTGCTTGGGCGAGTGGGACAGGACCCCGTCATGAGGCAGGTGGAGGGCAGAAACCCCGTCACCATCTTCTCCATGGCAACAAACGAGATGTGGCGGTCTGGGGAGGGAGAACCCACAAGTACAGGTGAGATCCATCTGTGTGCTACTCCCATCATATTTTTGTAATGGAGAAGCACACATTTAATTTTATTTGACTTCATCATTATTATTATTTTTTATTATTGATATTTTGGTATGTAATTTTTTTATATACATATTTGACTTTGTTATAATAATAATATTTAATATTGTTGTATTGGATTCTAAAATCTACTATTGTCTCAGATATTTTAATGTTTAATTTATCTATTATTTGATTTTATATTATTAAAACTGTTGGTTGTATATTTAATTTTTGTGTGTGTGTGTGTGTGTGTCTTGTGTGTATATATAATATATAGATAGAGCGATATATATATATATATATATTAGTACTATGCTATTTTGAGGCGATTAATTTTTTGTGGTTTGTTTTCTGGAGAAATTAAAGGAAATATATTTTCAAAAAAAATTTAATCAGTGTGCCCCTTGAACACATGATATATGATTTAAAAAAGTTGTTAAACAAAAAGATAATTTTAAAGTATGTGAGTAACAAGCAAACTAATTCTATATTTTCCCCATATGCTTTCACAGAAATTGGCTTTTTTTTTTTTTTCAAAGGACAATTGTCTTCTGGTGCAAAATCTGGCAAAAACAAATAATTCTGAAATATTGTCTTTATTAAAAGATCGTACACAAATGTTTTTGTTCTCTTTTTGTTTTTGCAGGAGATGTCAGCCAGAAAACAACATGGCACAGAATCTCAGTATTCAAACCAGGCCTCAGAGACGTGGCGTATCAGTATGTAAAGAAAGGGTGTGTTCCATATTTGTTTCGGAGCGATCTATAGATATAAAAAATAAATCATGCAGCTGTTAACCTAGAATCAACCTTATTTTCAGGTCTCGGATTCTTGTGGAAGGAAAGCTTGACTATGGAGAGTACATGGATAAAAACAACGTCAGGCGACAGGCAACAACTATTATCGCAGGTCAGAGTTCACAACAGACTATAAATGTCATAACTGCTTATTTTTTACGTTTTGTTTTTGCTTTAATCGTTCAAATTTGCCAAATATCATATGTCTCTTTCCACAGATAATATTGTGTTTTTAAGTGAAAATCTGCGAGACCAGTAATGAAGACGCCTTCCCAGACTTTAGGAACCAAAAGAAGATATTTGATATAGTGTTACTCTGCTCACTGACATTAAACTCTGCGTATCATTCTGTCCAGCCTTAACAGTCATACATGGACATAAGAAGTGTTGTTGTTTGTATGATTGTCATGCTGGCTTATTTCCCACAGAGGGCGCTGACAGATGCACTTGGACATGTAAAACTTTCCATAACTGGATTGGTTTCTTGTGTGTGTGTGTGGTGTGTGTGGTGGGGTGTGTGTGTGTGTGTGTGTTGTGTGTATATATATATATATATAATATAGATATATAAAGTTTTTTTTTTTGGACTTATGAAAAATAAAAGCATCATATTTGAAGAATCACTTCCAGTTTGTTGTAAGGTATGTAATAGTTGTCAGTAAAGGATTTGTTTTGAATACTTATGCCATCCATGTCTATATGTCTTTTGAGACTGAGAGAACAGTTTCTTACTTTTGTTTTTCCATTTGTTTGTGCGCATTTTACCCATCGTGTTATTGTATTTTTTAATCTGTTTTTCTTAGCCTCCAGAACATACTAAGAGTATCTTAAATGCACTTTTAAAATGAGAGTAAGATTACTGTTCATGGTATATAAACACAGCAAAAATCTTTTGACAGACATAGGACTTGAGGCGGTGCACAGAGTTTGGTNGTGGGGGTGTGGGGGTGGGGGGGGGGGTGGGTGTGTGTTTCGTGGGTATCCTATTCTACTACACTCTAGACTATCGATGATATATCAATAAAGGTTTGGTTGTGGGTGGACGTATAAAAAGAAAGGCCCCATAGGTGAAGAGAAATGCACAGGCGTGGGGTGAAGCAGGAATAGGGGGCAGAAAGGAGGTGGTTGTGAATCGTATGCTCCTTGCTATAGGTCTTTGGAGACTGAAGAACATTGTTTCTTTCTTTTGTTTTTTTCCATTTTGTTGTGGCTGGGCATTTTAACCCATACTTTGTTATAGTCGTTGATTGTCTGTCCTTTTTAATCTGTTTTTCTTAGCCTCCAGAACATACTAAGAGTATCTTAAATGCACTTTTAAAATGAGAGTAAGATTACTGTTCATGGTATATAAACACAGCAAAAATCTTTTGACAGACATAGGACTTGAGGCGGTGCACAGAGTTTGGTACTCTTGGCTTTATACGGTTTGTTAAGAGAAGTTGCGCCAGTTGCCCCGCGTTGTTAAGTGGGTGCGACGGTGCAGTCAATCAGTCTAACATTACGTTCTCCTATTGTCGACGGACGGCTTTCCGTCGCCCCTGATTTTCGTACGCTCTGAGTGAGCTTTAAACGTAACAGCCAATCTGATTGGTCGCCACACGGATTCCAAGGGCGGGGCATTGGATTGAAAAGGTTAGCGTTTTTAAGGCGAATATGCGTAGTGTTTACGAACAGCGTAACAAAACAGAAACTCCTTGAAAAGCGCATATAATAATATTAGCTTGGAAACATCCGAAATGTTTCCTGAAGGTATCGCAGTCCACAAACAGTCCTTTGTAAACACATTTTGCAACTCCCATCATTTCCCCGCCCCAAATTCCTGCTCGCCTGTGAAGGGGCGACATTTCTCAAGGAAGCTGAGAGGAAAGTTCCGATAACACTGGCGACGGACGCGCAGCTTACACCTAACATTGCGCTGACAGCACCAAATTCACTCCGAGTCGTGACCTGACGAGTGTTTTGACGGTTACGCTGACAAATAGTCGTTTGTGGCGCGTGGTGATTTACTACAGACGCGGATCCAGGCATGGAAATAATGGACAGCGGGGAACCGTTTTTACAATGGGACAAAAATCTCAGCGAATTGTCCGAACTCGGGGAAAACGACATTTTATACAGCACTGTAAGTAGGAGTCCTCTTATAACTCCGCGGCACCATTGCCATCTTCACTTACACCCTCTCATAGCATGGGTTGCAACTAGTGTCAGATCACCCACAATGCCTCTAAACATCATAATTTCCTATATTTAGTCATATACACGCTTTTAAATGACTTGGTCTATCACAGAGACACTCTATAGGAGTCTGTAAGATTACTAATGTGCCTTTGGGTTCCACTTGGCTACAAGGGATAAAGTTCAGGTGGTGCAGTCATCCAGTGACTGTATCTTGCTTATGCGGTGCCACACAAAGCAATGCAGATACGTTTAGACCCATTTTGATAAAGTCAGAATATAGTGCTCAAAGCCTTGAAGAGTTGCTGCAGGTTATGTAATAATAGGTTTGCGTGCCAACGTCTGCTCAAAGGGGCCTCTACTTGCTGCCTAATTAGGGGGTTCACAGTTGGGTAGTTGGTGCATAAAGATCCATGTACTTTTTTTGTTTATTCAACATGAAGATTTTAGGCTAAAATGTACATGAATGCAAAGTATTTTGGTCTCATGTTTGTAACCATTTTAAAACCTTATAGTTTTGTTTCTTACTCTTAATGCCAAATTTCCACTGTAAATGCAGGCACGGAAGCGCTTGTGAAGTTGCTTGTATGTGTCTGTACACACAGACTGTTTAATGCTGCTCAGAGGTGGAATGAATGCATTTACACAGGTACAGATATAGCTCTATGCTTTGATACAAGGCCTTGAATGCTTTTTCAAATGCAGCATTGCGAGTCACACCGCAGAACATGCCGATTCCTAAATTATTATGATCCTCATAGATGAACGGAACTTCGAATGAAGTTAATTCCAGATGCGTGGTACATTACGAGCGGTTTCTAAGCCAACATACCAATTAAATTAGCAGACACGGCGCATAACGCCTTTCCAGACGGCCTCAAAGCCGGCGTTGGAGGTGCAGAGTTTGGTGTGTCTGGGATTCATAACCCGACAGTATCAGGGCGGTAATGTACACTTCCAGGAGAACTATATATGCATTGTGAAGGTTGTGAATGGTTCATATTCTCCTTCACCTTTAGAGCAGAACGGGGTCTTTGTTTAAGGGTCCCATCGGCCCCCTCTGAACACACACGCTCCCCCACCTCATGGGTCTGTATGTGCCGGTTCTCCTCACTTTTACTTTCACTCCCCAGGGTTTGTTGACATGGAATTCCACACAACAAAGCAAATTGTTCTCAGTTGGAGAGAATAGAGCTTGCTTTGTGAGTTCGGCCTGTTGCGTATGTCTGTTATCGTTATGCATGTTGCGTGTGGGCTGTTTCCTTCTGCATTCTAATTCAGCTGCGCTGTCATTGCATGCCGGTTGACTTTCAAAATTGAATTTACATTCTAATTTTAAGGCATTAGGGTGAATAAGGGTAATATTTAACCAATCGATATCTTCATAGTTCCTCAGTTAATTGATTGCATTAAGAAAGTAACTTTATTTTTATTTTTGGTATGACACGTTTTCAGAAATGTTGTTTCATTATGCAAATGAGGCATGATATATTTAAATATGCACTAATTTTTGCATATTTGCAAACAGTGCAAAATCTCAATGAAACAAAAAAAACAATGTTTTTGCCTTATAGGTGTCTTGACTTAATGCATATCTGGAAAGAACGATCTTATTTAAGGAATGCAAAAATGCCATTTTTATGACGTGATGGGCCTTGTAATTGTCTTCCGTAACCGATAGATGCGATTATGTCTTCATTCATTGTCAGTTTTCTGTTGGGAAGGACTTGTATAGAGGGTGTGTGTTCGTACCTTCCTGTAAAACAGGGTTTTTTTTTTGCCACTTACTCTTGAACTAAAGTCTCATCTGTCATATTTCAGGTGGTTTGAAATAGTTCAAATAACCCAAGGCTCATTCCCCGCTTTAGGACGGGGGTTAAGGAGATGCTGAGGGGAGCAGTTGGGCCGTCATGCTCAGCATTTCTTAGTGCTGATAATCACAGCGACACGATTAGCCTGGAAAGCACATTATCTCCTGCAGCCGGACCTTGTGGCAACCAGATGTACTTTCCTGGCCCGATGCGGAAACTAGAGCGAATATGAGGAAAGGCACGCAATTGTGCACTAACCTGTTTGTTAGTTGTTCATTTGTAACCTTTCAGCTGTTGTAGTTCATTGCTTATTGCATATCTTCTGTATCAGAAGATCTCATTTGTCCCAGCTGATGGTTTGATGTTATGATCAGCATATAACACATTCAGGTCAGTGACCGGGTCGTTTTTCAGGGAAGTGGGGTTTCAAAGAAAGAACATTCATAGAAATCAATCAGCCTGATCTATTGCTGATACACTGGTTATTATTACTCATATTGAGTTCGGGTTATTTTGACTCTGAGATGATTTTCTTTTTCCTAAAAATGCTAGTTAATGTTATCACATTGGACTAAATCTGACCAGCGGTTTCCAGTGAACTAGGGTTGGGTGATTTGATCAGTACCACGGAGAGTTTGTTATAACGGTTGCACTGTACAACATTAATGTACAGAGTGGGATATGTCCCAAACAAGTCAAAGCATGGGAGAGCTTGTTATTAGACGGTGTAACACCAAGCTGAGTTTAGTTGTTTATAAATAGTATTTATCAGGTCTAAAGTGCATACCTAAGTTACATTTTATTTACCTTTTCCAGAACAGGTATCACCCTAGTGACATCCCCCCTTTTGTTGTGGATAGTAGAAAAATCTACGCCTGTCATCTCTAACTTTACACCGTCAACAGGCTTGAACCGAAATGCACAACAAACAGGGTATGTTGTCACTCAAAACATATCAGGTCATAAACCTGTTTCAAATGCAGCAGTTCAACATAAAAAAATGCACTTCCGTATACAAACTTCCGAGCACATCTTCTCATTTTTTGTATCAGCTGAGAATACATACGCTCAATTTTCACAATCCCATCCGTCTCGTGTTCATACACTACCTTAGCTACTTGCTTAGCCTGTGGCTGTCGAAAGAAGGAGGTCTTGGCGGTGAAGAAGGTGAAGTCATCGCTCTCCTCATCCAGGCTGCAGTACCCACTGCTCATGCTATTGCTACCGGTCATTTGCGGGGACGGATCCAGTTTGAGGGACTCCCTACGAGGGTCTTCGGGGGACCAAACGCACCATTCCAGGCTCCAGGGTTGGGAAGGGGAGGATGGGCTGGAAGCAGGGGACCACAGGTTCAGGTGAAGGGCCAGAGCTCCAAGTGCCGCCGGAAACAAGCGCAGAAATTTGCAGGATGACACTCAGAGAGCGTTGCGGCCGGTATCTGATGCTCAGTTCCTGTTTCCACAGGTCACAAACAGGCAGCTGTAGAGAAGCAGCTTTTCCCGCTCTATTCAGCCGACTGCTTGAGATGAGAAAATTAGCCCAGTGTGGAGGAAAGCATGTCAATCAATACAAATTGCTTGTATTGGCATCCACCAACTGGCACACAGTCACACAGTCTTGCTGTATAAAGCACTGGAGGTGTGAGAATGTTGCACGGACATTGTGTTGAATATCCCTTCAGCCGGCTGCGATGGATGCAGAATTCTCCGGTCCACAGTGAGGTTGCGATGGCTGCTAGAAAGACGCTAGAAAATCAACCTGCCTCACAGTGACTGAGTGAGCAGAGAACTGACGTACTGCACCTCCCTCCCTTCCTTCTTCTCTCACACCAGCGTGCACGCCCTCTCTCTCTCTCTTTCTCGCTTGCTCGCTCTACCATCTGTGGTTAGGTCTGTTATCTGCCTACAAGCTTACGCAAACACCCTCCTTCTTCCCCCTCCCTCCTCGCAACTGCTCTTTGCTCAACTCAAGAGACTCCCCCCTGTAGAGAAAGAAAGAGAGAAAGACGGAAAGAAATAGAAAAAGATAATAAACCGGAAGAGCGAGAGAAGGAGAGAGAGGAAGAAAGAGAGAGCTCTCTGCATGTGGTCTTTTGGAGGCTATTTTACATAGTACCTGATATGCAAAATGCCCCTGATGGCAGGCAGCGTGAATCTGGAGTATTGTTAAATGGCACTGTGACATTAATACAGGCAGGACTGCAAAAAGCATTTACATTTCTTTCAGTCTGTAAAAAGTAAGGGACAACGAATAATGAGCTGGTCATTATCACAAAATAAAGATGATTGGGGTGGTCCTTGTATCATCTTGAAGAGGTTTATTTTGTGATAACTGATAACTGACTGTCCATAAATTAATTATTTTATGATGCGAGGAAAAAAAGAGACTGTGGAGTGATACATGAACATAGATTGGATGCCAATCAATTATACTGCTCATTATGTTAAAAAATATATATTTGAAGGTATAATGTCCAATCAAAATCAATTATTCCAAATAAAAATAATTACCAAGCTGGCATTTGGAATAAATAAATGAATAATAAACATTGTAATAAATAAATGTTAAATACTGATTTGAGTTGAAATTATTTTATAATGTAATAATTAAAGAGACCGTGGAGTCATATGGGATGCCAATTAAACGGTCAATTAAACAGTGCAATACTCATTATACAAAAAAAAATAATCTGAATGCATATAGTTTAAATTATACTGTAGTTTATTTTATAATGTGAGAGACAAGAGATTATAAAACTAGACTGTCTGCCAATTAAACCGTTTGCAGATGATTAATCACCTAATTATTCCATATATTGGGTTGTGTGTTGGATTGGGAAGGAATACATGATTATTGAAAAAAATTTTTGACGTATAGGGTTTTGCACAGTCAACAGAACGAGTCGGTATCTTTTCTTTCCTGCATTTCACGTTCACATTTCCCCCTGGACCACAAAACCAGTCATAAGGATCAATTTTTTTAAATTGAGATTTATGCATCAGCTGAAAGCTGAATAAATAAGTTTTCCATTGATGTAAGGTTTGTTAGGATAGGACAAATATTTGGCCGAGATACAACTATTTAAAATCTGGAATCTGAGGGTGCAAAAAAAAAAAAAAGACTGTAGAACATTGCCTTTAAAGTTCCTCCAAATGAAGTTCTCTAGCAAGGCATATATGCCCAATCAAGAATTACTTCTTGATATAATTTTGGTAGGAAATGTACAAATATCTTCCATGGAACATGATCTTTCTTACTATCCCTAATCTAAACTCCTATCATTTTGACCCATACAATATTTTTTTTGGCTATTTCTACAAATATACCCAAGCGACTTAAGAATGGTTTTGTAGTCCAGGGTCACATATAAGTCTCCTATTTGGGTAGAATTGCAAGCCTGTTGGCTCTAAATGAATAATCCAGTTCTATTGTCCTCATTTTTTAAGTCGCTTTGGATAAAAGCATCTTTTACATGAATAAATGCAAATGTAAGTATTTCTGAGAGCCTTTAAAAGCCACAGGTAGAGCCCTAACTGATCATCATTACTGTTGCACATTCTATAAATAATTCATCACATTGTAATGTCTCATTGCTTTTTCCCTGCACAAGCCATCTACCGCTAAAAGAAATACACTGAGAGAGAAATCTTTTTGTAGTGCTTTTTACAAGGAACCTTTAATAGATATCTTCTTGATGGGCAGGATAAGAATACAATTATATCTAAAACAAAACGAATGGACACAAATTAAAGCTGAAAACACTAACACACAAAACTAGGCTCTAGACCAACAGAAATCATTAAAAGAGTGTTACAACATTAAATGTACATATGTTCCACTAGAGTTCAAAATTACAGCTACATCAGATCTCTTTGCACCCATCAAGGCTTTGGTCTTAACCTTTGACCCTGACCTTGAGGGATTTAGACACAAAGTCCAGCTGGAGCACCAGTATATGTTAAATGTGAGTACAAGACAAGGAGGATATAAAATCACTGTCATCAGTCCATCAACTAGGCACGGGTGACAATGGTCAACTAATCTAATAGTCGTTCACCAACCAACCAACCAACCAGGTTGACTAGTTTATTCGTATAGTAGCATCAGTCATTCTGCATTGTAAAAACCATCTCAAGTTTCTTGAATTCATCTTATGTAGTATATATACCTGGAGTCAGGTGAACTAAAAAGAAGCCTAATTATTCAGGGCTTCCTTAAAGGGATAGTTCACATAAAATTAATTATTCTGTCATCTGTATTGCTCTAAACCTTTAAAACTGTTTTTGTTTTCATTTCTTTCCTTTTTTCACAAAATAAGATATTTTGAAACATGTTTCAGTGTTGTTTTGTCCATACAATGGAAGTCAAGGGGTCCAGATTGTTCAGCCCTAAAAGTTCTTAAAAATGCAATCAAACTTTCTGTTTTTTACATCCCCACCTGCGATGTAACTTCTCGCTAATTATCTAAATGTCTGTGCAAAGGGATAGTTCACCAAAATGAACATTTTCGTCATGATTACTCACCCTCATGCGTTCCAAACCAGGAGAGGACATTCGTTCATCTTCAGAAAACAAATAAGAATTCTTGATGAATTCTGAGGGCTTTCTGAGCCTCCCATAGACAGCAAAGATCCTTACACGATCAAGGCTCAGAAACATAGCACGGACATCGTTAAAATAATCCATGTGAAATCAGTGGTTCAACCTCAATTTTATGAAACTACGAAAATACTTTTTGTGCACAAAAACAAAAATAACGACTTTATTAAACAATTCGTCTCCTCCACGTCACCCTATAGCGCCATTTTGGAGAGCATCACATACGTAAACAACATATGAAACGTATGTAGGCGGATATGTTGTTTACGTTCAGATCAAGTGTAAACAACGGTAAACAAACATAAACTGTATCCGCGTTTAATACGTTGGATTATTGAACGATGTCCTTGCTCCGTTTTGAGGCCTTGATCGTGTAAGGATCGTTGCGGTCTATGGGAGGGTCCATCAAAAATTAATCAAATGTCTTATTGTGTTCTGAGAGGAATGAAACGAAGGTTTTACGGGTTATGGAAGACATGGAGGGTGAGTAAGTATTGTCAATTGTGAATTTTTGGGTAAACTAACTCTTTAAAGCAACAAAATTTCCTTTCATTCCTTTGGTGACTAGGCCTAAATACAATGCAATTCCACATAATGTCACTATGGTACTGTGTCAGCTTAAAATTAGATCATTCATCACCTCTTTTTCATTTGCTGCTTTCCTCAGCTTGGTTTCTCCAGCAGGGAGACGATTCCTTACAAAGGGAGATAAAAGACAAGAAGAAAGAGTTTGCCACTATAAACGAGGGGAGGTTGAAAGCCACTTTGGAGTCCCCTTGCCAGCTTTATTAGATTCTCATTGAACACTGTACTGGGCCACATTTCTGCCATCATCTTTCACTAAAGCAGACGCTTTTCATGTCCTGAACTATATATCGAGTCCGTACCCATAAACTCTGATGGCTGATGTGGTGCTTGAGCAGCTATGGACATAAAAATATCATCACTACCAGCTTATGACAAATTACCTGAAGCGGTGGCCTTGGGTTGCATTATCATAATCAATGAGCTGGATCACTGGGAAAGACAGAGGGGCTTGAACATCTTCGATATCCAAACCCCACGGGAAGAAGAAAGGTCCCCTTTTGGCTACTGTCAATACACCCCAATTAATTCTCACTAGAACTCAATCGTTTCGCTCAAAAGAGTTTGCAAGGGGGACTATGCAATTGCCCAGAAAAACATAATCAATACCTTAGATGGATGGATGGAGTGTGCAAAATCAAAGTAAAATCACCCAGACTAAAAGCATCACACAGAAGGGGTCCGAAATGAAGCACGGTTCCTCCTGCTAAAAGTGCAAGTGGAAAGTGTCATTTGTCACTGTCAAATACAGGCTCTAAAGTTGTCTCACTGCTGTATGAAGTATGGAGCGACGAGGCCCATTGTGGGTAATCAGTGTGCCTGACAATGATAATGTATCTCAAACAATCAAGCATTTTTCTCTACATTTTCGTCCTAAATGTTCCTTCCTGTAATCGCTCTGGTATTGTGCTGGTGACACATTCTGAGAGGAGTAACTGGAGGCTTGGACGGATCCTGACACTGTACTCGGCTCTTGTTTCACAGTGGTGTTAAGTGCCGTTACGGCACTCCATATGATATGTTTCTGATACCGCTACAACACCTCTCTCCCTCCCTCTCGTACTTAGTTAAATAATGCAGACGGTCTCTGATTTCCACGCTTGGTGATGACAAAGTGTGGAGGAGAAACAGTCTTGGCTCTGTTTGGAGGGCTCTCTCGTAACACTGCTGTATTTCACCCTGTCCGACGGCCTTGTGCCGTGTCACGTACTATCCTGTCTCTCTCCTTTTTCTGTTTTCAGCCCCTCCGAGGCGCCTGAACGCCCCCACCCTGACGTTCGCCACCCGCGACCACACTGTGAGGCGCGCTCGCAGCTCGCTCGCTCGCTAGCCAACAAAAAACCCGCTTTTGTTGCAAACCCTGTCATTCCTGCCGCTGGGCCTTCCTGCGGCAATGCCCACACCAATTCTCTATGCATGAACCGTTGCCAATTTTTCCGTATGAAATTTTCTAGCCCTAGGAAAATGTTAACAATCTAGACTCTTAATTAATTGGTTATTTTGTTTTATCTAGGATACGCCACATGACTAAAATGGCAATCACCCCGATGCTGTTGCATGTTGACGTTCAACAGGCCATCCCCAGGAAACAGCCTTCACTCCTGGCTCTTCACGCTGTCTTATAGTAACACAGAGCCGAACGGCCATACATCGATTCGCTCCGTTTTTGGAATCCTCCGTGCTAAAAGCAACTAAGAAACCCGCCGCAGACAGTGGGTAAAGTGCCTTCTCTCCGCTCTCTCCAACAAATATGACCGAGCAGCCACCCATAGCATCCCAGGATCTCCTGTGTGGTTATCCGGAATCTACTCAAGCGCTTAAAACCAACCAGCTCAAAATCAACTGACCGCGAGACATACTTGAAAAAGGGTCCAGAGGCGCCTCCAGTATCCATCCATTTCCGACCCCATTCGTTTTTGCGGACACTGGAAAATGGCCCCAAACACCAACATGCCCATGGCCGTGGTCCTTCCCCCGGACTGCTACGTGAGAGACATGCCAATACCTCACCCGAACTTCGTTTTCCTGCAATGCACCTGATCTCTTCAGCTGCTGTAGGTGGTTTGAGGGGGCGCAGACATCCACCGGTGCGGTGTGTGTCTGGCATGTGCCCCCACCAGGAGGAGGACAAGGAAGTGTACGAGAGAGACACCAGCTATCTCCCTACTCTACCCAAGTCACGCCGATTATGAATGCTCCAGCGCTGGGGAAAAGACCCGCAGCCCACGGTATACCGCACTTTCACCGCCAATAATGCCAAGAAAATCAACCGTGATGTTTTAGTACTCTGGAACTTGCAACTGATGCGTGTTTGTGCTGATGTTGCAAAGAGACTCACCCACAGAGACCTTGGGGGCCCCCCCTTTCAGATACAAAATCAGCTGTTTTTCCCCCACACTGAAGGGATACACCGCCCCTCAGGAGGAGCAGTTAATGTTCACTGCGGGGCAGTGAGGCGAACAAACACCTAATGTGAGAGCGCGCTACAGGGCTTAATGTTTTGCGGCCAGGGGAACTGAGGGCCAAGCACCCTGTGCCTGCATGCTCTGCGGATAGAGGGTAATGGCATGAGAACATTTGGATTCTCTGACACCCACCAAGCCGAGCGGCGTTTCCGGAGTTGTGAAATCTCCTAATCGGGGCAGTGTGCGGCAGTCAGCCCGGAGTGTGTTTAGCTATTCCGAGCGTTTTTTTCTCACCCAATGCTTAATAATTAGATTCTCCTCTCATTCGCTGTTCAGGACTATAGTTTATTACATGACAAAATTACCCTCCATTTTCTCCTTACCTTAATTCCGAGCGAAACACGACCAATTTTAAATATAATATTAACTTTTAATGTTGTCTTTAAAAGTAAAACATTAACATTTTTCTTCAATATCAACTATTCTGTCTTTGGGCAAAATCCAACATTACAGTTTAAAAGGGTCCGCATCTCTGATAATAATGGCATCATGGGTCCGTGAATATTAAACGCATTAGTGTCAACACTGATAATAATCAGAAAACTTTCTTAAGCACCAAATCAGGCTATTAAATGATTTTTGAAGAATCGTGTGACACTGAAGACAAGAAATGGCTGCTGAAAATTCAGCTTCACATCACAAGAATAAATTCCCCTTTTTTCAGCTCATTTCGTTAAAATAGAAAACTGTTGTTTTAAATTGTAATAATTTTTCACAATATTACTGTTTTTACTGTTACTTGAGCAAAGAAGTGCAGCCTTGGTAAACATTAGAGACTTCTTTAAAAAATAAACAGGCAGAAAATGGCAAGATAACAACAAAAGTGCTTGCCAAGCCCAAGAGTTATCTTAGCAAATGCCCTTGAGATTCACACACACACACACACAACTCCCTCATATCTCTGTGATTCATCTACATAAGGTCAGTGGTCCTTCCCGGTTTCCTGGTGCTGGTGTGACTCTGAAGGAGCTCTATTTAAATAAATGCTTCTGGCTGCAGAGGTCTGTAAAATCCCTGAAGCCAATGAGGGGGTGTCTAGCTTCTGTTTTGGCTGTAATTACATTGTGTGGCTGTCTTTATAAGCTATCTGCATTTCCTGATCATGTCCAAAGCCTGTCTGTTTGCAGAATGGCACATGTCTCTGGGGTGTCAAAATGGCAGTAAAAACAACTATAATACAATTTATGCCAGTGTCACAGGCATATGGACCAACGAAGGCTTTTATATGTACAAATTAATTAAGTTACTTGTATGTCTCATCTGTTTTGTTGCAAAAGATACTCATTCGGACTTTGTAATGGAGGCATTCACATGCAAATCACACTGAACCTTTGTGCATAATATATCTGCCCCGTGTGGTGAAGTTTGGAATGCCAGACGACAATAAATGGTTATTTTTTTACCATTATTATAAATGGTTATTTTTTACGTAACTTTATCTCTTATTCTATGAAGCCGCATCAAATCAGTGACACAATCTGTAGTTCACATGACCAAAGCCCTGCCCTATGTGAGGAGACGACTAATGTGAATTTCATTTCCGTTGAGAAATAACCATAATGCCCTCTGCTGACAGCTCACCATTCAACAGCTCTCAATCTCACTGACAGCACAGGCCAGCTGGGTTTGCTCTTTTCCTGATTTAGAGGAGATAGGAAAAGACAGGAGGGGCCTCATAAATAAGATGGATACACTACAAGGGACGGAAAAGCTTTTTCCATTAATGACTACTCTGACAATATAAATGCTCTGAGAGAAATAGGCTACTTGATGTCTGATTGGCCTCTAGGTCATACCGTTTTGACCTTTTGGTCAGCCATCATATGCTTTGAAGAGGATGGGCTCATCTAAAAACTTGGGCAAAAGAAAGTGTATGCCTTTGTGTGCGTGTTGCTGAGGACAGTGTGCCCCTGCTGTTCTTCCTCAGTCCCAACTGTGCTGTCACTTCCTGTGTACCTGGGACTAAACTCGCTGCCACTGTAAAACGCAGCCAAGCATTAGAGAGGCAGTTAAGCATGTGCTAATGTGTCCCAGCCAAGCAACCCAGAGAGGATCAGATTCACTGCATAATTCTATGCTCTCTTTCTAAATTTGGAAAGGTCTCTGCATGCTTCACTTACAAAAATAAAGGTAGCAAAAAGTATGCCGCATCACAAAAGTTTCAATATATTACTACAAGATATAGTCCAATGTTATGTTTATTTTTCTATATACTATTGTACTACTAAATGTTTTTAAATAAATAAAGTACTTATAAAATAGCATGGTAAAGGAAAGCACCACAAAAGAAATCTGTGATAATACCTTAATACATCGTATATGTCCCCGTACCACAATTTTTAATGGTTTATGTGTGACCATCAATATGGAAAGCCGCGTTTTTGCTGTATAGCAAACGATAAATAAAGTTATAGGAGTGTACATTTTAAATAAGGCATTTAAAGGGAGAGTTCACCCCCCAAAAAATTGAAATACTTTGTCCATATTACTCATCCTCATGTCATTCCAAACTCATAAGACTTCGTTCATCTTCGGAACACAAATGAAGATATTTCTGGTGAAATCGGAGAGCTCTCTAACCCTCCCATAGACAGCAACACAACTAACACGTCAAGGCCCAAGAAAGTTAGCAGTTTAATTTGTGCACCAACAATATTCTCGAGCTTCATAAATAAAGGTTGAACAGCGTGTCCCATTGATGTAGGTTTAACAATGTCCTTCTACCTATAGGGGTCTTGAACGTAGGTAGTGTGTGGCTGTCTCTGCCAGATAGAAAGCTCTCGGATTTCATAAAAGAATTTAATTTGTGTTGGAAGATAAACAAAGGGATGCGGGTTTGGAAGCAGTAAGTCAATTTATTTTGCTTTTAACTATGCATTGATAACATACAAGTACTATCCGGACCAAATAAATAGGATGTGACCCATTTTGGGTTCCTACACAGATAGGATGGGAGTCTGTATCGTTCTGTTCTCCTTGTGTGTCTCTATGTAGGGAGCCTCCTCTTATAGTTGGAAATACAGAAATTCGCTAAAGTGAGTGAACTTACCGTCTCCTGAGGGTCTTTGGCGGCGGGCCTCTGTGGAGCGGGGGTAGACACATCCTCTGTCGGCTGGTCTAGTTGGTTGCAGTCCAGCTGGACAAGCCCCTGACACTCCAAATGACATGTGTAGCTGCAGTCTGGAGGCCAGAGACAAACAGGACACACACAGTCACTAACAGCCATGAAGCACACAGACAAACAGCACAGTTTAGAGAGCCAACGAGGGCTGCCAACACTCTTTCACCTCCTCTAAAAGAAAAAGGCTTGAAAGGGCTGGAGGAGGACTGGGTCATGTGTTTTATTTACTGTAAATGCCTGTGTCAGCATGAGCGCAGAAGCCTTGGAGAAAATCGACTGGAGCTGGTGATGATAAACTGACAATCTGCATGTTGCAGACATCTGTCTCAGACACATGCGCTCCACAAACTAGAGACAGCAAAGACACTTCAGAATGAACAGTGACCGTGTCTCATTTACTTTAGACAGAATGTCTGGTGTGTCCTCCACATAAACATTAATTATAAGAAGGAATTCAGTAATGTGTTCGGTTAAACAGTGCCCTATTCATTCACTCTCAACTGACTTGACCCCAAGACAGATGTTTATAAAAATCAGAAGACCTTATTTCTTTTATTCAGTGCCAACTATAGCAGCTGTAACCTTTATTACATTGACATCAATTGCTCTTTTTGACATAGTTGCTGTGTGTGGTGCCATCTAGTGGATGTCGCATATAAAATACTGCTCCGTTTGCACAGGAGGCAGCGTGGACCTTCCGCATCACTCGCTGCGTGCCTCTTTTCTTTCCATGTCTTATCTTACGGTGCCTTTGCCTCCTCACCACTTTAATCACTTCCTATATCTCAACATTTCCCTACACTATAAGAATTTCATCATGCAATAGAATAACAATTCGCATAATTACACAACCTCATTAACCTCTACCAGCCTTTATTTTCCTTGGACCATAGCTCTCTACATCGATATTAAAAATCCTCCCTATTACACATTCAAAACGCACCCTGTCATGCCCATCTATGACACCAGTATTATATCATCTTCATATCATACAATACATATTTCTATATTTATACGAATCTATTTATATACTACTCAAAAATATAAATTATCTCAATTGGGTAACACTCAGGCTTTACAAGCTTCAGTCGTAGTGGCGTCACTGTACCACATCTCCAAAGGGTCACGGCGGGCCAATGATACAGTTATACGGGCTGGAACAGACAGTGGTTTACTTTTTGACCAGAAACGTTTCAGTGACACGGGGTTTTCATTTGGTCCTCCATAAATTGCCCAGCTGGTGAACTTTTTCACATATTTGCTTTGGAAAGTAGCAATTTGATAACCAAGCTGATACAAGATTGCCTCTCATCCTAACAATTCCAATTAGCACCTAAGTGATATAAGAGATAATAAATGACTCGCTCAGCCCAGGGAGAAATTCAATAGCTCCAAAGACTCTGAGCATTAGATCATTGATCAGAGGCCACACAGTAACCAAGGAAACGAACATTGCCCCACTGGATCTTCTCCCAGTCACCGGCTGACCGTCGGATTTTATACGACAGGGTGTCCTGCAGTTTGAGGCTGCAGTCTCTCTATTGCTACGTAAATAGTCTGTGGCCCACACACAAGTTGCTTTAGTGATAGGGCATCGGAAATGGCTTGTGTTTTTGCAGTCACATGATACAAAAGACTGAGGTAGCTGTCTCTACACCCAGCGGAGTGACCGCGTCAACCTGCCTGCTGCTTGCTTATTCAGGATTGATTTACCGTTGCAATCATTGCTAATGTCATTGGGCCGGCCGGGAGGTGCCCCGCTCCCTCGGACCGCCGCCTGCGCATGACCGCGCTTTCTATGTACCCCCAACGCCGCTAAGTCACAGGACAAGGCTGTCCCCTTTCGCTGGCTAGCCCCCACAACACCGGCAACATATAAATCTTGCAGGGGAGGTGCTGCGCGCGACTATGCGACAAGATGTGTCCAAACCCCCCAGCCTGACTCGGGCCAGGGCATGCTTCTGGGAGGGGGTGAGGCTTCCGTCACCGGTTTCTGACTCTCGACCTTCAACCTCAGCTGTATCAGCAGTGCGCTTAATGCCAACACTGATACCTTTAGTAGCAAGCCTATTGACAATGAAACCCTGCCACGTTGCCGCGGCACCGTCAGTTGTCCTCTGCACAATGCGGTGCCCTCACTGTGACCCCCCTTCCTTCCCGCCATGGCCTTTCCCTGTCGCCCCCACTTCGTGTATTTTTTTTTACCGATGACCATATAACCGTCGCAATCTTTTTGTTTTTTCGCTGTGCATTTAACAATGTTTACTACCCTCTTTACTACCTATTTTACCAAGCGTATTCTAAACGAAAGGTTAACCCTGTTCGCAACACTTTTCTGCTTTTGCTACACTTTCTCTACCCTTTCCAGAAGATGTCATAATGCCATGGTCATCTAGTGCCCGAGGAAACCCTTCGCCGACAAGTTCTTGTTTTTATCTCTTGTGAGACATAAGATGTGCAACTTCTTCCCATTTGGACCAATAAGCACACTCTACGCACACAAAGATAACCGTTTTAAATTATCTTTTAAAGAATTTGTAGTTTCATGAGGCTTTTCTGTCCAAATAACCCGCCAGGCCCTTCACCCCCTTCCCCTCATTCTGTTATCCTTCAAGTTACTGACATTTATTAATTTTAAGGGCTGAATTGCAGTTTATGCATAATTAAGGGTCATTGATGTTGTAAAAAAGAACATGATTTGTGTCTTTAGTGTAAGAACTGTGTTATCGGTTTAAGGTTCACAGAACAAACACATTCATTTTCCCCATACTGTACTTATTGTTTTCCCTAGCCCCGCCGTTCGCAAGGGTTGCTTTTTCCAAACGTCTCAGGATGAAAGGCGGTGTGCTTGATGGTCAGCATCCAGTTGCATGTGATAGGTTCCCTGCCGAATACCTCAAGCGTTGACGGAAATGTTACGCCCCTTGCCATTTTGTGATGCCCTGTCCGGCCAGAGCGGCGAGACAAAAACATTAAAACCCATTATAACGTATGGCAAGGCACTTTCTAGCATTCCTAGGTGGAGGACCTACATTACGGATTATAATGACTTCTATGTGTTGAACGTGGCGTTTGGACCTGTGTCCGCGGTCACACTAACCCCAGTCGTGTGTGACGGGAAGGACCATGCCAAGCCACCAAGCGCCCGCTACCTGCCCACCACACCTGCCTTTTAATCTCAGTGGCACGCCTCCCATCTGACCCCGTTCTTTCCGTGTAGATTGTGCGTCCCGCCCACCTAGCGGACCTGTAGTCTCCTCTCCCAGGATCAGGCACCAGTCCCCCTCAAGCCTGTGCTGCCCACCTCTGACTCTTTGGGTGCAACTGTTCTGGCCCTCGTGTTGTCATCCACTTACCCCCACTGCTTTCTCGTCGTGTCCTCTTTGGGCTAGGCCCCACCCCAGTCGTTTGCTTCCCCAGGGTCATCCATCCAGCGTTTGTCCTCACACATTGATTGCCGTTAACGTGGATGCGGCGTCAGCAACAGATAAGCGAGAATCAAAGTACTCCTCCTTTCTTTGGTGAACATTGGGTGTTCTCCCACGCATTGTTCTTGCGGAAACTCTTCCCAAATCGGACTATGGAATCGACAGGGGGGGCAATTTCCGTGTTTAAACGAGGCGTTTTCGGAGGGCGTGGACGAGTCTTAACTTTCAGAAAGAATCTCTCTTTGGGTTTGAGACTTTAGTCTTGCAACTTTAGGGATCTTATCTATTCACGAAACAGTCGGTCCCCTCCCACCGCGAAAGGCCACAGCCAATTGCCTCTATGACCCCTTTACCAGCTCAGCGCAGATCGCAGGTTTCACATACTCCGCTTTATTATTTCCCACATGTCTGCCTCTGGAATCGACTGCCCCGCCTTAACCCAGTTGGGTCAAAGGCTTGTGTTGCCGTTAATCCGCAAGTAATGACAAATAGAATCACAACACTTTGATTTCAATAGTTCGCGTTTAGACTATACCAGCCAAATCTCAATGTCCCAAACCAAGATTGGAGATGGCTAGCCAAAATCTCTTTGCAAACTCTTTAGATGACCTGAATTAGTGCCACATGATGATCTAGGCCCATTTCTTTTCCTTCAAACCTGTTGTGCTTTGCCGATGCTCCTCTTCCATCATTAATGTCCTTACTGCTAGTGCCGGTCTGAACTATCTCTAAACCTGACAAGAATCTGAGGAGGAGTGCCGCCACCTTCTGGGGTTACCTGGTGTGTGTGCGACTGTAAAGAGATTTAACAGGAGGATTCTTACGTCTGCCTGCGCCCCCTCTGGCCAGAGCTCTGCCTGGCGCCTGGCCTGTCCCTCCCTCCCACGACGCCATCCAATCAACTCCTCAACAACCTTTCGCTTTGGGCCCTTCTCTTTCTCAGGATTCTTTCCCCCCCCTTTCATCCCGTCTGGCACCCCTTCTCCCATTGCACAGGGGGATTTTCTTCGTACCGGCTGCTGCCCCTGCCCCCCCCCAGTCCCGCTCACCTGACTTCTCCCCAGTCTTCTCCCCTTTTCTTCCCCGTCAACTCGGTACAGTATGTGTTTTTTCTTTGTTGGTGATTGCTCCCCTTCACGTCCATTGATACACCGTCGACGCCTTTCTTCCTATTTTCGTGTTCCGCCCACTTTTGCAGGCCGTATCCTTTCTTTTTTGTGCTGTTGTTCTGCCTCCCGTCCCTCCAAGTGCCCTCCGGCCCCTAATTACGTTACACCTTGCGTCCTGGGGGGCCCCATCTCATCTGCCCACTGCCCTCCTTGCTTTTCCAGCCACCATCCTCACCCCCAACCCACCTCCTTCCCTCCCCCTTAGCGCTGGTCCTGCCCCATGGTCCCCTCACCCCTAGAGCCTCCAACCCGATTCCCCAACCAGGTGGGCCCCCTGGTTCCACCTTGTGCATCCCACCAGACTACGTGCCCGGTGTGGCCGTTCACCTTTCCCCTTTTCTTCCGCCTCCCCGTCCCTCGCTGACTCTCCCCCTGTTACCTGCGACCTGTCTCCTTTTCCGGGCCGCACACCGTGAGCTTTCCAACGGGCATTCCCCCCCTCTCCCCCCAGTTGCGCCCCGGCCTGTCCCCCTGTGTGGCCTCCCCTCCTTTTT
Organism: Sinocyclocheilus anophthalmus; assembly: GCA_018155175.1. Lineage (NCBI taxonomy): Eukaryota > Metazoa > Chordata > Actinopteri > Cypriniformes > Cyprinidae > Sinocyclocheilus > Sinocyclocheilus anophthalmus. Next base: position 1,088,512 of record JADLZN010006938.1, on the reverse strand, counting down.
TTCTCCCCCGTCTGCCCCCGTCTGGGGCCTGACGGCGACCCGTGCCCGTTTGACGGCATCGGCCTGTTGTCCATTTGCCCTACCGGCTCTTCGTTGTCCCGTCTTCGGTCTCTTTGTGCCTCTTCTCTTTTTGATGCGAGACACCCGTGTTTTCTCTGGGTTGAACGCTCTGGCCTGCCGGTTGGCCCCTTTCAGTCCCCGGCTCCTTCTTCTACGCCGCCCCTGATGTTGGAATGCTGCCGTTGTGGGCTGGCATGTCATGTTGGGCGCTGACAGGTCTCCCTGCAAGAGAAGATGTCTGGATGGGGCACTGTTGTGCTAGCCTTGGATATCCCTTTCAGCATGGTGACTCCCGCTGTGTAAAGTGAGTGCCCCGCACACACTCATGCAACCCATACCCTCCAGCGAGAGCTTCTGAATGAGGCTGATAAACAACTTGGTTTTGTCCTGTCCTCTTAGTCCAGATGACACGGGCGTCCCAGTTGTGTCCAAGAAGACACTTCACATAGACGCGCCACCAGAAAACAGTTTCCACTTTGCCACAGTGAATTTAACGCGACTTGGCCCGCGACCCTGCCTGCGCTTCTGGATCCTGTTTAGATATGGCTTCTTTTTTGACATATAGAGTTTTAGCCGGCAACGGCGAAAGGCACGGTGGATTGTGTTCACCGACAAAGTTTTCTGGAAGTATTCCTGAGCCCAAGTTGTGATTTCCATTACAGTAGCAACCTGTCTGTGCTGCAGTGCCGTCTCAGGGCCCGAAGCTGCCGGGCCCAGTATGGTTATTCCCGGCCTTGCCCCTTCGCACCGCGGGGGTGGGGGCTTGGCCGTTCTTTGAATCTTGGAGTATTTAATGCATGTGCTGATGATCCTTCCAATCTTTGCAATTTCTCTGAGCCACTCCATTTCTGCTCTGGCGCCCCTATTTGTTGCCGCAGCTTGGGGAATTGGTGCTCTCCTCCGTTGCCCATTGCAACCTCTCCTCCGTTGCCCCCTGGTCCTCTCAGCCTGGTTCTTATATGTCCTTTCCTTAGGCCCGCTTCAGCTCCCTGTCCCCCCTTTTTTGCCCTGTGATCCGGCCACCCCCCTGAGCCCTCTTTGATGCCCTTTCCACTTTCCCCCCTTTCACCCTTGCTCTGTTCTCTCTCTTCTCTTGTGAATACAATCTAAGTTTATGCGACTTTGTACCTATTCCTTCCCTTTTTCTCACAATTGTAGTCGTCCAACTTTTTGGACTTGGGTTTGTACTTGAATCCAGGTAAACCCGTTTAACACCAGCTTTAAACATGCCGTCAGATTTGCTACTCCCTCTGACCTCCTGATGTTCGGGGTGGCCCCCACAATTCCATGCACAATATATTTGTCAAACACACATGTGGAGAAAAATCTAATAAACACTTCATATATTTTCCCAGAGGCACATGAAACCGTGACCCCAGAGTATTTGTTTAGCCGCAGAGCCTTATGAACAGAGCGGTCACACTTGTGTTCTCAAGTAACGCTGGGGTCAATGCTAGAGAAACCCCATGGATAGAGCATTGCAGCATAGTTTACATAACCTGGAAATGCTGCAGTGCTGCTATAAAACAGGAGTGCTGGTGACAGAGGAGGTCAAACTCTTGTCCTTGTCACATTAAACACAATGTTTATTCGGCCATGTGTGGAATTTCCTCAGTACGAGAGGTCAAACACGCATCTCTGGGCCTGTCCCTTTAAAACATCGCTTCCCACTAGAACATAGTCACTTCCTCTTAGAGTTAACCACATCTGCTGATCAGTAGAAACATTTCGGTTGTTTAGCTGGAAAAGCGTGCCAAACTCCCCTCTGATAGCTGGAATGTAAGGGGGAGTTTATAGAGGGAACGAGAACACTGATGCCTTTTTGTCCCTCATGCGCCTTCTCGCCTCCTACTTCCTTCTGACACTTCTGATCTCCCCTTCTCTTCCATACATCAGCATTTTTCCACCTCAGGAGTCACAGTTCCTTCTCAGAGCCGCGGCTCATATGCACCCCAGCTGTACGCACCCTCCTACAACCTCTTTCACTCTCTGTTTCTCAGATTCTGCATTGGTCAGCAGCATTTTCTGCCATTTCTTTCTCTCATTTATTTCTCACCTTGCTGTGCATCTTTTCCCATGATTCAAGCATGCCCTTCATAACAAAGGTGAAGTTTGGCTCATTTGGATTTTTGGAGAGGGAATCAGTGTGGTGGCACACAAAAAAATCACTGCACTGCTCTATTCACACACAACATAGCATCATATTCCAACAACCTGGTCCCAGTGGAACCTATCTGACTGAACCCTCTAATTTAAGCCAAAATGTATGCTTCTAAATTAGAAACAGACACAAAAACTCCAATGAACAGACACAAACACACAGCAGTTCGACAGAAACACACTGGTTCATTCAAACAGCAACAAATAAAGCTAAAGTAAAGAACCTCTCTGTAGGCTCCCATACAATGACCTCTCTTTATTAGAGTCCTGATGAGTGTGTAGTGTTTTAAAACGCGTAGTTTTATTATATCGAGCAAGCATAGACATACTTTACCGTTCATGGACAACCCCTGGGATAATAGTTCTGGGTAATTGGTGGGTATTTAGTCTGTAATTAAACTGAACAGATCTCTTCTGTCTTCAGAAGGACCACACAACAAAATCTGACCTTTCTTTTCAGGTGGAATTTTGTCGAAATCTCAGATTAAGTTGTGTGCAATTCTGCAATAATTTACTAGTTGCATGCACTGATATTCAATTAGGCACAACACGGCTAAGATGAAATTATTTTAACAGTTTGGCTGTATACAATTATGGAGATACCACTATTAAAAATAAATACTACTTATACCTTAATAGAAAAAAAAAAAAAAAAGATAATACTATTTCAGTCTTTACAGTCATGTTTCTGCAGGAAAGTCTTTGTTAATTCTTAGTGAATTCTTGAAATTTTGTCGCAAAAAAATGTATCCTATCTAATTTTTCAGTGTCTATTTCCACATCCATGAGAAAATTAAATCAGTTGTTCTATTCTTGTCCAACTGTCATTGCATACCACAAATTTTTAAAGTCTGGCACAAAAACAAAATATATTTGTTAGGCTGTTGGTCTATAATATCTCAGTTTTACACAATAGGGGACGCGAATGGGACCATGCACCATCTACTGATGTCTCTGCATTGATTTACGGTGTCTGCCTTCCTCTTGTTACATTATTGATTATTCTGCTGTGAGGAACGAAGTCAAGTTAGCCCCTCGTTGCCTGCGTGATATCCACTGGCCAGGGCTTAATAAATTCCCTTTCACTCCCTTGTCAACATCACTACATCCATCCATCATTCCCGACCCGGTGTTCCTCCCCCTTAACACCCAATACTCATCTTCATTACTGAGGGCTGACCTCCTGTCAAACATCTGCATGCTTCCCATTAAGCATTCAAGCGCCACCGCTTAGGGGTAGTTCCTTTTTTCTTTGGCACCAGACATTCCTCTCTTTCTTTTCTCGTCTATTTCCTTCCTCATTTTCTTCTTTCTCCACAGTTCTTGTTTTCTTAATTTCAAGTAAGCCGGCTTTCAAGTCACTGGCCCCACAGCGCAAGCACCACCCCGGCCCCACAAGTGAGTTCTGACTACGGTGGACCCTGGTTTACTCCCCACACCCCTCACCCCTTGTACTCTTGTGTCCCCCCTTCTCCCTGGGCCCCTTTGGACTTCCCCTTCCTGGCAAAACCGGGCCGTGTCCTTTTTACCGAGATACACACCATCACCACATTCTGCCTCACCCTGTATGAGGGCAATGGCCTTTTCCCCGCCCTCAATTTCTGTGCTGTCCAGCTCTGTCTTTTAGTATTGTCTTATATCATCTCTTGTATTTTTTTTTCTTTAAAGCCGAGTTCGCTGCCCAGCCTCTATGTGCCATCTGAAATTTTCATCTCAAATTAGCATTTTTTTATCCGACTCCTATATTTATGTTCATTTATTTCACTTAAATGGCATGGAAAAGGACCTATACATTGCCATTAACGTCCCCTTCCTGGCCCTCCCCTCGGAGCGATCCCCTGTCCTTTCGCCGCCCTTTCAGATGTACTTCGAGGCGTTGGCATGCCCCTTCCACTCTCTCCCCGCCGCTCCCCAGGTTCTTTAGTTCCTTGTTCGCTTAGCTACTGCCCCAGCCGCCACCGACCCTCTGGTTGTTCTCCCGGGGACTAACCCACCCGTCCCCGACTGTCTGGCCCTCTTTGTTTATCCCCTCTTCCCCCTCCTCCTCGCCATCGCCCCGCTCCCCCTTATCTGTGTGTGGGTGTGGCCGTCCGGCCTCCCGAGGTGTCCAGTCGCGAGTGTTTTGTCTTGTGCCGCCTGGGGCCAACTTTTTTTAGGGTGGCCTAACGATGCTGACAGAGCCTAAGACTCCAATCTCCTGGCTTTAATCGCTGCCCTGGTCAGGTACTCCCAGACCTGAGCACATGCCCATGGCCCCAGCCGCCCATGTCCAGCAGCTTCTTAAGCGCCTGTCCCCTTGGGGTGCACGCCCCTGTGGTGGGACCTTTTTCCATTGCCATTGCACCGCCCTTGTGGCGCGGTGCAGCGCTTAGTGACCAATAACTTAAAGCCGTGTGGGTCTATGGTACTTCGACCACCGCTGCTGCCAACGCACATTCCCCCAAACAGCCTCTGCCTCCAGACCGTTTGTTTAGTGTGTGTTTCACGGCGTTTCAAGCCCACTTTCCCAACCAGCTCTCAGCAAGATTCGTGTCACTTGAGCTGACAACTCTTCTCGCCTTCCGTCACCGTCTCGTTCTGCCTTTTGGCATTCTCCCTCCTGGTCACTAGATTCCGGTCTTTTGGCCCTGTCAGCCTGCAGTCATTCTGGCAGCACCCTTACTTCCACAGAAAACAAGCAACACTCAACGACAGTACAGGACCACCCACAGGTATTAGTATTTAGTGTGTGTTACCGGCCGCTTTCTGTGCCATCGGTCTGTGCCGTTTCTCGCTCTGCCCGGCACCAAACCGTCGGTCCCCCTTTGTGGGGTGGCCGCTTTTGCGTGCATTCCTGTGCGTGTGGTGTGTGTGTGTGTGTGTGGTGTGGGTGTGTTGTGTGTGTCGCGCGCGTGTTATAGCAAGCGGGATACTAATATCAGGGTTTGTGTACGCCGGAATATCATATTTAAAACTTCTCGCTGTTCGAGCTTCTGGTTTATCCAGTTTGTATGGATCTTTTCTTCCCCCATCGCCTGCTTCCCTTCAGCCGGCCCTTGTTAACCCTGGAGCCAGTGTGGAGCACTTCTTGATGGGGGGTTTCCGACGCCTTACCCTTCCCTGTTCAGTTTGGAGCAGCCATGGCCATTTTTCAGGCCGTTTTCCTGTGTCCCTCGCTTGTCGAAGATCTGCACGACCAAACGACCCTAGGCTGGTGAGGGTCAGTACAATTGGCGTGACCCTGATTTCCACGGGCCTTGAGAAGTTGGTTATTTACTTCATGACATGTCAAATTCACACCGCCCGCTGCTGATTTCTGTCTCACTCAGCGTGTGTCATCCACAGCAGTGCGTCAGTGTGTGCGGGAGCTGATGGCTAACGTCATCATGAAGCAAAAAGGGTGAGAAAAGTGCTGCCGCCATCTCATGCACTCGTCAACTCATAAGCATTTCCGAACAAGAAACTAAAAAGGTTCATATTTGCCAAACAGCTTTAGCGCTAACTGGATTGGCCATGACTTAGAAAGTAAAGTCTACTGGGAGTTAAGAGCCAGATGTGATGCCATTATCAGAGCACTCAGTCTGTAGTTCTGCGCTGACACTTTAAATGTTACTACAGGCTATGTCCATGTCAATAAAAGAGCACTGTTAGGAAAACTTAAGCACATAGGCCATCACCTTCACACGTGATCCATCAATCTCCAGTTCTCCACTAAACACTTTCTTTGAAACTTAGAAAAAGAAGAAGTGTCATCAGTGTATCTTTCTTTTTTTTCCAAGTATGTGATACTAAGCGAATAGAAGGGAAGTTAACTTGCACTAAAGCAGATCACTTTTTATTCATTAGGCTGGTGTACTGTATCCCAGTCTCAGTCTCCGCCAGAGGCTATCGGTACAGGTCATGGGAACTCACTTTCAGCTCCTTTGGCTTTTTGATCCAGACAGCCGATTTGCCAAAGCCAGAGCCAATTATCCAGTTGCACTGGGTGTTTCTGACCTCGAGCCGGAATCTGTTATGAAATGATACCTTGGGTCAATTTGATTCCACAACCACAACGTAACACAGGACAAACTACATAGTGAATTAATAGGGGTTTTTCGGGGGCATCCCTCCTCCCAGTCATTCCCCTTGCAGCCTTCTCAATGGCTACAGCCCTTGCCTGCTCCCCTCCCCCTGGTGGTTTGTTATCTGTACTTTGTCCGAAACACCCACTCCCTCCCCCCGCCCCCCCGTACCGGCTCCCCAACCCCCCTACCCCCTCTCGACGATCTACCCGAGCTCCTCGCCTCATCGGGCATCTCCTAGCCCCCGTTTTCCCCCATTCACCACCCGTGACGCGCCGATTCATCCCCCCCACCACATTGCGCCCCCCCTTTTGTCGTTTTGTTTCGCCCATGTCCATTTCCTTTGCCTTTGTGTCTGCCCGGCTTGGGTAACTCTGGTGTTGCCCCCGTGGCTATGCCCCCCGACGCCATATCCTGTCTCCACCTCGCCGCTTCCCTTGCCCTGCTGTGCCATGGGTTCCTGTGCCATTTCGGCCCCCCGCGCTTTTCGCGGCACTTCGCGTTACGCTCCCCATGTCTATTCCCTCCATGCTGGACAACCCGCGCTCCACCTTGCGAGCGCCCAGGCCCCCCCATGCGGGACAGCCCGCCACGCCGCGCAGGAAAGGGCCCGCGCATGTGCACTGTGGCCACCCCGCCCAGAACAAGGCTATCTAAGGAAGGTGAAAGCCACTGCGGAGCTCTGTGTCTGAAGCCTAATTGGACAGGTCTAGTAACAGAGGATTACATTAAGGTTGAGTCTCACATTCACTTACTAACCCAAACCCCATTTTATCTCAGTCCCTGTCCACATATTTCTCATCTCTTGGACTCAAGTTACCTGATAACATGAGGGTCCCACTACTGCTGGAGCGCCGCAGCATGCGGAGGCCCTCGGACCAGGAGCGGGACTTGGGCAGGCGGCGGAAGAAGCGTCCCAGGCGCTTGGAGACCTGTCCGAAGCAGGCGCTGGCCACCGCCTCCTCCGTCCTCATCTCCGGCAGCATGACCGCCGCTATCTGCGGCCTGTTGCGGCCATGACCCCAGTGCCACCACTGCGTCCCGCTCCAGGTGCCGGTCCGTGAGCGGCCTCCGTCCCGGTTGGGGCTAGGCGCCTGCGGCTCCGTTGTGTCGTGGTGTGGGCTCCCTGCGCCAGTCGCTCCTGTGTGTCCACCATCGCAGGGCTGCGCTCGGTTTTGTGTTGTGCACTGAACGCCCCCCTCCTCCCTGCCTTTCTGCCACCCTGCACCCCTACCCTCTGACACAATCGCCCCCTCCGCTGACTGGTGGTACTCTCTCTGCGTCCGTGCTCCTGTTTTTCTCACGCAGTGCAGAACTTGTACCAGCTCAGACTGCACCCACTCATCCTGCTCTCTGCAGCATGTTTTTCACTGAATCCTTAAAGGCACAGCCGCACTGCTCTCCTGCCTCCTACTCTCTTTTTCCTCTCCTTCCATCTCGATCGATCCATCAATCTCTCTCTCTCTTCCACCCTCTATGCCTCTCTCCTGTCACTCTGTGCCATCGTGCCACTTCCTGTGTGAGAATACAGTCCCACGCTTGGAAAAACCTGTTGTTCTGAAGGACGTCTCAAGTTCAGAGCATGTTAGCCCTCTACTCTACACCTTCCTCATTCTCTCTGGATTCTCTCTATACCTACGCGAGCTGAGGCCGCTGTCCGGGCTCCATTTCTGCCCCCCAACCTATCCCAGCATCCACTGCAAGGTTCCCTCCAACCGGATCCCTCAATCCCCAGCCTTGCCCTCCTGTGCACATATTTCCATTCCGCCATTCCGGCTGTTCGCTTTTCCGAAATGAGTGCCTAGCGTGACTATAATACCTCATCTTCCATACTGGAGGCTCCGAGGTTTGGTTCTGCCCCGAACTTACATTCCTATGACGTCGGCTCTCCGCTCCCTCAATGCCCTATTCTCTTTTATTGCGCGCTTCCGGTTGGCTGAAGTGCCTTGTGCTTCTCACCAAGTCATTCATGCACGCATATTCAAATTCCTCTACCAACATCAATGCCTTCTACGGCCCCCTCGCTCCCCCCTGCACCTCCTCTTTCACCTTTCCATATCTCGCGTTTGGTTTCTCTCCCCCCATAGCTCTTTTGGCCTTTCCGGCTCCTCTCACCCCCTCTCCTCTCTCTATCTCATCTCCCAGCTAGTATTGCCTATTCCCCCTGCCGCGATTCGCGTTTAGCTTTCCACCCACACCATTCTGCCTTCTCTCCTAGGGTGCACTTGTCTTTCCCTTAGCGGTTGGTTGTCATCCCCTAGTATTGTTTTTGCTCTATCTCACCCCGTCTATTCATGCATTCATATTCCAATTTCGAGCTTCAGTGGTTGGTGTTATCCCACCACTAACTGTAGGTGTCTGCCCTACAGCTCTACACTGCCTCTTTATTCCCCTTTCTCGCTTCCGGGTGGTTATTTCCCCCCTCCCTCCTCTGCCTTCGCTCCTACCTGCCTAATCTACTGCATCTTTACCCGCTCTCCCTGCATCGATACCCCTCCCTCACTCCTGCTCCTCCTCTTTCCCTTGATAGATGCAGCGAGTTCGGTTCTCCCCAACATGCGTCTTCTTGCTCTCCTCTCTCCCCTATCGAGCCTTCACTTAGGAGATGCAGCGGTGTTGATATTGTAAGGTAACTGGCCAATGCGGCATTAATTTATCCCTCAATTACCTCTTCATCTGCTATCCACCTTCTTTCCAGTATGCCACGCAATACTTTGCCCCATTTAACCAAATAATACCCGTGTTTAGCCAAAACCTAGAACAAATAGCAAGCAATACATATTTTGCTTTTGACTTCTGTTGACTATAATAGATGGGGTGGCACATTTCCTGCTGTCCTCACCCCAGGTCTTCCAAAAGAGAGAGAGAGAGGTAGAGAGAAGTAGCCTAATTATAGCCTGAGAGAACTCCCAACGGTTCTGTCATACTTTTGCGTACTCACTCCTCCTGTTCAGCAATAACTGCCCCGTACACTCCATCACAGACCTCATTAACACATCTTTACTTCACACACGCATGAAACACAGCCCACTCTACACCTCCAACTCAAACTGACTGCCTGATACTAATATCCAACCAATGAAGCCTTCATGCACTAGCTGCCTATCCAACCGCCGAATACTGTGAAGTCACAGTACTCAAACAGGAAGTGATGATTTAACAGGCCCAGTCCATCTGTCGCTTGAGGTGAATGTTGTATTGAGAAAGTAGACAAAGCTTCTGCTGTTTAACCGTGTGTTTCAACAAGTAACCACTAAAACATCTACAACATGAATAACACGTTTTCAAAGGGTTTTTGTGGTGCACCCAATCAAACTTGTGCCAGGGGTTTGATTTAGTTTGCAAAATTGAGAATTGGGGAAACTTGATTTACAAGTTTTCATATCTTGTTTAACTGAAAAAAAAAGTAAAAGAGAAATTAATGGTAATGGGATGTAAAAGCTATACATGTTTCCATTTCAGTTATATTCAATTATAACGCAGACATCTCATATTTCTCTCATAATAAGTTGAAGTATAAATGCTAATATTTAAGAACTTTTTTAATGTTTATAGGTGGATGCAGAGCTTCCAAAGGTCAGAAAGTAAACAACACATTACATCTACCCAGCAGCATCCCTTTACCTCGTCGAGGCCAAAAAGAAAACATTCCTCTTTCTAGTATTGCTGTGTGTCTGAAACTTTTAATTAAAAATCAATCCGATGTCTGACTGGCATCCATAAGCTATAATCCATCTGCAATATGGCTAAAAGCAGTTTTACTCCAGCATGGATTAAACTCAAAGGCAGATAGGCAGCATCCTCCATTGCAGACGGATATGTGCTGAATTGGGTGGGGGAGGTTGCCAAAAACTCAGCCAGATTAGACAAATAAAGCCAGACTGAAGGAGAGGGAGAGAGCAGGTAAGACTGATGCTTTGAGACAGGCCCATGCAGTGAGGGACGCTTTTTAAGACACTCAGTAACTCTGAGTCACACTAGCAGGGAGGTGGAGGCTACCTGAGGAGAACTCACTCATTCTCCTTGACTAAACCTTGAGACCTTGTTTAAACCTACAGTGACTCAGCCTAACACATATCCGTCATATAATATAATTCAGAAACAGAACTTTATAATGGTAGTACTAAACACAATGGAGCATGCCTTTCACAATCTGTTTAGCCATGCATTTGTGCAATCGAAGACTAATGTGAGGTTTCAGGTTTTCACAGTGTATGTTGGCTGAGCAAGAAAGAGCTGCCTTAGAGGGACATTTTATTGTTCAAAGGATATTCTTTTATCGCTCAGGAGATTTCATAGAGATTCCAGATATGTTTCTCATAAAAATTCCTTGAATTTTAAATGGGAGTATTGGATATACTTGGGAGGGAAAAAATGCACAAAAATGTGGTAACATCTAAATTAAGTGATTCTATTCCAAAAAAAGGTATGCAGATTGGTCCAAAATTATTTAACAACATGCATTTAACTTAAAAAAAAAAAAGTTACACCAACAAAACAAAATGTAAATGTAAGATCTGTTAGAAATAGCTCCCTTTTAAAGCAACAATTGTTACTGCTTTTTATAGTGTATATATATAAATAATTATAAACAATAATGTGTACTGAATACCACAGATCAAATAATCTAGGAAAAATCTGATGAGAAATGTTAGAAGTCATATTTAAATGTAATTTCTTATTGTAAATTTTTGTATTTTGGTTTCTTGGTGAATGAGTGAAGTGCAAGACTCTGAAACTATTCAGAGACTAAGGGATAGTTTATCCAATAATGACTTTCTTTCTTCTGAAGAACACTATATATTCCTTTATTTCATCAAGAAAATCATCTGAGAATCAGGTGACTTTAGCAAAAGTCTCCATTTGTTCTCTTATGCATTGTATTGTTATCTAAGAGAAACAATAGATTTTTTAAAGAGACCTCATTTGTGATTTTTCTTTCCTTTGGGAGAGAGTAAGAGCTCAAAGGAACTGTTTATAGGCGAACGTAACCACTGATGTTCTCTGACTGCCTCTTTCATTCAGTGTGTATAATTACGGGGCTGTGTGCACTAAAATGTTGATCTGTAGTAGTCAAGACGCTCCATCTTTAGCCTGCCTGCACCACCGCAACCTCTTAAATACCCCATTTCCCAGCATCCTCCAAGACACTTCTAAACAAAAAAAGCAACAATTACAAACTACAATGTTGTGCTTTACCCATGAGTGACTTCTGGTCATGTGCAATAACTCTGCTAGGGGCATCTCAACATACTAGAGAAAAGAAACCAATGCTTATGGTTGAGGCATATCAGGACATGCTCTTGGAATGCTACACAAAACCCCCATGAACTGAAAATGGCAAAATTTAGAATTTGGAAAACCCCAGTGTATCCCATTCTGATTCTTACTGACAAACCACAACAAATCTACCAGGAAAAATTACACCCAACCCTGGCATTTACAATAAAGGTTGAGGAGAACGAGGAACAAGTGTTTAAAACTCCTGTGGTTTCAATGAAAATAGTGGAACTCTATGAAATGTGATAAGGAGCTTCTGCAAACACACTTTTCAAGGCTCAGTATGGGAGAGATACAACATTCTGCTTGACTGGCTATACTGTTCCATTAAGTACAATTCTGTTATCATTTACACACCCTCATGTTGTTCAAAACCTGTGTGACTTTCTTATGCAAAAGAAGGTATTTTGAAGAATGTTTCAACTTAATCGATACAATGGACCCACTGGCTTTTATTGTATGGTCAAAAAATACTAGAAAGAAAGGCATTTATTTTTATTTTTAGGTGACCTATGCCTTTAAAGGGACTATTTATAAAGAAAAATAATAAAGAAATTTGACTTTTCACTGCACTGGAAGGGCAGACAGTCATTGGGGTTAATGTATAATCTTAGAATCATCCCCAACTTCTAAATTACACACTCCATAAACCCTTGCAATTTCACTGTCTGTCCCTTATGAAGCCGTTCACTGCAGTACCGTTTCCAAAAGAGAACTGCTGACACACTGCTAACTCAGCAACACTTTACACATGCACACACATGCACGAGCAAACAGATGCACCATGTGCACACACACAAAACTAAACACAGGCTGAAACTTATGTTCTCATGGTGCATTGTAAACTCGTTCATTTCAGATCACGGTATAGGACATTCTAGTACTGTATGAATTGATAGTATATTGATTTTGGTTCTCTTTTACAAACCTGTCCAAGGAAGATTTATTTATAACAGAGGGTTTTGTTATAGCAGTCCTTTAAAAGCAAGTGAATTAGCTGAAATGCATAATGGGACAGTGGAGTGCAGCAACAAAGGTACAACAGCAATACCAGAGCAGAGGCAAAGCATGCAAAGAGAGGAAGCAAGTACCTCTAAACCATTAAGAAAAATCCAAAATGATTCAAACAGGGTAACTGGATCCCACTTCAGATTCTTACTTTATTTATTTAAAAGGCAAGTGTACCTCACTCACATGCTTCAAATGTTTCTCGTTCCTATCTCCAGACAATCAGAGACCTCTGTGGTTGACAGTACTTCATTTAGGAAGCCCCAGGGATCTGGAGGGGGTCATCCATACCATATCCCCCTTCCCCTTCATACAACTAATCAAATATGACAAATAACGAAACAGAAAAACAAACAATGACCTCTGCAGGGAACTTCCCCCTCATCCTCCACATGCATCAGCATGCTTCATCTTGATTAAACATACACTGCTGGAAGTTCCTTTAACACTGGTGCCGTTCAAACAACCCCTTCGGCAGAAATGCTACACTGTAAAAAATAAGTGTAATTTTAACTGTAAAATTTTGTCAGAACGCTACGGAAAAAAACTGTTAATAGGTTAATAGTAAGTTCCCGCTCTATAAACAGGGAAAAACTGTGCAAGATATAACCAGACATTTCATGCAATTTTACAGTAAAATGCTGTTCATTTTACAGTTTTTAGAAGTAAAAATAACAAATAAATGTATAATTTACAATCAAAAACTGTAAACTGATATTCCCAGAATTCCCTGTATGACACTCCACATTTGAAAGTATTTGTTTAAATAATCATGTTTCTTAACCGTTTTTGTTATCAGTTATGTGCATTTGGGTTTTATGTTACATCTTCTGTTGTTAAATTAATGTTTATTGCATTATTTAAGTGTTGTGTGTTACCATGATGGTGTTTTGTGTTTGCATGAATGACTCTGTGCACCTTCTATATATTAGTATATACTTCTGCTTGTGGCGAAGCTACTTGTGATGAGCTTTGATTCTTCATGTGGCTTTCTCTTTTACCACATGCATTATATATATATATATAATATGGTGGTTGTCAGTATGTTTAAGGTACAAAACATATTTTAATAGCAGTGTGCATTGTTGAATTTACTGGTTTACATTCAGATTTTCTTGTTTGTAAATTACAGTTTTATACTGTAAAATATGCCGTTTTTGGCCGTAAATGTGTTTACAGTTTTTCTGTATTTTTTACAAAATTATTCTGGCAACCACAGCTGCCAAAATTATTTTGTAAAACCTACAGAATTTTTTTTACAGTGTAGCAAAACGAACACTTGTGTACTTTATAAACACGTGTATATGGACATTCCTCAATGTATCTCTTTTCTATCAACTCCTTTTTCTTTCTTTTCTAGTCATCTCATGGTTTTGAATGCTGAACAGTTTTTTGAAGAGATTTTTGCATTAGATATTTTTCCCTCTTCCTCACAATTTAAACACTTATCAAGCCTTTAAGTTTCTTTTACGTATGCTAAAAACATACAACAAATGAACATAACAATTTATCTATCTACCTTTAAGTCCATCCATCCAACCATTTATTCATCTGTATCTGTTCATCAATCCATTCAACTATATTTCAATCTATCCACCTATCTATTCATCTGTTCATTATTTATCCATCCATCCATCCGTCCAACTATCTGTTTATCCTCGGACCACTCATCCATGCATCCCCCTACATTCATCTATTAATTCATCCATCCATCCCTCCGTCCATCTAACTCTCAATCCATTTGTCCATCCATCAATTCATCCATCTATCTATCATTCCTCTAACCCTTCTAATATGCACCCATTTAATCCTGCATCCATTTGTCCATCCATTATTAAATCCAAAATCTACCTTTATCTTTCTACCCTGCCAATCATTTGTTAATGCATCCATCCACCCTACATCCATCTATCTATTCCTCCATCTGTTCTCATCTATCTATCTATAGATATGTCTATCTGTTGCACTCCCTTCCTCCAACTATTCACCTATTCATAAATTCATCCATCCAACCCTATCTATCTATCTATCTATCTATCCTATCTATCTATCTTTGCCCTTCATTTGTTTCCATCAGTTCAATTCATCCATCCATTCTGCATTCATCCAACCTTCTTTCTATCTATCCATGCTTCCCTCAGACTTCCCTAATCTTCCGCCTGTTCATCTATCCGTCATTACATGCACTTTTCCGTTCAACCAACATTCATTCATTCATCCATCCATCCCTCAGTTTATCTAAGGTCAGGTGAGGAGAGGAGAGATAGCGGTCACTTACTTTGACACTTTAGCGCAGCGCTGCTGATCTGGCGGTTGCAGGCGTCGCACCAGTCTTGGCTCAGCCGTCTGGAGATGAAGATGTGGCCCTCTCCCTTCTCTGCCTTCACCCTGGGGTCTCTCTGGTTGAAGATGGACCATGCCTCCCTCCTGAGAGGCTCGCTTCGCATCTTCACTACTCCCGACCTTGCCTGTGTCAGCTTGTCGATCGCCAGTCCTTCCAGTTCGTCTGTCGGGCAGCTGAAGTTTGACCGCGCCGAGGCATTGCGAACTTCTTGTGGGGATGAAGACGCATGGATCTTTGCCGTGTCCTTCACCGAGCTTCTCCGGCTCCCGGCACTGTGTCTGCGAAATATCCCGTTATAATTGTTCGCGTTTTCTCGGTCCATGTCCACAACAGGTCCGTCCATATTACTACGTGGCGAGCCGCCACGGCTGTGTGATGCTGAAGGCGGATCGTGATTGAATAACGCGAGCGATGCTGAGACTGCGGCTCTCCCGCTGTCCATATCACTCGCTCTGTTTCGCGTGATGATCTTGTCCAGAGACCATTTACGCGTGAATTTCTTCCTGTCGCTCGACTTCAGTTTGTGGAATAGTTGCTGATCCGAGTCGAGGTGGTGTTGAGCAGGGTGCTGTCCTAAAGTGACGGACGCCATTTCGGCTAAGAGTTGTAGGTGGGCAGAATATAAACTAAATTGAAGCGCCAGCGGCGAGAGTGTGACGCGCACACTGAATCAGCTGCGCGCTTTAAATGGCACTGGCTGCGCGAACCTGCCCCTCACAAAGCAATGATTGTCGCTCACTTCTGTTATTCCACTAAACATTAGAAGAGAATTTTAAAAATGCCAAGGCTGCCCTCACAAACTCATGATTTTGTCGATCACTTCTGTTATTCCAACTAAATATGAGAAATAGAGAATTTTAAAGGTGCAATGAATAAACGTTGTTGTCACCGTTTATACGAATCTTATATACAACTCTTATTTTAATTATTATATATTTTTTTACATTTATTTTGTTTAGATGAATAGTCACACCCAGATCGCGATCGCGGGGCCACCTCCTGGAGATTTGCTTAGGGCCCCCCATAACGTAAAATTGCCCTGCCACAATTTCAAATTGTTATTTGCATTATTGTGCATTTTTATAAATTATTTATGGCCTTCCATATTAGATTATCTTATTAACTCTTGAAAGATCCACAATACATTAAAATATATAATATATATATTTTTTTTAATAAAAAAATATTTTCACCAATTGTGTTCATATATTTATTAGTCTGTCAAGTATCACTTTACATTTAAAGGGTACCTCTTACCTCACAATACAGAAGTGAAGATGTTAAAAAAAATACAAAACATTTAACAAGCAAGTTTACAAACTGGCAAAAGGACAGCTGATCAAATTCAATTTTAAGTCAAACATATGCAAGCTTTGACATTGAAACAAAGCGTGGTCTCTGTAAGGTCACCATAGTTCCCCCAGGAAGAGGAATTCCCCTTAACTCACACTCTGTAATGTGCCACCAGAACCCACCAAACACATCATTCACTTTCCATATTGTAATGATCTGTAACACAGCAAGGTATAAGTCTATTGACTCTTGTCAGTATTTGCAGGATGATAATATTTGGAGTCATTTGTACAGTTCACACATTTTTCAAAGGCCCAGGTGAACCCTGTCAAATAAACAAAGCCTCCTCTAGAGCTCCATGCTGTGTGATACTCTGTTGTGATCAATAGACTAATTAAATTAGTGCAATTGCAGTTATCTCTCAAAAACGGAATCAATTACAAAGCAGACTGAACTCTTCTCCCTCCATCCCATGACTGTGCAATAATTACACCATTATTGTCAGCTGAATGCACTGTGCTATCAATATTTAAGTCTCATGAAAACTGCTGTAGTAGTTACAACAGATCTATATTTCCATTTTCTTGGCTGTTAAAGTCAATACTACTAGATTGCATGAAGATAAAATGCAGTAACTACATGAACACTGAATCTGAGAAATATGACTTTTGTGATTCCTATCAAATCAAAGTGCAGTTGTAAACACTCCTGTTTTCCTTTAATCTGTCATAGGACAGTTCAGGGACTCGAGACCAGTCATAACTCAATTTGCGCTTTGCACATCAGTACACATCATGTAATTTCAGTTGCCTGCCCTGGTAACAGCCATTAAGTCATTAATCTGTTCTTTATGGTTTAAGAGGTTCAACCAAGGACATTTTTTTAGATGTTATCTTTTGCTTTCCCTTTAGCTCACAGATTCAGGCTCGGTAAATATAAATATTGCTGTGCATTCTTTGAGGTCTTCATGGTCTGTTGGCTTGAGGTACTTTTTTCTCCAATGGCAGTGTAGCGGTAACTACCGCAAGGCTTAAAAAGAAGATGCCTTGTTAAATTTGAATTAGCTGTACACAAAAACATTCACAGCTAAACACTATACAGTACCTTTCTATCATGTTGTTGTTATTCTGTAGCTCCCGTGCCACAGCCTCCATCTCATCCTTTAATCTGTTCATTCTGGAAACAGTTTTTTTTTTATTATTTGGAACTGATAAATGCTGTGTTATCTTCAATGCAATGACATACTTGAGAATCATGTGCTCATCATCTTTTTTCTGTCCATCCACCCCCTCAGCTCCTACAGGCTGCTGGAGAGCTCTAAGCACAGCTCTGTCCAGAACCTGCAAAGATGGAGAAGAACGTGGTCAGGACTCAGGATGCTCCATACTGTATCCAAGCTTTTTGTGGATCAGGAACTGTATAAATGTCTGATTTCAGAATAGTTTGTTAGGTTTAGGCAGAAAGATATGTGAATTATGAGCAGGAATTAAGGAGAGGATCATACCTGATATACCTGATGATTAGACTCTCCTTACTTATGAATTAATTCTGAACTGAGATATTTACCCAGAGAGTTTGCACACAAAAAAAACCTCATAAATTCATAATGAAATGTAGCAGTAGTTAAAGTCAAAACTAAGGTCAAAATAAACAATAACCACTGTGAAAAATACAAATCTGCCCTTAGACATTATTTCCAGATGAGCTTGAGTCCAGAGTTGGTCAAAAAACTAATTTATTGTGCAATTTTAACAGAGGCTGCGTGAGGAAAAACAGAGAAAATTTCACTAGTCTGTGAAACAACATTTCTCTAACCTCCTCAGGGATAACTAGTTATGCCTGAAAAGGGCTGAACAGCCATGATAAGGCAAGTTCTTATTGATTTGAATAATTATCATTTAAACTTGGAAGTGATGCAAGTTCCACTTGAAATTAATTTTACTTAAAATTCATAATGACTGTGCACAATGCAGCATAATGAGAAATTTAGCTGTAGTCATGCTATAAAACTAAAGTCAAAAATTTAAATTCTGCCCTCACAGGCATTCTTTTTTTTGGGATTGAGCCCAAAGTAAGCCAAAATGTTATTTGCCAACTGATTTGTTGTGTAATTTTTACACTGCCTTGTTCAACTTTGGACAGGATTAAATCACAAAATGAGTCTCTGAAACACTAAATTTACCTAACCTCCCCGGGGACAACTTGTCACGCATGAATAGGGCTAAAGACAGACGGTGTGTGTCTTTTGTGGAAAAAAGAGGGCTGACCTTGTTCTGCTGGGCCTCACACACATGCAGATCCCCCATCCTCTGGCGGAGGACAACTCCAAAATGCTCTAGACTTGCCTGCATCTCATAAAGAACCCTGCAGAAACAACACTCACATGGCCACCTGCATATGTTGTTCTTTGACTGCTTTTTTGCTGCTTAGACAAAACACCTTTGACAGTAATAAAATGTGTATCAAATATGTTTGACATTAGGGCCCATACATAATGTGATTTAATGGTGTATTCTCAGTCCACGTGACCTCTGTCATACCTGTTCCAGCTGCCAGCAGCCATCAGAACATCCTGGTATTTCTGCAAACAGTCATCCTTGAATAAACTCTTGACCTTCTTTATGTATGTAGACAGATTGAGCCTGAGCAGAAAACAGTTGTTTCTCAGTTTAATCACTGTGAGAACGGGCACTCATTCAAGATGCTCCTGGTGTTTAATACTTACTTCTCAAACTTGTGAATCTGTTCGTCATTGTAGCTGAGCTCTGGGACAGAAAGAGAATAAATGAATAGCAGTCAGAGCAGTCATTTGAAAATCTTAACCCAACACCGTAGTCCATTTTTTCTGTGCGACTGCTCAAGATAAGCACTATTTTAGCTGACTGGCTTCTCTGCAGCGTCATATCTAACATTATCAATGCAGCCAGGCATATTCTTCTGTCTCCATGCTTGCCTGTCTGGAATGGTCCGTACTGTCAGATAAGGCAGCACAACAGTGCCTCCCTTCCCTGCAGCGCAGTACTGAGAACTAATCTGACTAATCTCAGCACTGGCTCCACTCACCAAACCCCCAATGTAGATTCATCTGTAATTTGTTGTGTTATATTAATATGAGAGAAAAAGCGTGCATCCAATTACTTCCTGTCATTCTGTCTTTGCAATACTGCTGATGTACTGCAACAATCTTCCCCAATAAAACCTCCATCTTCTGGATGCTGCATTAAGAGGAAGAAAAATCTATTTAATTATTAACACAGGATTAAAATTTAATAAATGCATTTTATTTATATGCAAATGTATAGATTTTAATCAACCATTTGAAGCATACATATTTTTTTTTGGAAATAATTTATAATTAACGTATGCTTGCATTTTTGTTTATGTTATACGTGATAATATGTGATGTTTATTATTGAATTCAATTTACAGAACGAGTTAAATCAACATTTGGACAAATGCTGTGCTGAAATGTTTTACTATGTTATGGCACTGCAAGATAAATGTTATCTATAGTTTTTAAGTTTATTTTCAAGGTTTTTCAATAGAAATAAAATAAGAGAATTAAGGAAAATCCCTTGGCACCAGGATAATGATTTAATACAATTATGAATACGTTTGAAAATAGTAAACTGTATCATTTTCCCCCAAATGATCCTAACAGGTTGTGTTACCTATTATCCTGGGCCAGTGTCTCGGAGTGTTTAGACAGCATCACATGCAAATGCTGTAGTTGATTCTGGAACTCTCTGACTCCACTGCCATACATCCGCTGCAAATCCTCTTCAATCTACACACAATGATAAACCTCAAGGATGCAAACTATTGTGTGTTCTAGTTCATTTATTCAATATACATTTCACAAAGCACAACTCTTACCAGTGGGAGTTTTTTCTTATTGTCTACAAAGTCTGGAAACTCATGCGCAAACCTCTGAGCACTGGTTGGGAATAATCAAGAGACATCCATCACTAAATACCTTACTACATATAATGCTTATTAATCTAGAGTAAGCATTAGATTCATGATACCATGTAGTAAACTAAAACACAAATTCAGTCAGTATCTCACTGGTGGGTTCTTACAATAGATGGAGATGCTCCTCAGTGCTGATAGAAGAAAGCAGCTTCATATTCACCATGGCAATCCTGTGTGCCACATTACTGCATTCAAAACCGGTGTTTTCACTGAAAAGTCAAGAATATTGTTATTGGACACACTAAAATGTCAAGATCAGGTTCGGTTTTCTTGTGACAATATAATCACTCTAAGTGATTATATAAGAGCTCACATGTAGCTATAAAACCCCTGCTGAATCAGTTCCCTGTACTTCTGGAGTGAGCGGGCTATCCGCAGGTACTGATGGATGACCCCGACAATGGTCTTTAGGACGAACGAAAACAACAGGACACAGTGTGAGGCTCAGGGATAATGGTGTTATAATGTTCACCAAAAATAAGCACCAGAGATAAAAACAAAGAGGCTTGCTTACCTTGGAGAAGATGTAATCTGCCATGACGTCAAACTTTGTGGGCATCGCAGGGGCCTCAGCTACAGAAAAAAAGAAAAAAGAAGGGATGGCGGAAGAATAAACAGAGACAAAGTTACCTCTGTAAATGTTACCAATTTATTTGTGAAAATACATAAACTAAATTACACTGAAAAACATAAACTTGAGACTTCAGGGTTTATAAAATGGCTCATAAACTTGGCATTGTGACATCAGGCACACACACAAAAAAACATTAATTATGACCGTACGTTCTTTGTATGGATGGGCTACTAGTTTCTCTGGTCGTCGGCTGATGAGAATGATAGGGCGGTCTGGAGTGGTGAGGGGAAGGTTCACTACTTTCATGCTTGGCTCCAAGATGAGAGGATGACCCAGAAAAAGGTACTGTTGAGCTGCCAGTTCAATTCCAGTTTGGGCCTGAACATCCTCAAACAAGATTGAGACCCTTGAGGATAACAACAACAAAATATTTTGGAATCACTGTGAAAAGTAGTTCAGCCTTATTCATACTTATATATAATTGTAGGTAATCATATTTTAAATGACCATGTGGGGACCTACACCCAAATGGCATCTGTATAAAAAAAAAAGAACCAGAATTTCCATATACAGCAACCTAAAAATGTATTGGGCCACATTTGAATGAAGTTGCATGGAGTACTAGATTAGAAATCTCTTCTCGAGGAGCCCACATACGTGTTATGAAAGTGGATGTAGATGCTGTGTGCTGTGGCTTGCTGGAGAGAGAAGATGTGGACCGTGATGCAGTGCAGAATGTCAGTGGTGGCAGCAAAGAACTGGACGAAGCCCCAACACTTCTCCTGATTGGCCTCTAGTATGCTGGCCAACACTGGGACCAGCTGGGTCTTTAAACCCCTGCGAAAAAACAGAGCCGTTGGTCATGTTCTACCAAGAGGCTTCAGCGTTCAAAGAACTATCAAGGATTTCTTTCAAGGATGTTATTCATGATGAATAAAAGCATGAAACTTAAATGAGTCACAACAGATGCCTATTTTTAATTTGACATGAATGAAAACAATCCAATGAGCTGTTATATTGTGGATCTTGGTGTTCATCATTAAAAATTTCCAGTAGACAAAAAACTAAGGCCAACATGAAAATTAGACATGGCTTAGGACCTTAAAGAACGATAACTATAACAATAGTAGTGTCCACACTGACAGATAACATTGTTGATTATATGCATGAGCTGCAGTTATGCAGTTTTTATTGTTCATTGGCTGAAAAAAAAAGTTCCTATAATAGAATTAGAAGATTATTAAGACTTTGTAGTTATATAGTTATCATCCTTGGTGTGAATGGCCCTTGATACAGTATGACACATTGAATGAATGGTATTTTTCTCTAGCATATCAATTAAATATAGCTGTACTGATTGAGGTCCATATACAATTTCCTTGCCAATACTGTCTGTCCACAAAGATATTAACCACACTTTTGCATAGAGAAACTCACTCTGAAAGTTGACAGCAGTGTGGCAGTCGGTAGCTCCATTCAATGGGTCCGTCTTCCACCTTCTGCACACCTGCTATGGCTCCCTCTGGCTTCTCTGTTGTGATCTTGTACCTGGGGAGAGCACCAAAAGTCACCGAAAATAGCACATAAATAAGCCTAATATAAACAGTAATGTATCACAAATCATCATTTACAATTATGATTTATATATAATTGATTATAATAAGTTAAATTAAAACATTTACAGGTGAGACTTACATGATTTTCTTGTTTCTGCGTGGGCCTCCATATGGTATAAAAGGAAGACTGCCAGCGGCAGCATGGTAGAAGGTGACACCGATGCTCCACAGATCCACAGACACACCATAAGCTTTCTGTTGGGGCTTCTTCAACACTGCACGCTCATACATGTCCGGATGCTGAACCACACAAGTTATTATGGACAAATCACACATTATTGTTTGTTATATTTAATAAATAATCCAACAGACCCCTTATCCGATTCTGTCACTGCTTGCAGATCAATGTCACTTAAACGATTCCTGATCTTACTAGTGCTAGTGCACTAGTCTAATGCACTGGTCTAGTGCATTAATACTACAAGAGATTTATTTTATGTCGCCACGAAAATAACATTTCTTAGAGCTGATATGAAATTACACTGAATGTTCACTGGACGAACAGAATAGGTCATTGTAATATTAATACTGCTACATAAATAATTATAATTAATTGTAATTATTTATATACATTTCCCTTTTGAGCTAATTTGCTACATCACATAATAGGTTTATTCACAGACAGATTAAAGTAACCACATCAAACGCCTGTGTACATTTCTGATAAGCAACTGCACGTGCTGTATTTTCTGTGAATCATTGCATACAGAAAGTGGCACCTTTTGAGTTTTTTTTTTCAACATTAACCAATGAAAGAAATTAAACAGCATTTCCTCCTTACCAGATATTCCTCTGTGCCATATATGGACACAAACTTCTCATCGTCCTCCAACTCACGAGCAGCACCGAAGTCCGTCAGCTTGTACACCGAGTGTCCATCCTCATCCACTTGCCTCATGATATTGCCAGGTTTGATGTCCCTGTGCACCACCCCATTCTCTCGCAGGTGGTTCATTCCTTGGACTGTATATGAGCAAATAGGAGAAAGACAAAACCGGTGTAGAGCTCCATTTAGCCACAGTAATGCCTCCCAACAGGTGCATGAGTAATGGAGTGGAAACTGATTTAACTACTTAATTTCCTCTGTTGGTTCTTACCCACACACTGTAATACAATGAGGAACTCTGACTCAGGAAGTCCAAACGCATTCTCGGGCTCCTCTAGCAGGTTCAGCAGGCTGCCACCTGAACAGAACTCCATCACCAGAACCTTCTGCTTCGGGTTCATATGCATCTGACATGCACAAGAATAGAAATGAAGGCAGTGTGTTGAAAATTCACCTCTCAGATCTGTGATCTATTTTTGGTGGGGAGTCAAACAAGTTTTACAGAATGTATGGAAATGGGGTATATGTTGAATGTCACCTGCTTGTCTGAGAAACAGCCATATGAACTGATTACAAACTAGTTGTTTTTATTGTTGGCGTTTTATTCTATTTTAATATCCAAGGGTTAGTGAAAAGACTAAAATAAAATAAATTTAAAATGCATTATTATTATTACTATTAGTAGTAGTAGTAGCATATTTTTATTGTTTGGAGGTCAGTAAAACTATCATGCTCACCAAGGCTGCATTTATTTAATCTAAATACAGTAATATTGGAAAATATTATTACAGTTTAAAAATTATCTATTGTAAAATATGTTCAAATGTATTTACTTATTGTGAGTTAAAGCTGAATCTTCAGCAGCCATTACCTCAGTCTTCAGTGTCACATGATCTTTCAGAAATTATTCTAATATACAGATTTGTAGCTCAATAAACATTTCTTATTACCAATGTTTTGTTGAGACCATTTTTTCAGGATTCCTTGATGAATCAAAAGTGTGTTTATTTACAAAAAGCATTTGTTTAAAATAGAAATATTTTGTACAATTCTAAATATCTTTACAGACTCTCCAGTTCCTTGCTCAAAAAAACTATTTCAAAATAAAACAGTAGTGTATATAAATGCTTTCAATACAAATGGTTGCAAAAGTATTATCACCCTTATTTTATGCTATTTCTAACTGTAAAAAGTTGAATAATTATCAAATTGGGTATAGACTATATAACTTTAGTATAGAGACCAGTTCTCGCTATTAACCAGTTGATTATTAGCATGCATATTATTAACATATTAGCTGTTTATTAGTACTTCTAAAGCACATATTCTGCATGACCAGATTTACTCCCTACTCATTAAACCCAATACTAAAGTTAACAACTACCTTACTATTAATAAGCAGAAATTAGAAGTTTACTGAGGCAAAAGTTGTAGTTAATGGTTTGTTAATGGCTAGAATTGGACTTTAAAATAAAGTGTGACCAACAGTTGGCCAAAAATATCCCTGACATAATGCATCATGAGAAACTCAAACATCAAAGTACCATCTGAAAAATCAGCAGTAATGTGGCTGGAAAATCTTAAACAGCGTCACAAACCACATCAGATACGTACCTCCTCCACAGCAAAGAGTTTAACAATGTTGACGTGATTGAGTTTCTGCAGCACCTCAAACTCCCTCATCTGAACTTCATACGGCCTGTTGTAGCTCACCAAGTTAAAGACCTTCACGGCAACCAGCTCACCTGTTTTCTACACCAATATAAAGTGTCATTAGGCAAAGTATGACCTGTCTATGACCTGTTTAAGTAATGAAAATTGGGAAAACTGTAATAATGATAAAGTACTTTGTTTCGTGCTTTGTAGACGCTTGCTGTGGCCCCTTGACCAAGAACATCATCCAGCGACCAAAGGTGGTTTGCTGTACTTATGGTCATTGTGTTGACACAAGCGGATGACATGATCAGATCTGAGTATGACAGAAAAACAATCAAAGCTTCTCTAGTAAATATTTAATGCTAAGTTTCGTTCATGATTACCTGTCCTTTATCTCAGAATAATTATACATATACATACACACACACACACACACTCTGGTCAGCTATCCTTGTGGGGACTCTCCATAGGCGTAATGGTTACTGTACAGACCGTATATTCTAGTGAAGTGAAGTGAAGTGACATGTGGCATGTGAATTAGTGCTCTGCATTTATCCCATCCAAAGTGCACACACACAGCAGTGAACGAACACACACACCGTGAACAAACAGACGGAGCAGTGGGCAGCCATTTAGCTGTTGGTGCCCGGTGAGCAGTGGGGGGTTTGGTGCCTTGCACCAACCCTACCCCTAAACCTACCCCTCTCAGGAGACTTTCTGCATTTTTAGATTCTCAGAAAACTTTCTGAGTGATTTATTAGCTTGTTTACCCGTCGGGACCTCAATTTAGGTCCCCACCGTGACGTGAGTCCCCATGAGTCTGTGTGTAGTAAGGTTTAAGTCCCCACCAGAATATATAAACAGGTAGCACACACACACACACACACAGGTTTGTTTTTATGGTTTATGGGACATCCCATAGGCTTAATGGTTTTTATACTGTACAAACCGTATATTCTATTGCCCTACACCAAAACCTACCCCTCACAGGAAACTTTCAGAATTTTTAGATTTTCAAAAAAAAAACTAATTCTGAATTATTTATAAACCTTTTGAAATATGGGGACACTCAAAATTTCCTCATAAATCACCTTCTCGTTGTAATAACTATGTCATACCCATGTTATTATACAAAATTGTGTCCTCATAACCCATAACATGCACATGAGTTAGTGATATTTAATCATCGGTGCAATGAACCTGGTTATTACCTTCAAACAGATGGTAAGTTGAGTGAAATTAGATTAAGTGCTTTTATTTTAGGTCTACACATAAGGTGTAACCAGAACTGAGGGGACGTATTTTTCACATCCAACCATTGTTGAAAGAAGCAAAAGTGACTCACCGGTTTGTTTCTGAACACAACACGCCTCACAAGTCACTCGCGTCACAACAGAGGCGTCAAATAAAATCCATTTCCTGTTCTATATGGACCTGCAAAACCGGAATATATTTAAACACATTCATCATTTCTCCAAAAGGATAAGCTATAATGTTTATGGAAGGACGTGTCTGTGTGGAAACTGCCGACAGCTATTGAGTGAGCTTTCCCTGCATATCATCATAAACATCAACACTCTGACTGACTACACACGAACACAAAAAAAACCAACCAACCATTTGTGTGTTTGATGCCTGCGCATTTTCCACTTTTATCCGAATTCGTCAATCCCTGTGTGTTTTTTCTGTGGACTAATTACACCTGCAGTCCTCCTGTAACTCATAAGTTATGAGAGCAGCTCGACGGAAACCATTGTCAGCAGCAACTTTCATTTCTGTCAGGGACTTCCTTGTTCGGTGCATCGCGTTTGTGTTAAGGGTACTGCTGTGTTTTTCTCCTAACATATGTTTTAATCTGAAAGTTAGATAGATTAACATAATTTAAATATTATGTTGTGGCTCATTTTACGTAATTTATATGCAAACCACTAACCATTTTTGTCCACCATATTAAAAGTGACAATAAACCAAAAATGGATGTCGTCCTCTCGTGGACGGAATTTAAAATAGCAAAATAATGCAGAAGGGCAAGCATAGGCTATAAAATAGAGCATTTTTTGCCTGACGTCTGTTCAAAAGACACAAGGAAAGAATTTTACCTAGCTTTGCATATTTTAGTCAATTCTTTACAAAGCTTTCCTGGATTTCTTTAGAAAAAAAAAGACGAGAAGATGCCCATATTTTCTGCTATGGATAAATGATTTGTGTATTTATTTATTTGGATGCCCATTAGCTGTGCCCTAAAGCATTACTAGTCTTCTTGGGGTCCACACCACACTTAACATTCATACATTATTATGCATATCATATTAAGAAATAAGAAAATAAAAAGTTAAATACATTCTCCACATTCCAAAGCATCTCACATTTCTTCCATCCTTTTAAAATATCTATAACACCTACTATATAAAAATCGTATTGCTCATTCAATTAATTCCTATACCTCAAACTCAAAAAAGTACAGAATTCCAAGGTGTGCTTTTACCTGCCAATTTTTCGTGTTATCCTAATTAATGACAATGGTAAAAGATTCCATGATTTTTGCCCTAAATGTTACTGTACGCTTAAGAAAATTAGTTTTAGCATTAGAGAGTAGAAATCTACCCTCTGTTGCTCGTCTAGTGGCATATTCATGTTACTGAATGTTAGATTGTAATTGATTATACTCATCCAATGGAGCTTTAAATGTAAAACCTTCCATGTTGATAACAGTGTTGCAGCAGTCATCCTATTTTCCACTCTTAGCCATTTAAGATCAAAATGCATACAATTCATATCCATACGGACACTGGAGGATTAATCTAATATTCTAATCTAATATTATTTTCATTATATCAAACGTAAAATATTGTCTACATCTCCTTACTACAGCTACCACCCTTCCCATTCTCTTCACTGTGTTCTCAATATGCTTTGACCATGACAATTTATCATCCAAGGTGATATCCAAGGTGAACTTGCTGAATAAGTGTTTTATTTATATATCATTTTGGACCGTAGAGAAAAATTAGACCCAAATACTGTACTCTTTGTTTTAGATGTATTTAGTATCAACTTGTTTTCTAAAATCCACTTTTCTATACTCTCCAACTCCATTCTATTCAAAATAGCCGTCAGTTCAACTGACGTTTGTGCAGATGCATAAACTGTTGTATCGTCTGCTTACATTGTTAATTTAGCACTTCTTAATACCAGATATAAATCATTTGTAAAAATGGAATACAAAAGTGGTCCTAAACTGCTCCCTTGTGGAACTCCACATTCAATTCCCCTTCTATCCGAATAACTTCCGTTAATAAAAAAAAAAACTCTCTGTGATCTATTATCCAAATAACTTTCCATCCAAGCAATTACTGGTGGTCTAAATATATAACTTAAATTTTTCCAAAAGAAGCTTGTGATCAGTAAGGTCAAATGCAGCTGTAAACTCTAATAAGACTGCTCCACATATCCTTTTTTTTTATCCAACCCTCGATACCAATCATCTGTCATTTGTGCTAAAGCTGTGTCCTTTTCTAAAAGCATACTGATAATTTGATATCAGATTATTCTGTGATACATAATAATCTTGTAATTTGATCAAATACTGCCTTCTCTAGGATCTTACTTAACACTGGTAACACACTCACCGGGTGGCTATTGGAGCGACTAAATTGTATTCTTCTATCTTTAGTCAAAGGCATACTTTTAGCTTCCTTCCAGGCCTGTGGAAATATTGATTGCTTAAGACTCATATTATCTTGTTGTTGCAACAGTTCTTTATAGAAGGCTTTCTGTTGCTCCATCAATTCACACACCTGTTCATGTGTGATGTACTGTCCAGAGTCTTTCTCTTCATCCTTACGGCCAGCCATGCTTTCCCACATGCAGGCAACAAACACAAGGTATAGGCGCCGACCTTTACTTCACTCCGCTGCGCTTCAAAGCGATACAATGTATCGTCGAGTTAAACGTCTATACCTTGATGTAAAATCGTTTTATATTTGATTTTATGTTTGATTTTTTAGCGTCTTCTGGAGTGAGATCAGGACAGGTGTGAGTGACAGCTTTAATGCTTAATCAGATTTCGACACTTTAAATATATTTTTAATTTCCTCAAGAACAGAATAGGTGTCTTAAGGTTCTTCATAACAGAGAGGTATCTTTTCCTTCTGTACAATTTATGGTGCAAAAAAAGAAGTAAAAAATCATTTTTGATCTTTATATAAATATATTTTTTATTACTTAGCAAGTGAACAAACTTCTCTAGTTTCTTAATGAAATTCCATACTATATTGGATTCATTTTTGTCCAGTGAATGAACACTAAAGAATCGGGAATTAGGAAATTCATGAGAAATTGGAGCTGCAGCTGGACAGTCCCTTCTAGTTCCATAGAAAAACCTAGATATGATGTGAATCACTCAGGTATTTTACAAACATTACAAACAACAAATGTGTGAAAGCTAAATGTGGGTACTTTTTGTGTAATGGCTGGTAAAATTGCTTAATGGTAGCCACTGTAACAAGAGATCCATGCCCAGTTATATATGTAAACCAAAAAAAATAGGCAAAAATGAAAATTCAAAATAAAAGTAGGATTTTTTTTCTTTTTATTCAAACAATCAAAAAGATGTTTAGCAAGCATGTTTGATTTAAAATGAAAAAGTGACTGGCAAAATTGGGAAAAAGATCATTTTCAATTTTTTGCACATTTTTATTGCAAATAATCAAATACACATTCAGCAAGCAATTTTTTTTTTATTTAAAACGGTTTACTACAAGAACTACACGTGGAATTATAGAATGTATATTTGAGTGGCAACTACAGTGGTAACTGTACAATATTGTACCAAAAAGAAAAAGAAAACCACAAACAAATTATGAAGAAAAAGAATGTACCTCTGTAAATGTACACTATTGTATATACAAAGTACATCTGAACACAGGTTTCTCTGGTAAGATATCTGAATGGACAACTATAAATATATCTGACAAGACAATTCATTTTACGGTCTTGTTTCAATTGGACAGGAATTACATTTTAACAATAGTTATGATTACAAAAAAAAGAAAGGACATCACCCTCACTTAATTCGTTCACAAACATACAATGCAGATTCAAGTGTATAATGATTGATTTCCGTTTACTCGATGAAAGAAAACAGTATGTGTGTGTGTAAACGGAGGCCTCGGCCAACAGCATACTATTAACATTAAACACACACCGTGAGTTTCCTGCTGTCATCAAGTCCTGCCCACAAAAGAACTCCATTAAGACAGTTTCCAGTTGCCTTTATGAGGTATCAGGAACAACACACACAGAATACTTCCAATCATTAACACATGAACAAATGTAACCACCTGTGAAGACGTTTTCAGAACACGACAACACATTCAGAAAACAAGACGTTAGGAAAAGCTTGGCCAAATTATGCGTTGGGGGGGGGGGGGGGGGGGGGGGCTCAGTCAAAAAACATCATTCAGTCTACCTGTAGATATTTTCCAGGAGTCACAGTCATTGCTTGTAAGGCAATACGATTCAAAGTGAAGCAGGCTACTTTTGCATACCACCACAACTCATTTTCTAGGACATTAAGGCCTCGCTTAGGAAAATACAGACTTGTCCGAAGGCGTAATCAGGCAGACCGTGTGATGAAGATTGTCAGACTTTTAAAGAGGCTTTTTGCACGCTTATCCTTTCAGAGTTGGAAAAACGGAGGAAAGCAAGCTACGTTTTTGCATGTATCCGCCATTGGTCTGTTTTAAGTCTTTCCCTTTTTTGCATCGTCAATCTCTAAAAGCTGCTGTTAGAATGCTAAGATTCAGAATATACATACTGTACGTAAACACACATACTAATACATAGATACCATGATACAGACCCAAAGGTGAGTAATGAAATAAAATCATGTTTCTTTTATCCGTTTTGTTTTTTTATACATGGGCGACGAAGAAATAATGTGCTTGCATGACATTCCTCATTTTTAGATCACTTTTTCCAGTTATAATCATGATCATTAAACTTATACAAAACATCAATCTCTTTTTTATGTGCCCTCTGATATAATAGTACAATAAAACCACATATTAAGAACGTCAGAAGTGCTTTTGAATCTGTTTGTTAGGGAATCCACGTTTGCCATGCAAATATCTTGTGAATCCTCATGCAAAGATGTTCCTATTCCTTTATTTGGTGAGTTTAGGATTGGTGTGTTTAAGCAGAAACTGTGGATTATATGAACTGTAACTACTGATTATTGTATAACAGAATTGTAGAATCTGAAGAAAAAGACAGATTTGGATCAAGACATAATGCTGTTATGTGACAAGGAGCGGCAAATTCATATCAGGAAAATTTGTTTCTATTTACTGAGATGCTGCGGGAAGAATGTGTCCTCAGAAAGCACTTCCAACTGCTCATTTGTCTTCAAAGTCTGACCCCTTATATAATCAGTCGAAAAAACTCCAAACCACTAATTTGGGATTAGAAAAGAGGGATTGCTGACGTCCATGTCTCAATCCAAACTAAAACAGTGTTGTAAAATCACTCCAATATTCCACATGTGTATATTAATTCCATACACACACACTCATGCTCAATCACGCAAGCATCCAATATCAGTTTGAGTCTGTTAAAAGTTGTCCACAGTTTTTCATGAAGATCCAAAGAGTCAGTATTAGAGGGTGCTCTTGGAATTACTAAGAAATTGATCACAGATCGAGGCTGTAAACCCTCAGACGGGGCAAGACTTGTCGGTGGGTGGTGGAGGGGGCGGTGGTGTTGGCAGTATGGTGGTGGTTGGGGATCCCCCTGCCGAACTGCTTTTTGGGAACACCACAGGCTTGGGTTTGGTGGCTGGGGGTTTGTTATCTCTAAAGCTGGAGCCAGAAGCTGACAGACCTGTTGTAGACATTGATGACAGAGGGCTTTTGGGACCCGAGGTTTTGCCGGGCCGGAAGGTGGAGGGCATGTCGCTGGCCGAACTGGCGCTGCGCTGCAGAGGATGCTGGGAGGAGTCGGCCTCACGGAGCAGGCGGGAATGAAGCGGGCTGGAGGGTTCAGATGCCCCTTCGCTCTCAGCTGCTCTAGAGTGTCAAGCACAACGTCAGGAGTGTGTTTGACGTTGCTCTGCCTCTCCAGCTCTCGCAGCTCACTTAGAGCCGTGTTCATAGTCGCCAATGTCGAGACACATGAGAAAAATGTGATGTACTTTTTAGTATATAAACCAATTACAAAACATCATTTTAATTTTAATTTTAATTCTTTATCAGTTTTTCTTTAATAAAAAAGGGCGTTATTTTACTGATACAACAATAAAAGACTTGAATTTGTTTTTTATCATGTTATTATGATATATATATAATTTTTATATTTAATTATAATATATAATTTTGAGAAATATTATTGCAATTTCATAGTAACAGCGTTCTATTTTATATACTTTGAATATACAATACTTTATTCCTGTGATGACAAAGCTTATTTTGAGCAGCCATTATCCCAGTCTTTAGTGTCACATGATCCTTCAGAAATCATTCTAATATATGCTGATTTATAATCAATGTTGGAAACTGTTGTGCTGCTTAATATTTTTGGAACCCGTGATACTTTTTCAGGATTCTTGGAATGAATAAAAATTTAAAAGAACAGGTTAGTCCAAAATTAAGTTTTTTCACCCTACTATGCAAAAGTTTGAGTTCGTATTTAAAAACAAAAAGAAATTATACTGTTATTTAGCAAGAATGTGTTAAATGGATAAAAAGTGATAATAAAGACTTATATTGTTAGAAAAGATTTCTATTTTGAATAAATGCTGTTCTTTTTTAACTTTTTATTCATCAAATGAAAGAAAAAAGTATCCCAGGTTCCAAAAAAAAGCAGCACAACAGTTCCACCCTGAGAATAAATCAGTATATTAGATTTTTTTTTGAAGGATCATGTGACACTGAAGACGCTGCGTCACATAAATAAATTATACTTTAAAGTATATTAAAACAGGAAACCAATATTAGAAATTGCAATAATATTTCACAATGTTTGCTTTAGCTATATTTTAGATCAAATAAATACAGCCTTGATGAGCATAAGAGACTCCATTAAAAACATAAAAAACCTTACTGATCCCAAACGTTTGAACAGCAGAGTATATATAGATTTATTTTTGTAGCTGCAATTTCAAAAACATTACTGTCATCTGGCTTTTTTTTCATATTGATGGAGTTTAGTGCCACTCTCCAGCACTTCACTCCTTTAAAAAAAAAAACATCCGTAGCTTTGGTTTTAGCTAAGGTCACTCGCTTCTGATATCTGTTGTGCAGCAAGTACACACTCATAATGACTGGACTGCTGGAACTCCAACGCAATTACATACAACCACAGCCGGGATCGAAGAAAGATAAATAGGATGTTCTAAAAACACAGACACTCCTCTGAAGAGCTTAGCACTATTTTTCAGAGTGGAAAATGGATTGTCTGTTTACACGTGTGCCATTCTTATTCATTGTATGTTTGTATAAAACTGACAGTGTCTGAATATTTCTGAATTTAAATAATACTTTTAAAGCAATCAAAGCACTGTCACGCTGAATTAAATGAGAAGATTCTGGGTTTGTCGTACCTGTGAGCTGTGCTCCACCTGAGTGATGACCTCTGGGTCCAGTGGTCTGTGATTGCTGAAACTCTTGGATCGCCCTGCAGGAGTGGACTTGCGGAGCTGAGGACCTTCTACCTTAGTTTTCAGAGAGGAGTGTCGGGTGATGGAGTTTAGGACGCTGTGAGCACTGACCGGTCGCTTGTCTGTCCCTTCCTTGGCCAGTCCACTTGCCGGCATGGACGAGGTCTTTAAACCCCCTGTTGCTCCGGATGAGCCCTCGCCTAGACCCTCCACTGGCCGGATTGTTCTTCGGATGCTGGGCGCTTCCGGCCGTTTCCTCATCCTAAGATGGATAAAGTGTAGGCAAAATTACATGATAATCAACATTTAGTTCATTTTTTGTTTACACACGCACACAATAAAAAAAATTTTGGGCCCCCCTTTCCTATTAATGTAATAGACCTAACATTAGCATCCAAGTAAACAAAAATATTTCTTAATCAGTAGAAACCATTACAGTGTTTTCTATCGCAAGAAGCGCTTGCGTTTAATTAATAAAAATCCTAGTTTGAAAAAAAGTAGTTTGAGAACTGAGAAAGACCATTCCATTAATAGGTGCAGCGTCGTGGCCACATAACTTCAGGAGTGCATTATCTCTCTAATAATTTTAACGTTCTGGAGTCACAACCACACATCAAGACATTGTTAAGATGATTTATTTCAAGACATCTGACATGCTTCCGTCCTGAAATCTCGTGTGGGTGAGCTATTTTGTACGTATTTTCTTTTACAGACCCTTCCATTGCCACATTCCCAAACGTCATTTTAGAGCGAATAACAGAGACTTGATCCTTGATATGCAGGCTATGCAGTTATTATGCGTCTACTGCACCAAGAGAGAGAACGATAAGATAGAATAGCGCGTGTGGAATACCTGCTCTGTGCGTCTCTCAAGTATTCAGCGCACGTCTACTATACTAATCTTTAAGTTAAACTTCTTCAAGAACCTCGCTACGGAAAAGGCTGTCGCTTTTCAGCTGTGAAACATTTTATTGTAAATTCCGGGGCAAAAGCCTACCAGTTCGGTCGGTCTCCGTGTGTGTCGGAGTGCGTAGGTGTGCCGTCTGTGAGAGAGAACGGAGAAAGCTTATTTCCGTAGCCTACCAACAGTGAAGACCTGGAGAATACTTTTTTAATTTTTGACCCGCTTATTTTGTTTTACATTTAGTTGCTCAATTTCTCCTGTTCTGGGGTTTTGGTTCTTTACTGTTGTAAATTGCCCATAGCTTAAAAAAATAAGATCTCTCTTCATTGTGTTTGCGCCCCCCCTGGACAAGCGAGCATAGGCACATGCCTAGAATGCCTATGCATAAATTCCTGTCCGTGGTACAAATATACATATATTATATACTGTGTGTGAGTATTATCAGTGGTCGAAGTATTCAGACCCCCTTAAATTTTTCACTATTTGTTATTTTGCAGCCATTTGCTAAATTCATTTAAGTTAATTTTTTTTTCCTCAATGTACACACACACCCCATATTGACAGAAAAACACAGAATTGTTGACATGTTTGCAGATTTATTAAAAAAGAAAAAAAACTGAAATATCACATGGTCATAAGAATTCAGACCCCTTTGCTGTACACTCATATATTACCATCCGGTGCTGTCTATTCTCTGGATCAATCCTTGAAGTTTCTATAACCTTCATTTGGGAGTCCAGCTGTGTTTTTTAGCCGATTGGACGTGATTCGAACCCACAACACGTCGTCTATATAAGACCTTACAGCTCATCGTGCCATGTCAGAGCCAATGGAACTCCTGCCGGTAAAAGAACTGCCGAACGCTCAGAGACAAATGTGGCAGAGGGCACGAATCTGCCAAGGTGACAAAATTTCTTCTGCTGCACGTAAGGATCCTAGAGCCAGTGCCTCCCTAATCCTTAATGAAGACGTTTGGACGACCAGACCCTTCCTAGAGCTGTCCTCCGCCAAACTACCTATCGGGGGAGAGAGACCGGGGAGACGATGTACAAGAAGAACCCGAGGATCACTTGGCTGAGCTCCGAGATGCAATCGTTGAGATGGAGAAGTTGTAGAAAGTCAACCTCACGGCAACCCTCCACCAGTCGGGCTTTATTGCCCGACGAAGCACCTCCCAGTGCAAGACACATGCAGCCCCATGGAGTTTGCTAAAAACACTGAATGACTCCAGATGGTGCGCTAAGATTCTCTGGTCTGATGCTACCAAGATAGAACTTTTTGCCTAATTCTAAGCGTTGGTGTGGAGGAAAAACGGCCTTGCTCATCACCTGTCCATACAGTCCCCAACGTGAAGCATGGTGCGGGCAGCCTCATCTGGTGGGGGGTTTTTTCAGCTGCATAGCCAGACTGGTTGCAATCGAGGGAAAGATGGATGTGGCCAAGTACAGGGATATCCTGGACGAAAACCTTCTCCAGAGTGCTCATGACCTCAGACTGGGCCGAAGGTTTACCTTCCAACAAGACATGACCCTAAGCACACAGCTAAAATAAAAAAGGAGTGGCTTCACAACAACTCTGTGACAACAACTTCTTGAATGGCCCAGCCAGAGCCCTTACTTAAACCCAATTGAGCATCTCTGGAGAGACCGAAAAATGGCTGTCCACCAATGTTTACCATCCAACCTGACAGAACTGGAGGATCTGCAAGAAGGAATGGCAGAGGATGCTCAAATCCAGGTGTGAAAAACTTGTTGCATCTTTCCCAAAAAGACTCATGGCTGTATTAGATCAAAAGGGTGCTTCTACTAAATACTGAGCAAAGGGTCTGAATACTTAGGACCATGTGATATTTCAGTTTTTATTTTTTAATAAATCTGCAAAAATGTCAACAATTCTGTTTTTTTCTGTCAATATGGGGTGTTGTGTGTATATTAATGAGGAAAAAAAAATAACTTAAATTTAAAGCAAATGGCTGCAATATAACAAATAGAGTGAACATTTAGGGGTTCTGAAACTTGCCTACCCACTGTATATGTACAATTTTTATTTTTTGCACACCATTTTTATCATACCAGATTAACGGTTAACTTACTTGTTGAGGTTAGCTAGGTAGATATCAGCTACATGACCTCCAGTGGGTGAGCTGGCACTGGCTCTGGTGGACACCTTCTCTTCCGCAGCATCATGGGAAGCTTCTAGGTCAGCTTTGGGACTTCCTCTGCCTGCATATCCATCCGGCCTATCACACAAAATCACAAACACCTCTAGAATTCACATACACTATGGGCGGTCTTACTGATAGTTAATCAGATATTACTAGTAGGACACTGAATAACTAGTTAAAGAAGCAGTTCTGATCGATATCACTAATTCAAGTCAATAAACCAAACAGCTTACATGTCTTGCACTACTATGTACTGGTGCGGCACCAGTCCCTCAGTGCCGTTGTGGCGACCCTCCCACCAATCCTCAGATGCACGGTGGTACAGCAGCAAAGATGCCCCCTTCTTAAAGGAAAGCTCACGATTGGTGCGTCCAGAGTAGTCAAAACGTGCGATGGCCTCAATGGGGTCAGACTCTGAAACGTTCAAGGACCCTGACTTTACTATTTAGAGACATGAAAGACAGGGAAAGACAAAGAGCGAGAGGACAGGAAGGGGAGAAAGTGAGAAGAGAGGAAGAGCACAAGGAAAAGAGGAAGGGTTATTGCACAAGAAGCCAGGCAGGTTAGAGCACATTTATCATAACAGGTTTGGAGCTGCAGAAGGGGTGCGTGGACAAAAGAGGGCGTGAAACAGGAGCTTCCACGATGAGCTGACTTGCGCTGGTGGCAACAGTGTGTCTTTATGAAAAATGTTTGCGCTTGTTAGTATGGTCTTTTGAATGGCATCTGGGCTCACCATCATCGCTGTTGTGGATTTCAGAGGCAGCGTCAGGTGCAGGTTCATCCACTAGGGGGGGCTCAATGTGTGGACTATCACTGTTGAATTGACCACAAGAAACATGCTTCTGTGAAAACCTCAATTACAGACATTAAAAATGACAACACCACAAACTTTC
Organism: Sinocyclocheilus anophthalmus; assembly: GCA_018155175.1. Classification (NCBI taxonomy): domain Eukaryota; kingdom Metazoa; phylum Chordata; class Actinopteri; order Cypriniformes; family Cyprinidae; genus Sinocyclocheilus; species Sinocyclocheilus anophthalmus. Next base: position 1,051,057 of record JADLZN010006938.1, on the reverse strand, counting down.
ACCATTGCTTTAGTACATAAACCAACATTTACATGCAATACACACATCTACATTAACAAGTAAAAAAGGTGATTAAAATGAAAAGTTGACTAAACACCTGAGTTTCCCATGATCTTGAAAACCATTTGATCAATTTTGTAGACAAATTGTATTAAGGTATAAATCTCCATTTTAAGTGATATAATTTAATATATAAATTAACAAACCATTTGTTTGGGTAGATTGGATTTTTAATATGCTTTTGAAAGAAGTCTCTTATGCTAACTAAGGCTGCATATTTGATAAAAAAAAACAGTAAAAAGAAATATACTGTGAAGTATTAGAATTTTAAACAAATATTAGGAATTTACTCACACTTTTGATCAATTTAATGCATTCTTGCTGAATAAAAGTAAAAAAATAAACATATAAATACTGACCCCAAACTTTTAAACGTAGGGTACATATAAATAAATCAATAAACTAAATCCTAAATAAATACAAATGCCCAGACACAGTGGGAAATTTGATAGAAAATTTTGTCCTTTAAAAAGCTCCTATACTATTTGATTTATTATTTTTCGATTTTTATATTGTGTATCAAGTTATATTTACTATCCTATAATAGCCTATTATACGACTTATATATAATTATATGATTATAAATGCATGGTTTTATTATTTGTATTCACATTGTTTCCCCCCTGCTGTCCATGACCCAATCAGGACCCATTTTTGAGCCACAATTCACTATTTTCCCCCATATTTTTTTTTTTACAATACTTCATTTTACAACCTTACTATTATTCCAAAAAAAAAAGAAAAATAGTAATCATCAAGAATGAGTAGATGTATTCAAACTTTTGACTGCTATAGTAATAATGAGAAGGAAAGAGCAGAAGGAAAGCTAAATTAACCACACGACATTGTGAATGAGAACATTTCTGAGAACCAGTTATGATTCTCTATGTCTCACTCTTCAGGCCTGAAACAGAGTGTCCATGCTTCTTTGAAGCAAAACAGGAAGCAGAGCCCAGATACGAGGATCAAAGCTGGACTTTCCTGTGGACTCTTGACTCTAAACTGAACCTGTGCTCACTCAACTCAGCTCCAGTACGGAATCTAATGTGACTAGAAAACACAGTACTAATGCACAGGAAAATGGCTCGTTTCCAAGGTCATGAGGGCCTCAGTGCTGATAACAACTCTGTTATGCCATTCACAGGCCAATAAACCCTCTAATACCCTAGTATTAATTTAGCGAAAAATCCAACTGAACAACCTGATCTCCTATTGAGCACTCAAGCAAAAACACTGCCTAATTTACTGTTATCACTCTACTAATAAAAGCCGCTCTCTCGTAACATATGCTGGAGGAAACTGTAGAGTGAAAGTACAGTGCTCTACCCAGCTGGAATATATCTCACTAAGACCATCCCGGTTTATTACATAGACAGTTGGCAAGTAGGAAGCCTGGGCTAATGAAAAGCTTAGTTTCATTAGAAAGCAGCTTTAGACAGAAGGAACCTGAGGGTAATGACTGTATAATGTACTAATCTCTGCCTGGTGTGTGTAGGGAGATGCTGTCAGACAGGTTTGGCAAAGTACACGTCCATCACAGTTTCAGTGAATCTTTAAAATGACAGACTGGCCTCATTGAGCAGTTAGTTGGTGAAGAAGATCCTGTGATCCTCCTGTCACTCCATCTGAGAGACCGAGTGTAGCTTTGATCTGGGCTCTTAAGGTAAAATGATCCATGTGGCTTCTTCACCCTCGAGCAGATGAGTTTGTGTTCAGGGAGGTCAGAAGCTTCTGCGATTTTTAATGTCTTCCCCAGAGATGCTGGATATCTCATTCTGCTCTCAGCATCAGTCTTTTTTCACAAAACTTTTACTTTAGCATTTCAAGGACACTGTGTAAAGTAAACTTCACTGTCAAAAACTGTCTGGGTCACTTTTTAGGGCATCACAACTGTACCCAAATTGTCATCATTAAATAAAAGCAAAAGTATTTAGTATATATATATAAATATTTTTTATAATATATATATGTGATATTTGTTTTTTTCTTCTTCTTCTTCTTCTTCTCCTCCTCATCAGGAAATTCAAATAATAAATGGCGTTTGACCGTCTTTTATGTGGCACGACAGATCGCTGTATAAACGCCTTGGAGAGCTGCTTCTGGGACGGTTCAGAAACGTGCTGGTATAATCAACATAAGCACTGACTAGAGCGGCCGCGATCAGCTCCGGTTCCCGTGTCTGAGCCGTGACGCCCCGCAGATTTGTGCAGAGCGGAAGCGCGAGTGAACTCGATCATTCCTTCCTCTGTACTATTTGTTTTAACGCGAATAAACATGATGAACATCTCATGCCTTCATGTAATTGCTCAATAAGTGTTTCAACCACAGAAAGATGTCAAAACAGCTGGAGAAGCAAACACAGATCGGTAGGTCCACTAGAGAAATTAAGTCTAGAGAGGAGCATTTTGCAAAATATTACACCATATACTCATTATATCTTACTAAACCTGTTAGTCTTAATTACTTAATGTACAGTATGTTTAAATTAATGCTATGGCAGCCATTGTGTAATTGAATATATTTTAACAAATAACTTAGAAATTGTATTATTTATAAGTTAATTTAAAAACTGCATTATGTGCAATTTACAAGTTTGCATACAATTATTTATTTTTTTTAAGTTGAGTGTTGATCATCTATTTAAAAATAAATATCAATTAAATTTAAGTTTGGGTTAAGTTGTTATGCCTAATTGTAACCTTATAATGGAAAAGGTCTCCCTATAGTTTTAAGCATAAACTGATAAGATTATCACTAAGAAAATTTTAACTATAACAATGTATTTAAAGAAAGAGCAACTTGTTAAAAAAAAAAAAAGTTTAGTTTTTCCCCCTGCTGTACCAAAATCATACCGAACCGTGACATTAAAACCGAGGTAAGTACCGAACTGTCATATTTGTGTACCATTACACCCCTAATATATATATACACACACACACACACTTAAATTGTCATCCTTACTGAAAGTAGTAAATATAATACAGATTCTATTATATATATATGTATATATCATAACATTATAACATTATATCATATATATGTTAACTAATAACTGTAGTACTAAAATAGCCTTCATTTTATTTTTGAGATTTTCTTTTTTCTTTTATTATTTATTTTGGAGTGCATTATGACATTTTTGAGATTCACTCAAAATTATTATTTTTTTGAATAATACACACATTACTACATAAATCAAACATTATGCTTTTTTTATGCTTTTATATGCTGAAAATTTTCACATGCATCTCAAATTCAGATCTGAGGCAATAAAGATCTAAATGAAGTTCAAATACTGAATGAACAGTAATTCCTATCAGGGCAGGAACTGAGCATGCAACGTGTTAACTACAGTATGTTGTTAACGTGTCTCGACTTCACGTGACCTAGAGCCTCAGGAAGCTGAAACGAGACTCTGACTGAACCCTGAGCTAAAAACACATCATCTCACCAGCTCAAAGTCTTAATTACACCGCCCATGCAATCTGAACAATCCCGTGCATGAAAACCACATGAAATGAGCCTGCATCTCACAAACAAACCTGACCTTTCTTTTCACGATGACACAGCAATCTGAAGTCATTTCCTCTATGACATCCAAAACAGTTTTTAAAAAGCTGCAGGAGGGCATTTCATTAGCACTTGGCCTTGAGCAGGGTAGGATAACCTCGTTTTTCATTTTAAAACAGACCTCATGATGGTGGTTTTTGAGTCTGGCTGCCTGCCACTATTTCTGGTTGCTTTCACGGTGACATATTTTGGGAGCCTAGGTCATGTGCTGATACATGGAAACGTATCTGTGCCTTCAACCATTGAACTGACGGCTTAAATGAGCATAATATACATAGGAACTTTAAAAAGTGACTAACTCCCTGTAGGGCTCTGTTGGTCTTTAATAATGTCTCTTTATCTTTATAATGCTCAATCCATCATGTCTGACTGATTCTGCATTAAATCAAGCTCGTCTGATGAACTCATTCCTGGTTTTGTGGTTCGGCTGAGCAGCTGCTTCCATAAAATGTGGGGCCAGTATTCACTGCCAATGAATTTTGCCAAGATTATGGGATTAATTTTTCATCCTTCTTTCTTCCTTTTTTTTGTTTTGTAACCAAATTCACTCTAGACTCACCAGTATTCCTCAGCGGCTCCTCCACGGTCATAGATGGGCCCCTCCAGCTCACGGGGCCCTGGAAAGATGGTCTCGTGATGCATAATAATGGTTTTGATGAGCTCGTTCACATGTGCCTGGCAGGAGACTTGGTCGTGGCCCTCAGGCACAGACATGAGTGTGGGGCCGAAGCAGATAGCCAGGTTGTAGGGGTCCATCATGTTAACATCACTGTACTGGGACAGACTAGTTAAAAGAGAGAGAAAAATACAGAGTAAAAAAAAAAAACGGATATGAAAAGTCCGCTCAAATATTGTTATAATATCGTTATTTGTTCCTGTTTGCAATAGCGCTACTGTGATGTAACATGGTGTAGTATTGCTGTACTGAGCAACGCAGGTAAAATGACGCTAAACGTTAAATCTGATTATGTTGCATAGAACTGAATAAAAAGAAATATATAAAGGACATATTGATATTTCATATTAACATATTTTCGGTCTAATTTGTTTAACTTTCAATAAAAGTGTTTTTTTATTGGCTTGTTTTTTTAAAATTCATTATCACTAAAATTATTGAGTTAAATTAAAAAGTCTTACACAAAAAAAACTATTTTTTTTGGCCAAGTGCATCTAGAATTTTCGGTTTTCGGCCCAGAATTTTCATTTCAGTGCATCCCTAACAAATTATTGTATGCAAAATTAATGTCAATTATTACATTCAATTATAGTTTGTTATAAACAGGAATCCCCATTTGTGCCAGGCATACACCTATTTGACTTTACTATATTATTTGAATTTTAAGTTAAATATTGTTAATAACAAAGAAAACATTTGCATGTTCACGTTCTATGATATTGTTAATGGGTAACATGAATGCAGGTAAAAAATAATAAAAAAATAAAATAAAAAAATTAAGAAAAAAAATAATCACACACATCACAAACTATTTGTAATTTTGTAGTAAAGTGTTGTATCTTGACTGGTTTTATTTTAGAATATGTATTTTAATTAAAAAAACTTTTAATTATTAATTCTCCAAGGTTTTATAAACCCCAATTGGGAAAAACCTTCGCGACTTACTGTGCACTGTTCAAAATTTGCGAGAAAAACCTATATTGTGGCAATTAGGTTTCTTCTGCTTTTTTTGGATGCTGTGTCAATTAAACGAAATTAACTTCCGTCTGACACAACCCTGCATGCTGTCTACTTTTTCTTAACCCAAGACTATCTTTAGTAAGAAATATCGCACAAAAACATGTAAGATGGCACTTTAACTGCGCCGAAGCACATTTCTTAATAAATTAATTAATTAATATGAATAAAGTCCTATAAAAATAAAAATTATTAAAAAATAAAAAATATAGAAAAAATAGAACTATAACTTAAGAACATTTCTGTTTCTATATATTAACAACTGATGCATGGCTTGAAGTGCACCAAATATTAAAAAACAACAACAACAAAAACAACAACAACAAATGTACAAAATAGTCAAACTATCCAGAAACATGTTAAAATGATCTCTGATCATATGACTATTCTCATGGAGAGACCAGCTCCTGCTGGACTAATGTGAAAAACAGATTGAGTTCCAGACTGAATCTCTAGCTACACTTCCTCGCAACAGCTCATTTATCATGAGCCTAAGCCAGCTTTCTCCCATTTATGCGTGTCTGTGAGACTGCTCTGAATTGTTACACCTTTTTATTTGTTCCTTTCTTACTCCACAGTATGCCCACTTCATTCGATTAACGAAAACTTGGATGTGTCCAAAATGTTGGGAGAGGTGTCCTTAACCGTAAGTGTTTTTGGGGTAACGGGGGGGTGGGATACAAGCAGTAGGGGCTCCAAACCAAATTTATAGGCGCCGTCCTGCCCAAACAGTTACAACTGAATAAGAGCTTCAAATTACCTATCTCTTCTTGTTTATTTCTGACTACATTGCCGTCTAAATGAGATCTCTTGATGTGTATTTGTGAGTGTATGCCATGCATACCTACGAACGATGCACATGATTGGCTGTAATGAATGCTAGAGCGCATTAGAGTGAGCGGCAGTTCTTCAGAGACCTATTCTGGCACCTCCATTGACTTTTATAGCAGAGGAAAGATCTATCGGCCGTAGAGCAAACAGAGAAACCATTCACCCAGGGCTACAGACGTCCAGCATGGGAGCACTAATGGTGGCTTGATGGCGACACCATATTTCAACACACATTCACTTCCCCCTTCTGGCTGTGATACGAGGGCTGGAAAGGGTTCAGATGCTTTAGGAAAACCAGACATGCCTGCGTGCACAACGGCGGGCTGGAGTAGAAACTAAGATCATGTTGTGTTCTGGAGGGTCTTTCAAAAGGACCACAGGGTGGAAAAAAGTGGAAGAACGAGAGGCAGAGATATGGAGGGCTTGAGTGCTGTAGCCCTCAGCTGAGGTTGGGTATAGGCCAACCTTCTCCTTTTGGTAAGAGAATATTTCAATTTGTAGTAAAAAGGTCTTGTAAAATGGTAAGTTTAGACTGTACATAAGCTCTTTGTATGCTGGGCTAAGGTTAGCTGTAATAAATCATGGTAAATTGGCGCTGGTTTAAAGGAATCGTTCACCCAAATAATTCTAGTCATCATTTACTCACTGTCATGTTGCTCCAAACCACTAACTTTATTTTTATTCCTTTATTCACTGAAAATCTCATACCTTCAGGGATGCAAACTCATAAGGGGTAAAAAAAAAATGTAATTAAAAGTTATTAAACCATACAGCTTTTTTGCCAGAAAAAAATTCAATTGAATTGAATAATAACGTAGTAGTTTATGGAATTACTTGGAACACTGAGCACAAGCCATATGGACCAAATTTAATTTCATTAAAGGAGCTTTTTTGTCCTTTCCTTTTCATATGGAAAAGAGCACCTGGGACATTCTGTAAAACATCTACTTTTGTGTTCCCTGGACATAGGAAAGTGATACAGGGTTGGAAGGACATGAGGGGGAGTAAATGATTGTCACAGACCTTGTCTTGAGTTCAAAATCACAGACAAACAAAAGAACCCAATGACTTTGGTGGAAAAATTTATTCCAGACCAGCTCTGATCGGTTGAACTTACTGGCTGAGGAAAGCGAACAGGTATCGCATGATAACCAGGATGTTGCTGGGTAGAGACAGCAGGACTTTGCAGATGTGGACAGCTCTGTCCTGGAGGTTCTCCATGGCTGGAAAAACAACATGAACAAGAAACGAGTTTATTTAGGACAAAAGCTTCTCCATTGTCTAATCTGGTCTGCAGTGCGCACGTGTACCGTGGGTGTAGAAAATAAAGCGGACACTCACAGACACAGGACATTAGGTCATGGAAGACTTCCTTAGGAAAGAGGGCGTTCTCCAGGCCTCTGAAGTAGAGCTTTAACACTCCAGCAATGGAGTCCATATCATGATCGTTTTGGTCCCCAGCCAGCGGGTCCTCACCTGAGACACAAGAAAGTAAGAACCCTTTAAGAATGCAGACTTGATTCGAAATAGATAAAAGGGGAAGGGCTCACCGCAATTTTAATGTCCGCAAAGGGGGACTCAACCGCTCTTTCAAAGGCGTTCTTAATATCATTGACTTCCACTTGAGAGCCGGACACCCTGAAAATGCCCTCATGATGGAGACCTGTACAGGGACACAGGACATGGACGTTTTCTGGAATATCACACTTAAGCTGTTTACTGAAATGTCAGCCATAATGGGCAAAAAAAAAAAAAAAAGTTTAATTGGTTCGGTTGTTCTGAGTTTAATGTGAGTGGGAGAAAAAAAATAAATGAACTAATAATAATAATTAATGATATCATTATACATTTTTATATACTTTTATAAATAAACAATAATTTTGAATTGTATGATAACAACTCAATTGAAACAGTATTAAATAAATTAAAAAAACCTATAGAAACATATAAAAACAAACACCAATTATAATTAAAATAAAAAAAAAAAAAAACACATTTAATGTTAAATGAGCCGATTTACAACTACAAATTTGCCTGATTTAAAAACTGAAATAAAGGTTTACAAAAAGGTTTTCTTTTTTCAGGCAATTCCATAGCCGTTACTTTTATTTGATTTCTAAAAAAACCTTTCGAGAACTGTTTTTACAACCAATAACCTGTTAGTGTGAGAAATATTTTTAAAAATGGTAAACAACAAAAATAAAATTTTCCACTATTAAAGACCTTTTGTTGTAATGGAAACCCTGTTCATGGATTGCTTTGAAGGGTTTCCATGACAAAACCGAAACCTGTATTGTACGGAATCAATGATGAGCAGGTTTTTGCTTCGTTTTTTGGGGAGGTGAATCATTTTAAAAAGAGCTTTTTGTGTTATATATGAAATTATTTGCTGACGTAGGTCAGAAGCAGTTTACTAAGTATCTGACCATTTTGTCTATACAGACAGATGACAACATTTCAAAAAACACGAGTTCCAAACCCCATTGACCACCAAGGAAGTAGTTCCCTGATTCACATGATTTTTCAAGTCGTTCTATTTTAAAGGGGTCCTATGATGCTGCTAAAAAGAACATTATTTGTGTATTTGGTGTAATGAAATGCTAGTTATGCGGTTTAAGGTAAAAAAAACACAATATTTTCGACATACTGTACATTATTGTTTCTCCTCTTGCCCCACCTTTCTAATGCGTCGATTTTTTACAAAGCTCATGGTCTGAAAAAGCGATGTGTGCTGTGATTGGCCAGATATCCAATGCGTTGTGATTGGCCGAAAACCTCAAGCGTGAGACGGAAATGTTAAGCCCCTACCATACTGTGAGGCCGGAGCGATGATTCAAAAACATTAAAAACCCATTATAAACTAGGCATTTGTTGCATCAGTGGGGACATAATTACGGATTATAAATTACCTCTACTGTCTTTTTACGTGTTGCATCGCACCTCCCATTTGTGCCGCGTAAACATAAACTTGTCTGCATTTGTGATCGGAGAAACGTCAAACAACAAGTGCTACTCTCCACTGCTCAAAACTCGCGTTTGAATATTCAGTGGCAAATTCTTTCACATCTGAAAAGGTACTTGCAGTCTGTGAGTCAGAACAGCCGGCTTGTAGTCTATCGTTACTCTCACAGGATCAGTAAACAGTCCTCCATAACATGCGCAGCACAATCGGAATATTTGGTTGAACTGTTTTGGAACAGTGTTGTAAATGCAACTTTACTGATTTCTAGTCGTGTCCTCTTTTTTTGAAGGCCAAACAAAGTAGTTTTGCTTCACAACAAAACACACAGGCTCACGACATGGCGGCGGCAGCCACAATACTACAGCGAGAATAAAAGTTACACATTCTTTCTTTGTGTGAACATTTGGGCGGCGTTATGCAAATCTTCCCACATCGTGACGTAGACATGTGGGGGTGTATTAGAACGAGCCGTTTTAGGAAGGTGTGGTTGACTCTTAACTTTTATAAAGAATATCTCTTTGGATTTGAGACTTTAGTCTTTACAGATCTTCTTTCTGCACCAAGAGCTTGTAACACTCCAAAGAGAAAGGGAAAATTGAAATCGCATCATATGACCCCTTTAACTAACTGTTTTTAAAAATGAGAAGTGATTTCTAGACTATCAAATATTTTTAACAGATCACAACCAGATAAAAAATGTATATTCACCTGAAACTTTAATTAATTTATTCATTCCAATAACTTTTGAAAATCACTAAATTCCCTGATATTTCCAGATTTTCCATGACACAAGTAATAAATGGTATATGAAATAAGTAAATAAGTAAAGCTGGGACTAAATTGAGTTGAATCCTTAAATAAAATAAAAAAAACACTGGATAGTGCTATAGGAATAGAAGTTGTATATACTGTATGATAGAAAAATAAATGAAGCAGAACAGAACACTTTGTTCATTTCAGGGAAAGTCTAGAGAGCAGCACAGCAATAGTGCCTTTGGCAAGAAAAAGAAAGAGAGAGAGAGAGAATGCTCACCGTGTCGACTGATGAAGCGAATACAACTCTCCACCATCAGGGGAATGATTTGGCTGGACTCCTAAAAGAAGGAAATAAAAAAAATAGAAAAAATATGAAGGAGAAAATATGCAGGTCTGTTCAGATGGTTCAGGGGGGTTTCTCTGGACATTTTGCAGCACAGGAAACCTTTCAGAACAAGGGTCTCTGTTTCTCGGCAGAGTACTTAAATAATAATAATATTTGCAAAGGGAGGCAGGCATCAGACAGAATTTAGGAGGGATGAAAAGCAGCACAGTTTGAGCCATGGGGAAATAGGGCAACGGTTGCTAGGAGACAGCTTCTCTCCACAGCTTCCTTTTGTTTATTTGGGTAAGCAGGAAACGGCTAAGCGAAGCAGAATTTGGGCCACGTCTAGCCTGAACTTTACTGCTCACAAGCAGTAAAGCAGCTCACAAACTCTTACACATACTTACAGGAGTATAAAGCATCATTTGGATTTCTTTTGTTTCTCATATCGTTTGTCTTCTAGTCACAGAATACTGCTCTTATATCATTATCCCTCACTAGAGGGCGACATGAACATTGGGGTGGTTAAATGAGGTGCTGTGGTGGGTCCTTTTCTTTGTTCGCCCATACTGTAGGGTGGTAAACCCCTAGAGTTTAAGTTGTAGGACCTGCACACAAAATTTATGTCACTGGCCCATTTTACTAATTTATCCCACTGCCATGTGCACAATGATAGCAGGGTGGCACTGCTTTATTACTGTTATATTACTTATCCTAAAGAGACATACACATGATTCACAGTCTCCATTCAATTCCAAAATTATTTTTAAAACATTTTTCTGCAATTTTTCAACCTCACTGACAAATTCTGGGCAAAGATTCTGCATAAAAGCATTAATAAGATATGTCTTCTCTGTTCCGCCAATAGAAATAGAATAAACTTGGATTATCTATATATGTATATACTGTTTATCAGGAGAGTGACCTCATTGAACTCTGATGTCCTTGATTGTTGTTTAATTATAAATGATTCATACTAGAATCCACAAACAATATAATATTAAATAAATAAATGTATGAATACGATTATTAAATGACTAACACAGTATTCATACTATTTTATTTATTCTCTAAGTTAATCTTTATTTCAATGTATATACACTTCATTTATTCAGTAATTTATCTTAAGACTAATATTTTAGTTTTATTTATTTAATTATATTATAATTAAATTAATTTATTTGATTTAAGTCAGATTATGAATTATTTATTTTAACTATTTTTTATGGGTTGTTTGGGGAGAGACTGAAAATCTAAAAAGCATTGTCTCAGTACAAATAATCGCTTTCGTTCCAGCTAAATAAAAATTGCATACAAAGAAAAATAATAAATTAATAATAATAACCTAGTATTTTGCTCTGAGTAAATAAAAGGCCACATCAGAATGAGCATTAACAAACAAAAAAAGGAAAACAAATGCATGAAATAAATAAATAATAAATTACATCAATATAAATAAATACTTAAAGAAATACACAAACATACAACCCATTCATAAACACATAGTGCACATCTTGTTTGCTGTAGCAGTTTCAATTGTATGACAAACTATGTCCTGAGTGAACACATTTCCTTTAAATATAAAGTGAACAGCTAACACCTTTTTGCACTTGAAGTTTAAAGTTATGTAAAGTTTTGTTTGTTTGCACAGTGGCAGCACACTATTTTATGACATATTGCCAATACATCGTTTTCCCAGCACTGCACACCACTGTAATGTTTTGTCCTGCATACGGATTTCAACAGTAACTGATTATGATCTTTAGTGGATTGATCCAGAATCAATTCTGAGTCAGTTCTACCAGTGACTGGTGATAATTACCTGTTTCCAAACAGTGGAGTTTCTCCGTCCGCTGATGGACACAAGCAAGAGAGCGATGGAAAGAAAAAGAGAAAGCTCTGTCATTACGATGGATAATTTTCCCTCTAATTTCCCTCCACATTCAATTTACAAACTGCCTGTGGCCATTAGACCAGTAGAAATTACCCTCCCGAGAAGGGTCCTATTTTAATACACTGGCCTTAAACACACACACAGAAAGGCTTTCAGTAGTGTTTGTTGTGAAAAGCACTTGTTTTGTCTCTTCTGTGAACTCTTGTTTAAAGGTCCGTTCCCATTTCCGTACTCCATTATAACTGCAGAGTAAATCACCTACTACTGGCCTCAATAAATAAATCAGCAGATGTGAATAAAAGATGAATGTGTCTAGACAAGATATTCATCTATAAATGGCCCTGAGACATCTGCATGTGTGCTAAATTAATTCTTGAGCGTAAATGTTTGCATCTTGTTTGGTTTTGTTGGCTTGGCTTTCCCACAGCACTCACCTGGCAAGGCAGTAGTCGGTCTTCTGACCTGAATGGAGAGGAAAAAGAGAGAGAAAAACCGTTAGACGGAGGCTGGATGTGTGAGGAAGAGGCCACAGCTGGACACAGTTTCCTTTTGGAAATAAAACACTCATCCCGCTTCTTGTCTGTCACGAGGACCTTCCTATGGGACGTGACCTCATATCCACACATTACCTCTAAATACATTCAGCGGCATCACAATGTGCTATTTTCCCCATCACATGCAGTTCGACACAGCAAATGCCAAACGTGCAACAGACTTCAATGAGCTAATCATCCAAACCACTTTGTTTCCTTCAATCTGTGCAGGAACATTCTGTCAGTTTACTCAGTAAAAGCAGCTGGGGTTGCACACACTGTACTCAGCACCATTTCACACCGAAGGCTGGATTTACAGAGTCATTTTAACATTAAAATCGTTTTTTGTCATTGGACAAAATAAGAAAGACAGCTTGCGAATAACGTCTCTAGGTTACGTATGTAACCATGGTTCCCCGAGGGAACGAGACGCTGCGTCGAAACACTTTGGGAACACCCTTGCGTGACCGCGTTCTTAAGCACGTGTCCCAATCCGTCCAATGGACCACGAGACGGCACTAGCAGGGTAGTAAGCACCAAAAAGCATAAAGCACATCCGGCCGCGGTCCGGGCCTGCGCGCAAACCATCTTCGATTAATATCGCCTGCCGTGATGCAGGGGTAGGCAAAGAGACGAGCTTCTCGTTCCACTCGGGAACCATGGTTCATACTTACCTAGAGACTTTCCCCTTCTGACTCGGCTCATCAAACACTTTGGGACGGGAATACCACTGCGCCATCTACCAAGTCCTGCCTGTGTGTGGTATCCTAGGAGCACTCAGAAGAGAACTTGGGAACCTGGGGTAGAAGCCCGGTCTAGGTTGTAAAAGCGGACAAAAAAGTGTGTGGAGAGGACCAGCCCGCCACAACACAAATGTCCTGCAAGGCCACACCCAAGCTGAAAGCCTTGGAGGCCGCCATAGTCTTGGTCGAGTGCGCTCTGACCCCCATAGTTGATGGGAGGCCAGAGGACTCGTAGGCTAGTGATATGGCCTCGACCACCCACCTACCCATAATCTGCTTGGTCACCGGAAATCCCTTCTTTAGCAGACCAAAAACAAACAAAAAGCTGATCTGCCTAACGCCACGGGCAGCTCTGTGTGCGTAAGCGTCCAATGCTCGAACTGGACAGAGCAGATTAAACCTTTCTTGGCCTACTTCCTGGTACGGAGGAGACAGAATGCCTTGAGTCTATGGGCACCTTGTTGCACTGTACCTGGGGGGGGGGCCCCCCCGGGGGGGGGGGGGGGGGGGGGGGCCCGGCCTCAGCCTCAGGGTGCCACGAGGAAACGAGTGGCAAGTGGGTGTCTTCCCAATGATTGACCACCCAGATGGGCGTGGTAAGCAGCTAAGGCCGCCACGTATACCTTCAGAGTGGAGGGAGATTACCCTGCGGAGAATCGCTCCTGCAGAAACTCCAGAACTGTACCAATTGGGCAGTTGACTGGGTCCTGTAGTCGCTGCACGCACCATGAATCGAAAAGTTTCCACTTCAAGGCATACTGTTTCCTAGTGGCGGGAGCTCTGGACTGGAGTATAGTCTCAACAACCTCAGTTGAGAGACCAGATGCTAGGAGCTGTGCCCCCTCAGGGGCCATGCCCACAGCTGCCATACCCGCGATGATTGATGTAGGAGACCACTGATGTGTTGTCTGTGCGGACAAACACCTGATGCCCCCTTAGTTCTGAAGGAAGTGGGTGTCAGAGCTCGAAACACGGCCAGCATTCCCCGGCAGTTGATGTGCCAAAGAGATGATGGCCTTCCCACAGAGCCTGGGCAGAGCGGCCACTCATGACCGCTCCCCAGCCCATGAGAGAGGCATCCGTCGTTAGCCTTACGCGACGACAAGGAGCCCCTAACGTCGGGCCTTGAACCAGGAACCAACGTTTCTTCCACATGTCTAAGGCACGTAAGCATCGCCGCGTGACCTTGATCATGCAAAGCGGATTCCCCCTCAGGGAAAATCCTTTGGTTCTGAGCCACCACTGCAAGGGTCTCATGTACAGCAGGCCAAAAGGTATCACGTTGGACGCCGCTGCCATCAGGCCCAACAGCCTCAGAAACTGTTTGACAGTGAGTGACTGGCCTTCTCTTACCCTCGTGACTGTCGTGAGGAATGACTCGATTCGAGCAGGAGACAGACGTGCCTGCATCGAGGTTGAGTCCCACACCACGCCTAAATAAGTGGTCCTCTGTAGTGGAGAAAGAACACTCTTCTTGGCGTTTAGTCTTAACCCCAGCTCTCTCGTATGGGCGAGGACGACATCTCGATGCCGAGCCGCCATCTGCTCCGATTGAGCTAGTGTTTACCAATCGTCGATATAATTGAGTATGCGGATGCCCTGGAGTCGCAGTGGAGCCAGAGCAGCATCCACACACTTTGTGAAAGTGCGGGGTGAGAATGACAGGCCGAAGGGAAGAACTCTATATTGGTATGCTTCGCCCCCGAAAGCAACCTCAGGAACTTCCAGTGTTGAGGAAGAATGAAAACATGGACATAAGCGTCTTTGAGATCTATCGTAAACAAACCAGTCCTCGGACTGGATCTGAGACACTATCTGCTGATAGTGAGCATCTTGAACCGAAGCCGTTTGATAGCGCGGTTCAGAAGACGGAGATCTAAGATCCGACGCAACCCCCCCATCCTTCTTCGGAACGATGAAGTAACGGCTGTAGAACCCGGACGCTCTCGAGAGAGGAGGAACACGTTCTATGGCCCCCTTCCTCAAGAGAGTATCTACTTCTTGTTCCATTACCAGAGCCTGCTCGGGCCCACTAGTGTGGGAATGACCCCGTTGAAACGAGGCGGACGAGAACCGAACTGGATTCTGTAACCTTCTCTACAATCTGCAGGACCCATTTTGAGATATTTGGTAGAAGTTTCCACGCTACCAGAAAATCTACTAAGGGAACCAGCCTCTCGAGGCTGGCGTCTGGTATTATTAGAGGAGCCAGTTCGGTGCCCTGAAGCGGATGACCGGCAGGGAACGACCGACCTGACTGCTGTAGCACCCTCACTTGAGGGGGCGAGCTCTCCCGTGCCGTACCGTTGCCGGGCGGCAGCTGGGAATTTCGCTCGTCGGAGCTCACTGAGCCCTGAAGCACCGAGGTGGCAGGGAGATCAATGAACCTCCATGATGGCACTGAGGGAATAACCGACCCGAGTGCTGTGGCACCCCTCACTTGAGGGGTCGAGCTCTCCCGTGCCGTACTGTTGCCGTGCGGCAGCTGGGAATTTCACTCGTCCGAGCTCACTGACCCTAGGCACCGAGGTCGCAACCCCCCCTCCTTCTTCGGAACGATGAAGTAACGGCTGTAGAACCCGGACGCTCTCGAGAGAGGTGGAACACGTTCTATGGCCCCCTTCCTCAAGAGAGTATCTACTTCTTGTTCCATTACCAGAGCCTGCTCAGGGCCCACTAGTGTGGGATGACCCCGTTGAAACGAGGTGGATGAGAACCGAACTGGATTCTGTCACCTTTCTCTACAATCTGCAGGACCCATTTTGAGATATTTGGTAGAAGTTTCCACGCTACCAGAAAATCTGCTAAGGGAACCAGCCTCTCGAGGCTGGCGTCTGGTATTATTAGAGGAGCCAGTTCGGTGACCTGAAGTGGATGACCGGCAGGGAACGACCGACTGCTGTAGCACCCTCACTTGAGGGGGCGAGCTCTCCCGTGCCGTACCGTTGCCGGGCGGCAGCTGGGAATTTCGCTCGTCGGAGCTCACTGAGCCCTGAAGCACCGAGGTGGCAGGGGTATCAGTGAACCTCCATGAGGGCACTGAAGGAACAACCGACCTGACTGCTGTAGCACCCTCACTTGGGGGGCGAGCTCTCCCGTGCCGTACAGTTGCTGGGCGGCAGCTGGGAATTCGGTCATCGGAGCTCACTGAGCCCTGAAGCACCGATGTGGCAGGGGTATCAATGCCAGCCTCCCAAAAAATGAGGGCACTGAAAGAAGAAAAAGAAAAAAAAAAAAACAAAAAAAAAAAACAAAAAAAAAAAAAAAAAAAAAAAAAAAAAAAAAAAAAAAAAAAAAAAAAAAACAAAAAAAAAAAAAAAAAAAAAAAAAAAAAAAAAAAAAAACAAAAACAAAAACAAAAAAAAAAAAAAAAAAAAAAAAAAAAAAAAAACAACCGACCCGACTGCTGTAGCACCTTCACTTGAGGGGGCGAGCTCTCCCGTGCCGTACCTTTGCCGGGCGGCAGCTGGGAATTTCGCTTGTCGGAGCTCACTGATCCCTGAAGCACCGAGGGTGGCAGGGGTATCAATAAGCCTCCGTGAGGGCACTGAGGAGGATTGGGCACCGTATACTGAGGTGTTATCCTTTCCTCTCCAGGTGGGCTGCCCTCAGGGACCTGACAATGGTAGGACTATTTCGCCGAGGTCCTCTTAGACAAATAACGGTCCGCAGATCCGTTTTTCGGTCTAGAAGACCCCAACTGAGAGCCTCGCCCCGACCCCCGATCTTTCTGTGGAGGGGGCGGGTTGCAACGCTCTGTTTTTGAGACTGGCGATATGAGGAGCTTTATGGCTTGGGTTGCTGCCGCTCAGCAGTCCCACCCCTTAGCAGGTCAGCCTGGTATGCTTGTAATACCGCCATGGTGTGCAAACATGCGCCAGCCTGACCTACCGCCGTATAAGCTTTCCCAACCAGACTAGATGTAAGCTTAACAGGCCTGGTGGGAAGCTTCGGGGCCTTCAGGGACGATGCTGAGGATGGGGAGATAGCTCGCAAGCGTCTGCTCCACCACTGGCATCGCCCCATATCCCTTATCATTCAGCCCCACGATGTTCTTTGAATAATTCGAGACTGTGGGGCTGTAATACGGGATGAGTACGGTTTCTCCCACGATCTTGGCACTCAGCATGGAGATCGGGAAAAACGGAAGGCCCCGTCGTGAAGGCTGTGATCTGGATTCAGAACATGCTCGTCTAATTATTTTTAGGACGAGCGTCCTGTTTGTAGGCTGGCCAAACGATATTTTATTTTGGCGCGAAACACCCCCCATAATCACGAATCACACCTCATACGCGAGGGACTGTGGTGTCGAGTCCACAGTCTCCTCTGTCTCGACACTCGTCACATCCCCCTCCTCGGAGGAAGATAGATGAGCGTCTGGCTCTTTCTCTCTCGCGGGGGGGGGCGCGCGAGAGAGAGAGCCGCGGATCTAGCGGGTGAGGACCGAGAAAAGGACAGCCCGTCTCGGATCTCTCCGCTAAATCCACCCGCGTTCCCCACGACAACAGTCTGCACTGTGCCTCAGCAACAGAGGGACCGCTGCCAGTGGGATCGCAAGCCTGGCCGCTCTCATCAAACGCAGCCAGGCGAGAGCGGAGCGTGCGCAGCGAGAGCTCGCAGTGGTGGAAATGACAATCTGGCTTCTCGAATAGCTACCGTTCCATGCTCCGCTCTCGAACAAACAAACACAAATCGTGTGTATTGCCCTCGCCGGCCAGATATCGTGGGCAGAGGAGAAACACAGCCGTTTGTAATGCGTTCGCATCCGCACCATTTTATGTACCCTTTCTCTCCCTCCCCCCCAAAATTTTGCTTATTTAGTCTATGAATGCTTGTGCTGACAGACAACAATAAATAGGACTGACACATACACAGAGTGCTACTGAAGGGCAGAAGCTGGTTTGCGCTCGGCCGGATGTGCTTTTATGCTTTCTTGTGCTTACGTCACCCTGCTCGTGACGGCTCGCTGGTCCATTGGACGGATTTGACACATGCTTCAGAACGCAGTCACGCACGGGCGTTCCCAAAGTGTTTCGACGCAGCTCGAGTTCCTGAAGGTGAACTGAGGTTTTCCATTTCCAAAACCATTCACGTCAATTTGAAAATCAATCCAAACTTCCCAGTAGACAAATGATGGAGTGCGGCCTGAAGAAAATGCTCTATTGGTGTTTGTCCATCAGAACACGCTGCCATGATTTTGGGGAGGAGTCCCCCCCCCCCCAAAAAAGCATTTTCTAAACGTATTGATTAATATTGGATATTTAATTCTACATGCCTTTTGTATAATTTTTACATTTAGATCACATTTGCCGTCATCTAATGCTCATTTAAATTTATCACAAAGAATTACTAATAACGTTATCTTTGACAAACCTCAAAATAATTATGCATTTTTCATACTGTAACTTTTATTGAGCACCAAATCAGCCTATTAGAATGAACATCAAGGCTCATGTGACACTGAAGACTGGAGTAAGAGGATGAGAAAGTTCCACATCTACAAAATCACTACTTTAGATAAAAATGAACAGATCATCTCAGCCAGAATGCTTATTTTATGATAGAGTAATCAACACCATTGCTCTCTCCATCACACCTAATTATCTCTTCGTTATCCTCTGTGCCATCAGTCTGATTCTCTCAGTTTCACTTCCTGTTCATTGGCAGTCCGAACTGACTGGCTGACAGTACCGTTCAGCCTGGAGGAATGAACGTGGGAGGTAAATCAGAGTGAAAAACACTCCAGGAAATCCCCACTGTGCTCTGTTCTTTCTTACACAGACTCATTTTCTCTGTTTTGTAGCATGGCACATGACCTTTGACCTCCACCATCCAGGACTGCCTATGAGTGAGTGGATAAGATCATCCTAAGGTCAGAGGACAGCATACGAGCGGCCGCCACTGTTACAGCTCTGCTCTGATGAGCACTGATAACACATCAGTATCATCCTCAAGCTCTCAACACACACACACACACACAGTCAATTCAGTACCCTCTCTGCCTGACACTGCAACATTTAATACATTAAAATGTATTTAATACATTAAAACATTAAAATAATACAATTATTAATTTCATATTTCTATAAAATAGTTTTTTCTTTTATGGTGTTGGGTTAGTGTTAATATGCATTTGTGGGATATCACATGCATATTAACCCTAACCCTACACATAAAAGAAAAAATATTTTATAGATAAATAATGAAATAATAATTGTATTATTTGATGTATCTTTTAACACACAGACTATGATAAACACTAAAGCTACATTATTCAACATGGTCATGTCTTTATGAGGGAGTCCTAAAAAATCATTCACAGCTACAAATCGTTCGATGCAAAACACTTGATTCCGTTTGGCGGAACCAACACCATGAACTGTCTTAATGAGGGAGTCATATACCATCTAGTCCCTGTCAACTGATTTGTTCAAAAAACTGATTAATTCCCCGATGTCAAACAGTGACTAGGTATTTTTACATGCCTATTTTTCCATGAATCCGAAAAAAAATGCAATCTAATTCCGATTTTGAAAGGTTTGTATGACCCTCTAAATTGAGATATTCACAATACTGCTTATAACTTGCACTTCTAATTATATCTGCCCAATTCTGAGAAAAACGTGTCAGAATTGCTCAGTTTGATCCGGGCCAGAATTGTGAGATAAAAAGTCACATTTACCTTTTTTATGTTTTATTCAGTGGCGGCAACGGGCTTCCATATATTTCTTGGTTCCTATAGATCAGATTATTTTGTCTACACCACCCTTTCCAAACCAATAAAAATTGCATTAAGATCAAGCTCAGTTGGATTCATTTTGGTGTTGACAAAGTCTTTTCAGTCCGATTGAGTCGTGAATCCAATTACTGGACAATTTGGTTTCATGTACAGTAAACATATTGTCTTTATGAATGACTCACAATGAATAATTTTCTCAACCAATTCATTCAAAACACTGATTCAGGGAACTGTGTGTTGCTCTGAGAAGTACAAAGGTTGATTCTGCTTTGACTTTGTTTTGAAGTATTTTCACTTGTTAAGCACAAAATAACGGATACTATTGTGTCCAAAATATAATTTACTCCAAATTAATGTGTTGCTTATTGAACAAAAGCAGTATTACATCCACAATATCTTATAGATGGCATTAGCTTTACCATTTAAAATGTGCCCAAACTACAGCTCATAAACCCACATGCACAAGTCACTCGAGAAAGATTACTCACTTTCTCCCAGAGTCTTTTGGATCAGATCATGTTTAGCCTGTAATTTGGTGATGAGGTTCCTGCCCTCCAGAAACTCCTTCAGTTTCTGAAATAGAAAATATAAAAAGTTTCAACTCCAGCACAACTGTTAGACCATCTCAACACTTATGAACAAACACTGCTGAGAAATTTAATTTGAATAGCTATTAAGTGAGCAATATAATCAATCTTCCTTTTTTTTCTCGGCTTTCTGGCAAAGGATCCTTCCTCCACCCCTTTCAATTTGCTGTGTAGTGTTGAGACTATACATCTTGTTGGCGTAAACATTAATTTCATATCCACTGGAGCACAGGGAGGCATTGGATCTATGTGCTCTAATAGCTTATGGCTCTTTGGGGGCGAGAACCCTGACCTCATGGAAACCTGACAGCGGAGAGACAGATAGAGGAGTCAGGAGATGGATGGAAAGAAACCTGAACTGCGGAGGGAATGAGGGAGCTGGGTAGACAGATGCTTACAATTTCATCCATCATATATCACAGCCATACCAGCATTACAGTCATGCAGACTCAGGAAGGATAGCCAACACATGGAGCCATGAATTAGTGCTTTTGGGAGAAAGAGACGAGCTGAATGTACATAGGGAGTTTAAGAGAAAGAGGAGAGAGGGAGATATAGGGGAGGAATACATCAGGATATGATCAGACAGAAGAGGATGTGATAAGACAGCCTGCACAACATCAAGTGACAAACCTCTGCTTGCTAATCTTGTGCTTCCATTGATCATATGTGCAATGTTAGGCCAGAGTGAATGGAAATTCATGTTCTTATTATTCTATTCTGTTCTACCTTTTGTACTCAATTTGCTTGTTTTTTTAAAGCAGGTATGTATCAGAAAACCAATTTCTGTATAGACATACAGTATACTTTAAAGTATTGGCAGCAAAAAGCTATCGGACAATTCAAACATTATTGGTCAGAAAAAATATAGAGTTCACTGAACACACATTGACTATAGCTGTCACACTATATGGGGCTAAAATGAAAAAGAAAAAGAAAAAAAACCTGCCATTAAATTGGCTTTTCAAAACAACAACAACAAAAAAATGAAACAGTAAATCGATTATGAAACAAAATAATTCATAAAACAGTGAAAATGTAAAAAACATAAAATCTCCATATAAACACATAAATTATAATATATAAATGCATAATATGTATATATGTACATATAAATACATTTTAAACTACTAAATATAAAAATACATTTTATATAAAAAAAATATGACTACATTTCTTACTGCCTATCAAACACATGTAACTAGGGATGCACCGATACCACTTTTTTCCAGTACTCGCCCGATACTGATACTTTTATTTTTGGTACTTGCTGACACCGAGTACCGATACAGATAGCGATATTTTTATTGCATTTGTACATTTTTCAAATATTGGGTACAGAAACCAAAAGAGTATGTAGTTATGAGTTGGGGTTATAGCAGTCCTTCATTATCAATTATGATATAGTCAAACCAAATTGTATTCAGACACCTTCAACATTTCTCACGTTATCACAGTTTATTTGTTATAGTTTAGAAAATGGTAATAAATATGACAAGAACTCAGAGCTAAACTGTGTCAAAACAAATTAATGTTGTTAATGTCAGATAACTTTGACAGAAAGGTATGTAATGGATTACAATCAACCAAAACAATTCAGACAGCTGTTAGTATGACAGTATTTACACAACTATCAATACTTAGTCGGGCAACCCTTAGCCTTAATGACAGCCTGTAGTCTCCTGGGCATGCTGTCACCCAGCTTCATGCAATCCTGAACTTCAATTTTTTCTGAATAATTTTTGGTCCCAAATCTTTGTCAGTTTTATTGGTAGTCCACTGTATGAAGAATTTTGAGGTATAATTGGTCACAGTTTACTTTATTTTGCTATCCTCACTTACATAAATTAACTATAGTGTCCTGCACCCACTAGTAAAAAAAATCTAAAATTATATCTGGTGTCTGAATAATCTTTGGTTTGACTGTATATCCTTTGGTTATTTTCACACTTAATTATGCCCATTAAAATGTATTTTACAAGTTTTTGTTACTTTCACTGTTCATTTGTTTGCTCTATGGTACATCATCTTTAATTTAATAGCATTAGAGCTGCTCCATTGCAGCGGCTTAGTACTGTAATCACGCGCTTTGCTGTAATAATGCAGGGAACCACTCGTTATAAATCTCCTAACTGTGATATTTTCTGAAATAGAAGTCACATTTTTTCATCTGAAACGTGCTGTGATTTATATTCCAATGCATGATTTATATAATGCAGAAACAAAACACGTGCAACACGTGCACGTATTTGTACTGATGCAGAATAGAACAAAACCCCCCCCCTAGCACATTTCACACAGGCTGCTAGTTTCACTTTCGCCAGAAAGTCGTGTATGCCTAAGGTTGAAAATAAATGATGTTTATAGTGAATGCCCCTATAAATGGTCTTATTTTTACGATTTAGTTTTAATCCAAATGATGCGTGTGCTAAGTGAGTGAACATCAAAGATCACACAACAGAAGTGCTCTCTCTCTCGCTCCCTCCCTACCGTTAAGTAACCTGTGCATTGTTTTACTTACTTGTTTTTGACATATCCGACCGAACTACAAACTTTCCAGTGATGTCTGTGAGATATTATTCACTCGACAAGCTCGTGCATCTGCGCCGCCGCGCGCTCAATCCACTCAGCGTGCTTTGTTTATCAGCTCGCGCACATCAGCTACACAGGCGTTAATACTGAATGTTTAACATTATATTCATTGCATACATATACTTCGTAGACATCCTTAATCTCTAATAACTCCATTCTGCTGTCTGTTGTTCTGTTGTCTGTGTTTCTTTGTCTGAATATGCACTTATCACTGCGTGTGGTATCCGGCGTTTGGGTATCGGGGCATGTTCACGAGTACGAAGTTTTAAAAAAAAAACCAGAAAGGCCTTGTTTCGTATCGTGCATCCCTACATGGAACTAGATATAGTAGATATATACAACACACACCACAACACACACCATATATTATTATATATATATATATATATAGTTAATTGAATAATAAATAATATTATTTTGGGGGGTTTTGAACTAAATGTTTGAAACCATCATACAAAAACTACTGATATAGAAAACAAGAATTTATTTAACAGTTTTTGTTTTTTTTAATCCTATACTTACTGAGTTGACAATAACATCCCCATGTGATCCCTGTCTCCCTTACAAAGTTGCCACAAAGTGCTATTAGTGGCTCCCTGGCCATTGCTATACTGCTGCTGCTGTGTTCTGGGTATTTTGTAAATGTGTCTGGAGAACATCCTCCTCTGTAATTGTATTTGTCAAATAACAATGTAACACAGTTTCAGCTGTCTACAAACAAGCACAGATCAATGAACAGCAGTCAACTGCAGCAGTCTCCTCTAACTGCTGTCTTTTCAATCAAAGGCTTCTTAAAAGACTCTGATAGAGTAGAAAGGACATTAAGCTGTATCTCAAACACTCAGTCTCTTATCTCTCCCTTCATCACCCTTCCTTTCCCATTTCTCTTTCTGTCCTTTCATGCCCCCAGCTACAGATTTCCCACTGTCCAATCCTCCACACCCTTTCTTCAACCCTGTGACCCTGTATTAAACTGATTTCTCTCCTTCTCCATCTCATTTACCGTGAAGTAGAACTGTTCTGTCTCCTGCTGGTTGGCTCGTCTCTTGGCCAGGCTGGGTTTGCTCATGAAGGATTCAGACACAGTGGACTTGACAGACTCCATTGAGTTACTGTGGTGGAAGCAGTCAGTCACATCAAAGTCCTCAATGGTCACCATGTCCTGGATGGTCTGTAGAGTGGCCTCCATCGTCTTCTTTACCTGGAGAAAGAGTATGTACATTATAGTTGCTACATGTCGGCAATATTACTACGTACAAAGTACACGAGTGAAATGAAGCAACAGCAATTTCTTCTGCTGTAATCACTTAATCAAGATTTCATTTACAGACTGGTGCACTGCATTAAATCGTTTTCTTGGTTGTCATTTCTGTCTTGTTTTCCATTAAATGCATCCAAACATCCTTAAAAGAAGATAAGGAACAAAATTGCATATGATATTAAGATTTCTTAATGTCTTGAATTAAGTTTGTTACTCAGACCACTGGCTAATTGATTTTTATATTATTCATGAGAATAACTTCATTGCATTTTGTTAGATTAATATTTTAAAGCAAGAAAAAAGATTAGGCCAACTTAAAATTGAATGCACTTCGAAGAAAATATTTTTTAAGGATGTTTAAATATGTTTACTGAAAAATGGATCATAACACTAATTAAGTAAATTAGTTTTTTCCATTGTCAGAGAAACTGTCATTCTGCAAAGTTTTTGTTTTTAATATCACAAACGTCTGAGTGAAAGATATATTAAATAAAAAATAAACAGAACA
The DNA here is from genome assembly GCA_018155175.1 of Sinocyclocheilus anophthalmus. Taxonomy (NCBI): domain Eukaryota; kingdom Metazoa; phylum Chordata; class Actinopteri; order Cypriniformes; family Cyprinidae; genus Sinocyclocheilus; species Sinocyclocheilus anophthalmus. Next base: position 1,026,006 of record JADLZN010006938.1, on the reverse strand, counting down.
TGGAGAAAGTATAATGCTTTATTTAAACACTAACATTAACCCATTAACACTGTTACACTACCTCCCTAGTCCAACCAATTATATTTAATCCTTTTTTCCCCCAAATTTTCTGTTGATGAATTTCAACATAAATGTTTAATGGTAATGTTAAACAGAGCTACACTCTTATTGGTAGCTTAACATTTGATCAAATTAGCCATAATACTTGTCATAGGTTCGATTTAGACAAAAGTGCCTAATCAAAAACGCTTTTACTCAGTCAATGCATTGACACAAAAAAGTGCACAAAAACGTTTAAAGTTTGACAGATGTAATATAAGCATAAAGAATGAATGTGCACACAATTGTTGTGCACATTATATTTGTTGGACCATGTGCATGTCACCTCTTCATTCTCTATTGTCAGTGTGGACAGGCGGGACTGTAGCTGCTGGCATCTCTGGATCAGCTCTCCCTGCACGGGCTGCTGGGCACACAAATGTCCCCCCTGAGGGAGAAAGACAGAAGAAAGTGCTCGAGAACTTCAACAACAGAATGAAGGAGAACTAAAGCAAGTCCATCTCCAGCCGTGATAAAGCTGATGTCCCCATATGCTCTGAAGAATGGAGTGACTCGAGCAAGCCTCTATCTGCCTCTCGCTCACTCTCTCTCTCTCTCTTTTTTGCCCATAACAGCTGGGGAACATCTGGCTCACTGTGGTCCACCCTCTCCCTGAGGGCTGAACACACGATAGGGCACACGTGCCTGGGGAAAACCAGCTGCTCTGTTCATCACACACATACAAACTTCCAGGACCCCTGATGCAAGTTGGCTAATCACAAAAACATCAGCAAGTTCAGCACAGCAGAAAACATTGTTGATTGATTTCAAAGAAAAAATGTAGTACAATTAAAAATGTTAATGTTTAGTTTGAGCTGTAGTGTCAAATTATTTCAATGCTAAATACTTCCTTCTATCCCAGTTTAATATTCACACTGTGTCTCTATAAGTTTGACTGACCAATGACAATGCTTAGAAAACCTGTTTGTAAAAATCATTATGTTTGGTTTGGTGACAATAGTGGCACAGGACTGACACAAAACAAAACAAAACAAAAAACTACTAACAATATTTTACTAATAAACAAACAAACAAACAAATAAAAAATACACACAACTAAATTAAAAAATTAAATAAAAACTGAATTAACTGGCTGTTTGTAGATTTGTATGTTGTGCATAAAGTCACTGATTACAAGGGCAAAGAAAGAACACATCTCACCTTCAGTAAAATAAAATAAATACCTGAACCATTTGATAGTTTAAAAAACACAAAAATTCTGGAAGATTGTCAGTATACTGACAATTTCTGCATGATTCAATATATAAATTACAGCACCTATAAGGTTAGCAGTCAATTTGCCATATTAATAGAGAGTAATATAAAACATAATAGCTGGACAGTCTAAATGACAACCTATAATCATCCAGGGCTGAGTAGGGTTTTGACGGTGAGGAAATTTTCCCACCGGTTTATCGGCGTGTGACAATACTGGTAATACCGGTATCACCGTGGGGGCGGGGGCGTTCCCTCTTTTCCTCGCTTTCTTTCGCTTTTAAATAGCTTGTAAAAGCGGCGTGCGCATTTTACTTTCACTTTCAAATAGCGGGAATTCGACGTAAAGCAATTGTTCGTTTTTAGTTCGTTTGAATTTCCCCTCTTTTCCTTGCTTTCCTTGGCTTTTAAATAGCTTAAAAGCGCATTTTACTTTCACTTTCGAATTAACAACAGTTCGGCATCAATTGCTTGAATGCAAAAACAAAATACAACGTCAAACTCACTTTAGCCTATATATAAAACATAAGAACTTTTATTAACAAAACAAATAAAAATACACCATGCTATAGGGCAGGCTATGCCTACTATAAAATAACAAATAACTTACATAAAGTTTAAATAGGTATACAAAACTGGAAATAGGCTAAGTAAACATGTATAATATATAACCAATAGGCCTGTCACGATAACAACTTTTTGTTGTGCGATATATTGCCCCAGAAATAATTGCGATAAGCGATATTATTGTCATTTAAAAACCATTTTATGCCACTGAATATACAGTATAATCATAATGTAACAGCATAAAAATGCGAGAAGGCCTACACCCTTCCAAATGACAACAAACTTTACATTTTTAAGAATATTTAGATAATGGAAATTAAGTATCAAAATATTAGATACCTTAAAAAATTTGAATAAATAGTAAATAAACATTTTTCTAACAAAAAGTGCAAAGTAACAGGTATAAAAAAAGAAAAATGCACAAAGAACTCGAAAAATTTTGATTTTTCCATCTACAGATTTTTCCCAGACGTTCTTTTCTCTGTTAATTAAGGGTGCATTGTATTGCTGAAAAACACAATCTCTACTTAGCAGTCAGATGTCTGTATGTACAAAGGCACAGATCCCTAAACAAAACCATATCTGCAGATGAAACTTTTTTTAAGCATTTTTTAAATTTGAACTAGCACCTCATGACTACAACACGTTATGTACGAGAAACTGCAAAAGACACAGGCACAAGTGGAATGTACAAAACATGGTGACATTAATTTTTAAGTAAATATAATGTGCGATATATTGCATCACCAAAAATTATTGAGGTCATGTACATATATTGCGCGATAAGTCGATATATTGATTATTGCGACAGGCCTAATAACCAAATAAATAAGAAACGTAGAACGTTTATTAGCAAAACTAGTAAGAAAGCTTGGAGGCACGGCATACACCTTGATGTAAAAAAATAAAAATAAATGACACAAAGTTTAAATAAAGTAAAAATCAGCAAACAATGTGGAACCAATTAAATAAGAAACGAATGTTTAAAAAAACTTCCAAAATCACCTTAGATAAATGGCAAAAGTCAACAAGCTTTTCAAAATCCAAAATATTGAATAAAGCATTGAGCAGCCGCGTTCAGTTTTTAATTGTAGTGTCTGTTCTTTTACTGAACTAAATGATTTTTATTACTATAAAAAATCAAAACGACGGTGGGGGTCAGTGCCGCGGTGGGCAAGTGACATAACCGGTGTTGCGGCTTAACACCGGTATCACCGTCAGCACCGTCTATCGCGGCAAGCCTAGGCTGAAGCAACTGTGGTTTCTTAGCAGGCATGTCAGTCACTGTGCAACAATCTGATTGAGCAATGCTTCATTCCTCATGAGGTGTCTGGATTTGTTTGGACATGTAATGAGACAGTCTTGCAAGTGTCACACGTAACAGCAGGACACATAGTCTCAGAGAGACAATGCTGATCGTTGTGTAACAGTACCGATTGGTATTTAGCGAAGCTGATTTCTTGATATCATCAAGATGTTTGATATTTTGGAGCAAAAGCACTTGGCATCAGTAAAGCTGCACTCAGTTGCCTAAGAATGTCTGTGTGTCATTGTTTACCCACACTGTGAGTCTGCTGTTGGTATATTGCTTGGGGCATGAAAATAATTACCATCACTGCATATTCCATTACTTCATTTCACCACTGTCATGTCATAAGCAATAATAATCACACCGACTGACCATATCACCCATGTGAGACTGGAAGTCGAAGCGCATTGGAGGGCAGAAGACGTTGTTGTAGGTCTCCATGAGCCTTTGCTTGTCTGCGTTGGCCTCCAAGTTCTCTGCAGCGTTCTCAATGGGTCTCTAAACCACCGTGCTTGGAAGTCTCCACGTTAAACTCGGCCGAGAGGTAGGTACGCAGTGCACGGTTCAGGCTGGCATGGTAGCCCAGGTCACAGCACTGAGAGAGGGAGAAAAAGGGGGGCATTTGGTTGGTATTTTGAGCTGTGAATGTAAAAGCTGTGAATTGAGAAAGGCATTAAAATCCAGAGTAAAGCACAACATCTGTGAAATTGTAAGTTTCATTCAAAGGAACTTAAAGTACTTTTTATTAGTACTAAAAATAAAATAATTAGTGATAAAATAATAATAAAAATAGTCTGCCCTCTGTACTCCCCCTGAAACCCATTTTCCTATTAACCCATGGGTGGTTAAAACTTCACTTCCATGCTCTGATTGCTTCAAATGAAGCCCACTCAAACTAAATCCATCATTCACAGTTCCTCACTCAGAAAGAGGATGCCATGTTGCGTGGGCCCCTGTGTGCCGAAGTTAAGAGTAATATGGGGAGAAGATTTCAGCACTTTGTGGGTGCCTTATAAGGAGTCTGATGTTGATTTTGTGGGACAAGTGGGCCCTCTTGCGGAGCTCACACGAGGGGCTGCTACAAGTTTACCTTCAGGGTCACACTTGAAGAAAGAAGGCTGATGAGGTAGCATACTGTCAGAAGGTGTTACTACATTGTGGGACACTGTACATGGGCATATTTAGGGCATTACACTTAAACGCCCTTTTAGGGCTGCACAGTATAGTTTTCCAGTTTACCAGTGCTCACATGACAAGAAGGATAATGGGCTGTTTAACAAATTCTTAATGGTGGAATTTAATTACTTAATGATTATATTTTTATGCAAAAATGAATGAGATGACCATCATACGACAGCTCAACAAAACTTTTTTTTTAAATTATTGAATTACAGAGGAAAAGTTTTGTGAGAACTGTTAAAAAGGACTTCATCAAAATTAAAATGATAAGATTAATCACAAATGATTTACATACTGACAGTCCTAGTTTCATTTCATCAGCTGCCCTGAGCTTGCAATCTATACTGATACACCTGGCATTGTAAGTTTTAAAACCCTTAGATCAAACCAGTTCAAACCAGTGTTGTTAAACTAAAACGATGAAAAAGATAGTAAATTCATACTGAAGATACTAAGAACTAAAAATATTACAATTTATACATATATAAAGCTAGAAAAAAATGACAAAAGCACTAATAGGAGCTAATTTTATGAATAAAAATATAAATCCACTAAAATAACATTGGTTTAAACAAGTTAAGCTTGACTGCATTATAACATCAAATGTGACCCTGTTCCACAAAACATCTTAAGTAGCACGGGTATATTTGCAGCAATAGCCAACAATTCATTGTATGGTTCAAAATTTGCGATTTTTAGTTTATGCCAAAAATCATTAGGATATTAAGTAAAGATCATGTTACATGAAGATATTTAGTAAATTTCCTACCGTAAATATATCAAAACGTAATTTTTGATTAGTAATACGGATTGCTAAGAACTTCATTTGGATAACTTTAAAGGCAATTTTCTCAATATTTTGATTTTTTTTGCACCCTCAGATTCTAGATTTTCAATTTGTTGTATCTCAGCCAAATATTGTCCTATCCTAACAAACCATGCATCAATGGAAAGCTTATTAGCTTATAAGCTTTCAGATGATCTCAGTTTAAACAAATTGACTTGTTTTGTGGTCCAGGGTCACAAATATCAAAAGCTTTAAGAAGGAATATTTGTGATTTAGCTACAAAAACATTGTTGTAAACATTTCTCAATAACAATACACTAGAAACACATGAATATTCCTGAACTGGCTCTTTGGAGTGATGAGATAAAGGTGGACTTACATCTATGAGGTCAGACAGATCATTGATGTAGTATTTGAAGACACAGTTGTTGGTGGCCTCCAGAGCCAGAAGGTACTCATTCCTGGCCTTGTTGGCTTTCAGCTTGTTCTCAGTGTATTTTGCTTGCCGCTAAGAAAAAAAAAAGTAAAACCAGGAGGATGAGACAATGGTTGAGAAACGGACAGATATTTTTTTTCACAGTTCATAACGAACGCAGGCTTTAAATGTCAGTGTTTACTACTGTCACGCAACAAAACATCTTAAAGTCAAGCATAAAGTCATAGAAGTATGGGGAAAAACATCTGTTTTAAAATTTTTGTGTAAAAACAAAGTTTGGAATAGCATGAGGGTAGGTAAATAATGACAGACTTCTTTTTGACAAAACCTTTAAAGCTTACGTTAAACATGAGCTCATGATGGATGGCTTGTTGTTTAACTTCTACTAGCCCTCCCTAAATACGCTCATGTTAGAGCTGCCACCACAAACTGTACTACATTTCAAACTGTAAATGCTGCTGGGGTGACCACAGGCACTCTCTAGTGGGACACACATAGAGGAGCTGCTGTTGGTCTAGTGGAAACAGAGGTGGCCCTGGAACAACCCAGCGATGATCCCATCAATCATTTCGTAAGTTGGTGGTACTGGACAGAGACGGTAACCAGAGGACTCCAGAAGAACAAAGACATGGATTGACAACAATATCTGGCCCAGACATGCTAATGCCTGCCCCCTGCCCCAATGTCATCTCATTACATCATCAAATGACATTCTACAACACAGTATATACAGTCATAGAGGAGCCATTCACTTGATGAATTAAGCTGCATTTTAGTGCTTAGGATTACCATATCGAATTGGAAATTTCAGGAATTTTGCAGCCTGGAATCTCAGAGTGTATAATCAAGCCTTGTTTCACCCTAAGAGTTTATTTTGTGATAATGACCTGCTGATTGAATTTTATGCTGTGTTACATTGCTACTTACAAATTAAATATGTAAAATGACAAGAAAAGACCATTGTTGGTCACCACTTGACCACTTGACTTCTCTCACTCTCTCTATATTACTTTTCTATGTAAATGTATATAAAATATAGTTTATAATATATTTAATTACTATATTTGTTTTTATTATATATAACTAAAATAAAACTAACCCACTGTTGGTCATCTACAGTATTTTATTTTTATTTATAATGAATATGGAAACACCATTGTTGGTCACCTATTTTATTATATTTTGTCACCTGTTTTAATTTATTGTAATTTTTTATGAATGCAGAATGGCGTGACCAATCAGAATCAAATATTTCAGAGGTCGTGTGACAAGCATAGTATTATTTAGGCATGATAAGAACGGATTCCATATCTGACGCATGTTATAAATTAAACCACTGTCAACAGGTCATTAAAGCTGTCGAGGATCAGGTTAAGGACCCTCAACACCCTCTGGCAGTGACGGCATTCTCTGTATCTCTCACCAGCTCATTGCTCCCTGTGCTCATTTCCCTGAAATCTCCTTCCATCTGTTCATTCTTCTCATGCCCACGTTCACCTTTCCTCCACATTCTCTGTTTAAACTGTCCAAGAAACTCTAATTTCTCCTCTTTTCTCACCCCATCCCTTCTCATTTGAACCCTCTGCTCACCTTCTCCTTCATCTTCTCGATCTTCTTGACAGAACTGCGGCGCACATGTTTCTCCTCGATCTTGATGTTTGTGAGAGAGTCGGGCGAGCGCGGGGTCTGCCTGTCCTCATGTCGGACGCTGCGGCTCATCTGTTTCTCCTCCTGCTTCTCTGCCTCCTTCAGCTTGCTTTCAGCATTGATGCTGTCCATGTTGTACATGTGATAGGTCTTCATCACCTGTGCAGTAAAGAAAAGTGCATGTTAAATGTGCATGAAATCGTAGATTAGACAGAGAAAATGCATCATGCCCAGTGATGTATGTCATTGAAATGTGATGAATTGGATTTTGCAAAGAAATATATGGAAGCCTGCTTTTTTGCCACAGGAAAAATAAATACATAAAAAAGGTAATTTTGACTTTTTATCTTACACTTTTATTTTTTTGCAAGATTTCTAATTGCACCAAACTCAATTTCCAATATTTTTGAGTTAATATCTCTAAATTCTGACTTTTTTCATCAGAATTGCAAGAAAAAAGGTCTGAATTGTGAGGTATAAACTCAGAATTGCAAGACAAAAGTATGAATTATAAGATAAAAGGTTGTAGTCAAATTACCTTTTTTTTAATCAAGCTTTCAATCAAGCTTCCATATAAATGGCAGTACAAACAATTGAGCATAATTAACTATAAATATTTTTCAGCATGACTCTGATTTTGGCGTATGTGTCATGGTGTTTCTTCTTTTTTTAAAATACGGATCCCTACATGTGGCAAGAACTGGGCTGAAAGAGGAGAACACAGTTATTCACATAACAACCAACTCAAAAAACAGGCTCAAAATCATTCACACAAATGCTTTTTACTCACAGTCAGGCATGCAATACCTTTTTAGCTCAATGTGTTTGTATAGGCAGAGAGGCAACGGGACAATGACTTTCCATTACAAGGACTAAAACTCTAGCAGAGCCTCTCTGCTGAAGAAAATCCCATAATCTAGCCTAATTTATTAGCCCTTATTGCTTATTCCTTGTACCGGATCAGTTTAAATTACAGTGGAAGAAAACGCACAGCACAGATTTATTACTTTGGGTGGACTGCAAACAGAAGTCATATACTGTAAATAGCATACTCTATCGTACACTGTAAAAATGAAGTTTTCTTTCTTTTGAAATAAAAAAGTTTGATGAAAACATTCTAAACACTTCCAGAAAAGAAAACTTCCTTCTAACATGGCCAATCATGTAAATGTAGATGCAAAAACACCTCATTCCGAAGTTTCTTACATTAGCTCATTCAAAACATTAACATAATTTCACATCAAAAAATTATTCTGTGTTCAATTCTTAAACACCAGAAAAAGTAGCAAGAGTAAAATGTGGGAAAGTTGTTATATACAGTATAGGTCTATAATGTGTTATATAAATACTAAAATAGATTAAATAAATAAGACATTTTTATTTATTACTATTCCATAAAATAAAATTACAAACATTACAAATAGCAAGGAACATCTACAATTTTATGACCCCTATAAAGAGCAGTTTATGTCTAAGTCCAATGAAAGGCTATGGTGAAAGATCTGTAACTGTCATCTGTGACTGTTGCCAATGAATGGAAGACACCACCAAGCTTAATAATTAGTATTCAGCAAGATGCTAAATTTGGGAATGGGATTGAAGGGAGGATCTCATTCCAAACTTCTGCTCCTTTGAGAGGAATGTCACAGAGTGACGCCATTCTTGTGCTTGCAATCAAACACACTGCCAAGACCGGAGAGATGATACCAAGCCATCGCTCGCTGTCTGTGAGAGAGAAAGCTAATGGACTCCATTTCCCTCCATTTACACTGGCTTTCATGAGGGTGTCAGCCTCCATGATGGGCATAATAAATTTAATAAGCTCTTTGCAATGTCATCATTAATAGGAAACACTTAAAGGAGGAATTTGGCAAACATAAATGTGGGCGGCTCTCAATGGCCTTTTCTTGCTCTTGTAAAGTGCAAAGAAGCGTCAGGCTCTTTTCCAGTTTTTAAAGGAAAAGTTCACCAAAAATGTATCACAGAAGAAAGTTTTGGATCGACACAAGGATGAGTAAACAATGACAGAATATTCATTTTTGGATGAACTACTGAACAAGCCACCGTTGAGCTTATAAAAAAAGAACGCTAAAGATTGTGCAGAGGAAACTCAGTTCATCACGTTTTTCACCATTTTCGGCCCTATGGGGTTCCTCTCTGATCCAAAAGGCTGAGATAATCATCATCAGCTTTTCCATTCATTCTTTCCTTTCTTCATATAAAGCACAGATGTCACTAAAAATGGTGCCAGGTTTATTTTCATCATCCTTAACTCTTTAATTAAAGGATCTGCTTACTTTTTATGGGGTATTGAAATGGGTTACAGTCATTTCCCAGGAGAACATGTGTGGATGTGTACGGGGGGGAATCTAGTCATCATTCAAAGAAAGCCAATATCACGGGTCATCCTCCTACCACATTTGAGCCCAGAACACCCCACCCTGAAAACCCTAAACTATTCCTTCCTGCCCCACAAAAATGAGGGAAAAAAAATATGTGGCCAAACACAAAGGGCATTTCTAATTGAATTTCTTCTCCCAGTAAAAATAAAAGCTTGAAATTATTAGGATTATTTAGCTGCGGCACTAGGCATATATGCATGGAAGCCTTGTGCAATACTGTGCTGTGTATCAGAAAGCAGCACTCCCCTAATACAGCAGGATAATAACATGACTTGCAATCCACTGAATCATCCCTCAATTTTCCGTGCACCACTGCTAATTTCGGCACTGCCGGGGATCATGGGTCTCTGCGGTGGTATGGATACTGCAACGCTAAGTCTATAAAACAGTAATCATACTGCCACTGAGGGTTAAAACTGAGGTTAACTGCCATTGAAGGTTTTTTCGTTCTAAAATGTAAACACTGAAGGAGTTCCCGATAAGCCACTTTCCATAAATAGGGTACATGGTGGTATCCCACTTCTCCACTATTTTAATAAAGCATAAAAGGCACAAATCTCATGTTGTTATAGTGACATAATTAGACGTTATGTAAATCATCACTTAAAATTACCATTGTATCAAAATGAGCTAGCATTAAACACATTACTGTCTGTATTCATCTAGCTCAACCATTCACCTGTTACCAATCTTATGTAAAAAAAAAAAATTATCAAGCAATTATGGAACTTATTTTTTTACATTTGGTTATCTGATTTCAATAATATAATATACTAGAATTAATTAATTAGATTGTCTTCCTGAGGTTGGCAATCAACATTCATCTCCATTTATTATTAACTATAAAAGAACAGTTTTTGTTAACCGTTTCATTAACAGATGAAGTAAAATAAAAAAATTATATTATATGAAAAAAAACATGACTGAAACTACATCTGAAATAAAATGAATGAAGCTAAATAGAAATATGGGTAACACTTTACAATAAGGTCTTTGTTAACATATAGTTATGTATTAACTAACATGAAGACAATTAACAAATTTATTTACTTTTATAACGCGTTTATTACACATTTGTAATCTTGTTTATTAATGTATGTTAATAAAAATACAGTCGTCATTGTTTGTTCATGTAGCTCAAGTGCATATCTAATGTACATAAACTACAAAAAAGACAAAAGCACCTAACAAAACCATTAATACATATTCGGTTAACCAATATACAATAGGTTCATTCATTTAATTAGTTCAAACTACATTCCGTCCCCAAATGACTAAGAACTAAGTGTTGTAAGAACAACATTCCCCCTCCACCGCCACCGCATCCTTACAATCTTAGTTAAAACTTAAATTAATAATTCAAAATTAAAAGCTTATTTTTTTTTTTTTTTTTTTTTTTTTTTTTTTTTTTTTTTTTTTTTTTTTTTTTTTTTTTTTTTTTTTTTTTTGTTTTTTTTTTTTTTTTTTTTTTTTTTTCTTTTTTTTTTTTTTTTTTTTTTTTTTTTTTTTTTTTTTTCTTTTTTTATTCAAAATATCAATACATACTATCGTAGTATATAATTTATACTAAAGTAACACTGCATTTAGTGATAATTTATTGACAAATTAAAAAGTTTTCATAAAGACTTTTAGGTCCTAATTCGTACCCTGTTGAAAAGTGAAAAGTGTCCTGACCTCATCTGTGGAAACGTAGCTTGTTCATATTGTCCATTTCAAAATAGCATATTATGTGGCAAATAATTAGGACAGAATATAAAAAGTGATTGATGCTTGAGGAAGACTATAAAACATACAGCATAGCTGGAATATCAGAACATTTTCTATGACTGCATTAAGTAATGAGTGAGACTTAATTCTGCACTTCCGACCCACAACTGTTGCTGTTCATTACCATCCTAAAAGCATCATCAGCTCTTATGCTCCATCGTGTTCCTCTGTGCCACTGCAAACGCAATAGATCTGCTTTAGAGTCTCAGGTAGGCTACAAGCAGTCAGTCTGCATGCCAGCAGGTTAGATTCATTGCTGACTGACAACTATAATTACCATCATTCACTGCTTGTTCAAACCCCCTGTCTTACTAAGAAATTACAAGGACTGCCTGGTAAGACATAGTTTTGTTCACATACACACAAACCTATTTCAAGGCACATAAACATTAAACGGTTCCTTCTAGGCCATTTGGAAACAACAATTCGCACACACCCTGTAACACAACCACACACAGGGGGGCACACAGTGACTAAAAGCTCTCAAAATATTTTCAACAAGAAGAAAAAGTAACTATAGCCAACCCCATGCCTCAAAAATACTGATTGGACTACAACCACAAGAGACCAACATAACCACTCGACTGAAGCAGAGACTCAATGCCTCATCAGTGCAGAAGGCTGATGCAGAGGAACCAAAGATATTAAGAGAAAGAAACTGAGGATTCGTGCACTCTGTTTGAAAACTGAAAGTGACAAACAGATAATGAAACATGGAAAAACTGAATAAAGATGATAGCCTCAGATTTAGTGCTGAAAATAAAGTTATGCTCGACTATGCTGTGTTTGCATCTTACCGTGTACAACTCATTGAGGACCTTCATCAAATCTTCGTGCAGCTGGAGGCCCACTTCTTTACTCTGTAAGAAAAAAGTTAAAAAAAACATTAGTATAAAACAATAATGGTGTAGCTCATGATTATGGTGTAGATCATGATTAACAGTATTTTCCTGTTCTCTATTACAACTGATCATCCGTTTTGGGCTGATGTGATGTTTTCTGCTCTTTCGGTAATGGAGGTCATCACCAGCTTACTCAAACACATCCAGTTCAATACAATCTCACCTAAATGGTCACATTATACTGGAACACTGCACACTGGGCCAGATGAACCATTCAGGCATTTGGGCACATCAAAAACGGGGCCGTACAAAGAGTTTTCAAATGGCGCACAATGGCCAAAGCCTCTTTTTCTGCTTGTATATTCTGTTTCAGTTGTAAATATGTCATATTATGGAAATAAAATGGGTTGAAACATCAATTTATTTATGACTTTAAAGGGAAAGTTCTACCCCAAAAATTCTGAGAGAACTATCCCTTTAAGTCACTATAGTGTTGCTACGTTCAGTTACAATAGTTCTGCTTGCGCACTTGTCTAAAGGTTAAACTTCTGTTTGAGCCGTGTAAGTGTACAGACAATGCAAAAGTATTGGATTTCAGTTCAGTTTCAATCACTTACAATGAATGTCAAAAAGTGTGCAGCTGAACTGAAACTGGAAATGCTTACTTGTGATTTTGATAAGACTTCCTCTTAGAGACTGTGGAAAAAAGAGGTCTGGTAAACTCTGTGTGAAATGGAAATGGTGGTTTGCTGTTCTGGTGGATGCTGGATCTTGTAAGAGGAAGTTCGGGAACGAAGGCACAGCATGACATGAAAATGAAGTGCTTGCAAATTCAAGTCCAAACTTCAATCGCTGTGGGCTGATAACTTGGGAGCCGGCCAAGAAGATGTCTAGCATTCACTCAGGGCTTTGACTCAGTCACTCCTTCCCTATTCCCCACATTGACATTTTTGTGGGTTTTCCTGTTTTTGAAGGTCTGAACGAGGCTTTTTCTGGCTGTTTTTGGACAGATGTCAACTAGCTCCTGAGTTCTTGAGGATGAGAAGTGATGGAAATGATGGAAGAGAAAAGAAATACGAGGCTGAAAGTAGATGAAGTTTGTGCACGGGTGTAAAAGACAGAAGGGAAGTTAAGGGTGAAAGAGTGAAATAGAGAGAGTGTTCACAAACAGTCAATCTGTCAATCTTCACAGACAGTGATCGTCAAGTCACACAGTTCCCTTCATGTTCCATCCAGGATGCAAAGACTGGAGTTCATTTTAACCCTTTGAAAGCTGAGATGGATGAGTAGGCTGTGGGGAGGCGTCCCATAGGAGATCCCCTTTAGGAAGTCATTCATAATGGAGCTCTGATGGGTTTTATTTGAAGGCAGTGGACTGAGTAATATGTGAGAATGCACAAGAACACCCAGATTTAGAGCAGAGGATGAACTGCCTGTCTGGAGATGCTCACCTCACCTCTCTAAACATGTCTGAGGAATTTTGTCAAGCTGATTGAGCTCATAGCTTGGCACTAAAATAAGACAAAAGTTCAAGACAAATGTTGCATGATGTCTTTCTATTGTATTGCATTCACTGGCTGCAGTCAAAAACAAATATATCTGTGTATATTAACAAACAAAAGAATCTTAGACTCTATAGATTTAATTAAATATATTTCATACAAATAAATAACATATAATCTAATTGTTATTTACATTTTTCAAATAGTTATTTTGATTTATAATGATGTAAAACAGTTAATTTATGCATATAATTCTTTAAAATATTAAAAATGTATTTCAAATCTAAATATAAATAACACTGCTGTACAATGTCGAAGTTCCATCCACTTGACTGAAGGTCAAATTACTAATATGAGCCTTTATTGTATTAAGGTGTAAAAGATGCCAACAAAAACACTTTTTATTGAATTAAGGCATACAATGAAAGAAAATTATATATCTGGTTTATTTTTGGCATGTGCATGGTGGCCTTGAAGTAAGGCATATTTTGTGTAAAAGTTCAAAAGATAATTTCCACATATTGAAGTGCATTAGTACTAGAAAGTTAATCTATTTGTCAGTGGAGACTGAAGAAAGAGGAAAGGGAAAAAAAACTTTTGTTAATCTTTTCTTAATTTAATCACAAACGCACATAATTAGCAACCTTAATCTCATGAGGAAAACACACATAGACATATGAGCTCTTGTTCCAGGGGTTCATAAACCCCAAAACAACCGCTCAAGCTATAAATGGCTGGTGCAATAACATAATTGGAAGCAACCTTAGACCAGTAGATTTCTCCAGTGGAAAGGCCTAAAATACCTCCAAAAAATATCCAAATACTTTATTTATGAGAATGTTGTCCCATTACATTTTCCTGTCATGTGTGAGCGTTAAACTGAAGGTGTGGGAGATGGTTCAGAAGCGTACGGTCTCCCCAGCTGACGTCTGTAAGTTAATTTGTGCTTACAGACCTGCTGGGGCAGACACGTGTAGTGGGGTCTGTCTCCAGTCTGCCCTGCTGGTTTCCCTAATTCAGACCAGTTCAAGAAGGAGCATTTGATGGATTTATTCAGCTTGCTCTTTCTATTAGGAGTGTTAGGTCTAAGTTACTTCTTTCCACTTCTTCTTGCTCCACCTCTCACAGACACACATAACACTTCTCCTCTAAGCAGCATTACATTCCCGCGGTGAAATAGATCTTCAGGAGTGCAGTCGGAGCAGGCAGAGCTGCCTTCCTCCATCTGCTTGGAGACACACTCCAAAGACAACACAAAAGAGCCACAAAAAATGGGAGTAAACTATTGATATTCCATGAAGGCCTCTATAAATCTATTGGACAACAGGGGAGAGGCACTGGGACGGGAGGACATGGATTTATGAGCTGTAATGGTGAGATGCACTTGTTAAATGAAAAAGATCACACGTTTGTCTGTGAGCTTGGCAGGAGATTGGTTTTAGTTCCGCACAAATCTGTCAAAGAAGCATCACTTTGGGGTGTGTATGAGGGGATTGGTTTACTGGCACTCAACATCAGTCACATGTGAAAGGACTGTTGATATCAGCGATGATTGTTCTTGCGCCTCTGCTACTAATTCCTCCAATAAACAAGAGCATGTAGTTGAATTGATGAAAATCTTTTGCCTTAAAGGGGTCATATGATGCTTTTTTAAAGATCATTATTTTGTGTATTTGGTGTAACAGAATGTTGACATGCTTTAATGTTCAAAAAACACATTATTTTTCAAATACTGTACATTATTGTAGGTCCTCTATGCCCCGCCTCTCTCAAACGCTTCGTTTTCTACAAAGTCCCTCCTTCAGACAAGCGCCGTCTGCTCTGATTGGTCAGCTGACCCAGTGCATTGTGATTGGCCGAACATCGCAAGCACTCGTCGGAAATGTAACGCCCCTTACCATAATCGCAAGCTTCATCTTTCAAAATAAATGTAAAGACAGTAAATAATGTCATTAGTTTTACCATCAGTTCAAGCCCGAAAGGACAGAAATTTAGGATTGTAGTATTGACAGACACAGTGATGAAGCTGGTATGTTTGCAGTACACAAGCCACGGTTAAGACAGCTGACTCCACTGTGATGACTAGCATGGACAGCTCTCTCTCTCATCTTGCACGCACACACGCCACACACACACACAACACATGTGTGGGCACCACCCCAACACACACACACCGAGTGCGCAAAACTCCGCATTTGAAAGTCAATAGACAGCATAGCGTTGATGACGAGTATTACTACTAAACAGGAAGTGATGACTAGACAACGCCAGCCTTTTGCATTCTAGTTCCCAGTACTAGGTCAGGACAGTTACCTCCTCTCTTAGGTTGTCAGTATCCCACAACGGATCGTCCATATAAATGGCATGCCTGTTCTTAGATGTAATGTGAATCTCTCTAAAGAGGTCCCCGACTTAATGACCCTCGTACACGTCGGAAGGCCTTCAAAACAAAGTGCGAGTCTTGCTTTCCTTCGCAATGATTTTGTAAATACATACAGACCCTTAGCGGCTCTCTGCTCTGCTGAATGGTCCCGGCATCAATCCACTACCACTGGCAGAGTTTTCTACTGTCAACAACAGCATACTGTCTTGTCTGCCCTCTGCGCATGACACTTCTTCGGGTCCTGGCCATTATGTCATTAACCTCCTGGCCAAACTATAGTGCAGCGTTAACATGTGGGGGCATGTAGACCTGAGAACGGTTACCCGTTGGTAGCAGCGGTACCAGGCAGATGCTCTTAACTCAGCATTTAACGAATAGCTATTTGTCGTTATTTTGAGTGACTTTTAGTCTTGCAACTACGGGATCTTAAGTTACGCGGACACCACAACGCACAGCTGTGATCCCACACTCCAAAGACGACATTAGCGAAAACTTGAATAATCGCGTCATATGACCATATTTACCGGGAAAAAAACCAAAACATGTGCCTTTTGTACTGGCAGTGATCAGAGATACCCCCCCCCTTCACCGCACGGAAAAATGCTTGAAAAAAATAAATTATGCTCAATCACTTTATCACTGAATAATGTTTGTTGGTTGGTTAGTTCTTCGCTAAAGTCTACGATAGTCTATCATACCTCTTTCATCGATTTTTACTTCTTCATCTTACAATAGATAGTGGCATTAGCTCGTGCATCTATTACCATCGACGCCGTCGCCAACCCATGACGGTATTTGACCCAAACCCCCCAGTCTTTTCCCCGTGCTTTTACACACCAACATATATAAAATTTTTTCTCCTCGGCCGAGACGAGACAGCAACATAATTCTCCTCTTTCCATACATCACTATTTTGACAGATAGTTCCAACATAACTTTTGCTCTATCCCTTTACATTTATGTATTTTTAAAATAGCACAACTCACTCCCAATTTTAACATATAATTAAACACCAAACCAACCACTTCATTACATACTTTCCCTCACGAGTTGTTCCTTCTTTAAACGTAAAGTCGGTGACATTACAGCCCCAGAGAGTCACTATGTCACCTTTATCAAACTAGAAAACTGGTATATGTTGTTCCAGTGTGTGTGCCTTCTCCTGTTCTATCTCTACTCGCTTGTACACTGCATACATTTGATAAGGTCACGCTACCTATTTTTTACACTCCGGCTTTTATCAGATTAGTTTCACTTCCTGCTCACTGAAACTATTGCTTTTAAATGGTAAACATTAATAATTCCAGATCAAATGATCTAGTATGTGCTCAATTGGTCAAATTAAATGGCAGCCTGTACTATCTTGCGTCATCAGTTCGCGCGAGCCTGTTAGGCGAGCGGCTGACACAGGATTACATATACAGACACTTCACCTCTCAGCGTTCTTTGGTTTTTTTGTGTATTCCTGGATCATGTGATTCAGAGTGTTTATGGGTTTTTTCTTTTTTTTCATCGATTCACTAGAAGTTGTGGGTTTATGGCTAGTAGTTGCGTGCCATTTGATACACGAGTCGACCAATCACCGATCTTTGTTAAAGCCCCCCGCATTCTCGTATTTATAATTTCATAAAGTGATTTATAGTGATACTCCATATCGGATTTGTTTAGAGGGGGGCGTGGGCGGGCGGTTAGTGGTTGTTCGCCCCCGGGATCTGGCTTTTCTGTTTGCGAAGCGACTCCTCCGTCACACTTGAGTTCAGGGACCCAGAGCATTTACATTGTGGCAAAATCGGCGGACACACCACACATGTTCCTCACTTAGGTGCTGAACTTCACCGAGGGTCTTGACCCCCGTTTGAGTGGGCACCCATCCGCAGCTTTCACAAGGTACTGTCCGGATTTCCTTGATCCGGTGGTTCATGTGGCTAACACCATCACCAACACAACATGTTTTCCAACATTATAATCATTCCTGACTATTTCTGACGTCGGAATTAGTCCAAAAATGTAATTTTTGTACAGAACGTGAAACTTATGCTGTTTGCGAGCGTTTGCTTGGCACAAGTCAGCCTTTTAGGTTTCCTAGTCTTCTACTCAACGTAACTCTAATCTCGCGCACGAGACACTCTGTTTCATTATAGAACTACACAACGCAATTTATATTCTTAAGACTGACGTACCCCGCCACACGCCACTTTTTATCCTAACAACCTCACCGCGCCCTCGTGGAGACTGTGATGTGGTGCCATACTCATCCACACTATAGTCCTTATTATTAGGTTTCCGTTTCCCTAGCAAGCTTTTCAGTGGCAAATATCCATTTACCACCCTACTTTTATATTACGCTTAATAACGGTAAAATCTTACTGATGGGCTAGCCCACCAACCTTTTAACCAAGCGGGTCTTAGCCCCATCTCGTCTATGCCCTTGTGCTTGCTCGGCTATTTGCAATGGACTTTCACTTTACGCTAGTGTCACAGCTTTACCATAGGGATCCATGTCCCTTCGCGCCTATATGAAATTCCTTGCAACCTTCTGTTCCCCTTTCTTTCCCATACATCACATAATAGTAACCCCTGTCTCTCTGTGTGGCCTTTGTTTCATTTAAACAGCTTGATACTTTTCTCTTGGTATCACAACTCAGCCCCACACTTAACACATCCTCCGCACCAATCCTTTGTTTGGTGTCCGGTGGTGACCGTTTAACTTTTTTTTTTTTTTTTTTTTTTTTGCCTAGCCGCGATTTTAAGGTTGACCTGTTGATGGTGCAACTGCACACATATATGCACGTTTTCGGATATGACATCGAAACCCCCCACAACTGTGTCTGTTGCATGCTTAGTAATCTGAAGCGTGTGTAATGTCGAGTCGCAGCAAATATTATTAGTTACCGCGGTGCCTTTTGCCTGGATGATTAACGTGATCTCTGCATGCGAGCAGATTATGACACTGCCATCACTGGAGATCGCCCTGTGCTCATCCCCGTGGTTGCGTGATATGCACGTATTTTGCCTTCTAAGTCCCCCCCCCCGCGTTGTTTTGTACATGATTGCTTGCGATCTTTCGTTGGAAATCTCTGAATAAAAAAAAAAAAAGCCACAATATTAACCAACCCCAAAAGGACTCCATTTCAATACAATAAATCAAGTTATCCTCCAGCCATACCCAAAACAACCACATTTTAAGATCATATTACTCATAAAAAAAAAAACCTAGACCTTCTAACTTATTTAGCACCACATAGCCCGCCTGCAACACCAGCTCTTGAAGCCACCGTCGATATGTTGAACAGTCTTACTGTTGTTTCCTTTTTCTCTCCCCCGCCCTTTCGCCCTCTCGGCGCTTACTATTTTACCGGTTTCCCGTTCTGCCAAGTGTGACTGACGTGCCACGCGTCTCTACAGGAGAGGAAAGCGCTTCGCGAGCGGCTTGATGGTTTTAAACACTCGGCAAGAATGAAAAGTACATTTGCAAAACACTTTACCTGTGGATAAACTTTGTGACCACGAGTGACACTGCCCTCAATTGTTGCAAGTGGACAATTCCTGTGTCAAGCTGTTGCAGCGGCAGCTCGTTGATAGCACAGAACGACGATCTTGGGTTGGTGGATTTGACACCGCACAAGCCATTTGCGCTTATGTTGACGACTGCAAAGACTGACCGGGAGTCTGACCCCGCGCGAGGTTGTGATTCACTCACACTGTTTGTGAAATTAAGTCTCACAAAAAGTTTTCAAATTACTTTGCAAGTTATTTAATAAAGAAATATGAATTGCACCTCACCTTCAGCATTATAATTATTTCACCCGCGGCGGACAGAGACTGAGACGTGCTGACTGGTGTAGTGCCGAAATTTGCACCCTGCCAGATTATGCATCCCCTTGTTGAAATCGCTACCTGATTGCCTAATCCTACCTCCACCCCTAATCCTAACCCCTCACCCACACCTAACCCTAAACCTACCAACACTAGGGGGTGCATAATCTGGCAGGGTGCAAATTTTGGCACTACACCGGCTGCATGTCATGCCAAACCTCTCACAGCAAGCGCGTCATCAGCTTGAGATCGGCCTTTTTAGAGATCGCCAATCAATCATCCCAAAGCGATTATCGGCCGATAGTGATCAGTAGCCGATCAATCGGAGCACCCTTAAATATTTCGCTGCCAAAACTTCTCGTTCTCTGCTTTTAAGAGTGTTTTCCTTTATTGTTTGTCTACGCTTATGGTTCAATAAAGTCGTAAACATCCTCCGGACACGGCTCCCTTGACTGTATTTGCATTTAGAGTGCAGAATTTCTCCAGCATGTTGTAGCGCTTTTAAGACAGGTGGGAGGTGTATGGCGCTGGGACGTTAGGTAAGATCAATTGCACAGACTTCAGCGATTCCTAGGAAGCCTATAGAGAGAGGCCGGCTGGGAGCGTTCAATTAAAGGACTGGTATTCCTGCAGCACGGAGGGCCGGGTGAGCTAAACTATAGAAGAGAGAGACCGAAAGAGTTGACGATAATGTTGATAGGAAGGCTCATCTCTCTCTCTCTCTCTCTCTCTCTCTCTCACGTGGAATACGAGGAACACAGTACACAGAGACAGCGGGAGCCGGAGCATCAAGAAGCTGTGTATTGGGGTCTGAGGACTTCTTGGCTCCGGTCCCTATAGCATATGCAGAGGAAAAAAAATTGCGATTTAAGATTGAGGCGAGTCCAAATCAATACATCTTAAATTAGGCATAGCTGAGTAGGTCTGTGCAATTAATCACATGTGATTGTCATGCGCATCTCGTCAGTGAAGCCGGTCCCGTGATTAGTAGAAATCCCACTCATGCTTTCAAGTTGGAGAATCGGATTCACTACACAGAGCCGTAATTCACTGACAATTAGGCAATATCGCGTTCCTATCGCATCTGTGATTATGAACGCGATATCGCCTAACTTGTCAGTGAACTACGGCTCTGTGTATTAAATGCCGCTCCAACTGAAAGCAGGTGATGGCGATTTACTACCAATCACGGAACCGGCTTTACTGACGAGATGCGCATGACAATCGCATACGATTAATTGCACAGCCCTATAGCTGAGAACTCTGACTATATCACAAGAGGTCTTATCAAATAAACATCAAAAAGTATCAAAACACCCTGCTCAACTGATGGGTTGATGGGAGACTTTTAAATTGTAGTTCACCCAAAAATGAAAATTCTCTCATCATCAACCAAATGGTTTCTGGTCCCCATTGACTTCCATAGTAATTTTTCCATACTACGGAAGTCAGTGGGGACCAACAACTGCTTGGTTACCAGCATTCTTCAAAATATAACTTTTGTGCTCAACAGATACAGAACTGTATACAGTTGGAACAACAGAAGGTGAGTACATGATTACAGAATTTTATTCATTTGCGGAGGTTCCTTCACCTTGTTAATAAATAAATCGATTTGACCTTAAACAGACCAGATTGAACTGGTTTCACCTGGATAACCAATGGACAAAGGAAATGTGTTGATAAGAAAGCATCTCTTTCACAGCTCTGGGTCTAGATAGTGAGCAACCTGAATTCCTGCCTGTCTAACCAGTCTAGACCAGAGGTCCCCAACCACCGGGTCGCGACCCACTACCGGGCCGTGGAAGAATTGCTACCGGGTCGCAAGAACGTTCTGGGAAAAATGTGTATAGAAATGACACTGTTATTTATGTTAATGATTGTTCTAATTAATCTGTGTTTTCTTTGTTTGCGATTGATATGGAGTAGCAATTTGACAATTTCATGTTAACTAAGTAAATGAAAGATTACTCTGATTACTTGTAGGGGGGTCATAAAATCATTCTATTAGGATCGTTAAAAACGGGCATTCGCAGTTGAGACGTAATACGGTACGGATGAGACCATACATTCGGCAATCACATGATTCACAGATTCATTTGCCAATTTACACGTACAAGCAATTTGAAACCACAATAAGAAACGAAAGAAAGCTCAATTCGTTACTCACACGCTGTTCTCGCACACAATGAAATGCGCGCACAAGAGCGTGTTTCAGCAGAGCGGAGATACCGAGTTGTGTATAACCTTACACATAAATAGCCAAAAACTTATGTCAAAAAAACCTTCACGGAATTGTCATTCTCCCCTGTTGCTTTGATTAATAATTTTTTTGTCTGCTTATCCGAAAAAATAGTAGAGCTGTGGCTCAAAAAAACACATATAAGCGTTGAATATAGGCTATATATATATATATATATATAGCCTTACTTTATCGATATAAGCCTAATATTCACGCATTATATGGTTTTTTTTTAATACTATATCGATGACCCAGCCGGTCCGCGAGAACATTTTCTAAACGTAACCGGTCCGTGGTGTAAAAAAAAAAGATTGAAGACCCCTGGTCTAGACAAGCCAAGAGGATGAAACACCAAAGGCATGATGCTCTCTTGCATCTATCAGCTCTTCCGATTCTAATCATCTCACTATCAGTTTTAATGAGCATAAACATGCATAAGAAACCACAGAAGATATGTAATGAACCAAACTGTTAACAAATTAATTTTACTATCCCTAATTAAAATAGATTTGATCATATATTAGACATAAAATTAAATAATTACAATAATAATCAAATCAAAATAGTCAAATTAGGTCAAAACTGGTACATCAGTGAGGAGAGAGAGATTATCAATTGAACTGAGAAGCAAATAAAAAATGAGGTCCCAAGCTCAATGACCACTACAGAGGCTTTAACAGAGAAATCGACTGGTATGCAAAGACGAATGTCACCTTTTTGAAGAGGCGTCCTGAGTCCTCGCTGACCTGGGCGAAGCGTGGGATGATGTTGTTGAGGTAGAGATCGCTGAGAGTGGCATGGTCTCGACTCTCTCTCTTCACCTGAGCCAAGAGAAGGTTCCAGCAGTTGACTGGAGACAGGACATTTTGCTCTTTCCTGCAGAGAAGAGTAAAGAAAAAACACATTTATTATCATTTATAATACAAGAGAGCAGCAGAATCAGTCAGAAAAAGCTATTTAAAAAAAATACATACTACAAAAATACATTTGCAGTAGTTGCAAAATAGCTGCAAAACAACTGACAAACAATTCAATCACAATACATAATCAAAAGGAATCAGAGGAATCATCTGAACATAACCAAATGATCAGCCAAATCATTTCAAGCCAAATAGATTTAAAAAAATGTATATAAGGAGTAAATTCTAAATGAATTTTTAAAATAATAATGGTGTGTTTTCCCACACAATTTTTATATAGAAACGAGGACATAAACATTTTTGCTGATGCAAAGAATAATTCTATCAATTGTGATATATATATATATATATATAATATAATCTACACATCACACACTACACACACACACACACAGTATTCAGTAATATATCAATAATACATCTGAAACTATCTTGCTTGTTATAAAATGTACAGTATTTTGATATTTATTTTGCAATTTTGGGCCATTAAGTTTCCTGAAGATGACTATATATTATAGTGACTATATACAGTATTAATATGCAAAAAGTCTCATCGCCATCAGTCATTCAAACAGCCAACCGTTTTTGAAAACGAATGACTTCAGATCACTTTGCCGCTACAAATCACTGTGAACAACCTTTGAGACACAGACATCATCATTACAGATAAATCAGCTCAAAAAACCCTCTGGACTCCTGCTCTCATAGGGAATGTTCCCAGGATGTTAAAGGTTACTCTAAACTCATACAGTCCTGGTATGGTTAAGAAGGGTACACATGCATACAGATCCGTCCTGATAAACCTGTTGCCCTATATGTGAAGTTCACTCATGGATTACAGAGCAATGGATGTCACGCCAAAGAGGAATTCTGTTAAGCCCTGCGTTACTCTGGGCACATGCTGGAGGGATGGACTCAGCGGCCTGTGCATGCCAGAGGAGACAGCTGATGCTGAGGGTCCCGTAGAAGCCCATGAGGTGGGACCCATTCCCTGCTGCTAAAATGCCTCTGAACGGGTGGGGCAGAACCTGATGTTTCTTCAGACCAGACGGTCTGAAATGTCCACAGAGAGGGTAGAATCAGGAAGGACTGGATCTAAAGAACCCACAGAAAGCATCCAACTGTCTGTTAATGTTTTACAGACTGTCTGTTTACAGAGGAACAGCTAACACATGACCTTGGTCCTGCTGTTGACTGGAGAGCAAAGTATCGGTGAGAACTAAAACGTTCATCACATCTACCCAAACAACCAGCAACCTTATCCATCAGTGGTATGCAAATGTGTACATTTAAGGCCTAAACAACTTGTGACCTGCAAAAGCAAAAATGTTGAAGTAAAATCCATTTCCTCCCTCATTTCAGAAACACTGCAACTCATAAAAAAACACTTCCACAGGGTGGATTTAACAGCTATAATGACATACACTAAAGTTTGTAAGAAACAAATTATTTTATTAAGCAGGGACGTATTAAACTCATCAAAAGAGACGGTAAAGACCTTTAAAATGTTACAAAACATTTCTAATTTTAAATTATTTTTATTAAAGCAGCACTGTTTTCAATATTAAAAATAATAAGAAATGTTTTTGAGTACTTGATTACTGAAGGATCAAAATTCAGCTTTGCATCACAGGAATAAATTCGATTGTAAAATATTTAAAAATAAAACCCTTATATTTTAACTTGCAATAATTTTTCACAGTTTTTACTATATTTTTATCAAATAAATGTTGCCTTGGTGAGCATAAAAGACTTTCACTTTTGGACTGTAGTGAACATATCCAAATAATTTTAAATGTGCATGCCGAAAAACCATGCTATTTAATTACATGACCAAAAATATGTTATTTCCAAATCACACGTCCAAAATCAGGGTAGTATACCTAGCTACCTTTGCAAAAAAAAATCAGAACCACTTTATGCTGCACATATCATAGCAGGATATCGGCAACATCTGAACCCATTTTAGCATATTTAAAAAAAATAACATAAAAAAAACATGGGCTGAAACCGCTGATGTCCTGAAGTAGTCTGAGTCTAATAAACCTCAAGTGATGTACGGATGTGTATTAGCACTTGTCTGACACCAGTCCTCCCTGCTGAAGAGCACGTTGGATTAATCATATCACACGACGGGGATCCTGTCTCTCTGTACAGGACATTCCCTCTGGCTTCGCCTGCCGACAACACTTCAGACAGACACTCCTCCCAACGAGTTCAAAGCGAGGGGAAATCAGCCAGCATTCAGAGCTCAGCGGGGGGCTCAGTGGAGGTACATCACAGCCTGTTCTCCTGCTCAACATCTGTCAGTGTTGTGGAAAGGAATGGACACATCTCACGTCATTGGTCCCCATGTAACTCTTTTGATGATGGGATCAGAATAAAAAGACCAAATATACTGTTGTCATCAAACATCAAGGTATTTCAACAGATGCTAAAGGAAAGCAACAGAGATTCATATCGTAAGCTTAATGGAATCCTTAAGCATTACTAATTTTTGCAAATGAAAGTGTTCTAATATTGTTCAAGTATATATTCCTTATTCTTTATTCAACATTTCAAATGTTTTGTACTTGTTAAGTGTCACAAAACAAATGCTGACTGTTGTGTTAAAGGGATAGTTCACCCAAAAATTTTAATTCTGTCATTAATTACTCAACCTCATGTTGTTCCACCCCAGTAAGACTTCCGTTCATCTTCGGAACACAAATTAAGATATTTTTGATGAAATGTGAGAGCTTTCTGACTCTCCATAGACAGCAACACAGCAACTACCACGTTCAAGTCCCAGAAAGGTAGTAAGGACATCGTTAAACTAGTCCATGTAACATCAGTGGTTCAACTGTAATTTTATGAAGCAACAAGAATGCTTTTAGTGCAAAAAGAAAATTTCGTCTCTTTCGTGTCAACCTTCACTGTGGTACTCTTGTGAATGCATGGTGGAGACTGACACATAAGATGGTGGGATGTTGCATTGCTGTCTATACAGGGTCAGAAAGCTCTCGGATTTAATAAAAAATATCTTAATTAGTGTTCCGAAGATGAATGAAGGTCTTATGGGTTTGGAACAACATGAGGGTGAGTAATTAATTACAGAATTTTCATTTTTGGGTGAACAAACCCTTTAAGTCCTTAGCTTAGCAACATGCTAACTTCAGACTCTATTGGAATACCATTGTGACCATTAATAGAGTTGTTGCCCAAGTATCAGTAACTACAAAGTTTTTATTTGAGTTAGAACGATACCTTATAAAAAAAGTTGAATACGTAGGGAGCACTTTAGAACAGACCTACTGAATAAAAACAAGCGGCACACAGGCAGCAGTCACAATTCAATTACAATTATAAGTAAATAAGTCTAGTGTGTTCAAAACACTTAGGCATGCACACCACTCTCACCAATAATGTTTCTCTCCACCAGCTTTCCCAGACACCCTTTTCCCCCCATCCAAAGAACAACAGTTAAGAAGTGTAGCAGAAATACTTGTATTTGGATGTTTTGGAGGCTACGGCTGAGGTAAAGAGTGGAATGAGATCTTGATGTTTGCTCTGCCAATGATCGCACAACACTTGGGAAACAGGGAAGAATGAAACTGGTTCGAGCATGTAGCAAAAAGTCAATCAAAACATAAAGGTCTTGCACAATAAGGGTTCAAAGAAGGCAAGTTCCTGATGGTAAACCACAGACATGTGTGCCAAAAAATGGTGGGAACACCTCCATTAATTGACACATGGTGCAGGACATATTATAACACAAGGAACATGAGAAGACAAGAATATACTAACAAAACAAATATTTAAATTGTGTAAAAAAAATAATACAATAAGTGAAACCAACGGTCTATGAATGATTAAAACCAACCTGAGGCATTGACAGCCCTGAGAAACATCCTCCCAAACACACAAATTAGCTTTTTCATATGCAAAGAAGCAAAACACATGCTTAACCACATAAGATGGAGTCCTTGGAGAAACTCAATTCCTCTCGAGAAATGAACAAAGGGACGTTGATGAGATTAGCATGGCCCCTTGGCTGACGGAAAGGGTTCTTAAATGGGCATTCAGACAAGTGAACTCCGGGTCATTTCTGGAAGGCCATGAAAAAGCTGAGGTCACATGAGTGGAGGAATTGCCCAATTAACAGCAAGGTCACCGCAGACAGAGCCGGCCTTTCACCAAAGTAACGCTCTGCGAAGCCAAGAAGGGCTAATTCCTAGGTGACATACACCAGGGATGTGACATGGTGGCATGTGAAGAATTTTAAGAGACGAAGAATATGAAGAAATTCTTGACATTTTGTTGGAGTCAAATGATGGGAATTGATCAATGATATTACTTTACAAAGCAAAACGAGAAGCTCTGAATGTACACCACATGGACCATGAGGAGAAATTATTACTCAGCAAGGATGCATTAAATTAATCAAAAGTGACAGTAAAGACGTTGATAATGTTACAAAAGATTTTCTATTTCTACACTTTTTTATTCTTTAAAGAATGTATCATGTATCAATACTGATACTACTAAGAAATGTTTCTTGAGCACTAAATCAGCAAATTAATTATTTCTGACTGGAGTAATGGCTGCTGGAAATTCAGCTTTGCCATCACAGGAATAAATTGCATTTTAAAATACATTAAAATAGAAAACATTTATGTTAGATTGTAATAATATTTCACAATTTTTACTGTATTTCTTTCAATACATGCATAGGGTCATTAGCTTAGCAATATACTGACATCAGAGTCTGCTGTAAACTGTGAAGAGTGACTGATTCATTCAATATCGCTTGGAAGGTACATGAGAAGGCATTGAGGGGAATTCTTCACTCTGGTGAGAAGTGTTTTACAAGACTTTGGTTTCTGTTCAGACATGATGCTGGGAAGACATCAGTCAAGCTAGTCAGACGGGAGAGGAAATGAAACTTGCCTTGCCTGCTTTCTCTTACCGTCACACACTTACGAAGAATAGGCAAACCCACCAGACCAGACGGACTCACTTCCTCTAGTCAACTAACCCCGAGCTCCTCACAAATGGGCTGGGAGTTATCGTGGCACAGGATACTGCAAAACAGGCAACATTATAACACTTGTATATTGAAGTCTAAAGTAGAAAAAGTTTATTGACCAAAAAACAAACAAGGGTGTCCAGTGTCAGTAAATTTGTTGATTTCTGTAGTTGATGATAAATTTGTTTAAATATACTAAATTACATTTAAAAAATAAATTTAGAATAAAACCAGCTACGTTGAATGTACAATATATGATAGTATTGTACCATTATGATAGAATGTACAAGAATTTACTTTACAGCACCTTCATAAATTCAATAAAAACATAAAAAGCACCTCCTGCATATTCTTTATACATCATTTTGAAGAAATAGAGTTAAAAATCTTGCTGTAGAAAAGGTACATCACCAAAGTAACTTGAATGCACCTGACGTTGTAATTACAACTTCTTAACTCAAATACAAGAGGACTTGAATGTGCCATTAATGCAGGGTTTATTTAAATAAACCTGAACAAGCTAATTAAGTTCTTACAGGTTACTAGACACTTCCAGAAAGGTGTTTTGGATCAGGTTGGAGCTAAACTTTGCAGGAAGGTGGCCCTCTTTGTACAGGATTGGATAACCCTGGACTAAAATGTTAGACTACGAAATTCAGGAAGCGTGGTAACACCATATGACAACGTTTTAAAAACTTTGAAATGACGAAACCACCATTGACCATAACCACTAGGGGGGAAAAGTTGAGAATTGGTTTGTAGTGTAATTGCAGAGTGGCCCATTAAGCATATGACACATCACCGCTCCTCTGTGGCACCAGTGTAACCACCACCCTTCTTATCTGTCATGAGTCCAGACGTTGTGGTGAGTTTCAGTTGCTTCTTTGTATCAACTCAATCCATTTGTAGAAAATCAGGCATGCTAGAAATTCGGTCAGTACCATGGCATGTTATCATTCCAGACCGTGTGTTTCTTAACCATGCTGTTGATTCACTGCTGGGCAACTCGTCATCGGGCCTCCTGCTGGCTTGCTGAACAAATGACGCACACTGTCATACCACACATAGAGGAGCCTTTGAACCTTTGAGTGGTAGAACGGAAGGCATTGAGTTGAACTCTACCCTGTAAGAACATAAGCAGTATATCAGGGGTCTCCAAAAGATTCCCATAGATGCCCCTCAGTTCGTAGGTCGGGCTTCACCGACAGCTACGTTCTTCTTGAGGAGCGGGACCGGAAAATACCTCACATTCCTTTGTGGCAACATCGTCCCAGATGTTGCCTTTTGCCTGCAAAACATACAGATGTTGGAGCTGGATTCCAGGGGCTCAAGGGACCCACGGAGGGCAGGGGATGGTATTTAGACTGGATGAGATTACGAGCCGATTAGAAAATCTATCTCAGCGGGGGTCACTGGTATCAGGGAGGACATTAGCAGAGGTTACTGCAGATTTGGTGTAGAGAGGGGGTGCTCAGAGAAAGAGATGGTGTAATGCGGGCCTAATGTGGAAGAAAAAGTAAGAGCTATGAGAAAATCGAGAGATAAGCACAAGAAATTATGTTAAAATTAAGAAACTCAGAGAGGAAAAGAAAGCAAAAGAGAGCAAAATACATGATGGAGAATGCTTGATGCTTAAGATTGTAAAATCTTAAAAAGAATGTATCTTGTTTCAACTGTGAAAAGATGTCAATACACACTATTTTTCAAGTTCAAGTCCATCGACGTTAATCTACTCTGCTGTCTGGTTTGTTTGTCAGCCAAAAATGGCAGATTTGGCATTATGATTGCTCAGATTGCCTGTTAATCAACTCCCAGCGAAGGGTCAATTGAGCAGTCAAGATTGGGCAAAGTTTAGAAATAAATGGGTCTAAAAAAATGACTACAGTTAATGCCATGTGCTGCACTTTTCACACTTTCTTTAAATAGATTTTTATTGATATAAGGTCTTTCTGTCATTTGGAGGGACCACTAATAGCAATAATTGTATTAAATTAGAAATACATCATCTAATTTCTGTGGCTGAAATATGAATCACGGCTACAGTATACTTAAGTGAATGGTATTTTTAAAATGTTTTTATCAGTTTTATGCAATTAACAGAAAAAATAAGTCTCTGAAAAGTCTCTGAACAAATTAAACAACTCTGAAATTGTAGAACAAAAATATGAGATAATTATTTAGAAAAACTTAGAAGAAACACAAACACTTTTTTTCCTAAACACTTTAATTACTGAGAACCTCTAAAAAATATGTTAAGCATGTCAAGGAAATGATTTAATTTTAATATAAATCATGGTCGCACCACATTACATTTTTTAAGGCTACGGCCAATTCATCTAGATGAAAAAACAATAAAATCACTATGAATTAATATGATTAATATGAATTTATGTGTACACAACATTCTTAATGTTTGAACAACTACAAAATATATTATCTTTGCTGTATTTAAAAATTGCGTCGAAAATCCTTACTATGTCAATGGACATTATTTTGATAGATTACAGTTTCAAATAAAACACTAAAAATTACATTTATAAATTGTATATCCAATAATAAGGTAATAGTATTATTATTATTATTATTTATTTATATACAATTATTGTTATGAATCCATATTATTAGTATGTTTGATTATTATTCATATTTCTATATTTTTCAGCGAAACCTTTTTGATTTTTTTACCATAAATTTGTTTGTATGTACAAAATTGTTCAAATAAAAATAACAAATATAATCCTGTTTTATTATTATTATTTATTGAGAATATTAAATCATTTATTTTTACTTCATTAGTTCAATCATTGTATTGGAGCATTTTTCATAATTTTTGGACAAAAAAATTTGGGTTTTTCTTGGTTTAAAAATGTTCAAACTAAAAAGATTATAAGTTAATAGTTTATTTTCAAATAGTGTACAATAATATATTTATGTAGACTTTTTTCAGTAATTTATTAATCATTATTCGATAAAATGTCTACCATGATGAACATCTATTGCTTTGTGACCAAACAATTTATTATCATCACTGTAGAGACCCGGCCGCGCACCAAACTTGATCCTGGAGGGCCGGTGTCATGCAGAGTTTAGCTCCAACTTGCCTCACACATACCCCGGCAAAGTTTCAAGCATCCTAGTAGGAAGACCGTGATTAGCTGGTTCAGGTCTGTGTTTAATTAGGGTTGGAGCTAAACTCTGCAGGACACAGGCCCTCCAGGACCGAGTCTGGTGACCCCTGCACTAGAGCATAGGTCTCCATTTGAAACTGAACCTCCCCCAGGGTCTAAGGTACACAGGGGTCTCATGTGCACCATGGTCTGATAGAGCACAGAGCTGTCACACAAAACTGCTCTCAAAAAAACATGTGCTATCTATTGATTATTTCTAGAAGCTGTCAGAGAGCCATATGTTGACTTTCCTAGACCCAGCCTCTAGCACTCAAACCATTATATTAGGAACCCGAAGAGTCAAGTGCAAATACAAAGAGCAAAATAACATGAAAAGACAGAGAGTGAAAAAGGGAAGGAGCAAAGAGAAGCACATGACAAGGTGGAAAATGAAAGAAACAATGAAATAAAGGAAAAGTTCAAGCACTGGATATCCCCTATGTCAAAACAGTGCCTGGGGCAAAACTGCCAGAAAGAAACCTGTCAAGGTACGCATACTAGACCCTGGAAAACAACTCAAATCCAGTCCAACGTATTTACACAGCAAGCATAAAAGGATGACAATGTGTCACTGCAAATACAGGCCGTTGGGAGTTACAAAAGCACCTTGATAAATGTTAACGCAAGCAAAATTTTTGCTTTATAGCGGTCGGGAAGACATTATTGTTACCGTCATAAAAGTTCTCATCAAATACTGCTTCAATTAACAAGACATACAGACTCTGTCATAATTCACACATAAGCCAGGGCAAGGAAGTACACTTCAAACTTTAACTTTTAGTTGGTCTTTAAGCTTTTCTTTGTTATTCTTTGAGGATGAGGTTACCACATCCTCACAAGATCAAACTGAATCCAACAGGATCCAAGCATCTAACCACAGAGATCCGTTTAGACAGTATATAACACTGATTAATAGGCTCTTTGACAGCATATCCTGTC
Source organism: Sinocyclocheilus anophthalmus (assembly GCA_018155175.1). NCBI lineage: Eukaryota > Metazoa > Chordata > Actinopteri > Cypriniformes > Cyprinidae > Sinocyclocheilus > Sinocyclocheilus anophthalmus. The sequence continues at coordinate 993,779 of JADLZN010006938.1, read as the reverse complement.
ATAATGACTGCAGTGAGACTGCATCATTCTCAAAGCTCGCTAGTAAGTATCGGGAAACCTGCATTAATTTAATACCAGGTCTTCAACATAATTACCACTTGCCTTTCTATGCAACTAAGCTTTAAAAAGCCTGTTCAAAGTCTAGCCCTATGTATAAAAATGACATTAGGGCATTCAAAAGCTTGTTTTGTTTCACGCTAAACAATAAAATTAGCATTATAAACTAATGCAGTCAATCAGACAGGATAAAATAAACATTTATAGCTTGAGTAAGAACATAAATGCTCCACTTTACTTGCTTTTCTTAACGGTACACCAGCTGTTTCTTCATAATACGGCATAATAACTCTAACCGCTACAGAATCAGGATCAAATATGGGTCACTGGAGCAGAACCAAGGACTTCGAAGAAAATGTTTGACTTTATTCCACGATCCAAATCCCTGCTGCTATCTCATCAGAGATATGAGACAAGCCTTTTATATAATTTATATAATATAAAGTTTTTACATTGTCAAAAGCTGATTCATCATCATTCTGACAAATAAGGAGACTCTGTTTAAGCCTACACGCTAAAATATGATGGTTATGAGTTGTTACCAAAGATTTTAATGAAATGATCTTGAATAAGCCTAAAGGGAAGTGTTGACTGGATATCACATGACCTTGGTGAGAGTTTACTCAACCGTCTCAACTTTCACTGCAAAACAGCATTTATGTAATCAGAAGAGTGTGAGAAGAGAAAAAATAAACGTATTGATTTCAAACTGTGCCCAGGTAATGGCACGGATGACAGGACTATGATGTATCAGCTGGAAACACGGCCAAATGTTCTCTTACTTGAATTGAGTGTCCTTTGTGTAGCGTGTCTTGGCCAGGAACCTCTCGGCAAGTTTCTCTAGGTTGCGGGAGTAGTCCATCTCGATCTCTGCCTTCTTGCGGAAGAAGTCCTGCAGGTCTTGCAGGAGCTGCACGCGGAGCTCGCATTGCTGGTCCAAACACTTAAGCTGCTCCACCAACTGGGCTCGGATCTCTGCCAATCAGAGGAGAAGAAGAAACAGAGTTATTACAGAACTTCCCACTCTGGTTATGCATTCTAAAAGTGTTCAGAACCACCTGGAAAATGTGGAGAATTACTGAAAAACGCACACTAAATGCCATCATCTATCTATACACTAACATTTAAAAGTTTGGGGTTGATATGATTTTTTGAGTGTTTTTGACGTCTCTAACGGCTGCATGTATTTAATAGAAAATATGGTAAATACAGTAATTACTGTTAATTATTACAATCAAAATTACTTTTCCACTGTAATACATTTTTAAATAGAATTTTCAGCAGTGTCTTCAGTGTCACATGATCCTTCAGTAATCATTATAATTACGAATGTTTAAAAAAAAATTGTGGTAACCATTACATTTTTTCAGTATTCTTGGATGAATATGTAGCTCAAAAGAACAGCATTTATTTGAAACAGAATTTATGTAACAATGTAAAGCCTGTACGGTCACTTTTGTTCAATTTAAAGGTACACCTTAAACCACCAAAATCACACTCAACAATCCCTGAACAAAATCGTAAAAAAATGTTCTTGTAATTTGACAACTAAAAGCATCTAATTTATTTTTTGTAAGAGGAAAATATGGATTTCTTCATAAAATGCACAATCAAGAAATATGTATACCTGGTAAACTCACCCATATGGACGAAAGCTCATTTTGAACATTGTTTGCAAATGCAACAAATTTTAAAAAGTGCTTTTTACCATTACTATTCGACTCAATTAAAACTTAATTAAACACAAAGAATTCCACATATTTAATCTAGGACTTCTCACTAAAACATGATCATCCTCTAATTCAGGGGGGAAAAAAATTCATCCACATTTCACAATCTAGTCTATGCGGCTCCAGTCTACTTCCTCAAAACAAAGTCAAAAATAGCTGGTGAAGAGACATTTCAACCTTCTATGCAAAAAAAAACAATGTTTCAAAGAACAGATTTTATGATTATCATTAAGTAAAGTGGTGCATTAACATTTTTCAATAGACAGAAGAACAATGAATATCAGGATATCTTTTTGCAGAGGTCCATCATGCGCACGCACACACATCTTCAGAGAGTTTATCCATTCTTATCACTTTTTATTTCCGTTGCATCTCTCTCTGTCTCTCTTTCTCCCTGTCCAACATCCGCCGAGCACTCAAGCATGGCTCCAAATTAATTTACTCCACTCAATCTCGACAGCCAATTGAAATATTGAATTACGATTTTAACGTGAGCTCTTGGGAAGCCTGGAACTATGGATGGACCTACATGTCCTGCATACTGAAATAAACTAAATAAATAAATAAAAACATGATACGATACTGCAGAGCCATCTAATTTAGCAGTTGTATAGCAGTTAAATTATTCAAAGCAATGCAAAGTCCTTCATCCAAACATTAAAAACTATAAACTAGCACCTATTTCATCGTTTACAGCTGCAGCATCACATTTCAGTTGATGTATTGATGGCAAGTCTCGAGTTAGCTGTCAAACCAGTGTCACGAGTGATGAGAAAAAAATCTGAGAATGTCCAAGAATCAACAGTACCTTTGCATTTCCTGCTGTAAAGAAATCTGATGACTTTTGCCTCCATATGCTCTAACTGTTCCAGCCCAGAGAAGAGAGGAGAACAGCGGGGTGTGACAGTCCCAGGGCTATGATACCTAGCTGTCCCGACTCTATTGTGCTTTTGCGCTGAGAGCACACTTTCACTCTGACATCACACAGAAGTGGGATTTCCACAGCATCTGTGTCTTGGTCAAGTCAAACACAACAAAGTTCACTCCAGTACATCCCAGGACTATAGGACTGGGCTTTTCCCACTTCATATGACTCATTGTGATGATTTTTGCATGACTATGTCATAAGGCAGCCCTCGTCTGGGATAATAACTACCCGGGCCTTCTTTCTGGCATTGAAATTGTAGAACAAAAATATGAGATAATTATTTAGAAAAACTTAGAAGAAACACAAACACTTTTTTTCCTAAACACTTTAATTACTGAGAACCTCTAAAAAATATGTTAAGCATGTCAAGGAAATGATTTAATTTTAATATAAATCATGGTCGCACAACACATGGCATTTTTTTAAGGCTACGGCCAATTCATCTAGATGAAAAAACACTAAAATCACTTGATTTAAAATTTTAATATGAATTTATGTGTACACAACATTCTTAAAGTTTGAACAATTACAATAGATATTATTATTTTTTTGTATTTTAAAATTTACCTGTCAAAAATCCTTATACGTCATTGACCCATATTTTTATAGACTTTACAGTTCAAATAAAAATACAATTACATTTTAAATTTCTATTATCCAATAATAAGTAATATTATATTACTTATTATTAATTATTATTGATTCCAATTATTGGATTGATCATAATTTTTATTACTGTTGCTATTTGTCATTATTTCTATATTTTGCGGAACTTTTTTATTTTTTTAAATACAATTTGTTTTTTATTTACAAATTGTTCAAATAAAAAGAACAAATATTAATCTCTGTTAATATATAATTATTATTATTGATTAATATTAATAATTTTTTTTTACTTCATTAGTTCAATCATTTGTCATTGAGTCATTTTTCATAATTTTTGACAAATGTGTTTAAAATGTTCAACTAAAAATATTATAATTTAATAGTTTATTTTCATCACTATTATTACAATTAATATCTTATTTAGCTTTTTTCAGTAATTTCTTAATCATTATTCTATAAAATGTCTACATTATGACATATATTGCTGTTGACCAAAAATTATTATTACACTAGAGCAGGGGTCACCAAAACTTGATCCTGGAGGGCTCCGGTTGGTCCTGCAGAGTTTAGCTCCAACTTGCATCAACACACCTCCTTGGAAGTTTCTAGTATGCCTAGTAAGAACTTAATTAGCTGGTTCAGGTGTGTTTAATTAGGGTTGGAGCTAAACTCTGCAGGACACAGGCCCTCCAGGACCGAGTCTGGTGACCCCTGCACTAGAGCATAGGTCTCCATTTGAAACTGAACCTCCCCCAGGGTCTAAGGTACACAGGGGTCTCATGTGCACCATGGTCTGATAGAGCACAGAGCTGTCACACAAAACTGCTCTCAAAAAAACATGTGCTATCTATTGATTATTTCTAGAAGCTGTCAGAGAGCCATATGTTGACTTTCCTAGACCCAGCCTCTAGCACTCAAACCATTATATTAGGAACCCGAAGAGTCAAGTGCAAATACAAAGAGCAAAATAACATGAAAAGACAGAGAGTGAAAAAGGGAAGGAGCAAAGAGAAGCACATGACAAGGTGGAAAATGAAAGAAACAATGAAATAAAGGAAAAGTTCAAGCACTGGATATCCCCTATGTCAAAACAGTGCCTGGGGCAAAACTGCCAGAAAGAAACCTGTCAAGGTACGCATACTAGACCCTGGAAAACAACTCAAATCCAGTCCAACGTATTTACACAGCAAGCATAAAAGGATGACAATGTGTCACTGCAAATACAGGCCGTTGGGAGTTACAAAAGCACCTTGATAAATGTTATCTTATCACTTTTTATTTCCGTTGCATCTCTCTCTGTCTCTCTTTCTCCCTGTCCAACATCCGCCGAGCACTCAAGCATGGCTCCAAATTAATTTACTCCACTCAATCTCGACAGCCAATTGAAATATTGAATTACGATTTTAACGTGAGCTCTTGGGAAGCCTGGAACTATGGATGGACCTACATGTCCTGCATACTGAAATAAACTAAATAAATAAATAAAAACATGATACGATACTGCAGAGCCATCTAATTTAGCAGTTGTATAGCAGTTAAATTATTCAAAGCAATGCAAAGTCCTTCATCCAAACATTAAAAACTATAAACTAGCACCTATTTCATCGTTTACAGCTGCAGCATCACATTTCAGTTGATGTATTGATGGCAAGTCTCGAGTTAGCTGTCAAACCAGTGTCACGAGTGATGAGAAAAAAATCTGAGAATGTCCAAGAATCAACAGTACCTTTGCATTTCCTGCTGTAAAGAAATCTGATGACTTTTGCCTCCATATGCTCTAACTGTTCCAGCCCAGAGAAGAGAGGAGAACAGCGGGGTGTGACAGTCCCAGGGCTATGATACCTAGCTGTCCCGACTCTATTGTGCTTTTGCGCTGAGAGCACACTTTCACTCTGACATCACACAGAAGTGGGATTTCCACAGCATCTGTGTCTTGGTCAAGTCAAACACAACAAAGTTCACTCCAGTACATCCCAGGACTATAGGACTGGGCTTTTCCCACTTCATATGACTCATTGTGATGATTTTTGCATGACTATGTCATAAGGCAGCCCTCGTCTGGGATAATAACTACCCGGGCCTTCTTTCTGGCATGCCAACATGTGTCGATACCACTGCACTGACACATGTAATTTTCTGCTGTCCGTATAATTTATGATCATAGGAAATGAGTCAGTGCCACATCGTAATGCCTCAGCTTTCAAAGAGAGCCCTGTAATTTTAGCAAAAAGCAAAGCGTCTACAAACACGCACAGACAGAACACGGTCAATGAGCCTACATGGGGCTAATAATGCAATTATGAGCTCAATGTTTCATTTTTTTTTAGATAAATACAGACACAAAGGAAACAGAGGAATGCATATGCAGATTTGTGTATGGGCATCCCTAAAAAATGTCTATGTGCCTAGTGGGTAAAATAAAATAAATATTAATATTAAATATAAAATAAAACTTATATTCATGGTTTATTCTGCTTTATAAATACTAGTCAAAAGTCATAGGATAATATCACAGTTTTACAGCTGTAAAGTATCAGTAATTCATCAAATGATAACCAAATGATGGAAAACAGCATGATAACCAGCATTTATGTAAACGTGGTGCACACAAGCATTTTTGGCATTTTTACAAATTTCAAGCAAGTTTCTAGATCACAGTGTTGGAGTGATTCTGATGTTCTTGTGGCTGAATATGTGTTCATTCATGTCTATATACAAACCAAACCCTCTTAGCTGTCAAAACTTCAGACTTTGATTGGTTAGGTTAAGGGCATGAGGCCAACAGGGCTGTGTGGGTTAGGGAAAGAAACTGAAGCATATATTTAATGGGAGCATATTAAGCAAGACTCTGCTAGAAAAGTAAAACTTAAATATCAGAGTATAACCTGAACAGTTTGTGCTAAATGCATTACAAGCTAGAACAAGCACCACAACTGATTAACTCAGAATCAGCTGAAATATAAATGAAATTCACTGCTCTTTAAGTAAAGATTTGAGAAGAGCAGTAAACGCCATCACTGTCACCAAGAGCAGGAAGAGTATAATCCAACCACACTCACAACGAAACTCAAGTCAGATGTTCTGCATTTGTCTCAGGGGCTCATAAAATGTTTCCTAAGTCTGAGAAACACTGCTACCAATTCTCTGGCCATCCTGCTGTTCTACATCTATGGGAAGATCTTTTAAAATAGCTTGAGTGGAAAAAACATACACACAAAGTTAAAAATAATTGGGAAAAAAAACAAAACTTAAAAAATCTCTTTAGCTCCATATCCACCTCCAAAGGCAGACTGAACACTTTTTGTATCTTATTACTCTATATATATAGGTCATATATGTAGATATTTTTTAATAAAGTTAAAACTAAATCGTTAACATTATAAATACTTTAAACGCAAAGTTATATTTTAAAATATTATCTTTTACTTGAAATATAATACTTTATAATATTATAAAAGTATAATACATTCTAATACAATACTGTATACACACACACACACACACACCCAATAACTTATTAACTTAAATTATACATCTATTATATAACAGGATAAGTACATTGTACACAAAAGGGGAAGCAGAGGTTTTACTTCTGCAGGTGCAACAAAAAGCAACTCTTGCCTCACTGTAATTCTAACTACTTCAGTAAATGTTTTTGAAGAAAAAGCACTTCTTTTTTTTCCTCTAAATCAACAAACAAGGACAATTAACCTTGATTCAAATGGCCTATTTGATTGGGTATCATTAGTTGAGCCTGTCATAAACATTAAAGCAACACAAAATATTAAACGATCTCAGAGTAATCAGACAGCAGTGACCCCTGCCTCATTGAGTGTGCATTTGCTGAACAAGCATTAAAGGGGTCATATGATGTTGCTAAAAAGAACATTATTTTGTGTATTTGGTGCAATGAAATGTTTTATGCCGGTGTTTTTTTAATGGAAAAAAAAAAAAAAACATTATTTTCCACATACTGTACATTATTGTTTCTCCTCTATGCCACGCCTTCGGAAACGCGTAGATTTTTACAAAGCTCATTGGTCTGAAAAGCGAGGTGTGCTGTGATTAGCCAGCTATCCAGTGCGTTGTGATTGGCCGAATACCTCAAGCGTGAGACGGAAACGTTACGCCCCTCACCATACTGTGATGCCGTTGTCCGGCCGGAGCGACGAGCCAAAAACATTAAAACCCATCATAAACAAGGCATTTGTTGCATCCAGTGAGGACATAATTACGGATTATAGAGTCTTATACTGTCTTTTTACGTGTTGCGTTGCATCGTGCCACGTAAACATAAAACCATGTCTGCATTTGTGATTGGAGAAATGACAAACAACAAGTGCTACTCTACACTGCCCAAAAACTCGCGTTTGAATCATCAGTGGCAAAATATGAAGCCTTAAAATATGAAAACGTACTTACAGTCTGTGAGTCAAAACAGCCGGCATTGTAGTATCCCCTCAGGCATCAGGAAACAGCCTCCAAAAATGCGCTGAATTCATATGAATATTGGGGTGACGGTTCTGGCAAAATCAAAAAAGTGTTGTTAAATATAACTAAACAATGATTTCTAGTCGGTGTCCTCTTTTGGAACGCAATAAACAAAGTAGTTTTGCTTTCACAATGAAACACACAGCGTCACACACGGCGGGATAGAGTGAGTGGAGGCCGGTTTGAGTGAGTGGTGGCGGGCGGGCTTGCGGCAACCATACAGAATGTGACGACCCCGGGCTGGACTTCACTTCGTCCACAGTGAAAGCCGATCCGGCAATCCACAGAACTAAGTTGATGTATTCCCTCAGCGAACAGCACAGATCAGCTCCAGGCATGACGAAGCGGATATCGTCCTCTTTTGGAAGGCCAAACAAGGTAGCTTCTCTTTCACAACGAAACACACAGCACCTTCACGACAACAACAATACTACAGCGAGAATAAAAGTTATGCCTTCTTTCTTTGCGTGAACATTTGGGCGGCGTTATGCAAATTTTCCCACATCGTGACGTAGACATGTGGGGGCGTGTTTTTAAAAAACGAGTCCGTTTCGGTACTGCCGTGGTGATCTCTTAACTTTTCTAAAGAATATTCTGGACGGGGAGACACTTAGTCCTTGGCAACTTTCAGATCTTCTGTTATGCACCAAGAGCTGGTAAACTCCAAACAGACATAGGAAAATGTTAAACCTCGCATCCAAGATGCCACCCCTTTAAATAATGATCTAATTTCATGGCTACATGGCAGTCTTTGTGACACAGCTGTCGGTGAGCACGCTGCAAAGCGCTGGCTGGGACTTTCATTATAGGACAGAACCAAACACAGTGTTGAATAATACCTGCTGGTCCCCAAACAACAATCATCACAGCTACCTGCTGAGATATCTGCTCAGTCAGGGTATTACACAGCCATGCATTATTGATTCTACTGCCTCTAACTAAAAGGAAAGGTGGGAGTGAGCAAAACAGATTGACCGGCAAGCTGGCACCTGACAAAGGACTGAAAGATAATCTCAGGAAGACAAACACTGCATGGCGAATGACATATGGATCAATGTCAAATAAGACAGACCACAAAAAAAAAGAATGACAAATTTGAACAAAATCACAAATAAATGTACATAAATGTTAAATTTTTAGCATTTTGACACATTCAGTTTTTGATATTTTTTAAAGATAAGTATTATTTGCAGGTATTATAATATCCGAGATAAAGATTTTATGACTAGATAAATGTCATGTGGTTTTGTGTTTTGTGTCGCTCTAAAATACCATAATACAATATATATATATATATAGACTTAATTATATATATTTTTTATAGAATATATACATATGGGGAAAAGCAGAAATGGAGTGTCATGCTCGATTCGAGGCTACATGTGGAAAAACACTACACAAATAATAAAAATTGACGTTATAAGGCCTACAATGTAACTGTGTTTTCTGGGGTCTATAATCTGATGGTGATGTCTCTTCAAGGCCAAATCAATCCTCCTCCTCTCTTCATCCCAGCTGTCACTTTGTTAATTTCCCTGAGAGCATCTCAGCCGGCTCCCCTAAAAACCCCACCCCAAATCTGTCATATCTCATTACAAGCCCTGGCTAAGGGCTCCAAACTCCAGGCTTGTCGCCAGAGCTTTAAAAGCAAGGAGATAGAAATCACTAGGAGGTAGACGGCAAGACTGCTGTTCTCAAAAACAGGCCATGCTCAAAGTTTGTGAACACTGGGGTGCCATGGTGACTAAGCAGGCGAGATTAGTGTTAATAGTGGCACTTTGAAACCTTAACCAGCTTTGAGGACAACGCTAACAGAGAACAAGAGGGGTTAATATGTTGTGTATGTGAAACCAACACACAAACAGCCCAGGAAGCCTGTTGTTTTGACATTAGTCATCCCCACATGGTTGGTACATAGATGTCTGAGGTATTCACCAGCAGGCAAACGCTCTGACGCATTCAAAAAGTTGTAAATTAAAGCATCTAAATAGTGTCTAGACACCTAAAATATAGCAGATTTAAGTATTTAGACAATTTTGATAAAAATTTATAAACAAGTAGCATTTTGTCAACAAACCATAATAGCCCACAGATGGGGTGTAAGAAGATAGCAGGAAGATTCACACATTTGTGCATTTGTGAAAAAGAGCATTGTGCAGCTCTGAGCTGTGCTATTGTTTTCATAACTTTTACGGGATACAGTCCAAAAAAAAGACAAATCTGAAAGGGACCAGTTGTTTCCAGGAGGTGGGCCTGTTGGCGTACACTACTTGCGTCACCAAAGGCAGCTTGAAGGAAACCATCCAGGACGACAATGACCAGGACCAAACAGGAAGCAAAAGGGAGCTGACAGGAAGTTAGTTAGTGCAGCTGGCTCCACAATGCAAGAGGAATTGGTCTAAGACTCTTGGGAGAATGAGAAGAACAGCTGGCTGGGATGAGGCCCTGCACCTGAGCACCTGAGCTACAGTTTGAGGCTAACTGAAAGCCCAAATTACAATGAACATCAAATAATATCACTTTTTTTTGTCAGTTGTGGTATGTAGCCTTGGATCCCCATTTTGGTGCATCCATCATTTTATAACATATCAGCGGTATAGACACTAATAGCTCCAGACATGCCAAACCTAATCCTCGAATGAAAGACACAGCCTTCATTGAAGAAAGAAGGAAACTGGAAATGGGGGGGAAGAGACACAGTTTCAAGAGAGGTGGAGGGAATTATAGGGATCGAAAGAAGATATAATTAGCCAGATTTTGTGTCACACATTAACCAACATTTCCCTCACTGCATGCTGAATTTCCCCACCCTTTAAGACCCAATGACATCAAAATTTGAGTTTTTGTGAATCAAAAACATACAGTGCAACCATGGGGCAAAATTCCAGAAATAAAAAACTCTTCTGAGTTGGTTGTTTTAATTAATAATTCAAAAAGATGACAGACTGAAGATAAATAGCTAAAAATTGGTTTGAAATAATCTAAAACTCTGCCATGTGTAATTTACAGCATTAAGGTACAGTCACATTTTCCATTGAGGAATTTTCACTGGCAAAATACAGCCATTCAATAGGAATCTATGTGATCAGGAATTTCGTATGAGGGCGAAAGATTTCCCAATTTCCCAATGTAGATTTTGCAACAGGTTCAAGTTGGCCACATGGATTCACCACTGGATGCACTGTTTGTTTTTGATTCACTAAAAGGAACGGAACTGGTTCATAAGAGTCATTTGTTCTTGATTCAGCCTACAAAGGTCATTTAGTAAACATTTTGTTTTTACATACAGTCTATGCTTCAAGAGGAGCTACACTACTGAGAGTACACAAAGGACCTTTTTGTCTGTAAAACTTAACTGAAAAAAATACACATTTCTTTCATAAGATATGACATGTTAAGTAATTTCATGGGGTCTTTAAATACTTGAAGAGACATAATGATAATATACATCAGTCTCATGATGACACAAAATCAGGAAATAGGGGAGGAGGAGGAGGAAAATTACTTTGGTGACAAAGCTTCAAATTAATGAATCCAATGACTGAATGATACTTCTAGAGCATTATTGGACCATTGTATGCCGAACATCATTATACTGATGAGGGAGAGATTCATGTATGATGAGTTTCTTTGTGCGAACCATTTAAAAGATCTTGTGCCGTGTGTAGGGAGATGGAGGAAGGGGAAAATGACACCATACTGACACACCAATGAACATCAGAATGAATAGATAAAAAGGGACATGCTCCCATTAGAGAGCAGCTGTCAGGACAAAATAAACATCTCCTTGGTGGAACAAAAGAAGGAGGAAGTGTGTGATGTGGTGTGTGTGTGTGTGTGACATCAGGCTCAAAAATATACTCAAGCTGACAGAACATTATCATAGCCTTCATTCTCCCCAATTTCCATAATCAAACCCGTTACTGTGGAAACCACGTTGTATGTGAACGGTGAGGGACATGAGATTGAAAATCAAAACCTCTCGCTGAACTCCCTCGATTAATCATTAAAACATTTAAAGGAGATAACTGCTTTACGATGGCGACCCATATTTCTTCCTCCTCAGCTAGGCTATTTCAGTGCGAATCAGGAAACACAACGTGAGCTTTCCTTGAGGAGAGGCTGTTGGGAAAAGCCTCTGTCTACACAGCTGACGTTACTCCAGGAGAGCTGATAGGGTGGAAAAACTGTTGTCACCTAGTCATCCGTACAAAACAAGGATAGTTCACAAACGCACACACATTTAACAGGATTCTGTCTCTTGAAGGAATACTGAAAAAACAAACAACGGTGGAAACAAAGGAAGGCACATAGACCAGGTACATAATAAATCCACAAGTAGGCTGTAGTTTACAGTTGGCATTTGATCTAAATCTTTAGAGGTTTTGGTAGAGCTAGAACTAATATTATTACTCTTATTTTTAGGGGTTGGTTTGATCAGACTTATTCTAAAATAAAACAGTACACTACACTACACTACACTACAGTACAATACATATCTACAGCCATTTCTATAGACCAATATCACAAAGAGAGTCTGGATTTTGATATGGACCAGAAAACAACCATCTAGCAACTATCCAGAATGCACATACAACCATAGAAACACCCTAGAACAGGAATGTCCAAGTATGTTCTTGGAAGGACATTGTGCTGCAGAGTTCATGGTACCTTTAAGGTACCATATGAGTTAAACACACATGAATGTCACTACAAAGTCGTAGTTATGAATGGGAAATTCATGACTTTCTTCAAGCCCAGAGTTTCTGAGTTGAGAGCAACAATTATAAAACATGGTGAACACAATGGATTCAGAGTCTGTCTTGACAGTAAATTCATGTTTGTTTGTTTTTTACAATGAAGCTAATTCCATCTACAAAATACAATAGTATTAGTTCCTAAAGAGTTAACTGAGTTCAAATGTATTGCTTGTAGAGTTAAAAATGCTGCTGTATTTATAATAGAAAAGCTTCATTCCTAGCTTGTTCCGATAAAGTAATTTGAATGTACCTAAAGTCATAAGTACGAATTCACATATCATGAATACAAACTTTCCAGGAAGACTTGAACAAATCCTTATGTCCAATTCTAATTAAACCCATGTGAACCTGCTAATCACGGTCAGGATTACCGGGCAAGTGTGTTGGAACAGGATGAAGCTATGCTAGTTTCCCTCCAGGGGCAGGATTGGACACCCCAGCCTAAAAACACTTGTAAGATCTTAACTTTCGAAACCAAACTAATGAGTTAATGAGTTGAAAATTAAATCAGTTCAGTTTGGTATTTACATATTTTGGTGACTATCACTTCAAGCTGCCAGTTTGCATAGTACCTAAGGAGATCAGTTTACCATTTGATGGCACAGGTTCAGGGCATTCCACCAAAGCTCCAATGAAAACATCTGGTGGATGGAGAGTGGTTCTTCTCACCCAGTAAGTTTAGTCAGGAATGGACCTAAGGAGAGTACACCCAGCGGGGTGAAATTCCTCCCATGAAGCTCAGCTCTGTACTGGAACTGTACGGAAGGGGAAGAGATGTTACCCTACTTCAGGCTTCTACGGCCTGCCTCACAATCACTCAGTAGGTCATGTTATACTACATGAAGAGAGAGGAAGTGAGTGTGTGAAACAGACAAAGAAAGATGGCCAAAAAAGAAAAACGTTCTCTTCAACACTAGCAGATTCCATTTCTTAGTCTAGTTTTGTTTACTAAGGCCTCAGGCCAGACTTGCCCCGGGCATGAGAAGAAGGGAAATTCTTTGGCTGTTAGAAAAACAGGAGTCAACCGTTACTCCACTCTACAAGCCGGTGCAAAGCCAGTGATGATGCCTGCCACAAACTTTACTTTCTCAAGGTTGAAATTCCTTCAGTGTCACTGTCCTCAATCATGCATCATTGGCTGTTATGATCTAATGCCAGGGACTGAGGCTGGACTACTCCAATTAACGATTGGCACATGGTTCGGTTAACACTTTCAGCAGTCCATTTACAAACATTTACTGCTGAAGAGCAAATCACTGAGAAGTCATCGGGTTCATTTAACAGCTGATGTGCTCGACTGGCTTAAGAAGACTGCGTTCAAAGTTAAATCCTATTTGACCAGAATGGAGGTTTACAGTCAATTTTAATACATTTTAAAATGTGATGCTCAAAGAATTATTTCCTATTATTATCCATGTTTAAAACAGTTGTGTTGCTTAACATTTTTGTAGAAATTGCAATTTTTTCATTAATTTCCAAAGAACAGCATTTATTTAAAATAAGATTTTTGTATAAAATCTTTACTGTCACTTTTGATCAGTGTAATGCATTATTCTGACTGCAATATTACTGACCCGAAACTTTTATACAGTACAACATTCCTGTTAGGGAAACCCAAAGGAAGCATCATAGACTTCTGACAAGAAGCAAAAAATAAAAATAAATAAATAAATAAATAACAATAAATTAAAATCCCTGTTCCAGTCAGGTTTGTGCATCTTTTTCTTTGAACGTTTTTTTTGAACTTCTGTTATGTTCTGTTCTGTTCTGAACAGAATTTGAGATCAAACAGCACAGCTAGATGATTGGCATCGGCACATGAACCACATTTTCTTACATGAATTCTCATTAAATTTATTTTGCTATCTGTGACATCGCTGGAGGAGAAGCACAGCCAATTAGCTCAGCAGATGATGGGTTGCTTAACAGACTGTGAGAGGGGGAACATGTTTCAGAAGCTGTACTTTTCTCTCATATATTTCATGACAAAATGTTCTTACTTAACAGAAAAACTGAATGCGAGACAATGTCTCACTGTAGTCGGTAAGCAACACTGAATGGAAATAATTTTCCATTTAGTGGTAAAGAAGAAAAACTCTGAGATGATTCTCCTGTAACCCGAGACCAAGACCAACAGCAAAGCATAAAAACCCCACAGAAAGACATCTGATCTTTAAGCTCAACCTGTAAAACACATGGTTTCCACAAATTCTGACTCATTTGTTGACCTTGAACAATATGAAACCTTTTAAGGGTTAGTTTGCCCAAAAATGAAAACACTAGCTGTGTCTCATTTAGAAGGCTGCACCCTCCGGAGGTCGAATCCTCTGGAGGTCGAATCCTCTGTAGGATGCGTATACGGAGTGTCCTCAACCCTAGGATTAAACGGGATGGCCTTCGTAGGACGGGCGGAAAAGGAAACATGAAGTTTCACGTTGCTATGCCAACACATTAAGAGCACCGTTGCGCTCTCACATTACTTAAATGAAGGAAAATGATTTCTAAATTTGGAAAGTAATTAAAAAAAAAAAGGTTTTACTTGTTTTATTTTGTTCAATGTTTGAGGAGCTGCAGCATACATACAGCAGGCATCTATTAGAGAAAAAAGGAGGAGGTTATTAAAAACAAAGTTTATCCGTTTTTACCAAGGCGAATTAAAGTAAGTTGTAAACACCACATCTGCGCTTGTGTGTACGTTACGTTACATCTGCCGGCGCCGGCATTTTTCAAATTAACAACGGTTGTTCACGGCGACGCAAAGAATTGTGGGTTATCTGTAGCAGCGAAGGATACACCTCATGCACCCTCCGAATTCCTGTGAAAGAAGGTCGCATTCGAAGGTCGCATTCGGAGTGTCCTACTTGCTTTTCTGAAATGAGACAGCCTCGATGACGTATGCAGCCTTCGAATGCGACCTCCGGAGGACGCAGCCTTCTAAATGAGACACAGCTACTGTCATCAATTACTCACCCTTATGTCATAACAAATCGAATTCAAAATATCCTCTTATGTGTTTCAGATAAGAAATATGCTTGACAGAATTTTAATTTTTTGATGAAATATTCCTTCAAATCACTGCTACAAGATATTAATTTTACAGATAACCTGTGCTGTCAGAGAAAATAGTTAGTTCTTGTGACATATCTTATTTTCAGTATAGCTGGAAGACCTGGTGGTCATATCAAAGTGTCTAGTTAACTGGTTAACCAGGTCTTTTCTCCATTTCCAGTCTCCTTCATCCTACCTTTAAAACACTAATGTGTTTTTCTTCCTCACTTAGACCACTTCAGGTTGAGGTCACATGTGAGTCATCTTCAATCAAATTATTAAAGGAAACCCTCCATGACCTTCCATTTCTGCTTGCCATGACAATAAACATTGACAATACCAGCTTTTATTTCAGACAGCCAACCAATGAGATCACAGAATTTTCCTCTTACTGAGACAGCGGTTATGTTCGGATTGGAATACCAGTGTACTGCTTACTACATACAAGTGCTTACTGAATTGACATCTGATTTCCTGAAAGGATGTTTACATAGCTAAAGATAGAATAGTTTTTTTTTTTGCATGTAGTTAGGTGCAAAGTACGGAATAAAAAAGAAACTAAACACTGCTATAAATATACAGTATAATATGAGTAGTACAGTAGTTTTCCAATCCTATCACAGCCAGCAGACTGTTTCATACTGCATGCATACAGAATTGCTCTTAAAAAGCAAACATGATGTAGCTGATCTGCTTTTGGCCGTAATAATGAGTTGACCTTCTGTCCGTTTTCAGGGCTTGTTTCACTGGTGCCATTTCCTTACCTCACCCAGCCTTACCAGCCCTCCCCAGATCCAATGCCATGAGCGGACACGGCCATCTGTGCTGCAGTCTGGTCCCCTGCTCCTCTCTCCAGTGTGCCATGTACAGCATCGCTCCTTCTATACACGGTAAAACCAACCAGCCATCTGGCAAGACGGACACCGTGGCCAGGAATTACGGGATGGCATACTGAGGCTCCTTCAAACTAATTTACCATGGCCAGGTTAGCACGGAAAAGGTACAGCAAGATCTAATTATAAACTAATTAAAAGCCTAATAGAGTATCAGATTGTCCAGAAGGGATTATTTGCAAAGGCAAGCAGTAATATTACAAGTGGGGGTTGCTCATATACAGAGCTAAGGGCAGAGAAGCAAACAGGTAAGGGGGGGAAAAGGTGAGAACATTGCTTGGGTAGGGGGCATGCTCCACACATCTAGAATTTATTTTAAAGATATTTTCTTTACATACTCATTTGTAGTTACTTTAAGGTATTTTTTAAATATTTTTTATTACCTTATTTGTCTAAAACTGTAATTTTTCACCAAAAAAAAAAGATTTACATCTTGTTGCAAAATTTTACAAAAATCAAGATATATATGAATATATTTGGTCAAAATCCCATGTTATAAAAGATGAAGTGCTATGCAGGCTATTTACAGTTTTTTTCAACTGCTTATGCACAAAATCTTTACTTGTCACACAATTTCTGAAAGCCGACACTCAAACAGCAGAAGCACACACCAAATCTGCAAAACCATACACTAATTCTCGGCCTTTGATTCAGTTTTCAATTTCATAAAACACCTTTTGCAAAACACAACACACAATTCTCTATAGGGTTGAACGATTAATTGCATTTGCGATAAAATCACGATATATGAAAAAACGCGATTTTTCAATCACAGAGGCTGCGATTACACACGGTCACGTGACACGCGAGAGTAAAGAGGTGTGTTCGACTTGAAGATCAGATCGGTGTATGACATCAAAGTACCGTGAGAGAGAATCCTAAGGAGACGTCCGAGCTCTCTTATAGCTCTCGCAGTACTTTGATCACACACCCATCGGTCTAAGCAGCGCAGCTTCAAGTCGAGCGTGGGGCATTAGCAGAAAAAGAAGAAAGAAATAAAACGGTAAACAGCCAAGGGACGTAACTTAGAAAGGGAGATCGGTTTGTGAAAGCGAAGAGAAAAGCCATAGATGAAGTCGTACAGACCCAGGAAGGTGCTGGCCATTCACAAGCTAAATGCAGAAAATATGACGAAGCATATCTTGCTCTCGGCTTCACTCACTGTGTCTATACCGGACGCTACAGTTGTCGCGCCGCGCCGCAACAGCTCTACACTGGACGCGATAAAAGTGACCGTTGCAAATCATTTTAACTTGTGTCAGTACGTCATAAATAGAACAAGGCATCAGTTTAATGTTGGGTTTTGTCACACCGCGCCACATACAGTGTACACAGCGTCACTGATTATAAAGGTTCTACTGTATTTTGCCGCTCGCATCCGGTGTAAACACGGTGTTTAATGTCGTTGGTGAGCAGGAAAGCATGTGTGTGTCCTATGCCTTAGCGGACAGCAAGAAACCCACAAAAAAAATAACAGAGAGAATAATAATAATAATATTAAGTTATTCTCTCTATGCTATTTTTTCAATGTTTCAAGTGATGCAGGTGTTTTCTCCCTGTAGGTTTATTAAATTAAAAAGCATTAATTTTTCATAATGTTTAATGAAATTATTTGGTAGTCTGAGGTGGGATGGGGATTCGGGAAAGGGGGGCAGATTTTTTTTTATAGGTTTAAAGGGGGGCGCGACCAAAAAATTGAGAACCACTGGTCTAAAGTTAACAGACAGTGTTTAGTGCAGTCCACATGTTTACATATGTTTATTACAGTGACTTTGAATTACCTTAAGTTGTGTGGTAAAGCAACAGATTTGTTTTATATTTCTGCAATCTACTTTAGTTGTGTGATTTGTTACTGACTTTCATATTAATTTTTACACCAGGCTTATTTGTCAGTGCTTTATGTTGTCATAATTATTACATACTTACAAGGTTGGAACAGTTCAACAAATCAGTCAATATACTGTGATTGTAGTTGTTAAATAAAAATGTAATTCATATCAATTCATGCATCACCTAATTTCATCGTAACATATAGGCCTGGCCTACAGAAAAGAATATTTATGTTTAATTATCTAATAGTGTGTTGGTCATACTATAAAATGATTTATAGCTTGTCTTTGTTGAGTAATACAGAACTTTAAAGAGCTTTAAAAAATAATTGCATAATAAATCGCAATAACTATATTGGTAAAAAAAAATCGCAATTAGTTTATTTAGCAAAATCGTTCAGCCCTAATTCTCTATGTAACACAAAAATCGAACAGGAATTAATATTATGGCAAAGGTGTTTGCAAATGTTTGCTTTTGAGACGTGTTTGTGATATTTTGAATGCAGTGCTTCATTTTGCAAGAGATGTGAGGCATTTTGCGTGTGCAATTCTTGGATTTGTGTGTAAAGTTTTGAAAAAAAAAAAAGTGACAAAGTTTTGAAAATGTGTGTAAGCAGTTGAAACAAACTGTAAAACAATATTGGCTGATTATACGGCAATGATGACCTAAAATGTCAAATGTTTGCCCTCTCTCTCTTTACCGTTCCCGCATCTCAGACCTCAAATACATGATAGATTCATAGATTTTGAATTAAAGAGTAAAGAAAATACTATACAAAACTTATTAAAACAACCAGTTCTTTATTTATCCTTGTAAGATCACAAGTACCCATGTAAGACCACCCCCCCCCCTCATAAAAACACTTTTTCATTGGATCTAAGCAAATCTCATTGGTGACCTATTTTGATCTCAAAAAGGTGAGTTCTCACTGAAACGTGAGGAGTTTGCATTATGTAAGGGTTTTTCAATATGTGAATATGAATGTCTACAGACTGATCAAATTAATGATTAAATCATATGGTTTGTTAAGAGAGGGAAGAACAAATATGACGAGTATAATTGGCATAAAAGTCAGTATCTGTGCAATTTGTGCAAACGCCACTTTCATCAGAAAATATAAAAATTCAGTTGAAGTTAATACTGTATTGGCTGGGGGAATAAAAACAAATCCTCAGCCAATCTTTGTCTACAATGACAGCTGCTTGAAGAGCTAAAAATGTTCCATAGAGTGATTATCTGCGAGAAAACCTATTTCACCGTGAGACTGATGGACAGATTATTCCATTGAACCCCTCAGCGGTACAGGCAGCACTATCAAATACTTCAGTAAGACAGGGAGAAAGATGCTAACAGCATGAAGTAGAGCTCCTGATCTCAAGGAAAAACACAAGGTTTTTACACAAATCTCTCTAAACACTGGGCAGCCACACAGTTCTCACTCCCACATTCAGACAACCTAGTACAAACACTTCACACACACACACACACACACACATATGCAAAACTCCACCATGAGGCTTGATGAACTTAGACACCATCACAGTCTGTTTACAAATGGCCAAAGCATAATAATCAGCTTTTCTGCCAGCCCAGGGATTTCGGAGGGGGAGTATTAATCCAGCAGCTTTGACAGGAAGTTTTTGATGCTAAAATAACAGATCAAATTAGTTTTTTCTAAGTGTAACTCTTCTTGTAATCTGAAGCAAATTTTCAGTCTGAATTGAGAACTTCATGAATATTTTTCACAAAGACACGGCTTTGCACTTGTGATGTGCAGTAAACATAAATAAATAAATAAATAAATAAAGCAAAGCTTTATGCTTGACTTAGACAAACAGTGGGTGGCACATCCACAATAAATAATAAATACACAAGGCTGAGGATTTTCAGGGTGCACTGTCATTTACACAGAGAACTGGGCCAGCAAACAAATCTGTTGGAGGCACAATTTAACACACTTGTCAGCTGAAATTCAACAAGACTTTTTATCATTTAAAAAGTTTTATCATTCTTTTTATCATTCCAAACCCCTAAGACCTTTGTTTATCTTCAGAACACAAATTAAGATATTTTTGATTAAACCAGAAAGCTCTCTGACCCTCCCATAGACAGCAATGCAACTAAAATGTTCGTGGCCCAAGAAAGGTAGTAAGGAGGACATCGCTAAACTAGTCCATGTGACATCTGTGGTTCAACCGTAGTTTTACGGAGCTACAAGAATACTTTTTGTGCCCAAAGAAAACAAAAATAATGACTTTATTTAACAATTCTTCTCCTCAGCATCACCGGCCATTCATGAGAGTACCATGACGCAGAAAGCTCGCAAATTTCATCAAAAATATTTTTATTTGTGTTCCAAAGATAAGCGAAGTGGAACGACATGAGGGTGAGTAATTCATGACAGAATTTTAATTTTTGGGTGAACTATCCTTTACATGATGGAGCTCTTTAAAGCAGGATGGATTCTGATTGGTTGTCAAATGTTTTTAATCTTTCACCAAAAATAGTTCTGATTCCAACAATGTCGTTCCTCTGTGTCACTATCAATATAGTGTGGACTTACCTATTCTCGAAGAATTAGAATAATTATTAAAACTTTATAATTATTGTTATCGTCTTTGGTGTGAATGGGCCTTAAGGCTGGTTAAAACAACACGTTCTGGCCGATATCAATAAGCCAATATTTATTTTCATGATATGGCTGATAACTGATATTAAAATACTAGATTTTGTCTTTAAAAAATTTAAATGTATAATTTGTGTGTGCTACAAGTGAATTTAGAATCAATTTACCTTCATACCCACCTATCTATCTATAAATAATCACCAATAACTAACATGGTATACTTATATTTTCCAACCACATGTGTTATGTATTCAAGAGTGGCATGCACTGACATTATACAATTCCACATTTGCATGCAGCAGATCTTTATCGTATCCAGTCCTATGACTGAGCAAGAAGAACGAGACGGTAAAAGAAAGAGAACGATACAGATCGGAGAGAACGGATAAATAAATGAACGTGAAGCCAGAGAGTAGGGACACGAAGGGAGCTTATCAGAACGTCACATTCCCATGCTGGAGATAACAGCTGGCATTGGAGCTGCTCTGTAATGCCAGTGTGGGGTGGGACAGTGATACCATCACCTGCCTTCCAATCATAAAGATCTACAGTCTCATAACAACATCATCAAAACAAAAAGTGAAGGAGAATGAGAAGACAGATTTTCCTACACAGATATATAGGCAAACTAGTAGTAATAATATTCTACAAAAATAAGTCTGAAGAAATATCTACCATACCTTCATCTGCCTCAAATAAAGGCAAACGGCATTGCGAGGTTAAACCACAAAATGACTAAATGTAAATGTAAACCGGCGTGCAACCATTTCACATGCACAGGCATTTTTCTCCATTCCTTACATTCCACAAATCTCCTTTCAGATGTCTTTATTGATTAAAGATAAAATAACCACAGGGCTTTCATAGAGAACGGCATCTTAAAACTCTCTAGGGAAATGCTTTAAAGTCTCTTTGAACAGGCCAACAATGTCTCTAATATGCATCAATTAATGATCAAAAACAACATTACAGAGCTTGATCTGTTTAGTTCTGCTGTACTGTCGGCGCCAGTGGATGAAACTGACATCATATCTCTCCTCCACATGTTGTTTTCAAAATGAAACTTGAGCAAATGAACAAAACAGGGATTCTGGCTGGTGACCACCTGCAGTCAGGCTGAGCCGATGTCCTCACAGCTCCGGGATGATGTTTACGGGCATGTGAGGTAAGCTGACAGGCGGATCCCCCCCTCCTCCCTCGGAGGAGTCTATAGCACTGGCTGCTTAGAAAGCAGAAATGAGATTAGCGGGGTGCAGAACGGCCTGGTGCCCATTGTCTGCCCATTGTATGCCTGCATTATAGCACCCACTCAGGGTGTTGACGGGCCAACGGTTAGCCGTCGTTCTGCTGACGTATGTTGGGCCTTTGTGTGCCAGGTACGAGTCCCGAGATGGTGCGTCTCTTTCTCGTGATGAGCTAACAGAGTCAAACAAACACAAATGAAGACATAATATACACTTATATTGTTTTATATAAAGCTAAATATAACTATTCCAGAAATACACTAACTTAAACTCAATAAAAAAACACTATTTTTACTTTTGAGGACTCTTCAAATTAATGTTTTTTTTTGTTTTGTTTTTCCAGATTTACTTGTTTTCCCCAATGTATAGCTTGTCGAAGTATAAATATAATGATATAACGACATATATATAATATATATAACGACAGAAAGATAGAACAATAGAATGATAGATAGAACAACAGAATGACAGACATAGATAGATAGATAGATAGATAGATAGATAGATAGATAGATAGATAGATAGATGTGATATGATATTATGTACCAATTTTACAGAACCAGCTACATTTGTATTAACTCACAACCGCAACCAAAATATACAAAATAAACCTTTGTCTGAAATTTCCACATCCTGTACCCCAATTAGGACATTACAACAAAAAATAGGCCTACACTTTTTTTCTTTTTTAATAATATAGAAAAATAAATAATTGAAAGAAAATCAAGTCACACATAAGATCGATAATCTTATGACATGACAACAGTCAAAAAAGTATTTTAGGGTTCTGTACTAAAATGTGCAATGTGTAAAATATGCAATGTGCAATGTGTAAATACAAAAATGAGGAACTCCAGTTGTAGAAAAAAAGCATTAATTCAGAAAAATAAATATAAAAGTAAAGCTGTTAAAACGTTATGTTATATGACACTTTTGGGATGGAATAATCTTGGGTGGAATAAAACAATTCAAAAGAAAAAAGAAATAATAAAATAAAATAAAATGAAATAAAAAATAAAATATTCACTATCAGCCAGTTAAAAAAATAACAATGACCAATACAGTGATTACATATTGTGCATCTCCACTTTATAATACCTTTCTCATTAAAACATCCTACACACTATATGAAGGGTAAACACACTTTTCAATTTCAAAGCCATTGTGTGGGCTCACAAAACAATCTGATGTCTGTTCCAAGAATAAGCTGAACGCTTTGCTTACCTTGCGGTTTCTACCAGGGGCAGTGCTAAAAAAACCAAGCACGTACTAGATCTGTCTGACAGCTGATGATAAATCGAAGTGCTCTATACCTTAAACTCACAGGTACTCATGCGCTAGCAAACCCGCACACATCAGCGGTATATGAACATCTTAATTGTGGCCATGTACGCATACTGGAGGCTGGGTAATATAAAACTTTGCGGTTTAGAGTGTTATTTCTCTAACCTGAAGTGTCACTGTGTTGGGGAGGGAATTAGATGGCCCTTCAGTCACGGTAGAAAAGCACATTAAGATTTCAAAGCACGACGTCTGTGTAATGATGATTTAGTAGCTTGGGCGAGAAGACTTCGGATCCACACGTCCTTTTAATACTACATAAATAAAGAGGTTATTAAATTACGGTTCTCTAAGTGGACACTGCACACACCCAGTGAAGCTGTGGCATACACTGAATTCCAGCAAGATGCTGTATTTGTATGAGGAAACAGTGGTGAATTGTGTGGGTGAACAGCGGTTTACCTGCGCTCAACACTTTATGGTATATATCCACAGAGACGTTCCTTCAGACCAAAGGAACATGATAGAAAAAAGCACACATTATATTTGTGTGTGCTTTAAATGTGTGCTTACATACACTAGAAAACAGTCCTGTCATGCATTAACTGAGACTCACATCTGAGCAAACATAAGCCATGTGTCAACAGAAGCAGATAGATAGCAGGCAAGAGAGACACCGAGATGTGAGATCAGTTTCATGGTTGATCTCATGATGGGAAGGAGAGTAGGGCTGTGCGATTTGAGACGTTGCGATTTCCTAATCGCAAAGCCTGCGATGTGGACGTGATATTACTCTGTTCCAGAGCATATGCATGACTGCCAGCCTTGAGTTGCAGTCTTACTAACCAATAGAGTGAGCGCACCTCCGTTCTCCCCAATCAGCACTGCTCTAGCCAACTGCGTAAACACCCACCATTGAAAAAAAAGAAAAAGAAAAGCGGGACGGGAGAGAGACAGAGTGGGATTATGGCGTCTACTGGGTCAGCTCGATAGTTAGGCAAATTAAAACTAAAGAAAACCGTATGCAACTTAAGCTTCGAAATGACAGACAACGAACAAAAAAGGTAATCTGCAAGAGCTGCGTCACAGCGCAGTATCAAGAGCTCCCTTATCGGTTCTGTTTTCAGTACTGGAGACAGCTCTGGAACAGAGTAATATCGCGTCCATATCGCAGGCTTTGCGATTAGGAAATCACAAAGTCTCAAATCGCGATTTCGATTCGATTTCGATTAATCGCACAACCCTAATATATATATATATATATACACATACATATATATATATATATACACACACACACACATTTTATTCTGTTTTAAATTATCGTAATTATCATGTAATTTATAATAATAATTAAACTTTTTTGGAATCAAATATTGAGTCGAATAAGGCTAAAATAATAAAATCTATAAATAAAAGCATTGAAAATAAATGGCCTGTTAAAAAGCTTCCAAATGAGGTTTGGACCTACATATAACAAAAAGAGAAAACACAAAAACCAATTCCAGGACATAAATGTGAGAAAGGTTGAAGAAACACTCATACATGGAGAATCACAATCTGAGTAATGCCTGACACCCATTGAAAAATATGAAGTAAAAATGCATGGAATTTTGCTGTGGAATGAAAATGCTACCTGTTCACAATAAATACACAAATGTCAGGTTGGATGTGAGTAGGTGAGGGAAAAAAAACCTGTGCAGCACAGTGCAGCCTGAAACATACCACAGGCTAGTCTAAACATAACCAGCGAGTAAGCATATCACATTTAGACTGCTTTTGTGAGATATTTCGATCTCATCCGGTCAAGTATAAGTGCACAATACAACACCCAAGCTCCATCAAAGAGTGCAGCATATCAGCTGACAGCACTTTTTCAAGACACCACGGGCATCCTGTCATTAAAACCAGCATTACAAATAGAAGTATCCTATTTATGACCCAGAGCTAGCCTCTCTTACATCCAACAGAGTGATAACCATGTGAAAAACATCAGATGATCACAAAAGACAATATCTGACAGATCTTAATCCGCCGACCTTAACGTGAACTTGGGCAGAATACAAGACATCCAATACATTTATAACCCACAATCCAACCGCGAACAGATTAACCAGCTCAACATCCGATCAATAAAAACTCACTTTGGCGTCTTGTTTGTTTTTAAGTGATCGTCAGCGAGCATGGTAACCTGATAGCTACAGGTCAATAAAACTTAGTAATTTCTGGTCTTTCAACCCAGGTGGTGCAAAATACAATTTGATCTCAGTATGAGCTCTGTGACCTCATCGGCAAAATCTGATATAATGGAAAATGCACAAGGCCTGGCGTGCATTGATAAAAACCAAACAATTGTGGCTAGGGCCTGCACGATGTTGAAAAACTGACACTGCAATATTTAGTTTTTCTGCAATATATATCGAGATATAAGAACTATGAAAGCCCTGTTCCGCCAATGAAAAAAAATTAAAAAGGTAATTGCGTTAATCTCACAATTCTAACTTTTTTCTTGCAAGTACGAGTTCACAACTCACAATTTTGACAATTTTTTCTCAGAATTGTGAGATATAAACTTACAATTGCAAGACAAAAATAAGAATTGTGAGATAAAAAGTCAATTTTTATCCTACACGCAATTACCCTTTTTAATTGTTATAGTCAGAATTGCAAGATAAACCCAGCTCTGACCTATTTCTCAATTGCGTTTATATCTTGTCCAATTCTGACTTTAGAACACGCAAATTGAAGTTTAAGTTCATAATTGTGAGCTATAGCATAAATGTGAATTTTTGAGAACGTATCAGTCTTTTTAACTACCATATAAGTTTCAAAACAGTCAGTCCACAGTCAAATGCACACAGCCTGCATAAAGTAGCTGTGATTTTTCATGAACCGTTGTGACTTCCGTAAAAAGTTGACGTCAGAACTACACAGTCACTGCCTTCAGTCACCACCCCGAGCACCGCCCACCGTCCCACTCGCCTTTTGCCAAACCCCCAGACAACATCAAGTCCATGCTATTGCTGAGCAACGACAACACAGAAACATGTCGAAAATGTTAACTTTAACCACGAAACCAGATCAGCCGAGCTGTAACGTTACTCTCTCACTCAAAGGATGGACGATCTGGATTGTTAGTATGAGGTGGATCACATCTAACGTGTATAGTAAAGACAAACTCACCGTGTCTATCTAGTCATGATGAAGATGTATATACATTTCAATTTCAGCAGGCAACTATTTTTACAGCTACATTATTGTTCCAGCCACAATTAATCACAACAATGTATATACAATTACAAATGATTACATATAAATCGTCAGTTTGTTGTTTTACACACATGCACACAGACATTATTTCATACACGACATAGTCGTGATAGCCAGAAACTTAGACATATGGCAAGAAATCTGTAGACGCGCCCATAACAACAAAAGACAATACTTTATTGAACCTTTTCTGATAAGAAGTGTGCAATGCAAACGCGAGCATTTTTGACGATCGTTTCTGTCCAGTCTGCTCGTTTTATCGCGTTTAACCACAGCTGTCGTCGGTTTTATGTCTGGCAGTGGCAGCAGATACGTGATCAAATTTCTAATTTGAGGCTGTATTACGTCGATTCTGGCACCCAACATAACAACAAGATGATATTTTAAGCTCCTTATGTAGCCGAATCTGCGCTGGTTTGAATGGGCCGCCTCCAGTTTCCCCTTTGTTTTGCAGCTAGCGCTGTGACGTCGGCTGACCCTAGTTACGTGTGGTTGGCCTGGCCGTGTGTCACTCAGAACACAACAGGCCAATCAGAATAGAGGCTCATGAATATTAATTAGACAGGCCAAAATCGACCTGTTCTCAGCAGAGCTGTAAAAATATATTGAGATGGTTTTTGGTACTTATACCGCAAATATATATTCTTAAGGACATCAAAACCTAAAATAAAACTCCAGAAAGGTGTACAATATATGACCTTTAAGCAATTATGAGAAAAAAAAGTCAGAATTGTGAATTTGTATTAAGCAATTATGAGAAAAAAGTCAGAATTGCGAGATGTAAACCCAAAATTGTGAGGAAAAAAGTCAGAATTATGAGATAAGCCTTTTTTCAGCGGCGGAAACTGGATTCAATAGAAAACACATGATGAATTGAATATCTATATTTAAAAAGATAGAATCATTCTAGAGTTAGTGGGGTGAAACAAATAAAGCATATACTTATTTCATTAAATCACAGTCTGCACAGTTTGAGAACTGCACTGAGCCATATCGCTATATTGATTTTATTTCAATATACCTTGCAGCCCTAAATTTGCTTGAGATTTTCACAAACAGGCGCCCAGACTGTAAACAGTCTTATCAAAACTAGTCTCTAATTTGGGGGTCAAAAAGATGCAAAAAGATCCAAGCTTTAATAACATTCACAGATGTGTCAAAAGTATTGTATTGAGCGGAGAACGTTGTCGAGGTCTGGCCTTGTGTGCCATAACTCATTCAGAATGGAGCGGCATTTCCTTCACTCAGACAAGGCCGACATTATAACTCCTGTAAAACGTCAAACCTCCTTCCTGCCCGCACACACAGACCTGCATTGTGCTAGCGGCCCGGGCCTGGAGTGGCGTGGCCATTCTGAAGTGCCCGAACTGCCAAGAATATGTGGAGCCTTTTCAGCAACTGCCATTCTATTCCCTGACCCAGGAAATTTTAGAGCTGCTGACTTGCCAAAATCCTCAGGAAAACATTTGCTTTTGAATAATCAAAATTCAGAGTACACATTCCAGAGCCACGGTGCTCACATGTGAAGATTTAAGGCAGGTACTTCAAGTCTGTTGGATCAATGTACCATTTCTCATCTTAACAAGGTTTATGGCCGTTTGTGTCCTGCAGCTTACCAAATCAAATTCCCATCCCTAGTGATGCAGGAATTGCGTAGCATTAGGGATGGGAATATTAAGAGGTTTAAAGATTCTGTTGCAGAATTAACTAAACGATTCTGGGGGGGGGGGGGGGGGGGGGGGGGGGGGGTGGGGGGGTGTTTAATGATTTAATTAATGATTCTTCTAATACCTTTTCGAATAAATCTCTTCAATTTATGGAGCGAGTCATTAGACCAATAAATAAATAAATAAATAAAAATACAAAATAACTAACTAAATAAATACATTTGGTCAATTTAACATATTATCATTTCATTGTGCTTTCTTTTTGGTCAGAAACCATATTTTTGCCACTTTTATATTTTTTAGAAAAATATAATACATTTTTGCATTTAACAAATGTAAATAATATAAATGTTATATTTTTTTGTCTAATGTTTTTATTTTTGTATTTATCAGTTTCCACATCAACTATCTAACTGGTGTTCAAGCTAACTTAACGATCCTGGGTTCTTAAACTATTTATTAATAAGTTAGTGATATTATATAATTCATAGATATATATATATATTATATATATATATACATTATAATGGTAACACTTTACATAAGGTTCATTAGTTAACTACATTATTTAACATGAACTAATAATGAACTGCACTTATACAGCGTTTATTAATCTTTGTTAATGTTAATTTGAACATTTACTAATACATTATTAAATCTTGTTAACATTAGTTAATGACTGTGAACTACATGAACTAACAATGAACATCTGTATTTTTCTTAACTAACGTTAGTGAAGATTAGTAAATACAGTAACAAATGTATTGCTCATGGTTAGTTCATGTTAGTTTTTACATTAACTAATGTTTAACTAATGAACCTTATTGTAAATTGTTACATATATATAGATATATATATATATATAATTTACATGAACCACTCCAATCATTCACTGAAGGAGTGAGTCATTCAAAAATAAATAAAATAAAATAATTACGTAATTCCTTTAGATTTAAAGTATATCCGTTTCATTCTGCTTTTTAAAATTTGGTCAGAAATCATAAGATGTGGTAGACAAAAAGCTTTGTCCTATGAAAGTCGTGAAAATAATTAGTTTCATTGTTTAATTTTTTTTATTCTGAACAAGAACCGATTGCATTCCCAACCCTACACATCACACTCACACCCAACATGAAGAGTTTGTGGTGAAAGAACAAAATAATCAGGCTTTTATAGGAAGGAAAACTTATCTCCCACAATCTTATTAGATGAGTAGTGCTGACATCATGTTATACAGCCTCATTTACACTCAAGGAGAACAGAGAGGGCATGAAAGAAAGAGCTGAATCAGAATTAGCTGTTCCAATGACTGCAATCTCTTAATCACCAGCAGCTTCCTCTCTCCGCCGCCCTTCACTCTTGGGTGGTATAACTCATCCCAGCAGCCTGCAGCGTGCGAGAGTGATTTAGCCACTCGACTGGGAAACAGCAATGGGTCGCTGTAATGAGTTGAAGAGCGGCAGGTTTTTCAGGGCTGGGTGGGGGCTGCGACACCGCATGCAAGGTGAAATATGACAGCCATTTAGAGATGGAGGAAAGCCTGCAATCACCAGGAGAGATGGTGCACTGAGAAAACACACAGCTCAACCGCAAACATGGAGGATGCCACAACTGCAACAGCCACAGACTTTAACATTGGTTAGCAAAACAAAGAGACCATAAAAGGATCCAAAAGCCAAAGGGAAAAACTACCTCTGACTTGTTGATAATTATCAGCCCATGACCTGTTCATACAAGATGGATTGTGGGTTTAGCACAATGCCACTTTACTGATGACGCTTCCTTTGTCCTCACCTTCTACCGCAGATTCACAAACACACAGGAAGTAGGCCAGTGCAGACTAAAAGAGAGCAGGGGAGGGAGTCTTATAACACCACAGCAGAAATACACTCTGGCATGCTGAATAATACCTCTGCAAACTAGCAAAATTTCTTCTGGAAATGAAGGATAAAACGAAGAGGAAAAATCGTCCCAATAATGAAATCTGTTGAAACTGATATCAATCTAAGTGCAGAATATTTTAATTTCTAAATATATGAGTATTATTTTTTCACGTAGTAACAAACAGTATTAGGGATGATGCACAATACACTGGTTATCAGCTGATATAAGTGTTAGATTTCTTTTTAATTTTTACAGTAAACCTCTGTTGTGCAGCACTTTGTTTGCCAAAAAAATAAAAGGTTTAATTTTCATTACTTAAAAGATAATTAAATTAATGTTTTATGCCTTCATCTGATTACCAGAAAAATTAAGAACATTTTATATGGCCCTATTATTGTTTAAAAAAGGACTCTATACAAAAAAAAAAGAATAGGTTTAAAATACAGGCATGTGGTTCTTAATTTCTTTTTATTAATTCACCATTTGTAAGCTAATGTTTACTGTTCATTTTCTAGAAATATCAATAGCATTTGTATTAAAACTATATTCACTGAATGTAATCAAAAAATCAAGAATCGAATCGAGAGCTTGCGAATCGAAATCGAATCGGGACAATCTTACTCGATAACCAGCCCTAATATATATATATAGATATATATATAATATATATATATATAATATATTATATAATATATATATATATATATACACACAGTGTTACGAAGTATTCAGACCCCCTAAATTTTTCACTCTTTGTTAAATTGCAGCCTTTTGCTAAAATCATTTAAGTTATTTTTTTTTTACTCATTAATGTACACACAGCACACAATATTGACAGAAAACACAGAATTGTTGACATTTTTGCAGATTTATTAAAAAAGAAAAACTGAAATATCACGTGGTCCTAAGTATTCAGATCCTTTGCTGTGACACTCGTATATTTAACTCGGGTGCTGTCCATTTTTTTCTGATCATCCTTGAGATGGTTCTACCCCTTCATTTGAGTCCAGCTGTGTTTGATTTATACTGATTGGACTTGATTAGGAAGCCACACACCTGTCTATATAGACCTTACAGCTCACCGTGCATGTCAGAGCAAATGAGAATCAAGAGGTCAAAGGAACTGCCTGAAGAGCTCAAGACAGAATTGTGGCAAGGCACAGATATGGCCAAGGTTACAAAAAAAAATTCTTCTGCACTTAAGGTTCCTAAGAGCACTGTGGCCTCCATAATCCTTAAATGGAAGACGTTTTGGGACGACCAGAACCCTTCCTAGAGCTGCCGTCCGGCCAAACTGAGCTATCCGGGGAGAAGAGCCTTGGTGAGAGAGTTAAAGAAGAACCCAAAGATCACTGTGGCTGAGCTCCCGAGATGCAGTCGGGAGATTAATTCTAGCACTGTATGTGTGGAGAAAACCAGGCACTGCTCATTACCTGTCCAATAGAGTCCCAACAGTGAAGCATGGTGGTGCAGCATCATGCTGTGGGGGTGTTTTCAGCTGCAGGGACAGGACGACTAGTTGCAATCGAGGGAAAGTTGAATGCGGCCAAGTACAGGGATCTCCTGGACCAAAACCTTCTCCAGAGTGCTCAGGACCTCAGACTGGGCCGAAGGTTTAACCTTCCAACAAGACAATGACCCTAAGCAAACAGCTAAAATAACGAAGGAGTGGCTTCACAAACACTCTGTGACTGTTCTTGAATGGCCCAGCTAGAACCCTGACTTAAACCCGATTGAGCATCTCTGTAGAGACCTAAAAATGGCTGTCCACCAGTGTTTACCATCCAACCTGACAGAACTGTAGAGGATCTGCAAGGAGGAATGGCAGAGGATCACCAAATTCAGGTGTGAAAAACTTGTTGCATCGTTCCCAAAAAGACTCATGGCTGTATTAGATCAAAGGGTGCTTCTACTAAATACTGAGCACAGGGTCTGAATACTTAGGACCATGTGGTATTTCAGTTTTTCTTTTTTTAATAAATCTGTAAAAATGTCAAAAATTCTGTGTTTTTCTGTCGATATGGGGTGCTGTTTGTACATTAATGAGGGGAAAAAAAATGACTTAAATGATTTTAGCAATGGCTGCAATATAACAAAGAGTGAAAATTTAAGGGGGTCCTGAATACTTTCCGTACCCACTGTGTTGTAGTGTGTGTGTTATATATATAGAATGAGCAATATCACTCGAGAGCGATATCGGCTCTATATCAGCATGGCTGTGATTAGGCCAGAGGCAATCACAGCCGTTGATATAGAGCCGGTATCGCTCGAGTACTATATATATATATATATATATATATATATATATATATATATATATATTAGTGCGTCAACGTTTAATCACATCCAAAAAACGTTTTTGTTTACATAATATAAATGTGTGTATATATGTATATACTAGGGGTGTAATGATCCATCGATATGGATCGATTAAATGTCTAACGTCGTATCGATGCCACACGTAAAATATTGATATCTGTAGTATAAATAGGCACCTTATTTTGACACTGTGCACATTTTCACCAATGTCCGTCTATGCATTACCGCCAACGCGTGCATCCTCCCCCCCTCCCCCCCACCCTTTTTTCAAAAAACCCCTCACGTGTCGGGACAATAGATTACCTGAAGGGTGAGTGTAAAAGATGCTCGGAATAGTTGATGGAATTGTCGAGTGCTTGTGAGAAGTTTTCAGCGCACAATGACACGCGCCCACATCCAAAGTGCACGCATACAGAGAGATGCATCGACAGCACGGTAATACCTAATTGAGCTCTCTTCCACTTTTTTTTGTGCATGGATGAACAAATAAAGACCAAATTACATCAACATGTGCGCCTTGGCGAATATCCTAGTAAACACAGTCGGTTAGACCTGTCTTAACGTAAACAGCTGAGAAAGAAAACTCATGTGTATCAGTATATTGGATCCATGCTTTCGTTCTTAAAGTGAAAGCAGACTAACAAAACTTTTGTCAAAGAAAAAAATCTCACAGATTTTGACTGAACAACTTTATAAGGATTAATCTATACAGTGAAAACTATGCAGTGTTATTTTACATTTGATTATTACATTTCTGTACCTGAGAATTTATTTTAGTTCTACCTGGAAAAACTGTTTATTTAATTTGTGTCTTTGTTATATTGTATTTATTTTCTGCTATTGCTTGTAATTTGGTTCTGTAGAAAAGGTTTTTAGCACTAAGCCCATAGCAGCAACCAAAAAAAGTCACAAATAAAGTTTTAATTTGATTTTTAAAAACAAATTTATTAATTTTTCTACATTTAATATATTTTTTCCTACAACTGGAGTACCTATTTTGTATCGTTTCCTAATGAGGATTTACATTATTTCACACATTGCATATTTTAGCACAGAAACCTGAAAAGACTTTCTTGACTGTTGTCATATCTTAAGGACTACAATGTTGTGTTTTTTTTTTTTGTTATTATTTTTTCTTTACCTTTAAAAAAAATGTAGGCCTATTTTTTGTGTGAATGTCCAATGAGGACAGGATGTTGAAATTAAGAAATTCATGTTTTTATATTTTTTGGTTTGCATGTTCGAAGTTAATAAAAATGTAGGGGTGTTAAATAGGTTATATAATATCGATATTTGATCGATATTCCTCCCGTATCGAATCGTATCAAGAATTTTATGGAGTTATCGCCAATATCGTACGCTGGGTATAAAAATCGTTATCGATTGTGGATAACCATCTGATTTTACACCCTAGTATTAGGACTGTGCAGTTAATCGCATGCGATTGTCATGCGCATGTCGTCAGTAAAGCTGGTTCCGTGATTAGTAGTAAATCTCCATCACATACTTTCAGATGGAGCGGCATTTCAGAGCCATAGTTCACTGACAAGCTAAGCGATATCGCGTTCATAATCGAATGCGATTTATCTGCGATTATGAACGCGATATTGCCTAATTGTCAGTGAAATACGGCTCTGTGTATTAAATGCTGCTCCGTCTGAAAGCAGGTGATGGCGATTTTACTACCAATCACAGAACCGGCTTTACTAACAAAACGCACATGACAATCGCATTCGATTAATCATGCAGCCCTAATACTAGGTGTAACTCGGATGGTTTATCACTACGATCGATAGATTCTTATACCCAGCGATACATATTTGATTTAAGTGCACTCCCTACCTGGTCTATACAAATATACACACATACAATAATTGTTTGAATATTGACCTGTATATATTTATATTCATATATGTAATATTACTATAAAATATATTTAATATATAAAACATAAATTTTTCTTAACTATATATGCTGTAGTGTACTTGTACATAAGAAATATATTATGTAAACAAAACTTTTTATTTTGTTTGCGATTAATCGTTTGACAGCACAAATACACATATATAAGCAAAAATAACAGCTCATCTTTAATTTGAGCATTAACCCCATTATATATGTGTTATATACACACATATTTATTATATATATATATATATATATATATATAAAGACACACACATACAATATCTATATATATATATATGTATTTATACAACCGTTCGTTCTGGTTCTCAAATCTGATTGGTTGAGAACCGTGAGATATTGTACTGGTATCGCTACAGGAACGCCCTTTCACAATTTTGTATCACTCCGCTTGTTCTAGCCGGGTCTATGTTTTTATTTTTATTATTCACTGAGCTAATCGTAGAGTATGTTAGTTAATATAAGAAACGTCTAGCTTCGCGGTCTCTCTCTTTCTCATTTGGATGCACGTCTTGCCGCGTTTTTTCTCTCTTATAACCTCATTATTTCTCATTAATAACCTAACTGAAGCAGCACGTGCCCTTGATATACGAATTCTAAAAGTGACATATGTTTAACTGTCAACTTGAGCTTTGAATCCGTGGCGGAAGGAAGTAGTTCCGCACAAAAGAGGGTTTTATTAGGCACTCCGTTGTTTCTTGTTTAATTACACACATGTTCCGTCGAACTGTTGTATAAACGCAATATCACTCTCGTACTCGAGCGATACCGGCTCTATATCAGCGGCTGTGATTGCCTCCGGCCTATCACAGCCAGGCTGAATAGAGCCGGTATCGCTCGAAGTACGAGAGTGATATTGTCATATACACATACAATGATGTTGTGTGTGTGTGTTTGTGTGTGCGCGTGTATTAGTATTATATAGATATATATATATATATATATATATATATTTGGCTCCACTGTTTTTGAGAGCTTCCACAAAGAACAATAATGGGACAAAAAAGGCATGCATATCCGAGTAGCAGACTTTTATCTTCAGATCAAACGCTAGTTTAAGCTGCTTTACTCATTGTTATTTTACTGATGCAGAAACCAGCCTGGACAATTACAAAAAGCATACTTAGACAACGTTTTATGTGAACTTGTATGCAATTCTGAGAAATACAAGCCAGAAATGACATCTAAAATAGATCTTGACCCGTTTT
This sequence comes from Sinocyclocheilus anophthalmus, assembly GCA_018155175.1. Taxonomy (NCBI): domain Eukaryota; kingdom Metazoa; phylum Chordata; class Actinopteri; order Cypriniformes; family Cyprinidae; genus Sinocyclocheilus; species Sinocyclocheilus anophthalmus. Next base: position 958,011 of record JADLZN010006938.1, on the reverse strand, counting down.
TTAATCTTGCATGAAAGGCATGCTGATTTATGGCTTCCACTGCAAGTTCTGCAATCCTTTGCAACCAGTTTTATAAACTTTTAAGATCCACTGCAATTCCTTTCATCGCAAGTTTATTTTTTTCCTCGCTTGCTAGGGAATGTCTGGTGCTCTTCTAATTCCTGCAACCCCCAGGCACAGAAAGCTGCATTGCAGGAGGGAGCGATTGGGACACATTGTTCTTGAAATCACACCTGTTCCTGTGTGTGAATTGGACGGCACCATAAGGTGACTGCAGGTGTTCTATAACACCATGATGTATAAGAAGAGATGGCAGATTTCATATTGCAATACACAGATGCAAACTTTAGAATTTTCATAGAAACAAAAGATCATAGTGATGCAATATCGCTGCACAAACCATGCCGGTTTTTAGTGCAAGAATCAGGCAAATAACCATCTGCAATGAAAGCTGTCAGCTGTAGTTCAAGCACATTGAGCGATATAAGGAGAAATTAATCTCCCCCTTGGGTTTAATCAGGGGTGGGTTGAGTTGTGAGCAAGAGAAAACTGAACAGCCATTTGTGCCTGCAGCGGGAGGCATGATTATATTTGACAGACTGAGAGAATCAATCTGGCAATAACACAGATGATGAGAACCACAGTGACGTCTGGATACCCAGACCACTTCCTAATGTTACTCAGTGCTCAAAACTGTGACTAAAATGGTCTCAAAAGTGACAAAAAATATAAATGTGTGACAATATTTGAAATCTCGTCAGGAAAGCTTAAGCTTGGTGTACATATGCAGTTTTTTGTCAAGTGTCCTCTTTTTAGAGTGTGTGCTAGTATTTCTTGAACACAGAGGGACTCATGAAAAAATAAATTCTTTCAAACAGTACCTTTTAATGAGTCACTCAAAAAGATTCACAAAATGTTTGCAAAAGAAGCAGTCAGTGAGTCACTAAGAGCCATTAAAACGGGGTCACAACAGCTCATAACTGACTCCCTAACATAATTAATAACGGTAAAAAAATAAATAAATAAAAAAACACTAGTGGTTGGCCTATTCTTCATCTTTTTTCCCCATCTCTAACAGATGGAAATATTCCTTAAATACAAATTTAAATAGCAGAACTACAATGTAACTAAATACAACTAGAATAACACCATAGTATATTAAACTTAAATCAGTGGGAGCTAGCTATAGTTCATAAAAAAAACTATGAACTAAAATGCTTCGTAAGCATCTTCAACTAGAGATTCTATAATCTGGCAAGTAAAAAAGTAATTAGGCTCCTAAATGTTTCATTTTAGAAGCTAATTGCTCCAGAGTCATTTTTTCCTTGTTTTGCATAATAGTACAAGATTGTCCCTCAATGGCGAGGAGAAACTTTCATGGAGCTCCTTAGAATCCGTACAAAACACTTTGGGGCATTTGACACTGCATAATGTAAATGAGAATAATTGGATTTACAAACGCTAAATATCTCCAGATTGTGCACATGATGACAAAAGGCAATTTAGAGAACTGCAATGGTAATGCTGAAATGTTTACTTTTGAATAACCACTGTTAGTAGGGGAATTCAACATTTTGGACATATCGTAGAGAGGCAGCACTGCCTTTGCTGAAGCCAGCAAGAATCAACTGAAGATTTGAGCTGAACAACAATTTACAATTTATTTGTACATAGCGTTAAGTTTCCAGAGGCAGCTACTCAGCTGCGTGTAAAGTTGCTAAAAAAATCCCTTGAGATGCATTTGACTTCCAAAGCCTCTGTCCACAGCCTCTGAAGGTCAGAAAGCTTAGCTTCAATTCGCAGTGACTGGCAATGCGCCATTCAGTTTTGCATTGGAGTATCAGCATGTTTCAGTATAGCATTTGACCTCTACCAAGCTTAAAAATCTACAACGAGACCAAAATGGTCACCCGAGCATCAGTCGACTCTACATTTATCCATTTCAAGATGGTTTATGTGGAAGATGGGAGTGGTGGGAGAGGATTAATGAGGACCCCTGTGTTGTAGAAGCAGGATATTGGATCTGCAGGAGTGGTCTTGGGAGACTGTCCGAGGTGGGCTAGTCGAAAGTGAAAAGAGGGAATGAATCTGCTTTCTTTTACTAACTTAATAGCCAAGAGACTGCAAACATGTGATGGTATTTCACTGAACTATTGAGCCAAAATCAAATTAAAGTCCCCATGAAATCAAAATGAGAAAGTTTTTTTGGGTGTTAGTATCAATATGCTAGTCTTGAGGTTATCTATAAGGCAGTCTGCTCTAGTGGTTAAACGGATCGTAGTTGATCCGTGATCCGTACGGACCAAGCCCCACGGTTCGGCACGCATGTGATCTGTGGATTAATTGCAAAATGTAACCATAATAGAGTTTTCATAATAAAGTTTAGCATTTGTTCGTATTTACACAAGCAAGCAAATTTTAAACAATTCCAGAGAGAAAAGGCAAAAGGGAACTCGATTCGTTACTCACGCGTTGTTCTCTATACGCATAGCTGCACACATGAAGCGCGCACACGCGTTTCAGACGGCGCGCGAACACCGAACTGAATCCTCTTCTGAATCCTCTGAACAGACACATACACATAAAATTATGACAAAATACCGATCTCCACAATCATATTCTGTTAAAAACTCGTCAGTTATGTCTCAAGTGAATGAAACAGCTGAGAAAGAAATCGGATGTGAAGTGCATCATTATATCGGATCCGTGCATCAGGTCTTAAAGGGACAGCGGCCTATAAATACTGCTGCTGTCATTAATGATCATCAAACAACAAAACAGCTGTGATAAAAATCGATATTTAATTTATACAGTGAACACTATGCAGTGTTATTTTCCCTAATTATTACATTTCTGTATTTGAATACTACCAACCTTATTTTAATTGTAACATATTCTGCTGTATTTATCTATGCTTGTAATTTGTATATTTGTTCTTATTTTTGCTGGCTGTTCTCTTGTCTCTTTAATAATGTTTAAACTTTCTTAGTTAATCTAATAGTATTTGCTGTGGTATCAAAGAGGTACTTCGCTTTAAGTAATAAATGGAAAGCAAGTTAAATTGAAATATTTTTATTTTCTTGCTGATCCGAAAAATGATCCGATCCGTGGGTCAAAAACGGTAATGTGATCCGAACTGTGAGATTTGTGATCCGTTGAACCACTAGTGTGCTCCAAAACAGTGACAAAATTTGCATTTAGAAGATATAAGGATTCAAAGCTTGCAGTTTGTCACTTCGGTCCAAAACGGCTCAATGATTTTTTTTTACGTCACATCATACCTTATCTCCTCATCAAATCTTCTGACCAATCAAACGCTCTCTAGAATCCAAAGCACCCGCCCCCTTCACTACAAATAGACGCTGACGCGGTGGCTGAGATGGGTCACTTGTTCACAGTGTAGTATTTACTGTACAGTGAATGGCACGTAGTGCACAATGTAGGAGATAGGGGAATGATTCCGACAGTGTAAAATATTTGCTTTCGAGTGGGGCAAATGAGGTATTGTTTAACAGACCCGTTGTGCACAACACGAACCGCGTCAAGTGCCAAGTCTATTCCTGCGGTGACATAACGTGTTTGGCTCCGGTCCAGAGACGCGATCGCTCGGAGCGGATCATATGCGCGAGTCGGCTATATTTAAAACTTTTAAAACTACAACCGAGGCCTCAGTAACTGATTATGACCACTATTTTGTTTTACTAAGAGTTTCATATTGAATCTAGGGGGTACTCATAGACACTGTGGTTTGTCCATGTCGTCTTACCGAGCTCAACGCTGTGACCCGTGCAGATATAAACCAAACGCTATTGCTTAATTTAAACAGTGGGCTGGGCGCTCGATATGATCCCCCGCCTCCCTGTCTCTTCCTGTTTCAGTTGAAATTACGTCACCACATAGAATAACGCTGCGTGTTTCAAGGCACTTCAGGGGACCTTTAAAGATGTCATGGCTTTGACAGAAAGGTCAGTTGATCTGTTTTTAAAAGCGAATGGGTCATTTCTAACTACTTATTGTTGCTAGATAAATACATACAAGCCCATTCCAGGGCAATGGAGTCAGACTACCAAATGAGGCAAAGCTTGTGAAGCTGGTGGGGGGAGGAGAACGATCTCAGTATCGCATTCATATTCACAGTCTACTGCACATTAGCTGTGGCAAAGCAAATACAGATCAGATGGACCGACAGCCTGATGACAGATGCTTGGGTTTGAGCTCTGATCACCGTTGTGCCATTCGTCCAAGTGTTCCACAGCAACATGATGCATTAGATTGTTTCTAGCCATTGTGGTGGTGATGGCGGGGGTGTCTCCTGTTGCCATGGTAACACCGCTGACAGGCTCGGGGGCCGCCGAGAGCAGAGGTCAGTGGCGAGATGCCAGAATCCCCCCAACAGGCGTCATTAAACAATGCAAAGTGGACACAGCGTGAGTCTGGGACTCCAAGAGAAAGGCCTGCATTGATGCAATGCGTATGTATTCAGCTACTGCGGTCGTAAAAAAACTCAATATCTGTTCCACTGTAAGATTTTGATGAAAGACAGTGGCTGTATTCACAGCCACACCCTTTCCTTCTTGTGGCTCGAGGAACCAGGAGGATGGAGGATCTGGCTCTTCCGAGCTGAACAAATAAGATTGGGCCGTATGACGGATATTCCTGCAGTAGAGGGGTCGTGTTATCAGAGAGGCCTTGAACAGGGCAGTGACAGCCAATGCAAACAAAGCGTAAGCTAACCTCTCCATCTTCCATTCCCCGGTCTCTTCCCACACACCTATCTTCATGGATCTCTACTCTCGTTTGTTACTAAAGCCAAGAGCATAGGCTCACCTAATAACCGCTCGCTTAGGGTTTCCTTGTACTGGCCAGAGAATAGTGTGGAGGATGAGAGAAAGTGAAAGGAGATGTTGGTGGCTCCAGATGCCTGCTTTGTGTTTTCTACATCAGCTGCTTAATTATTGATGTATTTGTCACACTGCTAAGGGCAAGAGAAAAATGTACTTCCAGTGAGTAAGTCCAACCATACACACAAACATACACATAATATTAAGCTTTCTTTAACAACTGATAAGATGTTTCACAGTTTATCACCTCTAAATGACCCCAAAAAATTACTGATGACCTTAAAGGATTAGTTCACTTCCAGGAATAAAAATTTCCTGATAATTTGCTCACCCCAATGTCATCCAAGATGTTCATGTCTTGCTTTTTCAGTCACAAAAAGATTAAGTTTTTTGAGGATTTTTCTCCATATAGTGGACTTCAAATGGCAGCCAAATTGCAGTTCCAGTGCAGCTTCAAATGGTTCTACATGATTCCAGTTGAGGAATAAGGGTCTTATCTAGAAAAACAATTGGTCATTTTCTAAAAAAATTAACATTTATATACGTTTTAACCACAAATGTTCATCCTGCACTAGTTCTGCAATGCGCAAGCGCGGCTTCACACATTACGAAATCACGTTGGAACGGTCACGCACAGTTCGTTCTTTGTCCGCATACTTTGGTTCAAAAAGGTAGGGTAGGGCAAGAAACTCAGTTTCTCCTACAACTTTAAAATCGTCCGACATCATAGTTTTACCTTTTTTTGTAAAGGGCGCTTGACTTTCTTTGCACGTTCGCTTTGTAAACACTGGGTCGGTGCTTCCACCTAAGTCACGCGTGACCTTTCCAACGTTATTACGTAATGCATGAAGTCCAGCTAGTGCAAGAAAAGCATATGTTGTTAAAAATTATAGATTTATTTTTTTTTTTTCGAAAATGGCCATATTTTTTGTGCGCTAGATAAGACCATTATTACTCAGCTGGGATCATGTAGAGCCCTTTGAAGCTGCATTGAAACTGCAATTTGGACCTTCAACCCATTGGCCTCCATTGAAGTCCACTATATGGAGAAAAATCCTGGAATGCTTTTCTCGAAAAACTTAATTAACTATTTTTTAATCAAATACTATCATTAAAAAAATGTCTATCTATCTATCTATCTGATTTTTTTGTCCTTTTTATTTTCATTTTTAATAATATTAGATATATTTACGTTATTTCCTTTGTTTAGACTGTAGTGTTTACTCTGTATCTGTAAAGGATTAGTCACGCACTTCCAGAATAAAAACTTCCCTATATTTTTTTCACCCCCATGTCATCCAAAATGTTCATGTCTTTCTTTCTTCAGTCGTAAGGAAATTTAGATGTTAATAGTTCATAGTTAATTTAGAGGTTAATGCTTCATCTGTGTTAATCAATGAAGCACTCACAAACCAATTTTACAGTCTATTGAGTGCATTCAAGTTCATCTAATGAAGGACAAACATAACTACTAGGGACCAGCAACCCCAACCCTTAACCAGCTATCCATATCAGAAGTGAAAAAGGAAGGAAAGGAAGGAAGCCGCATTGAGTGATGGTAGTAAACACCACACAGGACTAATTGTCTGCAAACCATTTGAGCTGTCAAGACTAAACGTGCATTACGACTGAAAGGGTCAAATCTAAACTGCCGGTCGGGTCACCAAAAAAGGCAAAAAACAACATTGACAACCCCCGGACCCCCCCCCCACTCCCCCACCCGTCCCCCTCCTCCCGCAGCGTATGACTGACAACTCCACCCGCTTTTTTTTTCATAGTCAAGTGGCGATGACAGCTATGTGCAAAAAATCCACTCAAACATCACACAAAATATTTAATTGAAGTAGATGCCACATCTGTTTTAAGACAGGCAGTATACAGACACTGCATGCTAGATAATATACAACTCCATATACATTGACCCCTAGGAAGATATAAGCTACTGATCATCTGTAACATGTCTGCTAGTTCCTGACTAAATAATGTTTGCTTCAAAATGGCAGGCTGGAAAGGAAGAACGCTGCGATCCCAGCATGCATTCGTTTTTTCTGAACCACCTTTAAATGTTTGTTTTATCTGAAGAACATTAAAGGGAGACTGGAAACTCATCCAACCAGGAAGCTGTTTGATGTCGCTCGGCTCAAATGCTACAACTGTATCTGAACTCTAAAGCTACAGTCAGCAATCTTCTCTCTCTCCGTCTCTTTCTCTCTCTGCAAAAGACAAAAATATGGCAGCTTCCTTCTAAGACAACTCCCTAACTGTCATGGAACTTCATAGTGAGCAATTTGATCACTACAATAGGTGAGAACGAGCAAACACCATCTCCATGTAAAGTAAAAAAATCAGACAGGTTTTCAGCCCTCAAAGTAGCGAAAAATGTGAATATTTAATACAAAAAAGAATATTTAATAAAAAAAAATACATCAAAAAGCAAAATCAATAAAAAAAAAGGAAATATAAAAATACAAAAATAAATGGAAAAAAAAGAATAATAAAAAAAAAAAAAAATAATATATTATATATATACTATAAATATTAATAATATATATAATAAGTGGTAATAAATAAATAACATATTTAGACACTTTCTTCAACCCCCTAATCTGATGTTTTGATGAAAAATCTTGCAATAAAGTACAGAGCTACGCTGAAATAAAGTCATGCTAATCGTATCATATGAAAAATGTTAATGGCTATTAATCTATCCATCCAACAAAAGAGCTATGTGTTTCTTCCCATGATTATGTTACACTGATGGGTTCAGAGAGACTGTGCTTGAGGGTGACATATTATCATGCCATAAATTATACAGTGAGCTCCTGAGAAATACCTTACAGTTACTGTGCAACTAAATCATACAGCACTATAAGATTTTCTGTCCCTTCAGCATTCCAATGTGGAGTCAGATAGCCGGGCCTCCTTAGTGTCAAGAGTAATTACCTCCCACTCCAATGGGGACTTTGTAAAGTGACAGGGTAAAACAGACTCATGAAGATAGAGAGAGACATACAGGGAAAGACAGAGACGAAGCACATGTTTACATCTATGGAGCGGCAGTGTAAGCACATGTGAGATTTTGGGTGCCTTGAGTTGATTCTGAATAGGCTTAACATAAGCACATGAGCTTATAAGTTTATGTCTGAGTGACCAGTGTATGCCTATAATGTTGCTGGGGTGTGAAAAAAAAAAGATACAAACAAAAACACATGCTCATGATCTGAAAACATAATCAGGAAGCATTGGGCATCAGGAAATGAGGGACTGATGACTGCTTGCAGAAGACTGGATTTGCTCAATCTTCATGCAAGTGTCACATATCACCTTTGTAGTCTTTCTGTGTTTAATGATGCCTTCAAGTCATGTCAGAAATGATCAAATTTAATCACGTTGTGGATGAAAGATTTCAGCTGGCACTCAAAGTACCAGAAAGCATCCATGGGAAACCAGCATATAAAGACAAGAGGCTGGATTCATCTCACTAAACTACCACTTAGAGGAAAAACTGTAGAGGCCCACAGCTTGCCAATGGATTTACATTTGATCACTGACCACACTGGCATTTGTGACTGTTTCATGGTGAGAGTGCTGTGGTCAGGGGGTGCAGTATTTACGGACTGCTTAACTGTGAACTATTCTGCCTAGTAAAACAGCAGCAACAATAATTTACATGTCATAATGTCAATAATTCAGATTAGTGCATTTGAGTGCATCTGAAAGCACAAGGAAACTCTGTAGATCCCATAAATAACAGGCAGCATATGACAGATGACACACACACACATATTATTTTAACTCTGACCGCTTAAGCTACAGAAAGAAAAAAAACAATTTGGCAAACAGGAAGCTTGCAAAAATATGACTTGGAACGACTCTATAATTTAACTACAGGTTCAAATATGTTTGGTTCCAAATTAAGGACTAAACTGTGATTCTGTTTGCTTTAATTTTAAAATGGACCAATATTACTTACCAAAATGTCTGTACAGTGCATTACACCAAACTGATGAGTAACAGAATTTTCTTGAAATCAACTGAGATCATTTCTAATTGTGTATGTGCACTTCTGAGTGTGACTGCAGTGTTCAAAAATTGTTCAAATATTTGGGTCATAAATTAATACTTTTATTCAGTAAAGATGCATTAAATTTATCAAAAGAGGCAGTAAAGTCATGTATAATGTTACAAAAGATTTTCTACTTCAAATGCACTTTCTATTCATCAAAGAATCGCATCACGGTTTTCACTAAAATATTAACACAACTGTTTCAACATCAATAATAAGAATAAATATTCCTTAAGCAGCAAATCAGCATATTAGAATGATTTCTGAAGACTGAAGTAATGGCTGCTGAAAATTCAGGTTTGCATTACAGGAATACAATTACAGTTTAAAATATTTTACAATAGACAGTTATTTTGAATTGTAATAATGTTTCACAATACAATTATGGTCCTTCCTGTTATACAAATTGCTGCAGTACAGCTGAAGTATCCACACCTGTATCTACATCAATAAATACATGTTACGTTATGCCACGCTACATGGAAAGAGCAATTTCATAAAGTGAAAATGTGTAGCTGATACTGGATTTATTTCTACTTTATCTGACCCCTAAAATGACTTTCACTGGTTAAACAGATTGATTCAGACATATCAAGCAATAATTTTACTTGAATAAAACCAGTTCACCGAGATGTTACCACATAATGCTCATATTAAATCGCCTGATACTGAACAAGCTGTTGCTTTTCCAAACTCTGCTTGTTTGCAGCAGGACATGTTTATACATGTATAGTTTCATAACCCATAATTTTCTAGTAACTGTATACATACTTAGCAGTTACACCATGCAAACTTTGTACTACACAGGAATATTTCAAGACGCCTCAGAAAATGCAAAACAAACTATAGCTCTGGGCAAAACAATTCAGGAGTAATGAAATGATAAACATTTGGAGTACACCTTGGAGTTTTAAAAGACAAGTCTGATGTATCTCAATTGAATTATTATCTCTGGTTGTACATTAATTGAAATTGACATGCAGGCAATGTATGAGCTGGATAGAGGGAACAAACAAACATGTACCAGCAAAGACTTCAAAGGAGCACAACCTCCTCCAACCTTTAACATAAGCCCCTAAATTATTATGTAAGCAGCAATATTGTGCAAAACAGACCGTGCATGAAGCAAAGGAATGAGAGTCTCAGGTTTGGCTCTCATTATGGAGTCATGTGCAGGGTGAGCGGACATCTGGTTTGAGTAAAACAAAGCCAGAGCCTTAAAAGCCTACGGCGGGCTGAGATCCGCCTGTCCCCGACTCACAGGAACCTCCAAGGGCTGCTCAACAAGGGTCTGTGGGTAATCCAAAACACACAATGTAGGTTTCAGTGTATGCGTCCATTCAATGGCTCGGTCCACAGAATGCACGCAGATAGTGAAGCTAATGTGTATTTATTTTTCTTTCCTGCCAAGTGTGCACTACAAGACTGAAGTCTGCAAGTAGTCTGCAACAGGTCTGGGGGAGGTAATACAACTGTCCTGATATCATCATGAAGAAAAAAAACCTAAACCTAAAATAATGAAATTCTTGAAAGTAAAACCTTACGTAGCTTAGTATAAATGTGGATTATTCATGTAAAATAAATAAACACACACACACACAAGTACAACCCACAGAAAATGCAATTTATGACTTAATTCATGATAAAAACATATCTTTGAAAAATATATACCATAAAACATATTTAAATTATTATTTCTTAATCAAATAACTAAAAAAAATGTTTTTCATCTATATTATTCATTTCTTTCCCCTACCTTATAAAACTAAATAAAGAAAATAGGGCGATTTGGTTGAGTAAAGTGTGCACCAATTAGGCAATCAAAAGTCTTTAAATGTACACAAGCAAATGACCTTCTGCCATATGTGTTCAGCTTAAGGCTGTTTGCGAACCTGAGAAGTTACACAGGTAGAAGAGTTTATGTGTGTAATGGTGGGCATACCGTAGCGTAGTTACATTATCTTAAAGTTCAAAGCGAACCTGGGCTGATGTGGAGGAGGAATTTGTCTCTTTGGGCCTACGCTCACATGGTGCGTACAGAAAAATATCAAAATGAAAAACACTGATACATTGGAACACCTAAAATGGCTCCAAGTCATTTGTGCTAGCACATCAGAATACAGATGAGGCATAAGCTTGGCTCATCTCCTTTCCCCCAACATCAGATCAGTGCAAACCTGAGCATGTTTGTGTATGGGGGAACAAAGAGAGACCACATATTAAGAGAAAAACAAAAAGCAGTGATGAATTGCTTCATTAAAAAAGCATTAGTACATGTGTGACCCAGACAGACAAGCCGTGTCCCTGCTACATGGCTCATGGCAACAGTGCAGTATAGTACCTCATTTCCAATGCTGAAAATCCTGCTGATATCTTATACCTGATGACTGTATTCTGTGAGGTGGATTTGGACTAATCACTAGGCCTGTATCTTTGCCAATATTCTTCATTTACAGCCAAAAAGAGCTTGTCTGTTAGCAGTTATACTGTAAGCACAGTAGGAATACATGATATTCAAATTCTGGCTAAGATATATAAAGATAAAAAAGTGTCGGATTTTATCTAAATATGAAAAAAAAAACACACAGAAAATAAAAAACAGCAATTAAATACTAAATACTGGCCAGTACGTCCAATAATCAAATGTAATAAATAAATAACTTCATAAAAAAAAAAAATGATAAAATAACAAATTTTGATCAAAATAAACAGATAAATAAAACTAATAAATGCATAGATAAATCAGAAAACTAAACTGATAAATAGCTAAATAAATAATTAAACAAACAAATAAATATTGCATCCCTAGGATTAAGCACTCAGAAAAGGAATGACAACCATATAGACTCCCCATTAAAGCAAGTACTCAACTTTTGTGGTTAGTAATGAATTAAAAGCCACTGAATAGCTATATCACAAAAAAACGGTTCAGTCTCAAATCAAATGATGTGAATGATGTAAAAGGCACAGAGAATCTGAGTCTTGTCCATGATAAAGAACAGTGAGATAAAGCTTAAATCTTGTGGAAAAGATTCTACTTTTGTGATCAGAGTTGACAGGAAAATAGATATAAAAGTTTTGGTTTGGAGGAAAACCATGTCTGTGGTATCCTGAGATGACGGGAAAGTTTAATTATGCTGAAGAGAGACACACCTAAATATCATTCTTACGTCCATAAATTTAAAAAAGATGAAGGTAGATGTCTTGTTTTTGGCAGCCAATACTTTTTCCAGTCTACAGCTCAAAGTAATAGTCAACAACAAGACATTTGAGGGTGTCTGAATGCTAAGTGGGGATGGTAAATGTCATATTCTTCTCACAATCCCACAATTTTGTATTCTTCGCTACCTCAATTTCACAGCTAGCCATTGTTTAAACCATTAACTATAAACCAAGGTGGATTCAACCGGTATCCAGCTGGATGTCAAGTAAGGAAGTGAGCCAGAAAGCCACGTAGCAGTCAGTGACTGTAATCAAGAACTGGCCTAACAGAGGCAGGAAACAAAGCAGGCCTTAACACAAAGAAAAAATCTGTTTCCTCTCCTCACCCAAGGGACTTCTCAGACATCCAATACCTCAGTTTTCAATTGTTTTTCATTTAGGCTGGGTTTATTTTGAGGAACTTCTGCCCTTTATTCTTTATTTATTGACTTTTAAATTGAGGATATGAATATGCATTTGTTGATGTACAAGGCTTTTAATAGCTCCTCGCTTATTCTGTGCATTTCTAAACCTTTCTATATTTTGGATCCTATTTACAGGCAATGTTAAAGCCAAGAGGTGTGGATATGCAAGATAGATTATAATTATTATACAGGCAATATAGCCTGTGTTCTCTCATAAAACGGTCTCTAGACTGAAGTGTGCCATATGGAAATTAATACAAAGCAGAAAACAACATGCCGAAGTGTGTGGTCAACCGTGTGCTAAAACGTCATGTGTTTGTAATTATTAAAAGTCTGGTTAAGAAGGGGGAGGGGGAGGAAAACACCAATGTGTCATATTTCATCCTGACTGACAAACATCATTTGAGGGGTTGCGAGAAAAAGTAGGAGTGAGCAGGCCAAGAAAAAAGAACAATAGAAGAACAGAGACCGCTTTGGTTTTGCAGGTCTACACAATGCTCTTTTTGTTAGTCCAGAACCACAGCAGATCTGGAAAGAAAGGAGAAGGAGAAAGAAAAGACACCAGTCCTCGCTAAAGACTGTGATCCTGACTCATGTTGCACATTCCTACAGGTCTCAGGTCTGTTGCTGTGCTAGACGTGGACTCTGTTCTCACAGCGGCTGGGCTTAAATGAGCAGAGGAACTGAAACATCCTTTGGGCAAAACAGAGCAGAAAATGCTTCCTCATTTTAGTAACTTCTTTTCTCAGAGACACTCCAGAGAGTCAAGGAGATTATGTTGACATGGTGTGATGTGATGAGCTGGCATTTTAATTTTGCATAGCAGACAAGCTGATGGAGGAATGTGTTCGTTGGCGGTATGCAAATATCAACATAAATACCACTAGATTCATTCAAAACTGAGTCACTGTTCAAGCTGACAAAGAGCTAAAGATAGTCATCTTAAAGACACAGTTGACCCCCCAAAAATGTAAACCTGTCATTATTTACTTAGTTACTTTATTTCATGGAACACACACACACACAAAAGTGTTTTGAAAAATGTTCATACTGTTGTTGTTTCTATAATTAAAGTAAATGGGGACCAACTAGGGGTGGGCAGTCTGCCAATTTTAGCCTATATCTTGATTGATCTTGAAGATATCTAAGATTAGCTTTTGAAGCGTAGAGAAACGTATCAATTCGTTGCTGCTGCAGCGTGGGTAAATCATAGAGATTATTAGTGTTGTCACGGTACCAAAATTTCAGTATGCGGTACCAATACCAGTGAAAATCCATGGTTCTTGGTACCAATTTCGGTACCAAAGCAAAACACAAAAACATGCTAATTAAAAAATTTGACTATACTTTCATTAAATCCAAACTGTGTACATATTTAATTTTAAAGGGCTTTTGAAAACCTAGAGTTATTCAGCCAAGAATAACAACTAAGTTACCTTAAAAAAAAAATAATAATAAAAATAAAAAGCCCAGAACTGCTTTTCTGACAGGTATGACACAAACAATGTTAACCATTTGTACATTCTCTAACACGCATATTTTAGATTCACAATTCATTTAAAAGCCTCTGGTGTGTAAAAATAGTAAATATCATCATGTCCTCCTGTTTTTTTTACCCTAATAGAAGTTATAGGAGCATTAAATAGTTAATAAAGAAACTTCATTCTAATGCTCATTATATTAGCGTTAGCCACGCTTATGCTAATGATTAACTACTCTAATAACAGCATTCATTTCAATCCGACATTCAAATTAAAATATTGAATAATATTCATAACAGAAGCAGTGTTTCCCACAGACTTGCACTCTATTTGTGGCGGCATACATATATATGCAAATTCATTCTCTGCCAGCAGGAGGCGCTTGTAAAGCGGGAGAGATAGAGGTTTCCCCGGTAACAGCTGTACACAAAGCAGCGCTCAGCTCACAAACGCTGCTCGGGCATTACAGGCAAGATGAAATTAAAATGATCCATAATTTTCTGAAGACAGTCGGTTTCCTTCAGAAATACAGTGATATAAAAACACCCGTTTATTCAACGAAGTCAAAGCCTTTTGGAAAATCTATTTGTGGCGGTGAGTTTTGATATTGTGGCGGCCGCCACAAATAAATAAATGTATGGGAAACACTAATCTAAATATTAAAAATTAAAATGAAACTTACCTGCTTGAACTCTTTCATTTGATCTGGGTGTCTTTAATGTGTTTTGTTAGTTTGGTGTGTTTCCTCCTTTTGATGTCGCCACGTCTCAGTGCTTTTTTGAAGAGAGCGCATCTGCGCACCTTTCGGATAGCGCATCAAGAACCGGGTTGACCAGGTACTCGGTACCACCGGTACTTAAAAAAACTTTGTACCGTAACGTTTTCATTTTTTTTAGTACCGAAGTACCGGGTCTTTTGACAACACTAGAGATTGTGATCATTTATGTCCTCACAATAATGTTAAAACTACAGCAATGACTGCCTATTAGATGTGGCTGGTCAAATTAGATCACACGTCTCTATCATGTGTCTTTCATGCGTGTGACATATTTAAAAAAACTCAAACTCAAATTTTAGTTTCAGTTCCATTCCTTTAAAGTGCTGCGCTTTCGCCTATCCTAAACTTAACACCCAAATCAGTCCAATCATGTAATATGACTGTCGTGCTTTATTTTATTAAAAGCGCATTAACTGCACCTGACACTGTTCCCCAGGTGCGTTCTGTGCACACACTCCTTGGTGGAGCTGAACACGAACAAGCAAAGTATACTGGGGTTTCAGGTGCGCACATAAATGGAAAAGTATTCACAAAAATGTCAAAATGTCTGTCTTGGCGAGTATTTACATAGAGACAGTCAGTTATGTCTTAAGTGAACAAACAATTGGGGGGGGGGATTGGATGCATTTCAGTATATTAGATCCGTGCATTCCGTCTTAAAGCCTAATGCAAATACCTGCTGCTGTCTGTGTCATTAATATTAATCAAACAACAAAAGACAGAGAAAATCACTCACTGCTCTTGCCTGAATCACTTTATAACTAATAAGAATTAATGTATATATGATTCACACAGTGATGCAGTGTTTTAAACTTTAACTCAGGCTTTAAAGACCATTTTGGTTGTTTAATGCAATACTGTTTTTAAATTGTTCAAATAGATAGCCTAATTCATAGGCTTGTTCCCGTTTGGATATCCTCGATAGTACATCTCAAAATTGGGAAGATTGCGATTCAGATTGTGGATCGTGATTTTGTGTGATAAGTTATTTTGGGAAGAGACCAACTCAAAAAAGACAAACAAGCACAATAAAAGAATCATAAAAGTGGTCAATATGATTCATTAACTATATTCCAAACGTTCTGAACCAAATAATAGCGTTGTGCAAGAAATACACTAAGAAAAAAAATCATATGGGTTTCAAAAGAAATTAGGGTAAATTACATTATTATTTTTTTCTGTTTTTAGCAAACTGCTCCTTTAAAGGTAAAGTGTGCAATTTTTGCACAACTATGGGGCTACCTTTAACTGTGCAAAAAGTGCACACTTCACTTTCATTTGCAAACAGAATTGCAAATAAAAACAACTGAATAATGTCTACAATTCTTTATCAAGCAATGTGTACTTCTGTTTGGTGCTGCTAGTGGCTTTAATGCACTTTTTTATTTGAACCATCAATAAGCAACCATTTAGATAGACATGCTGTTGCACCACATTCAGACTGTTCAATAATTCTAATATTTATGAATGCCTACTTTAACTGAACTTGTGCCCAAAGACTCTTCCTCGTGGAAATCCAACATCCTCAAATGAGGAACTAATGAAAAACAGCCATGTCTGTGACAAGCAATCCATAATTAGCACTTGTTAAAAGGTAAGCCCCTTCCGGTCTGTCATCCTCCAGGACAGCCGAAACATAAGGGAGTACATCCAAAGTGTGCACTCTGACCTCTTTCATTTGATCCCCTCTCTAAATGTAAAAACTGAGTAAATGCTCTAGGTTTTAGAGTTAACATCGCCAACTGGCACGTGTTCTCCTGCCATGCAGAATGCAAAAGTCCACTAAAACCAAGACTACCCATTTCAGTCTGACAAAGAAGTAGATGGAAGACAGAATGTAAATGGTTTTCCACTTTGCAGGCTCTCTCCAACCCTCCCCCACACCTTCCCTTGGATGAAGGCCGGGAAAGTGCTTGATGACTTTACCGTGCCTGTTTGAAGGTCTTCTAGACTTCAGGACATTTAACACGGACTGACAGAGAAATCACATTATTTAGTCCAGCGTTACCCATCAGGGAGATGAGCCACGAAAATGAGCATGTGTGCATGAATTGCATGCTTGCTAATATATAGAGAAATGAAAAGGAAGTTTGAAATAGCTGGTCCCTGAGCATGCCTGTACGTGGAAGCAGGTTCATGAGGGCAGTTAAACAGAGCAAGCACCTTGCCTTGATCTTCATCTGCATGTTTCTGTTCCAGTCTTGTAGAGTTTTTACATTCAGATTGGGATTCACCTGGTGTTCATTTGTTGAGAAGCACAGTGGAAGACTAATTAGAGGTAACAGATAGTCGATACAGCCATTTTCATTTCCACAGTAAATTATGCTGATGCAGTGCAAACAGTTTAATGTGTTTTAAGGAGTGTGATTTCGGTCCCATTCCGTCCTATTCTATGTCAGGTAACAGTTTGTGCGTCTAACCATGTGCATCCAGCTGTTGCGTTCACAAGCATTACGCTCTGTCTGTCCATTGGTGGACTGATATGGCGTCAAAAGTTGGACAAAACAGCACAAGCGCATGAACACAGCGCGCAAGCAAATTACAGTACTGTGCACACAGTGACAAAGCTTGCACGTAAAATGTAAACCTAAAGAAATGGCAAATTCCAAACTCGAGCACAAAAAATATGATTGTGTACACACATCAGCATGCTGCAAGGACAAATAACAAAACTGTGAGCAGAATCCGCACACGCGCGCGCAGGTCTAAATACACGCGCGAGTAATTTCTGCACGCGCGCGCAGATCTAAACACACGCGCGAGTTGAACCCTTCACGCACATGAAGTTTTGACAGTCAGGGGGCGGGGCCCAATGTATGCTTGTTGTGTTAACAAATGCTATTGGCTGCTGGCCAAATCCTGTTTTGATTGGCTGCTCGTCGTCTGACTGGCTGTTGATTGGCTGTTGTTGGCCTTCTCCTGACGAGACAGAAAGCCGGGGAGAATTGGAATTGGATGATGGCAGAGAGTAAAGAGGTAAGTTTTCTTTCTAAATTCATACTTAAATCTTAGTATCTGTAAGGGTTTTATAATATAAGTTATAAAGGGTGTAACTGTGCACGTAATCGTACCAAAAATCGTAATTTTAACGAATCGATATCGATTCTTAAATCCCAAGATCTAAGTCGATAGTTTTAGACAGATCGCTGTATATGCGCCTCGAGGCAGTAAAGTTAGTTTGACGTTTGACATTCATTAGACATTCGGGTTTTTTGCCAATTAAACTCTTTGCAGCTTTTATGTTTTGAGCCCAAACTAACTCAGATAGACATAAATATATGCCCTTTATGTTGCACAAGGCTTCATTTCTAGGAATTAAAAAAAAAAAAAAACATTTAAATTAATTAAACAATTTAACTACATGACATTATATAAAACCAATACTAAAATGTTCGTGAAAACATACCTGTTATCGCACAAAGTTCCATTTTTGGAATTACAATTGTTTTTTTATAATAATTGTACAACTTTTAATGTATGCAATAATATAAATCCATTAAACGACAACACCATTTGATCTAAAGGTATCAAACCAACTGTAAAATATTCAGAATATTATTCCCTATAATGCACAAGTCAACAATAAAGGCATAATCTGAAGAACCAAGACTTGTGCATTATAGGGAATAATATTCTGAATATTTTATAGTTAGGTTAGTTAAATGGTTTAATTAATTTAAATGTTTTTTTTTTTAATTCCTAGAAATGAAGCCTTGTGCAACATAAAGGGCATATATTTATGTCTATCTGAGTTAGTTTGGGCTCAAAACATAAAGCTGCAAAGAGTTTAATTGGCAAAAAACTTGAATGTCTAATGAATGTCAAACGTCAAACCAACTTTACCGCCGTAAATGAGGCGCATATACAGCGATCTGTCTAAAACTATCGACTTAGATCTTGGGATTTAAGAATCGATATCGACTCGTTAAAATTAATAATTTTAGTACGATTACATGCACAGTTACACCCTTTATAACTTATATTATAAAACCCTTACAGATACTAAGATTTAAGTATGAATTTAGAAAGAAAACTTACCTCTTTACTCTCTGCCATCATCCAATTCCAATTCTCCCCGGCTTTCTGTCTCGTCAGGAGAAGGCCAACAACAGCCAATCAACAGCCAGACGACGAGCAGCCAATCAATACAGGATTTGGCCAGCAGCCAATAGCATTTGTTAACACAGCAAGCATACGTTGGGCCCCGCCCCCTGACTGTCAAAACTTCCTGTGCGTGAAGGGTTCAGCTCGCGCGTGTTTAGCTCTGCGCGCGTGCAGAAATTACTCGTGCGTGTTTAGATCTGCGCGCGCGTGCGGGTTCTGCTCACAGTTTTGTTATTTGTCCTTGCAGCGTGCTGATGTGTGTACACAATCATATTTTTTGTGCTCGAGTTTGGAATTTGCCATTTCTTTAGGTTTACATTTTACGTGCAAGCTTTGTCACTGTGTGCACAGTACTGTAATTTGCTTGCGCGCTGTGTTCATGCGCTTGTGCTGTTTTGTCCAACTTTTGACGCCATAGACTGAGGGAACTGAAAATTTCTCCTGCATCTAAAAGGAAAGAGGCATTTAGTACTTAACAGATGTTGGAAACACGGATGATTCATTGGTTAAAGAGCTCTCAATGTTAAAATCTTAGATCTGGACCAAATCAACAAGGTATTGTGATTACAGCAGAGACCTTCACCCTGATCCAGGTCAATTCCCTCAGGGCTGGTCCTCTGACAGGAAGTCCAAAAATCGGGGGTGAGTTTCCAATTCAAAAGCACACAATAGCAACAATGCATGTGTGTTGTGCACTGTCTCCCCCTCTTTCCTCTCTTCTTCTTCCTTAAACAAACATCCTTCCTGTGGAAGATTATTTCAGATCAAGTCAGCATTTCCACATAAAGTACATTTACATACTGTATTCTAGCACCGCATTGGGCACACTATCCACTGCACAGACTCATTAAGTGCTAAAGTGGAGCGACTTGGCCGAAGCGGGAGCCACGGATCAATGCTGACCTGTTCTAATTGAGGCACGCTCATTATGGGAAGGGTATTAAAAAGGACAAGAAGAGATTAGTGGAAATGTAACGATTCGTTGCAGCTGCAGCGTGGGTAAACAATGGCTGATGCAGAGCTGTAAACCTAAATGACTTTCTCATCATCGACCTCGCAGATTAACTGAACATATTGGAATGGGTTGGAAGAGGTGCTGCCGCTTTCTAAAGACCAACCAAGCCATAAGCTTTGAAGTGATCACTAGCAAACAATGCCATTTAAAAGTGCAATGCCATGCAAACAATGCATCCTTCAAAGCAATTTCTAACCAAAATGGTCAAAAGCAAAGAATGCTATTTCTCCAATATAGGATATTAATGTATATGGATCACAATGAGACCAAGTCACATGTGTGTATGATGGCCGAAGGAGCTTCCTCTGGAACTTACGCGATCGGCAACCGGCCGTTTATTGTTTTATTGCAGCCGATCTCTGTTCTAGACTTGCACAAACTGCGTTGCAATGCATATCATTTTCCAAATGTCATTTATGTGAAAATATGAAGTCTGTAACTGCCCGTTAACACAGGCCAGAGACGCTGAAGACGGACGCACAGAGAAAATACTGTAGCAGGCAGATCACTCACTGTTCATGATGCACGAACTATTGGAAGAAAATCCTAAATTTTGATTTTGGGGGTTTATATGAATGTATTTCTGAAGTGAACTGACTTCACAAAAGTTTTCGATGGCATTTTTTCCCCTTCTCGTATAATCCCATTACAGCAGTGTTCAGCGCTGCTTTGTTTACAGCGTAAACCAAGGAAACGCTTTAAGCGCCACCTGCTGGAGAGAGTGAATCTGCATTTCATTCAGAGCTTCTGCTGTTTGCTTCTTTCAGGCATGTAGTATTATTTCACAAAGCTAGTCAGAACATTCAATTTTTGCTTCAAATTGGGTTATTATTAAATCAAATTATGTATATGAAATTATATAACTAAATTATATAAATATGTATATGAATTATATAACTAAAAATAACTGTAATTACAGATTTAGGATAAATAAAGATGTCAAGTCTTTATATTTTTTCTTTTTAGGAGCAATGCTCTAGCAGCAATCAACCGGCCCCATCAAAAGCTGCAGGACACCCACATTCGAAACATCAAAGAAAAAATAAACAAAATACTACCGTTCCAAATAGTCTTCTGTATGTTGCTCAAATATTTGTGTTCTGTTTTTTAGAGCTGTTCGCCGAGACAAAGAAACATTTTAGAGCTGTAACAAACAACATACCGTACACCGGGTGAAATATGTCTGAACGTTTAATTGCATTTGCGGATCATAGCGCATATGAAAAATTTTTAGATTTTTCAACTGCAGAGGCTGTGATTACACTCGGTCACGTGACGCGCGAGAGTGGAGAGGTGTGTTCTACTTGAAGATCGATTGGTGTATGACATCAAAGTATGGCGAGCGAGAGAAAGCATAAGGAGATATCCGCGCGCTCTTATGGCTCTCGCAGTACTTTGATGACACACACCCATCGGTCTAAGCAGCGCTGCTTCAAGTCGAGCGCGGGCCATCAGCAGAAAAAGAAAAGAAATAAGTAAACAGCCAAAGGACGTAACTTAGAATGGGAGATGGATTGGTTTGTGAAAGCAAAGAGAAAAGCCATAGATGAAGTCGCACAGACCCAGGCAGGTGCTGGTCATTTAAAAGCTAAATGCAGAAAATATGACGAGGCATATCTTGCTCTCGGCTTCACTCACTGTGTCTATACTGGACGCTACAGTTGACGCGTCGCGCCGCAACAGCTCTACACTGGACTACGGTTCAAAGCAACCGTTGCAAATCATTTAAACTTTGTGTCAGTACGTCATAAATAGAACAAGGCATCAGTTTAATGTCGGGTTTTGTCGCGCCGCGCTGCATACACGCGTCACTGATTATAAATGGGTCTACTGTTTTTGTGCCGCTCGCGTCCGGTGTAGACACGGTGTTTAATGTCGTTGGTGAGGAGGAAAGCCTGTGTGTGTCCTATGCCTTAGCGGACAGCATGAAACCCACAAAAAATAAATAAATAACAGTGAGAGAATAATAATAATAACAGTTATTTTCTTTATGCTATTTTTCAATGTTTCAAGTGATGCAGGTGTTTTTTTACCTTTAAATTAAAAGAACATAAATTTTTCATAATGTTTAGTGAAATTATTTGGTAGTCTGAGGGGGGCGCAACCAAAACAGTTTGAGAACCACTGGTCTAAAGTTAACAGACAGTGTTTAAAAAGTGCAGTGCACATGTTTACATATGTTTTAAAAAAAAAAAAAAAAAAAAAAATAACTATTACAGTGACTGTGAATTACCTAAAGTAGTGTGGTAAAGCAACCGATTTGTTTTTATATTTCTGCAATATTTTAGTTTGTGTGATTTGTTACTGACTTTCATATTAATTTTTACACCAGGCTTATTTAAACATAATTATTACATGCTTACGAGGTTGGAAGTTCAACAAATCAGTCAGTGTACTGTGATTGTAGTTGTTAAATAAAATTGTCATTCATATCAATTCATGCATCACCTATTCATCGTAACAAATAGGCCTGGCTTACAGAAAAGAACATTTATGTTTAATTTATCTAATAGTGTGTTGGTCATACTATACAATGATTTATAGCTTGTCTTTGTTGAATAATACAGAACATAAAGAGCTTTAAAAAAAGAATTGCATATTAAATCGCAATCGCAATATTGGTAAAAAAAAAAATTGCAATTAGATTATTTTCCAAAATCTTTCAGCCCTACCGTAAAACCAGGATATTTTTGCTTAAGGTTATCATACCGTCAAAATCTCATATCGACCCATGCCTAGTCTCTAGAATAGACATATATGGCAGAAAAAGAAAAACAAATCCCGTGTCCAGGGATTTTTTTTGCCATGCATTGGTCATAGAGCTCTTTGTGGCGTTGCCACAGATGTTGAACTAGATTTGTTGCACCAAGTTCACACGTACTCCGTCCGCGGTGCGTATACAGTATGTGTATGTGGTGTAGAAGCAGCATGGACTCATTTTGCTTTCGCACAGGATGCGTTTGCAGTCCGCTCCTGATCCGCGTCTGTTTACCACAAACACAACATTTATTCATTATTTTGATTTCAAATCCAAACGTTGTTTCTGAAAATGCTTTTTCAGCATTGTGATTCTCTTTTATCACAGTACAGTAATACAATCTTTCAAAGACATATTGACGTTTAAATTCAATAAATATAATAGGGATGCACCGATATGAAAATTTTGATAACATAAAAAATTAGCATTTATCGGCCGATACCGATATGGTGGCCGATATATCGTGCATCCCTAAAATATAACTTTGTTTAAATACCACCACGAGTGCCATCTATTATTGCCTTGTTTATCTAAAAGTGCACTTTTTCTTGTTTTAAACCTAGCCAAAAAGTCATGTGTTTTGACTGTGAAACAGTAGACTTTAATTGTATGCATTTATGGTGTAATTACAAAATTTCCGTGTCAATCCATGTTAATTTTTACCGCGAATAATGTGCTGTGCATGCAGCACAGCAGAAATAGACTCGCAGCATGACTGCTACAGAAGCACCACTCCTGGAGCGCACTGCCGGACCGCAATCGCGTGCAGTGTGAACGCTCTGATCCGTTAACATGGTCACGGACAAAATACTCACCACAGATGGAGTGCGTGAACCTGGCGTTACGTTTGTATGCCCGCCCAGTCTGTTCTGTTCTCGTGCTCCATTTAGGCGCACTGCATTCTGATTGGTTCGGATAGCATACTGTGGGGATGTCGGGGGCGCGGAAAATCATGCTATAAAGCGATTTAGAAATCGCGCAAGCTCAAATCGCGATTTTATGACGATTTCGATTAATCGCACAGCCCTAATGTTAACACATATTTGTCTTGATGTCTCTCATTGAATCAGCCTCTGAATGTTTCAGTCTCCTCGATCAATTTCTGCTCAACGCTCCAGATGTGTGCAAATACAAAAACAATGCTAATGAAACCAAGTTTTTTTTTCTCATTCTCATTCCATCTCTTTTTGCCAGATAAAGCCAAATAACAGCTGTTCTGGTTGTAAAGACTTCACTATTTCGCTTGTCAGCAGAAACACATGCTGTTGCAAAATTAGAAATGTGCAGTCAAAGAGTGAGCTTGAGAACAAAGAAGATTAATTCAAAAGCAACGGTCTGTTTTGGGCCTTGAAACTGGATGAATGTGGTCATTAATGACATTCAAACAGGGAAATGCGAGGAACTCTGCCGAAATATGTTGAGGGAAAATGTTAGCAGGCTTTCGCACCCTCCCCCAAAAACCCGCATCAGCACTTCAAACGGAATTCAATAGTGACCTACATACATAGGCGTCAAGATACTATTAAAAACAATTATTCTAGAAAAATCAACTGACCTAATCTATTTTGCACGGTTTCTCTGCCATCTTTAAATTACAAGAACTTATGCCATATGAATGAAGGAAATGTCTGTGTTTAAATCTTCATTAAAACAATCTGTCCAAACACTTCTGGTTCTCTTTCTATTGTTAAAAACACATCAGGCGCCACACATATAGAGAGGCAAATAATCTGGGCTTTTCTTTTTTTTATTATCAATGCCAATTAGAGCAGTCAATCATTTTGTTTTCCCACAGCTTCAGAAAGCTCTTATGCATAGTCACTTTTCAATTGCTTGACAGGCTCACTTCCCATGTTTGAGGGATTATAGCTACATTATCCAATCCTTCCAACCAGCTGTGGTGAAAAACAGCTGTACATTTCCAGCCAATCCTTCCATCTCCTTCAGTTCTTTCAGGTAAGAGAAGTTATCACCAGAGCCTTTGAGTTTATTCCTTTATAAAAGATCTGAATGGAGAACCCGAGGTATTGAGATTAGCAAACAAGAGTCAGAATGTTGAGATTCTGTTTGTCTGAAGCCCATGTACTCACTGGATTTGAATAGCTTAAGATACCAGCACCAACTCCAGGGCATTGGGTGTAAGAACATGATTTCAATGGAAAAACGGTATGTTCCGCATAAAGCTGATGTTAATCAATGATAATCCAGTTAGAACTGTACAGAGCTTTGATGTGTCTCTCTCTGACTTCTCCAGTTTCAGATTTCCCCCTCATGTATGGTTGCCTCAGCACAGAAATGGATCACCAAGCAATTCCGGCTTCCTCTTCTGCCACTAATTCATGACAGATTATTTAGCCAAATCAGCTATGTTTCACTAGGCATAGCTGCTTTCGAAATCTAGGCCATTTTTCAGCATGCACCCTTGCAATTCCTGAGAGAAGAAATCATGCTTATTATTGTTTCTTTCCAGACCCTGTCAGCTCAAGATTATTGAGCAAACTGATCTACAGGCATTTTTTTTCCAGACATGGCAGAGTAATAGGGATTTGCTTGTGGGGGAGGCTGGGGGTTCAAATTGGCAAGAGAAAGTGATATGACACAGCATCCAGAGAGAGGAGCTGGAGGAGGAACAATAGTGTCAAATTAATATCATGTTTATAGATTTACATTTATTTTATAAACTAAAACACAGTCTCTCTTTGCACAAGAGCAGATCAGTGTTTTGGGAATAAGATTTCTCTGGGATGTGAATGCAATTATTCAATTTTGCAGTTCTGTAAGACACTAAAGTAAACTGATGTAAATTTATCAACTTAAAGGCTGCTGTCAGCACTGACAATAGTTTTAAGGAATAGTTTTAATTTTTTTAAATAATTTTTATAAAGACAGCAGCTCAGATTGAAAACGAATGATGTATAAAATATTGATTTAGTTACTATTTTAATTATACTAGATTTTTAACTTATTTTAAATGATATTGCAGCTCTCTAGTGGGCCCTGGCCCATTTAGTGGAAAACCAGTGAGCTTACATTTACATTTACATTTAGACATCTAGCAGACGCTTTTATCCAAAGTGACTTACAAATGAGACAATGGAAGCAATCAAAATCAACAAAAGACATGATATGCAAGTCTATAACAAGTCTCAGTTAGCTTAATGCAGTAGCCTACACGTAGCAAGTTTTTTTTTTTTATCATATAATAAATAAAAAGAAAACAGATAGAATAGAAAAAGAATAGAGCAAGCAAGTGTTAAGTGTTAAGTTGAGCATAACCATAAGACTTTATATTCAGCAACTGTAATGATTTTTCACTGACTTAAGATTTCATTTCAAGATTTCCATTTACTTTTGAGAGGGGAAATCACTATTTTAAAATTCCCATTTCCTTACATATACAGGTGCATCTCAATAAATTTGAATGTCGTGGAAAAGTTCATTTATTTCATTAATTCAACACAAATTGTGAATCTCGTATATTAAATAAATTCAATGCACACAGATTGAAGTATTTTAAGTCTTTGGTTCTTTAATTGTGATTTTTTTTTTTTTGGGTTGTTTGGCTCACATTTACAAAACCCACCAATTCACTATCTCAACCAATTAGAAAATGTGACATGCCAATCAGCTAATCAACTAAAAAAAAACCTGCAACGGTTTCCTGAGCCTTCAAAACGGTCTCACAGTTTGGTCCACTAGGCTACACAATCATGGGGAAGACTGCTGATCTGACAGTTGTCCAGAAGCCAATCATTGACACCCTTCACAAGGAGGGTAAGCCACAAACATTCATTGCCAAAGAAGGTGGCTGTTCACAGATTGCTGTATCCAAGAATGTTAACAGATAGTTGAGTGGAAGGAAAAAGTGTGGAGAAAAAGATGCTCAACCAACCGAGAAAACCGCAGCCTTATTAGGATTGTCAAGCAAAATCGATTCGAAAATTTGAGTGAACTTCACAGGAAAACAAAAAAATTGGGGGACTGAGGCTGGGGTCAAGGCATCAAGAGCCACCACAACACAGACGTGTCAAGGAATTTGGCTAACGTTTGTCGTATTCCTCTTGTTAAGACACTCCTGAACTACAGACAACGTCAGAGGTGTCTTACCTGGGCTAAGGAGAAGAAGAACTGGACTGTTGCCCAGTGGTCCAAAGTCCTCTTTTCAGATGAGAACAAGTTTTGTATTTCATTTGGAAATCAAGGTCCTAGAGTCTGGAAGAAGGGCGGAGAAGCTCATAGCCCAATTTGCTTGAAGTCCAGTGTTAAGTTTCCACAGTCTGTGATGATTTGGGGTGCAATGTCATCTGCTGGTGTTGGTTCATTGTGTTTTTTGAAAACCAATGTCACTGCATCCGTTTACCAAGAAATTTTGTAGCACTCCTTCTGCTGACCAGCTTTTTGAAGGATGATTTTCATTTTCCAGGCAGATTTGGCCACCCTGCCCACACTTGACAAAGCACAAAAGTTGGTTGAAATGACCATGGTGTTGGTGTGCTTGATTGGCCTGCAAACTTGCCTGACCTGAACACCATAGAGAATCTATGGGTATTGTCAAGAGGAAAATGAGAAACAAGAGACCAAAAAATGCAGATGAGCTGAAGGCCACTGTCAAAGAAACCTGGGCTTCCATACCACCTCAGCAGTGCCACAAACTGATCACCTCCATGCCACGCTGAATCGAGGCAGTAATTAAAGCAAAAGGAGCCCCTACCAAGTATTGAGTACATGTACAGTAAATGAACATACTTTCCAGAAGGCCAACAATTCACAAAAAAAATTTTTTTTATTGGTATTATGAAGTATTCTAATTTGTCGAGATAGTGAATTGGTGGGTTGTTTTAAATGTGAGCCCCAACAAAAAAAAAAAATTCATCACAATTAAAAGAACCAAGACTTAAAACTACTTCATCTGTGTGCATTGAATTTATTTAATACACGAGTTTCACAATTTGAGTTGAATTACTGAAATAAATGAACTTTTCCACGACATTCTAATTTATTGAGATGCACCTGTACATAGACTGCTGAACTAAACAAACAAACAGCTAAGATGGTTTGCCTGTCTTAGCTGGTTTAAGACGGTCTCCCAGCCTCATTGCCTAAAAAACTGACCAAAACCCTTCTAAAACCAGCCAAAAGAGTAAAGACCATGCTGAGACACTATCTAAAACCATCATACATAGGCTAGTTTGAACTGTTTTAGCTATTTCCATGCAAAACTTGCATTTAGACAGTAGACACCCTAAACCAGGCTCTGGTTTTGTTTAGCAATATTTATATGTCACAATGACCTACTTGAATGAAAACTCTCATAGATGAGAAACTCACTGGCTCTTATTAATGGAGATTTCCCCCATACTCAGCAGCAACAGGCAAGGGCTGTTCAATTGCTCTATTCAAAGTGCCAGTAACCGGACAAATACACAAAAGAGCAGGCACACATAACGGCGTGAATAACATGATAGGGAGCTTCACTAATGAAGTGAATCATTCAGTCCGTCTTTCAATTAATAACAGCTTCGTTTTACTTCATCAGACAGATGTTTCTATGGGAACGGAATCCCTCTAACGTTAGAGAGACAAAAACAAGCGTTGCGTACACAGGTGCGAGTGAAGAAATGTGTGCGGTGTATTGTTACAATTACTTCATGAAATACTAAATTTCTACTAAAAACAAAACAAAAATGAATACATCCCCTAAGCCTCTAAACTAACACTTTACACTGTTACCACAGCGTTGTATGAATACAACTGATTAGGTTACAGCCATAACCGAACTGTAACCAAGCATCGCACCTTTACTTCGTTAACGCTCAGTGGTGCCACGCCACAACAGTTTTCGGCTTTAAACGTGTTGCCACGTCCCTGACCTACTGTAAAGCAAAACTAACCTGACATGTTTAAAACAAAATCAATTGGTTGAACACAGCACCACACCAGCTCGTATAGAGACACGCAGGGCAAAAGAAAACGCCCTGCCTTGTCTATACGTAACGTTACAACCTACACAAGCTGTAGTAGCCGATAGTAACCTATCCAACAAAAACACAATGGTAGCCGTGGAAGAATGCGACATATTTCACTTACCTTTAACTTGCGTTTCATATTCGGAAATAATCTCCTTGTCCTTTCGGAATTTAGCCGGAGACGTCATATTGCTCTAAACGAAACAAGTCCTGTCACAGCGAGAAACGCCGCAGAACAAAAGCCTCTTCGCCCGCACTTCGTCTACAGATATCCAGTGAATATGTAGGAATGGAAAGCAGTGGATGGGTATTGTCTCCTACCGATGATCAATCACGCCGCATTATTAGTTGAAGCTGCCGTTGGCTCCTATGTTGAATATGTCCGTGACAACGCGCGAGGAAATGAAGCCAAAAAGAAGAGTTTCATCCCACCGTTCACTCACACTGGATCCGCGCGACCAGACGCAGCGCCTTCAAAAGTTTCAGCCTTCTTCCGGCGAGCAGACGCGTGAGTGAGGCTACAGACGCTTCTCAGTGCTGGATGAAGGCATGGATTAGACTTCCCAACATCACACTGCGCACACACACAACACACACAGGGCAGAGAAAAGTTCACTGGATCAGATTTCTAAAGACTAGTTCCTTCCAGTAAACTTAAAAAAAATATTTTCGTTTTGTTTCAAACAGACGTTCAACCTCATCAAAGCTCCTCTTTACAGTGTTTAGTTTGAACAATGTAAACTGACGCATATTAAATAGCAAAATGTGAAGAGGAAATCTGATATTATTCTGACATCCATTTTAGTAGGCTACTGCATGATTTAAAAAAAATTGATTGATTCTTTGTCATATTTCATAACAGTAACAGATATTTCACATAACATTATGGCAGCAATTAAACTCATACTTTTAACCCAGTAATGGGCATGCTACCGTTTATGATTTTTTAATCTAAGATCGTTAAAGAAACATTCCAGTATACTGCACACATGAGAGGATTGGGTTAACGTGCACTTTAACATTGTCATATCATGTAAAGCACGTTCAAATTGAAGCCGCCAATCCTGAAGACTGCAGGGTTGTTAAGGACTTTAAATCACTAGTCCTAAATTTAAAGAGGCTATGAGCAACAAGAGGGAGTTTGTCGAGTAACGTGATGTGAAAAGCAGAGAGGCCCCTGGTGACTCTGAATAGTTCAGGCAGGGCTTTCCTTAAGGAGATTCCTGCATTTCATCCGGAGGATTGCTGCGGTTTCTCTAATGCCTAATGCACCCGTATCATATACTGTTGAACTGAATCGATCAACCACTTACCTTAAAAGGCGATTTCCATGTCTAAAATCGAGTTTCATTTAGCAGATTTCTCCCTCAAGACTTGCTGTTACGCTATTCTCTGAATTTTCCCAAACTCAAACCCCGCCTCTTTTTCATGGAAGAGAAAGAACACCCCCTCTCTTTTGTCATTGGTTACAACACACGAACACGACATGAATCTATCAACTTGCCAAAAGATACATTTCTGAGGCATTAATACTGTTTTATTTCATATGTCCATTGCATGCCGCAGATTTTAAAGGCTTGAGTGAATTAACAAACTGCCGTTTTACAGCCTTCCTTTTTACTGTTTTCCCCCCTTTTATTTTATGTCGTCGTTGTGTTCATAATAATAAGATTAATAATCATCAGAAATAACTGAATCGTGTATGAATCCTTGCGAGTCGGATCTTTTCAATGAATCAGATGAACCGGTTCACAAACCCGGTCTTAACTGAACGATTCATTCACATCACCAGTCGATCTATGGGATCAGATTCCCGCCAAATGTATTGCAGTCACAGATAAAAAAAAACAAAAAACAAAAAAAAAAAAACAGCTAAAACCAAATTTCAAACGCAAGTAAAATTATATTGCACAAAATTGAACCCCTTTGCTGTCACCACCCCCTAAAGAATAAATATTAAGTTTTCGGCATGGAGACAATAATGTGATAATAAAGTGACGTGACATGTGGCCAAGTATAGTTACCCATACTCAGAATTAGTGAATTTAACCCATCCTAAGTGCACACACACAGCAGTCCGACTCTCTAACCATTAGGCCACGACTTCTCGACTTAAATGGACATAATAACTATTTCACAAAGTTGACACATCACAGTTTACTGTTCCAGAATCAGAATGCTCAGAACTGTTATGCAATAAGATATATACGCCAACATAAAACAAAATCTTAAAATTTCGTTTAAATGTATAAAAAAATATGTTGCTGTGGTATATGATTTTAGAAACACAATGACGCTAAAGCCACAAGTCTACTAATGCTTCATTTGAAATTTCAGGACATGATCTCTAAAACTGTGAATTTTATGAAACATTTTCTAAGACCATGTCATGTGTGTTTTTAGAGAAGGCTAATAAAAGGCTAATAAAATTGATTTATGACCCCTGTAAGCTCTCCTGTAAGCTGTCTCCTCATGTCTGGCTTGGCAAACTGCCCCATTCATGATGCTGTTGTTCTCCCTCGACGAACCTTTCACACCTCCGCGATGTATGAGACATTATCCTCATTATTCCTTTATCATTATTCTTTTGTTTTATTCAGCCATTAGTAGCCTTTATTCTGGAATTACAAGGTTTGCCAAGCCACATCGCTTCAATCCCAGTATACATTTACCCAACTATTATCAAAAGTATTTCTAAAAAAATACAACAAAACATTTTCTTACGACCTTACGTGAATTATTATGACAAAATACATCATGAAGGAGAGCTGCACCTGTTCTGCAGCTGCAATTAGAGTGTAAACTGTAGCATCATGCTACATAAGACAATAAATAAGTTTTATATTCCGCTTTTACTCAAAACTCATTTTAACCACCATCGAGTGTTTGTAATAACCTCCTTTTGCGATCTCATGTGGAATTTGGTAATTTACTGTTGTTAAAATATGCTATTTATAGCCTTTTATATCGCAGCACAAATTAGCATTTCAGATGTACACATTATTTGTTATGAAAATACCCCAAATCTCAAGAAAATCACATACAAACCATATACTATCGTAATCGTGTGTTTATTATTTGGATATTTCGTGGGTACAGAGGTTTGTCTGTGTTCGCTGTGATCAGAAATCAACGCGGAAGAGTGAAGGACGCTCGTGACAGGATGAGACGGGGCTTGTTATGAGACGCAATAAGATTGACAAGGCAACGGACGAATCAGGGTTTCTGTGAGTCACAGCACGAGCACGGAAGAGTAAACACACCGAGACAGCCCAGTTATCATCAGATCGCGTAAATCAGTGGAAAATGAATAGAAATGATGATTCTGTCTGAAGAAATATGAAGTAAACATGAGTAAATATATCTATATATCTCCATTTATATGCATCTTTGGACTATAAGCCCTTATTTTTGCTGTTCAGTGAAGCTATGTGAACAAAAAATAAACCGCTGCAGACGTGACTGAATATGAATGCTTGGTGAATTTCTATTCTAAAAATGACACATACAGATTTATTATTTTGCACTCCTGACATAAATTACTAAATTACTGTCACTGCAACAATGTTTTATCAAAACAGTGGTCAAATATCGAAGCTAGAGTATTTAATATTTCTACTGATGCACAGTTTGTCCAGATTAAGTAAGAGTAACATCAATATGTAAATAGTAATAAAAAAGCTGAATTAAAAAAATTACAAATAGTAATGAAACATCAATAATCTGGGGCCATCGCCGATCTTTGACAGGGGTTAAAAATTAAAGCAAAGTTTTCAGAATAGCAAACAATGGTCACGGATCAAAAAATAATAAGTGTAAATCAAAAATGTAAAACGCATTAAAAACAATAAGCACGAATCAAGAATTTTAACACATTTAAAATCATATTGCACAAAACTGAAATATGAATGCAAAATTATCCGAATTGCACACAAAATCATGTTTTCTTTGGTTATATTTCTCAGTTTTTTGTGCTCTCAGACATTTTCTGCACATATTTTTATTTTTTGTATGCTTATGCTGTTTTTCCCTTCACTCTTTATTCCACGTTCTGCGCTTCTTCTTCCAAATGTTGCGGTTAGAGTTTCATGTAAATCAGGGCGGGCTTAAGCGTCATCATTGGTCCACTAGTTCTAGATTGACAGCTCCTCCTCTAGCCAATCAGTCGAAGAGGGGCGGTGACGTCACTCCAACACCTCATTACTGCCTATGCTAAGTGTTCTGTTTACTTGTACAGGTGAAAATGGACAACTGTCAGCTGGGAAACATTTTTCCATACAGAACACCGTTATATGTGTCTGTCTGTCACTGCTGTACACCTACCTGTTGATCTGTTAACGTAAAATAAGCCGTCCAAGCGATCTTTCGTGGTTTTATTCACCTGTATTGTGAATATGCTTGTTTGTTTTTTTTATCCGTGACTGCAATACATTTGGCAGGAATCTGATCCCATATCGGTCAAACAAGCTATGCGAACTAAGTGAAAATTATGTTTTGCTTAAAAGGAGATGAGAATTTGTACACTCGTCGGATGTGAGAAAAAATCTTTCCCTACTGTATTCCCAAGGTGTATCCCTCGATCAGAGTCCATTGGAAGCTTCTTTCACCTGGTACCTCGCCTGCAGTGCATGAATGAATTCGCTTCATGTTTTTTATTTCATGTTACGCGCTAGCTAGAGACAGACTATCCAGAAAACAAGTAAGCGCCAATTTGAACCACCCACAACTGACTGAATCTCTTGCGAATTTCTTGTGGAGATGGTTTGAACAAATTAATGGAACATGGAAAAGCTTTTTAGCCAAGAGATCTAAATGTAGCTAATAATGCATATTTTAAATGCAAATTATTTGTAAGTTTTAAATAATTGTGTGTTTAATGAGCTGAATCACTGCTGCAAACAAACTAAGCGAAAATGCATGGCATTACAATAAACACACTTAAGAAAAATATTAAATCAAAATAAACAGCTATAGGTACCGACATATGGTATTTTTGGAACATGTAATCCACCACAACGGGATGTCAGGGACCACGTTATGATAAGAGAATCACTGAACACTTTTTGAACCAGTTCTTTGAAACGACTCGTTCGAAAGAACCGACTTGCAGAAACGATTCGGACTTCCCCTCCCTAGTGGTTTTGTGGTTTGCGGAAAGGCACTGCGACCAATCAGCTAAGGAATTTGAGCTGACCAATCATGTGTGAGATATGGTAATTTGGAACCAATCAGCGTTAGAGATTGGGCTGTTTGAAAATCTTTCAGGAAGTGTTTATCCGCTTTGACGCGGACGTAAACAAACGTAGTTTAGCAATCTAAACCCCGTTGTGACTATAGAGAGATTGTACTGTAGTACAATGCGTTTCTCTGCCGCCTAGATCTAGAACGATCTGATATCCGGTAACAGGTAAGAATGGTTTTATGGCATGCTTAGTAAAATAACACTGGATCCTGTTTTAGTTAGCTAGCTAGCTCTCTAATGAGAAAGGTAACGTTAGAGCTTTTCTTAGCCTCTTCTAACAGAAGCGTAAAATGAGCTGGAATTACTGTGGATTTTCCATCCATAATGTAAAAAAAAAAAAAAAAAAAAAAAAAAAAAAATAATTTGAAGGGCCTTTCCCGTTTTGTGATCAATAGACTCTTAACTTGTAGATACTGCTAACGTAATACAGGTGCAAACAGGCTACAGCTAACTTGGCTAGCTAGACAGGTGCAGGTCGTCTGTTAAACATCTGCTGTAGCCTTCACTGTAGGTGCTGACTCTTTGTTATCATTTTAAACCAACAGGACCTGGCGTTTTGTTAGGAGCTTTACTTGAGAAGATCTCAGCTCAACAATGTCTACTTCAAATTTCAAGAATAAGTGTGTGACGCAAGTCAACTGTATATACTGTGACAGTCTGCTGTGCATGAGAGGAATGAAAGCAGTACTTTTGGCTGACACGGAAATAGAGTTGTTCTCAACCGACATACCTCCAAATAGGTGAGGTTTCCGTGATCAGATTTCACATATTGTATGTAAACTTGGTCATCATAATCTTTCTGTTGGATCCCTAATAGTCTGTGTTGTTTTCCCCATTTAGGACAGTTGATTTTGTGGCAAGCTGCTATTCCACTGAAAGCTGCAAATGCAAATTAAGAGACATTGCTTGTTTGAAATGGTAAAGTTTTTATAACTATTAGGTTTTACTCGTTTTGTTTAGGATAAAAAAATGTGTATGAAATTATAACGTTTAGTATTAACAAATATGGTAATATACAGTACCGTTCAAAACTTTAGGTCAGGAATTTACGGAAATTTAATAATTTTATTTAGCAGGGATGCATAAAATTGATCAAAAGTGACAAAGGCATGTATAATGTAATACAAAAGATTTCTATTCAAAATTAAAAAGCTGTTGCTTTAACTTTCTATTCATTAGAAAATAATGAACAAAATGTATCTCTCATGCCACAAAATTAAACAGCACAGCGGTTTTCAACATTAATAATAATAATAATACATGACCAGTTTAATTGACCAATAAAATTAGAATATTTCCTTCAGCATATTAGAATTTTTTCTGAAGGATCATGTGACACTGATGAAAATTCAGCTTTTGCCATCACAAGAACAAATTCCATTCTAAGATGCATTACAATAGAAAAAAGTTATTTTTAAAAGGTCACATTTTTACAGTTTTTCCCCCTCCTTTCACATTAAAAATATTACCAAACTTGTAGGTTGGCATCAAACTTGTTTAGGTAATGTTCAGTGCATTGTTAACACTGAGCCATTTGCTGTTCTGTTTCATTGTGTCTCACAAAGCATTTGAGTCGGGTGTTTTTGTTTGTCTCTCTGGCTCTTTCTGCACATTCAGTGGGAATGTTGTGGGATATCACGTGGTGGCCCCATGCAAGCCCTGCTTGCTGTCCTGCAACAATGGTCATTTCTGGATGTTCAACAGTGAGGCTGTGTCCACTATCAATAGACTGGATGCAACAGGTTTGGGACGTCTGATGCAAAAACACTGTCTGTGCCCTCTGCTTATGGTCAGACAGGTTTTGCATACCATTGTTTCAAAGATTATCTGCTCATAGCCATCAAAAAAAAGAAAAAAAACGAATGGAAGTACAATATACCCAATGTAAATTTTTGTCAAATGAATACTGAAATAAAAAAAAAAACAGTTCAAAGAATATCTTTTGATACAAAACCTTAAAAAGCCTTTTTTTTAATTTTGGTCTGCCACACATTTTAAAAGGTAAAAGTCTAGATTGACAAACTAATGCATTTCGGTAATTGAGCCTTCCTCAGAGTGGGCCAGCCTGTCACCCTTTGAGGAAGTCTTAATTGCCAAAATGCATTAGAGTGCCAGTGTTGACTTTAAACTTTTTTTGTTTCTAGAAGATGTGCCTTGCATTATAATTGTATCATTACTGTTTGAAACCCAGCTAAAAACCACCTTATGTTTTTCACAACAAAAGATGCTGCCAAATGATCTTTTAACTGAAACTTCAGTTATTGTTTGGTATAAATTAGGAGTGAGTTCTTGTGTAGTAAAATGAAATGAAGCTTACTACACACACTATTGTTAAAAAGTTTGGGGTCAGTGATAGTTTTTTTTTTTCTTCAGCAAGGATGCATTAAATTGATCAAAAATGCCAGTAAACAAAATAATTGTTTAAAATAAATGCTGTACTTTGCTGTAAAAAAAAAATAATTTCAGTATTTCAGACATTAGTTAATAAATGTTCTTTCATAGGGCAGAACTTGCTGCTGTGGGGAGATCTTCCAGAACTGGAGGGCAGTGATGACGAGAGTCTGGACTTTCTCTCAGAAGAAGAGTACCTCAGATAGAAACACACACATCCAAAGGAAGTAGACTCTGACGGTAGCGAACTAGTTTACTTTCACTCACACAAGTCTCCGTTTA
Organism: Sinocyclocheilus anophthalmus; assembly: GCA_018155175.1. Classification (NCBI taxonomy): domain Eukaryota; kingdom Metazoa; phylum Chordata; class Actinopteri; order Cypriniformes; family Cyprinidae; genus Sinocyclocheilus; species Sinocyclocheilus anophthalmus. Next base: position 921,461 of record JADLZN010006938.1, on the reverse strand, counting down.
AAGCACATTGTCTTGTCTTTAGCTGACTGGGAATAGGCAAAAGAAAAAAAAGGTCTTAATCATCCCAGCTTGATTTATATGCATTTTCTTTTTGCATCTCAGATTAGTTTCAGTATGTCAGAGTGCCACTACCAAAGAGATGTTTCTGTTTTCTTTGCTTTACGGTTGCAGTAGCGCAAAACATGATGATTGGTTTTAAAGATTTAGGATGTTATCCTCATATGTCTTTATACGACATTCACAAATGGATCAGACTGTTTAAGAAGATTAACAGTAGTGTTACTTTGAGGTGTTAATACAGGTTATTCACTCCGGTACTAATGCAGTTTTTGGTTGGCAACCAGATAGATAGATACAATCTTGCAAAATAAAATGCTGGTTCCACAAGTCAATGTGCTTTTATAGGAAGGAAATGACTGACATTTACCATGTTTTAATGGTTTACCAGTATATTTGTCCATTTCAATTGAATGTCACGTAAATTCCCCTGAAGATGGATATCAAGTGGTATATTTATTCTAAACAAGGTTCATCTGTGCATAATATTTTTTGTGTTTAGATTTTGCTCTTTAAAAAACTTTTTTTTTTTTAATTCTTTTTTTTTTTTACAGCTTTGACATTTGAAGTGGCACAAAATGACTTGGCAGCTTTGAGTAGAGTATTTAGGTCTCAGCTCGGTGACATTTGGCATTTCAGCAACTTTAATTTAACATTATGGTACTTTGCTTGGCACACTTTTCAATTAATGCTGTTTCATGAGATCGTAGTTAAACATTTGTACTTTCTGTACTCCAGTTAAGTTTCACTGTTTGTCACCAGGGCAATCATGAAAACGACAGAAATATATCTGCACTTAATAGTAAATAAATTCTTCATTACACTGTGTGACAAACTGGACAAAGCATTTTTAAGCGTTCTGATTTTTTTTCTCATGGAGGTAACAAAATGATTTGCATCCTCTTCCATTTCTTTTGTTTTATAAAGACATGATATAGTCATTCAGTAGCAGTTTTTCCACAATCCTGTTTACCATTTCACTGTGTTTAATATTATAAGTCACAGATCATTTTATAATTATATATATAATATTATATTATTATAAATTAAGTCCTATATGCCCCACTGTAAAAGTCTTTGTGCAAAATTTACGCTATGTTGCATTTTCAGTAAAAATAACAGCAACAAGTGTAAACAACCACTATTGAGACAGCTTTCAGGTGTAGCAATTTTAGGGGTTGGCTCTGTTATGCCTTGACGCGAACTTTAGTATGCATCTATGACCAAAATGAAACAGCGAAAAAAAATTAGCATTTTAACTTATTAACAGAGGATTTATTTGATTATGTTTTGATGTATTTATACAGACATGATACTGTATTTATACTGACGTGATTTCATTTGCGCCATGTGAGGATGATGAAAAAAAAGCATTTGTATACAGTACTTTTGATCTGCACTGACAATATGTTGTTGGTTTAAACTTTGGGTTATTTTGTATGATGAATGTCTTGATATTAAATTTTTAATGTGGATTTACCTGTGTACGTTTCCTTTATTCACCAAAGTTCAAAACTGTCATTTTTAACTGTTTTAAACATTAATCTTTTTGTTGCATCCAACATTGCATGGCAGATCAAAACCTACACAACTGTTTATAAGTTTGTTTGGGGTTTTTTCTTTGAACAAAAATACAACAAAAACAGTAATATTGTGAAATATGATTACAATTAAAAATAGCTATATGTGGTTGGTAATCTATTAAATAGTCCTTGGTATGGGGTTCTGTGATCGAAGTTGAATTTTCAGCATCATTACTCCAGTCTTCAGTGTCACATGATCCTTCAGAAATCATTCTAATATGCTGATTTGCTGCTCAAGAAACAACCTATTATTATGTTGGAAGCAGTTGTACTGTTTAATATTTCTGTGGAAAGTGTGATACGTTTGTTACTAATTAAGCAAAAAAAATATTATACCTTTATTTCAACCACTATATTTATTTCGATGTATATAGAGCAGATTGTCACAACCAGATGAGAAGAGCAATTGTCAGAATAGTGACAAAAACTCTAGCTACAATGCTGACAGATGCAGAGCTGATTTGCTGAAATGGCAGGAACTTTGAAGCAATCTCCAGTATTTCTCTGATTCACCTCAGAGAGTGGCTAGACGGAATAAAAAAGCCAACAGTAAGTGAGACCCACAATTCACTAGAAACCAGCGAAAGCAACATACACACATCCAGGGAACACCTACATCATAATCTGGGGTTTCGTTTTTTTAGCAAGGAGAACTTGAAAAGGTTTTTTTTTTTTTTTTTTTGCATGAAGGTTAACAGAACCAAAACAGTCAAATGACTGTGCATATAGTACAACTATTCATTTTCCAGCAGAACTATGACACAAAGCAGCAAGTATGAAATAATAACCCTTATTTAAATCCAAATAAAATCCTGTATGACCCGAACATTGCAGTTCACAGATATTCTCCAATAAATGTAGGCTAATTTATTGATGTCTGGAAGTTTAAATGAATAAATAAATCAAAAATTCAAGGTGGGATATTTTCTTAAAGTTTGTGGAACAGATTTGGAGAAATTCAACATTACATCACTCTCATTTTGACGGCACCCATTCACTACAGAGGATCCACTGGTGAGCAAGTGATGTCATGCTACATTTCTCAAAATTTGTTCCGATGAAAAAGCAAACTCATCTACATCTTGGATGGCTTAAGCGTGGGTATATTTTCAGCAAATTTAAAGTTTTGGGTAAACTATTCCTTTAATAAGTTTAACCATCATATAAATAATAATTGATCTGTCTTCCGTCATATCAGGCCAAAATCCATGCCCATTATCTCAAGTGAGCAAATATGATTGCCCATAAAAGGAAGATGTTTAAATAATTCTTGGAATCAAACAAATGCTATTTTAGCAGCCCAAAACTACATCCACAAATACAGTTATTTTCCACTTGAGAATAAACTCATTTTTCTCTGGAAAATGCTGACTTACTTTGGCTGTGATAAGTTGCAATAACTTTTCAGACACAGCTTGAACAACACCTATCAGTATTTCAGGCCTATCTATCAAAACAACCTTTGTCTTTATAAACACACCTCTGCACCTCAATAAATAAATCATTTGTCAGAACGCTTGTCCCTAATCCAGCTGCTCTTTGTATGTGTGCACACCTCCTGACAAACACAACTGAGAACATATAATGAGGCCATACAAAATGTTTAGTCCTGCCACTTTCAGCAACATGCTAATGGTTCAAATCACATGTTGTCAAAGATGAGACTGGCTTGTGTGCTGAATCTAAATTGACATTTTAGTGGACTTTTTGAAGGCTCTTTTAAGAACTGTTCACTGAAAGGTTCATTGGGGAATCAAAATGGCACAGTTACAGTATATAATTGGTGTGAAGAACATTTTTATAATCTAAAATACTTTTTCCACTGCAATGGAGAGATGCCAATAAAAACCTTTATAAAAATGTAAGGTGCGGTTCTACCACATAATTTGTCCTGTTTTAGGTCGCTGACTGGTATATTGGTAACAAAGGCTCATTTATTTTAAGTTTTAGTGAATAAGTTGCAAATTTGTTTGAATTTTTACAAACTCATTTGTATGTTTTTGTACGATCTGCTCATGCCCCTCCATGGATTATACCTTTATGGAGACATTTGACCTATAATGTGTTTTTGTATGATTCGGATTGTACAGATTCATATGAAATTGCACATTGTGCAATACTTACACCTGTTCATGAGACTGGGTTGAACGTGTCAAAACAAAAATAAGCGATAAACAATTTTTCTTATAACATTTCCAAAGAGTTATGAAAAAGTGTGGTACCATTATGTACTTCAATACACATCTGCATCTAAAGTTAGTACACTAAACACTCAGTTATGTATATGAACAAAAACTTTATTTATTTTTATTTGTTTTTACAAAATGATAAAGATGGGATCTACAACTGCACAATCACAATGAGGACTGCCAAAGCAGACAGCTCAAGGCATACCTGATCGAACTTATGAAGAAAAGTAAACACTGGCCTTTATCCCAGGTATATTTGTTTAAACATGCAAATAGAGATTCAGCAACCATGGCTAATTTAGCATGCAGTGTCACCTCAACATTTAGGCTACAATCAGAATACCTACTAAATCATTTTATACAGGGTGTGTGAAATTATGGGGGTTGGTTTGGGCGCCACTGACCGGGTCTACTATTGTCACTCACTGACAAGGCCTGTCAATCTTCAAGAATGTCTCGAGTCTCGAGTCACCTTAAGAATAGGGGGCCTGAAAAGGTCTGTCAATGGTTGTGAGAAATGGCTGATTTTGAATGGAGTGTTGTCCACATCAGGAATGTCTGTGAAAGGTCAAAACTGATTAAATACGTGTATAGAGCAGAGAACAGTGCGTAGTAGAGCTCACTGGCAGATAAAGGTGTGACTATTCAAGTGTTAAATGGGCTACTCAAAAGCAGTGTTGGGAAGGTTACTTTGGAAATGTAATAGGTTACAGATTACAAGTTACCCATATTTAAAATGTAATAAGTAGTGTAACTGTTTCAATTACTTTATTAAAGTAATGTAACTAAGACATCCGATTAGGCTACTTTTTTTATTTGGCTACTTTTCTAAATTTCAAATGAACGTTTTCAATTGTTAATCATTTTGAAACATTTAAACAGGCAGGGTTAACCTTACAGTATAGTGCCCAACACTGATTACTGTCAAACTTTCAAAATCCTTTCAAAATCCTTCTCCACTTGAATTAAGATTATTGATTATAATCATTTAATTTTAAAGCACAGCAACCACAAAATCAGACTTTAGCACCTCTTTTTATTTTGAGACCGTTCTGAGATTAAATGCAGTTTTAAAATAATTAATAACAAGATATAGTTTAATAGCTTTGATACTGTTTTTGAAATTAAATATTTGCATAGTTATGACAGGAAACATTGGCATCTAACAATGCTTCGGAAAAAACAGCTAATAAAATAAAGCATATACATAAACCCAAAAAAGGAAATAAAACAGTTATCGAACAAGCATGTGTCCTACTCTGTGTCCTAAACTCCTGAAACACTGGTTTATCATATTTTAAAGCAGTCAATGCAATTTATGAAAGAAATCATTCACATCTGTTATGTGTCGGAAACATCAGATGTAACCTCCTTTGTAATCGTTAATATTTTCAGAAGTAACGGTAATTTAATTTAATTTAACAGATTACAGTTACATTTATTTGTAATTAAATTACATATTTCTGTTACATGTAACTAGTTACTCCCCAACACTGATCAAATAAAAAAGTCAATTTAAATACTCAAATGCATATTTTTTTTAAAAAGCAGAGTTTAATTTAGTTAAACCCTGTTATGGTGTGACTACTACATTATTAAAAATAATACAGTTTACACCTATATAAGGAATTTGCACCTACTATATAATGGCCATATCAACCTCAATAGTTCAGCTATGTTAAGTACAATTGGAAAATAAAATATAGCCTAAAATGTATTCTGAAATACAACAACACAGGGACTTTCGTTGACCATGTATGCCTTGTGTTTCAAGAAAGTTTCAAAAAAGTGTTACAACCAGTGTTGGGGAAAGTTACTTTTAAAAGTAATGCATTACAATATTGCATTACTCCATAAAAAAGTAACTAATTACGGTACTTAGTTACTATTTATGGAAAGTAATGCGTTATGTTACTTTTGCGTTACTTTTTAAATCTGGACAGGGCTTGCTTGTTTGTTTTTAAAATAAAAAAGTTCCATTTTTGGCAAATATAAAAGCCTTTTCACACCAAAAGTGAAATGAATAAGCCTCAGGCTGAAGGGAAAGTAAATTTAAGTCCATAGAGTAGAATGCAGAAGAAGAAATTTCAACACACTTCAGCAATAAAAAAAGACACACAAATGTTTGTCTAGAGTCATTTTTGCTTATTAGTACGGTTGAACTGGATCATCGAAGGTCAGAAGCAAAGACATTGGTTAATAGAATGGGATTAAATACATAAAGGATATTTGTGTTGTTTAACATTTAATTATTGCAGGTTTGCGTCATATTCTGAGTTGCATTATTTTTATTCATTTGGAGGAATACTGAATCTGTGGTTTTTTTTTTGTGAGTGAGATTTAATGCATATTCATAGTTATTTTAGAACTACAGTAACATCTTCTGATTTCTCTCAACATGGGGACAGGAGAGCTGTCAATCAATAAATTGGGAGGAAAAAAAAGTAACTTGCGTTACTTATTTGAAAAAGTAACTCCGATATTCTCTTGTAAATTAAAAAGCAATGCGTTACTTTACTAGTTACTTGAAAAAAGTAATCTGATTACGTACTCGCGTTACTTGTAGTGAGTTACCCCCAACACTGCTTACACTCCTTTACGTCAGGATGGATTTTAGAGCGCCATTTTGAACGCAACGTCCAAACGAAGGGCTATCACGATTTGCTTTGGCTTCTTTAGGTGAGCTGGACAATTTGGAAAAAGTAACGCAGTTACTTAATGTGAACTTATATTGGGCGTAAACAACATGTTTTTGATTCAAACAGAGCCATCATCAAGCGCTCAGATCAGTTTGAACTAATTTAGGGGGGAACAAAACAAATAATAAAAACAGCAACAAACTGACAACTTAAATAGGCATATGTTTTTGTTATAGGCAATTCCAACACAAAACGTTTGTTATTGGTAGATTATTAACATGGAAAAAGTTGTCCTAAAGATGGCAAGGGATGCAAATATTACACGTAAATATTAGTAGGCCTAAATGTGAGATATGGTATTTTTGTCGTACACTGGAGATTATGGTCATGCTGTCCTGTGACATGATGTGGATTTAATCAGGTCAGTAGACGTTTTTGTGCTGTTTATTGTAATATGAGTGTATTTTTATACACAAATGTAAACACGGGCTTTGTCTGGAGAGTAATTTTAGCAGTGCCTGTACATAGTATACACGGTAAATGGCGCCATCTGCCGGTTATTCATAACATGCAGTTTTGTCTTCACCAAGATTGCTTTAATGCTTTGTCCAACCTGGAGGACAGATGAATAATTTGAGTTTATGATGTTACTATTATAAACAGTATTTTGATTGAACTGATTCTTCAGTGGAACACAAAATGATATATTGTGCTAAATATTATGGAATGAAAGCCTCAGTGACCATTCACTTGCTCATGTTTGTTGACGTTTGTGACTTGCATAATTTTGTTGACGAATGTGAATGGCTGACCTCTCTTTTAATGTTCCAAAAAGAAAACCCTACAGGTTTGAATGAGTAAACTTGACAGATTAGAATTTTTTGGGGTGAATTGTTGCAGTTGGGCACTGGCCACAAGAAGGCGCCATAATACAAGGATTCAGAAAAAAAAAAGCTTAGTAGCCATCGATCTTCTAGTACGTTTTTGTCGTCGTAGATCAGAATTCAGGAACGTTTGGTTTGCAGCACGTTCCAGATTCACTTTGTTGCAGGCTTTGTAGAATTTATGATAATATGAGATTATTTTTGTTATGTATTTGAGCAGTTTGAATGCCCCTACATATTTTCCACACTTTCTTAGACTCCAGATATTGTACAGGTGATCAGCAAAATGATCATGTATCTGGTATTTGTAAATTTAATTGGGACTGAACGATTATAAAATATATTTTAGCCTACTCTACGTGATATTCAGTGCGCTTCTTGAAATACACAACCCAATTACAATAAGAAAAGGCTGGAGTATCTTTGCATGAGCTGTTTGATTTTACTGCGTTTTTGAAGGCTGTAATTAATTTTCCGAAGGGACATGACATCTGTTCAGATGAATAACTGTCCATCTTTTGCTTACAAATCCCCATTTAAATCAGTGAAATGCCACTCAATCGTTGTGTATATGAGAACGATAATTTGAAGTTAAATCTGTAAATATTTAATTGTATTGTGTCGCATTGTCCTTTTTCCCCCCCTGAAATGCAATATCTTAATTTTAAACATGCGAATCGCTATTTATGTAGTAGAAATTTGTATTTCGCTTTTAATAAGACTTTCGTGTACAGTTGATCGTGCTAAAATGAATATACTTTGTACTGTATAACCCTGAGCATTACAGTGACTCTAAATAGTTTAGTAATTTTGTGCAGGAATGATATATAGATATATAAATATATAAAAAAGTGGTCTTTATACCAAGTCACTGGAGTATTTGCTGGGACTCACTTTCACTGTGCCCCCTTCAGCCTCTCCAATGTCTGTATTAACCATGATAAAAAAAAGCATATCAATGTTATGATTCTTTGTATTGATCAGCTTGATTATACAGATTTTCTTGTGAACCTCAATCATTATGTATTCAGTAAATTGAATTATTCTTCCTCATCAAGTGCCATGGGAATATTTAAAGAACCTGATCCAAATTCTGATCTTATTGATCCAAAATGATCAACACAATGTTTGAACAGCAGCAGCAGTGGATGCAGATGGAACCTAAATAAATGTCACTGTATTTCTGATGGTCTTCTGTTTTAACATTTTATTCTGCTCCCTAAGAATAATGTAATGCTAATCTCAGCAGATGCTCTCCTTTATCTAAACAAACCTTTAATACTGCAGCACCGTTTTGTAGTTAAAGGGCTAATAGGAGGTAGGGGGTTTGGTTTCTTGTGAAGGGGGTTGAGTCTGTCGGTCATGTCTGTGCATTTGAATACATGTATCATGAATATGCATCTCTTAACCTAGAGCATTAGAGCTGTGGTTGGTCAGTGGATCAGTCTGATTAATGCAAGTTTTGCCTAATATATGTATGACTTCAACTTCTGAGCTCTTCTCCAATACCACAGATATAATTTTTGTCTATACATTAGAATAGCTCTTTAGATGTTCAAAGTTAAGTGATAAAATGTGATTAAAACTACAGCTATTTCAGCTTTCATAAATTAGTTATACTATTTTTGTTTATTCATTCATTTTTTTTTATTGTTTGTTTTCAAAGGCAGGACTTTTAATTAATTTACTTTTCAGCCTGAGTAAAATGAACAGGACAAGATCTTACTCATAGCACAATTAAGTCTAATTTGAACGCAGCAGTATATAGTTAACCTTCAGAAAATTTCCACAGGGCTTTCATTAGTTGAAAAGTATTAAATCCATTTTCATAAATGTATTACTCTCTTCAAAGAGGGTAAAATAATTCTTTGCTAATCACAATGTAATAAAACTTGTCATATTTTGTTGTACATTTGGTATTTCCATTTCTGATTCCCAATAGTCTGAGTCAGGCCAAATGTACTGAAATGTGCAGCGTTCACATCTGTTTTCAAGCCTTCAGAGTTAAAGGCCAAAAAAAACAAAACATATAAATATACATATTTTCAGTGAATGTCTACTCTGCATTCCCCAGTTTTAATTGAATATGTGGCTAAAGTTATATACTAAAACCTTCATTTAAAAGCAAATTAATGTAAATTTCACAAGGACAGCGGAGGTGGCAAAGTGATTTTTTTTTTGCTAATTTGCAAAGGTACTTAATATTGAGACCTTCAATTTTAGATTACCTCAAATGGTATAAAATGAGATATGCATAATTTGCCTTTTTTTAGGAAATTACATATTAAGCTTTGAAATGCTTTGATTGCAATGGTACATTTGCATTGCAATATGTCAGCATTGTTGCAGTCTATTCAATATATTTTAATTGTAGCAAAGGTTGTTTGTTGTTTTAGAGTGGGATTGCGATTTGAAAATGCAGAGGGAAAAAATGTCAAGATTTTCCGTCCCTGACAAATGCACTCTCGACAGTGATTGGCCATTTATATGTTCCTCCTGTCTGTTGAATTGTTTTGAAGTTTGTGTGTTCCCCTTTAAGAAGGGGGCTCTTTGCAGCTGAAGAATTTGCTCTCCTGTCGCTGTGAATGGGGCCCGGGCAGGAGCTTAGCGAGGGGCCCAATGTTTTGTTCTGTTACACTTCAATAGGGCGTCAAGCAGGGTTTGGGCCTGACAGCCTGTGGATTAAAGGCTCTTACCAGAATCTGTTCGCCCCACCCCCTGACCCGCGCACTCCAACAATAGCCTGAAAGAAACACATTCTTAACTCTTCAAGTACTAAGTTGTAATTTGCAGGTGGCTATAGCCTACCAAGTCCCTCTAGTCCGAGACGATAAGGGTTATGGAGAAAAAAAGGAGGGGGAAGAGGGTGTTAGTCATAGCCCACCTCCTTTTTTGCCCCACTTTAGCCTTCGTATACGTTTAAAAATATAAATTCATTTCTCGTCAATCTGAAAATCAAACTAGAACATCTTGAAGTGCGTCCTTGGACGCTAGACTTGAATTCAGAAAGGTACATTGTGTTCTTCTAATCCCTGCTATCTTTCCAAATTGTAAAAGATACACTGGATGTCAACAGTTTGGGGTTAGCAAAGCAGCCGTTGTTAACAATAGCCAGATGCCTGTTCCGAGCAAACAGCGATGCTCCCAGGGGCTGTAGCGATGACAAACATTTGTTGTTGCCTTCTGTTTTGACAGCACTTCCGAACCCTGGAGCCAGGAAGAAACAGACTTTTGTTTGCAAAATATTTGACACTAGAGATCTAGATGGTAATAAAACCAAGCGTAAAATAGAAAGAAAGAAAAAAAAAACCCTTATTTTAGTTACTATTCGTATTCAATAAGAATTTTTAAGGTTCAAATGTGTTTAATCTAGATGGACCACTAGGTGGAGCTATTTGAAAGTTCCTCAGCAGGAACAGAAGTGCACAGGTGATGGGTTTGTGAAGTTTATGTAAGACTTTTATTTAGATTTTCTGGGTTCTTCTAAGTGAACTTTTTTATCTAAATGTTTACATGTTGGTTCAACATGCAGCGTGGAAGTTGGAAGATAAAAGCAGTCCTCAATCATTCATCATGTCAGCTAAAGTCGTAATAAACACGACTAAAAATTACCTAAACAATAGCTCTTTTTGGTCACGTCAATCAGAGTATTTTTCCAGTGTGCTGAAATAATGCTCCTCAGAGTATTGCTGTCCAGAAGCTCTCTCGTGGTCCAGCGGAGAGGAGTCAGCTAGGTCAAGCCTTGCTCATCCTTATAGTCCCGGCCGGGTGTGTAACACCAGACTACATCTGGCCAATAATTCAGAGTGTCAGAGTTCACATCGCGTACTCGCGCGCACACACACTGTGGGCTGATTCACAACCCTGCCACTCTTTCTTTGTGGTCAGATGATCGGTTTGATCACCCTTATTTAAAAAGTTTTACACTGAATGCTCTGTTCATTCATTTCCATATCTTCTATAGCCTCGGTTTCGAATGGTCCGGGTCCAGGCCTGAAGGGACCCAAGCAAAATGTTTTTATTTATGGGGAAAATGGCATTGCTGACATTGCGTATTAGCTCTAAGTGCGTGCGTGGTCAATGGTGTTTTTGAAAACTTCTCCTTAAAGTGGCAACCTTTCAAGAGCAGCCGCCTTTTCCCCTCCCTTTTCCTGTCACCAGTAACAGAACACAGATGTGACACGGAGTAGCAATTCCACCTCTATTTGTTTTAAACATTATTTAAAATGTTTGCAGTCCTGAAAAGGGCTAGGGAGGGAGAGATGGGCTGTGCACACGTACATGTATGTGAGAAAGAAAAGGGGAGAGAGAAAGAGGGAAGGTAAAGTGTGTTTATGGACCCCTGGCTAGACCAGGTACAGCTAGTGACAGATATGTAAACAGCTCGAGCACGCTAGACACATACTGTGAAAATAAAGTAAAGCAGCCAGATTTTAAATGTCTTCTGTTTACTTTGGGATGTTTCCTAAAACTGTTGAACTGCTAGTTAATTTTCTCGTATACATCCTTTACACCTGCACAGTATGTATTACAATGTTGAGCTTGTTATGAGACGGCCAGTTTATTTTTTTTATTAGTGCCTGGTGTGGTCATTATTGGTTTCTGTTTAATAATACTAATAATACAATAAAATACTATTTTTATAGTAGTTAATAATAAATGTATTATTATAAATAAATAATAAAAACATTGTATTGTAATAATGTTATTATTATTATTTATAGAAAATGTACTTAGTCATAATAGTTTATGAATAATAGTACTGTTACTAATACTAATACTATTAATAATAATTTCTTATGCTGTGTCATTGGAGAATAAGAATATATTTTTTAAAGCATAGTTATTATTGTAAGAAATAATAATAAAGCTAATATTATTAGTACAATATTTATAAATGTGCAAATTAGAGTTTAATGCAGGGTTTATATACCAATGTAACACTTGAGACTTTCCTTCTCATAAAAACGTTTTGAAATAATTTTTGACTTGCTGATCACTTTTTCTTTTCTTTTTTTTTGCGGGGTATTTTGGACCATAAATGTGAAGCTCAGTACACATCAAGGTGCTCTCGAAGGCATTTTACAAACAGCCGACTGTAACCTTCAAAGAATGAAAGAAAGAATCCAGGCTGCAGTGAAATCTAATCCAGCCACAGCTATAGCTACATGTTTCCCTGCCCCCCTGCTGAACTCTGACCTCTGACTTTGTCTGGGTCATCTAACCTTGCTTGAGTTATAGACAGAACACATCTTGCCTCATTCTGGTTGACTCTCTCTCTTATCTGTCCAGTGTGTCTCCATTGGGCTGGCAGGAGGAGAAGGGGGGGAAAAAAATCAACGGATTGGGGACCTTACTTGCTCACAGCAGAAATGTCAGCGAGACATTAAACAGTGAAAAGCTGTGTGTGCTTTCATAGTACAACCTGTCTGTTTTCCCCCCTATTTTTTTTCCAACCCCGCATATCATCAGTCTTTCACTGAGCCTTTCACTCTATGATCAGTATGTCCTGGTCATTTTCCAGGCTGTTTGTTGAAGTTATGACTAGAATGGGTGCTGTGAACCAGTAACACAGTCAATATTAATATTGAGCCCTCAGAGCCCATTTTATTTTATTTTATTTTATTATGCATGACTATAAGGTAGAAATAATGATCAAATAATTCCGTTTAAAGATGAAATAGCACTAGCATCATTCAGATCTATTTAATTTAAATAAATTGTATTTTATTTTATTGTTTTACATAAATATAAAGTAAATAAAAAAGTCCTTATGAAGACTAACATCACAAAATGGAACCGCAAAAAGCATTTAAACAAGTTTCCCAAATACTTTTTCCATTCCCCATTAGAGGAAAAACAGGTAGCCAGGTGTCAGTTTTTGCTATGAATTAACCTACGAATCCCTTACTTATAACGGTCTCTGCTTAGTAAGATGGGTTACGATTATTTTAACATTGAACAAGTGACACACTTCACCTTTAAGTTTAGTTTTTTTGGCTTAAAGGTGTGATCGAAATCTAAAGCTGACGTACTTGGCTTTTTGTCAAAGATAACCACACTCTGTCTTTGCCAGCTATGATTCGCAGTTAGCATGAAATTTCTACTTGCGTTTATAGTGATTACAACTGGTTGCGTTTGATTAGGGGCTGCTATAATTGGCTGACATTAGATTTGTGGCCGCGTGCTGCTGCTCAGCGGGTGGTCCTGGCATGGACTGCCATTGTTAGGATAGAGGCAGCCATTATGTACGTAAGTGGTGATCAGGAAGTCCTTTTGCCCAAAGCAACGGCTCTGCGGCGCTCCCCTCTAGAGACCAAAAACAACAAACTTGCCAGACAAACACAAACACACAGGCCAAGCTTAGGCATGTACCTGCAGTCCTCCCCCTCTCTTTCCATCCTAACTATAACCTCGCCTTAATTGAACGTGATTCATGATCCTCCCTTCTTTTCCCCCCGACGAAGTGCTTTTGTATGCATCCTTTAGTTCCAGGGCCAAAAGGCCCTTTAGTGCCCTTCAGGCATTTCTTATTAGTGTTGTAACATTATACCTTCCTTCTCCCACCCTCCTTCTCTCTGCAGACTCAAAACAGCTTTGAAACTCATCCTGGACTGGTTCTTTAACAGCACCTGAGGGCGGGAGACAGCAGGTTATGTGTCCAGGTCTTTCTCGCACACCTTCCTCGACCCCATCACTCCCACCTGAGAAGGTAAAGGCCCTTTGTCACTGAAGTGTACACAAGCAGCCCTTGTTTATTTTATTGAATGTTTATTTCATTTTTTAACGTGCCACTCAAGGCTTCGAGGAGACGCGTGTGTACCTTTCCTCAACCTGTGTAAACACAGCATATTTCGCCACTCGTTTCCCGCTGTAAAAAGTTTATATCTGTAATCTGTTAAGTCAGATATTTTAAACAACATCTCGCTGTGTTTATAAATGCTGCCGGGCAGCTGTAATGAATTTACGGTAATGCAGGTTTTTTTTTTTTGTCTTCACTATCACTTCAAACCTTTTGTGGATGGGCCAAGCGAAAATCCTGTAAGATTATTTAGGTTTGAAATGAAAACAAAACCAAACGACTGAAATAGAAAATGTTGGTGTGACAGACAAAAACAACATGAGCGCAAACACTTCTGTGTGTAGGATGAAGACAAACAAGTGGTGGAAGTGTGTAAATCTGCACTCATACTAGTGAGGTGAATGATGAAGGATGAACACACTGTTATAGATTATTATGACACCGGCAAAGTCGTTTTTCATGGTGAAATATACACTGCCGATGATTTAGAATTTTTTTTTTGGCGCTCATGAAAAGTGTGTATTTATTCTGTTGGATTTTCATTTGTCAGTGTGTGTAACTGAAATAACACTTTAAGTTGCATTAACAGACTTCCTGTGCAAATTATTCCTCAATTATCATTAAATGTTTGATAGAGTCTGGGGTGTTTTCACAGATAAAAAGAATAAATGCTATTGAGGTTCAGTGGGAGGCTTCTTTGGTTAGTTTTAATCACTTATCATTTCTCTGTGTCATTTGTCACGTATCACAAGAGAAAAGAAGAATGGGATCAGGCTGGAGTGAAGTTGCTGTATGTTCGATTACTTCTCTACTGATGAAACACACTTATCCTGCATTTACTGACCATGTTGTGATGAATGAATAGCTAAGCATATAGTACAAATGACAACTATTGCTTTAGGAGGTGACATATTATAGGCTGCCCAAAGTTAAAGTGTTAAACAACAGAAATAATTATTTCTGAACTTTTTTTAACATATTAAGTTGTTGCTCTAAGGCGCTGGGAGAGGGACGTTATCGGTGGCGCCACGACCAGGTGCTAAGGATAATTGCTGGAACCATCAGTACCGGAATCTCTCTCAGCAAGCACCAGCAGCCAGTACAGCACACAATCACATTTGTTAAGGCGGGAGAGAAACCACAAAGGAGCAGGAACTCAGCGGGGGGACTTCTAACAACAGCTTGAGACTGGCAGCTAAAGGTTGACCTGGGAAGGCAGCTCAGATTTCCAGAAACCATCGCCACGACCACACTTAGGCCTGACATGGTCCTATTTTCAGAATCATCAAGGCAGGTGGTTCTACTGGAATTGACTGTGCCCTGGGAAGACCGGATGGAAGAGGCATTTGAACGGAAGAGAGCCAAGTATGAGGAGTTGACAGGTGAATGCCGTAACAGGGGATGGAAGACCCGCTGCCTCCCCATTGAGGTTGGCTGCTGAGGGTTTGCCGGCCAGTCATTGTGCAGGGCCCTCAAGCTCTTGGGAATCAGGGGACTGCACAAGAATAAAGCCATCAGGAACATCACGGATGCCGCGGAGAAGGCATCAAGATGGCTGTGGATCAAAAAGGGCGATCCGTGGACTACACAAGCTACCTAGACACAAGTCGGGGACTGATCACCCCTGGCTGGGTCGCCTGGGCGAGGGTGTATGATGTTGAAAGACCCGAAACACCCGATGACCCCAGGTAAACATCACTGATGATGTGTCTAGGGTGCACCTGGATGGTGTATGTCAAATTATACACCCCTGTCCATGTTTATCCATGTTTCAAAAGAAATCAATGTGACTGGGAATTTTGCACATTGACCTACAGAAAGCTGCTTAGTTGGAAAGAGATTCAAACATCAGTACTCTATTGACAATAGATAATGGATAATGGCGGGTCCTTAAAAAGTCTTAAAAAGTCTTACATTTAGTTGTATTAAATTTAAGGCCATACAAAGTCTTAAATTGTAGAAGAAAGTCTTAATTATGATTTCAAGTAGTGTTAAATTTGGGGACGGAAAGACCAAAATTGCGATATAGTTTAATGTCACGATTAAACTTCAAAATGCTATGATTTCATTACATAAACATGAGCGCTGCACGTCGGTCTGGGCGTTGTGTATGCTTTAGCGGGAAACAGATATATTTCTGCCTTTCCGAAAGCGCCACCTGCTGGCAGATAATTAATGTTCATTTTCAATAAGCCTGTTGTTTTTTCAGACCAATGTGAAAATCAACCCATATTTTTTCTTTACAAACAAGCAGAGCTGTAAATGTGAACTGGTGGATCGATAAAAAGATAATGCATTATAAAAATCTAAACAGTAAAATGTATTTATGTTATTTAATTAACATAATAATTTATTGATGATAATGATTTAATTTAGTATAATTAATACTTTTGACTCATCCGTTTTCTTAAAAATAGTTTAAAGGCTGAAATGTGAAATGTATCATTTTATAAAACTTTTTGTTTTTGTGAAAACTTGGATCTGAACTGTAAATCATGCTTTTTACAGTCATTTTACAGTTTAATATGTATTTAAGTAAACGTTCCCTACCCCGCTTACATGGTATTAATTTTATTTGTGCAGGTCTTAAAAAAGTCTTAAAGTCTTACATTTGAGCTCAAAAATCCTGCAGAAACCCTGGAAGACGACTGTGTGAAATTAAAGTTTGGTTACATCCTGTCTACTACTATACCTACATGTATGCATGCAAGAATAAAAAGGACATTTGATGGAGTAAATTTAGTTATAAATTTCTTTTTTTATCGACTTATGAACTTGTGAACATATAAATAATAGCTTGGTCATCTCTTTTAATTTTTTTAGATCATAAGAAGCTGCCTTAGGTTTTAGACACAGGAATTGTGACAGTGACAGACACCCACACACCCACAAAGAGCGTGTTAGATGTATCTAAACATTGATAAACTCTTGGTTAGTCTTGGGCGTTGTACTGTCATACACCTCTATATCAGCTTGGCATTTTCTTGACAAGCTAATATCTATATAGAACATTTGTCAGTTCACATCATTCTCTGATAGTGTCATTGCATTATAAACCATTCATTTGTCAATGTGATCAAACAATTGTCAACCTCGTGAAGCTCCTGCGTGATGTCACGTTCTATCCAGCGCTGCGTTTCTCGATAACGATTGATCTTAGCGCTTAAGAGCGTTTTCTACGAGCCATTTTACGATCATTCGTTATTGTTTCACGTGTGTTTCCCAAAAATGCACTTAACACAATCGCACATAGCCGTGCTTTAAGTGCTACTTAGGAGTCACTATCCGTTTGTCAAGTGCTGAAATGTCACCTTATAGAATGGCTCGTAATTGGAGTACACACCGTAATTGAAATGTTAACCTAATGCGCGTTCAGGAACAACTCGGATAGTATAACTATATTTTATATTATATTATATTATATTATAGTTATACGTATAATATTATACTTTACATAATAATATATAATATACTTCATATAAAAAATATATTATAGTATATAATATCTATATAGAGATGTTATTTCCGGGTCCAATACATGGCTGGTTTTCGTGAACATCAAAGTCATTGACAGATTTTTTTTTTCAGTCTTTGAAGCATATTTCCTACATTAATTATTTTATTAATTTTTTGTTCAGTCATTTAATTTAGATGTGTATTTAAATTTTTCTGCCCTTTTTAATTATTTCATTATTTATAAATTGCACAATATACATTATACATTGTACACTTGATATACATTTTACTTGAATAAAGTTAAAGGTGTAATCTGCCAATTGTCCTGCAGGTGACCGCATAAATCTTTCTTCTTACGATGCACTTAGGGCTTTACGATTACTCCAGAGCACTCGTAGATCCACGATAATTTTCAAGTGCTACTTAAGTTAAGATGCTTTTGGGAAACAGACTTCAAACAAAAGGGGTAGGATATCTCAGCGGTAACGGCTTTCAGGAGGCAACATGGCTGCCCGAGCGAACAAAAAGACACATATGTAAGCATTTTTTGGCATTAATAAAGACTTTAACGAAAAAGTAATCATTTGTTTTGTTACATTTAATCGTGAGTTCATATTTACGGTCATGTTACTCAAAGAAATGTTTGCAAAAAAAAAAATAAAAAATCGCTAAAGTTTGCTAATGTTACACCATTACTGACTGCACTATAGTGCCACAACATATTTTCGTGTCTGATCAGGGCGATAACCACCGTAGAACCATGAGGGGGGTAGTCCCATAATTAGAATAAATCGCTAAACCTTTTCCAAAATGCCAATCGAGAGCAAAGAGAGAGAGAGATGAGAGCGAGAGAGAGGAGAGAGAAAGAGCTTGCGGGTATGCACGTCTGTGCGTTTCTCTTTTTAAGAGTGAGTTTACTTAAAAAAACAGCAATTTTATCATCTTGTTGCTGGAAAATATAATGTAGAGATTCAGTATTTAAACTGTTATTAATAAAAGTCGTGGGGCAGCGTTGATAAGTTTCTTTTCTTCTGGATGTGTGAGCTGCGTAATCTCCTATATTTACTATTATATCTATATATATATTTATATATATATATATATATATATATATAATATGTGTTGGTATGTGTGTGGTGTGTCAGTAAGCAGCAAGTAATTATAGAATGGTAATTAAAGCTCTAATGCACACAGCACACCGGTATAGGTATGTGTAGGTAGGACTCGACGATGTATGATGACGGGACGGCTATATAGTGGTTGTCCAATTCTTAGGGGAATATTTTCACCCATACCCCTTGACACTCTGTGTCAAGGGACAAGGGGAAGGGGTAGGTGAAGGGGTAGGGGAAGGGGACGGGAAGGGGTATAAAATAGAAATTGGGATGGGCCTAAGATCAGTCGTACAATCGTTTTTACGAACTTCTTAGGCTTATGAAGCTTTTGGGAAACGCAGCTCAGAACAATCACAAGTTCCATCAGAGCGACACAAAGAATGGTGGACGTGCGGCTAAGGAGGGAGTTGTTCTTCATATTCCCTCAGATGTGAGGGGCCGTATATTAAGGCAGTCAAATTGTAGTGTGTGGATGATTGGTGGCAAGAACCTGGACAGGGAAGATTGCTTGTGAGAGTAGCCTCGCATTAAGCCTGTCAATGTACGAACAGTTCACAGGAGAGAGCTATAATTAAGCCTCCCTCATCCAGGAGAGGCTCTCCATTATATTCAAATTAAGCATGAGTGATTTTGATCAATGTATTCTGAAGGTATATGTGTGTTGATAGCCTTGGAGAGGCATGGGATTTCATCTCACCGTGTCAGACAAACAGAAGAAAGAGAGAGAGGGTGACAGAAACAGACATTTTTTTAAAAGATTCAAGACACAGTTCCTTTTGTTTGGATTATGATCGTATTGTCTCGTAAAGTTGTGGAAAATGTCAGATCGCCTGTCCTCATATCCGTCTACGAGTGTGTGTTCCTGTGCCTCAAGCCGACTGATTTGTTGCCGTCACCGAGAGTGATAAAGCGATTCCTCTTCCTGAGTGCTCACGACCACATCTTCTGAGAACAGTTTGTTCATTTCAATAGCTTGGGGACGTAAAAAGAGCAGGCGAAGTGGCAAAGTTCCTCCCATAAATCTCAGCTGAAATATGACTTCTCCAGCCTTTTCCTCACAACTCGAGGGTGGAGGCATGCTTGAACCTGACATTAAATGCCCCTCTCGTCTAAATGAGCGCAAGACTGATAGCGGAAAAGTTACACTTCCAGAGCAACAGATAGTGACCAGAAGTGTGCGAGCTTTAAACAAGCTGTATGAATTGTGTTCAAGTCCTTACTGGTTTATCTGTCCAGGAGAGCTATAAAGAACAAGAAACAGACTCTGAGGCAATAAATTTGACTATTATTTGTTGGCCAGAGCGAGTATAACATATCTTTGTTTAATATGTGAGTGCATGGGAGTCACTTTTACATAAAAGTGCTGGAGGGAGAGAACAGACGTGCAGGGTGTGATTTCACAAAGTGGCTAAACTTATGAATTAATTGGGTTATACACAATTAATTTAAAATGATCTCGCAGTGTTTTGATAATAAAGCAATAGTCACTAAATAAATAGTCTGTCTAGTAAGGTATTTGCTCAAGTCACAAATAAAATGTAAGCAATATTATGATTAGAAATGGCCGCATTGTACATCAACATCCCACTGTGTTCTCATTAACTTCTGATTTGAGAACGAGAGTAATTTTTAAGCTTGTGACGTATTTCGTTTGAAAACTTAATCTGCTGTCGATTTTGGGTTTTTTAGATCAGTGGATAAATGCATGGATCAGTAATTAAGTATTCAATATTTATATTAAATATAGGAGGAAGTCTCTTATGTTCACCAAGGCTGCATTTATTTGATCAAAAATATAGTACAAACAGTAATTGTCACGGATTGTGATATTGTTAAATATTGTAAACAATCTAAAATAAATTTGAAATTTTAAAATGTCATTTATTTCTGTGATGCCAAAGATGAATTTTCAGCAGCTATACATAATCACAGGATCTTTCAAAAATAATTCTGATATGCTAATTTGGTGATTAAGAAACATTTCTTAATGTTTCAATGTTGAAAACGGTTGTGCTGCTTAATATTTTTTGTGGAAACTGTGCTACATAATTTTTTAGGATTCTTATTCTATTCTATTCTGATAAATATAAATTCTTTGATAAAAAGAAACAGCATTTACTTAGAAGTCTTTTTTACCATTATATCTTTACCATAATTGTTGATAAAAATTCATAAAAAAATAATTATTGCTCAATCAATCAATCAATCAATCAATCTGAACCCAAACTTTTGAATGTAATGGCTTGTTGGTCCAGTGGAAATATTTTTGTGTTGAGTTTGAGGGGTTCCAGGATCTAATTCAACATAATTTAAGTTAATCTCATAATGTATTATTTAATAACCTTGGAGTGGGGTAACATTTGTTTGCATTTTGTTGTGTGTTTTTCAACAGAACAGATAGCTGTGCAAAGGTCTGAAGACATCTCAAAAACCTTTAAAACACATCTTGTTTCCTTGTGTTCTGCACCTTTTTCTTTTTTCCTTTTCCCATCTAGCACAAGTATGTGTCTTATGATCAGGATCAAGTGAACCTGAAAACACCCTAAATATTCAGAGCTCACTTAAGACAGACTAAATGACTAGTTGTTCAGGAAACTCAACAACTGTTTAATTTTGAATATATGTTGTTTTACACATCCCTAACATATCCTCAGTATGTGCATATGCAAGTGAACCACTGAGAGAGAGAGACAGGTAAAGAAAAAATGAGCGTTAGAGACAGAAAGCGAGAGATTGCTATTTATCTACACTGAAAAAGAATCCACCGTCTTAGGTTTCTGTAGGAACACAGTGCTTTTGTGTTGCACGGCTGGCTCTCGCCAACACTAGCGTCTTACAGGCTGGCGAATTAAATGCGCTGGCTCCCTCCAACCTCGCTTTCCTCTCACACTAATCTTGCCGTATTACCTTCCAGGATCGCCGTGCTGTTTTAATATCTGTCACTACCTTCCTGGATTTTACGACTGTGCTTCCTCCCCTTTCATTTGTCCTCTTTTTGTTTGACTAGCCTGTCTCACCCTTTTGTATAATTCTGTCTTTGTTTGATGGGAGAAATGAGAGTGATTTCAGGTCTGCTCTCTGCTCTATCTCCGGCTGTTTTTCTCGTCTGTGCCCAAGCTGTCGCTTGGAGAATGCACCAGCTCTTTCGCCGACAAGTTGGTGTAAACACTCTGATTGCAGCGCTAACCAGTCTCGTGGAGCGCTGCACCTGTGTTTCATTGGTAACGGCCTAGCAACAGGTTCGTCATTACAATGGAGGTAATCTATTAGCCTTAATGAGGCCTGGTGGAGAGACGCATTGATTTTTGCTGAATGCCTGTGATTACCATCCCACTCAGAGAGAACGTAATGCCTCCAGCCAACAGTAATGCTAGAAACAACCACCTCAGTCCTGCTAGGGTCATGAAGACATTCATTATAAACACATGGACTGTTTGGACAAATGGGAGCATAATTCAGTTTTTCAAACGTAGCATTACTGTTATTTAAACAATAAGCTGCTGTTTCGCTCATTGCAGTGAATGATTACATTTAGACCGTGTCCTGTATACGTTAATATATGACATTGCTCCATGACAGGCGGCATTCAAAAAGTGTCCAAAACATTCGGTATGCTGCTGACATTTCATGAAGGCCTTTTCTTGTTTTTGTTTTTTTTGCACTATATGTACTTGTATATTTCAAAGCTCCTATCTTGTCATGAATCAAAGCTTTGCCTTGTTATTATTGTAAAACCTGAAAGGCCGGAGCAGAACTAATTCGATATGCCCTTGTTAGTGAAGGCCGTCAAATAGAGTGTTTGTACCTTGAAAAAGCTTCATGGAATTGCGTTCCACTATTTAAGCTGGGCTCTTGCCATTTTGATGTTTGCTTTTATGTCCCGGGCATATTATTTTGTTATTATTATCCGAATCAAGACACACAAATTGAATATTGTATTTAAAAGTCAATTTCATTGAGGAGATTACGCAAATCAGCCTTATTCTTTGCAGTCTCGCCTGCCTCCACCTTGATGCATCTCTTAATTTACACTGGTTTACTCTATTAATTTGCCCGAGCCTTGCCGGGGATCTTTTCATGTTTTGCTCCCAGTTTGCATTCCTTCCTTTTGCATGGTTATGGCATTTGTGTTTGTTCTCTTGCAGCCCACCGTTCTGAAAATCAACCCTTAAAAGCAATTACCTGCCGACATTTAATGTGCTCAAGCAAGGTGAATTTAATTTCGCCCTGACTGACTGAAAACCCTGAGATGGCAGCTGCCTTTTTCGGCATCGCAATAAAAGCCCTGTGTACTGTAACGAGAGTGAAAAGCGTGAAGTATTCCTAGTGTGTTATTGGTCATTTTTATGGTGTTTAGCCATTTTTGTCCTAAACTGCAAATCCTTATGTGGAATTTCCTTTATTGGTCTCACGAAGGTCAGCCAAAGATCTCTGCGTCGGGGAAACTATCAAAGCCTGGGGTAATAGCCCTCCTGACCAGGAGAAAAGAGAAACCCCTGATTGCTCAACATTTTACAGAGCACATGTTTGTCATTAACACGTCCTACTATGGTAGTTACAGATGTGATTAAAACAACCTGGGAGACAGGTGGGTCCTGGAGCCCCTGATTTGCAGGCTCTTTGTTCTGGGCCTGCTCACATTCTGTGACCACTTGGGTTTTTTGAGGGGGGTTGTTGCGCTTGGGTTTGGGTTGGGTGGAAGCACAAAGCTGCATTTTTCCCCTGTTGAGGCCCACTCATCAATTTTAGCCCTGACCTTTGGGTATTTATTTTTTCCCTTGCTCTTTCTTTTTTTTCTTCTCTGTTTTCATCCGTTCCTTGGAACTTGGTGGTATTTCATTTTGGAGGTCAGGAAGTCTCATACGGTGAGTGGAGTGAGTTGTCTGGGACTGAAGACACACTTTTAACGTGGCTCAGCGAGCGAGCGAATGAGTGAGATCCATGGAATGCAAATGAACAGGAATTTAAACAATGATATTTTGAAAATGATTTGGAGAGCTGGGCTGTAACCTCAGAGGTTTGTTTTATGCTGTACAAACTGACTTATACACAGCTAGACAAAAACAGAAATTATTTAGCCATCATTTGCCACACACAATCTTCCTTCCAACACCTCTTATCAGGCCTCTAATGTATCTAAAAACACCACAACACAAAGTGTTTTCTGCTTGCAAATCATCTACAGAACGGGCTTGTGCTCTATTCAGAATTGATCTGAGAAAGCAGCTGTATTTGAAATTAGGTATTCAGGAAAGGAAAGGACGTGACGTGTGGCCAAGTATGGTGTCCCATACTCGGAATTTGTGCTCTGCATTTAACCCATACAAGTGCACACACTCACAGCAGTGAGTAGTGAACACACACACACCATGAACACACACCCGGAGCAGTGGGCAGCCATTGCTGCAGCACCCAGGGAGCAGTTGGGGGTTCGGTGCCCTTGGTCAGTGGTCTCACCTCAGTCGTGGTATTGAGAGTGGAAGAGAGCGCTTTACATTCACTCCCCCCACCTACAATCCCTGCCAGTACCAAGACTCGAACCTGCGACCTTGGGGTCACAAGTCCGACTCTAACCATTAGCCAACAACTATCAGATTTGGCCAGATTTGCAATTCAGATTTGAATGCAAAATCAGAATAAGTACATTGAAATTCAATTATATATTCAATTTCATCTTTCAATTTCAAATTGAAATGACAATTATATTCTCAATTTTATCTTGACAAACTTTGTAGTTTAAATAAAAGTTATAATTATTCTAATATTAATGATATTGTTATAATTAAAATTTAATATTCATTGTTTATTATTTTTGAAAATAGAACACCGTAAAAAATTTTGATGCTGTAAAGTAAGATTAATTTAAAAACAATGATGATAAAACAAATTAATTGGAGTGTTTACCAGAAAAAAATTATATCTACTTCTATTTCAGAATTTTTTCTACTTCAGAACTTCAAGTTCAATTCAAGTGACTGCTTGCCTTTTCTTTGTAATTGTTAATGACATTTTCTAGCAGTTTCTGAGTGAAAATAATTTCTACACCATTTTTTTCAGTGAAACGTTTGTCCAGATGAAGTTTCAATTTTGAGTTGTTAGTGATTATAAAAGTTTACAGACAGGTTTCGATTTAACAAAATGAATATAGTACTTAATAAAGAATCTTTGGTGACCAGGTGAACGAAAACCAATTCCCATTTTCCAGAATTAATTACCTGTGTTGAATTTCTTTGAATTGCAGTTTTCAGTAAATGTCCTCCTCCTGTCATTCAAGTTCAAATCCAATAAGGTGTGGCCAATTCATTTCAAATTCACACTGATGAACTGAAAGGGTGACAAGTTTTTAATTTAGATTTTTTCCCCCCACACAACCCTGTGGCAGAAGTAAGCATAAGGAGTCTATGCTCGCTTTCAGAGTGATGTGTTTATAGTAAGCAGCTTTTGAGGGGAATCGTGTCCTTTTAAGGTCATTCTCCATGCTTTGAAAATATGCACTAATGCGATGGCATCTCTCTAGCCTTTTCTCTCACTCTATTGCTCTCTCGCTCCAATCCCGGTGATGAGGTACCAACGAGGGCTGCCAGTGTCAGGACGGTCCACCATCCTGTGACTCATCCACTTGTAATCTCTCATGAAAGTGCCTTTTAAAGTGTTCGCATGAGTACGTGTGTGTTTTTGAAACCCTCAAAGGCCTCTGACAGAGGTTTGTTTTTACTTCGGACATGTAAAAGCCTCACTCACGAGTGTTTAGGTTAGAGCGCTGCTGTCTGCGGCCCTCGGTCCACTTACAGCATGCTGTCCCGGAGTGTGTTTAAGAGGAGTTATCTGCATCGAACATATACAAACACGCATACAGACACACCGCAACAATCTTAATGTGACTAATGCATCGGTTTTGCTATCAGACAAGAGCTTGAAAGCGCTCAAGGCATCTTGTGTGGTTGCATAAGGACCATTTGTGCTCAAAGTAGACACAGCTCCAATGTGGATGAAATGAAAATGGTTAGCCTGTAGTCGTTTAAAAAATAGTTTAAACCTAAAACGATTCTGTTTGGTGTAGTTTGGCAGAATGTAATTGTTCAAATCCTGTAAGCTTGACATTCTAACCTTGACATTACAAGACGAGTGGCAACTCCGTAAGGTTTTTCTGAAGTTATGTCCAAGTGTTAAAAAAAGACGCAAGGAGAAAATGTCATATTTCAAAGCTATTAATATGTGCATAGCAGGACAGGGAATGTATTAAGTCATGTTCCTTATTAAACCTCACTAATGCCACATTATGTAGCATGTCATCAATTAAAATCAATCATTGGAGCTGGGGCATCATGAATTAAAGATGCTCTGAAGGTGGACAGCACATGTCTGGATGATTGGTGTGGGCTTTGTTCTCGTGTGCTCTGGCTGGATCAGTGACCATAGTTCATTTGATCTGAGGTCGGTGTAGTCTCAGTATGATATTGCACATATTTTTGAAGATTTTTGTAAGATCTGAATGTAGCTTGTAGCTTATTCATATCAGTCATTTTGTCTACAAGTATGATATCACAAGTTGATGGGTTGGGTGGTTGGAATGACTAGTCATTTTTAACTGACTAACTTAACTGTTTGTTTGTTTATTTATTAATTATTGTTATTATAAAAAAATTTAATTTAGGATTTTTTAGCCAACAATAACACCAAACAGTGTATTTTTTTTTAACAAACTTAGTTGTGGTTTTATGAGCCTGTACCAAACAGTTCAGATGTCCATTAACGCGCATTGACTTCTGGGATTTACTTTAAAAATAAATGACTTTTTGTCCTTAAACATATTCATTTGAATGAAAACAGGTGGCTTGTTAAACTTGATAAATCTTTGTGAGAGAATTCGGACTCGTCTGCTTATATGGTACAAAAGTAAAAGTAGACTTTTGTGTATAAAAACACATTAGCAAATTAAAATAATGAGTAAAAAGGCAATTTATTTATAACATAATCTAATGCGGTCATCTGTGTTTTCCTTTATAAAGATTTACTCTGGTAACCATGGTGTCTGCCAAAACACCATAGACACTAATGTGATTGTTGCTATTAATACAACTCTGGTAACTAGCTATTAGCCACCACTGTCTTAAAAAATGTTTGTATGATATGTAAAATATGTTTGAAAAGGAATTAAACAATTGATTTCATTGTAAATCATAGATATTGGTCATTTTAACTACTCTTTTACCGTTAATGGATGCAACCGTTTGCTTTCCAAACTTTTCCAACTTTTTAGTATTTAGGTGATCTGATCTGTCCAGCAAGCTCTCTAAAACTATATTACATTGAAAATTAAATATGCTGCTTTTAGGGTCATGTCCACCAGACATTGATCTGATGTGTTTAAAATGAGTTATATGTGTCATTCTTGTGTCTATAAACAGCTATATGCAGCTCAAAAATATGGAAATTATATATAAATTATTATAACTACAGTATATTTAACAAAAAATCTGAAGTCTGATAATTTTATGAAGTCTAAAAAATTGTATGCACATTTGGTGTTGAAGGTTTTCTATAAAAGTCCTTTAGAGGTGCATCTTCTCAGAACTGTTACTTTTCACAGTCAGCATGATATTGAATTGAACCCCTTTAAAGAACCCTCGCTAAAACATTGCTAGTCACTATCACTATCTGTCATCGACACATTTAAAGGTAGTTTATATGTAAAATCGAGAGGTAAACTAGCTTATGGGGTTTTTGGGCAGATCTTCTTCTGTGTGTGTGGCTTTGATTAGACACACACGGTGAGGCCCCTAATCTGCCATTCATCTGCACAGGAATTTCTCAGTTTCGGAGGGGCCTCTGAGAAAACTCTCAACGCAAACAAACAAAATATCAGCTTACCCTGCCTCGCAATATCCCCTCTTCAATCTGGGGACGCTGAAGCAACACGCTGTTTATTGTTTCAGAGTAAACTCCACTGTTGCATTGCTGCCTTCCTAATTAGATTTTACCTGCCTTGTTTTTCTTTTTCCCCACCCTGGCTTTTTATTCTTTACTCCTAAAAAGGTGATGTTTTTGTGGACCACTGTAAACCACAGGGTGTTTGGAGGTACGAGATTTCCGAGAAGAGAACTCTGATGGGAATGCGACAGACATCTGAGAGTTGACTCATTTATTGTTCTGTAGAATATGTTTACGATATTAAAAACTAAAGTGAGATAAAAGCTTCCGATGCTAGAGTTGGGGTAATGTCTGCAATGTCTTTCTTGGGTTTCTCCTCCTCACTTTTTCAAACACACTCCGCCGTACCTCCAGGGATAACCGGAGTGTTTCTTTGTGGTTTGATTTGCCCCAGTGTGGCCATGAGAATGCAGGCACTCCACAGTAAACCCCCAGGGTTGCCACCAGGCAGATCCACCTCTTCTCACTCACCTGAGGGGCCTGTCACCCTTTCCTGAGGGTTGCGATGCACCTCTCTTTATAGACACTAGGGTGAGGTATATTATCAGGGGGAACCTGTCTACTCCCTGAACGTAGGGCTCGCGCCTCGCTTGTGCGCACAGAGCTCACTTTGGAGTCTTTCGGCAATGACCGTCTGATGTCGATCGCCTTGGGAAATTTTAGTGTTGTCAGTCACTATGTATCCTTTCATCGACTTTCCCGAGCCACGTTCTGTCATTTTTATTTTTTACCTGCACCCAAATGTCGCAGAGTGCTAAAAAAAGTGTCATAAAAAGTAGATAAAATTAAAACTTTTACAAATTTAAACATAAACACGCATCTTCTAGAACTTTAAGAAGCCTTGAAGTGCCTCGGGATGAATTCTCCCAGGTACCTTGAACTCCTGAAGAGGTTTTCAAGTGTGCGTTTATACGCTTGTCTCCTTTGTTTACTATGTTTGCGCTTCTTTTAATTTTCTCTGTTTTGGAAAAAGTAGACGGCTTGTCACTAGGCTCGCTGACCTCACCCCATCACCCGTAAAGTCCTCTTATGGTATTGTATATGTAGCAATGGCACTTTGTTTTCTTTCATAGACTTCATGCCTTACATGGAGGCACACAGTGACTCCAGTCAGCGTTGGGTATCACAGAGGTACTTTTGCATTGTGTATCAGCTAGAATAAACTGTAGGAGGCACACCGGGGTCAGAGCTTCGCTATCAAATCCTTGGATACTTTGGATAGGATGTCAGCGCTCTTTCAAACACGACATGTCAGTGTTTAGAAATGAAAAGTACACCACAATAAAAGGGGGAAACCTAACCCGTGCCCTGATGCACATTTATCGGCTCACTTCAAAGTGCACTTGTCGTTCACTGTCTAAAACAGGGCAATTTCTCTCTCCATCTTTGTCAAATAGTTGTGCCCCTTGTGGAGCAAAAAAAGTACAGACAGTATATTGAAAAAAGAGGGGATAGAAAATGGATTTTCTTTTACTCCCCCCTCCTCTGTTAACTCCACCCACCCTTGCCCCCTGATCTCTTCACACACTCATGGGGAATGTTTGGAGGCCCTGTTCATATTTTGTTTGCACAATGCATTCCTGCAGGCTCTTTATTTATGTCAATCTCCCCTTTGATCAGGGTCCGCTTACCCACTCGGTTCCTGTGAGTGAAAGAACCCACCTGTGAGGCAGCAGCCAGGGCTCTGGATTCTTGGGAAAGTTTACCGTCAATTAATAATATGGCTAAATTATTTCTTCACATGGCAAACTACTTATGTAAGGTGATCCTGGGTGGCTGATTCCCTGACATCTGGGATGGATATTCTGCACAGATGGTTCTACCTGCTCCGGGAGTCTCTTTTCATTCTGTTTTCCCTCCGTTCTTTGTTTCTCGCTTGCATTTTTTTTTTTGCGGGGGTGAAAGGTAGGCCACGGTTGAATGCTTGGGCAGAGTAATACAAACAGTAGGGAAGTGAAGGGGGCTGTTTTTCTATTTTTTATTGTTTAGTTTACACACAGATGAGATGCACTAGTGCAGGGGTTTTCAAACTTTTTCATGCTAAAGACTCTCAGATATGACTACCTTGTTAAAGAAAGAAAGAAAGAAAGAGAAGAAAAAATTTAAAAAGTGCTTCTCGATTAATTCAGAATTTATTATATTACCAATGATCTTGAACTTGGAACACTTGACTTTAAATTTCACACAGTATACCCACACACACACACACACGCACACAAATTATTATTATTGATTTATTTATTTACTTTTACAAGTCACATATATATATTTATATGTTCTGTATGTGAAGCGCTTTTTACAATAAATGCAAGTAAATCCAAAGTAACATTATGAAAAAAGCAGTGAAATATGTATAATGTATATGATAGTCCTAAAAACAAATTGTGTGAAATATTTATTGTTTTTCTCGAATTTTCTAATACCCCTTCATGACCCTGAAAGGGTCCATGGGCCCCAAAATTAAAACACCAGTGCATGTACATACAAAAATCGCCTCAATCTAAGGGAATGAGACAAAAAGTTTTGAATTTAATTCTGCTTTCGTTTTATTTTATCTGGTTTTGACTTGTGCGTCAAGATCGTTGTGTCCTGAAATTATAGGTAGGCCTACATTTAATGAATTACAAATCAAACTTTCTTCCCCCGAGCAGCAGGACCAAGAGACCAATCAGATTGTCTTTTGTTTAAGTAACTTCAATATCTCAAGACTTTCTCATCCCAAGTTTTTTTCTTCAACTTGATTAACCTCTCTAATCAGGTAATGTGTTTTTTTTGTCTATTGCTGGTTTAGCATGTGATTATCAGGGTTTTTATTTTATTTATTTTATTTTTTTTAAACTTTAAATAGATCTACTTGGTTTTAGACACTGCTGAGGGCCTGTCCTGCTATCTGTGTCTGCAGTGAGACAGGAGCTCCGGACACGTTCTCATACAGAAGCCCATCCCTCGCATCCCGCCCTCAGCTATCCCAGAACCCCCTCAGGAGCGGTGGACTCACAAGTACCCCATATCCAAATAATTAATCCAAAGCAATTACTCACTGCCTTCATCCGTCTCTTAGCCTGCTAACAAAACATTTCTACGTATGTCCTCATCAGTTAACTTTAATTACGCCGACGACAATTTATCAGCCTCGCATTAATGAAACATGCTGCACCAAGATACTCACAAAAATGTCCTATTTTCCCTTTTTTTTGTGTAATGGAGGAAAAAAATAATAATTAAGAAACCCAACAGTGAGGAGCCTCATGAGAGAGCCAGCAGGAGTTTAAAGATATCACTTTTTTTCTCTATTTTGTTCTAATCAGGGAACATAGTTACCGTCACCAACGTGTCTCCTTTATTCAGCACAAGTGAAAACAAGCACATGAGACACTTTACTTTTTTTTGCTAAATTTGGCATAGTTTCGTAATGCTGTTTTTTTTTTTTTTTTTTACCTGGACGTTGAAGATAATGTCAAATCTGAATTTCTTTTATTTCTACAACAATAATATGAGTTTTGTTGTTGAATGCAGTGGGAGAACTTGACATGCACTCATTGTGTTAGGTTAAAATGAGATTTTTGATTCCTAAGGCAGCTGTAATGTGTAGAATATTTTTTATATAAAACTGACAAAAATTAAATATGAATTACAGAGAAAGCGATTGAGAGATTGGTGATAACATGTATTTAAAGGTAAAAAATGTAAAAAAAAAAAGAAAAATACATTTTACAATATGCATTTATTTGCAAAACTGAAGACTAATCACATTCCTTATGCAAGTATTACAATTATGTCATTGCTTTTGGCAAATATTTTAACAATCTAAGTCAATAGGAAATTCTTAGATTTACATGCCCACTTCAGAATTCTGTGTTACCTATATCTAAAATAACATTGCAAGTTATTTGATATGGAACATTTTTACATCAGCAGACCTGACCAGGCCAAACTAAGATCACTGATAGTAAGAAAGGACTTCGTAAATGACTTTAATCTGAAAAATAGCATATCTGCCACATATAATAGCTAGTTTTGATCAGTTTTCTTTTTAAATGTACTGGTTGAATAATTGTTTTGTAATGAAAAATACTTCTATGTGTGCTTTTAAAAAGTACAGTCTTAAATTTGTTTAAACTTTAAAAAAAAAAACACTTTAACCTCTAAAGTGCAACCAGAAATAGGACACCTGTAACAAAAATGAAAATTGAATGGAGTGTGCATTCACAAGCAGTCAGGGCAATTGAAAATAAACTGTAGATTTTATTTATACTATTATAGCACCTCTTAGTATACCATCTTAGCATATCCAGCTCCTATTCAGATGCATCTCCTCCATTTTTCAGCCAGAGAGGAGCATAACATGATGCCGGTGTGGTTAGATTCCTTTACTGGGATGTTGCAGCCAACCGTTCTCGTTTGGGGGGGAGCTAGTGTTTTGAGGGGGCTCATCCTCGGCCAAGGGCAGCCTGGGAGCAATTTGGCAGTGTAAATTGTTGCCACACATGGGGCCGGTTGCTGGCAGGGTCAGAAGCCCTTGATGTCACACCCTGTCATTTCAAATTAAGTTATGCAAAGTGAGGCAGCCGCTTAATTTTCTTGAAAGTTGGACCATGGGGCCCCTTGGGCATAATGAGCAGGAAGTTATAATTGGACCGAGCTGTTGATTGCAATAATTGCTACTGTCTGTACGAGGTAGCCTGGCCTGTTCTGATCAGCTTGTTACCAAGGCATGACAGCATGCTGCAATTCTGCCTGGACCAAACGAAGAACACAGGAGGTGAGGAGGGGGAACAAGGAGTGAGAGGTCTGAGGGGGTAGAAGTGCTGCTTTTGGAAGCATATTGTGTGAGTTTGGATGGGTGCACTGGCCATTCTTGGCCGGACCTTTTTTCTCTGCAACAATGTACTCCATCCTTCCCCTGCTGACCCTTTGACATCTGCCCACTTGTTGACCTTAATTCTGTGGTCTGTGAGAGTGAAAGGTCACTGGTCTTTGTTCTCTGCTGAAAGGTAGGAAAGGGCCATTAGTGTCCACAAATCCCCTGACACAACTATGGATTCACAGTACTTGAGATCCTAAAAAAACAGGATAAATATTAGGGGATGTTTAGACTGACATGTTCTAAATGAGGTTCTTTTTTTAAGGGATTGTTGTTGTTTATTGAAAAGCTGCTAACTTAGCTGAGACTCTCTCATGCTAACTCAACTTCTCAGAATTGGTGAAGAAGTAGTGATATCCATTTTTATTTATTCTTTTCAGTTGAAGACTTGAAAATATGGTGAACAAAACATTTGGACTATTTACATATTGTAAAATTAGCGGTCAGTAAGATTTAGTTTTTTGTTTTGAAAGAAAGAAATAATTTAATCCAACAAGTATGCATTAAATCCATTCAAGAAAAAACATTTCACAGTGTCCTCAAAAATAATAAGCAGCACAGCTGTTTTTAACATTGATAGCAATAATAAATGTTTATTGAGCACCAAATCAGCATATTAGAATGATTTATGAAGAATCATGTGACACTGAAGACTGGAGTAATGGCCGCTGAAAATTTAGCTTTGCCATCACAGAAATAATTCGCATTTTAGAAAATATTACAATGGAAACAGTTTTATATTGTAATGATACAGTATTTCACAATATTACTGTTTACTGTGGTTTTGATCAAATTAATACATCCATGGTGAGCATAATAGACATCTTTTTCAAAAACATTTAAAAACAGTCTTACAAATTGTAGTGTATATCATTGAGCAAGTGAGCAGCTAAGCTATTCTTCATAGGATAGTCAGTGGAAGAAAGACACTCAAAATAGTTTGGAACAACAGTAGGGTGACTGTTGTTCATATTTAGGTGAACTACTGCTTTAATGCTTCCCCTGTTGTGGCAGGGAATACAGTACAACATCCTTCAGTCTCTCCTTCAGCATCGGTCTCACGGCTTGCACTACAACACATCAGTGAATCAAACTCTCATTACTTTCCTTGGGTACTAAACAGCATTAGCCATTCTAGGTCATTAGACTTCAAAGGCAAGGGGTGGATTATTTACTAAACTTCTGAAATCACATGGCATGGCTGCCTTGTCGTGCCAGATGAGCCTCTAATGAGATAAACACTAATTCAATCTGAACAAAATAGCAGAATCTTAAATATTTACTGTTCCTGTCTATGAACCACGATTAATCCTGAGAACAATATTAGAAGGCACGTATCTGAGTCAACGGTAAAAGGATTTGCTTTCATTATTGTTTTGAATTATCGCTCAGGTAAATTATTGTTTGAAGATTTTCAGAGTTATAAGTACAGAAATCTTTCAAGTGCATAAAATTGTGATGTTTTTCATTGTCATTCAACTTCATGAGCAAGAAACGTATGTTTCGTGTCATTTCCAGCATACACGCATGAAGATATTGTCTGCCATATTAATTGAAGTTCCTTGGAATGCTGTGATCTGCTGAATGGCACCATGATGTTCACATACTAGAACACTCCAGCTGTCACAGATAGTTCCTCAAGAACAGAGAAACCAGACTTTTCATCAATTCACCACAACCTGGCCTTTCGCCACAAACCCATTTCAGAGGTCACTGCGGGAGGGGTTTTGGAGAACCCGTTCCTCTTATTCCATTGCACCTCACTTCCATTCATGTTCGTCTGAATGCAGCACTCGACACTATCCCTGCTCAGGGGGGAAATGTTTTCAGGTATTTATTTATTAATATTTTTAGCCCGCTCGTCCCCGCTTTCATGTGTCAGGAGTAAACACATACTTGATGACCCATAGCGATTAGGCCTATTCATGCTCATCTTCACAATCTTGAGTGGTGCTGTTCTTTAGAGGGAAGCTTCAGGGGCAAGGGCTTCCTGTGAAAGCCAAATGTTGCTTTTCATGGAAAGGGAATGATGATGAAGTAAAAAAAGAAAACAAGATGATTACTGCATATAGACATGTGCACCCTTGTCTTTTTGTTTAACTTTCCTCTGTAATGTGTTTAAGACTGTTCCACTCATGGATCTGAACAAGCACATACTCTGAGTTCTAATTGCCAGCATTCGTCAGGTTTTCCTCTTCGAGATGCGACTGCGGAGTGGCTAACGATGCACAGCTACAAAGGGAGAGCAGCGGCGGGGTTAACATGTCTCAGTGCTCTCCGTGGAAGCAGGATTTTTGGGGTTTAGACACCCACTGAGAGAGAATAATGAGTATATGTTTCTAATCTGGGCCCCTAGGAGATTGCAGCTCCCTTGTCTTTTCACACTGGTGGAAATCGGCAGGCTTCTCTTCTGTTTTTTTTTTTTCACAGGCTAATTTAGAGCTGTCTTTGATGCTTTCTCTCCGGAGCTTCTGTTTCAAATATCCAAATGCAAGGATTAGTGGGCTTTTGTGCCGTAAACCCCAATTTATCCTGTTTTCTTTCCCGTTTTTTTTTTTGCAGTCTTCCAACCCTAGAAACTGCAAACAATGACAGACCGACAACCTCTGACGTGTTTACGATTGTATGTATTTATTTATTTATTTGCACGTTTGTCTGCATGTATATTCTAGTAATTTTCTGTGCTCACACACACGGGACACACACGGTACAACTAGAGCAATTTAGGCGCCGTATCTTGTTTTAAGATTCATTACCAGGAATAATGTGAAATAATAAGGACTGAAGCATATTCTCTCAGTGATATTACAAATCCCTTTGTCAGGCAAAGCACTGTCACTTCTAAATCTGGGTCTGATGAAAGAGAGGAATAAGGAGAAGACACATGCAGCATGCACCCATCGTCTGCTAACTGAGCCGCCTTTGACGACTTTCAGGATCCTGCCACAGATCCTCGGATGAAGCCTTCAGTGGAGCTGGCAGCTTATATGGCACTTTGCCCGTGCTTGCATCCCTCTGCCAACTTGTTGCATTGTCACATATTATGTATTTAAATCCCCTTGTGTCGTTCTGTCACAACACTGCCTCGTTCTCAGTGGCTCTGAGGTGACTTTAATGCAACAGGCGATGAGACACTCTTCGTGACTTCAAGAGGACCTAACTTAGATTAATATTAGAGAGAAAGCAGCAATTATTTAGACATCAGTTGCGCTGGAGACCTGAAGGCTCAGGCGAGAAACACATGATGACCTCAGCTGACAGTTTATAAAATCAAAGCAGTTTGCTTACATTTTTTGATTATTTCTATAGCTATTATATATTATATTATATATTATATTATACATTTTTTGAAATATATTTTTGAATGCCATGACTTAAAGTCTGCCTTAACTATGCTTATATGCTTTGCTATTGTACTCTCTGTTATTGAAGACGACCTTTGATATTGGTTTGTTTTGTTCAGATCCATTAATATTTGTGGCTTGTGGTAACCTTGCAGTGCTGAATGGCATTATTTTTTGTGATTCTCTTCGTAATGTTTTGCTGTACATACTGAAAAGTTCAGAGTGTCTTTGTTTGGAGATGAAGGCTATAGCATGCAAACAATGTCACAATTCTCCCCCGATAACCTCTGCATCATGCAGTAACAGTGATGCACCTGAGAACTATACAAAATAGACCACCATAGTATGCCAAACTATCAAAAATTAACAGTTAGTCTTTCAAGAGCACTGTTATGTAAACCTTTCACTGTTGTATCACCCCAAATTATAATAGTGGTTATGATAGTTGATTTTGCTTGGAGCTCAAAGCTGTTTTTTTTGTGAAGTGTCTAATTTGTCTGAAATGCATATTACATGATTCTAACTGATATTTAGCACTAGGGATGCATGGATATCAAAAGTCTACGGGCTGATAAACCACATTATGTTTAACCAATAGTAATAATTCTATACTGTTTTATCCAAATAACTGTTAAATAAAATACTAAACATGGCTAGCAAGTCAAAAGTATTTGTTTTTTTTTCAAAAATAACTTTAATTTGGCGAAGATACATTAAATTGATCAAAAGTGTCAGTAAAGACATTTATGTTTCAGAATATTCCTATTTCAAAGAAGTGAACTTTCTATTATTCAAAGAATTCTGAAAAAAAAAAAAAATTGCTAAGCAGCACAACCGTTTCAATCAGTGCAACTGTTTATTATTATTGATGATATTATTTATATTAGTGAAAAAAAATTATTGAGCTCTAGATCAGAAAATGTAATGTTTTCTGAAGGATCATATGACGCAAGACTGGAGTAATGGCTGCTGAAAATTACTTTACCATCATCATTCAATAACATTTAAAAATCTTACCGACCCCAAAATGTTAATGATAGTGAATAAAAATGAAAATTTGACATTCATTTTGAGATTTGCTAAAGATATCATTCAGCAGTGTTAGTAAATATTTAGTCTTTTTACATTGAAAAACTTTTAGTTTTTCTCTAACTGCACTCTTTATTGTTTGATACAAGTAAAACTCCGCTTCACGTGTCATGTACATGTACTTTCCCGCTCTGGCTTTAGAATGTCATTGGTTGACAGTGCTCTGCTCTTCAGCCTGACTGATCAAGGCCATCTCTCTCTACGGCCTATAAGAAGATCTCCTGCACCTGGCAGACCATGTCACATGAGTGCTATATGCTGACAGGTAAGGGAGATCAGGGCCGTTTTCTCTGTTCTTAGGTTGGCAGGTATAAGGAGCAGGTGACAGGTTACATGAAGAAAGGGGGACTAGTAGATCCATCATGACCTTTCTGCTAACCAACCCAACATAGACCTCTTAGAACGGTTGAAAAACATCCGACTCGCTCTCACTCCCACCCCTGCTTACCCTTCCAACCAACAACTGTGTGCTTGTGTTTGCTGTTGCCTTGCTACCCGGATTAATTTTAGAGGCAGAAGGAAGGGGCAGGAGAAAAAAAACTGTCATGCAAGTCGACAGGCAGTGATTAAGGTTTTAACTGATCATCCTCTCCCTGACAGCTAACCAGCTATTATCTTAAAAGAATCAAACGAATGTTCAAAGCCCTCGCCGGGCATGGAACATGAA
The DNA here is from genome assembly GCA_018155175.1 of Sinocyclocheilus anophthalmus. NCBI lineage: Eukaryota > Metazoa > Chordata > Actinopteri > Cypriniformes > Cyprinidae > Sinocyclocheilus > Sinocyclocheilus anophthalmus. The sequence continues at coordinate 883,841 of JADLZN010006938.1, read as the reverse complement.
AGGAGACGTCAGCCTCTGGCAGCTGACAAGCCAGGAGGAGAGCCAAGGCGTGCACGAGGAAGAGTGAGAAACCAAGAGAGAGAAGGAAAGACAAAGGAGGGAAGAGAGATCTTTATTTTCGTTCTACTACAGGGAGTTTTGACAAACTGATCCCTGAGCCCGAACACTGATGTACTAGAACAACACAACACAATGGCGTGTTTATATTGTGGGAAATCGGCACAGATGAAAGCAAAGAGCGGTAGAAGGATGTGCAAACTGCATATTTTTAAAATCAACTTCAGATTGTGAGTTGCCTGAACGAAGAGTTGACTAGTCGGTCTTAAGGAAGCTGCGTAATTAGGTTGGTTTTAGTTTGAGGACTCTCAGAGGGCCACAAGGTGGGCCATAAAAATAAAATCGGTGTAAAGAAGTGTAATGATGACAATAGTCCTAATACTAAAATAGGTAGAAATATATTCTAATTATTATACAAATTTGACATTTATTATGGTTTCATTCTGCCTTAAGAATGAGAATGTGATTAATAAATCTCATTTATGAATGACATTTAATTATAGGAATTCACCACCAATTTGCCGTGGCGGCTCGTCGTTTTTAAAATAGAGGAGGCACACTAATTGTATTGGTCTGGGATCCCTGCCAATTCTTCTTCTTCTTCTTCTTCTTATTATTATTTGCTTAACCATTTAAAATGGCTTTTTGATTGCTTTTAGACAAAAAACGTAAAGAAATCGACATATATGCAGCAAGATAATATAATTTCACTTACCTGGCCTATCACTTGAAGCAAACATCCATCCCTTCTTAAAAGTCTGCGTTAAAAGAGAGCTGCCTGTTGCGCCATTTAATTAAGCCGACTGCTGTAGCCTATATCCAGTTTAGGCTGTTTTCCCTAAATTTGTATATATACTGTTTGAATGACAGCTTGGTAAATCTGTTGGCAATCAAATATTCAGTATCGCTACTCATAAGTACTTGGTACATTATCGGCGCAGCTGGAGACGTTCAAACTAATATCACGTAATTTACATCTCTATGATGCTTGGTTGATATCAGAAGGGAGGCTAGCCTCCCTTACGAGGGTTCTATTCTCAACACTCCTCAGCGCTGAAAGTGAACACTCGATGGTACCAACGGAGGCACGAGAGCTCAGCACTCCCCCGGCCTCCCCCTACCCTTCTATATCACCTAGCGGTTGTAATTACATCAGCAGATTCGGCACATTCGCGATAGAAAAGCGGCGCTTTCACGTTATGGTATTACAACTGTGAAATTACAAACAAAAAAAATACACATTCTGAGACATGAACTGAAATTAATTGTGAATTTTATTAACAATAAATCGTCGTCCTCCCATTTTCACCTCAAAATTATGGGGAAGCTGTGCCTCCCCAGACGAGCCACCACTGCCAATTTGCCAAATTGTAAAATAGTTATGAATTGCCATGGGAGTGTGTTGGAATCTCATTGTCTTTATTTTAATTTTAAGTCAATCTTACAGAGAAGTCAAAAAGTAGTTAGCTATAGTTTTAATCAGAGTTGCAAATTTAATAATAACAATAATAATAGTAGTAGTAGTAAGTGGCATTGAGTTTGCTTGGTAAATGTTTTTAGGTAAAGAATCTATCAACCTCAAACAAACGCAGTATGCTTTTTATGATAACTTTGGAATTTTTGTTATAATTTCCAAAATTGGCATACAAATATGTGGATGAAAAAACAAATAGTGCCACACTTTGTATGACTGAAAACATTTCAAATTGTTGTTGTGTTCTTGTTATTGTATAGAATTTTAAATAGTTTTCACATAGTTTTCTCTGTCTGTCATTAATATAGTTTAATATAGAGAATTTTTTGCTTCGTGAACGGTAAAGTATATTTTAATTTGATCCATTTATTAGTAGATTAATGAAAAGTACTATTATAAATACTGTTACTAATACTATGACACTGGCTCTGTAACTATTTAAATAGTTAATTTGTCTGTTTTATCTACTAATTCTATGTACCACTAACGCTCTTTCTCTGAGTAGCTATGCTCGACCCAAATGTTTATACTATAATTGAGATTAAAATTGGCTCCACTTTCCCAAACTTTTTTTTTTTTTTGATGTGCTGCAATGACAATCATGCCACCAAACCTGGGGGAAATGAGCCTGGAGGGTATCCAGCGGTCCACTGATGCGTTTGAAGTGTTGAGAGGGGATTTAAAAAGAGACCAAGTCGCTATTTGTAGGAGCGAACAATCTAGAGAACATAAATATGGAAAATAGTTAATTATAAGTTTGTAAAAGGAGCCGTAGATTATGCCATGTCCTTGCTTCAAGTTTGTGTTCTTAGACCCACTTTTCTGAAACTTCTGAGAAAACTTTCTGAAGTAGATGAAAGTTAAATAACACAAACATAAGAAGAAAAAGAGGTTTTGTTGTTCACTGCTTTGGTTTCACAATAAGGCACTTTGAATTTGGGAGCGAAGATGCTCGCAAGGTTAGAACATCAGCTGAACTAGCATAGAAATCACACGTGAAAGAACACAGCTAGTTCTGAAAGCCAGTTTTTTTACAATTCCTGTTCATCTGCTTGAATCTGTCACAATGACCACAGGTTGAGCCTATTGTGGAGTATGTAAGAGTGACTTATCATAACAGCCCTGTTCATGCAGATGGAGAGCAGTCCTGTCAGATTAGCACCAGGTTCAGCTCTTATAGCCTGCGGGTGTGATAGGATCAGCCTCAGCTGTGGCATTTACTGTTGTTCTCCGTTAACCACTATTGTGTAATGAGAGACTCTCAACTTGCACTAATGACATTTTAGCTGACATATCCGGAGCTTAATGTCCTTCACTTTCCCTGCGTCAACTTTGTTTCCATGCCAGGCACCAGATTGACACTTTGATATTTGCTCTGATGGAATCATTACTAAATGGTCTGCTTGGGCCTATGAGCGCGTGGTTCAGCATGGAATTTTATAAATGCGAGAATCTAATTAGCTCAGAATTAGAAAAAAGCTGACAAACCTTTTTTTCTTTTTTAATTTGAGATCAGATCTGATTATGTCAGCTAAAAGTCGTGTCCTCATTGCTGGCTACTCAGAACTCCCAACTTAGAAAGGAAGAGACCATCTCTAACAAAACATCATTTTGTGCCATTTAGCAAAATAAATGATCTGAAAATATTTATTTAAGGGGTTTTCGAACTTTTTGATTCCATGGTCTCCATCCGCTCGTGAGGGACCTTCTTAAAACATAAAGGCAGCTATATCTTTCATATATTACCCTGCAGCCCAAGACTGGTTGCCCACTGAAGCTAAGCAGGGTTGAGTCTGGTCAGTACCGGGATGGGAGACCTCCTGGGAAAACTAGGTTGCTGCTGGAGCTAGTTTTAGTCAGGCCAGCAGGGGGTGCTCACCCTGTGGTCTGTGTGGGTCCTAACGCCCCAGTGTGGTGACGGGGACACTATACTGACAAAAAGTACCGTCTTTCGGATGAGATGTTAAACCGAGGTTCTGACTCTCTGTGGTCATTAAAAATCACAGGAGTCTTTCGCAAAAGAGTAGGGGTGAACTCCAGCATCCTGGCCAAATTCGCCCATTGGCCTCTGACCATCATGGCCTCCTAGCCATCCCCACATCTGCTGATTGGCTTCATCACTCTTCCGCCTCTCCACCATACGCCTGTGTGTGTAAATTCGCGCCATCATGGCTGCCATCGCACATCCGTGGATTCTGACACTGGTGTGGTTGAGGAGTCCCCCGGCTATGTAAAGCTCTTGAGTGCCCAGAAGCCCTATATAATGGAAGGATTATTATAATATTATTTATATCAATGTGAGAAAAGATAGCATTATTTTAACAACAACATGATTTTTTTCCATGGTTATTTGACGAAATCACCATTTAAAGGTGACATACATGAAAATCTGACTCCAGGTTTTAAAATTGCTATAATATCCCCGGTGCATCGACCACCAAGGAAACGTGAAAAAGATTATTAACCCAGTAACTTTGTTTTGGGATGCCTTTTTCTGCAAGCGTCTGAAAAACGAGATTTTCGCGTCCTTGTGACGTTGCAAATGGATCTCATTATAATATTACCGCCCTTTAATCTGCACGTTTCCACCCATGGCGCCATCATTTTGATTTCGCAAGCGACAACGGTGTAATGTCATGGCGAACGTTTGAGCAAAACATGCTAACTGTACCATCTTTGGCTGCATAGATGAGCACAGAACACTATTTAGAGTCCCAGCCTCAGAGGAGACAACAGAGCAGTAGATTTATTGATTTATTTACTGTATATTGCTGCTGCCACTCAGATCTAAAATAAACATGCAATTTATTTCCCTGCTGTTTACCTTCACAGACATAACTGATTGTTTTTTGTAACTCGTGTGTTTTTAAACTTGTGTGTGAATGAGAACTTATTTTTAGTACTCACATGCTGTGACAGCCGCTTTCTGTCCGTGTTCTTCGGATGTGTGCTCTCAGAAAACCGTATATCAGAAGTTTAAACTATTATGGTTTAAAACGCATGATTTCAGCAAGATAAACATGATAATCAGAACCGAAACAGATGTTTTTAGCAGGTCCGAGCTGTAATGGCGCAGCTCTATTCTGGAAAAGGGGGCGGGGAGCAGCAGCTCATTTGCTTTAAAGAACCCAGGCCCGAAAAACAGCTTGTTTCGGCTTCCACTCAAAATAGGCATTTCAAAATTATATTTTTGAAGTATTTTGAGCTGAAATTTCACAGACAAATTATGGGGACACTTGAGACTTATATTACATATTGTAAAAAGGGGCATAATATGTCTCCTTTAAAGTATTTTTTTTTCAATTATCTGAGTTCAGATCCAGTCTCCATAAAAATGTGTGCAAAAATTTTTTGAACAATGTGTTGAGCTTGCAATGAAAATTTCTGTCCTTCCAAAAATATTAAGTATTGATTAATATCAATATTGACATAAATGTTTAGAAAACAAAAGTAAATATGGGCAAATTTATGAACATATAAATGTGCATGTTTTAAAATGTTTTAAAAAAGGAATAAAGCTCATAAACAGCTGCTGAGATAATATTTTTAGTTGAAACATTGTAGAGGCTTGTATTCGATACGTCACGACTTAACAAGCGGATAAGAAAACCTGATTGCCATTACTCCCGGAAGTTGCATAAAGTCAGCCAATAAGGTTATAAAAGGTTTTCCTTAATGACTTTTGTGTGCAGATGTGGATGGACTGTGGATGTGATGTCACAGATAACCTAAAGGTTTTGCATTATAAGTGTAAAAATGAATAGCCTGCAGGACTGCGGATATATAGCCTATATATAGCCTTAAGAAATCATTTTCACCTCAACTTGCTCCTTCTAAAGCTGTTTTTGGCCATTACACGACTCGGACTGAGAAACATTAACACAGGGATGTTGGCATTTAATCCAGCACACATCCGTAAATCAGTGTGGGGACAGGAGCCGTGCTTTCTAATTGTCCTGTTAAGTGCTCCAGAGTGTGACATGTTAAACACCCGGTGTCCTTTACAACTGAGGATAACCTTGCAAGAGCTCGCCGTAGTAGCCACTATTTTCATTGTCCAGTACCTGCACAGAAATTTTGCCTTTGTCCTATTTGTTCTTTTAAGTATTAGATTGTGTCTCAAATGTGTGTGTGTACCCTATTTTCCTCTTTCTAATCTCATTGGAACATGTTGTCCCTTGGCGTGCAGTTTTTAACACTTCTTGGGCGTCTAAAGATCTGTGGTTGTCCCCAGGTTAATGCTGGCAGAAGTGAGGGCTAATAATGGAGACTAGTTCATCAGGCGCCTCTGAGCCGGAAAGCCAGTGACCCACTTACCCAACACACAGACCAGGTACTTTCAGCCTTATTTAGCCACAATTTGCACAATGTCATTGTAATGCAATGTAGTAATAATAATAATCACTTTAACAACACATTCTTTTCTCATTTGTAAGTCATTTTAGATAAAATCAAAATAAAATAAAAAATAAAAATGTACTGTATTGGCTGAAATAGTGAAAAAGGTTGTAGGCTGGCCTCACAGTATTATTGCTTGTAGGTACGACTATAAAATCTATCATCTTCTACATTTGCATTTTAATTGCTCCACTGTTTGGACCAATTTTGATTTTGACACGTCTCAGTGTAACTCGTGCATTTGAACAAACAGTAGCGTCTGATGTGTCACATGTTGTCATTAATGGGAAACCCTTACAGCAACTCCGGATATGTTGATTGTGTGATAATATTAATTGATGACGCCTTGTATTTGATCATCTGGTTTTACTAGCAGTAGCGCATTTGATAGAAACCCAACAATAAACGTTTTATTGTTCCGGTTCCATTAAAAGTGTGTTCATTGTGAATAGAGTTTCCAGTCACCCATTACATTACATTTTTGGCAGACACATACATTGTATCAAGGTAGACACTTTCTCAGTTCATGCATTACCTGGTAATCTAAAGCATGAATTTGATGTTGCAAGCTTTTTGAGTTACAGCAACACCCATTAACCTGTAGTGTTATGGCATATAATACATGCATAAACAGCAATATAATATGCTGTGTATTATATGTATAGTATAATATTATACTAACATCAGTGAACATATGTACTCGTATGTATAGTAATTTAATGTTAAATTATAGTTGTGAACATACATGTATAGTCATACCAGATTTAATGTGATCTGCAATCATTGATACAGACAAAAAATATGTTTAAATTAGTCTTCAGTTTTTTTTCTTTTCGATCCCTTCAAAACCATTTTTGATCCCTTATCACTTTCTCATAGCAGTGTCTAAAAATCTTTTAGCACTTGCCTAGCAGAGCTAGATTTTTGCTGATCTTCACAAATGTATGGGTCTTTTTCTGCACATTCTGAACATCTTGTGGGCTAAATAGAATAGAATAACTATGGCACGAAAGTTAACTGATCTGATCAATTATTTGCCCTAATTTTAACACAAAAACACATGTCGAACAGTGTCTGTCACCCGATCTAAAGCAGATTTATGAAGCAGTTAAGCTTGTGCTGCTGTGCTTTGTCCTTGGCAGTGGAAACAATTGAGGCATGAAACATTAGTTATTCTCCATGTATTTTAATCAGGGTGGTTTCAGATCCCGTGTCAAAGAGGGGCTGTGTAGCTCCAAGGCAGTTTGCCCCCTTATGATGTGGTTGTGGGCTTTGTATGGTTGACGTTGATTTGGCTATTTTTTATCATGTCGTATACATTAATTAGTTAAATTAGTACATTTTATTGTGACTAAAATGGTACCTAATGGTATATATTAATTGTATATTATTATATTTTTTAGTTAATTTAAATATTTAAAAAACTGCTTCAGTTTTACCAGGTTTTTGTTCATCTTCCATTTACATAACGCTCAAAAGCAGTTATATATATAATATCTATAGATATTCATACATAACCGTGGGGCCACAAAGTATTTAGTCAGCCACCAATTGTACAAGTTCTCCCACTTAAAAATATGAGAGAGGCCTGTAATTTTCATCATAGTATACCTCAACTATGAGAGACAAAATGAGAAAAAAAAATCCAGAAAATCAGATTGTAGGATTTTTAAAGAATTTATTTGCAAATTTTGGTGGAAAATAAGTATTTGGTCAATAATAAAATTTAATCTCAATACTTTGTTATTTACCCTTTGTTGGCAATGACAGAGGTCTAAAACGTTTTTTGTAAGTCTTCACAAGGTTTTCACACATTGTTGCTGGTATTTTGGTCCATTCCTCCATGCAGATCTCCTCTATAGCAGTAATGTTTTGGGGCTGTCGCTTGGCAACACGGATTTTCATCTCCCTCCAAAGTTTTTCTATGGGGTTGAGATCTGGAGACTGTCTAGGCCACTCCAGGACCTTGAAATGCTTCTTACGGAGCCGCTCCTTAGTTGCCCTTGCTGTGTGTTTGGGGTCATTGTCATGCTGAAAGACCCAGTCCCGTTTCATCTTCAATGCCCTTGCTGAAGGAGGTTTTCACTCAAAATCTCACTATACATGGCTCCATTCATTCTTTCGTTTATACGGATCAGTTGTTCTGGTCCCTTTGCAGAAAAACAGTCCCAATGCATGATGTTTCCACCCCCATGCTTCTCAGTAGTTATGGTGTTCTTTGGATGCAACTCAGCTTTCTTTCTCCTCCAAACACGACAAGTTTGAGTTTTTACCAAAAAGTTCTATTTTTTTTTCATCTGACCATATGACATTCTCCCAATCCTCTTCTGGATCATCCAAATGCTCTCTAGCAAACTTCAGATGGGCCTGGACATGTACTGGCTTAAGCAGGGGGACACGTCTGGCACTGCAGGATTTGAGTCCCTGGCGTCGCAGTGTGTTACTGATGGTAGCCTTTTTTACTTTGGTCCCAGCTCTCTGCAGGTCATTCACTAGGTCCCCGTGTGGTTCTGGGATTTTTGCTCACAGTTCTTGTGATCATTTTGACCCCACGTGGTGAGATCTTGCGGGAGGCCCAGATCGAGGGAGATTATCAGTGGTCTTGTATGTCTTTCCATTTTCTAATAATTGCTCCCACAGTTGATTCTTCACACCAAGCTGCTTACCTATTGTAGATTCAGTCTTCCCAGCCTGGTGCAGGTCTACAATTTTGTTTCTGGTGTCCTTTGACAGCTCTTTGGTCTTGGCCATGGTGGAGTTTGGAGTGTGACTGTTTGAGGTTGTGGACAGGTGTCTTTTATACTGATAACGAGTTCAAACAGATGCCATTAATACAGGTAACGAGTGGAGGACAGAGGAGCCTTTTAAAGAAGAAGTTACAGGTCTGTGAGAACCAGAAATCTTGCTTGTTTGTAGGTGACCAAATACTTATTTTACCGAGGAATTTACTAAAATTTATTCTTTAAAAATCCTACAATGTGATTTTCTGGATTTTTTTTCCTCATTTTGTCTCTCTTAGTTGAGGTATACCTATGATGAAAATTACAGGCCTCTCTCATCTTTTTAAGTGGGAGAACTTGCACAATTGGTGGCTGACTAAATACTTTTTTGCCCCACTGTATATATATAGATAGATGTTATATTATTTTTTTGTCAAGTATTGACAATGAATTCACATTTTTCTTTCCATGTTGTTGTATCATTGACAAAATCAAGAAAAAAATTAAATGAACCTCTTCATTAGTAAATTTGTGAGTTGACACGGATAACACCTACTCTGGGGGGAAATAGATTTTGTTTTTTATTTATTTATTTATTTTAATACAGTATAATATTTGCAGGGACAGTCCCATGATACATTAAGTGCCTCCAACTAAAATCAAACCTCCCATGATTAGTTCAGAACCTTCCCCACTAAGCCACTACCACCATCACACGATCAGGTTCTATTATTACACAAGTTACATGTCAATGCATATCTCTAACCTGCAGTAATCAGACAGCATTTGCAAATAAGTGCCCCACCCCAACCCCCCACTTCCTCGCTGTTATCCCTCAATACCCCCAAAAGAATAACACAACCTCATTTATCATTATTTGTTTCCCCCATCGCTTCCCGCAATTGATTGACAAGGGCACCGTCGGGGTAAGGGGTATGAATTACCTCACATTCAAGTTATGGATAGTAAATTATGGGTGGCTAATCCCCCATAGGGAAACTCAACCCTTCTATTCAACCCTATTATTCTGTAATGGATGTCTGATTTGAGAATAAGACACTCTGCCTGTCGGGCAAGAGTTGATATAGCGTCGGGCCTGTGGACAGGGAGGGGTCTCCGGCTATAACTCACTCGCAACTTGATCAACGGCATATAAATCTGCCGCCGGCTTCCTGCAAGATGCGCTCGGACCCCCTCCTCCTGCAGAGTTCTTCCTGAGGCTATGGAGAAAGGGTATACCGTTTCCCCCCAGACCCCCGGCTTCCTGTCACTATCTGATGTATAGATACTGTATGACCACTGTCACTCATTGGAATCCTGTAATCTTACATAGACTGCCTTAGGGTGGAGGGCTTTGTTGGCGAAGGACAGCAAGCTCCTTGGTCTTACCTTGGTTTTTTTTTTATATCTGGACATGATTTGGACATATTTTGCATTTTGTAGATCGCTTTGAATATTTTAATCGATATTTATCTATCGAGAGAGATTACCTGGTGCAATCTTGATCTATCCTCTTATTTTACGTCTTTCTAAAGGGGACAAGTTTCTTTGTCTGCTGCAGAAATTGGAAGATTATTTTTGTGGAAGTAGGGCACAATGCCATGTTCATATTGAGATCACACATCATTATTTAATTAGCTAAAATTCTTGATCTTATGCACCTTAGCTCAAGCACACTACTTTACAGTTGGACATTGCAAGAGCACAAACCATTTAGATGAAGTGAACCTCTAGAAGATGATAGGTCATTCTCTTCATTTGAAGGATAATTGGATTCTTGCATAGCTCAGGTTTGCCTGAGAGATCACTCTTAAAAATGCTCTTAAGTGTAATAAATAAATCTTCTTTTAAGGAGCAACTTTATTCTAGTCAGTGATGCTTACTTGAAAATCCAGTGCTGTGTATTATTGATGAAGGCCGTTTGAAAGATTATGCTCTTTTGAATTTCTCAGAAATACAAGAACAGACACATATATAAGCCGTATTAGTGACAGAGGAATCATTTGGGGATACGTGATATATCAGTACCATAGTTATTGGCTGTTTTTTAATTCAATAATATAATTGTTGGATTTTATTTAGATTTTCCAATTTAGAGGTAATCTTTAAAGACACTGATTTAACCCTGTTAAATATAATCTTTAGCAAATCTTTTAAAAATTATAATGTTGTGATGCCTAAATTCTCTTAAAATGATTTGTGTGTGTGTGTTTTATTATTATTTATTTAGACAAAATAGTATCGAATTTTAATATCAGCCATAACAAGCAGAATATTAGTATTCCAAGTGTCATCTTATATTTACTGCCAGTCACATTTTTGTGTCTTTGGATAAAGCATCCTGACCTGACAAGCTAATCTTAAGTATGTTTACCTGATTTAAAAACTTGAGTACATCTTTCTGTACACTGATATATCACTGGAAGTCCTGGTGAATAGAATCAGGACGCCTTGGTGGGTAATTGACAGGCTGATTCACAGCACCAGTGTTCTGTCAGTTTCAAAGCCCTGGTCTTACCTGTGGATTAAGTCAGATCAAGCAATGATTGACATGGACTCAGACGGGGGTAAGAGCGGGGTGGGGATGTTCATGCACCTTATTTGGGGTTGCCAGTGAAATGCTGCCGTGAAACCATGGCTACAGAGCGCTGAGTGAACAGACAGAGACGAAGATGAAAGATTTGGCCTGTCTGTCTCTGTCATGTTTTACAAGGCTGCTCTGCCCATACTGTTATTATGTATTGATTCTAACTGCAGTTTGCCAAAATGACCCTAAATTTGATAAAATGTTAAACCACTGTTGATTATATGTAGGGATGCACAATATTAAAATAGTTAAAATCACAAACTGGTGAGCCCATAATTATTTTCATGTTATGGCTGTATGTACTGTTTTATGTAAATAAATAAATAACAATCAGTTTTTTTACAGTAAATTCTGCAAGTGATTTTAGGCATCAGAGTAATGTATAGTATGAAATGTGCATCTTGTTCATTTTAAGATTTGCTAAAGATTTCATTTAAAGTGAACATTAAATCATTAGTGCTGTTAAAATTTGGTGTGTTTTAGGTAACACCAAAGGTAAAGTAAATGTAAAAATAATAGACGTGCATGCATAATTAATAGCCAATATTCCCCTTTAGGTAATAATTAAAACTAAAGTGAGTTAGTATATTATTTAGAGATGCATTTTAGTTCTCACAAAGCTCCAAGTAACATATTTGACCCGTTCACTCAGTGTGTCTCTAAACTAACTGAGACCTATGTAGGCTGATCTGAGATTAGTGCGTGATGCCAGTGCACTTCCCCACAATGCACTGCAAATGAAGGGTGTGCCTGGGTACTGATCATCTCCATTCATAATCAACTCATGTGTTTCCCTAATGATGCATGCAGCAGCAATCTCTACAGTCTCTCAGTTCTTTTAGCCAGCTCAATGCTACCTTGAGTCTGACATTTAAAGTCATGTGTGACTCAAGTTTCCAATTGGTTTCCTTCAGTTCCGCCCAATAGGCCAGAGGACGTGCTTGCCTCCAAACACTGAAATTAATTGCTTTTCAGCAATGGGCATATCTCTTTTACCCAGCATTCAACACTGTAATCAATCAACATTCAGAGTTAGACTGTGGTTAAACTTTTCTCTCTCTCTCTTTTTAAAGAAATAAAATTTATTTTTAAATTAAAAAAATATATATATTCCAGTGTTTAATGACAGAAAAGGAATGATATAGAAATGCACTTTAGCTTGGTTATGAAATATATCAGATTTGATCAAATGTATCATTTCAGAGTATTTATAATAACTGTAAGCAAAGGCTTTCTAAAAGGTGAAAAATTGATTTACTTACTATTTTTGCCAGATTTTATATGTATGTCAAAGTGTTTCTGCATTATACCCGGTAGGTCACATAATATGTAATATGTTTTTGGTTTGTATTCATCTAGGCCATACTGTGTTAGTTACAGTATTTTAATGTCATTGCCTTTTGGTCATAAAAAGCAGCATTGGTTATGGAGATGCAAATCTGAAAGAATTAGCTTTGTTTCATTTGAAAACTCCTAAAACCACAAGCTCCTTTCACTTTTAGAACATTCCCTCAACATGTGTTCTCTATCCTGAGTCAGAGTAAAACATTTTCAGCCATATTAGCTTAGAATCACAGAGCAGTTGAGGTGTGCACTTGCAAACACAGAGATGTTTATTTTCTTAAATTAAATGGGAATAGACACTTAACCCAAATAGTCCGCAGTCTTTTTGTCCTCGTCCTGTTGTATTGTTATTATTATTGTGGCCTTAATAGGGGCCAGATGGCTAATATTAGATGTAATCTGTTGAAATGATTTTGTTTATGTAAATCTATTTTTCCAGGCAGTTGTTTCCAATTAGGATGTTTGAAAGTTTTAATTGAATTAAACTGCCGATTTCTATATGTAATGGAATGGTACAGAAAAACAGTGCAGGATTGGCCATATGTGTGGTGATGTAATTCAGTGTGTAATTTGACTCTACTGCCTATGTTTTATTGAGCATCTACAGTCTGTCTGGCAGTTCGGCACAGATGTGTTAATCTGTTGGTATTGTACAGATACACATTCAACAAGCTGACTGCTGACAGATTCCCAATTATTGTAAGATACTGTACTTTGTGTACATAAAAGAAGGAGAGAGAAAAAAGACAGTGAGAGAGTTGTTTTTAATAAATATATTTAGTATGCATAGATAAGTCAATTATATTTAATAATAATGATTTTAGTATGATTGTTAATATTGTATATTGAATAAATATACATGTAATAAAATATTTAATTTTTTAAATATAATAAATACATTTATTTATTCTAACCAACTACATATCATGAGTGCACATGCATTTCCAACCCGTTTATATAAATATAAATATTGCAAAATAAAATTTCATAGCCATTAGGAAGTATTTATTCTTTCTGTCAAAAATGAAAAGAAGTTTTCTCATATTAAAACAATAAAAGTTCAATACAGTTTTTTTTCTTCCAAAAAATAATGTAAAAATAATAAAAAAAATGGTTTTACCATGATTTACAGAAGACACCTACTAAAATGTAATTCAGTGTAACAATAGTTCATATAACACAAAAAATCTCAGGCATATTTAGAACCAGAACCATTAAGTGTCATTACAGTACTTTTTTATGATTTAAGGATTACAGTACACTCTTAAAAATAAAGGTGCTTCACGATGCCATAGAATAACCTTTTTTTCTAAATGGTTCCATAAAGAACCTTTAACATTTGAAGAACCTTTCTGTTTCACAAAAGGTTCTTTGTGGCAAAATAAGGTTCTTCAGATTATAAAAAGGTAAGAAAGATATGGTTCTTTAAAGAACCTTTGACTGAATGGTTCTTTGTGGAACCAAAAATGGTTCCTCTATGGCATCGCTTGAAGAACCTTTTGAAGCACCTTTATTTTTAAGAGTGTACAGCCCCCCCAAAACTAATTAATCTTTAACAATCTTTGCCAGTATTCTTCATACCACCATTTTACCTATTTGTCAGCAAGACATTTTTTATCATTTAAAATATAATAAGATTGAGTATGATTACTTTTTCTTTTATATTATACAAGTACAAGTCAGAAAAAGTTGCACTGAATGATGATGGAATGGACATGGATGATGGAAATTATTTCACCCACATTTTATTTTCTCCAAAGTTGTTTGAAACATTAAAGTTGAGACTTTACTTGCATTTAATATACTTTCTATGCATATAAAATCATTCAATGCGGACACCAAAATGGGTGCTACACTGTAATATGTAGTAGTGTTTACCACTCTGTCCACCAGAGGCACAGAATGACAGGTGCAATAGACCACTAGTCAAAGATCAGCCTGATGCAGCCTGTAACCACTTAAAGTTGCACGAGAATTAGCTTTCTGTTTTATGCTAACATTGCATAGATCAGTTTACTTCAGAATTAAATAATTAAGTCAATAAAACAACTCCACTGCTTTTACCATCTTCTCTCTCTCTCTTTCTTTCTCGACAGTCTGCACATTCTTTTCAGTGCAGCTCATACTGGGGTTGGCTTCTGGTCGTTTGCACAATAAAAGAATTGACAGTACACAGAGGGAAAACCAGGGGCCTTTGGCCTGAGGAGGGGAGAGGAGGAGCCCGCGGGTTGCTTTGACAGCAGCCAAGCGAATATTGAAAAGTAACTTTGTTGTTGGTAATGTTCATCCCTGTTTGCTTTGGACTTCACATGGAAAGCAAGAAATTCGCAGTGAGTTGCCAGGTTACTGTCAAAGGGGAACATGGTATCAGGTACTGGTTATAGCTCAGTGAGATTGTTGACAAAAGCAGCGACCTGTCAGATGTCCTGGAGAAATCGAGAGCACAGCATTCCAAAGAAAGTGGAGAGAAAGAAAAAAACAATATAGGAAGGAATAACAAGTATCCCCATTGCGGGCATGGAAATGACTCGCATTGCATAAACACAGATCTTTGTGAGAAGCTTAATGCTGTGCAGTAATTTGTTTTCTCACTCTGGTAACTTTAATATGGATGATTTAACGCTTAAATGCAATCAGTGTTAAAACGTTCCCAAAAATCCTCATGCAGTCATAACAAGTTTGGGGCTGTTTATAGAGAGAGGCACAACGCGGAAGACAGATGTGGAAAACTTGCGCCCAGCAGACAAGGGCCTCCTTCAGTTCTCTGCTGTGCTCTTTTTCAAGATGGAGGGCTTAAGTTACTGAACTAACTTCCTGGATTACATCAAACAGAGTTAATTCACTATCCCTGTGCGTTACCTCCAGTTCTATTCTCTCTATGGCTTTCTTTTTCTTCCCTGTCTATTCTTTCTCTCTCTTCTCTTTCTCTTCTCTTGATCTCCTCCTCTTGTTCTCGTTTCTTACATTCCCGTCACTTGTAAATTATTCCCGTCCCGTCCCGTCCCGTCCCGTGTTCTCATCTTGTCTCTTTTGTTCTCATTGCTCCTTTTCTATTCTCGCCTGTTCTCATCTCATCTCATCTATTCAATTCTCTTCTTTTTTTCTTCAGTTGTCTCTTGTTTCTTCACTTCTCTACTTGATTGTCTTGATTTTCTTTTCTTGTTTCATCTCTTCTTTTCTCTCGTTTCATCTCTTCTCATCACTTCTCATTTATTTGTCTCATCTGTTCTCTTCTCATCTTCTTTCGTCTGTTCTCTCTTCTAGTTTGGTCTGGACTTTTCTGGTCTCTTCTTGTCTCATCTCCTCTATTCTCATCTATTTTCATCTTTGTTCTATCAGTTCTGTTTTCTTCGGTCCCACTTTATATTACTTTATATGAATGTTTTTACATTCTACTTATATTTAAAAAAAATGTATGCATGTAATTACATCTGTAAATAATTTCTGTAATTACATTACTGTCATGACAACTCTCGGAGGGTTTGGCATTGCAATGTACATGACAATGTTAATGTATTTGGTCTTGGCGGAATAGATCTGTTACACTGTTGCTGCTGCTGCGGCAGAGCAAGTACCGAGACTTGCTACTGCCAATACTCCACAACATGCTGCTGTGAGCATGTAAGAAATACTGCTGCTGCACATATATGAATAACCCCCATAGCATACATGATCACCCCGGAGCAGATCTATACAGGTGGAGCTGGGGAAGGTGGAGGGTTTCTGAAGTGCGCTGCAACTGCTACCACAAGCATTAGCCAAGTATTTGAATGTTGAGCAGCGAGCTCATTGGCTACCGATACAGGAGAGAACTGAGAGGACTGCGCCATCTATAGTTTCATGCCAGAACTTTGTATTTATAATTACACTGTTGACCCATCCTTTACACCTACCCTTAAGAAACTGGAAAGTATGCTGCTGAAAATTCAGGCGTGCCATCAGGAATAAATATTACTTTTAAAGATATTAATAAAAATTTGACTTATTTAAATTGACACAAGCAATAATCTGTAGCCTTGGTGAACATATGAGACTTCTTTCAAAAATATTAGAAATGCACAACAGTAATGTACCTATTATCATCGCATTACTATTTTGAATATTACTATAATACACGACTATTATTTCACATACTATGTAGCAAAATAATATTCAGCATATGTGCATTTATTGTAATGTCTTGAAGAGAAGGTTAGGCTTTCTCAAGGTTTTTTTCTCTTCAATCGAAAATGGAATGGATTTCTTTTGCCTCTCCACAGTTGCCTTTGCTTTGCTCACTAGGGTCTTTAAGGTAGGCCTGTCACGATAACTTTTTGTTGTACGATATATTGCCCCAGAAATAATTGCGATAAGTGATATTATTGTCATTTTAAGACCATTTTATGCCACTGAATATATAATCATAATATAATAGCATAATAATGCAAGAAGGCCTAGACACTTTCAAATGACAACAATATTTTTAATATGCAACACTTAACCCACACTTAAACCTACCCATACCACCAAACCTGTCCCTAACCTTACCCGTATCCCACCTCAATAGCAGCAAAAGTGTTTTGCAGTACAATATAAACACAGTAAGTACATTGTAGTTATTTTATTATGTAAGTAAATAGTAGTTAAGGCCACTTCATATAAAGTGGGACCTTTTGTTATTTCTTCTCAGTGTGTCTCATTTCTTATTCACTCTTCTCATCTCTTCTTGTTGCATCTGGACTCTTCTCGTCTTGTCTCATCTTGTATGATCTGTTCTCCTCTCTTCTGTTGTATTCTCTTGTTTCCTTTCCTTTTATTTAGTCTTGCCTCTTTTCATCTCAACTCATCTCCTCTTTTCTCCTCTTGTCTCCCCTCATCTCATCTATTATCTAGTGATATTTCTCATGTTGTCTCTTTGTCAACTTGTCACCTTCACTTCTCTCCTTTTCTCCCCGTTTCTGTGCACCACTTGTGATTAGGGTACACGGCAGCAGGCCTCTGCATTGAGACTCTGTCAGGTTTGTAGAGCGTCATGATCCCGGGCCACACAGGAGAGAGAGGGAGAGAGTTCTGTATGTGGAGGAGGGGGAGAGGGTCACGGGATGACACTGTGAAAGTCAAAGCGTCGCTATGATTCACTCAAGCATGAAGAAAGCTGATCCCGGTCATAGGGGAGAGAAGTGGATGCGATGGGTCGGGGGGCAACAAGGGGTCTTGCTCAGGAAGGGATGTGGCACGTTATCGGGCCAAAAATATGCAGCTGTATTTACCACCTCTGTTTGTTGTTCCTGTAGAAAGCTCCAGGATGGGAATTTTCTGTGTCACTGCCTCAAAGGATTTTGGCTGAGGCTTTGTTGATCCTGTGTTGTTGTAGAAAAGGGGAATAAGATTTAAGCATTAGCCATGTCAGGCAGGATTTAACACTCTGGTCCCCAGACCTCTCACCATTTAGGCAACTCTTCCCCAAGTGCTTAGCCCTCCACGGCCTGCCCGGCGGCCCACTGGGTGGAGAGAGACAGGGTTGGTTCTCTCTCTCTCGTGTTTCTGCTTTTCTAGCATCCATCCAATGGAAAAATACGGTTTGAGCCACTTGATTTTGTGTCATGCTTCCTGGAGCATGCCAACTTTCAATTACAGCACCTCCAGTCCACCTTGCACTTTGGCCATGGCTATCTGACAGCTCCCATGCTGTTGTTTGTGGCTGGTGGCCAACTGATTCCCAGCGCATTATATTTCTCCGACCAACTGAGAGATAGTTGGTTGTTTTCTATTAGGCTATAAGTTATCACTATCTGATGGGGCACTCTAACCTTGACAGATGCCTGGCTGAATCGCGGCATGAGGATGAGCAGCGATGTTGTGCCTCTGAGTTCATTTGCCGTCGCCTCGACATGGGACTTCTTTGTCACAAGAGATTGTTGATGCTCTGTTAGAGTTTTACAGTATAGCTTATTATTAATAAAGAGTAAACGTTGATGTACGTGTATTTTGTCAGAAGGTGCCTGAAAAATACTAATCGAGGCTTATGTTAGTTCATAATGATCATAAGAGGAAACATTTTATGAAAGGAGTGAAGAAAGAAATAGGAAAAAACGTTATTTACTAATACACAGGGACTAAAATGAATTCTAAATCAGCACTCTTTCTTTTAAACTGATTATGTGTTCATGAGAGACTTGATTTGATCTCTTTGTATTAAGCTTGTATTAAGCCATTATGATGTTTGATTAAGACTTGATGTAGTCCCATATCTCATGATTACTTCTGAAAGTCTGGGGACACCAGCTTCATGTAAAAGGACCTTCTGAAATAGCTAGATCTAGAAATAGCTCTAGCACAAGCTTAAAATAAGAAAGAACAAGCAAAAAAAACAAAATGTGCACTGTTGGTTATTGTATTTTCTGCTTTGCGTCATTAAGTTCTCATATTTATCCAAGCTTGCTTCTGCCCCTGCTTCTGGTAAAAACTAAGGGCCAGATTTTCTAACAGGTTGCGCCA
This sequence comes from Sinocyclocheilus anophthalmus, assembly GCA_018155175.1. Lineage (NCBI taxonomy): Eukaryota > Metazoa > Chordata > Actinopteri > Cypriniformes > Cyprinidae > Sinocyclocheilus > Sinocyclocheilus anophthalmus. The sequence goes on along the minus strand of JADLZN010006938.1, from coordinate 864,784 downwards.
GTACAAACCATCTTTTGGCGTTAAAATAGTACTGTCAGGATTTACTAAAGACACGCAGTGAAGAATTAGCACTGAAAAGGTTTGGACACAGTTGTTTTTGTGCTTGACCGTACTGAATATGCATTTGTAGGAGTTTCCCTTTCCGACGCAAAATTTATGGGAAGGAGAGTACCGTATTGGCCCGAATATAAGACGACCCTGATTATAAGACGACCCCCCTTTTTCCAGATGTACCTTTTGGAAAAAGGCTTTTTAAAAACCTTATATTATACCTTATAATATTTAATATTTTTCCTATTTTAATTTTTGTTTTGAAAGTATGGTAAAAACTGGTAAAATGTACCAACAATCACATTTAAAAAATATACACTTTTTGATATACCATAAAAAAAAACATGAATTAGGACATTTAGGCTATCCATCTAATAGTAGCCTACCAAAATATTATTAACAGTAGACGTTCAATCAATGTAGTCTCAAAATCTGGGTACTGTCTACGTTGTTAAAATCACAAACGGGGTTGGTTCCTATCAGGATAACATGACAAGACTCTGCAGCTGTAAGGTTTTCTGTTTCTTGTTTTTATTGCGGGTCGTACAACAACATTGCATACGTATTTCACAGGCACACTCGTTTAAGCGTTATTGGCACCACCTAGTTGTGGGTGTATTATTGGAATGCCAAAGTCTAGACTGAAATATACGACGAAAGCGTTTTCGATGTATTCAAGGAACAAAACATTCTTAATTCGGTCAATACGGTTTAATGAAATCAAACAATGACCAAATTTTAATCAGTTTGTGCTCGACAAATTACTGGGTATTTTGCTGCCATATTAACCACCAAAAACCAAGCATGCCTTAAACTATTTGCACCTGGTCATAGTAGATCACCAACCTGAAGGCATCGGCTCCTTGCTTATTGATACTACGATAAATTTGTGACTGCTTTTGGTATATTGCGTTGGTCGATATGTTATTGAGATGTTGCATCTGTGTTCTTTAACTTGCGCATTGTCAGTAAATCACTCACAAAAATGTCCAAGCCCATTGGCACTGTTTTGGAACTGCGCTCTCTTGCTAATTTGCCCTGTTTAGTAAATCAAACACAAAAAAAAAGTAATTGTGAGATAATAAAATAAGAAATAAAGTGAAATTTTAAGATGTAAAATCACATTGTGACATTATTGGAAATAAAATCACAATTGTCTTTTCTATTTAGCACCAAATCATCATATTAAAATGATTTCTGAAGGATAGTGTGTCACTGAAGATTGGAGTAATGGCTGCTCAAAATTCAGCTTTGCCATCAAATAAATAAATTACATTTTAAAAATATATAAAAAAGATTTTATCTAATTGTAAATTGCAATATATGCAGCCTTGGTGAACATAAGAGACGTCTTTCAAAAAAATCTCGAAATTGCAAACAGTAATGTACTATTATCATCGCCATGACCTCTTTGATATTACTATTATAATACACGACTATTATTTTCACTATAGTAGCGAATAATATCCAGCTATGTGGCATTTTATGTGTAATGTCTTGCAGAGAAGGTTAGGCTTTCATAGTCTCTCCCGAGGTTTTTCGTATCTGCAATTGAAATCGAATGGATTCTTTTGCTCCCCGCAGTTGCCTTTGCTTTGCTCACTAGGGTCTTTAAGGGATGTTCAGTTAAATTCAATTCAAGTTTATTTAGAGCTTTACACGATACAAATCGCGGCAAGCAACTTTACAGAAAATTCTACAATATTTAGTGGTGACTGTCAATTAATGTACATCTGGCAGAAATGTATGGAAAAATCAATTAAAGACGTAATTAAACAGACGATGAACACTATTAACAGCAATTATTATATGATGCAATCAAACTTATAGCAATGTTTTACTGTAAAGCTTCTTTGAAACAATACTTATTGTTAAAATTGCTATATTATATAAATGTAATATATGTACATATATGAAATTTCTATATATGAAATATATTGTCACATGAAGTAAGAACATACAATAGGTACATTTTTGGTTTTAATATTTGTATTGTGAGATAATTTTATGAAAGCACTAAGGTGCTGTATTGTGAATAAGTCAAGGCTAAAGGGGTTGCAGGCACTCTTCTTTGAAACAATATGCATTGTGAAAAGTGCTAATTTTCGTAATTTTTATGGTAGGTTTATTTTAAAGGATAGAGACAGAATACCAACCAAAAAAATCCAGAAAAAAACACATTATATAAAGGTTAGAGATTGATTTGCATTTCCGTGAGTGAAATAAGAATTTGAAACCCCTACCAACCAGCAAGAATTCTAGCTCCCACAGATTGGTTATGTGCCCAAGTGGAACACAGATTAGTCATGTCACTTTATGAAAGTACTCCTAGGTCAGCTCGTTAGGTGTATAAAAGACACCTGTCCACACAATCTGTATCTTCCATCCCAAGCTCTCCCACCATCATGGGCAAGACCAAAGAGCTGTCAAAGGATGTCAGAGACAAGATTGTAGATCTGCACAAGGATGGAATGGGCTACAAGACCATCAGCAAGAAGCTTGGTGAGAAGGAGAAACTGTTGGGGCGATCGGAAATAGAAGAAATACAAAATAACCATCAATCGGCCTCGGTCTGGATCTCCGTGCAAGATCTCACCTCATGGGGTAAGGATGATCATGAGAAAGGTGAGGGATCAGCCCTGAACTACACGGGAGGAGCTTGTTAAAGGGGTCATATGATGCGATTTCAAGTTTTCCTTTCTCTTTGGAGTGTTACAAGCTGTTCGTGATTAGATAAGATCCCTGAAGTTGCAAAGATAAAGTCTCAAACCCAAAGAGATATAAAAGTTAAGACTCGTCCACGCCCCCCTAAAACAGCTCGTTCTAACACGCCCCCCACATGTCTATGTCACTGTGTGGGGAGATTTGCATAACACCACCCAAATTTTCACGCAAAGAAAGAAGACGTAACTTTTATTATCGCTGTAGTATGTAGTATTGTTGCCGCTGCCGCCATGTCGTGTGTGACGCTGTGTGTTTCTTTGTGAAAGCGTAACTACTTTGTTTGGTCTGCCAAAAGAGGACACAACTAGAAATCAAAGGTTAAGTTGTATTTTCAACACTGTTCCAGAACAGTTCAAACCAAATAATCAGATGTGTGCAACGCATTTTACGGAGGAACGAGAGTCCAAACAAATGCCTCGTTTAGACTGGGTTTTCTTGGTTTGGTATCGTCGTGACGAACCACGGATCACAGTATGTAAAGGGGCGTAACATTTCCGTCAACACGCTTGAGGTATTCGGCCAATCAAAACACACTGGATAGCAGGCCAATTAGAGCACACCTCGCTTTTTCAGACCGAGGAGCTTTGTAAAAATGTACGCGTTTCAAAAAGGCAGGGCATAGAGGAGAAAAAAATAATGTACAGTATGTGGAAAAATAATGTTTTTTTTTTACCTTAAACCACAAACACATTTCATTACACCAAATACACCAAATAAGTTTCTTTTAAATACTACGCCGCAATGGACTGAAATCCTGCAGTGCCTGCAAGGTCCCTCTGCTCAAGTTGGCACATGTTCAGGCCCATTTAAAGTTTGCCAATGAACATATAAATGATTCAGAGAAGGCTTGAGTGCTGTGGTCAGATGAGACAAAAATTGAGCTCTTTGGCATTAACTCGACTCGCAGTGTTTGGAGGGAGAGAAATGCTGACTATGAACCCAAGAACACCATCCCTACAGTCAAGCATGGAAGTGGAAACATTATGCTTTGGGGCTGTTTTCTGATAAGGGTACAGGACGACTTCACCGCACTGAGGGGCAAATGGACGGGGCCATGTACTGTAAAATCTTGGACAAGAACCTCCTTCCCTCAGCCAGAACACTGAAGATGGGTCATGGATAAGTCTTCAAGGATTACAATGACCCAAAACATACCACCAAGGCAACAAAGGAGTGGCTCAAGAGGAAGCACATTAAGGTCACGGAGTAGCCTAGCCAGTCTCCAGACCTCAATCCTATAGAAAATCTGTGGAGGGAGCTGAAACTTCGAGTTGCCAAACAATAACCAAGAAACCTTAAGGATTTAGAGAGAATCTGTAAAGAGGAGTGGATCAAAATCCCTCTTGAGATGTGTGCAAACCTGGTGACCAACTACAAAAAACGTCTTACCTATGTGCTTGCCAACAAGGGTTTCTGCACCAAGTACTAAGTCATGTTTTGCTTGGGGATCAAATACTTATTTCACTCACTGAAATGCAAATCAATTTCTAACCTTTATATAATGTGTTTTTCTGGATTTTTTGGTTGGTATTCTGTCTCTATACATTAAAATAAACCTACCATAAAAATTGCAGACCCTTCATTTTTTTGTAAGTGGGCAAACTTACAAAATCAGCAGGGGATCAAATAAATATTTTTTTCCTCCCTCAGAATAGTGTCTTCAGCAAGTTCTGAAGGAGTTAAGTTGGGGGGTTGTGGTGTTTGAGGATGCAGTGGGGTGTTTCTGTGCTGTTCATTCCCTTGTTCTGCCTGGAAAGCTCTGCACGGGCCCTGGCCTGGGTCACCTGCAAAGGATTAGGCTGGGGCTGGTGGACAGTTGTTGTTTGAGGAGCGTCTGGGCATGTCAGGGGTACAGGAAAGGGGAGGAACGAAATGGGGGATTGGCCCGGTGAGTCGTCTCGCCTCCAGATGCCCAGACCTCACCCCTGCAGGGAACAGCACACCAGGGGACAGCAAACACAACAATCAGCCCCTCCACCAACACTTCTGCTCCTGAAAAGGCATGGATGAATTCTTGGAATTTTTTATTATTTTTTTTAACACAAAAGGAGATTTTTTTTTTCTCCATGCAATGACATACAGTTGTTGGCGTGGACAAGTATGTCAAGCTCCAAAAAATAATAAAATAAATAAATAAAAAAATTCATCTTGATAGTTACCCCACATTTGCTTTTTTTCATTCTTCTCCATTGCAACCCTCAAATATAATGATAAATTGTTTTTTTTGTTTCAAATACCAGTATATTTTAAAAATGTTTAAGATTTAGATTTAAGATTTTTTTAAAGCGATACTTTTATTCAGCAATGCTGCTAATTAAATTATCTAAACATTCTTATCATTCAAGAAAAAAAGTATCATGGTTTCCACAAAAACATTGAGCAGCACAACTGTTTTCAACATTGATTTTTAGAAGAAATGTTTCTTGAGTACCAAATCAACATGTTAGAATGATTTCTGAAGAATCATGTGACACTGAAGACTGGAGTAATGCTGAAAATTCAGATTTGCATTACAGGAATAAATTACATTTTAAAGGGGTCAAATGATGCTATTTTAAAGATCACTATTTTGTGTATTTGGTGTAACAGAATATGTTGACATGCTTTAATGTTCAAAAAACACATTATTTTTCAAATACTGTACATTATTGTAGGTCCTCTATGCCCCGCCTCTCTCAAACACGTCGTTTTCAACAAAGCCCCCTCCTTTGACAAGCGCAGTGCATTGTGATTGGCCGAACACCACAAGCACGCGTCAGAAATGTAACGCCCCTTACCATAATCGCGAGCTTCAGCTTTCAAAGTAAATATCAAGACAGTTAATAATGTCGTTAGTTTTACCATCAGTTCAAACACGAAAGGGCAACAGAGTCGCGTGACAGACACAGTGATGATGCAGTACACAAGCCGCGGTTAAGACAGCTGACGTGCTATGATTTCTGACAGTTCACTCTCCTGTGATGTGACCCTGTTCCCCTCACACACACGACGCGTTACTCTGCGCTGCGCAAAACTCCGCATTTGAACAGTCAATAGCAAATACTTAAACTAATAACAAAACATACTTACAGTCACTGATTCAGAAGCGCCAGATTGTCATAGCAAAGTCGGAATTGACCCTTTTTTCTTTTCTTTTTAGAAATAGCCTTTGTGCACAGCCAGCCTTGTACTCTTTGTAGCGTCTCGACCAATCTGACACACTAATTTTATTTGATTTAACAAATCAATTATTCTTTAGGTTAACAAATCGTCACAGTCCCCTAACTCAATTAACTGGATGCCAGGATGTCTGCTGAACACCAGGCGCTATGGTCACCATGACAACTAATCATGATATCACTGGTTTTATGACCCCCCAGGAATGTGAGAAGGATAGCCCACTCTTTGTCCCAAGGAAAAGCAGAGTAGAAATGGACTGTGTTCTAGTTAATTCATAGAAAAACCGTTATTTGAATGAACACACATATTTCTTCAGGCCATTGAGTATATTATTGTCATTGTGTATTTTGTCTTTGATATTCTTAGACAATTTTAGTATGCTTGTGAGGGAACCCATCCCTGATCATCCCTTATGAGAATCCTACCTTGTTTGTTATCTATGAATTTGCCTTCTTATGATCGAAACAAGCGTGTTTATTATATATTGGTACATAGGCAATAGATATTAGGGCCCTGAGAATCGTTAATAATTTCGATTTAAGTCCATTTGCAAATTACCATGCTTAGAGAACAAAGGGGTCGTAAACCCTCCAGCAATTGCCACCTCCCGCTCGGAAATTCCATTTTGCTCATTGGACAAGCCCATCTTGAAAGGCGGAGATCTCCTCCGACCTTAAAGGCCCGGCTCCAGAGACCCGCCCCAGTCGGTGGATCGGTCAGAAGCAAAGATGAAGATGTTAGAAAAACGCTTCAGGATACCAAAGCAACTGTGCCAGGCCTTTTCTTCGGCCAGTCCTTGCCATTCATCAAGTGACTCTGACTCAAATTGGTTCTTTCTCATCAACCAACTTCAGCAAGTTCTTGGGCCTTAAGATTGCATCAGGATTCTCTTTCAGACAGCCGAGACTCGCTAAGTATCAAACTTAAGTCTTATTAATTGATACATTAAGTATCAGTAACACCTTTTTACAAGGTGTGTTGGAACTCGAATCTGACGTATCCTGAAGGCTTGATCTGTTGAATATACATGCAAAGTGTTCCATAAAATCCATTCTTTATGCCTCTTTCTATCCTGAGTTAAACTTTAACCCTCCTATACAACTGAGATGTGTGTGGTGTGTGTGTGTGTATGTGTATGTTAGAACGGCTTAATGTGTTTATGTAGTATGTAAGACTAGTTTAAGTCTTTATGTAGTTAATAAAACCTTACTTGTATCACACTTGACGTGTTCATTGTTTACTCATAACCGGAGTCAATAATCATGCAGATTTACGTTACAAACTTATAGAATTGTACAGTAAGAAGGTTATTTCCTTTAACAGGAAATTAACGTTCTTAGAATTAACAAGACAGTTGACCCTAAGAGGTCAGCTAAATATCTACAGCAGATCTAAAATACGAATAGTTAATTATAACTAGTTATGGTAATTATTTCATCTTTCCCCATGAGATGATCCGATACATCTGCTAGGTCAAAAAACTGTCGTCCATAAAAAGCCGTTGCACAATTCGAACGTCTGGGTTGTGCTGTTCTGTTGTAAAAAAAATCTTAACCAATGATTCCTAATTGAATCTACTTCCGGAAGGCCAAATAAAGAGCTTTTGCTTTCGCACTGAAACACACAGCCTCCCTGACTCGGCTGAATAAACACTACTGCTGTTCCTGAAACCACTCCTTCTTTCTTTGTGTGCACATTTGGGTGGCTTTATGCTAATATTTCCACATAGTGAGGTGGATATGTGGGGGCATGTTAGAACAAGGCGTTTTAGGTAGGGGGGGTTGACTCTTAATTTTTATAAAGAATCTCTTTGGATTTGAGACTTTAGTCTTCAACTTTACAGATCTTCTTTATGCACAAACAGCTTGTAACACTCCAAAGAGAAAGGAAAACTTGAAATCGCATCATATACACATACAAAACTGTTATTTTAAATTGTAGTAATATTTCACAATAGTACTGTTTTTGCTGTATTTTAGATTAAATAAATACAGCCTTGGTGAGAATTAGAGACTTCTTTCAAAAACACATTAAAAAAAATTACCAAACCCAAACGTTTTAATGGAAGTGTTTGTGAATATATAATTAAAGATATATACCGCATATGTCGTGGTAGTAGTGGGAACCGCATCGAAGATGCACCATTAAGAACAAATTAACTGTTGAATAAAGTATTTTGTTTTCTTTGCCCCCCCAAGTATTTTGCGGCTTCCTAATAGCTTGAAGAACTGTGTTCCCCCCCCCAAACATGGACATTTTAACGAGGTCCGTACTACCTTTCTGGGCCGTGAACATCTTAGTTTTGTGCGTTATTAGGTTCAGAAAGATTTCATCAATAAAATTTGGGTTTGAAGAAGACGAAGTTATACAGGTTTGAAACGACATGAGGGTGAGTAATTAATGACAGAATTTTAATTTTTGAGTGAACTATCCCTTTAAATCATGTTTAGTAGTAACAGAGGGACGTTTTTGACAGACTGTTTACGGGTGAAGTATTTCTTAAGAAATTTGTAAGGAATGTTGGCCTGGGACCTACTGTTTAACTCAATAATCCAGATTAGAAAAAGAGAATAAAAAGGAGAGAATCAGAAGAAACAAAGAGCGCATCCCTGAGCACAAGTGTCAGAAAGCTCTGGAAGGAACGCAGTATTGAAAGGTGGAAAAACTGCTGTAAATCCGTGTCAGTGTGAACGAGCCGAGAGGGGCACACACAAAACGCGCGGAGAGCCGCATCACTACACCCGCCTCCGTCAATAATGACAAGACAGCATTCATTGATATTCTCATGGAAAAATAATGTGTTAATAAGGACCCTCTCAGAAGATTACCCAACCTCGCCCCTCTAATCAGCCTCTTTGTAAAGGTCCATAAATCACCAAACTAATAGCGCGGCGGATATTAATAACTCAAATTATGATTTATATCTTTGTTGTCGTCTGTGAAAGGATCCCTCACCTCCTTACATTTTCAATCAATATCATCAAAATGCTAACGAGCGAATGGCTGTAATTACCTTCATGGGGGACAACACTAATTTAGTTCTCTCTCTCTTTTTTCTGAAATGCTATGAAGCAGACATGTGGATACTGCATACCTGTTGCACAAACAAAGCAGGTAACGCGTTAGTCCATGAAGAAGACATTAGCCTTGATATTAGCTGTCAAACCAGGATCATCCTCCTTTTTGCTTCTGAACACCGTTGATGCAAATAAGATATCCGTCAGAAATGAACAACTGCACAGAGACTATAGCAGGAATTACAATACATTACTAGGTAGAAGTTTGGTATGACTTGATATACTAATCTGTTACACTTTACAATAATGTTTAATTTGTTAACAGTAGTTAATGCATTCGGTATCATGAACTAACAATGAACAAATTTTTTTTTAATACATCATTTATTAATATAGGCCGGTGTTCATTTCTGAATATACTAATACTCTTTTATCATTTCAAATTGTATAAAATAAACATGAATTAGTATATTATGACATGAATTAATAGTGAACTATAGTATATTTATAAATTGACATCACCCTAGATTAATAAAATACATGCAGTGAATTGCAGTAACTCATTTTAACATTAACATGTGTTTTTGTGATTGACTTTGGCATTGCTCAGGTGACCTTTATTTCCTTTGATAAGGAGATTCAATTAACTTTTGCTTTGAAACCTGCATACATATTCAGTATGTAATTAAATATTCATATCACTATTCAAATACACACTACCTCATTCATCTTCAGAACACAAAATTAAGATATTTTTGATGAAATCTGAGAGCTTTCTGACCCAGCAACACAACTGAAATGTTCCCAGACCCAGAAACGTAGTAAGGACGTCGGTAATACAGTCCATGTGACATCAGTGGTTCAACCGCAATTTTACAAAGCGACGAGAATGCTTTTTGTGCACAAAAAAACAACAAAATAACAACTTTATTCAACAATTCTTCTACTCCAAATCACGTATTCCGCCTTTATATAGAGTTCCACGACGCATTCCTCTGCACGTAAACAAAGCACAGCGCATGCATTGTTTACGTGCAGAGGTACTCTCGATAATGGGTGTTTTTGGGTGAACTGTTTCTTTAAGAGATTATTACAGGTGAGTGTAATGCTTGCTTGTATTTTTGGCATCAGTAAAATGGTTGATTTCTTGTTTAACAAAAGTCACAATGTGAGTCTGAGGTTTAGGGGGCTCACCTCATTAGATAATGCGGCGATTCAGATCTTGGGCCAGAACTTTTTTTCTGTGGCCAGCATGATGTCAGCCTCATGCTTTTGTCAAAGTCTGATAAGACCACTAACACAATGGGATCTTCTTGAAGGCTGCTTGAATGATAACCCACAGTAACAAAGGAAAGGAGAAAGAAGGGAGTATGGCAGTTTAATGAAAACTTTCCCCGTGCTGGGATTTCAAGGCTTTTTCTGAGGTGACTGAGGTTATCAGTCTTGTTTTTAACCACGTGAGCTGCCCAGCAAAGCAATCACACAAACAAATTAATTAGTCTCCCAACAATAGGGCCTTGATAAATTGAGCCACTTGCATCTCATAGACTGTCGTTCCATGTTGCCTTTTTTAATCTCAGCCTTTTCAACACAGACTTGAGAGCGCTATTTACATTTAGTCTTTGTAACGAGACATTGCACATCGGTTTGCAATAAACAGCTAATTATCATATCTCTAGCTACAGCTTAATTATATTTGCATAAAACTTCTTTGTCTTGCTGTCTCAACAGAGCCTGCATTACCTTGTCTTTTCATTGCTCAGTTATTATTTACATGCCTGAAATATGCTCAGATTTACACATCTTATTTTTTCCCCTCCTCGTCTTGCCTTAGGTTGCCCCAAAAAGAAAATGTGAAGGTCGGGGACTGTTTCTCTCTTATTTTCATTTTCAGCCAACTATGCTGGTTTAAAGATTTGTGCCAAGTTGCTGTTTTCACTCATGCATGTTCAGTGATTCATTTTAATTATTCTTTTTTTTCCTATTCAACAAAAAGTCACATAATTATCAGTGTCTTCGGTTTTTTTAAACAAGAGTGCTTTGCATGAGCACATGGCATAGGAAATTAGTCAAATAAGGCATTAAAAATGACGACAAAAAAAAAAAGCATTCAGCTTCGGAAATGTATTTACAAATTATTTTCTCAGTTTATTGGCTCAGGGCAAAAGGAGACTGTGTCTTCATTCAAATATCAACTTTAAGCGGAGTGCAGTCATTAAAGCAAGCTCATTACAGGTACAACCCACATGATTTAACCCCTGGCTGACTGATCATGCTCAAAATAAAAAAAATCATGGAATAGGAGAGAGTTGGATTTAAAGTGTCAGTGAGTAAGATGATTAATCTAATGCCAAGTTCACACTGCATGATTTTCAAACTCATCGGGTCGCCGTTGTTTTCACACTGCGTGACTATCTGGGGTAGCATTCAGTCGCTGCTGTGATCACTTTGCACGATGGATCGGCGACAGGAGGTTAAACACTGTATGACTTTACAATAGGAAGAATCGCCGACAGCTCTGTCTGGTCCGCAAACTATGTTTCACAACAAAACACACGCAAGAAGTGATAAGGAAATAACGCAAGAACACGTGTGCGTCAGACCAGAGTTCTCGAGTGAGACTGGAATTATAAAAAATATATATATAGCCCGCAAATTGTCTGTGAGCTGATTTCCAGCTCAAGGGAGAAAAGAAACAGAAGGCAGGAGGGAGACATGCAGGGAAACAGTGATTGGGTGTTCTGCCAAAGCGAGTTGGAGGTAAAATAAATTTTGCAGAAATGTTATGCTGATGTTGTGGTGGTCAAGCAAATGTTTGTGATTGTGTCTGTATGATACAAATTGTTCAATATCTTTCAAATATGGATATTCGGTTCTTAATCCTCAACGAAATTCTATGGCCCTGTATTTTGGTCTCTCATTGGCTGTAGGTCATCGCCGATGTAGTTTTCAGTCAGAAATCATTGCACACAGCGTGATTGTGAATCGATTCCCTCAGATTGCGTCTTTGATAATTCACACTTCGTGATTGTCACTCGCGTGAACGAGCACCGATTTCACTCCGCTTTCGGGCATTTGTCGGCAATTTCGCAAAACCTGTCAGCGAGTGAAAAATCGGGCTAAAATCGTGCAGTGTGAACTCGGCATTAGATGCTTAATTTTGCTTAACCTAGCCAAATATACACTTTTTTTTTACCATATATTTAGAAAAGGGCCCATCAGTTAAGGAAGTAAATCAAATGAAACATTTAATATTTACCCATTTTTTTGGGATGTTTTTGTTGTGATAATGTCATAATCAGCAGCAAAATAAGAATCTATAATGGTATTGTGCATTAGTAAATAGTTTTTTTTCCTTGTTTATATTCATAGTTTTGTTTGAAAAAATGAATCAGTTATGGATCGCCAATGACTCAACTTACCCCTTATGAGCTTTATTTTAAAAAATTTAAATTTTTTAAACGTCATACCATATGATTAGGTGTATTATCTAATTTCTCTTTGACTAAAAATAAAAAAGTGGTACATCTTACCCCATTCTCCCCTTTTTTCGTCCTTAGCTTTTTGCACTTTTTATTATAAAGGAAAGTGTAGCGGGGATAGGGAAAAAATGGGATGTTGCAAGCTAGATTTTATCGTGTGACCTGCAAGATGCAGGAAGTATGTCATTCACTGGACTCACATAACACAAAAACATCTTGTTTTACCCATTGTCACATGTCAGTGTTTCAGCTGGTTCATTTTTCTGTCTTCCGTTTGCTCTGAATAAGGTTAAAAGAAGGTGGCCCGAGACTTCATATCCACCTTTCTTTTTTTGAAGGTACTTGTCAGCGAATTAAGGTAGATGGGAGCTAAAAGCAAAGGTGGAGAAATGTATTTATGAACGTAATTTCTCTGAGTTGCATGCTGTGCAATTACTGTAGCCTCTATAGGCAGAGTTAAGGGGATTGACTGTAATCTCAGGTATAATGAGACTCGTGGCAGAACTCTCTCACACAATATAAGGTCAAACATGTCGTCGTAGGCAGCCTTTCATTTTCTTTTGGAACTGTCAATGCTTTAATAGTTCCCCGACTGACATTAACAGAAAAATGAGGGCCTTATTGCTCAAATCTATGATAACTTGAGAAGAAAATGTGAAAGTGGAGCACTGTTCAGATGAGTGATTGGTAGGAGAAAGTCACACGTTTATATACTGACCCAGACCTTCTGTCCACACATGTGAAACTGGTCTTAGGTCACAATGAAAAGACAAGCTTTCCTACTGGCTTGGATTTAGCCATCATTTTAAGAGATATATGATATATTCATTAATTTTACTCAGATTTACATACAAAAATATCTCAAAGGCATGATGTTACAATGCTAAAATGTTTCCTTCATGCAGAATTTCTCTGCAGATTTATGAAAAAAGCTATCTGAGACTTTGTTCTTGTTTTCCGAAAGAAGTCTGCAGGCTATAGAGAGAGCATTTGAAAGACGTGCTTTATATTTTAATGTATTTACAACTCTCATGATACCAGGTTTCAATAACCTTGCTGTAATGTCAGCTTAGATTGTTTGCTTCAAAGCAGCGACCTGCCGAGCAGAGGCAAACACAATAAACAGGCTTCTGTGCGTTATTCTAAGCGCTCAGCAAGACCTGTTTCAGATTGGAAAACGTGGCTTAATAAAAGTTTCATATGATTTGGCTCCTCGAGCCACGTAGCATGCTAAATCGTTTATCTCGGGTAACTTCAGTCCAGTCTGTTTTGATGGGATGTACGCCGTTCAGAATTGCAATAAGAATGCTTTTTAATTTCTTGTTAAATTTCTGAATGTTAGATGAATTTGAATTGAGGCAGCAAGCAAGATGCAGAATTGCAATTCAATTTAATGTCAAATCGATTAATTGCAATTAATTGCTTGCAAAATAAAGTTTGTATTTACATAATATATGTGTGTGTACTGTGTATATTTCTGTATATATTTAAGAAATATTTACATATACGTATATATGTATATATATGTATACGCGACTAATCGATTTGACAGCACTAATTATAATTAAAATTAATCTTAAAACAAATAGGGTTATAAATATATAAACTACATACACTTTTCTGTCAATTCTGAATTTTGCACAGGCCTGAACACAGGAAATTACATTGAGTCAAACTAATGGTTTTAAGACATTTTTAGCATTTAAAACTATTTCTGCTATTATTTTATGTAGTTTAATAATTCTCACAGCAAAAAGAAACATGACTTGTGCCTTTAAAAATGCTTTAAAAAAAGTAATGCTTCAAATCATTGCTGTATTTTGTGGAATGTGCCAAGGTAAAGTTGCTTTGTTGCTTGTTACCTATAAATCATGTGACCTCTGACCTTTGAGTGATGATCAAACTTGGGCTGCGTTCCAGTTCACTTTTAGACAAGCAACCGACTGCCTAAAACTTACCCTCGGGGGAATCCCCGCCACCATTTGGACATTACCCTCGCCCTGAGTTGACACGAGGGTGAGGAGTTGCTTCAAATGCAAAATTCATGCCGCTCTGTAGGACCACATGCAACACGACTATGACGTCATCGCAGATCGCGTTTAATTTATCCCCACCCCAAACAACTCTGTAATATATAATTATTATTTTATTTTTTTTTACATTTATGTTTTTTTTACAGCCCAAGCACATCTATATACATATAGAATGTTGCACCAAACAAATTCGTAAGGGGAAACATGTAAACAATAAACCAACTCCATAGCGGATTCTAAGTGATCAAGGGGTAGGACGTTCCAATTCAGCCCATTCCAAGGGTTCCGTCAGTAGTGGGCACTCATGCAACGTAATCAATGACGTACATCCGAGTAAACGAGACGGAGGGAAGTTAGTGGGTGAAGGGCATAAAAAAAGTGAACTGGAACGCAGCCTTAATTATGGCTCACAAGACTCCATCAGAACTCTTCTCTTGTTTCCAAAAGCTCATCTGTATCTGATACAGCTCTATTTCTACAAACAATCTAACGTAGCACAATGGTAAACACACTTCTGGAGGGTGTTGAATCACTGCGCTGTGGCTTAAATGAAAATGAAGAGTAGGAAACAAAGGCCAGAGTTGTCATGAGACATAACATGTGTTTGTGAGATCTACCAATCTGTGACTGGATTTGATGTTCTGCCAATGCTAATACAGAAGCATTTCGCTTCTGCTGGGAAACAATGATGCTAAGCTAAAAGAAGGTTCATCTAAACCAGACTAAGCTCTTTTTCATGTACTCTACTTCAAACCAGTTTTTCTCGAGTGTAACCAAACATGTTAACTTATCCCCATTAGGGTTCGTAATGTTTAGAGTACAGACTCCAAAACTGGAAAACTTAACAAAAAAGCATGTGATGAAGGAAACGATGAGTGAAAAAAGGAAGACAGAAGAGAAAAGCAGCTCAGATGGTTCAATTAATTTTATTCATCATTTCTCTCCGGCCAAAAAAAATCACAGAGGAGCAAATCCATTTGTCTTTACCACACAGAAACATGAAATTGGTCCCAGTGACCTATTTTTTGAGGTTTTCCTCATTCTCTTTGGTACGAAGCCTTTGACTTCCACAATGTGCCTCTATTGTCTTTATGCAATGGACCTTTTTTGCTGCTCACCAGGTGAATGAAAACCAATCGACGGGTCCGGCGTTCCCTCACCGAAGTCATCGGGAAAAAAATATTACCTCATTCCGAGCGGTGAAGAATCCTCTTTTATGGAGACATAATGACTTAAAGTTTAATCTCTTTCGTGTTCACCTTTATGAAAAGAGCACAATGATCCATTTGAAGTAAGTTAAATTACACATTTAAATGGAGACATGTAATATACTTAAAGTGGGTTTGACCACTGCACCAGTTAATCAGAGGCCGCCCCGTTAAAATTGGACGGGAGCCTAGGTTCTGTGACCATATTTTAGTGGTTGGAGGGGGTTTTTTGTTCTGTGTGTGTGTGTGAGAGAGAAAGTCCAATTTCCCTATTTGTCCACACCCTTCTCTTTGAGCTGTGTATCGTAGAGTTTTGAGTGGAAAGAACATCAAAGCCATTCAGGACTGACACTTTCTTTTCCCTGCCTTTCAGAAGTCTTAAATCCCGCTAAAGCTCAAAGCCCGCTCTGTCCGGTCTCTGCATGCTCGGAGCAGACAGGTTTCAGGTCTGACTTAAGGACAGGGGAGACAGAGCGCCTCGGGGCCTCTCCTCTTCATCCCTCCATGCAAACATCTCAAAATGGCACCTAGTCAGGCATCAGAGGCCAGTGACATCCAGGATCTGGGTGACATGCAGCTCTGAAGGGCCACATTGCTCTTTGATTCAGTGAGACAACGTTCATGATTCATCTGGAAATGCCTCACCTCCCCCTCTTCCTCAATGTCTTTTGTCTTATTGGAGAAAAAATATTAATTTGATACATTCTTCTCCACACAATTAGAGGATCATTGTGGAGTCTGACACTTCTGTGCGGTAATTCGGTTTTTAATTTAGGAGGGTTTTGGTTGCATTACATTAGACAGACTCTGGTGAAGTTAGTTAATTATTGTTACTGCTTCAAGATGGAAATGAAATGTGCTGTATTGTTTCTAAAAGATGAGCAGCTTCATTGCATTTAATCATTTAAAATAAGGTTCAGTTTGTTAACATGAGCTAATGCAAGTATGATGAACAACATGTTTCACCCTCTGTTGTGGCTTTTGTGCTTATGAAATAATTCTATAAGATGTAATTACTTTTTATGTTACATACTGGGCTTTCAAACAAAGAGATATTTGTAGTCACATATATTGGTCTAATAACATGTTTAATTCTGACATCACAAAGTGTCTAATACTATACCTCATAATTATAGTTTTTCTTTGGCAATTTTTTACCTAGCAGTTTTTGCCACTAAATTATAATAGCTGTTCTGTAAGCTAGATCAGAGGTCACTTATGCTTTGTTCACACAAGCATTTTTTTCCCAACTCAAACTGGTTTACTGAATAGACTATGTATTAAATCTGCTAAACATCTGCTACACTTTTGTAGGTGGTCTGGATTCTGCTTAAATCCAACTGAATCCAATTGAAATGTGTGGTTTGAAATCAGATTTGGAAATTTAGTTTTGGAATTGCATTTCAGTCTGAATAAGTCCGATTTAACTTTTATGATTTATAGGTTGTTTCTTGAATCCAAGAACGCAAGAACAGAAGGAGACATTGTCTGGCTATCTTAAAAGAATGAGCTCAGAGGTACTTGGTGCTCAACTGACCATTCCAGCAATGCAAGTAGCAGCAATGCATGATAAATACAACATAACATCACAAACAAATGTCATAACATATTAAATAATTTATTTCATATTATTAAATACCTGATTCTCTCAAGTCTGCATTTAGTGCATTTCAATATCAAGAACATTAATGAACATCTATGTCTTCACTGGTTTCCTTTTTACGGAATCCAAAATACTCTGACACTGGAAAGCAAACTTTTTAGAGTGTTTTGCTTTCATCTGTCATCTCCTCTGATATGATTTTGAGCGGCAGTAGCATCTGCGTCATCTTTTTATGATGGGTGTTTGGGTGTCTACCAGGTGGATTATGTACAATTTGAATACAAATTCACTAGTTTTTGGCTCATACGTTCCCTATTTCTTTAAATATGCACTGAAGCATTGAGTGGATCACTGGTTTTGAAGAAACAACATATGCCACTGTCACCTCATGAGTTTAGAATTATAAGCAGAGGCAAACTTTCTTGTTTTCCATGTTGTCCTTTCACGATGACTTTTATATCTCTAGGCATTACTATGGAAACAAATGTAGATGTATAGACTATTTCCTGCACTGTCTGAACAAATGCATGTGATTCTTTTTTATCTTGCACAGTGCTTCTTTCATTGCCAGCCCCGTATTTCTTCCTCTCGTCCATACATTGAAAACTTGCAGTGACCTCGTACTGTATAAAACAGTTTTTTGCGCTGTGCACTGAATTTGACCATATCACCTTTTAGATACAGTGTCCATGAAGGAATGAACAGGTGTGGGACCCTGGAGGACAATAAAAACACAGAGATGCTCAAGAGAGAAATCCGTCTAACATAGCCTGGCTATAACTCACTAGCGCAAATGCTTTTTATCTGCTTTGTCCTCTCTCTGTCCCACGTCTTAGTCATTCTGAAGGATTACACACTGTCTCCTGCAGTCAGTCCCACCTTTGGTGACCAGCACTTAAGCACAGGGTTTTTTAAAGTCAAGTAGCATTTTATAATTTTCAACCGTACTCTCGTAGTGTCACAATCAAAGATGAGAAGCACAAATTCGGTGAATAGGAACGCTCGCAAAATGTATAGGCACACACGCAAATGGGCCATTCAGATCACACAGTCGGTCAATCAAAGGCAGTAATAAAGGGGCCCACGGGGCCCCCCTGAATATATACACCACATCTGCACCTGCGGAGGCAGTCATGACCCTTTCTCTGAAAAGCTACACTGTAATGACCACATACAGATAGCATGTAATATCCAGCATTGTGTTATAAAATTGACCCTGAGGTCATAAATGTCATCAACACCTTTTAATACTGTCATGATTGTGGATTTTTTCCCCCCCATTTTTTAGTGTCGGTAAGACATGCTTTTTACAAAGAACCATACAAAGTGTCATTATAAGCAATTAACCTTGGTTTGCTTTTTTTTTTAGATTGGCCGGCATAATTTTCCTTCGGTTCATAACGACTTTGAATACATCTATTTATGGGTCAATGACGTCTGAATCTTTTAATTTATTAAAAAATGCGTTTGAATAGTAACACATCTATACTATGATGAGCAAGTCAAGCAATAAAAACACAGGATATCATGGAGGATCTCTGAAAATACTTATGAACGTGTGTCAAGATCAGTCCATTTCCTAAAATATCAACTAATTTGACCTTTTTATGAAGTGTAGTATGGTGTGACTCCTCAAAAATGTAATAATATTTATGATTATAATTAATTAATAATTAATGGTGTTTTTAAAAATTACTTTTTACCTTGATTTTTTTTTTAAAATGATTAAGATTATAAAGGTATTAAGAAAATGTATTACATTTTCACCACATGACATTTTTAGAGTCATTTCATTTAAATTTTACTTTTGAAAGATTTGAAAGATTTTCAATAGATTTTTAATCGTGGGCACTTATTTGTCATTGATCCTCATACTTTTGTTTGAATTTATGCATCTGTCTGTCTGCCTGTGTAACACGTGAGATGTATTGAGACAAACTGTAGCAGAAGATCTATGAGCCCCTTGATAATGATGTCACCTCGAGCCACAGGCCAGCCTGAACGCATGAATGGGCTTCAAGCAGATTGAGTGTCTTAATAGCTCTCATGTCCGGATTATTACATATTTCCTCTTACGGGCGATCTGAAAGTCTTCATAATCTTGAGAGCATTTGAAACCGAGGAAGTGTCAGCGGCTGTGTTATTGCATCAGGCCTTGTACGCTGATGAAACAAACATTTTCACATCTGGTTTATAATTTAATTTGCAGTCAAGATAAATAACATAACTGTCATAATCCGAATCAGCGGGTTTTCTTGTTTAATTCAATATATAACATCCGTATGCTGTTGTATATAGTATGTCATCTGCACGTGCGTTTTGCTCTGTATGTGCGCACAAAACCATACGTGTTTGTTTTGCTTCGTATGTGCTTGTGTGCATGTGTGTACTACGCCGGGCCACATCCCTTTGGGGCGTCCCGCCGGCATAGAGCTCCTGACATCACAGAGAGGCTTTCAATAGCCGTCTTTCAATCCTGATGCAATAATGATGCCGGGTTGCATTTCAGCAAAGTGGAAATTAGGGGACTCAAAGAGGAAAGGCAGCCACCAGTGAGGAGATCCTCTCTCGTTCCCCCTCCTCCCTCCGGCGCAGGGGGGACGTGTGGGCCCTGAACGCAGCCTCTGTGAGTGGCAGGCCTGCTATCACCACCATCACACGCGGCTGCCTGTGTTAATGGAGAATGCCCCGGACTGCCAGTGTCTTTGTTTGCCGGGCCACAGCAATAAATATGCATGAGTTTGAGTGGTGTACGTGTGTGTGTTTAATGTGTGCGTGTGTGTGTATGTGTTGTGGGGGGGGTTCACTAATTACTAGATTCCTATCATGAATATGTATGGCCGCATCTTTTATTATGGGATTGGCTTAAACATATCACAGGCCGGCAAGAGGGCCTGCACAGCATGCGTAATTTAGGCCTTTTGGAGTGTTTGACTTTGATGGCAGTAAGATGCTTGACAGAAAGAGAAAGAGAGAGAGAGAGAGAGCTTAAAGGGATAGTTCACCCAAAAATGAAAATTCTGTCATCAGTTACACACCTTGTGTCATTCCAAACCTTTAGACTGTCTTTCCACTGTGGAGCACAAAAGGGGATATTTAGCAACATGTGCAAGTGGCTTTTGAACCCTATAAAGCCTACTGTAATTAGGCTTCCAAAGGCCTCCAAATTATTAACTTGATCACAACTTTGAACAACCTGTTGTACACAATGTTCTAAATTACTTCTGTCATCTGACTGATAGTTTATAGATATTTTTAAGCAAGTAAAGGACCTTTTAATATAATTCTAAAAATGTCCCCCTTCAGGTTGCGATATGTCTTTTTAAATTTTTACTGATTTTTATAAAGTAAATAAAAAATAACTTTTGTATTGTTAGTTGTATTTCAAGATGAACACTTACTGAAGCAAATTAGGTTTACTTGATTAGCCATACATCATTTTTTAGTAATGATACATCAGCCTACAGAGAAACGTTTATTTGTACATCACTCAATCATAAAACTAAAAATGTAAATATCATCTTACTAAGACGCATTTTTAGGAGATATTTATTTGTATTTTATGTAAGTATTCTGCTTTATTGTTATGAAAAAAATCCTTAAATTAACATTATAGGTTGTCAGAATTTCATTTTACTTTTTGGACATGTAAATATCAGTAGCTGCACCAAATTGCATATTTTCCTTAGTTTGAGCCTCTTAATAACACAGAGGTGTTTTTTCATTCTTGAGTATGAGCTCTCTTCCCTGTTTCTGTTCCATTTGAAAGAATTATTGTTTTTGACTATAATTTCATCTGTCAGGCTTTTACAGGGTTAATATTCAGTGAAAATGAATGGTGACTAGAGCTTTCAAGTTTCAAAAAGTTTGTAAAAGCATTATAAAACTGTCAAGAAAATGATTCATATGGCATGTACATTAAAGCCATCTTCTGAAGCCATTTGAAAACTTTGTGTAAGGAGCAGACCAAAATAAAATTTGCATCCATTGATCAATGTGAAGAATTGTGAAAAAAATCATCAAATGTATATTGTGAGTCAGATCAGCTAAATCATTGAATATACGTGATTCAAAATGATCCATTCTTAAAATAGACATGGCTTCTAATGGTGGGAATTTAGATTCATCCCAGTGAAGCTTTTGAAACTGTTCACCAAAGATTCATTCACTGATTCATTCTTTGGCCATCTTTTATGTGTTATTATTATTTTATAATTATTTTATTTTATATTATATTACTATTATTATTGTTTTATTATATAATCCTTATGAAATTTTTTTTATATATATTACTCAATTCACTCCTTTACATTCAAATAAATGCTTTTGGGTATTTTTTTTTACCTTGAAAGTTGGGCAAATTGAAGTTTTTCCATTAAAAAACGGTGTTATCTTTTTTTCCTTTTAAAGCTAAGATGTTGGTATATTATATTATATTATATTCTATTATTTTGTTTTTAACATGACATGCCACTACATCTCTCTCGCTTTTGCATTTGCCCCCTGAAAAATAAGAATACACCTGCCCAACATGGACCTGAATCAAGGTCTGGTATTTTCTCTACAAATATCTGTGACAGATAGAAAGAAGGTCATCAATTCCTAACTACGCTCGCATCCATCTAGGTGGCGACGGATTCCAGATCTCTCATTTCCCCAGGAATAAAGCCCCCCGACCCCTCCCTCTGCCACTCGGCTCTCGCTCCAGTATGACGCTGCTCTGTCCGAGACTTTATCCATTAGATAGATAAATCTCTTTTTTTTTTTTTTTTTTGTTTCTTTTTCCTGTCGTGCAGTGTCTCATTTTGCCGTGTCCCACACTTGAAAGTTATTACTAACCTCAGAACAAGAGCACCATGCAATCTACCAAAAAGCTAGGGAGCTCCTTATCTGTCTGGTTTATGGCCACAGTGTAATAGATCAATCGAAGAAGTTAACTGGAAAGAAAAGAGCTGCTTTTGGCCTCGTGTAACCCCTATAATGCCAACAATGTCTCTGTCCGCAAAAGTCCATAAGACATCATGCTGCGATAAAGGTGTGTGCGAGAGAGAGAGAGAGAAATAGTGAGACTCTCACATTGTCATCTATTTGAGGAAGCAAGGTATTGGAGAAATCAAATCTAAATTGAAAACCATGTTTCCAGCTGTTAAGCTGATGTCATTTTATTTCACTTGGTCATTTGTCTAGTCTTTTGATAATAAAGTTACCTGTCAAATATTTAAATAAATGAATAAACAGTTTATATTTAAGAATTAATAAAAAGATTGAGTCCCATACAAGAGGTATTTTAAAAAATTTTTGTAGGTTGTTTGTTCACCCTAAAATGAATATTTTCTCATCATTGACCCTCGTGTCATTCAGAAACCTGTATTTTATTTTTTTTACGAAACACACACACACACACACACACACAGTCTGATCAATTATCCTTGTGGGGACTCTCCATAAGCGTAATGGTTTTTATACTGTACAGACCGTATATTCTGTTGCCCTACACCAACCCTACCCCTAAACCTACCCCTCACAGGAAACTTTCTGCATTTTTAGATTTTCAAAAAACGTAATTCTGTATGATTTATAAGTTTTTGTACCCATGGGGACCACAATTTAGGTCCCCACCGTGACACGAGTCCCCATGAGTCTGTGTGTAGTCAGGTTTAAGTCCCCACCAGGATATATAAACCAGTACACACACACACACACATATTTTTGATACCTTCAAAAAGATATTTTGAAGAATTTTTCAGCTGTTTTTGGGACCAAAAACTTTCAAGCTCCAAAAAGGACATAAAAGTAGCATTAAGTTAATTTAGTGACATGATGGCGATGTGAACCTCAAAATGATGAAAATGGCAACATGATACTTTAGATGTCACAATGTTTGGTCAAGTGATGTACATGAGCCAGTGAAGTTTGACATTAGTTGGCATTTGAGGTTTGTGTCACTATATTTGATTGTTATGAGTTAGTCAGTGTTTTTATTTGACTTTACTGAAGAAAGGCTTAAATTTACATCTTTTCATCATAGCAAGTGATTGTGTGTCTCTAGACCTTTTTATAAAGCAGTGAGCTTTATTTAAAAAAAGGGTTTTAAGACCATTCCTTATCTGTGGTGACATTACTTTAATAAAGTTCATATTTGAATGCTTAAAATCACAGTAAAGCAACAGCTAAAACACAAGGTCCCATCATTGTTCAGGAATTACTTATCTGTCTTGAGTCATAGTGTTCACATGTGTCTCTAGACCAGACAAAATTATTTCATCAACAGTTTTATCATTTATCAGAGTGCTGGGGATATGAGATGTGGACCGTTAGCTGTTTAGTAGTTATTGTACCCTCTGTGAGTCAATTCTGTCCAGAGGCTATTGAGTTTATCAAGGCTATGACAGCTGGCTTACAGCTCAATTGTATCCTGTGTGAGTTTGTAAAAACCATGCGGGCAGTGTCATTTCAGAATTACAAACACAACTCAATAACACATATTACTTCAGATGTATGGCAGCTTTTCTGGCTATTTCCAGCACATCTGTAATCACAGCTGTAGAAAGAGGATAGGACCCCGCTGGCATTAAGACCCAACGGCATTATCTGATATTTCAGTACTCAGGCTTTCATTATTGCTGTTATTACCGCTACTCTTATTGCAGTGATTTGCAGCACTTATCAGGAAAGAAACTAATTAGAACTTTAGCATTTCTATTGCGCTGGGCCATCGAGACAATTGTTGCATTTAAGTTGTAGCTGACTCGAATATGATATTATTCATCTTTGAAATGTCATGGTTTTAGCAAAGCCAGCTCTACTAAATCCAAAGGACAGTACAGATAAATAAACTTTACACTCAGCAACATAACTTTACCATTCAGTAGCATTAATACAACTCTGTGTTAGGGGGTAACAAGTGAGCAGGATGGAGTGGGACTTGGTGAAAATGAGCCTGTAGTGGCAGGGGGAAAGGGGGGTGGGGGATTATTCTGTGGGAAGGATCATGTGCATCTGACTTTGGCTGTTCATGACTGGATATACATCTGCAAAATCACCATAAGCCTCTCCAGTCAAGTTTTCCTGAAGTTTTTTTTTTATTTATTTTTAGGATTTGGTGGCGAAGAACAATTTATTCTCTGAAATTCTGCTGCGGTTCTCAAATCTCATCCTCCATTTATCATATTTGATCTATTACATTGAGATTGGCTACAACATGCTAGAACTATTGCATAACTTGACTAAAATTTCGGCCTTACAAAAATGAGAAACATAATGCAAAAGTACTTTACTGGCGTTTTTTAGGGTAATTGTTAGAGTGGCCAAGGATCAGCAATCTCCACGTAAAAAAAAAATGATCAGGAAGACCAAACCATAAGTCTTAGAGACTTGAAACTTGGAGGGATGATAGTACTCATAACATCTACAACGTCACCAAGACCTGCCCCAATCAGCCTGACGGGGGCGCTGTAGTGATCAAAAGTATGAAATTGCTCATAACTCCTAAACTGTTCGTCGCAGGCTTGAGTGTCTTATGTCGTTGAAATCCTTGACTCACATCGAACAAAAAACATGCCTCTGATTTGTCCGCCACCTGGGTACTTTTGCGAACCAGTCCTACGTTTTTCGCCTGATCAGAATCAAACCAGTACAGGAAGATTCTATGGAGAGTGAATATCAATAATTTTCCAAAAAAGTTGAACTATTGACTCTCTGTCACAATGGGACACCAAAACAGTGTCAAAAGGGTCCGGCCGCTTTGCTAAAATGGCTATAACTTTTGAACTGAATGAGATATCTTCGCCAAACTCACAACGAGTGTGTAAGAGCTAAATCGAAGGGGGTGCGGGACATGGACGAACGAGTCCTCACGGAGCGGTGGGAGGCACTTTGATGCCGGGGGGGGCTATAGAGAGGGGTGGGAGTCGAGGAAGGATCGGAACACAAAAATGCCGTAGCGTACGGCAAGGGAGCCGGGTTTGTCCTATCGACATGAAAATCAGTACACACTGTCTTGGTCCAAAGTGCCACTAGTGGCTATAAGGACATTTGTGTATCTCAAAATTCATGGCCGCCATAGGCCGATGAACTTTAAGCACCTATTAGACAAGGTTGGCGTTGGTAATTTCGAGAGGCGGAGAACAACTCGGTGGGGGGCTGTTTGACCTCACGGCCGTATATTCTGTGAAGAAATTTCTAAGAAATAGAATAGAGGGGGGTGGGGGGGAATCGCATTTTGTTTTTCCAAGGGCTTAAATGATTGTAGACTTGCGCTTTTTTACAACCATAGCCGTATTCATATTAAAAAAAAAAAAAAAAAAGGCTACACTACGCCCCTCCTCATATCCAAACAACTTTGCCTGTTGAACGCACTGCTGTCAATCAAACGTTGGGGGTGTGTTAAATGATTGGAAACTGTAAAACAAAAAACGTAACTGTTTGTGGCGAACTAGTCCTAGGTTTTTTCCTCATGTAAAAAAACACTGTCAGTACAATTCCTCTGGACTCTGCGGGAATTCCATCTTATAAAAAAAAAACGGTAATTTACCCCTTGGGAAAGCTATAACGGGGTCGTTTAGAAAAGGGGCCGGTCCAAATGTACCCAAGGGGACTCTTATAAAGCCAAAACAAAAACTCAAAACTTCACGAAATCCAGTGAGCACATCGACAGTGGATTCTAAACAGCATGCAAAGTTTTAGGGAGATCGTGCCAGTGCACAGCTGGGTGCAAACAACATAAAACGTTAAAAAATATTATGCTTCTAGGGCAAATGACCTGTATTTGCCAAAAAAGTGTTGTTTTAATTCATTGATTTAGGTGATTACAGGCTTGCTAAATAATATGTAATGTCTTTTTTCATATGCCTTTAAATGCCTTAAAGCACTTGAACCCATGTATTTAAATTTTTTCTTAATACACTAAAAATGGTGTAGGATTTACTTTTAAATAGTTTGTATACAGAAATTGCTAGCAAATTTTACAAATAATTACAAAGAAACAACAAGTAACACATTGAATAAATGTGAATTTTAAGTCGAAAGACTGAATAATATTTCATGTAAAATTTACTCCAATAGTCCTGTTTTATTTACATCTTCGCAAAATCATTTTTACAGTACTGCCATATTCACTGTGAATTTCATTGTACAGAAAAAGTTGCATTGTTAAAAAAGTCTCTATATTCCACTGAAAAGCAATGTACAGATTTTATACGCATGAATAAATAACATCATTTTAATTTTAGGTGAACTATCCTTTTAAATAAACTCTCTATAAATTAGTTTAAAGAGCTCAGATTTTACACACAAGAAGACTTACTATAGAGCTATATTCATTTTCTTTTCTACTGAGAATAACTGCATACAGTAGATGTGAGCTGAGAGCGAGATTAATGTCTGAATGAATCCCTCTTCCGTCTCTTGCACACAATGCACAAATGGCCCCAATTTAACTTAACACTCATGTGATCTGACATGTATACAAAATACCAGGCATTAAGTATTTTTCTTGTATGTATTGTTTTTCCACATGGACAAATTCGATTACAACTGCAGCATTTCCAGCCATGGAAAATGTTTGCATGTGCACGGTAAAAAGAATGCCAGCCAAGAAATGGGGAGTAATTTGCTCTAAAAGGAAAGAACAAACATAAGAGAGACCTCCATCCTCAGAGACAGACACAGCAGGTGATAGAGAGGGCCGTGTCTTTGCCAGAGTTCCATGTCGACTCTAACCTTGATAAAGAGGAAATAAGCGCTGACGGCTGAGAAACAAACAGCAAAACCCTGCAAAGAAGACAACACTGATGCGTAGCCACGATAGTGGCCGTCATTGTCAACACAATAGCACAGTGCCACCACGCATCTGTCAGTAGCTCTACCTGCTTTGCTTTTGCCCTGAAATCAGAGATAGGACAGCATACAACAAGAGCCCGCATGCCACGTCACTCCCATCCCTCCTCCTTCCTGTTCCCCTGACAGTTGTGCCTCCTGATCTGAAGGAAGGGAGAAAGGTATGGGATGGATTGTAAAAAGAAGGAGAATGTCAACTGTCAGTCTTCCTCTGATGTCAGAATCTGTTGAAACCATCAAATGAGAGCAAGAAAGAAGAAACACAGATAGAGACAAAACAATGAAAGAAAAGTCTCCATTCTATCCGACAGAATGTCAGCTATTCAGGAAAAATTCCCAGCAGCCTGTGCGTCAGTCCCTTAAAATGCAGCCTTGGTAGTCAGATCACTTTGGTCTGTGAAGTCTCCATGCAAGCCATTTTCCTGAAATCTGTCGGGAGAAATCATTTAGAAAATGTAAGTTATTGACCATGCTTTCAGAAAAATTGTGGTCAGACACATAAAAATTGGAGAGGAACTTAATGAATCATAATAAAGGGATTGTTCACCAAAACATTATCATTTTATGGCATTCCAAACGTGTATGACTTTCCTCTGCAGAACCCAAAGGGAGATATTGTGAAGAATGTTTCAGTTGTTTTTTGTTCACATTTCTGGGGTTCTCAGAAGCAGAAGTCATCATAGTTTGGTAAGGTTCTAGTGGTGAAATGGAAACTACAATATATATAACTTTTGCTTTCCCATTTGCCCTAATAGAAAAAAGAAAAAAAAATACACAATAATGTTTCCAAAAGAGAAGAAAATATCAAGAGATTGATTATCAGTATGTTTACATGGACAACAATACTCTGATTATAATACGATTAAGACGATGCTCTGAATTAGATCTACCATGTAAACAGAAATGTTTGATTACCTTAATCCGGCTTGAAGCTTTCAGTAAATTAAAAACACCCAAAACTGTATATGGCATCATAACGAAGACAAACTATATGTTTATATGTGAAATTCTGGTGGGGACGTTTTCTGTAATTTAATGCCAAGGTAATAAAACAAAAGGGTAATGTTGTAAATGTACAATCATTTTTATTAAAAATTTAAAAACTATTTGCTAGATTTATGATGCTACTAACTGTGGAAACACATCATCAAAGTCTGTGAAATTGGTCCATTATTAAATTCAATGGGAACCAATACTTTCAAGCTTCAAAAAGGACATGAAGGTAGATTGAAGTTAGTCTAGTGACACAATGGTTACTAATGGTTACAAATGGTTCATTCATGATAGTGAATAAACCTGTTCATACTTCGAATGACTTAAAATATACCAGTTGAGTTATATGTATGGATTCATTTCACACTTCCTTTATGTCCATATATAATATTGACAAAAACAGCTGAACAGCTTGTTTTGATGACGAAATTCCAATTTCTGAATGATCTTTTCCTTTAAAGTGAATACTACAGTAGCTGATGTGAGGAAACAGCTCCCTCTACCCTTTCTGCATGAGTCTATGTTCCCAAAACCAATTGAATGGAGGTAATAGGAAGGCCCCAAAGCTTTTCTGGGTCTTGATTCACATATATTTCTCGTCGTTAAGCCTCGCACAGAGACACTTGACTTGAACTCATGTGGCTGCCTGGGTCAGGGCCATTTTGTACCCTGCCAGCAGGTGGCCTCTTCCCTCAGGCAGTGTGACTGACCTTGGCACAGCAGGTTATTGAGCTTCCTGCCCCACCAGCTGAGTCATCCACCCTGGAGGGGTCTCTATGATCTTATGGAGTGCACATCTCGTCACTTCTGACCTCCTCTGTGCCCTTACTGCACGTCTGACCTCTTGCACACTTTTTGCTTACATGTATGCTTTTGAAAGATGTATGATCTGCTCTAGCTGTGCATGAATAGGAAATAAATCTTGAAGCACACTTGAGAAATATTCAATTACTGTTTCGGTACTTAATGGAGAGGCTTTTCATTTATATATAAAGCTCAGTTACGTGGCTTCATTAAATACGTTAACTAGAAAAATGGAACACCGTGAGGACTTTAAAGCAACTGTTCACCCAAAATTAAAATTTGGTTATGTTGTTCAAATACCCTATTGTTTGATTGATACAACACAAAAGTAGACTAAATGGTTGCATCCAAATTGAAAGATGGCATGTTGACACCCAGACTGCTAGAACTTTGACATCATTAAATGTTTCCATTTAGATTTTAAAATGCTGCATCAATGTTTTTGACACAAATGTTAAAATGACATGTTGACATCCAAATTGGTTATGTTCGGATTTAAAAAAATGCTTTGAAAGCTTCAGAAAATGGTCTTTGACCCCAAAGTAGCAAACAAATATGACTGGCCCTTTTTCTGGACTGTCATAAACATCTGTTGTATGGCTTCAGATTTTTAAGATGATAAATATGACTTCTTTTTTATGATGCTTTTATTGTGTTTTGTAGTTTTTTTCATTGTGAACTGCCATTGGAAAAAGCTGCTTATAGATTCTTTCCAATGTTTTCCACTGAAAAAAATAATCACATACAGCTTTGAAACAACACATTTTGAGTGAACTATTGCTGTAAGAGTTACCTGCATTATTATGTATGAGAATGATGGCATGTTCACAAATATTTATAGTAGGACAAATTTACAAGAGATCATAAAGCACTCAAGATGCTCTGGCCTTGACATGGGTCCACAGGATGAGAGAGACAGCCTGCCAGCTTCCCTTCCACATTCTCTGACGCTTCTCTTCCTCAGACCTTCAGGTCTGACACTACACACACTCCTTCCCCTGGAAGCTCCCCGCTTCACTCCGGGAAGGGCTGAAGAAAGGGAAACTCTCTCTCCTAACACTAGTGTGTAATAGCCACTCTGTTATTATTATCTGGAATATATCAACTTAATCACAGCTCCATTTTACTAGGCTTCCTCCCTCTACTCCAAAAAGTAAAGAGTTGGAAAGAAAATTAAAGGGGAAAAAGTAGTATATATCACAAGGCCGGGGGTTGTCCGAGTTAAGAGATAAACCTGTTCATTTTTCATGGACATCCACCCTAATCTGTGTCCATAGTGCCTTTAGTGTCACGGAGAAAGAAAGATAGAAATTAATTAAAAAAGACTTGGAAGATTTCCCCACGTTGCTAAAAAAGTGGAAGTGTTAAATATTGCCCCTCAATATTAGGTCATAATATCACTTCAAATTGTAGGCTGGACATAAGTGTTCATTTGACTTTGATTATCAATTTTCATATAGTAGATATACATTTTAATTAAATGGTTTAAATTGCCTACTTACAGTGAATTTAAAGTTTTGCAATATGCAAAGAGAATTAAAAAGTGATTTTTCTTATATATACATAACAGAACTTTTTTGCGTATTAAAAGTATTGTGCCCGACGAACTATATATTCTAAATTATGGAAACTATGCGGATTAAAATATTATTTTAGCTCATTTTCAATGTTTTTATTCAATATCAACTCTCATTTTGTTTCTATCTTTTTAAGAGAAACTCCTAAGTCAAAGTTAATACTTACTGAGAACCCCATTACGTCTCCTTAGTTATGAAAGAGGAACCTCTGAGCAATAAATCCCCTTTAGACCAAATCCTCTCTACACTTGCTCTGTTTCCTAAAGATGCTGGTTACATAAAACAGTCTGTATAGTGCTAGCGCTGTCACATCTGAACCGTTAAAGCCGTTCCCAGAGTGTTGTTTACACACGGCCTTTAATCTAAAAGGTGAAGCAATAACATTTAACAGAGTGGAACCGAAAGTTGTTCGCCGCAGCCCCGCTACGGACACACACGTCTGTCAGAAATAGGTTAATAATGAGGGTAATTGTGCGAATCTATTTACCCCATACATAACGCACCAACATGCTGTGCACCGCATGCCCATGTAAGGTGAAAACATGGACCTTGTTTACACAGAATTTCTGAATCGCTGAGCCACTGAGGAGAGAAAGCAGATATGTGTTTTTCTTCAGAATCGAGTTTAAGCAGTTCAGAGGCACAAAGCTTTAATTTAGAGCGATGTGAGGTGATATAATGTCGGGAAGTGGAGCACTTCTGGCTGCAATCCTGTGGGCTATTTCCTGCTCACTTTATATGCTTGTCATATTTGTTCTTATGTTAAATGTGTCAAAAAAACCTCTCCGATTTTGAGTTCTGTTCCTAAGGCACGAGTGCCTTGTGTGAATCTGAGTTTGTCAGTCTGAATAATAGTGACACTTGTTCATTAAAAGCACTTGCCTTTGCTTATTTGGGTTTGGTGTAAGTTACCATGGAAAAAATGTGAGACAGAAAACAATGTTTGGTCTGCAAACAACCTATAAACAGCTGCTCTCCCTTTTTAGGGATTGTTTAGTGGGACGAGACGAGAAAATAAACATTCTCAAGCAGCCCTTGGCTCCCCCCCCCCCCCTCCAAATAGAGTGCAAGCTGCTACGTACTATCAGCAGAGATGTTGTAAATTGCACTCGATCCTCAGATGAAAGATCCTTTTTGGGACACTCTTCTGGAGCTCTTTCACCCGAATGTCCTACCCTCTACCCCTTCCCTCTAAAACTGTTGTAGACACGAGATATGTAGAGTTTACTTAGTCCAAATATGTTGACAACAGGCACACGCACGCGCACGGCTGCAGAATCTATTGCGAAGGAAATGTATCGCGTACACAAATATGATTTAGAGCAGGGGGGATGACAAATCGCAAGGGTCTCTGTCTGTTTATTTGAACCGGGAGCCATTACTTGAATCTATCAGCTTTATTTATACTGGTGGCAGGAAAGCAGCGGCCAAATTATTACAGCTGTACGAGAAGGCCATTGGCTGGAAGATGTGCATAAATATGCTGCGCATGGATAACAAACAGCGATTATTTTGTATTTGTTTTTGGTTCAGCTTTCTTCCCTGATGCTAGTGTTCTCGTAATGTGGGCCAGATGGAAAGCCAAGCTGTCACTATGCAAGCAGTGGGGAGCTTGTGCGCTCTATAAGAGTCCCTGGATGCCAGCAGGCTTCGGTGTCATTACTGAAGGGTTACCACTGCTTGTAAAAGGCTTGTTAACACAAAGCCCTGTTCAGATGTTAATTGGCTAATTGACTAATTAATTTTTCTATAAAGGCATGTGGAGGAAAAAAAGTGTGTGCTAATTGAAACCGACTATTGGTTTAATTACGATGGGAATGAGGTGGGGCTCCGTGATATGGCAGAATGACAGCTAAGGTTGGACTCAATGATACAGCAGATGATATAACACATTCTGCTTTTAAACTGTGTGCTATATACATACATATTACATTTAATCATTAGTTCGAAGCACTTTTATAACACAAGACTAATGTAATATTTGTGCATGGTCAAATTATTGTGTAATGTGTTCCTTGGTCGCTGGTTTTTTACAAACCTTTCTTTAATTAGATACACTTAATAATAATAATCTAATAATATTTATTGTTGTTGGTTGCTGTTGTTGTGTACTATTAACATTACTCTGGATTTTTTTCATTCATGCTCATTTTTTCTAATTAACATCGGATTTAAGAATATTTAGGTTCGATTTAGTTGTTAGTCGGCGCCCTCTCAGTTTTACACACTAGTTTCAATCCAACCATTCACCTTTACAATGTAGATATTTCATAGATGTCATTTAAAAAAAGCTAATTCGTTTTTAAACTGTATTGTTAGGTGACCTCCTTATCTTCAAACTTTGCTTTTGTTATAATTTTAACCCAAGTGTTTTTAAAATAATTAGTATACATAGCTAGGGTACTGTGATCCTCAGGAATATGTAGAATAGTATGCTAATTTGTAAAATTATTATGCTTGCTTGCAATCCCTTACTATGTCTATATTCACAATCAGCATATAACATGATTTCTACACTTCAATGGATTATTTCAAATATGAAGCATATGGTTGACCCTGGACCACAACCCGTCATAAGGGTAATTTTTTCAACTTGATGTTTATACATCTTTCCATGGATTTATGGTTTTGTTATGAATAGACACTATTTGCTGGATACCCATTTGAAAATATTGAATCTGATGGTGCAAATATCCTAAATATTGAGAAGATCGCCCCATTGTTTCTAAAGTTGTCCAAATGAAGTTCTTAGCAATGCATTTTACTAATAAAAATTAAGTTTTAATATATTTATGGTAGGATATTTACAAAATATATTCATGGAACATTGTCTTTACTTAATATCCTATTGATTTTGGCATAAAAGAAAAATCGAACATTTTGACCCATACAATGTATTTTTGGCTATTACTACAAATATACCCCAGCGACTTAAAAAGGTTTTTTGTGAACCAGTAAACCATAAACCAAAGTCATCAAGTACACTGAAAAAAAAAATTATACTACATTTTTTTAAGGTAAGTGGTTGGCTGCAAACAATTTATTTTGGCTACATTTAAAAAAATAATAATGTTGAAAGTTACTCAACTAAATTTGTTTATTTAAATGTAGCTAAAATAAATTGATTCTAACCACTTACCTTAAAAAAATTTAGTAAATTCAATTAATCATTTTTTTTTTTCAGTGTAGTTGTTACTATATATAGTATATATGGTACTAAATATATATACTCTATATTTTAAATGTATTGACCATTTAAATGCCAATATGTCATTCTATTCTGGACGGAATGTAAATTACATTACAAACGGCAACTTCCAGTCTGGCCGGAACAGAATTGATTTGTCATAAACGCACCTTTACTATACAATAGTGAATAAAACACTCTGTATGTGCACTGCCTTCGTGTTTACGAGTGAGAGAAGGCATGAGAAACCGACTGAAGGGTCTCTATTTAATTACCTATCTTTAACTCTGTTTGTAATCTCAGTTGATTTATTGAGCGGCTCAAAAAAATGAATTGAGGAGAGGTTGACAACACAGTCGTCGGTGTGTGGAGAGGTGTCTGCAAATTCAATTTGGTTCGCCAGCTCTCTAAAAGACAACCACAAATTAAATCCTCCATCTAGGAAGAGACTAATGAACGGAATTAACAATGATGCAACACTTTATATTGAGGCATATGGATTCACGGCATGTTTTCCGCGTGTCTATGTTCCTTGTGCCTGCGAGCGAAGAGAAGGGGGAAAAAGGCCATTTTTAATCAAGAAATCCATTCCACTTTTCTGCAAAGCCCACCCTCCTCCCCTCCAACCGAGCCTTGGCTGTCTCCGTAAAAAGCTGGATGGGGGGAGAATCACCCAGAAGCAGTCAAACAAAAACATCTTGTTCTGCTCTAAATGGCATTGTATGCATTTTAATTGCAGTGAAATCTCCGCAGTACGTTCTCATCCGTAGACAATACAGGGCACGACTGGAGGCTGATTACTGTGGCTGTGAGTGCAGGAGGATTCCAAGGTTATCTGTTATTGTTAGTTAATTGTAAAACTGATAATATCACTATAGGCTTGTCAGACGTAAGTGGGCATTTCACACAAATTAGCCCCATAATCGCAGATATTGGTGCTTTGCGTTATACAAGCACCAAATTTTAAGCCACAAAGTTTAGGAGTTAATTATTGAATTGTGGTTTGGAACTTTGCGGAATTGAATTATTTGTTTTTAATTACTGAAATGCTATCCACCAAATGCAAAGTGGACATTTTTTTAATTATGATAATCGTAAACCTAGACCTCCGTCAAGCTAAAACAAGCTGCACAGAATCATTTTGTTGCATTTTTCTGTTTCTGACGAAAACTTGTGTTGCATGTTGTTTCATTATCATGATTATTTTAAACAGGGATGCACAATATATTAGTTATTGTCATAATTATTATAGGTTTATTATAGGTCATAATTTTAATATGATGCATCCCTAATTTTTTCCTTTAATATTTGTTTAAAATGGAGTTATGTGGGGGTTTTTTATTGTTAAATTCTAAACGTTTAGAAAAAAACGATTTCGTTTTATGAGTTTATACAATGCATTTAGTTCCCATTTACCAGCTCTTCCCTAAGCTCTGTAGTCCTGCTGCATGCTGAAATGTGCATTGTTATGCATTTGTTATTTATCTGTTCTGCTCAAGGAGAGGGATTGCTTATTTACGCTGAAGTTCTTTATCACCGTCTCTCCCCGGGGGAGCCTTGTGCCTCACTAACAGACAAAATGGGAGGCAAATTAAAACGCTGGCCCTATCTGATCTGACGCACTCATTTCCCTTAATAATCACATTAAAGATGGCCACTCGTCTCGCTGGGCGAAATTACGCACTAAATAGCGACATCACTCATCCAGAGTAAGGCTGAGGTGTCTTTAAAGAGGTAAATCCTCGTTTTTTTTCAGCCTCCACCCACCCTTGCCTATGCATGCCTCTTCAATTAGAGATATTTATGGTTGTGGTCAGGAATATAGGCTTCCTGCTGAATGCCTGTGTGTCTGTGATGAAACTGGGGGAACACTTGTGCTTTGTTGGCACAGTGACGCATTGCAACAGCATGGATTTACAGTGCTCCCTAAGGCTGTTTTAAGAGGTCATGATTCCTGTGTCCTTTCGTAACAAGGTCGCCCCCTTGTACCATTCCCAGTTCCACTCTAAAAATGTTCTCAAATATATTTTGCCTAGTTCACCAAGTGAGCTAGGACTGCAACTTGCTTCCCTGAAACCTCCGTGAGACACATGCAGATATGGAAGCCAGATTCTGCCTAAGAATTAAAAAAAGATAATTGCGACTTTATATTTCTAAATTACGACTTTATTTTCTTGTAATTGCACCTTCTTATCTCACAATATGATTTTAAAATAGAGAATATGACTTTGTCTTATAATGCAACTTAATATCTCAGAATTGCAACTTTATTTTGTGAATTGCATTTTTGCATGTCATAATTTGACTTAATTTATAATTTGACTGTTGACAGTGCAACTTACATCTCATAATTGCAGTTCTATTGTTGTAATTGTGACTAAATCTTTTTAAAAATGTTATTTTATTTCTCTATTTTCTTGTGAGAATTTAATTTGCAAAATGATGTTATATTTTGGAATTGCAGCTTTGTATGTGAGAATTTGACTTGTTTCACAAAGTAAACTATATCTTGCAATGCGACTTAATATCTCAGAATTGCACATTTTCATTAATTAATTAATTGATTTATTCACTATTTTCTTGTGACAATGTGACATTTAGCAACACAAATTTATACCTCAGAATTGCATTTTATTTCACAATATGTCTAATTTATCTCGTGATGAGACTTAATATCTTGCAATTGCAACTTGCAACTACTGTATGTATTTTTGTAATTGTGACTATCTCTGAATTGCAACTCTATTTATTGTTGTTATTACTATTATTATTATTTGTTGTTGTTGTTTTGCATCTTCAAATGCATCTTCATATGTCACAATTTGACTTCTTACTAATTTTCACAAAATGTGACTACAGTAAATCTCTAAATGGGATCTCACAATTACAAATGTATTTTCTCATAATTGTGAATTTAAAGCACATGAAAATACTTTAATTCTCCTAATAGTGACTTTGTAGCTCATAGTGACACTTCATTTCTTATTTTAAACTTTTTCTCTGAATGGAAACAAGCAACCATACTCAGCGCTCGCCTGAAATGTCAAAAGTTTTAGCTGGAATTTGCCTGCCCTCTCATGACCTTTAGTGGGTGTAAACACGGTTTTGGGTTTCAGTGTGTGAAGTGGCCATGCCCTCCGTTCGTGATGGCACACAGTGATGAGGTCATTGTCTTTGGACCCTGACCATCTCTCTCGCTCTCTCTTTCTCGCTCTCGTTTCCTCTCCCAGAGAACAGGTCCTCTCAGTGGCTGCTTCGGGATTCCCCGTCTGCCTCCCACCCATCTCCCTCTCAGACAGGGAGGGATTCAGAAAGTCACACTCTCAATGCTTTTCCACAAGCCAGAAACTCAAGGGTCATGCTTCCTTTGGCCCATGTTTCTTTCCAGTTGTTTTTAGTGCCCTCCCTCCCTCTTTTCTCTCCCTCTCTCCCCGGTAGGTCTTTCCTCATATGTTCCCTGAGCCAGCCTTTTTCTTTGGCTGCCATGACTCTTAAACTCTGGCGGCACGGCCGAGAAGACATCCGAGAGGATGTGGCTTTGCGTGCAGAGAGGTGGCAGAACACGCAGAACTCTCTATGTGTCTGTGTGTGTTTGTCGCATTTAAAAATTATTCACAAAATAGATGATGCACTCCATGCCATTTCAATTTCTGCTGTGAATATGGCCTGTAATTGCCATTACCGCACATCAACAACTAGAAGCGCTGAGAATCCACTGGCAAGAAAATCGGAGGATGTCGACACTATATTTTTCTGTTTAGCGTGAAAGCATGTCTCATTGCCGTTCTATTTTCAATCTCTGTGAAATTGATATCTTTAAGGGATTTTTGAGAAAATAGTGCTAAGCGGAACATTAAAGCCTTGAGACACTCAGTCCATAAAGAATTGTAGGCTCAACAACAGATAACAGAACAAATTGTGCTGCACTACAGGGAGATACTGTAATCCAATAATTATGTGTGACCCTACAAGTAACTTTACACATCAATTCACCTTCAGAAACATTTCATAACTGCGTTTAAATGTCACACAATGCCATAAATACATGTGCAAATGGATGCTTTATTATCTTTGTTATGCAGAGATATCTAACAATATTTATCATCCTCACTGTGTCTGTGATCAGCATTAACTATACAGTAACTATACAGTTTATTTTAGTTGTGCATTTATTTTATTAGCATTACTCTTCTCAACTTTTAATTTAGTATTAATTTAGTAACTTTAAAATTTGTAAGTATAACTTAAAAAATGTAGTATTTTTTATATATAGAGGAATTGTTTGTTATTTTGAATATTTATTCATTAGTAATTTTAATTATTTGCAATTAATTATTACAAATAATTATTTGCAAATTCACAATGATAGGAACATTTCATTATTACATTATTTTTTTATTTATTATATGTATTACTTTTGTACAGTATTTATAGTTAAAGGTGGACAAATAGCCTCAAATAATATGTTAATAATTAATTATTCAGTTTATCTAGATAGTATTATACTAATTATTATTTTATTTTTTTTAACAACGATATTATAATTCATGTAGAATTAATGTATAGATTTTTCTGTAATATCTTTGACACATACTATTCAAGCCTTTTTGTGGTATTCAATAAAAGATCTGGTTCATAAGAGTAATTTGTTTGTGAATCGGACTACAGTGGTCGTGTTGTGTTGTTTTTGCATGCAGCACAGCACAACAGAAAGACATTTCTTAGGAAACCTTGTTTGATGTTTGAAACGTATCATGCATCGTTATCGCGCATTTATCTCCACTTCAAAACCTAATCACCCTCAATCAACATCTGTAAATCATATTATGTATACATAATATCATCTTATGAATGCATGTAAATACACGTATGCGTCAGTAAACATACTTGCGCTTTTTAATACAGGCAGTCGTGCACGCCGTGGACCGAGGGTTCAGCAGCACCATGGGGTGAAAACCAATCAAGGGGTCTATTCCTGAAGGAACTTTAATTCCTACCCATATTTCCATCTTATTAGTGTCCAGTTATACCCAGGACTAATTGAACATTAAATATAAAGAAAGTTAATGAAAATGTCCTTTATCCCTGTTAAACTGTGCCTGAGACTGCATTTATTAAAGGGAATTAATCGGCACATGCCCTCTGTGCAGAGAGAGGGAGATGTGTGCTCGCAACGCTCTCCATAGCGCTGAAAATTAGAATTTTTTTTTTTGCGTCCGAGTAAATAACAAAGACCTCGTTGTTCCTTCGTTCCCAGAATCCCTGCATTCCATACCAAATTTCTCATTTTCCTGTCTCTCTCCCTTTTGCACTCGGTGGTTGAAGACATCTTAGAGACATCTGCCCAGATTCGGCCATCACGGTTTCTCCAGCGAAATGTTCAGCACTGATCTCGAGGTCTATTATCAGAAGTGTGCAATTAACATTAGTACTTCGCTCAGAGAGACACTATTGTTAGAAGCCCTATAGTGCAGGTGCCTTTTCCAGCCATTGTTCTCTGCTCTTTAGATGACATTTGATCATATTTATGTCAAAACACACTCCTGAAGAGCGAATTACGGGCTGATATAGAGTTGAACGTCCAGATCAGGAATATCTGACTTTAGTCGAGCACAAAGGTTGTTCCCAGACATTCTTGGTTCTCTTGCCCTTCTAAGGCCCCTGCTCGTGTCAAACCCCGGGGTTCTGATAACAGCAAAAAGGCCAGTGGCTGAACAATGGAGGACCAATTTCATTTAGATGAAAGGGGGAAAAAACTGAGAATAAAACGATAATGTAACATTCTCAATTCCAGACCTCCAAAAGCATCCCCTCTTCAGATTCTCTCATTAACACTTCCCCATTGAATCGGCGTGAGCGGGGTTAAAAAGCCATTTAAGAGGCACCGAAAGAAACAATGCCAGCCAAAAAAGACAATAAATAAGATTTCGTATGCATATTTGTAATTTAACATCAAAAAGACCCTCCAATATAGACCTCTGTAGCTGCTGTTCTTTAATGAACAGACCCCTCCCCCCCTTAATCACATTCAAATTGGTTAGTGTTCAGAAAATAGAAATATGTATTAGATAGCAATAAATTTTCATCATTGGCTAAGCCTGCTGCTTAATTGTCCTGTCCCAGGGCTTTGAAATTTCATTGTTCGTTAGGTGCTTAAGTCCCCCATCTCATTTTGTCTCTGTGACATTAGTGCTGAGGGCTCTAATACTTGAATAATTTGAATGGGGATTTGCATGATAGAGCGGGGAGCATTAAAATATAGGGGGGAAAAATGAAAACGGGGGAAACGGCTCCTTTCACTTCAAAAGTCACTTTGTTCAAAGTCAAATCACAATATTTAAAGATGCGTTATCGTTTTTTTTTCTCTCTCTCTCTCTTTTTCCCAGGGTTTGGACGTCAGAACTCATTAGTTGTCATGTTAGCGGTCACATCTTTGTTGTGTTGTCCTGGTATGGTATCAGTTTCTCCAGTTCACTTCAAGGAGAAAGTGATTTGGAATTAGCAAGTTTGTAGCACTAGGAGGTTTGGGCTGGGGTTTTTCAGTATGAATCTGTTTGCTGCCCTTCTCCGAGCTCAGAAAATCAGTTTTACAAACTCTTTTGGGTTATCTGCTATGTTGAAAATGCTGAGTAGGCTTTTGTACTGTAAGCTTCTAACAATACTGCAAACACTGATTTTTTTTTTGAGGTAACCTAAAAATATAATTTGTATGGTAAACTTTAAATGAAGTAGTTTTATTCAAGTCAAATAATTCAATAAACCACAGGGGCCATGTGTTACAGTGATTTTACTATGAGTAAGGGGTGTTTTTCTGCGATTTGCAGAAACAAAACCACCAGACATCATTTGTTCTCAATGGGAGTGGGTCGATTTCCAGCGTTGAAGACTGCTGATGATGTGACAGTTATACTGGAGTCCCAAAGACCCCCAAATGGCCTGCAAGTAGGTGTTAGGGGGTCTATAGGAATATATTATTTATTTATTTATAAGTTAATGTGTTAACTTAAGATGCATTATGTATGTTTAACATAAATTAAAATAATTGATTTATTTAAAATATATTTTTATTCAGGTTTCCATAGACTTAGATTAATCACAATTATTTATTCACAATCATAGATTTTAACAGTTAATAATAATAATAATAATAATAAACAGGTAAACAAATCAGATTTTTATGATTTTCTAGAGAATTTTCCTCACATCTGTCACTGTTATCTTGCTCACTGCAGTTTTAAGGCAAATTCTTCGCAATATTATACAATATTTATGCTTATTATTTAAGCATTATTCATTATAAATTATAATTGAATTAAAAACCAGTTCTCTTTGGGTTTACATTTACTGTAGCAGTGTTCTAATAGTGGGGAAAAAAGATACCAAGCCAACCTCACAGCAACTAAAGTACCTACAAACCATCAGATCGGGTAGAAATTGTTCTTAAAAGTAAGAAATGCACTTTGAATGTGCATTTACATTTTTTACTATGTAGAGAGGTTTTTGAAATGTGTTCAAGGCCATTTAGC
Organism: Sinocyclocheilus anophthalmus; assembly: GCA_018155175.1. Lineage (NCBI taxonomy): Eukaryota > Metazoa > Chordata > Actinopteri > Cypriniformes > Cyprinidae > Sinocyclocheilus > Sinocyclocheilus anophthalmus. The sequence goes on along the minus strand of JADLZN010006938.1, from coordinate 823,583 downwards.
AGGAAAAACACAAGTAATTGTTTTCTTTTTTTAAATGGGCTTTTGGTCCCATAGCATTTTAATGAAAAGAAAGAGTTAACTGAAGCAGAAACAACAACAACAAAAAACATTGTTTTTTCCACTCCACTCCACTGCACTGTCTGAATTTGTTAGCTGACTGGGACACAGTGGCAGGCTGGTTACTGAAGCTAACAGAGTGTAAAAGGTGTTAAAAGCTGGCACTGGACACTGGAATCATCGACCACGCTGGTCCTGCATAATATGGTTTCAGCCTCATTTCCAGTGTCCGTAATTAGACACTTTGAAATCACCGTTAATAAACAGTCAGAGTTAAAAAAAAAAAAGGGGAAATATTAATACAATACCTTGAAGCCCCTGAAAGGGATAATTTGAATAATATCTAGGTTAAAAGAAAAACAATAATTAATTCCAAAAAAGAAAAAAAAAAAAAGAATAGAAGGATAAAGTGCCTCACCTAAGACTAGGCACTCGCTCTCTCTCAAACCAGCCAAGCAGAGATGGCCAGGCTTTTGTTGCTGAGATTTACTAAATGAATTTATTATCTTAATGCCCTTCAACTGCAAATTAAACAGACGTCCTGGCCATTGTTTGAATGAGAAGTCATTCCTTGAGGCACTTTTCAGCCTGTCATTCAGCAGTAATGGAGGGCGAGAGTGGCTGAGAGCAGAGAAGTGGTTGTAGAGAGGTTGCTATCCTGATCGTTTGACGCAGAGATGAAGATAAGCATTCCACAAACAAATATCTGCCTGAAAGAATATCTCATTTATTCATTTCACTAAGAATCTGAACTATTCGGGCTGTTGATTTTTATAGAATTTTTCTTAAAGCAAAATGAAAATCCTGTCAAAGTGCTGGGGCTTTGTTTTTCTGTGGAATACGTAAGATGCATTTTTGAAGAACATCCTGCCACTTTTGTGAATGAAGACTAGGACTCTCGGACTCCAAAATGACAAAAAGCACCATAAAAGTGGTCCATACGACTTGTGAACTACATTTAAAGTCTTCTGAAGTGACATTTAAAGGTCCCCTGAAAGTGGCTTAGAAACACGCAGCATTACTCTGTGTTGACGTCATTTTAATCGAGAAAGCGCATAATCCAGTGCGGGACCAGATATCAAGGCAGCCCCGGCCTCTTTCTAAAATAAGCGCAATAAGCGTTAGTTATATCACATCTTGGGGCAGAGCCGTTGAGATCGCTTAAAAAGCCTCATTTGACAGGGTATATGCCATGCCACAATTCTCATCCTATTGCCTATAAAAATATAGCACTTCTGTGTAGCAAAAAGTCGAAAATAGCTCCTACATTTTGTGGTGCTGTGCCGGCTCGCAGCAATGTGATCCTCTCCATGCTATCGTGTGTCGTCTACTAGCTGATTCAGAGTGTGTGTGCGTTGGTCGGGTGTGTTAGCGTGACAACAGCGCGATAACCAGACTTATTTGTTTCCCAATAGTAAGTCATATTTACACTGTTTGCACTCATTCCCTGTCCGTCTATATAGTCACATACGGCCATTCGACTGTACAGACCTACTAATCTGTGGACAAAGGTGACCGTTGTTCTACCATGTCCTCTCATGCATCTATTTTATAGTGTAGGGCCGGGGTCGCTTCGATCGTTCTAGACAGACATTTGCTTGGACGAAAGTTTGATGAAAGTCTTAAGGGTTACGAGTGACTTCATAAAAAAATCACTTTTCATAGATTGAAAGGGCCTTTTTGTGCGTAAGTGACGACTCGCAAGTCTTTTGAAGTCTTATATGCTTCTAAATGTGATTCTGTCACTGCCCTGGTTTGAGAGCACACTGCTATATAGATAAACTCTTTTAAGACTAATACATATTGATTACTAACTCCCCAAAATCACGTTCATTTGTTTATGATTTCATGTTGTGCTGGATCTTGTTCACACTTCATTCTTTAATGTCGTAGTTGGTTATTCTCCGGCTTTTAAGTACAATCTTTTCGTAATTTCATGTTATGGGCTCTCGTAATGAGCTATCTCGCACATTTGTCTGATTCAGTGTGTTCTTAATGTACAGTGGCCCCATTAGCTTCGAGGTGAACAATCACGAAATCTCCACCATCATCAAGGAAGAAAGCGTTGGCACAACCCAGTCACCTAGAAAGCAAGGCGAAAGTCGTTGTGAATTGGAAGTATGTGTTTGTTGTCATCCTGTGATGGACGGGCCCATCTTGTCTAGTCTAGGGGGGCAGGCGTGTTTCCATGCCTATGACCCAGGAAAGCTCCAGCCTCCCCATGTGACCCTACATAGGCCAAGTGTCTTTGCAAAATGGATGAAATAATGGATGTACAGTACGGTGGAGGGGTCTAGTCTAGTCCTCACCTCTCTTCCACTTTCCACTAACTGCCATTTTTTATTTCTCCACCATGTGGCCTTTCTTTCATCTCATGTTCCAAAAGGCAAATCATTCTAAATCCATCCATCCCATTGTTCGTTTATCAAAAAGCTTCAAGCAGAGAACGAAAGACTGTAAAAGTGGAAGCGGCGTGGACTTTTCAGCCTGGAAATTGGGCAGTTAGTTGGATTTGGAATAATCATATCCTGATACTTAATGCTGTCTGCGGTCCTTCAATTGTAATCGTACAATATTCGTAGCAGGTATTTTGTATGTGTTCAATATAATGCCTGCAGACATGTACAGAGATTTGTCATTGTTCGGATTTGAATGTGGGCTTGGTGAATATCAGGTGAAGGGGCAGTGTGGTAGCCGGTAAAAAATAGCGTGGCGCCACAGCGCGAGACTGGTATCCATCACTGAGGGGGTCCCTCCGTCAAGCAGGGTTTAGAAACGGATTAAACGAGAATTTGGAATTTTAATACATGTGGGGCAGCCGGATGGAGTTTGCTGAAAGCACGGTGGAATATCAAGTAATTGTCGCAAGGCTCGGTGGGGGGGTGATACAGGAGACGTGCTTAGTGTGGGGCGGAACAGGTTGTGAAAAGGTGGCGGCATTATTGAAGCAAGTGTCCTGTGTGTGGAGGGGCAGTGAAAAAAACTAGCTGCAAGGTGAAGGGCCCTTAACATGGCCGTTCAAGTTGGGTGGCTAGGTGTAGTCAGAGAAAAGGGGGAGAACAGAGTAGAAAACTGGATCGGGCTTATGAGTCAAGGAAGGGCTGCGGTCGCCGCTCTCAACAACAGGCTTTGAGAGGCCGCCGGGGCCCATACGTGGACGCCCTCCATGTATGGTGCGTGAACGCGCATACGACTGCCGGGGGTAGGGGACGCCTGGGGGCCAAAGCACGTACATGGGGACGAAAGGAACGACGCAGACTGTGGGGGAAGGGGGGGGCGCGTGTGGGCCTCGTGGCCAGCGGGTCCGCAGGGTGGGGGCGGGTCGCGAGCAAGCCACACGCCGTCACTTCCGCCAGACAGGGGCTCGGTAAGCGCGCGCGTGCCTCGCCGTTTCCGAGAGCTGGTGTTTTTTGTGTCTTATTGGTTATTTTCAGGGCTATTATTTGCAGGCAGACTCCGTTATTAGTTAATTTCTTCATGGAATCCAAATGTCATATTCTGGCAAACATAACCAAGGCTCTTTTCCCTTTGAGGTCACTGTAGCTTTATTACTGGGGTCTGAGATAATGAGGCTGAGCCGTGCGACCCTAGAGCGCACAATTTCTTTTCTTTTCTTTTTTTTAAAAATGGGGTATGCGGGTGCAGGGTGATGCAAAACAACAACAATAACAACAAGCGGTCGTGTTCAGCTCAGCGTGCGCACTGAAGCTTCATGTGGTAGCTTTATTGGATAAACTGCACTCTATTAGACACCGTGAATAAGCTCCTAATTAAAAACAGTTTGGGAGACGGCAGTAATTGCATCTTGTTAAATCTGGCTTTTATTTCAAGCGCAAAGGAGGTGGGAAATTTGGCGACATGATTTAAATGTGCACAAAGACATGCAACTAAAGAATAACACTAATATCTGACCCTGGAGATGGTCTTGCACTCTTTCACGCACTCATGTGATTTTTCCGTATATAATCCCAGGCTTTTTTCCCTTTAAATAAAACTACTTAAGTAAGCTATCATACCTGGACTCATCTAAAGACGTCTTTTAAATAAATGTCCCTGTATGACAAAAGTTTGTCTTTTGTTTGAATAATAATGTGTTCTCATAATCTGTCTTTTTCAAGTCCGTACCTCCTCCTACTTATCTCACTTTATTCCAATTCATATTAAAAAAAAAAAAGGAGAGATGCGTCATTCCACAACCCCAACCCCCAATATGCGCCCTTTTATTCCTTCCATGATTTTTGTCCATGGCTTCTCTTTAATATGGCATCAGGAATAATGTATCTAATAGTGCCTAGGAACATGGTGAAAGATGGAATCAGTAAAATGTCTTGCAGGAAATTTCTGGTAGATGGGAATGTGTCATTGTCATTAAGAGATTAAAAAAAAAACGAATGTCCATCACAATTCCTCTCTCAATGTAGCGTACACTTTGAATGGAGAGTGGGATGACAGGGTTAGGGGGTCACTCTTTTTTTATGCATGAAACATTTCAATCTTCTTTTTTAATTAGTCATTGCGTTGCTTTTTTCTTGTTCCGTTTTTCATTTTTTTTGGCTCCTCTTTGTTGTGCTGAAAGTTAAGTTTTTACTGGATTCCGTGCAACGCCGAAATCAAATTAAAGAACCTACTTTCCTCCCTAGTTAAAAGTGAAGCTAATAGTTAACGACGCAAGTGATACAAATGGGTCTATCTTGCTTTCCCCAGCTGTCTGTTTAGATTAATGGGCTTCGTCAGTGCCGTGCCACACAGGGATTCCCATTTCCTTATTAGATTTGGGAACATCAAGTATAAATAATGTTGTTTCCTGATTTCCATTTGCAGTAAAATCCCCCTGTGCCGGTCGATGGTTGAATACGAAAGTGGATCAACTAGGCGGTAGTGACTTAAGACTGGCGTAAACCAGCGAGAAAAGTGCTTAGTATCTCTGCCCGACGAGGAATATGAGGGAAGGGGCGAGGGTCGGACTGGATTTTAAAGGAGACTTAATGACAAACTGGAGAAGGCAGACATGGGAGCCCAACAGCCTCTGGAATATGCAATGTGATTACATATAGACTGTATATGGCTAATGCTGAGTTTCGACATATGTAGGGTGGGCTCTTAGCTACTATTATGTCTGTCGGAACGACATAAGGCATCGAATCGTATGTCAAGCGCAATCACAATGTAAGGAGAATAGAAGAGTGCAAGCAGCAGAGATATATTTGCATAAGTTGAACCTTCATTTGGATTTTCTTCATGGCGCTTTTTTATAGAAAATGGATTGTGGTGTGTTCGCTGACGGCTTTTAAGATAATAGTATAGGGATTCTGAGCATCTATAAGTTTACCTTATGTGATTTTCTTATCATTTTAACCAATTTGAGACTGTTGCTGCTTTTGCATAGAAGAGTAATCCAAATTGTGCTTTCAGGAAATGTTCCATCTTAAATCTTAAAGCATATGTAAGATTTATACCAGCTGCACAAAGTAACAATTGAATACATTGTTGTTTGTTGTAAATTATCTTTATATTACTTTTATTTATTTATTTATTGTGAAAAGTTAAAATATGTGACCTCTGGACGCACAAAACCAGTCATAAGGGTAGCATTTTTATAGATTTATACATCAGCTGAAAGCTGAATAAATAGGCTTTCCATTGATGTATGGTTTGTTAGGATAGGACAATATTTGGCCGAGATAAAGCTATTTGAATATTTGGAATCTGAGGGTGCAAAAAAATCTAAATACTGAGAACATCGCCTTTAAAGTTGTCCAAATGAAGTTCTTAGCAATGCATATTACTAGTCAAAAATTAAGTTTTGATATATATATGGTATGGAATTTACAAAATATCTTCATGGAAAAATGATCTTTACTTAATGTCTTAATGATTTTTGGCATAAAAGAAAGATCTGTAATTTTGTAATTTTTTTGGGCTATTGCTGAAAATATACCCAAGCAACTTAAGACTGATTTTGTGGTCCAGGGTCACATATAGGAGGCCTGCATCCATCTGAGAGTAAAAAAAGAAGGTAGTAACTGCAACTTATTTTAAAATGTATCTAAAAATTTGTATTATTTTTTTTCCCCCTGAAGTGAGGTGAAATGGGCTTCTATATACTGTATAACATATTTATTTTAACATAACAAATGTGTATATTCAATATGTATATTAATTATGTTACAGACATTATGGCAAGATTAGCATGTAAATGAAGTTTATCAGCCTGAATCTCATTGTCGCTTTTTGTCGTCCTCCTTAAATGGCCAGACTTTTCACAGTGGCTCTGGATCTGGCCTTTTTTTATTTATTTTTTTACATTTTTTAATTGTGCTAACACCCTGTCATCAAAGCTGGCCCACCGTTAATCCCTTTTAAGGTAAAAGAGAGCAAATGTTTTGAATTTTGAGCACCTTTGCAGTAACTGTTAGATAGCACAGTGCTATGTTACGGTCAGTGTGTGTCCACATTTGGAGAGATTAATGGAGAATACTGTTCCTGTGACCTTTCCTCATAGAGATGGAGGTGAGGCGAGTCATTAATGCTTCTTATGTGGTAATTAACGAGCCCCCATCCCCCATCGTCCCCTATCCGGCTGTAGCACCCACCCCCACGTCAGAAAAGAGCGAGCAAAAAAAATAAAATGACCGCAGAATGGAGGTGATCATTTAATTAGGCTTATGTGCATATCTGGTGATAGCCAAAGAGAGGTGTCAGATTTTAACTGCTGCACTAAATTACAAGCCCTACCACCTAGAGCTCACAACAATTGGACAAGATATGACACCAACACGTTAGTTACTCCACAAATAGTCCAAGCATGCTTCCTGTGTGGAGATTAAGTGGCATCAGGAAATCTGGAGAAGGTCATGGGTGTCCACAGCTTTGAAGTGATGCTAATCTCCAGGTATTTTCCCAAGCAGGTGATAAGCAATTATTTTCAACAACCAAAGGCTTGTTTTGTACATACAGTTTGTGGTGAAGCAAGATAGATGTCAACTGCTGTTGTTTAACTGGATAGTTCAGCCAAAAATGTCATTGTTCACTCATGCTTGTGTCGTTTCAAAGCCTTATGACTTTTGGCTAATATAGTTTAATGAGAAAATTTAACTATTTGTAACTAAATGTGGTGATTTTGTGATTATAGATTATACGATTTTTAGGTCCATCCCTAAAACTAGCCATCAGTTGGGTGTGAGCTGATTGTACAAAAACGTACAAATTAGCCACAAAATCATCAAAATGTAACTAGATGTAACTTCAAAACTAGTTATGAATTGCAATGTGAGCCTTTTCGTTTGTTAGACCAAACAGACTGAAATTACAGAAGTGAATGGAAGCGATGTCTGAATTAATTAATTTGTCAGGTTTGATCCACTTCACAAAACCGGACTGAATGATTCATGCACACAATCGGACTGATCTGAATCTTGAACTCACTGACCCTGTTTCTGACCCTTGAACTGAAAATCCTCTCATCATCATCATTTGCTCACATTTCTTTCTTCTGTTGAACACAAAAGAAGATATTTTGAAGAATGTTGGAAACCAAAAAGTTTCAGTTCATAGTATTTTTGTCCACAGTGGGAACCGAAACTGTTAGAATACAGTATTTTTGAAATATCTTGAACTGCTCCTTTAAGGCCATTCCGACCATGGAGCTGGAGTCAGTGGCAGGTCATGACCTCTGAAAGAGACACTTCAGCACTCCACAAGCCACAGTACTCAGTCCAAACAGAACAAGATGTTAGCTTGGTTGGCGTGTCCTTCCCGCATAGCTACCTCCACTCTGATTACCCCTACGGCTCTGCCTCGTCCCCTTTCTTACGTGTTGATGATTGATGTGGCTCACGCTTCGACCCAGCTTCATTAGTGCAAATGTCATCCCTGCCACCGCAACTAACGCTTCTGCCTCTGCCATATTTTACCATTCCTCTTCTAATTGAGTTTCGAGTTAAAAATGTATGAGTGTATTAATTGTTTTGTGACATTGGAGGGGAGTTTGGGTGACAAAGAGGACCTTCCATGCAGAGTAGAGGCTCGATGATTCCATTCCGTTCCAGTCCCTCTGTAAGCTTGTTCCCCGGGGGAATAAAACAAGAGGGACATTTAAATGCCAATTTGGGTCTGACGGATGCTAAAATTTACATGCTCAGCTCTTTTAAAAATGCTTTGCAAAATGGAAGAATTGTACCAGCTACATTTTAAATGTACTCAGTTGGTGCTTTTTCACTGTTAATTAATTTGAAATTTAATGCACAATGATTTTACATAGCGTTTCTATTTTTCATATATATGATTATTAGCAGCGCCTGCTAAGGCAAAGATCACCGGTACTATTATTCACACTTAAGGTTGTTAAACATTTCAAAGAAGTATTAAAATGTTGCATGTACATTCAAGCCAAATTAAAAGACTGAATATAGTTTCTTTTTTTTAATGAATTATATTGTATACTTTTATCCAAAACAGTTCAAGGTATACAAAATCTGTTTATTCTATGGAAATTGAACACATGGCCCATTTAATCCATTTAAATTGTTGATGCATTAACTGTAAATACTAAAACTGCTAAATTATTTTTGCAATTTTTATGAAAATGTATGTTTTTAATGTAATTTTTACAGTAAAAAATATAAAACTGTTAACTGATTAAGTTAAAAATATATATAGAAAAAAACAAGGCAATGTGTATTAATTTGTTGTGAAATATTGTGACAGTTATTATTATATTATTATTAAAAATGTATGAGTGGATATTTCCAAGAAATCTCTGTGATTTTTCATTGATGGTGTTAAGTCATCCAGATTTATTGATTGATTGATTGCATTATGATTTATAATTATTCACATTAAAATAATCTATACTCAATTTAAACTAGACAGCAGGATAACATGTGTTGTGTGTGTGTACAGTATGTGAGTGTTCTGTAATCTTACACTGTTCTTTGTCTCTCTCTTTATGTTCCACCTCACTCCTCCTTTCCTTCATTCTATGCCCTTTCTCTTTTCCAGTCAATTTGAGCCAGCTGTGAAAACTCTCCCGGTGGTGCGGGTACTGTCTGGCAGGTTTGGTCGTGCAGTAGGTGAGGGGCCGGCAGAACGGTGCGGACTTCTGAGGCAGTGTGCCTAATGCTCTCCACATGTTATTGTCTGGAAAACGGCCCTTCGGTTAGTCATCCATGTGGAAAACGCCCCGTTAGCAAACAGCTGGGTCAAACTGTGCAGCCACACACCTCCCGAAATCGTAATTCTACAGCCGTTGGAATATCCAGTACAACTGCACTCTTGTTTTTAATATCGTTTATGTTAAATATATTTACTGTTATACAAATCTTGTTCGTCATATTGTTTTGTGAGGACTTATCTCACAGAGGTCACAAGGTCAAGGTGTGCCCGTGACCCTAATACGGCTGCCATGCCAGGCTCATGCAGCCCTGCTGTATGCCAGGCCGTCCTTCTGAAGTGCAAGAGAAGCTGTTCTATTCCTGTCCTCCTCCTTCCAGAGACACAATGAACTGTTGAAAATGTAATTGCCTCCCTGATCTATCCACCACATGCCGTTCAAAAGCCCCTCACTCACTCCAATGGGCAGCCGCTCAGATGATCTCACCCCAGTGTACGCGGACAAAAGAGTGTTCTTATTAAAGAATGGCGCTGCGGAGAGATGACAAAGACTGTGGAACATGGACAAGAGAATTTTTCTGACATTCTCCAAGAATTTCGTACACTGTCACTGTCAGTGCCGGATAATAATTACTGAGCTCCAAAGGCATGGCTGCTATGAATTCGAGGCGCTGGTAGACTGAGTGTTACGCAGGGAGATGAATGAATAAGAGAATAGCTGGTGGTCAAGCTGCTCCAGGGGATGAGGCTGACACAACAGGCCCAGTATTATTAGTGTTAATGAAACTCAAACATAAAGTAAATGAAAACCATTTGGAATAACTGGAATTAAAATAAAATGCATTTTCGTGGCTGTAAAAGCAAATGTGAAAATTACACAAGATAGAAATAGATATAACAGTAGACAGCCTGGAAAAAATGCTTTTAATTATATTTAATTGATATGAGGTGATATATTTACTAAATGCTGATATACTAGTATGTGTCATTGTAACAAAAAATTATTTTGTGTATTGTGTATATTGTGGAATATTGTGAAAATTGCTTTCTTCTTCTTCTGAATATTATTTAAAAATATAAGTGAGAAATCTGAATGTTAACTATCACATTTGGGAAATAATTTTATATTATTGCATTTGATATTATTTAATTCAATTACATTCAAGCCAAATCAAGATCCTAGTCAGTCAGTCAGTCAGTCAGTCAGTCAGTCAGTCAGTCAGTCAGTCAGTCAGTCAATCAGTCAGTCAGTCAGTCAATCAGTCAGTCAGTCAGTCAATCAATCAATCAATCAGTCAATCAAAAGAGAGATGCTTTTATCCAAAGTCAAGGTATATAAAGTCCATTAATTATCTGGGAATTCAAACCCACAACCTTGACAGTTCACTCTTGCACTACTAAAAATGGATGTGTTACCAAAGTGGTGTTTTGCATTTGTGTGTGTAACCATTTTTATTTTTATTGTAAAAGAGTTTTCTCTTGTAACTGGAAAAAATTGTAAATAAATAAAACTAGAAAACACTGAAAAACTAAAACAGTAAAAAGAAATGAAAATTGAACTAAATTGAAAGGTTAAATTAAGAACAAAATAGAAATATATACTGAATTAAAAAAAAAAAAAACTATGACAACCCTGACTTCTGAGGGCCTCCCAAGAGTTCTGTTTATTTGAACATTTTGTGAATTGTTTATGGCAAGTGCTTGTACTTTAGTTTGCATGATGACACAGCTCATGCGGCAGCTTTGGCTGAAAAATCCGACAAGTTCCAATAAATATTCTCCCACATGCATTTCTGGAACAGTGTACGTAACTGCATTCACATAAATAGTTTATGCAACCATCTTGGATAAACACGTACCGAGTCATTTTGAGATTTCTGTGAATGTGAGGGGTGTTCTGCCTGACACACAGAAGAGGAAAAAACTGGATAGCAGGAGATGAAATGAAAGTAGAAAATCGAGAAAATGAAAAGCGCACAAAAGGAAAAAAAGTGGACGAAAACAGTAATAAATGTCTTGTCTTGTGGAAGCGCAGCCGTGGCATTGCTATTTTTTTCCAGGCTGACTGGTGATGTCTGTGTTAAGACTTGGCAACAAGTGAATTAGCCTCCGGAAGGAATCAAACAAAAGCGAGGAAAATCAATACGGACAAAGTAGAAGTTTTTCATTACATTCCACCGCTATTGAATCAATGCTGGGCTGTTATCACTTTATCGGTTTGGGGTCGCTGTACTGCAGTCATTAACATCCTCTAGCCATGCTAGACTCATCCGCACCTGCTAGCAACGTCTCATCTTTGCCTTGTGCAGCTTGTACGGCTAAAGTGATGAAATATTGACCAGTTGCTCCAGGATCCAACTCTATTGATCTCAACTTATCCAGCTGTTTATATCTGAACTTAAGGTTTAACTTGCATTGATTTTTTTCACCTCCTTTGAGTTCTCAAGGTGCTGGCCTCTGCTACCCGCTAATTGGCTTAAACAAGAGAGGATTGTAGTCTGCATCCGAGGCGGCAATACGTATGTCCTCTCAAGGTTCTAATAATCGAAAACTAGAGATAAAAAAAAAAAGTGTTCTTTGTCCAGGACTGATTATTTTAGTCATTAGTTATTAGAAGGCAACAAGCCGCTAGTTTCCAAGAAAAAAAGGCGTCTTTTTTCACCAATGCAGTGGTTTGTGATTGGTAAGTACTTTTTCGTTTCTTTCACTCTTATGTTATACATTATACAGAGGTCAAAAGCACAAAACTTATTAGTAAATGCATATTTTGAAGATCCCTCACCTTTTTGTTTGCATGCGTTTCAAAACAGCTTTTCGATGAGATTGCCTTTTGAATGTTTGAATGCCTTTTGAATATTTGCCTTAATGGTGGTCGTCCCTTAATACTGTTAGCTGACCCAGTCATCGCCTCAGTATGTTAGCAAGGTTTTGAAAAGATTACGGCAAGTGAGCGAACTGTTACACCGACACAATATTGACCGGCGTGAGTAAACTCAATGCAGTATCCGAGGAGATAAAATGCCAGTGCCTTTATTTGTTTTCTGTCAGGTGACAAGGTTAAAATGCAAGCGTAATACAGTCGTGAAATCAATTCTGTAGTCTCTTTATCTGTCCATCTGAGGCCATTAGGCACCGAGTGAAGCTTGGCTCTGTGAAAGAATTACAATCGCATAATTTATTTGATTTTAAACCTTATTTTGCTTCATTTTATTTGTGTTACTCATTTATTTATTTTTACCAGTCAACCTTGGATGCCAATATGTGCTTAACTGCAAAATGAATGTATGTGCTCCCTCCATGCATGTGCATTCAAGTCTTTATAACATGGTTAATTTCATAACTGTTTAATGCTGGTTATTGTACCAATTAAAAGCAGAGAGGCCTTGCCATACCTCCATTTGAAAAATGCCATTTATACAGGTGATTAATTAGAAAAACTGCAGCATAAATATGCATTGAAGTTTTTATGTATTATTGAAGTGTATAGACGTTCAGATGTACATTGCATCAGGCCTCCAGTGGAGATGGAAAGGCCTTTTGTGCTCTCTGAGGACTAATTCAGACATCCTTTGGTTTGAAGAGCCATCCTGCCATATTTCAGTTCTCCATGGGAAAGGTCTTGACTGACTGACTGCCCCCTAATGAATATGAATGTTAAAAAAATAAGGCGAGAGAGGGTTCTCATTTGATTTGAATGCAAACAAGGCACCACTTGCTACCCTTTGGCCTCTATTCAAAATCACTATGCTTGTGTCAAGCCTTTAATATTCAATGACGGCACTCTAAGATTTAGTCATTGATGTATAAAATCATCTTAAGCATATTGACATCAGTAATGTTTTACTAAAAACTTGTCTGCAGTTTGTTTATCAAATGACCTGGAATTTTGAGATATTTACATCTAGCTTTTTTTTTTCTAACGTTCTTTTGCACTGTTTTTGACTCTTGTGATTCTCTTTGAGAGACTTGACAAATACCAACAGACACCAGATATATCATATCAACTATTTGTCATGTAAAGATTTTAATGGGAATCAAATGGAGACTTTCGCTTGAGAAATAGACCCCAGTAATCTCACAAAGAGTATGTCCTCTAGAGCTTTAGAAGAGATCTCAATGTCTCAAACAGCGGTGAGATTTGCAAATATACTCTTATGTCAACTGCACATTTGTTCAGTTTTTGTTGAGAAGTTGTGCTTCTGACAAATAAAATTTAAAGGGACAAGAATTACAATAGTATATAAATAATGCTTTATTAACAAAATGAAAATGCTTTCATTTACTCACCCATGCGCTTACGAGGGAATGTCTGATTTGTTCTTTTAGGTTTTTTTCCAGTTCACAAAATTGCGAATAATGCAGTTCTGACTGATCCAGTTCTACAGTTCAACTCAACGACTCTTAAATGTCAGAATGACCTCATCGATTATTGATCTTGCTGATCCAATAATACTGTATTTTTTATTTATTTAACATAATGTTTAATCTGAATGTCATAACTGATAGACTTCTGATGTACGCCAGACATCTCCAATCATTTAGTCCGCATACAGCCACCAGTTTCTTACAATCGATTGCAAACTCGCATTCAGATCTGTTCCCAATCAATCAACAACTGATGAATAGAAGTCCCACTCTCCTTTTTTTCTTTTTTACTCAGATTGCAATTGGGAAGAAACGATCTCACTCAACTGGCCTTAAAATATCGACTTTCAATATAATTTTGAAAAATGTTCCAGGGAAAAAAGAAAGTGATTTGGATGAACTATTTCTTTAATGAAAACTTCATTAAGCAACCAAACTCACTGTGACCCCAGATGAGCAGGAAGAGTTTCCGCAAACACACCCATTACTCAGCAGAGAGAAGGAGAAACCAGTACAGGAGCAACATGTCACTGCTTTGAGGGTGTAGTCCAGGGAGGGACGGGGCGCGGTACAGGGGTAGTAACAACACTGCCTGATTATTCCTCTGTCGGCCCTGTTGTGTCTGCTGATAAGGCTTTGCTCTCTGTGCCCACTCCTTACACAGATTGTATTTGTTTGCCAGAGTGTGTGTGTGTGTGTGATCAGACAGGAGCACCAAAAATAAAACTCTGCAAATTGAACTCGATCCCACTGTGTCACATTGGACCGAAACTCTCTCTTTCATTCACACACACACACACACACAACACACACACACACACCCAAATGCAATTATTCCCAAAAGAATAGAACACAGCAAAGGATTCTGGGTGAAGGGGCTTTAAAAAGTGTGTGTGTGTGTTAAGATCATCATTCTGTCTAACTCTTCAGCCTCACTAATCTCTTTAAAGGCAGAAGCGGGTTTAATTGCCAATCACTGTTGCATATTTAAAAGATTTAATTTAGGCTGTTTGCGAGGGAGCGGCGGGCAGCAGTGCAGGCCTTTGTTTTGTGACGTGTGTGTGTGTGTGTGTGTATTTGTGTGGAGCATGTGGCAGACTACAGAGGCAGGTGTCAGTGACGGCGCAGGCCGGTGCATTTTAGGAATGGGATATAATTGAAGAGAGCAAGAGCTCCTTTTCTGCTCAGATGGTTGGTCATTATCACGCCACACCACTCATTAACAAACACACATTTGCATCTCTACCGTTCATTATTCCTCTCATCTCGCTTTCTGTGGCCAGATCCTGTCCATCGCTTCCCGTCTTTTCACCCTGGGCTCTTCTGGCCTTGCCTGTCACCTCTTTGTCTTTTTCACATCTTTCTTTCTCGCTCTCTTTTTTTTGGACTGTGAGGTTTAAGGGATACTAATATACTAGTAAGGCTAAAATAACTTAAATCCATACCACATTTTTGGAGCAAATTTTGTATGGTAATATTGTGAAATATTATTGCAATCTAAAACAGCTGTTTTCTATTTTAAGATATTTAAAAAGTATTTTATACCCTGTGACGACAAGAGGGAATTTTCAGCAGCAATTCCCAGCTTCGTGTCACATGAGTTCGACAGAAAGGCATGTCATTTATGATGATTTGGTGATTAAAAACATTTCTAATTATTATGAATGCTGAAAACAGTGTGCTGTAAGAATTTTTTTATGGAAAACCCTGAGGCATTCCCCCCCCCCCAGTTTTTATTTGAAATAAAAATATTTTATAACATTTTAAGTGTCTTTATTGTCACTTTTGATCGGTGAATGCATCCTTGTGATCAACGTATCAGTGAAAGTATCAAATGAATAAAACTAGTATTTTTCAAAAAATAAATAAAATATAACTAATAAAAAATCATCTAATTAAAAAAAAATATAAACACATACAATTTTTATTTTTATCCTAAAAAACTCTTAAAAATAAAAACACATTTACATTTATAGCTTGAGAAGCCATTGACAAACAGGTAAAGCGTGAGTACATTATGAAGGACATTTCATTTTGAGGTGACCCTATCCTTTTAATCTTCTCTATTAAACATTTTCTAAGGTTGTAGAACCCAGAACCTCACAAAGAGCGAAACAGAAAGAGAGAAAGCATGCTGCTGTATCTCTCCATCCCTCTGTCTTTCTGTTCCCCTGTGCTGAAGATTTATAAAGTCATTCTTTCAAATCTGCCACTTTTATTATTTCAGCTCAGAGGAACGTCATCTCAAACATGCTCTTTAATGAGTCAAGGGGGAAAAGGTAATATGAATTATTAATCCTCAATCACCATACCTAAAATGAATTCAAAATGA
Source organism: Sinocyclocheilus anophthalmus (assembly GCA_018155175.1). Taxonomy (NCBI): domain Eukaryota; kingdom Metazoa; phylum Chordata; class Actinopteri; order Cypriniformes; family Cyprinidae; genus Sinocyclocheilus; species Sinocyclocheilus anophthalmus. The sequence continues at coordinate 807,718 of JADLZN010006938.1, read as the reverse complement.
CCAAGTTTCTAAATTATTCCCCCCTCACAGATATTCTGCTGTTTAGTAGTCATACACAAAAATGAAATCTTAATTTGTTTTCCATAATACCTGAAACCAATTCCTGTTTAGATTCTCACATCATCTCGGACACTAAGCTACTTGATTTCTGTCCATCCACACTAAATGTCTACGCACTTCGAATGCTTCACATTTCACTAATCCAGAAAAAGGAAGGACTGCATTTTGGTCTTTTTGGACGGAAAGATGAATGAATGTGGTATAATTCCAGTCAGATCAACAGGTTTAGTACTACTACTAAAACAAAATAATTAACAAAAAAAGATAAATATTCAATTTTTATATTCTTTTTCTAATATTGAAAGTTATCTGAATGATGCTTAGTTAAAACACAACAAGCAAATGACCCGTGAAAGGTGCAGCTCAATTGAACTAACCAGATTTAGACATATCAAAGATATAAATAATTTATTTTGGTAATTTGCTTTTAAAATCCATTGGCTCAAAAATGAACTGGCATGACACTTCTGAACATGATTAACCTCAGACAGCAAAGCCATTTGTGTTCAGTGACCAGCTGACCTTCACTATGTGTCTGTTCATTTACAGCACAATACAGTTGACTGTGCCCAAACACGCACAAAGAGCATTTTTGTTCACTTGTGTGAGGTAAGCAGTGAGGAAGACATCCTTCATCTCAAACTCCTCCCAGCACACTCATATTTACTGCTTCAGAAGAGACTCAATGTTCAGCACTCATATTTTTCACAGCTCTTCGTTTCAGGGTGAATTATTACGCATATCACACATCCTACTAATGAATAAAACACGCTTAAAAGATTTTTATTGCTTGTGACATCAATGCTATGCAACTCAGATGCAGTGTAAAATTAATGTTAGAGAAAGAGCATTGTGTAATGTTTTTCTTGGAAATGTATTAAGTGACATCTTATGCAAGTGGAATTATTTAGTTTAAAGGCGCCATATTCCAAACATTTGTAGCATTTTTTCCCTGAAGTCTACTTATAATGTTAGTCAAGGTTTCCTGGTCCAAAAGCAGTCATAATTTCTTTTTTTTTGCTTTTGGTTCTGTACCTTTAAGCCTTCAATATGCACAATATCTCTGTTTTGATTAGCCTCTGCATACCAGTGTAGTTCTTTCTTTCTTTCTATTTTATTATCTCACTCTCTATCCATATTCCAAACATTTGTAACATTGTTCCCTGAAGTCCACTTATAATGTTAGCCAAGGTTTTTTTGGTCCAAAAAGCACTTGTATATTGTTGCTCTCTCATTGGTCTGATTGCTTCTACTTTGTAAGTCGCTTTGGATAAAAGCATCTGCTAAATGACTAAATGTAAATGTAAAAACAGTCATAATTTCTCATTTTTGCTTTTGGTGCTGTACCTTTAAGACTTCTGTATGTAAATTATCTCTTTTTGATTGGCTTCTTTATGCCAGTGAAGTTTTTCTTTCTTTCTTTTCACTTTATTATCCTACTCTTTATCCAAGCATTTGATGTTTCGGAGCAGTGACATCAGCAGCTTATAAAAGATCTTGATGGAAAAACTGGATATGAAAACAAAAAGACGCAAAGATGTTTACATGGAAAACAAACGATGAGTCTATAAATAGCCCATGGGCTACATCGATCTGTCGAGGAAACAAGGAGAGAACACGGGGTGCAATGACCTCACAAACAGAAGCACGTCTCCAACTCCCAAAAACAAATACATTTGTACAGACAAACAATCTGCTCTCTGACACATGGTTTTTACAGAGGGAGTTTTACCCATGCAGATGAGAGGCCGGGTTTGTTAGGAGAGCAGGTTTCATGTGGTGTTTCAGTTCGATTAGACAATGGAAAAGCGTGAAATCCGTTGAAACCCAAGTCCAACGTCTCGTTTGCGGTGTCAGATTTTGTCACAGAATGGTCAGACTGGGGTTTATGGCTTATTGTAATATAGTCTTTTACAGAAGTTTCTGCCATAAACTTAGGCTAAATAGGAGTTTTAATAACAATGCAGGCTTGAAACACATTTTCCTATTCTCATTAAAGCTTCATGTTTGTTTGTGGTGTTTACTGGTGCATTTTACAGGCTGTATTACTGTGTTCCTCTGGTAGACGTTTATATCAGCTCCTGCCCTGTGAGGCTGTGGTGTGTAGGATGTTCAAGCAGTGCGTGTGAAGTTAGCACAGATAGGAGGATTAGTATAACCAAAGACTAATGACACTATACACTTACACAGTATGTACTTATGCACTATGTACTCAACCATGTAGTGTATGAATATTATAAGGTTTTGTCATTAATAATCAGAGTCTGATAGCCCCTCCCCCTTCGCAACGTAATTAAAGCTGCAACAGTTGAGTGCATTAAAGGGATAGTTCACCCAAAAATTCTGTCATCATTTACTCACCCTCATGTCATTCCAAACCTGTATGAGTTGGTTTCTTATGTTGAACACAAAAGATGATATTTTGAAGATTGCTGGTAATCAAACAGTTGGTGGTTGCCATTGACTTCCATAGTATTTTTTTTCATACTATGGAAGTCAATGGCAACCACCAACTGTTTGGTTACCAAAATTCGTCAAAGTATCTTCTATTGTGTTTAACATAAACCCTGTCATCATATTTCATTTTTTCAATTCATTTTTGGGTGAACTATCCCTTTAAGTGTTCAACATTCCACACTTTGTTTTTTCGGGTTAAGTGCATCATCTGTGTATTTAAAGTGCACTTTTTCTTTTTTGGAATTTTCAGTGTGAATGCACTACTCGCACTTTATATACTACAAAACGTCATAGAATTGTGCATAAGTTCCCGTTTGGGATGCACCTATAGAATACCCAAGACATGTCACTCGTATGGTTTTGAATGGGGAAAATGCAACGCTCAATATGGCCTCTCTATTGAAGGAAGCCCCGCCTTCTGAGTAAAAGGGCCAATCTCTAATCGGTAAAGTCAGCGCGTCACTGCAGCTGCCAGTAGAATTGCCGGTTGCTATAGAAACAGCCACCGTTCTGGAGGCTGGAGAGGTGTTTCAAATATGGTCGCCAAGTGAAATGACTTGTCTTAAAGGGACTTTGGTATAACATGTATTGCAGTACAAATGACTAATATCATAGTTTAAAAGAATGAGTTGTGTGAACATGATCACCAAGACTGGTTTATTTGAATATTGCAATTTAAAATAACTCTTTATTTTAATATATTTAAAATGTAATTCATTCCTGTGATGCAAAATTTTCTGCCCCATACTCCAGTCTTCTGTGTCACATGATCCAGAAATAATTGTATGATAATTTGCTGCTCAAGAAACAGCTGTGTGGTTATATATTTTTCCAGCATTCTATAGAAAGTTCAAAAGAACTGCATTTATTTGCAATAGATTTTTGTAATAATGTAACAAAAGACGAAGTCTTAATATAAATTTAATGTATTCGTTTCTTTTTAAATAAATAAACCTGACCCCAAACAGAGCATCACCCTCATCCATCATTGGAAAACATTAGAAAAATACCACAAACACAGAACACTCACTTTTTCAGTGGCCATGGCTCCAAAAGTGTTTCCCCAGTTTATTTCTGCAACTATACTAAATAATAATAATTGTTATTGATTACATGTAAAACCACATATATATTGTATACACATATCTGTAATTCATTGCAAATATTACATACATTCTTGAGAGTATAGGGAGAGCAACTTTATTATGCTTTATGGGAGATTTTCTGATTGATGGATCTTTCTCTTTAGGATTCTTGGTGTAATTCTCCACATGGATTTTGGCTATTAAATGGGATATTTAAAATAAATAAATACATTTTAAAAAATTCCGCTCACTGATTCCTCCGTGTCACATCAGGATAGAGATGGATGAGGTAGGTACAGGTTATACGAGTACCTTTATTTCCACAAAGAGAAAGCCAACCCAAAAGGGTAAGTCTCAACATAAACGGTCTCAGAAAGCTCACTCAACAGACAATATAAATCCTTATCTCTTTCTTGCAGGTAAACCCAATAGGCACATTACAGTCCAGAAGAAACAGGATCCAAATGGTAAGTAAAGCGAGCTACAGATAGCGTGCAACCTCGAGACCAGACAACCATGTGTGTTTGGTGCTGGCTTATGAAAAGGGATTGATGAGGCTGATGGCAGGCAGGTGCGGTGATTGTTGAGTGTGCCCAGGTGGTAACCAGAGGGGATGATGGGAAATGTAGTGTGTTGAGATGGCTGAGCTGGTGGCTGTGACAAACAGAAGCATATCCCATCAATTTATAACTTTTCAGCTTTTTGTAAGTCTGTCTTTAAAGGTTTACACAGAATCATTAAAAATAAATTTCTCTTTGGAGAAAATAATAGGATTTTTACTTCCAGAATCCAGCTGTTGCACTCCTACAAATCCTACTAGTAATCCCAATTTTTACTAAATTAATTTTCTGAAGTCTTTTTTAATGTAACTACAACAGTAGTAAATAGTTTTGTGTTTGCTTGCTTGCTTGCTTGTTTGTTTGTTTTAAATTGCAGAACACCATTCCTAGTTTTCCGAAGCCTGGAATCAAGAAGAGAGACAGCAAAAGAATGGTGCTGGAGGAGGTTAGCTGGATGTTTCGGAGATTATTAGTTAGAATATCAGCATGTCAGATGTCAGCCGCTGTGATGTGGAGGGGTTTGTGTGTGTGTGTGTGTAAGCATCCTCACTGGGCTGTATTGATATTCAGATGCTTATCATGAGGGACTCCTACAGGGGTCTTTAATGTGGCGTTCTGATAAGTTGCGCACTGAAGGCCACGAAGCATGTAAACGGCTGTCAGCGGATCCGCATCTCGGATCTGCCCTGTCAGAGCAGAATTGAGTTAGCACATAACGCAGGAGCTCATCCAGGTTATCTGATACAGGAAGATGTGTACACAAATGATGCTACGCTCACTGGGGCTCAGACACGCACGTCTCCACGCGCCACGGATTTAAAGACGTGATTAAAGAGCGAATGAAAAGAACGGGAATAGAACTTCCCAATAGACATTTTCTAGGTTGACCAAAAAACAAAAAAAAAAATGAAGCTTGGTAAGCTTGTGTAGTGTCTTCCAACACAGGGGGCAAAAAAAAAAAAAGGTCTGCTTGATCTAGTCCCATTCTAGGATCTGACATGTGATTTTTTTGTGTGATAAATGCTTATCAGCTCGTCTTTGTCCAGATGGGCAGCCTTGACAGCTCTAGCTGTGCTAAATTTAATGTGATCGTACGGATCATAATGCGCAGTGGTTCAATTGGGATTTTGCAAGTGTTGGAACTCTAGATCAGGGATTTTCAAACCGTGTTCAAGGGGTCGAAGTGGGGCACTAGGGGATGCAGGGATTTTTTTTTTTACTATTTTATAAAATGCTGAGGATTTTGCTATGAATACTTATAAAAATATTTCTAATAATAATACGGTTTAATCATTATGAAATTATTTTGTGTAATAATGTTTTTAATAACACACTACTGTTCAAAGGTTTGGGGTCAGTAAGATTTTTTGGACGAAATTAATACTTTTATTCAGCAAGGATGCTGAATTGACTAAAAGTGACAGTGAAGACATTTATAATGTTACAAAAGTTTTCTATTTCAGATCAACTTGATATTAATCAAAGAATCCTTAAAAAAAGTATAACAGTTTCCATAAAAATATTAAGCATCACAGCTGTTTTCAACATATATACTAAGAAATGTTTCTGAGCAAATCAGCACATTCAAATAATTTCTGAAGGATCATGTGACACTGAAGACTAGAGTAATGGCTGCAGAAAATTTTGCTTTGCCCTCACAGGAATAACTGACTCCAAACTTTTGAACGGTAGTGTATTTTATTTTGGCTTCAACTCATTGTGGCAGTACTGTATAAAAGACAATTATTTAAATCTTGGGAACAATATCTTACAGTTCTCATGCTTTATAATTTGCTGGTACAGTATAAATAGATCCTTATACATGAAAATGTATAGTTGCCTTTCCATTTTAGGAAAAAAGTTTCAATTGTCATAATTTGGAGACACTGGCATCAAAAAATGTAAAAATCCCCTAGAGATATAAAATGTCATTGTTCCTGCCCAAATGAAGCCCTCTATATGCTCGAGGTCTGCCTCACACAGACTCCCCAAACAACTGTAAACCGTTTATTCCTCCCCATCATTACACACACACATACATCCACTCTCTCTATTTCACATGGGTCTTTGAGTACGAAACCACATCCAGGTAATACATTCCTCTGTTAGAGGACACTTTGGCACATAGTGTGCCTTCTCAGCAGAACAGAAGTCACCTTTGTGTTAAATTAATGTCTCCTGCATTTTACCCTCCCTCCTTCATCTAAATGCTTTATTTAAAAAGGAGCATTCCAAATATGTTGTCAGAGCAGAGCTTGATCTATAAGTCTAAATGAGTGTTTCTTAAAGGTAATTTTATCAGCTAAAACGCGCCAATGCAACTTTGCCATTTGAGCTGTAAGACACGCATGAAAACTCTATAAAGAGTTACCCAGAGTCTCAGCGGTTTGCTCCAGGGTGCCAAACCACACTGTTACGGACACCTTGCACATACCGTTCACTCTTGTAATCACTGACTGTCTGAGTCCTCTCGGCCAGTTCATTAAGGGAGTAAATATTTCCGTTTGGAATGGGGCAAGGAGCTGGAGAGCGTCCAGGGAGCTCTCAAAGCAAGACATGAACCCGCAACTAAAACAACTATTACAGGCCACTGCGCTGCCAAAGTCTACCCATTTATTTAGCCAACAGAAACCCTAAAAGTAGATATTGAACCATCAGCACACCAGGTATGCGGTGAAGCGAAGCTGTGGAAACACAAAGTCTTCAATGTGTGCATCTGACAATGGATAATTATAAAAAAAATTTGGATTTTGTCAGCTACGCAGGAAATGTGTCTGAAAACCGAGCCCGGATCAGAAGTAGCAGACCCCCGTGAGGATAAACGAGTGCGAAAAAAGACAAATAAAGAGCGTAAATGAAGAATACGTTATTCAGGGGTGATTAAATAGTCGTTTTGTTCAGGCCCTGTCCAGATGTTGAGTCTATGTATTTTATTTTTACATTCTTGGCCTCTGGCCCGTATATATTTTGGATACGGCCCGGGAGTATATAATATCAGTGGAAAATGATGTGGTCTGGTACCTTTTAAATAACATTTCCGCCTTTTTGTGCTGCTTTCTTGTTTTTCTTTCCATGTTTTCTTTTATTTTGGAATCAGGTCGAAGAGGTGCTGTTTAGAAATGTGCTGAAAAGGGAGAGAGTTTGGAGCGCTAGGGGATTGGACCACATTCCCCGCTCTCTCCGGACGCACTGGCCCCCCTTTTATCCCTCTTCAGGAAATATATGAGATAACGAAGAGGAAGTTGGGGGTCCTGGATGGAGGAGGTCAAACCGGTCAGGCTCAAACCCAACTGTAGCCGGAGCACAGACTTTTACACCTCAGAGTCTAATTGACTAGTTTTGGCAAAGAGGGGATTACAGAAGAGGAAATTTGTGCCCCAGTTCTTGTTTTTCCAATTTTCCTTTTTTTGTGATTTATTTCAGGACAAATTTGAGGGGAAGCCGGGTAAAATCAGCGCAAGAAAAGTTAATTGAGTCGTAACAGTGTGGTACACTCTTGGGACAAGGTATAAAACTCAAAGCCTGAGGTCTGGCCACAAACTCGCACACATACACACGGCCCTTTGAGCCAAGGTGACAGAATGAAGAGGTGAGGGAAGTGTGAGGTGGCCTGGTTTTAGGGTTTTCTTTACTGTGTTTGACCATGACTGTGCCGTGTCCCTCTACAGCTCAAGCCTTGATGAATTTAGTGGCTAGTGAATGTCATGCATGGGTTGAGATCATGGGGAAGGAGTTGCATAAGTATGTCTAGAGAGTTGGATTTGGCCTTTACAGGTGATCAAAAGAAAAATAGGATATTTATAGAAACCCATTTCCATAAAAAAAAAAAAAGAACTTCAGTTGTCATTTCATTTTTTTATGCCAACACGTTTAATTTTTATCTCATAATTTAGAGGCCATAAATTTAATTTACCAAAACATGATATTTTTAATGAAGCAGAAATAGGCCTCCCTAGTTAGTCGTCTTTTTTTTTTTTTTTACTACAATTGCACAAATTGTAAATAGGCAACTTATTATTTTTTTAAACTTTTTTTTTATTTGTTCAATTAAATTCATTTTTATAAAAATGATATGTTTTGTGTTTTAGCATAGTGGAAAGACCGTATTGACCAATTAACAATCCAGGCACCAAATTATTTGTTTTAAAATAGACGTATCTGTTTTCATAATGTTAATTAATCTGTGAATGTCTCCTCCTGAGCCTCTTTAACTTTTTAAGTTAATGTCACCCGTGTATTTATTTATTTATATTGCACCTTTACAGATATATGTGTGCTATATACCTGCTAATCATGAAGACTTTAAAAAAATCCACAGAGAGTCCATATGCCTCGGAAAAGAAACCGTTTTTTGTTTCACATCAGAGCAAAGTGAGCAGGAAGAAAACAGATGTGCTAAAGGTCGAGAAACTTCGAGCAAACTATATGCAGGCAAAAGCTAGAGGGTAGAGGAGTTAGCAGCTGCCTGAAGCTGAGTTAGCGATAAACACCTGAAAAACAGCTTTCAACTTTCTTTTATTTGGAGCGCTAATGGAAGACTACTGCCAGGAGTGGGAGCTCCCCGGTGCATTGCGTCTGTTGAGAGAGTATCTGTGCCTGCCACTCCAATTAAAGCAATCTACAGCACGAGAGAGGGGGGAGCCAGAGGAGTAGCATCTGGATCCAAAGCTCTTTCCCAGCCAAGTCACAATTGTTTAGTCTGAAAGAGAAGAGTGTCAGGGGAAACGGCTGTGTGTGTGTGTGTTGGGGGTAAATGAGAGCAAAAAAAGAGAGACAAAGATAGAGAGAGGATGACTGTTTATGTACACGCTGTTGTAGGGCACGGATGACTGCTGGTGGACACGTTTATAAAATGTGATGTCTCATTTCAGTGCTGCTGTGAGATATGAATGTTTTGGGGTATGTAAATGCACATACTCTTAATGTCTTGCCAAATGTAACATCTGCTCAAAGGGTGGTGACGTACCTACTCTCTCAAAGTCGCACACCAACAGACAGATGCGATATATTACGCTTGATTTAATCAGCACATGTAGCTAACAGCTACATCATGTCCACTCAACACACAGCAAATGGCTTCTTTCAGACAAAGCACACAACTTAGCCAATAATAAACATGTATAAAATAATTTAGCAAGGTTTGTGCTAAAATGTGTGATTTGACTATAGGGCTGTCGCGATATTAGATTTTTCACAGCACGGTTATTGTGGCCAAAAGAATTCAAAATATCGATATATCGCGATATCTATAGAAACCTTGGGGAATCAGCCAAATTAATTTTTACTTTGTTTATTTAGTTTTTCTTTTTACCCAATGAACATAAGGATACTGATAAACACAGGGCACATGCATTTTCACTTCTTCTTCAGGTTACAGATGACCTGAGACTCTGGCTTTCTCTGTCTTCTTTGAAGTTCCATATGAAATAACAAGAGAGAAAATACTGTCAAGTTCAACAGTGTGATGAATAAATATTAATATCAAAACTGATACTTTAACCTGTTAACTTGCGTACCCGTATTTGAATCTTTTTAACCTACACACACACACACACAGACACACGCAGGTTTGTTTTTATGGTTTATGGGGACTCTCCATAGGTGTAATGGTTTTTATACTGTACAAACTGTATTTTCTATTGCCCTACACCTAAACCTACCTCTTACATGAAACTTTCTGCATTTTTAGATTTTCAAAAAAACTCATTGTGAATTATTTATAAGCCTTTTGAATTACGGGGACACTGAAAATGTCCTCATGAATCACCTTCTCGTTGTAATACCTATGTCATACCCATGTTATTATACAAATTTGTGTCCTCATAAACCACATAAACATGCACACACACACACTACTAGCTGTTCATCCATTTTGCTTTCCGCCCTTGTTTGGATGCCCCCTTTCTATTGCCCGCGCGGGAAAACGTCATAGAGCGCAGCGGCAAAAGTTGAACTATTTTGAACTTTGACCCCGGCGCACATGCAAGCTCGCCGCTGGTGCGCTCCGCTGTGCGTGTGCTTTGGTCAGTGCAGCAACTAACCGCCCTTGCGCGGCGCAAGCCATTGAAATGAATGGGTTTCATAGCGCAGCGCTTTGCGCGTCCTGTGTGAAAGCCGCTTCAAGCCGCTTCAAGCCTCGTTCACTCCGCCAGCATCTGGCAGCGATCATTTTCATACCAGGAACGCTAAACATTCTTGCAAACTGTCTAAACTGAATTATACATGTCATGCAGGCATTCATATGAGGAGGTTAACAGCAAATTAGTCATTCAAAGAACAAATTTTATTTTTGAACATGAAAAGTTTACCTTGGTGGCCTCATAGCAGGTTACGGGCCTGGTTGCACCGGCGCCAATGAAGTCATGCAGTTAAAGCGCTTCTAATTCAGTATTAATGTGAGTCTAGAACGGCTGCAGATGAGGCATTAAGTGCATGGCACTGTGACCAACTTAACATTTTACAGAGTTTAATGTAGCGATGTGGTCGCTCAGTTTTTCTAGATTTGTTTTAATCATGTAATAGATTTGAACAAAGAAATCAAGTGCTACGCACATGCATTGGCCATAATAACTTGATTGCAAATACAAATACAAAAATTAGACGAGTAAAGAAAACGTGGTACTTAAAAGAATCACCCCTTTAAAATATATGAACACAGGAAACCGCTGTTAACAGGTAAATGTAACGTTTCCCATTCCATGACTAGTAAAATAATGGCAACTTCTCTCTGTATAATATAGAGTGGTGGAACTATGATGTCACTTTGTAGGCAAAAACCCGGAAGTGAGTTAGCATTTTAGCATTTCCGGTTCCATAGTCCCAGAGTCAATGTTTTTTTTTAAATGGGAGTTTGGTTAAATCCCCTAAAATAAGGTCCGCGGTTCACACAAGCTCAAGATACTTTCACGTTTTATTCTGCGACATAAAACACACCATTTACACCCCACTCGTGATTTTTTTAAACTGTTATGTTTCTTAAAAAAGACGGTTGCTAACAAGTTGGTAAATGGGACTACAGATGCTGTCGGAGACAAAAAACTTAATCACGCCAAACAGTTGATCAATTTACAGTATTTTCCAATCGTAGTGTATAATTTATAGTACAATTAATTGTAGAATAACCAATTAATAGTTTCCCGCATTTTATATTGTTGTTCGACAATGTTTTTTTGCTTTGCCCCGAAATGCTTCGGATGGAAGATGCTCGTTTTATCACTTTCCTATTGATGTATCCCAGCGGAGACTCTGGGTTCGGACCATAAGGTAAACTCATTTGATTATTCCATGTAAACACCACATTTACCGGCTTAGTCATGGTGAAAGTGAAACTTTAACGATACATAGTGCTTAATGGGATAGTTCACCCAAAAATGAAAATTAGCAGGGCATTCAAGATGTAGGTGACTGTTTCTTCAGTAGAACACAAACGGAGATTTTTAACTCAAACCGTTGCAGTCTGTCAGTCCTATAATGTCAGTGGATGGGAATCACGGTTTTGAGAGTCATAAAACATACACAAACAAACCAAATTAAACCCTGCGGCTCGTGACGAAACATTGATGTGTAAAGACACAAAAGGATCGGTCTGTGCAAGAAACTGAACGGTATTTGTATAGTTTTTTACCTCTGATCTTCACCGCAATGTCCGAACTGTCCTGTCCTGAGCGTGTTCGCGTCTTCTTCTTCAGCCTAGGCGTGAGGCTCTTCTTCTTCTTGCTTTACGGCAGACTATAGTCATTACCGCCACCTATCTCTCAAATGGACCCTTGACACTCCTAATTGAGATTGTAGAAAGAGTGTCAATGGTCCATTTGAGAGATAGGTGGCGGTAATCCACTTGAAGCTGAAGCTGTTACGAAGCGTATAGATTGAGGATTTTCTAGAAGCAAGGATAAAATTACATTTTGTGTACCCACCCTAACAAAACAATAGCTGAAATGTGGTACTTTATTCAGTAAAATAAGTTTAATCTTACAATATCCAAAAACTCTGTTATGAATTTTATTGAATAGTACGTGGAGACACGTTTTTAATTAAAATATTCGTATTAATCAAGGATTTATTGATTTTAATGCACCTCATTTAGAAATTTACAGAAATACGTGCTTTCATATGTCCCCTAGTTGATTATTTAATTTATTCACTATACTATTTATTACAGTATAGTGTTCTCAGTATAAAGTTCTCATTTCAGTATTAGTTTGACTCTAGTTTTGTATTTATTCCAGTCTATATGAAAAGGTTCATGCAGCGTGGATTAAAATTCATATACAGACTAAATCCTTTTCACTGAATGTGTTAAAAATAAGTTTGAAAAAGTTGTCGGGAGCATGGTGGTGGTGACGTTGAAGGCGAGCGACCGTGGTGGTGTAGTTAGCTTATAGCCTAAGTTTAGCTTTTAAGTTCTGGCGCTTTTATTTAGGCTTCAAAATTCATAAATGTTATATTATTTTGTGAAGATTATCTTGATGGACAAAACATATAAGTTTTCATGAACTATGATTGAACACAGAGCTTATTTTTTCCGATAAAGGCCTACGGAAAAATCCTATTGGCTTTTTGTCGAGGGAACCAGTGCCATGCTAACAGCCAATTCGCATACAAAGTGACGTCATAGTTCCCCCACTCTACTGAACATGGTTCTTCTCGGAGTAGTGCGGCCGCGAGCTGCATCTTCTTCTTGTTTGACAGGTGTCAGCGTTAATGCACAATACTGCCACCTGGGGGGTCAACCAGGTACTGGCACTGGAGTAGGCTATTTGCGTGTTGTGTTATCATAAGCGTCCTGTTCATTTTAAATATTGTGGTTATCGCCAATACCGGTATGTCGTCACACCCTAAATTAACACAATGTCGATATTTCATGATTTGAATATCACGGTTATCGTTAATGTCGCGACACCCCTACTTGACTACTACTTATACTACTCAAATGTTTGTGAACAGTAAGATTTTTTTAAAGAAATCTCTTATGCTCACAAAGGCTGCATTTATTTTGCATCAAAAATACAGTAAAAAGTAATATTGTGAAATATTATTACAACTTAAAATACATTTTTGATTTTAATTTGTTTAAAAATGTAATTAATTCCTGTGATGGCAAAGCTGAATTTTTAGCAGTCATTACTTCAGTCTTCAGGGTCACATGATCCTTCAGAAATCATTCTAACATGCTGATTTGCTGCTCAAGAAACATTCCTTATTATTGTCAAATAATAAGGAGTTTAGTATTAGTGGCTGCTTACTAACCGCTTACTGACTTACTAACTAGGTAACTGTACACCTCTCTTCTGTCCTCTGGTTGTGTAATTCCTATCATAAAAAAATTGCAGAGCTACATAATGAATATATCATCTCATTTTTTAAAAGCCTGTTGGCTGCTTTTAGTTATGTCAGCCATGAACAATGATTTGCGGTGCGTACATTTTTTTTGGCAGCTGTTAGGAGTACACTAGCATTAAGATACCTAAGATAATTTCACTCTCAGGAGTGTCAAACTTTTGTGTGGCCTTTTATTGATAGTGGGCGTCTAGGCCTGTGAGACTGACAGAGTGTGTTTGTATGTGTCTGTCTGTATGTGTGTTTGCCTGGAAGACATGTGGAGAGCGCTTCAGGCTGCAGCAGGCGAGGCTTATGGAATGCAGGGGTCAAGAGTACCTGCCCTGCCCTTGAGGCCTGGAGTCTAGGTCAGAGAACAGCGCTACTTCCGGTCCAAACAGTCCGCTCATAAACACCTCGTTCTCTGACACAGGGCAAGCGTGTGAGATGTTCACTGTCTTTGCGAGAGATTCTTTGTGAGACTGAATGCACGGGTCTGTGTGTTTTTGCAGTAGTGGGAGAGGGGTCGTGATGGCCCGTATGTGTGTGTGTGTGTGTGTGTGTGTGTATGTGTGTGAGAGAGTGTTAACTGCTGTGAGCCTTCCCATGGCCCTGCATTCAGTTGAGATAAATGCATGCTTTGTGGATGCACTGTGCAATCTTTGTGTGTGTGAAGGGGGTGAAAAATAGTGGCTGTAAAATAAAAAAATAAAAAAGTTAGCAGGTATGAAAGATATAGTGGCACATGAAATGACCGCATGAGGAATTATGTGACCGCATTACACATTCAAGTGGTATGTGACTGCATTATTTTTACAGAAATGCATGTTTGTGCAGAAAATACTAGGCTCGGAGAGACAAATCTGGCCCACTTTAAAAGATTGGCCATCTGTTTTTACCTGCCAATTCTGCTAAAAATTATGAGGAAAAAAATCTGAAAGCTTCTACTTGATTTTTTCCCAACTTTTTTCAAACACCGTTCCATCAGAGCAATTTCATATTTACATACATACTGTACATTCATATACATATATACAGTACTATGTAAAAGTCTTAGGCCATTAGTATTTTCACCAACAAAAAAATGGTTTTACACCAGTTTTTTCTATCTTTTGCTGTAGTGTGTCAGTAGGAAATATCAGTTTACATTTCCAAACATTCCTTTTGCTATTACTTGTAATAATCCAATAATAAGCCTTAAAATCCCCCTTTTTTGTAAAAATACTAATGGCCTAAAACTTTTGCAAAGTACTGTGTACGCACACGCATAAAGTCACATTTTAAAGTCACATTTGAATTTTAAGACAAACTGAAATTAAGATCAAATTAAAATTAAAAGAGATAATTTAAATTAATTACACTTAATTAATTAACAACATAATTAACAACATAAAACATATTCAAAATTAATTAAATTAAATTAAATTCAAGTTTATTTGTATAGCTCTTTTCATGATCCAAAGCGTTGCAAAGCAGCTTTACAGAAAATTAAGTTTATAGCTTATCAGTGGTGACTGTCAGTTAATGTACATATGGCAGAAATGTACGGAAAAATCAATTAAAGACATAATCAAACAGACGATGAGCACTATTAACAGCAATTATTATATGTTGCAATCAAACTTATAGCACAATTTGGTAGTTCTGTATGTTGTTTCAGGGTTTGCATCATCTGAGGTCCTCTGAGGGGTTGGGCATTAAATTGGTTATTAAATAATAATAACTAATTACTAATTTAAAAACTTTTGTTGAATCACTTCCTGTTACATGGGAGTGTCCTTTTTTAAGTCTTCCCGGTGTCATGATGGTTTCATCATCATAATTATCATCATCACAGTCATACTTTCTCATATATATTTCCTGCAGCCTCCACAGTGCGCCCATCACAACTTGCAGTGTGTTCAGAAACCAGACAATTAAACTGAGTCCATGGGATTAGACTTAATGGCTGTATGTAGTGCTTCAGAATTACAGCATTACAGAAATGGCACCCATGGCTGACACTGTACTCGGCCATCATCCAACTCTATGCCAGCCTAAAATACACATCGGCCACAGTCCAAGGCCCTTATTAGACAGTGGAGAAAATGTTAAATAATCCTTTGGTACTGATCCCAAGTTCTTCAGACCCGAAGCAGTGCTGTACTTCTGATTTCTCCATGGGTTTTGTAGAGGTGAATTACTTTGCTATAGTAGTTCTCTTTGTTAAGCATTGGCAATCCAGTCACAATATTTGTTTTATCAGGCTGGCAAATGCCTAATACAACATTTCTCAGCGAAGCGTATTTCAAAAGAAAGCCTACTAAGAAATATAAACTAAACCAAAAAAAGTGCATTGTTTTTTCCTGCAATGGTATATCTCATATTACAACTAAACTGGCTTTAGTTACATCACAGCCATGACATGGTTTGCTACTTGCTAGTCAGTTGCAGGTGTTGCCAGGGGGAGAGGCATTTGATTGGACAAAAAGTCTGTGAAGAGCAATTTGTGTCATCAACATTTCTGTAAATGTTTATTGTATGGTAATTTTACCTAAAAATGAAAATGCCAGCTTCATTTTCTTAATCTCCTTTGTCTTTCACAGAAGAAATTCAGTCATACAGGTTTGGAATGACATGAAAGGTGAGTAAATGAGAAGCATATTAACACACAAAACTCTCATTTTGATTCCAATTTATGATTACAAACATGCATTTTTACATGCATTAATACCAGTTGAAACACTTTCTATGTGTAAAAGAATTAGGTCGTCTCCGAGCAAGGTAGTCAAACGCTAAAAAAAAGCGAATATGAACATCTTTGCTAGTGTTAAAGGCTCCAGCATTTTCTATTTGGCCAAATTGGAGCTAGCCACAGGAGGTTAACATTATACAGTTAACCTTCTCACACTCAAAATGTATATGGTTAAACATGCATGCGTCTGCCCAGCGGCACAAAAATGAGAAGAAAGATAGCAAGGTAACCGAAGCCTAAAAGGTAAAGAGACAGAGGTAATGGCTCCCTGATGAAATCTGATAAAAAGCAATTGAGCTGAAGCATGCGTGCTGCCTCGAGCCACACCTGAACTGTGCGTGTGCACGTGTGTGAGTGCATGCATGTGTCGGAGGGGCTAATCAGCACGGCGCTGAACACCCTTAGAGACAGGTGGAGGGATGTGTGTGTGTACGCTGTGGCAGGCCGGCCCAATGGGGGGCTTCCAGAGGTCTAGCTAACTAATGAAGCGCAGAAAATTAAACTGGCCTCTCCTCTCCTCCTCTGGGCGGCTGTGGAGACAAAGCACTCGACTAGAGTTTCACATTTGCTAGGGTCTCATCAAAGCTCACACTGAGGTATTTCCACCCCAGAGGGACGGTGCTCTAAATAAGAAATAATTACTCTTTTTTTTTTTTGTGCAATGTAAGCCTTAGATTTAGAGCTATGCAATTAATCTATAAAATTGTCAAGATTACGATTACAGCAGCTTTGATTACCTTTTAAGAAGTGTTGTTTACTTAATTCCATTTAGGTCTAAAGCGCTGCATTAAAAATTTCATTTTAGATGTTTGTTTTGTATTTGCTTTCTTGCATTTATACATTATAACCAATCAAAGACATATCAGAATCCATGGAGCTTCAAAGATTGAATTTTTTGTGATTGGCCAAAATGCTTAAAGGGGTCATAGGATGCTACATGCACTTTTACAAGTTGTTTGAACTGAAATGTGTGTTGGCAGTGTGTGTACACAACCACCCTATAATGATAAAAATCCCCCCGTTATTTTTTTTTTTAATCTGTTAAATGTTTTCCCCTTTCTCAAATCAAGCCGATCTCAGATGCCTGTCTGTGTGATGTCACTAAACGGCTAAAGTAAACAGTCTCTCTGAGAGCAGCTCGGAAGAGAGGGGCGGGGTCAGCATGGCTCATTAACATTTAAAGGAAAATGACAAAAAATAAATTTTAACCAAACTATGTTACAGACTTTTCATTAAGACCCTAAAGAATCATATCAACTTGTGGAAAATGGGCATCCTATGACCCCTTTAACGATACATTTCCTGTGGAACATGGAGGCTTGACGTTTGTTCTTTAAATATGCAAATGTACAAAATACAATCTTTTAGTCATCCTTCAATATTCATGCAAATAAATGACATTTAAAGCAGTTTTGTTGAGCCAGTTTCAATCAGTCTGATTGAAAAAAAAAATTCAAAAGTTCAGTGTATTTTGTTTCTAATCTGCATTTTCAAAGAAATAACGATTAAAAATAATAAAAGAAAATAAAAAAATAGAGAAAAGTAATAATCTCGATTAAATATTGAGGTAAATAATCAAAAATGAATTGTACAGTATGTGTATTGAGAATGCAAAAGTTGGCGTGTTAGTTTGAGTGTGAGTTTGGCCGCATGTTTAATTTGAAAGTGCAGTGGATGAAAAGCGTTTCCTCTTCTTTTCCTCTCTGCTGTAGTTAGGAGGTCTGTTTTTGCTCAGTGGCTACACAAATAACAGAGCTGTCATTGGGAGTATCTCCCAGGTACACTTTATCTTCCCCAGCTCTTGAGAAAGAGGCTTGACCTCTATTTGCAAAGGTAACTGAGAGTGTGTTTATTGCAGCTGTGTTTTTTCCAGGCACAGGAAGCAAATATGGAGTGGTGAAACGGTATGTGTGGTGAAATCAGCTACACATAACATCCACATTATGTCAGGTATTTTATAAACTCAGACAGAAAGGTCCTTTATTTGCCTGAATGTCCTCCAAATCCTTTGATTTACGAGCATTTTTTCAGTGAAAGCTAGGTATTTGCGAAAAAGAATTGTGAAAAGTAGCTATTTTTCCTTAATAATGACAATGTATTGGCTGGCCAAACCCTGTCAAACCTCTAGCCATTGTCGCCATTATGAGATCAACAGCAACCACATTTAGCGTCTACATTGTGCCCCTACATTGTGGCTTCACAATATATGTTGTCTTCATCAGCTCTCTCCTTATTTTCGTCCTTTGTGCAGTTTGCGCGCGTTAAGGTAGACATTGTCAGCCGCTACCGCTTTTTATAATTGCAGTCTGAGACCTATTGGGCCAAATAGATTGATTTTTTTCGTTTGTTGAACCGAGAAGCCTTGTGTATTTGCTGTGATTCAGACCCTCCCCGCTCGCTTCTTACAAGCTAACTTTGTCGCCATCAAAGCAAAATACTGTAAAATATAAAAGAAAAGAAATAGGGGGAAGGGGATGAAAAAGAATTTTGCCATTCTTCGGCATCTCTTTATGTTCTGCTTTAGCATAATGGTTTAGGTGTGATCTAAAAAGAAAGCAACACTAAGTGTAATATATTTGATTTGATGTGGCGCATTTATCCAGCATGAGGCCTTGTCCTTGGTCAGTGAATGGTACATTGAAAGTTTATGGATGTTTTTGGAGTAAATCAAAAGATGCACATCCTGCCTTTTTAAGAGGTTTGTGCAATGGATTTTTGTGTAAATGCTTGTTTGGATACTGTTGAGCCCTTTAGGGATGTTTTTTAGTCATTTTATACTGTAAAGCCAAACTCCCAGTTTATTTAGACAGTAGATCCCTGGTTGTAAGGAATAATACAAACCTGAAGCTCAAAGACAAGGCCGCTTTGAGCTTCACCTTTCAGCCAGCAGAGTTCTCCTATAAGAGTTGCCCACTTATGAGGCTCTGCGCCATTCAGTATATCAATAATACTTTACAATCCGAGCACCTGGAGGGATCTTGCCTTCTCTGAACCACAAAAGAAGACTTTGGCTTGGAAACCTGAGAGGAATCAAAGTAGTGGACCTGCTATGATATTGGATAAAAAGCAATTGAGTGGAAGCATGCAACAAGAACAAAGAGACAACAACAGATCAGAGCAAAGGCATTGCGACATAGAGTCGAGGTGGCTGGTGGCAAATCTGCAATTAAAACCATCTGCTATTGAACTTAAATGCTCCTCACACTTATCTGTGGTTCTATACATTGGCGTGAATGAACAACTGCTTTCTCTTCAACCGCTGCTCAATGGCTAGGCTCCCAAGCAAGGGGTCAAGGTTTGACTAGTTAACATGGCCCAGGTTGTCCATGCTAGTAGAATGATAATGGATAACTTTAACCAGGTATTAATCCTTGTTTCCAATGAATGTGGACTTGGGAGAGGTGGCACACTCCTCAAGAGACTAATACATTCCTGCTGTATATGTTCATTTTAAGTCTTACAAAAATGTCCTTGTAAACTTCCCCTGTAATGCTATTTAAAGATTCCTAATTTTGTATTGGAGGTCTCCTACACTAGGTTTGCATGCATCCAAGGTCAAAAAACACTAATTTTCTCATAATATACATTGCAGCATTACCTCTTTTTTCACAGTTTCTGAAACGATTTGTACAAGGTCTCTCTAAACCCATTTGTTCCGAGAGCTTACTCTGCTCTTATTGGTCAGATGGTCCAGTCTGTTGTGATTACTCTACTGCTTACAGCACGTATCAGAAACAAAATGCCCACATTACCATATCTGAATTTCAGATCCTGAGGCTTCCTCATCAATTTAATACACTCTGATTCGAACTGTAACAATGGTGTCAGTTGTACCGTATAATCTTGAGTCTAATATGTATTGTAGACAGGGCCCCTTCTGTGAAACCGCAATAACAGGCTGTAACAGTGTCTTTTATGAACCAACTCTTCAAGGCCTCAGTTACAACTATAGTGTTTGAGGACAGGTCAGATTTTTTCATGGTCAGCCAATGAAGACCATAGGGTGGGCATTATGCACATTTGTTACAAGTTCTTGTAGGTTCGTGTAAGGCTGGAATTACTGGCGACTCGTTTCAGGCAGTTCACAATTAGTTCTTTCTTTTTGGAGACAGTAACTTGTCATGCACTGTGTTATACACTTCGTTAGTAATATCTGAAAAAGCATAATAGGGGCATTTTAAATTTTGTTACTATTTCATCATTAATTTTAGCACAATTTTATTTGTAATTCATTGTAATTCATTTAATTTAACTGACTAAAATGGCATCTGATTTTAATTGACTAACATTTATTATAATTTTATTTCACATCATGCAAATCAAGGCATTATTGACTATAATTGGATTATTTTAAGCAATCATATTTTTTCTAGATCTTATTTTCTTATAGCACCATACTCGCCCCCCTCAATCTCATCCATCTCTTGGAGCCATTCTCTTTCTCCATCCCCTCTTTCTTTCTCTCCTCAGTCTCGGGGCTGTGCACATTAGAGTACTTTTTAAAAAGCAGTTGATGTTGCAACTGGAGGAACACATACAGTGTAAGCATGTGTGTCTCATACACACCTCCACCCACGCCCATGAATCCTGCTCCCTCTGTACCGCATCTGTATCGACACCTCGTTAATGATCTGATGGTGTGTTGATGGAGACTGTATTTGGAGAACTGTTTTTGACTTCTGCATGATAATGAACATCTCTTCCAAAGTTTTGCAGCAACGACTGCTTCTGGACCTTCTAATAACCTCAACAACAGTCTCTCGTGCACTAGGGTGTTAAAGCAAAATCAATATACTGTACGTGTGTTCACTTGCATCCTGACGTTTCTTGCCTGATTAATGCATTGTTGACTACTCCATGGTCTAATATTATGTTATATATTATATTATATCATATCATATTATAAATTCATCTGATATAATATAATATGACTCAAATCCCCATAGATGTAAAAAGACCATTCTTGGTCTTGTCTCTTCTACCAGCTTGCAAAGTTTAAATGATTATATTATATTGAATTATATAGTATATGAATTATTTATATATATATAATGATTTTATATTTGATTAAATTAGATGATCTGATGCTCTATAAGTGCATGTTTATTTTTTACTTTGTAGAATTTTATAAGCGTGAAAAGTAACATGCATTTATCTCTCTGCTGTTCTTAACAATTATGACAGATTTTTGTCATTTTTCTGCTCCTCCATTAACCCCTTTGCATTTACAACTCAAGAGATTCCCTCAAAAAGTTTTGTGCTCCCATGAACAAAGAAAATGAAAGTCGTTTTAGAGGTGAAGTCTTTGCATTTTAATGAAAGATTGCAAAGACAAACCTTTTTCCTTTGGAATGACTTGTAATGATAAATTGTTCACACTAACAGCAGGAATGTGTATTTACAAAGTAAACAGAGGGTTCAGTAAGATTTCCCGTTGACCTTAAGCGCACTAAGGTGGTGAAAACTGGTCTGGTCCACGCTGGCTGGATTACACCTCGGCTGCGTTTCTTTCATCCAGGCCCTTCTGAGCACTGGTGTAACTTTCGATAAGCTCTCGCCCCAACTTGCGATAGACAGAGAGATGGAGCAGTAGATTAGAGAAGGGTTCTGCTCACGTCTGACAGGTTTAAGACACAAAGGTACGTTGGGCCTGTGATTCCAGCTTTCCCTGCAGGAACTCTCTCCACACTCCGTCAAACTCAAAGCTAGCTGCGTGCAGGTAACACAAGTTTGTGTGAGAGTTTGCAACAGCGTAAACCAAACAAAACATGAAGCGCCGCTCCAGCTCCGTTTCATCTGTACAAGACTCCCGGGCTGTTTGGGAAGAAGAAAGGAAGTTATTTTTCTCCACTTTTTTCGCGTGAAAGACTTTCCTTTGGCAGATTGGGTAGGAAAATGAAGAGATGATTGTTTTAGAGGAATGTTGTTGGTTCAATAGCAACATTAGTGTAGCCTGTTCAAACCGTGCGCTTGCAGATAAATGCACAAACGCACACTCCCTTTTAAAAGTTTGCACAACTTGGGCCTGATAAGCAAACATCCTTTTCAGTGTGTTCATTGGTGTGCCTCGATGAAAAGTATTTCCGCGTTGCAGAATTGTAAAACCTGGGAAAAAGTTAGAGCTGTTTGAGCACAAAAAAACGGAGGCCTGTTTCTCTCCCCGTACTAGCTTTCATCATTTGCCGCAGTTTTTCGGTAAATAAGACGACGTCTTTGTAACCCCTCTTCCCCATTTATGATAAGACTTAAACAGAGGTCTGCGTTCCTACATTTGTACACACACGTGTGCTCACACACTCAGATACTATTGTTACCATGGCTATAATTGCTAAAAGACAATTGCGGCTGTCTGCAGGGCTTTGTTGTCAGTTGGGTGCCATGCCAACTGCAGCAGGAGAACTGTCTTCATGTTATCTGCCTTGATATAGGAATTAGCAAATTATGCAGAGAATTCATTTCAATACATTTGGCCAAATGAACAGCTTATGTGAGCGGGCCCATAGTCTGCAGACTATTTTCTGTGCTGAGAATGGATTTAAATCTGGCAGAATATTTAATGGTAAGAGTACCACACTATTATTGATAGCTGAATCATCAGCATTATCAAGTTACCTGAAATATCTATTAAAAAACGGATAGTTACGGCTTCTGGTTGGTCAGAATTCCAGCACTCCAATGTAACTAAAATCCACAATATACTATCAGTTACAGTATGATGTGAAACATTTCTCACCATCTTCTAGCACCTGGAATTGCTTGGGGGTCTCCTATCCAAGTACTTACCAAACCAAACTTTGCTTAGCTTCCGAGACCATATGAGATTTGGGATGCCAATGGTCACAAAAACCATCTTCCAAAATATTTACCATGTCAGCTTTACAGTCCCCCCCGCCCAACCACCAAATCGGTCTGAACCGTCTGAAACGGTTTGCGGCTCGAGCAGCACAGCTCTACAAGTTACTCAATCAAAACTCACTCTTGGACATTCCTGACAGTTACTCAGACTCAAAATTAGCCAAAATACTGGCGCATATGATCCTGTGATGCTGGTTTTTGCAATTCATTCAGCGCTCCAGTTCCTCCAGCAATCACTGAACTGAGTGATCAGTTCAGACTCTGACTGAAGGCAGATGAGCCGGTAATAATAATAATAAGGGCATACAAAATGAATGGTTTTATGGTTTTTCATTATTTATGTGAAAAGGTAAGCTGATGAATACTCGTCTATTCACTTCATATGATTTAGACATGTAAAACATCCACATTTCAGTACATTTTTAGGTGCTTTAAAAATTGGAACTGTTCAAAAGAACCAGTTTGCGGAAAGAATCTGACTTTCCTGCCAAAATATAAAAATGTTATGATATGCCATGCCATGTGTTGGGATTGTCATTGACATGCCTAAAAACACCCCTTAGCCACGACTGTATTCAGTTCATTAATTCAGCATGGTTCTGGTTAAGGGTAACTTTTTGCACACTCCAAAATGACTATTAAACCATGATAGACTATACAAAAAATGCAGCGTGTGTATTGTGTGTATTGCATGTTGCTTGGTTGATCTGAGGTGTGAAGATCAGACTTCTCCTGTTTTTACCCTCAGCTTTGTGTGGTGTTAGTCATAGGGTGTCCATTTCTGGCCAGTGGCTATGAGAGCTGAGCTGTGGTTGTTGAGGTAATGTCAGCATTGAGAAAAATTATAAATTTTTTCCCCCATGCTGTTAGATGCCACACTATCTTCTTTTTGTGAGGACAGTCGCCCAAGGCTTGTTTTGTTGGGTCGCCATTTGAAATTCATCCTTCGCTTCAGATGTGAGGGATCTTTAGACCCTTAAGCGATGTTTTATCTCTGAGTGTGTGGCGAGTCTTCCGTCTTGTTCTCTTAGATGTGACTGAGCGTCCACCCACTTGGTCTTATTTTTGTTTGAATTGTCAGTCAGCAACATGTGTCATTTATCAGTGTTTGTGGAGAATGAAATCGTCTGTGAAAGAGTGAAAGCCAGCATTTTACCTTAATGATGCTCGTAGTTTAGACCCATATGGTGCGTTTGCTGTTAACAGATTAGCATACTTTCTCTCAGTCATATATCACACACGCAGAGCTTTTATGGTTTATCACAGTTATTGATTTTACTCCTTTAAGGGTCTAATTTTTCTTCCTTCACATGAGGTTCACGTGTGTATCTCCGAGAGGTTTCTTGTGGCTTTATTTTTGTTCTGTAAAAGTAATTTTCGTTGAATGTAAAATGATTTGAATATGCAGATGTGCCATTTTGACAAGCAAGCACTTTGAGAAGGTTCGAGTAATAATAATTAACATGTTAACCTTACAGTAATTGTCTGCCACACTGAGAGACACAATTCATGTTTGAGTGTATATGGCATTTTAGCCTTGTTCATGCTGCTAGGAACTTTTTCGTTACTGGTTGTTCGGTAGTTGGTGTTATTAGTTCTGGTTGCCAAAGTAAAGGTTATATATGTCCCTGGACATGCTCACAACTAGTCACAAACTTGCTGCATGCTCATATATTCGGAAGTAGTGAAGGTAAGTGTGACTCATTTCTGTGATCCCTTTCTTTCAAACAGTTTGTTTCAATTAACTGTTTAAAAAAACCCTTTCAATAATTATTTTACATAAACAAGCATGGCATATGTATATGCATGCTTTAAAACATTCCAATAAAGCAACAAATAGGCACATTTTTATTATTAACATAGATGTTTTGGATGTTGGATGGATGGTCCTAGTTCATGTTGTTGCAGCCATGATTCAGTTAATTTAAAATAATTAGCATGAACAAGGAAGGAACATGGACGTTTTTCCATGTTTTAATAAAATGTTTATCAAAACTAAATATGTTTATTAGATGTTTATTAAATCTAATTAAACAATTATTTAAAACTAACTATCATCTCCTTGTCTTTGGCTCAGTTCTTGGTTCACTGTGAAAAGAATTTCCATAAAAGAGATGGTTCTTGGTTCATTGAGTTAGACTGAATCATTTGTCCGTATTAGATTCATACTATATACAACATACTTTTTTAACAGTTGAGAAATAATTTCTTATTCACAAGAAGTAC
Source organism: Sinocyclocheilus anophthalmus (assembly GCA_018155175.1). Taxonomy (NCBI): domain Eukaryota; kingdom Metazoa; phylum Chordata; class Actinopteri; order Cypriniformes; family Cyprinidae; genus Sinocyclocheilus; species Sinocyclocheilus anophthalmus. The sequence continues at coordinate 782,423 of JADLZN010006938.1, read as the reverse complement.
CTATGCTATTTTGGATGCAGCCTTTTTAAATTTTTTAATCAATTTATTAAAAATAATGATGTATAATGATTTATTCACAAACCAGTCATCACTAGCCAGAAGTCCCCCTGAATTTAAGTAATTTCACCTCTGGCTTAACTGTTGTGTATGTGTATGCATAAAAGTGTGAATAGCACAGGTACAAGAGAAACGTTTTGTAACAGTTTGTGCATGTGGGTTCGAAATTCATTTTGAAAGTCAAAAGAAGATTCCAGAATATTCGCATTATGTGTGTAGCATGTTAGCACTTGTTTCTTTGAGTGACAGCTCTTGTTGCTCTAATACACTTCTTCAGTTTACACACAGTGCCTTCACATAATTTCCTAAGAATGTCATAGGCAAAATGCACTTATGATGCCTAATAATGCAACTGAAACTGGCAGATCTAAACAGACCTAGTATTCAGTATGTGTGTCTCTACGCTCACCAAAATAGAGACTCTGTCTAAAAATCTGAGCACTCATATTAGTACCAATTAACTTGTGCACTGTGGTTTATGGTTCATAAATTCAGTAAACAGGGCTTTCAAAACATCTTTATTAAACCACGATGCCAAAAACTAGCTCAATGGCTGTCTCCGCTGGAGATTAATTATTATATTTACGACATCCACATGACAGTTTTTCATCACAATCATCTGCTGATGATGTTATCACACAGCAGATCATAATGCAACAGCCGGGTTCTGGAAGTAAAAACGTACTCGGTTACTAACGTAACCTCGGTTCCCTGAGATACGGGAACGAGTACTTGCGTTCTTGGCTTAAGAGAATATTGGGAAAAGCCTTTTTTCTTCCTGAACTGAAGCCTATTTCATTCACGCAGTGAAACTGCATGGCCATTGGTTCGTGCAGGGCTTTAAAAAATACTAAAAAAACCAATGCACGTGGGCAGCGGAAGCGCACGAGGGCCTATGGCGACGAAGCCCGCCAAAGCCCGCCAGAATGGGCGGGGCATCTGGCTATATAAGCGGGCACTCGCCACAGGATTCTCAGGTTTACTTCGACTGAAGCGACGACTGAGTCATGCAGGTACATAGCACGGGTAGCAGACGAAGTACTCGTTCCCGTATCTCAGGGAACCGAGGTTACGTTAGTAACCGAGTACGTTCCCTTTCGATACTTCACTCGTACTGCGTCTTGCTAGACGCATATGGGAACAGTCCAATCACGCCGTGCTAATGTAGTGGAACGACTAAAGGTATAACTTCCATAAGCAACCAATGCTTATAGAGAAGTCAACAATAACCCAAGGCTAAGCGGGCTGAGCTTTCTAGGTCACACCCGGCCTGGTTAATCGTTCCAGAGTATACCCGTAACTTCGACACCCAGGGGTCGAGAGCTAACAGGTGAACAATACCAGAGAACTTGGGCGCGGCACGGCCAAGGGGGTCTCTGTCATGTCTGTTTACGCAGCGCGTGCCATTTCAAGCGGAAAGGATCCTGGCCTGTAAGGCCAGGACTTCCAGGTTATAAAACCTCGCAAATGTGGATGTCGAGGCCCAGCCGGCCGCCTCACAAATATCCGCAATGGACACACCACTGGACCATGCCCACGACGAGGCGATGCCTCTAGTCGAGTGGGCCCGTACTCCAATGGGGCATTGGAGGCCCAAGGAAGAGTATGCTAGCGAGATGGCGACTACTATCCATCTAGAGAGTCTTTGCTTCGTAACCGGAAACCTCTTGGTGCGGTTACCGAAGCTGACAAAGAGTTGTTCCGATCGCCTATAGGGAGCGGAACGCTCAATATAGATTCTCAACGCCCTGACAGGGCAGAGCAGAGATAGCTCTCTGTCCTCTTCAGATGGAGGAAGCGCGGAGAGCGTAATGACATGTGCTCTGAACGGAGTGGAGAGCACTTTAGGTAGGTAACCATGCCTCGGTTTCAGGACGACTTTAGAGTCGTTAGGCCTGAATTCCAGACAGGCAGGGTTAATTGAGAGCGCCTGCAGGTCCCCTATTCGCTTTACTGATGCTAGTGCTAGAAGCAGAGCAGTCTTTAGCGATAGCGACCTAATGTTGGCGGCTTGTAGCGGCTCGAAAGCGGGGCCCTTCAGGGCCCTCAGCACAGTGGGCAGGTCCCATGAAGGGACGGTAGGGGGACGAGGCGGATTCAGCCTCCTAGCACCCCTCAGGAAGCGGATGACCACGCTATTTCTGCCCACCGATTGGCCCTCAATTGGGGCATGAGAGGCCGCTATAGCCGCCGCATAGACTTTGAGCGTGGATGGGGAGTGACCCTTATCCAGCAGCTCTTGTAGAAATGACAGCACCTCTGCTAATTCGGAAGTGAGAGGGTCTTTGCCGCGGTTTAAACACCAGGCGGAGAAAAAAGACCACTTTAAGGCATAGAGGCATCTCGTAGACGGAGCTCTAGCCTCCAAAATTGTGTTTAAGACTCGCTCTGGGAGGCACGAAGGCTCCCGTTGAGCGGCCAGAGGGGCAGGGCCCATAGGTCGGGCCGAGGATGCCATAATGTCCCGTTCGCTTGAGAGAGGAGATCCCGTCTCAGTGGAACAGACCAAGGGGCCGCTATCAGTAGCTGAATTAGCTCTGATAGCCACAGCTGGTTCATACAAAGGGGCCCACCAGGAGAACCTTGTGTCTTTGTTCCCTTACTCACCTGATTACCTCTGGGATCAGAGCGATCGGGGGGAAAGCATAAAGAAGGAGGTTGGGCCAATCGTGGGCCAACGCGTCCCTGGTCTTTGAGAAATAAATTTGGCAGTGAGAGTTGTCTTCTGAGGCGAAGAGGTCTACCTCGGCCTCGCCGAAGATCTCCCAGATTTTCTGAACCGTTTGCGGATGGAGCGTCCACTCTCCTGAGGGGACATTGCTCCTTGATAACATGTCCGCTCCCCGGTTCAATTTGCCCGGTATATGCGCTGCCTTTAGCGAGCGCAGGTTGGGTTGAGCCCACTCTAAGAAGCGCTCCACTAGCATGAAGCAGCGCTTTGAAGAGAGGCCTCCCTGGCGATTATGTAGGACACAACCCAAACCAAAAACCGACATGTTGTCCGATCGGATTAGAACATGGTGCCCTTTCAGGACTGGCAGGAAGAACTGACAGGCTCGACATACTGCTAACATTTCCAGGCAGTTGATGTGGAAGCCTTTTTCCGCCTTTGACCAGTGGCCGAAAGTCGGTATGCACTCGCACAGCGCTCCCCAACATGAGTTGGAGGCGTCTGTCGTGACAACTGTCCTTCTGTGAACCATCCCCATGTCTACGCCCTGTTCCATCCAACGGGAGTTCTTCCAGGGGGTCAGGGCCGATACACAGGCCTGACTCACCCTGCAATATGCAGGGAGGTCCGTCGAAGGCCACATGGAAGTGGAAACCATTGTGGCCAGCCTCCGTATGGCCAGAGCCTGTTCTGGCGTGACTATAGCTTTCATTTGAGCTGAGTCGAAGATTGTTTCCAGGAACGAGATTCGTTGGCTGGGAAGCAATAAGCTTTTGGCAAAATTGACCCTGAGTACCAGGCACTCCAGGTGACTGAGGAGGAGTGGCCTGTGTGATATTAATTCGGCCTCAGGACGGGGACAGGGAACGAAGGCCAGTCGTCGAGGTAAATTGACAATCGGACTCCCATTTCTGTCTTCGAGGGAAAGAGCGGCATTCCAGGCACTTTCGGAAAGGTGTGGGGGGCAGGGGACAGTCCGAAGGGAAGGGGACCGTATATTGATAAGCCCACCCTCGAGGCGGAATCGAAAGAATGGCCGTGGACGAGGGGGGCTATCGGATGTGAAACGTATGCATCATTCAGATACCCGGGAAAAGAACCAGTCTCCGGAAAAACGCGGAATGTGCGCAAGGAATCTGTTCAGGTGTAAATTCATCCTGAACGACCTTCCCCCTGATGAGGGCGCGCTCAGGTGTCTGAGATCGAGGATGAGTCGGAGGCCACTATCTCTTTTGGGGACGAGGAAGTAACGGCTTTAAAAGCCTGACTCGCTCTGGGCTGGAGGAACCCTATCCATGGCTACTTTTGCCAGAAATTTCATCACCTCTGAGCGCAGGACATGAGCGTCCTTGCTCTGCACAGAGGTGGGGACCACGCCGCTGAAGCGCGGGGGTCTTCGAGCAAATTGGAGTGAATATCCTCGCTTTATCATCCCCATAACCCATTTCGACACTCCGGGGATGGCCTGCCAGGCCTCGGCCCACGTGAAGAGGAGGGGGGTTGAATACTTGGGTGATGGCCGCATGGGGGCCCGACCCGTTACCAAGTGATGGAAGAGGAAGTTGCCCTCTTTTTGAAAATGTTTGTGTTTTATATTTTTCCCGCTCTCAGCCGATGGCCGGGGCGGGCAGAGAGCGAGGCCACTTGGAATCATTCTAGGGGAGGGGGGGGGGGGGGGGGGGCTTATCGTACCCTTTTTCTTCAGCGCCGTCGATGGAGGTGAGGGCGGATGAAGAGGCAGTACGGAGTCGGGCGGAGTAGGGAGCGCACCACGATCTGGTGAGCTCGTCGTGGACCTCCAGGAAGAACGGAGAGGTACGCTGACGAGGGGCCTGTTGGCGCCCCGGCAGGAACCATTCGTCCAGATGGCTGCGAGAGGGCTCCTCTGGAGGGGACCACTCTAAACCCAGCTCTTCGACCGCCTTGGAGAGGATACAGAGAAGCTCGGTATCCGTCCCATCTTTGGTGGCACTGGGCGCGGATGATGGCAAGGGGATGGGGTCATTTTCCGAGCCCAACAGCTCCTCTGCATCCGATGCTGCCAGTGACATGCTGTCATCGAGCAGCTCGTCTCCACTTCCCCCGAATAAGATCATGTCGCTCGCATCAGCAGAGGGACGCTGATCAGACCGGGAGAAAAGGACGGGTGAACACTCTCTCTGCGGCGAGAGCGAGGCACGTGGGATCTGGGCCGGCGTGAGCTCGCTCGTGGCCGATCGCTCGACCCCTTTGCCCCGCTGTTTTTTCCTCACAGGTCCCTGGGAGGAAGAAAACGGGAGGGTGCGGGGGGCGGAGTCGCTCTCTGAAAAGAAAGCGATCCATGAGCGGAGAGAGGCGAGACTAAAACTCTCGCAATGAGAGCAAATAGCTCCCGTGAGCGCAGCTTCCACATGGGGTTTCCCCAAGCAGGAAACGCACTCATTGTGGCCGTCATTGGCATGCAGGGGAGACCCACACAAGCCACAATAACGGCACAGCATTTGCAACAACGCCGCTGCTCTTTTAAAAGCTCTTTGAAGTCGCCGGATGGCAGCAGGGGAACCGGACCGGAACTGCTGCGTCGCTGAAGAAGCGGAGAAGCAGGTCAGCCGAGCTGAGAGGTCCCGATTCCAGCTGCGAAGGCGTGTCAATGGCGAGCGGCTTTGGATCAGCTTGAGACATGGAGTCGTCGCTGAAGGAGAAAAAATCGGAGAATCCTGTGGCGAGCGCCCGCTTATATAGCCAGATGCCCCGCCCATTCTGGCGGGCCTTGGTGGGCTTCGTTGCCATAGGCTCGTGCAGCTCAGCTGCCGTGCCATTGGTTCGTTTTTAAAGCCCTGCACAAACCAATGGCCGTGCAGTTTCACTGCGTGAATGAAAATAGGCTTCAGTTCAGGAGAAAAAAGGCTTTTTACCATATGCGTCTTAAGCAAGACGCAGTACGAGTGAAGTATCGAAAGGGAACTATTTATATTCTCCATAGAGAAATTGCTTTTTAACAAAACTTATAAACCTTTAAAAACAGACCTAATGTGAGTGCTAAGGTTGTTAATAGATGGTATTGATGGCTTTTGTTGAAGCCATCCGTTTGCATTGTTTCAACTAATTTTTTATAATTTTTCAAACTGAATTTGTGAAACTACATAAAGGTTCTGTATTGGCATATGTGGTTCCATGAAGAACCTTTAACATCCATGAACTCTTTCCACTCCACAAAAGTCTCTTTATAGTGAGAAATAAGAAAAAGGTTCTTTAGGTGATTAAAATGTTCTTCACACTAAGAAAAAAAGGTTATTTTAAGAACTGATCACTAGGGGTTCTTTGGGGAACCAAAAAATGGTTCCTCTGTGGTATTGCTGAAAAAGCCCTGTTTTTGAACCTTTATTTTTAAGAGTGAATGATGCTGTACAGAAGATTCCACCAGTCACAGAGAGCAAATGGTGCCAAAAATTTAGCAGGAAACGCAAATTCCCATGAATCACCCAAATTACGCAATCGAGTTGGTTTTGCTATGCTGTCCAGAATACTGTCATATTTTGCAATAAACTTTAAATATATAGTTTCGCTAGGTAAAATAAACACCTTTTAATTAATAGTTTTGTATTTCTCCATTGTTTTTAATTAGTTTTTATTGTAGTTCTCTCACTCACTAAAAGCTGTTAAGTACACAGTCTTGTACCTTTGTCTTTATGTCCGATTTTCAAATACTTGTTTGCTTTAAAAATAAAAATTAAAGTTTGTAAAATTGTGATTCAACTTGTAAAATCCCTTGAAAAATAAATATACCTAAGGTGGTCCCACAACAAGAGGACAGTGCTAAAAACAGGTAAACAAAGATCATTTTGTGATCCGATCAGTCAGTCGCATTTGAAGGCAGTTGAAAATTCATAATGAAGTTTTCATTTTATGATTTGGTGGTAAAATGTGTGGAGGATGGGGTTCGGGACCCCCAAGAGCCCTGACACAATTCGAGCACTCGCTATTATTAATGGTAAAAATGTTTCACACTCATTATATTGCTGTTTTTTATCTTTCTGTCTGTGATTGGTGAGGTGAAACGCAGGTCAGTGTGTTACTCATCAGACTGCAGGAAATTATCCACTTCCTCTGACTCTGGATCAGCGGGGTCTAGTACAGCTGAGTCAGATCACTCACCAGCTTCAGACCAGCCCGTTTTGTGCTGCTACTGTAGATCCTGACAGAAATATCAAATATAAAGTGAAATATGTAGTGATTTGGTAAACGTTTGTAGTCCACACATTCATTGACAAGTAAAGATCGCTCCTGTGTGCGGTTTTCACCACCCCAGCAGCTCTGGAGGTCTAAAGGCCAGGCCGAAACATCTGTTTTACAAATACAGCTTCCCAAAATATGTAACATGCCTATTTGCAGATAAACAAATAACGCTGTCAAGCCGTCTGGAGGTTTCCTCCCAAAGTGAAATGACCGTTTCCTACATTCAACTGTCAGAACAGGAGCGTGTAACATGCTGAAGTGTATACAGATACGCAAAGGGTCGAGGCTGTGGCTGTCAGCTAGCCGTCAGCACCTAGTGACGATTTCCCCTTCGATGTCAAGAGGAGGCCCTGGGGGGTGTGTTGTGCTCACCGTGTACAAAGTCATACGGCGACCCCCTCTCTCCCTCCCACCGCATGAGACAGCTCGCCATGCCTGGCAGGCCTTTAAGGAGCCCCCTTTAAAGACTCCCAGAGGGAAAGGCCATCAAAACAATTTGGAGGAACCGCAAGCACACTGTCATCCGTGAGACCCTCAGACAGAATATCTCAATGGAGTACTCACGGTCTTGAATAGAAAAGGGTTATTGCTTGTCTTTTGATCATCTGGGGTGTTTTTTTTTTTATTTTTCTTTTTTTTATATAAACAGGGGTCTCTAATAGAATCCTGACCAACAGCAGGATGGGGATGGGGGATTTGGGCCAAATATGCAAAACTAGGATGAATAGAGTATTTGCATACACATGTAGATGGTAAGAGGCAGTGGAGGCACTTAAACATGTGCTTATTAGCTGTGTGTGTGTGCATGCAAGTAAGTGTGTGAGTGGCAGCCGGTTTGGGACGGTCTTTGTATACCACAAATCAAGATTGACTAAACTCTGGTTGGAGGAGCTGTTCGAAGCCATACATTGCTGATAAACCAATTTATTCCTAGGATTATTGTTTGTAAATTTGACAATGAATTAAACATTGGTTTTTGATCTGCAGTATATTGGATGCAACAAGAACGTTCAAAAGTTTGTTAAAATGTAATTCAGTCCTATAATGGCTAAGCTGAATTTTCAGCTGCCATTAAAAAAAGATTACTGATCCCAAACTTTTGAAGTGTATGTGTGTGTATATATATATATATATATATATGACAAATGGCTCTGTTTCAGTTATGTGTTTTGTGTGTGTGCTTATTATTTATTTAATTGACAAGGGGGGAAAAAAAAAACAAGCAGGAAAGAGAGAAAGACATGGAAGAATCAGTTTTCTATTGATGTCGGGTTACCAGGTGTGTGTATATGTGAAACCAACATCCACCACCACATAAAAGGCAACATTTTAATAGCTGGAGAATTAGAGTTGGCACATTAAATCAAGTTGATATTTAAACCACACAAGAGAGAAAATCAACAGATGCCAAGTAGTGCATATTTTGTCTATATAGGTGTATTTACAGTCAGTTCACACACTTGTTTTGAGAGCAAAAGGGCTTGTGGTGAAGGAATAATAGTGTAGTGAATAGCTCATTAAAACCGAACTGAATTTCTAAAGATATTTATTTACAGTAGGTAAGATTATTTTATTGATACTGTTTGTTGCTTTTATATTTTCTTTTTTCATTTTATTTATTTTTATTATTCTTTTTCTTAACGTGACCCTAAAACACTGTTGTAATCTCACAAGTTACTTTTCACAAAGATCTTAAAAAGTTTCTTTGGCAATGATCATCTCATTTTGCAAGTTTTAGGTATTAACTTACTATTATGCTTGAAGTAGTTCAGCAGAAACACGCGTCTTCACACATGAACACACACTCAAATGCGAAGGCTTCTAAACACTACCAAGTATAATAACTCAGTTTGCCTTAAAGCAAAAGTTCCTTTTGTCTGTCTAAGCTCTTAGCATCTACCTGCCCACTTAGCTACAGATAGTCATATCATAAAGCCTTAAGCACAATCTCAGAGGATAGACCCTATTAATGCAATCCCACTTCTCTAGCCACAGGAAGTCTTATCCTGTATGTAGATAGGGGGATTTAAGCTCTCATTGCAGTGTTCTAATGCCGTTGCTCACTTGGGAAGTTGTGTTTTGCTCGATTTGACTTAGTCCTCGCTCGTAGATAAGGAAACAAAGTGTGTTCTCAGATTGGACAACTTTTTTTTGTCAATTTGTGATGAGTTGTTGTCACCTTGTGTCCCTTTGGTGGGTAACCAGGGTCGAAATGAACAGGGGTTTGGGGCCATAATATCACCAAAAGTGACAAAAATGTCCTTGAAATTAAAAATACCTCAAAAATCTAGGCTTAGATATGAATTTATTATTCTTATTAAGAATTAATTTTAATGAAGGGATTTGACTGAAGTATTTGACATTAATAGATGTATATTTTTATATGAGAACAAATTAAAAATCAGAAAAAAACGCCTACATTAAATTTGACCTTGAAAATTAAAAAAGAAGATAAGTATAAACAATATTTAATGTATCCGTTATACAATTTATAGAACTTATTTAGGAAAATTTCTTATTATTATAAATAATATAGCTTAATTATATAATAGATAAAAAATCTTATTACAAGTACTTTTTAAAATTAAAATAAAAACACACCTCTGAAAATTTTGCTCCTTGAATTTCTGACACTGGTGGTAACTTGATGGTCAGTTTGTGCTGATCTATATACAGTAATTAGGTTTATTCCTAAATAAAAAAGCATGTATCAACGGCGACATAACACTTTCCTTAGGTTGAGTGTTTTGCATTGGACTGTCAATTTATGCCGTGTTGAACCAGTGTGGTTGTTAGTAGCAAAATATTTGCTTGTGGCCTCTTCATATTCTCTCCCAAATTCATATTCTGTGCATCCTCAACCCCTCGATTACAAAGGGTTAACAGCAGTGCTTTTGTAATAGGTTGTGTTTGTATATAATCTTGTTTTGTCATGGGCGTAAATAGGCAGTTTATTTAACAAGTCAAATGGGAGGAACAGCAGCAAGTGTTTTTTCTTCTTTTTTTTTATTCCCCTTTGTCCCATTCTTCTCTCTAGTCAAACGTTTAAAGCAGAAAATAATAATGGCAATAATAAACAGGACTGGAGATAACGCTGGCGCAACGTTGAGGAGCGTCCCGCACAGCGTGTGGGGCCCCCTTTTTTTTTTTTTTTTTTGGGGTAAAAAAATGCTTTAGCCACGCGGCGAGAGAGGAGGAGAGCGGTGGGCGGCAGTTATTTTACATGATATTAAACACTTGAAAGCGCCCAGCCATCGAGAAGCACGGAAGTCACCAAAGTTAAAGGAGCGCTGGAGAGAAAGAGAGAACATAGGGAGGACTAAAATTGTAAATATGCTAGGGTAAAGGGATGCTAAAGTTATCTGGCTAAGCGCTGTCAGGCCTCCCATTGTTCGGTGAGGTGATAAAAGGCAATTTCCCGTTTTTTTCTCGCCACCGCACGCGCGGCGCTTAATTTGAGGGCCATTTTCTGTGACAGTGTTGACAGTTTAAACATATCTCCCCCTTTTTTCTCCCGGGCTTTGTTGTCTTTTCCCTGCAAAGCTGCTTGTTGTATTCATGCTGCTGTTTATTAGTCTATAACCCTCTTGTATCGCATGTTCCTCTCAAGGCTGTAACAATGCTTGCCATGGGGCCTTTAATACCTGTCAGCTCCTGCCAATGGGAGCCCATTTTGTTTCATATTCAAATTCCCTGTTGGGAAGATTTGTTTTTCTCTTCTGCTTCCTTAATCTTCTTCCCCGCAACAGAGCTGCGCCTCAATTTGAGGTGACACAGAAAATATGGCTTATCATCGCACTGTGAAAGCGATCCCATTAGGTTGCTACAGCTTTCAAGTGAGCATGTAAATAGTGAGCGGGGATCAGGGGAGAGTAATTGACATAGATGCTCTCATTCAGAGTAGGGCTTCCCCTTGTAATGCCTTTTCGCTGGAGCAAATAAACTCCACTCCCGCTGCTGTCAGTCGTGGCATGCGCTTTTCAATGGACTGGAGCTTTATGGCACGATTTCCATCCAGAGACTCTTAAACGTGCATTTGCTGCTGCTAGTTACGACTGCCATTGTTGTCCTGAGAGCAATGTTGTCAGTTAATAAGACAGCCGTGTTAATTTCTAATGATTAATTCTCACTTTATTTTCTAACAACCAGATAATGTTTGAAGCAATTTTATATTTTAGCTGACGTTTTTTTTATTTTTTATTAAGTGGACAGTGTCAATATTAGGCAGTAAGTATTCCAGATAATATTTTACGTAAATGTGTGTGTGTGTGTGTGTGTGTATATATATAGAATCTATAGAATATATATAGATACAACAAACCACACACACATACATATATTACATATATACTGAATATAGCATACAGTACTGTTCAAAAGTTTGGGTTCTGAAAGAGTTTTTTGTTCTTATGCTCACCAAGGCTGCATATATTTGATCAAAAATACAGGGCAAGGCAAAAGTTGCTTTACTATAGCCACATTTCATACACAATGATAATTCAAAGTGCTTTACATAAATGGAAATAAAATAATCATAAAAACAATCACAACAATAAAAGCAAGGAATGAAAATATTGAAATGATTCCAAAATGGATTTCTAATGAACTAAAACAGTTAAGAATAGAAAATGATGATACATAAAATACAGTGCAATACAGTAATAATAGTGTGATTACAATTTAAAATAGCTGTTGACTATTTTAATATATTTGAAAAATCCCCTGTTCTAATCAGTCTAATTATTACAAACACAAAAGCAGTAAGCAGTAAATAGTATTTTTTTTTTAGCTGATTTTATCAAAAACTGGAGTCAGCATCTCGTAAACAAAAATGTAGGTGCATAACTTTCCTGGTGATTGGGTGCAAGACACCACTTTGTGCTTATTTATCTAAAAACTTCACCATTTTCAAATCCATCTCTCTCTAAATACTTAAACCAGTGCTCTTTCATACACAGTCTTTTGACATAATGTCCTCTCTACCGAAAAATACAACAAACCGCACCACAAAGAAGAGATGCCGGCACGCAGTGTGTTTGAAAGGTGTCAGCTTACATTTCTTTGGTTAAGCCTCTAAGTAGATGAGCTGAGTGGCCTCATTTGAGTCCAACTAACTTATTATTATAATCTATTGGTGCTACTCAAAACAGAGACACCTGGATATATATATCCTTCTTTCTATTATCTGCTCTAGCTCACTGCTTTATTTTGTTCTGAGGATTTTCGTTCTTTTTTTAAAAGATATATTTATTCGTCTTTTGTCAGTGATCTCTGGTAGAAAGCTGTTTTGTTCCTAGCTCTTGAAATTGAGTTCATAATAAGTGGAGTTATAATAATACGTTTTTTAAAGTATGATAGCATCTATCAGAACTGCGAGAGACAAAAAGCAGGCTTATGGCGGCATACGTGTATAAAACTTCCCAGGAGTCGAATGAGATGTAACACGTCGGCTCAGTGTGCATGCGGCAGCCATAAGAGATCAGTATTAACTGTTATTCAACACTTTCTATCTCTCTTACTAATTATCTCTCTCAGGAGTGTTTGTTGTTGCACTCCAGGTGTCACATCTATTTCTGCTTTTTCCTTCTAACGAATGTTTACACAAGTAAATTAGCCAGTTGTTATTGCTAACTTAATAATGCTATACAAGTTCATCAGCGCTCTGCTGCAAACATCTCTGAATCTGGAGGGAATATTTAATCATCACCATGCAAAACTGCTACGGTACATTTAGGTGTAATTTTCATTCATGCAAAGGTAATTTGTTTCTATATTATAAATTAATTAACACTAACAATGATGGAGAACGCTTGTGAATATGTAATTGAGAACTCACTCCAGACACAGATTGATTATACTCGTCCCTCCTCCTGTTACTATCCTCTGCCTCTCCTGTTTGTGACGCCAAGTGCATTTACCAGCATCTTCTCAACAGACAATTGCAAAGACTGGAATCATTAAAAATGGTGTTTTTGATCCATTTGTCCTTTCTGAATACAACCAACAGATCTCTGAGGGAATCATTAGCATTTCAGTCACTGTAGCATCCATTGTCATTATGGGTTTTTAAAGGTGAAGTTTGTAAGTTCGTCATCACTAGCCTCACCAAATGAAACTGCATAAATATTGGTTGTTTTCAAACAAAAAATCTCCGTCTGTCTTCCCACTGTTGAAACAAACTTGATCAGCCCGCCGCAAAAATTGGCATCTCGTAAAACAGATATCTATAAGATATTGATATTATATTATAATTATTTTAATTGACGAAAACTTTTTTAGAGTAACAACACTCTTCCACTTTAACCGCGACTAAAAGCTCGGCATGAACTTGCTTCTCTGCTGTTCCTTTCACTTTAAAGTAGTCTTTAATGAATATCAATGGCTTTGCATTGTTCCAGCTGTTCAAGATAACCATCTCCTATGGTTTCATCACACTTGATGGTTGTGATCAAATTGAGCTAAAAAAGCCACTTATGTTTTTCAAACGCAGGAATGGATCGTTTTATCTAAACATCTGTGCAGAGAGAGTGAGAAAATTACAGTGAAGGCCATGATGCGTTGAGAAACCGTTTGGAAACTTGTACATGTCTGTAAGGGACAGGCATGCAGTGGTGTGTGTGTGTGTGTGAGAGCGAGAGAGAGAGTTTTCCTATAGAGATGCTCAATGTCTTCAGATGCTCACTGTGCTCATTGCTCATGAATCATAAGCATTAAAGTGGTATGGATGAAATCTCCACCAGTCAACACATTACTGTTTACTGCAGATCATAGGAGACACATAGGAATGTTTTTGTCGCTTCACCAGAGGAGAGCTGATTTGTTACACACATGTAAAAACACTTTCACTTGTGCTTTAATGAATGAACTGCAAGGAAACAGACAGCTGAAAACGTATTGTTACTGGTAAAGGCATAGTTCACTCAAAAATGAGTCAATGAGTTATTGAGAATGAAATTATTTGTAAACCAATGATTAAGATCACGTGGGACTATTTTTTAAATCAATTGTCAATTTACCAGAGATCAAATTTAGTAAAAGAGTGGTTTGTTTCCAATCCAGGGTGCATTGCCCCCCGCGCGCGAAATTCTCTGCCACAGTCTCCTCTGCAACGTCTAATTACTTGAATCTTTCCACCTTTTCCTTCTCATTTTTGGTGTATGCGCGAACAACCCAGCCCTATTTTTGTTAACGTGGCTACTTTAGCATGTCGGCCGTAAAAATATATTTTGTGGGAACATTTCTTTGATTTCAGGATATTTGTGAAAAGGACAGGTCCACTTCTCCAGGTTTTGCTGTATCATTATTTTGTTGTTTGATTTGTAGTAGAAAAGGGCAGGCCCACTTCACCTGTTGTTTGATGTTTTGTTTTGGTTTTGTTTTGTTTGTTTGTTTTGGTTTCTGGTTTTGTTGTTTGGTTGGTTTTGTTTTGTGTGGTGTGTTTGAAGTTTATGTTGTTTTTTTTTTTAATTTAATTTTGTTTTGATTGATTTTGTTTGTGACCATGTTCTGATGAAAAGTTGCTGTGACTATAAGCGTACTGCAATTTTAGCTTCAAAGTCAAACAGTAATAGTAATTCTCTTTAACAGGAGTGTTAAGGCAAGCTCACACCAGTCAGGGGTGCTCCAGCAGCTGTTCAGATGAAACACAGATGTTGTGACATGTTTGCTGGTCCCGAATGATTTGTTTAGTGTTACTGGTTCGCAGTTCATGTTATTGTACATCATATTTTCTCATATATTGATATCCTATATTTTTTATTAGTTTGTTTGTTTGATTGTATATTTACTTACTGTTCTGTGTTCACTACAATGAAGCTCTAATCAGAAAGTAGTCTGTGGCAGCTTGGATTGTTACCACAGAAAATAATTTTTCAATGTCCCTCAGTTTGTAATAACAAGCAAAAAAATGCCTTTACAGTAATACGTTTACAATTGATGTCTAAGGGGTATGATGCTTTGATCCCAGAACATTTTCAAATTTTCATTCGTCCCCTTATAACACGTTGGTATGTTTTTCTAGGCCCTCCCGCACGCAAAGGATATAAAGGTGGTTTGAGCAAACACCCAAATTGTCTCAAATGAGGTATATAAATAGCTGTAAGCTCCCAGCCCCCCCAAGCCAACTGTAAATGAGGAAATTGGGATTAAACGGGCATCATTACCTTTGACTCGCTGCAGGGTGGAGCTAAAGGAAACTCTTACAGACCCTCGACAAAGCTTTGTAGTAAAAACTGCAAAACTGTTTTCAGAATTCCCAGAGGTACATTCCCTCACATCTGCACGGGTGTGAACTGAACCAGCCCCAACCCGAGCAGCCCTGCACGCCTGTCATTCACACTGCGTTCCCTCCTCTGGGCTCTGCTGCCCCACGTCCCGAGGGCAAAAAAGATGCCTGATGCTTTTTCTTGCACAACTCTCCTGCGTCTATGTCAAGGGCCTCCTACACAACGCACACATACGTACTCGTAAATCATGGTAAGACAAAGACACGCAGACTTGCACCTCTCACGCAGAGGTGAGCGCACTCATGTGTCATGCAAAGCAGATTCGTTCTTTTGCTTCCCTGCAAAGCGGGCCTTAAAACGACAAGGAACGACATCACAAACATTTACAAACCCACTGAGGCCATTTGCACATCCTTACAAATGGATTGTTGTAATTGCCCAAAGCATTTGCTAGGATTTGTTGCAGTTGGTATTTACATGTATTCATCTTATATCTGGCTTATATCTAATAACACACAAAAATCAGCTTGACACGTTCAAAATTTTAGATTATTCATCTGTGACTTGCAAAGATCTAAATAAGAGCTTTTATCTTAATAAGGCCGTTTAATGCAAGGCTGCACAAACGGGTTTAATAGTTTGCACTCGTTGCTTTGTGTATGTGGATGTGCACGTACATGTATGAATGTGTTTACAAGTAAATGTGTGGGTGTGTGTTTCTATCTGTGCAGCGGTGGGCCTGTGTGTTGTAGCGTTCAGATAAATCACAGCTTTAGAGCAAACATTGTTCGGTGACAAGTCAAGGGAGTGGAGGTGAATGGAATGTTTTCTGAACTAACCAACAAGGAAAACAACTTGTTAAACCTCTGACTAAGAGCACAAGTAGCTTTGCTAAAGGTGTTAAATGTTTACCCAGCTCTGTTCGCTGTGGATGTGAGCTAGATGACGACAGATAAACTCAGATAAAGACAGTTGCTCAGCTTTTTTGTTCGTAGGTGTGAACGACTTAGACAAGGCTTTCAGAGAGAGAAGGCTTTTGACTAGTTGCTATGTCATTTCTTATCTACACATTCAGACACACAGTGTGAACCAATCAGCTGCTTGATCCTGCGCATATATGGATGTTTCTTCAACTATAGGGGCCCTTTTGACCCTCCGGACTAGAAAATAAACTCTTAAAGCATACTTTTTATACTCTATCTAGTTTAATTTGTCCACTAATATTGTTGAATGTTTTATATACATGCATCACAATACCACTATACCTTTCCATGTGACATTTTGGTAACACTTTATTTTAAAGATAAATATTACCATAAAAGGCATTAGAAAATAAATAAAAACCATTAAGACATGGTAAATAGTTTCCACTTTTTTCATAGTTTTAACATGAAATTCACATAAAAAAAACAATGCCTGGGACAGAAGGTATTTGAAGAAATGTCCATAAAGCAGTAAACTCAGAGACGGATATAGGCATACCATTGTTGTTTACTCTTCCCTGTTCAAACAGAGGATGCATGCATATTGCGTGGGTCATTTGTCCATAACTCACAAGATAAACAGTGAGAAAAGCCACCACCTCAGTTCCTATGCTCAAGCCATTATCTTACATAACCGTAGGTGCTGCTTCTGTACATCATTGCTAAACGTCGGCCACGCGGTTTCATTGACTGCAGTAAAGAATGGTGCGGTTTTGTCTGGAGGGCTGTGCTCTGCTGGCGGAGCGCGTTCATGTCCTCCTCCTCCCACTCTCTCCACGGGTAGATTGAGCCTCACAATTATGCTTTATTAATCTGCATCCCTTAATTGAAAATTCCCCTGATGAGGAGCGATACTCCGGGGCTGTACCTGGAATACGCCACTCATTATCTGCCAAGGTGCCTTTGTGGCCTGACGGCACTTTCCACCATGTCCAGGCCCTGCATGCAAATCAGAGTATGGTTTGTGTCCCTGATGACTAGAAAGAGGCGAATGAGAGAGAAAGAAAAGTGTGAGGGGGAATTAGAGACACCATTGTTGGTGTGTTTAGTGTGATTCAATGTTTATGTGTGAAGAAGTGAAGAAGCATCATACCCACTGCAAGTTTAAATATAAATATATTCTTACACATATGAATGTACACATGTAAATGTAAAGTTATTTTATTAAATTTTTTTATGTTTTATCTTGCATAGGGCACCAAGTAGGTCGGGACTGTCATCCCTGTTTTTCACACCTAAAATGAGCTTGTGGCAAGATTACAGCTCAATATGCCTCTAGTCCAGTTAATTATTTTCAATAAAATAATATTGAAAATAATACTGCACATATTATAATCAGATCGTGCCCATTTTTAATGTTTATGAGATAAAAATGATATTATATAAAATATCATGAACATTATTATTTATATTGGATATTATTACTGTGATTATTAAACATTATAAATATAAAAGTTTAAGCTTGCTTGTAATAGTAAATACATATTTATTTAATGATTAACTTGCTTGCTTATCTCAAATGAAAGGGCAGTAGATGACATATATCTTTATGCAGACATAGAGAGAAAGATACATAAAACTGTTCACAAATGAAGGTACTTTGCCATCTGCCAATTTTACCATCACATCTGCACTTCCAGGGCTTTCAGATTAACACTCAAAACATGTTAAATGAAAAGGTACATTGGTGGGAAATTAAATATGTGAATGGAAAATGATTGTTACATAAAATTAATTAGGAAGAAGAAGAAGAGCTAATAGGTGATTAAATATTAAGCAAACTGTTCAGAGAGGTTTCAGTTCAGACTTTAATCACCAAATCCCCTCGCTTCATTTTCCATGTTTTTGATAAATAATAAAGCAGTTCGTCTTGGCCATTACAGCCTCCCTCCCTCCCCGATTACTCTTCCTTTCTGATGCAAACAGCTGAGAAATGTGGGTCAGTTTGTCGTTTAAGGGGCAGCGCATATTAAATTGTATTTACCGTGCCATGCGAGAAATAAAAAAAATTAGAAGAAGAATCCTATTATGAGTTCTTTGAAAGTAATTACCTTAATTATAAGCTCTAATATAGTAAGACAGGGAGAAAAGGGAAGTGCGGGAGTCGTTTATGGACCAATTCGGGAACCGTTTGATTTAATGAGGCAGCAAAGGCACAGGGAGCACTATGTAGATGTCACACCGTCTCTTTTCCTTCCTCTCGTTCCCTGGAAGTATTTAAAAGCCATTTTACTGTCTTTTCCATGAAACAATATGTTTTTTTCTCTCCTCTGAGAAGTCTGGTGACGGTAGGTGGCCCTATTGTGTTCTCCTCACCTTATCAGTGCTTTCTCAAATCTTTCTCCAGAAAGACCTGAGAAAGTGTTACATCACTCGCCGACGTCATCACTCTTCAGTGACATCACGTAAGCGTCTTATTGGTCGCCCGCCCCCTCATCCCGACTCTCCTCTCGACCCTGTCATTAGTTGCGAGTTGTCTGCCTTTCCGCTTGTTATCAACAGTAACACACAAATGCAAAGGTGGAGTTTTTGAAAATAAACCGTGGGCGCCACAACTTCCTCCCTGCCCTCTTTGCCCACATGCAGGCACGTCTGATAACAGCTCCTTAGAAAGGGCTCCTGTTTCACAGAGGGCTAATTGAGTATAACAGGTGAAAGTCTGATAACATTTTGTAACAGGGCTTTTTTTTTTTTGCTCACCAAGAGGCTGTTTTCTTTGATACAAACAAACAGCTGATAAGGCCAGAGGTGCTACAAGCTCTCTAAATATGTCATTTGAGTCCTCTGTTAGTGTTGTGGAAAACTAAAAGTAGCAAAATAGCTTAGCTATATGTAGTGACTACGTCTAACTATATTCTATCGGAAAATAGAATGTTCTATAGCGAAAACTCTACATTGCTGTTTTTATGTGTTGTATTGTGGATAAGGTTGTATTCAAGTGCACAGTAAGTGTGCTCTCTCTTATACTGTTCATAGTAGGCCTATTAATTTTAATGAATCAGTTCATTTGAAAGGTTCATGTAAATAAAGTGGTTCAAAAGAAACGGTTTGCAGATTTGAGTTTCTGATTTGATTTAGCCTTTTTATTGCAAAATACGTAGTTAAATGCTGCTGTTGTTGACTCAGATATATTATGTTTGTTGTGATTGAAGTAAATTGATATATTCAAGTGTATCGCTTGAACCATAATTAAGATTCATTCATTCATTTAATAACCCTTGTTTTTGAAGCATGTAAATACTGTTTGGAAATGTTAAATGATAACATTTAATATACACTATCGTTCAAACGCTTTTGTTTTTGAAAGACTTTAATACTTCTATTTAGAATGCAGTAAACTGATTAAAAGTGAATATAAATACATTTATAATGTTAGAAAATATTTCAACTCAATTAATACTGTTCTTTTGAACTTTCTGTTCATTAAAGAGTCCTGAAGACAAAAAAGTATCACGGTTTCACATATTTTGCATATTAAAATTTCTTAATAATCATGTGATAATGAAGACAGGAGTAATGGCTGCTGAAAATCCAGCTTTACCATCACAGAAATAATTACATTTTAAAATATATTCAAAAACAGTTATTTTAAATTGTAATAATATAACACACTATTGCTGTTTTACTTGATTTTTAAGCAAATGCAGCCTTGATGAGCACTAGAGCTTTTCTTCAACACACACACACAAATATTATATATTAATGAGAATGAGGTAGGACAGTTTTTTTGAAGTCCTCCTCATTTCTCCAGGCAGCTGCCTCGTCATGGTATTAATGATAGGGTGAATATTTACCTCATGTGGATGTCATAATTTGTGTGTGAGAAGCTTTGTGAAATAGACAGGAAATCACTACCTACAGACTGGTCAGATCTGCATCAACCCACCTGTCCACCTTTCAAAACCAATATAGATCTCAGTGTGTCAAGACATAGCAGCAAAACAATAAAAATAATTGCCACCCTTGAGAAAAAAAAAGTGATGGAACAGGCAAATGTTATTTTTGAAATACACATGATATGCGTCTCCGGTAAAGGGGGGAAAAAAACCCTGCAAAGCGTAACCCTCAAATTATCAACAGCATTCACATTTCAATGATAGCATAGATGAGGTTTTTTTAAAAATGGACACACAATTATGCTCACTTGTCGTATATTAATACAGATTCTTGACATCTTCCATAGAGCCCTTGCTGTCAGCTCTTTGTCTGCTTTAATTGAAAATTAATGGTTAGTGTGTTGCCTTGGAAACCAAGGCAATGGCCGCCAGTGGCGTTCACAATTCAAGCAGACACCAGTGGCATTCGTTGTCCTGTCTGACCTTGGAAGAAAAATAAAAAAATAAGGAAAGATTGGCAAAAAAGACAGGGAGCAAGAATGAGAGAGAGAGAGCGAGAGGGGGGGGGGGGGGGTTGAATATTGTGTATTTTAGCAGGTAAAGAAAAAAAACATATTGTGCACGTGGAGTTCGACAGAGAAAGAAAGGAAGGAGAGGAAAAAGAATGATGGTGTCAAAATGGCAAAGAGAAGAGAATTATGTTTGACGGAGAAAGAATAAAGGCCCATCTCTTCATTCAATTCTACCTATTACCTTTGTGATACTACAGTGATGATGTTGCCAGGGGTTATATTATAGCGTCATAATAGGCCAGCCTTCGAGGAGCAGCCAGTGGCCTCTGAATAGGCTAGTCAAGATTGTATCTGTCTGGCAGAAGAAAGAAATCGACTTTGACTTCTGAGGGCATCGGTGCACAGAGCAACAAAAGATACTTCGGGACAGCGAGGTGCACATCATGTGGATTTTAGAGTGGCGGTCTGGCTACTAGGATTGCGGATTTTGAAGTTTCATGTTTTCTTGCAACTTCACAGGCCTTAGGGGGAGGCTAATATTAGATTTAGATATACATCTATTACTTATAATTCTGCAACCCAGTGTGTAAAAGGAAAGCATTTCATCCACCTTCCTAATTGACAATAGCTGTTCTTTCTGAATTTATCTTGAGTGGCTTCCTCGTGGCTTCTTCCTTCAGCATTCGATTGAATGGCTGCTACCAGTGGAGAGCTACCACTCTACCTTTGAATTTTCTGCATTCTTCTGACATGTCCTCTTTGTCTGAGTGCCCTACTTGAATAGTGCACGCACCTTTCGCTTCTCAGAACAGGAAGCTGGACTCTAACCGGTCACAAAAACTCTGCATGAGGGTCTGATAAGGCTCTTACAGACTCTCCCCCATCTGACCATTCTGAAGAACTAAATCCCCTCAGTTTAAAACCAACCATAGGCCTTAACCACATGGCAGTAAATAGCTTTTAAAAGGCACTAGGTATAAAGTGGTTTTGTACTTTTTTTGCGTTCAAGTTTATGATTCTAAATTCTGATTGGATGAAGCAGCTGTAAAATGAAACACACATGATGACACATTGGTGACATACTTTTGTCATATTGCTGTTGTCACCATTTTATAAAAGCAATAAGTCACTAAAGTCTGTGTGTAATTGTGATTTTCTGAGCCTATTTAATTACTGTAATTACCTTCTGACCCTGGTATGTAAAATAGAGCATGACACGACAGAAGAAAAAAAAACATATGCATTACTGTTCATTGGGAAAGAAATTAATATTTTTATTCCACAAGAATGTGTTAAATTGATCAAAAGTTTTTATCATGTTAATACCTTTATAATGTTACAAAATGTTTCTGTTCCAAATAAAGGCTGTTTGTTTGTAAGTTTCATCAAAGAATCCCTAAAACTGCATTATTGCTTCCGCAAAAAAGTATTAAGCTGCACAGTGTAACGCCCCTGTGGACTGTTTATTGTGGTTTCTTCCCCTTTTGTTGGTTTAGCCCGTACTGATTATTAGTTAATCACCTCATTGTGCTCACCTGTCTGCCCCTCGTTATCTGTCCTATAAGTTCCTTTCTCTGGTTTGTCGTTATTGTTGAAGTTACCCACCCCACCCCGTGCGTGTTGTGGTGTGCTTGCGTGCGTGCGCTGTGTGCGTGCGTGCGTCTGTCTGTCTGTCTGTCTGAATCTGCCTTGTTGTGTCTACATTAAAAGTAATTATTGGAATCCTCGTCGTCCTCTGCCTGCTCCAACACCGGACCAGATAACCGACCCTAAGCCTAGGCTATAAGGCCGTCTTTCCCCTCGTTTGTTTGGAGGGGCCTCATGGGAATGCTCTCTTGAGGACCACACGAGCGACTTTATGTCTCTGGTTCACCTCACTCACTACCCTACACCTGTTCTCTGCTCTTCTATCAGTTGGACTAACGCCACCATGACAACTCGCGCAGTGTTTCCGTGGGGATGGTCCTCGAGAGAGCCTCCTCCTCACCTTCATTAGTGGGTGCTGGTTGGTCCCTGCAATCCATCTGACCGTGGACATCGCTTACAACACCACCATCCCCACTCCGGACCCTGAGCCCAGCCCACCATCTCCGTATTAAGCCCGATGTGTGCTCCAGATTCCTCGTTAAGCCCGGGATGGACTCCAGATTCCTCGTTTAGCCCGGAAGTGCTCCTGATTCCCTGTTAAGAAGCCGGAAGGGCTCTCCTGATCCCCAGTTCAGATCCCAGTTCGCCCCAGTAGGGCTCCTGGTCCCCGGTTCCGCCTAGGAAGGGCTCCAGCCCCCGAACCCAGCTCCGAGCTCCAGTGCCTGCTCCTAGAAAGCGCCCTCCAGTGGCCACTCCTCGAAAATGCCTGCCCTCCCACCCGCTCCAGCCTCCTCCAGCGCTGTCGTCTGGCAGCCCCTCTGCTCGCCCTCAGCCCACCATTATTGCGGTGCGAGCCCCGCGGGACTGCCAGCCTCCTACGTCGCCGGGGTTGGAGTCTCCCTCACCTCTGCCTCCGAGGCCCGGACTCCGCCTCGGCCCGTAGACCCAGTGGCTCCACCTCGGCTCCTAGCTCCCTCGCCTCCACCGTCACCCATCGATCCATCAGCTCCACCGGGCTCCCTCGTCCCTCCGGCTCTGCCTTGGTCGGGCGTCGACCCGCCATCGCCTCAGAACTCCACTCCTCTTGCTGCACCTCGTTGCTCTGTCCCACTGGCTCCATTGGGCTCCTTCCTCCCACCAGCTCCACCTTGGTCGTCAGTCGGTCCGGCTCCGCCGCAGATCTCCGGATCTTTGCCTCTGCTTTGGTCGCCAGAGCCCTCGGCTCCACCCTGGCCCCCCGGATCCTCGGCATCCCCCTGGAGTCGGTGGACACTCCTCCTCCATGGCTCCTCCCTCCGTCGGCTCCACCGTGGGCCGCTATTATGGCTGTGGCCTGGGTCCCACCTGGCTCCTCCTCCTGCTCTGGTTCCCTCCTGTCGTCTCCCTGGCTCCTGCCTCCATCGTCACCTCCCTGGACTCTGTTAGCCGTCCTCCTCCTGGAAGTCCGTCCTCCGCCGGAACCTCCACCTGTCTGGTCTGCCTGCCAGCCCTTTGCCTTCCCCTGTCACCATCTCACATCCACTGCTTTGTCTTCCTCCTAGTCCCCCTCCGCCCCTCCCTCTGTTTCTACGGTGCGAGGACGCACCTTCCAGGAGGGGGGAGTAATGTAATGCCCCTGTGGACTGTTTATTGTGGTTTCTTCCCCTTTTGTTGGTTTAGCCCGTACTGATTATTAGTTAATCACCTCATTGTGCTCACCTGTCTGCCCCTCGTTATCTGCCCTATATTAGTTCCTGTCTCTGGTATTCTGGTTTGTCGGTTATTGTGAATGTTACCCCGAGTGTGTGTGTGTCTCACCTTCCTGAATCTGCCTTGTTGTGTCTACATTAAAAGTAATTATTGGAATCCTTGTCGTCCTCGTCGTCCTACCTGCCTCCACACCGTGACCGTGACACACAGCTGTTTTCAACATTGATAAAAATAAATGTTTCTTGAGCACCAAATCAGCATATTAGAATGATTTCTGAAGGATCATGTGACACTGAAGACTGGAGTAGTTTATTTTTTTATATTATATGAATTCATTTATGAAAACCTCACATTTCTGTACATCTGGAAAAAGCAGTCAATATATAAATGTCCTATAATTCTGCAGAAAGAATCCCAAGAGTTAAAGCACCTCTCATTCTCATTCTTAATTGACAGTAGCTGTTCTTTCTAAATTTATCTTGAGTGGCTTCCTCATAGCTTCTTCCTTCGCCATTCTATTGAATGGCTGCTACCAGTGGAGATCTACCACTCTGCCTTTGAATTTTCTGCATTCTTTTGACATGCCCTCTTTGTCTGAGTGCTCTACTTGAATAGTGCAGTCACCTTTCGCTTCTCAGAACAGGAAGCTGGTCTCTAACCGGCCACAAAAACTCTGCATGAGGGTCTGATAAAGCTCTTACAGACTCTCCCCCATCTGACCATTCTGAAGAAGAACTGCATAAATCTCCTCAGTTCAAAACCAAATATAGGCCTTAACCACATGCTTTTAAAAAGTTTTGAAAAGCTTTTAAAAGTTACTATGTATAAAGTAGTTTTGTACATATTTGTGTGTGCGAGTTTATGATTCTGAATTCTGAAGCAGCTGTAAAATTTTTTAACATTGGTGTTATATTGCTGTTGCTACTATTTTATAAAAGCAGTAAGCCACTCCAGTCTGTGTGTTATTGTGATTTTCTGAGCCTATTTAATTACATTAATTACCTTTTTAAAAAAAGGAATTACCTGCAGATACATTACCGTCCAAAAGTTTGGGAAAGAAACAGACATCATTCATGCATCACGATAGTTTTCTCAGCACATAATTAAGCTTGCTATAAGTCCCTCTGGACTTTTACATGAGTAATATTAGTTCAGATCTGACCCTTATTTGGAGCTAAGCATGGTTGGGTGAAATGCTCTAGTTTATTTTGATTTACAGGGTTATAATAATATTCCCCTAGCCTGTCTGATCCCAGAGTCCTTTTATGAATCTGCGCTCCGGCCCAGCGCTCCAGCATTCTGTTTGTTTATTTGTCCGTAGGTCAGCTGGACTTGTTTCTGTACTGAAAGAGGCCTTGGGGGATTATGTTTTACAGAGCCGCGAGGGGGAAATTTTCCGAGCCCCTGTTAAAGAGGGAAATGCGGAGACAATGGAGGAAGATAGAGCGATTGCTAAATAGAATCTGCACAACTGTGTGGATGATCCATGCTGCTATTCCTCAGGGGAGAGCGAGAGAAAGACAGAGAAAGCGAGAGGTCATGGAGATTCATTTTCCCTTTTGCCTTGAGGGAAGGCACAATAGCAGACTCACAACCCCTGAAGGCACGTTTGTTTGAGTGTGCCACAAATTCAATTTGCTCTTGTTGAGAACATGTCACATTTAAATGATCGGCATTAACGTTGTCAACAAGAAGTTGGCAGAACAGGGATCTGAATTGGCATGTTGCCCCAAGACACCTGGCTGCTTAGCGCAAATGTAACCCATGCTATCATGTGGCACCGCATTTCATTTTGTATGTTTATTTTTAAGAATTAAGCATTGCTTGCTTCTCCTTAGTACTTAAATAAGTACCATTTTAAAGAAAATGTGACTGAATCTGGTACATTTGCTATCCTAATTGTCTGTTAATCTGAGGACTCTCATTGTGTCACCGCATTTTGTTATGTATTATAACAAATATTTTATTTTATTTTATAAGCATTGCTTTCTTTTCCTTAATTCTTAGTCATTTAAATGTACCTTTTTAGAGACAATGTGACCGAATCTGCTACATTCCTCATTCTAGCTGACTTCTAATCTGAGGACTCTCATTTTGTCACTGCATTTTATGTTATTTTTTTTATATTATATAAATTAATTTCATGAAAACAAAACCTTGAATTTCTGTACATCTGGAAAATGTTTTAAATATTTAAATTTAGCTAGTTTCATTACCTTTTAATTATTTATTTATTTTCTAAGAATGAAGCGTTGCTTTCTTCTCCTTAGTTTTTAGTCATTTTCATTTTAAATAAAAAAAGTGCTAAATGTGCTACAATTAATCTGAGGATTTGCTACAATTAATCTGAATCATTGTGCCCCCCTCCCTCCCATTTATTAAATTTAGTTCACCATTGTACAAAGTTAACACATATGAGTGATGGAAATAGAATTTTTTTTTAAATCCAATTCTTTGGAGAGTTTGACCTGAGCATTCCCAATTCTCTGCGTTTTTTGCCATGTCTTTTCAGACATTTCTTCCCTGCATTTTGAAGTAAAGAGAAGGGCTTTTCAAGGCCTTAATATTTCAGTTGAGTCTGAATAATGAAAATCATCAAACAGATTGGAGGGAATAATTTAATAAATGGCAGAAGCATCCAGTGCGCCGGGGCCTGTCATTGTGCTCCAGAGCATTTAGTCACATTGAAAAACTCTCTCGAGGCCAATGAGGTCATGGATCATTCATTAATCCCCCATTCTTTGGCATTAGTGCAGAATTTTGAAGGTCTTCTTATACTGTATCGATGATGTCGAATACGCGCACACATATGCACATTTTTTACGTGCACTTTAAGTGAGACACGCAGTCATAGTGCAAGTCCTTACCCATGCGTTCCCTCCCTCCTTGGTGCTATTTAAAGCTTCTAAACGCAACAGTTAATTCTCCCTCGTTTAGTAGCCGCAAGCTCTCAGCCAGGATGTCATAGCAGCGCAATAAATCCCAATAAACATTTATTGTGCAAAAATAGCATCATCTAATATCGCAATGTTTTTTTTGCACCCTTAAGTGTCTTCTGACTCTGAGGGAGTGAACACACCTCAGTTTAGGCTGTCACCACGTTAAGCTCAAGTCGTGTACGCTTCTGTCAGCGGCTTGTCAAACTAAGTGCTTGTTGCAGTATTTAAGGACGATGCTGTTACAGCCCCTTTGCGTCCCAACATGCCCTGCTTCCCTGGATACACTCTGTTGTCAGTACACACAAGTAAGATGGCAGTGTTTGAGATCGTCTGGTGCTCCAGTTTGTAAGATCTGCAGGTTTTATAGCTGTGGGAGGAACACATATCATATCCACTGCCGTGCGCTTGTTTGCATCCCCTCTCTTCTTTTCAGCCGACACTGTGACAGCAAGCGACCTGCGGAGGCGATGGGGGTCATCGCGGTTTAATTGCCATTTCATGTTCCCGCCCCTCCTCGATCCCTCTCTACGTTCTGTGTTAACGCACGCAATCCTATGCAAGAAGGGGGAAGGAAAAAACAGAACCGTCCGTGATGAGGCGTAGGCGGACGGTTGCCGGGGCCCCCTCTCGTCAGCCGAGCACCCAGCAACCGAACACAAACACAAGTTAAGAAGAGGCCAGCGTTCTCACACAAAACACATGCTACAGATCCCGGCCTCCAGACGCCAGAGCATCTGAATCTGCACACTGTAAAATAATAACACATAATAAGCTTGATTTTCTTTTTATATGCATGTGTGGCTGAAAATTCCCATGCCTAAGATTTCTTTTCAGTATTAACCATACCGTGCAACAAAAGGAAGATTTTAAAGTGTGCGTGTGTGTGTGATATTTTAAAGGGATAGTTCATCCAAAATGTAAAATTCTGTCATTATTTACTCAACCATATAAATGTACTCCTTCTGTTAAAAAATAAAAAGAAGAAATTCTGAAAATTGCTGTAGTCGCTCTTTTCCATGCAAAAACAATTACCATGACTGGAGCTTTAAAGTTTCTAAAATTATGCAAAATCAACTTAAAATCATCATCAGATCTTAAAGCCGAGATCTAAGCAGCTTTTGCAAGACTTTTAAAGTTATATGTATTTTTTGAGTCGTAAGAGTTATTTTTCACCAAAAATCTTCATTGAATGAATCAAGAATGAATCATTCTGGTTTTTAAATCAGATCAAATGATTCCTTAAAAAGATCTGCCTCCAAAAATGTTTTGTCCATGATTCTGATATTATCAGACAGAAGAAAATCAAACCGTATTTAGTGTATTTACTTAAAATATTTATCCAGTTACTACAAGGCATTTACTTTTTTACTCACCCTTATGTTGTTACAAACCTGTATGACCTTCTGTCTTCTGTAGAACATAAAAGAAGATATTGTGAGAAATTAACAATAGAAGTCAATGGTAATCAAAATATATCAGAATATATTATTTTGTGTTTTGCAGGAAAAGAAAAAAAAAACATGAGGAAGAGTAAATGACAGTATTTTCATTTTTATGTCCCTTTAAATGAGTTCTTATAGTTTTTACGGGCTGTGATATGCAGCCCTGAAGGTATCTGACTAGCCTTGCCTCCTGTAGATTGCTCTATCTTACTAAACACATGTACATGTGTTTACTCACCATGCTACAGCGTCCAGAGCATGAATTATTCACACTTAGATGTAATGGACCCCGCTGAGCGGCTTACAGACTGAAGGTTAGTGTGGGAGCGGGGTTAAACACATATAAAGGGGCCAGCGATGGCTCTTTTAACTTAGCATCTACATCACTTAATCAATCTATCAGCTAATCAATCAAATCCCTCTCTTTCACATCCGTTTTCTTCCCCCTGCTGGTCGCTAGCTGATGGCTTACATGTCCTAGCTTCAATCAATTGGCTTTTCAATCAAATCAAATTGGTTTACATCAGTCTGATTGGCCCACATTAGTCAGCACAGATGTACAGACTTTACATCAATCCACCAATCAATCTGCCAGCCTGCCGGCCGCTCAAACCAGTCACAGGGCCTTATATCATTACATGCACAAAAGACACATGCATACATACACTCCCAGAGGACTGTCCTCATTTCTGTCTCTCTCGTGAGCTCCTTCAGATCCAGCCTCTAGAGGGGACTCTAAAGTGGACTTAGATTTTAGAGTGGTATCACACGTGTGTATTCATGTGCGTCGCTGTGTGTATTTGAGCAGGTGTGTGTGAGAGAGATGTGAAAAGTAGCAGTGAAGAAACACTAGTTATTTAGTTAGAGATGTTTTCTGTTTGTTCTTCATGTGGCTACTTATGGGATTTGTGAATGTGAAAGATTTTCAATGTGCAGTTGACAATATTGTAAATAAATGATATTGAGTAAAGTACGTATAGTTATAATTACAATTATATCATAAATATTTACATATTGATATACAACATACATCAAATAAATGTTTAAAAAAATAAGATGAATTCATAATTTTAACAAAAAAAAATTTTATCAAGCAGTTTGGGGTTGTTTTATGTTTTATGCTCACAAGGCTGCATTTATTTGATCAAAAATCAGGAGATAATAGGAATACTTGTGGAACGCAGCAGTACTCCACACTATGTTCATATTGCTGATTTGGTACTCAAGAAACGTTTTTTATTGTTATCAATGTTGAAAACAGCTGCTTTTTGTGGAAATAAATGGTAGATTTCTAGGATTCGGTCATGAATAGAAAGTTCAAAAGTTCACTTTTGATCAGTTTAATGTGTCCTTACTAAATAAAAGTAAAAATCTGGCAAGCCCCTAACGTTTGAATGGTATTGTATATGTTTTAAAAATATAACGTTCTATATAAAATATGACCTATTTCTTTTTGTTGTTCATTCCCTTTATAATTATAATATACTATATTAAAGAGTCCTTGAATGTTATCTCACAGTTTTAATTTCACAGGAGTCTCTCTCCCTTTTCATTAATTCTCTCTCCCTAAAATTGACACATCACACTAATGTATCTTGAATCTTGAAATACAATCTCTAATCAACACAGAAAGCTCCAGATTTCTCAAAGTGTGTATGTGTGCATGTCTCTACGTGTTTATTAATTTATTTGTTAATGATATGTCAAAACCCTACATTAGCCCAATAAAAAGGTCTTGGGGTTGTTCGATGGAGTTTAAAGCTGAAAAGGTAACATTACAAATCATGGCACGCTTTCTGAGAGAGGCTGCCAAGGCGACGGCCTGTGCACATATATAACCATCAAAGGCTGCGAGGCTTTCTGGCCCACACTCGGGCTCAGTGGGAATAAAGCTGTCTTCTACTGTGCACTGTGGGGCTGTAAAAAGTTTGGACGGGTAATAAGTGGCTCATTTTTAAATGAATATGCGTCAGTCAGAGGGAGCGGGTCGGCCAGATTCTAAGCTTTCATCCCAGTGCTCACGGTAATGACTCGTCATAAATGAGAAAAAGAGGGAGAGCGAGAGGGTACAGAGATGGGGAGACAGAGGAAGAAATTAAAGTAGTTGTGGGGAGAACATAATGCACATTTCCGCATTTCGGATTTGGGGGGTTGGGGTTGTTAGTACTGGCATCGGTGATAAGTGAAAAGCCAGACAACCTCACTTCACACACACACACACACACTTACAGATGAAGTCAGCTTTCATTCAGACGTTTTAACTTATGTGTGTGTGCACATTGAAAGACATGGCACTCAAATTAACATAGTTTCTCACATGCTCTAGCTAGACCAAATAAAGTTAAAACGTCCACTTCGTCACCATCGGGGTTCACGGCAAACTCCGTCCATCCGGCAGGATTTCAATAACCATCTTCAAGGACATTTCCTTCCTTCAAACTCAGCCAAATGTGTCTTTATCTAATTCCCTGTCCGCAAGATGTATCCCCATCCTCTCATTATGTAATTTGTCCTCTTATATTACTCTTGTGTTTGATTTTGACAAATATGTGGATTATCTGAATATGGGATTTTTAAATATATGGCCAATGTTAACTTTCATGTCTGTCTTCTAATCTGCTGAATATTCATTATGGGACTCAAGGACAAGCAGAATTGCAGAGGTCATGAATTCTGTCCAGAAGGAAGAGATAGAGAGAGAGAACAGATAGATGGGGCGAGAAAGAGAAGAAAAAAGGCAAAATAATTTACTTTTGATTAAAATTTAAACAAGGATTCACTCTTGAATCACAGAAATCAAACTGGTGACCAGTCACACTGAAATTATTCTGAAAGTGTAAAGATTTTCTTCAGAATACATGTAGTCAGTTTGGTTAGTAGTGATCGTTTTAAGGGTTGGACACTTTAGTAAGAGGTGTAAACACTAATTTATCATGATGATAAAAACTACATTACACCATTTAGCTACAGTATGTAACCACAGAAATAGTCAAAACAGTTAATAAACAATCTTACTAATATTGCAGCAAAAATATCTTAAACAGTCACTCAAAATGTATAGTAACTTAATTAAGTATGTTCTGTATTTATATGTTTTATTAAATTGTATTTATTTACTGTTTGCTTGTTTGTTTGTAATTTTGCATTATAAGATTTGGAGTGGAAGTTGAAAATATAATTTTTATTATAGAAACATTTTATATATAAAATATATTCTATGATATTAGTTGTATTCAGCTGTAGTTATATACGTATTTACTATTGTATTGTTGAATTTGGATATTACTGTGGTAGTAATGGAGTGAAGGTTCCAAAACATGCTTCATATCGAATTATATGATATATAATTATTATTTATTTAGTTTATGTATGTGATTTATCTCCTATTATTTGATTGTTGTTGGTAATTGATTACTAGACCTTGCTTAGTAGTAATGGAGTGAATGAAGGTGAAAATCTTATTTTATCAAAGAATGATATTTATCTAAAATTCCGTTATGTATTATTTATTATTTAATTATTGTATGTATGCTAATTTTTATAATCTTTGTTCTGCCTTGTTGTTTGTATTACTATTTAGACATTTTGATTTGGTAGTAGTAATGAAAGAAGATAAAATTATAAGTGTTATTTAGAAACATTTATATTAATTCGGTATGGTATTGTAATATGTTTTTTGGATAAATTTATATATTCAAAACATTATGTGTTGCATATTGTGGAGATTGTTGAAAAAAAAAAAAAAAAAAAACTGATTAAAAGATGAAAATTGTAATAATAATAGTTGTTGTTGTTGTTGGTGATGATGATGCAGTTATTTCTTGTTAGTTTTGGCTTATTAATAATGTATACATTTTAATCCAATCTTTAGTTTAGTCAATGCTGTGGATGCAGTCAAAGATTTGGAAACAGCAAGATTCTTTTCTTCCCTCCTGTGAAAAATGATAAAATAAAGAATATGTCAACACTATCAATAGGTAAAAGCCAACAATAAATGTTCCCCTTGTAGTCCCTCATATCAGATCCAGATGTCTCTTTGACACCGGCGCAGGGAGACAGAACTCTGATGTATTTTATATTGAAACCAAATCCAGCATTGAGAGTGGAAATGCCACGGCCTGCGCCGTCTAACAGCTCCTGAAAGAGGCTCGAATCTGAGTGGGCTGACAGTACCTATCCTAACCCAGGATCCTGCGTGCCAGGCCGCCTGCGTGACAGCTCTCCTCACGCAGTGAAAAAGTCAGGGCTGATTCCTGTGGGATCTCTTCGCAAACAAAGGACAATGCCGCTGGATTTCCTCTGGGAACTGCAAGTTTGGCCGGAAGATTTGGGCATACTGCAGATTGATAATGTCAGTCGGTTGAGATATGGAGTGTCATTTTAGTGAATACCGGATCAAAAAAAAGAATAGGTGGGAGGGAGACAGCATGTCATTTGTTTGCTTTGATACAAGATCGCACCCGAGGAAGAGAGCAGAGGGTTTGTGTGTGTGTGTACAGACACACCGCCTCAACAAGAGACCTTTTGCCGCCTCCTTTTGTACGATCGGCAGCTCTCCTCATATGTACCGCCGCTGGCCCCACCTCCAGTGAATGAAAACTTAGCAAACTCCTCTCCCCCTCCCACAATCCCGCAGCCCTCTGCTTCTCCCATCACCCCCCTCACTATTCTCAGGGGAGCCAGGTGACACTTCAGCCCACTCACAGAGCCTCTGTGGCTGGGCTACAGCTGCGTCGAGCCGGGCCGAGTCGGTCAGCTCCTTAGTGGCCTCAGGCTAGATTTGAACCCTTTTTTCTGTTTGAAAAACGCGGCACCTTAAAACAGCTCGTTAAACGGCGGCCTCATCCCGGTTCCTTTTTTCCTTCCCGACTGATCTGGGTTTTTTTTTTTGACAGCTTTATTCAAGATTAAGTTCCTCACATGACACGGACCGTTAGGATCAGTTACCGCTCCCCGAAGACAGCTCGGCCATGTGGTTTATGTGAGGATGGATACAGTGTTGACAAAAAGACGAGTGTGAGGGTAAAGAGGAGAGAGAGACACGGCAGCAGAGGAGTAAACAATTCCACACTGCTTTATTTAACACCCTCTAACCAAAGCCAGCTGGGCCTGTAAACACGTTTATGGCGATTTAATGAAAACATGCTGGTGTGTCTATGATCTTCCTCACCAATCAAACAGTGTAATTTGTATCGCATACACTGCCACTGTCTTGTGGCATAAACAGTGGCTTGCAGCTGTCACCATAGTGTCTTATTCGGAGGTACAGTTTCAATACTGCTAAACAGCTCTTTTGATTTTTTCCTCCCATTTCTCCATGAAATCTCAAGGGCAGTTGGTTCTGTTTCAATTTATTTTGCCATTAAGGACCTTGGGGTATGTTTGTAAACAGTAATAATTTTTATTTTATATTTTTTTAATTACATTACTCCCATGTGGCAGTTAAATGATTTTAAGCGTAATACCACACAAATACAGTTTCAAATAAATGCAAACACACTCACACTAAACTTGCTGCTCTACATCCTCAGGCAACGGCCTGTGTCGTCTGTAACTGAGTTGGCCTGTATGTGTGTGTGTAGTGTCTGTTGTTCCACTGCCTGCTGAAATGCAATTTAGGCCAATGACACATGTCACAAGTGACCTTAAATTTATTTTAGTCTCACTAGTGGAGATTATGACACAAAACCTACATAAATAATCCCAAACACTTCTTCTAATTTATTTCTAGGTGTTATTTTATCCTCTGAATTGATTATTTTTAATATAACAGCTGACAATGAAGACTTCAGGTTCAATACGTAAACTCAATTAAAAGCACTTGTGGCATAATGTTGATACCACAAAAAAAATTTTTTTTAAAAAAAAGCAAAATCTGGTTACAGTCAGGCACTTATTATGGAAGTGAATAGAGCCAATCTGTAAACATTAAAATACTCACTGTTGTAAACAATATGCATGTAAACATGATTTTAGTGTGAAAAATACAACTTTTTCTGTGTAAAGTTATTTTAGAACTTCATTGTTATGACGTACTGCCTATAAAAATTTTGTGAACAAATTCAGAGCTCATATAATGCATACATTTTACCAGAAAAGAAAGAATGTTAAGTGATTTTATAAAATTATAAGATTTCACACCGTAACCTTCATATTTTAGTGACAGTTATTTTCGTGATAATCAACATTATGCCGCAAATGCTGTCAATTGAGGGGAACTTGCATTGAACCCAGAATATTCCATTAAAGTGGTTCGTTTACCGACTAAATAGATCGCTTAAGTTCAATGCTAACTACTTTTTATCAGTTTTAACACACCTCTTAAGCATCATCAAGTTATGTAGTGTGACTAAACCCCTTTTTTGTTTTTTAAATCATTCTCTCTCTGAATACTGACATATTTCTCTTTAATTATGTGGGGGAAAATGTTGTAGAACAGCCAATTCGTGTAGCCAATTATGTTTAATTTAATTACCTGTCGACTTTGATAATTATTACCCCTGATTAACCACAAAGCCTGCTCTTAAATGTTAATCGAAAGTGCTAGATGAAAGTGCTGAGGAGTTTTTATTTTTTCATTCATAAAAGAGAATGTTATTAGATTACAGTGACTAAGATACTCACCTTTGTCTTCTACTGTAATATGTCTGAAGGGCTGCGTGGCTCTTGTTCGCTTGCAGTGTCCTTGCTTTAGTCCAGCAATGCCCTCATAGGCCATGAAGGTTTTTTTCCCAGCGTTGTTGCTCTTGTTTACGGTCCCTAAGGACATTATGCCTGCACAAACAAGTAAACAAACAAACAGACACACGCAGATAGCATCACCAAATATCCCACTGCCTGGCAGGGGTGAGGAACAGAATCTGAAAATAACAAACAGATGAACGAGTAAACAAACAACATACAGTAAATAGATGTGTTGTTTTCCATGTCCCCGGGCTCTGGTGGTGTTCTGGTGGTGGTTCTCAGGGAGCGTAACAGTGTGTAACCTTGATACTTTTAGACTTGATCCTCAGCTTTGATGTCGGCTTTGGGACTGATGAGGTAACAAACATTCAGATCTTTAGCCGAGTGAGAATTCACCCTCCTTGTGGTCATATGATGGCATGTCACAACAATACTAATCAAAATGGCTTACCGAGTCTGTGTGAACGGAAGTACAGTTTTAATTTTAAGTTCATTAGTTCATCATTTATGTATTTTATGAAGGAATAAGACACATTATAGATCTCAATGCATCCATGCTATTGATTATTACATGAACCAAAATACATATAGACTGTAAAAAAACTTATTGGAGTATGTTTTACAAAAAAATTCCAGTCTTTATACTTCAAAATTAAACATTTTAATTCAATGTTCTTTGTGAATTCTTTGTGATATTTAGCAATTTTTTGAGTTAAAATTATTTCAAAGTAACTTTTTTTTTCAGTGTATGGTCCTACAATGCTTAATGAAAGGACATGGGAAATTTGTTAAAATAGATTTTCGCTGGGAATCTGTTTCTTATATATCCAGCTGTAATCTTGTTTGCAGGTGTTTGTGCTTGTGTGAGGTGAACTGTGTAGGTTAGTTAGAGAGCCAGTCATCCTATGAGTTCTTCGTAATCCTTTCATGAGTGCCTCATTAGCCTGTGATGGCCAAACCACAAGAGTGTTTAATCTTAACCCCGTGATGGCGAGCATACCGAATCTCCTTCTGTCCATCTTATCATGGGCTCAAGGTATCTGTTTTGGACCACAGACTTTGTCATGCTTGACCATGTGCGTGAGGTAAAACAAGTTTTGTAATTCTGTGTTTGTGTGTGTTTAATCATGATAATCTGATGGGGAGCTTTGCAAACATGCACACACACAAGATCAAAATAGTTTAGCATGTTCTTTTGTTTCTCAAAATATTCAGTGTAGTTCTAAAGTGTATGCTTTTTTTTCTCCCAGACTGATGTGATCAAACACACAGTAGTATAACAAATTACTTTTTTCAGTAAATCTAAAGCTATAGCTACAGTCTTAAAGTTTAGTCAGTTTTTTTTTTTTTGACCAGGACTCTGAGGTCCATATGGCAGGACACAGAAGTGAAGTCAGCATTGTTTTATGAGCCTGCTGCTTTCATTTTAGGCCAGCATGGCTACATCGTGGATTATTGATTTTTCTAATGAATATGTCTTGACTAATAGGGGTCGTATCCTATTGTCCAGTGGAGATGTGAATGATTGCCTTTTTTGATGGTTGAAGTAAAAGAGAATTTTTGCTGAGAGAAAGTTTCCACTGACCATAAAATAAATCATATTTGAACATTTTTGATAAGATGACAGATTACTGATAAAGCATCACCTTGACTATCCATTAAAAGTTGGAGTGATATTCATAAATCAACAATTTGTTCACGTCGTACGAGGTCCGCATGAGTGATGTTGTTGTCAGTAAATAAGCTTAATACAATTTGGGCACATTATCACTTATACATTAATGTGTCATTACTAAATCTATATATATATAATATATAATATAACGCTATACTATTATAGTATAATGGATATAGTATAAAACCACAAAAAACCAGTCTTCAAAGGGAGTGGGAGGGTATTGTAGCAAGTAGGCCCACAAGACACGGTATGGGTCAGAACAAAAAAGACCTAGATTCTATATTCGATATGCCAAAAGATCCGTGAGGATATTGAAAGTACAGGGCCACCATGTTCCATGAAGTACATTTTTGTAAATTCTACAAATACCAACACCCACTATACCAGACTTAATTTTTGATTAGTAATCTGCTGTGCTAATGAAGTCATTTGGACAATTTTTAAAGTAGTGATTTTTGCTCCAATATTCGATTTTTTCTGCACCATCAGATTCCAGAGTTTTTCAAATAGTTCGCAATCTCAGACAAATATTGTCCTTATCCTAAAAACAACCTCAATGCAGAAATCGCGAGACGTTATTTATTCAGCTTTCAGATGATCTCAATTTCAAAAAAATTATCCGTATGACTGGTTCTGTGGTCCAGGGTCACACACCCCACTTGTAAATGTACTTATATAATAGAATTGATATAGCAATTATTCTTGCATATGATATGGATATAGAGGGTAAGTATATAGCGCTACGTTATACCAATGGTATCTCTCATCTATCGATCTATAATATTTAACAAGGATTATACACTTTAAAAAAATAATACTATGAATATAATAGGGAAGCTACTAAAAAAATGCTGGGTAAATACAACCCAAGGCGGGGTAAAATAGGACAACCAGCAATTGGGTTGTTTTGACCCAGTTACTACCCAGAAGGTTGGGTTAAACATTTAATCCAACCGCTGGGTCAAAACAACTCGATTGCTGGGTTTGTTCCTATTTTACCCAGCACTGGGTTGTATTTAACCCAGCATTTTTTAGAGTGTAAGAAAAAGAAGAAGAATATTTAGTACAACTAATTCTAATCTTTTAACAATTATTGACAACAACAAAAGCAAAGTAGCCTATGATTGAAAGATGGCAAGCAGCAAGAACAAACTTGTTATTTGCTGAGGAGGAGATGAGGAGCAGGTAACGGTTCCCGTGGTGAGTCTGTCATTTAACTAACATCTGTTGCTCGTCGGTAACCACAGTGGTCAAACTAACCCCGTGATGCGCGCGCAGGTGAAGAGATCAGCGCCTGCAGCGCGCGAGGTTTTGTGTTGTGCTTCAAGAAGTAGCAGCAGCGCAGAAGATGTGTGCGCCCCCGTTCTACACGCATTACGGTAGACCAAACTGTCCCCTAACACATCGCCAACACAAGACACAAGCGGAGTAATTCAACACTGATTTCTCTGCGAATGAGCGAGGAACAGACGAGATGCCAAAAACTCCAGCGAGAAGCATTATTGGGACTTTAGGAAAACTCACCGTGTGACTAACTGAAAGAAAGAGAGAAGACCTGAAGCGACGAGGAGGCGTAAAGAGCCGCGTGCTTGTTCTTCATGAACTTTGCGGAGCGCTGTGACCATGCAGCCTTTGAGCTAGTGCACGATTATTGTTTCCACTTATCACCCTACTGAGTGACCAGTCTGAGAGAGGAAGCCAGTCAAAAAGGAAAGGAAGACTAATAAAGACAGTTGTCGTTGAAAGTAATGGTCTGAAGACATCACTCATAGAACAGGATTTTGTTTCCCTTTTGCGTTGCTCTGCTGAAGGTTTTCTGGAATCACTGGGACATTCACGAGAGCTGGAGGGACACATCCACATGGTCCAGCCGTAGAGTGAAAGTAGAGTTCTTCACAATATCCTAACAGGTTCAGATCCACTTTTTACTTCTTCTTTTTCTTTTTTCTTTCTTCTTTCTATTTGCTCCTCGCGAGATTACGCGTGTATAATATTAAAATGTAGTTTATCCCAGATTTGAATGCATGGACGCGTTATCACACACATACTTATTCAGATCAACAGAAAGAAATATCAGAGTCAGTGTATTTTCTTAGACCTTTGCAAATGGGATACTAAAGCTCTCAGTGTCACAATAGATTTGACGACGCAACTTTTTTTTTTTTTTTACTTCACACTTTTAAACCGGAGATGAAAGCGTGTTATTATTCTGTAGCCTACGAGAGAATAATAGACTAACTGAATATGAATTATATATATATGCACATTTTTGATAAAATACGTAATTAATAACGTTGAAAGGTTTTAGATAAGAATGAACCCCCATCGTGAAAAAGACCGACAACAAGTTTAGTGAACATGTGCAACTGAGTTTGAAAATATCACATGCTTTGAAATCTGGTCAAAAGGAAAAAAGAAGAAAAAACAACAACTTTTAGACAGATCAGATAAAGTAATTTGGAATAAAGCTATGTTAGTGTGCATTTATTTATTTTACTTTATGTATTTCTATATTTTTTTCCTCCCAAAGACCATACGCTGCTTCCACAGTAACGTAGAAATCAGATATTGCTTGGCCTTGGCAACAAAACTTTCCTTATAAACAATTTAAGTTAATAAACAACACCGAAGCATGCACATAAACTAAATATTTAAATTACGGTTGTTTTATGTAAGTTGGCTTCATTTATTTCTTCTTATCCGTCAAGCTGATTGTTTTTAGCAGGCCTTCAGCAAATACTAATCTGATTTTAGGCAAATAACCCATAACTTCTGACTGGTCAGTTTTAATGTATATAAGACACAGTGTGTTAAGAAATAATAATTTATTATAGCGGAACGTGAAGAGAAATAAAGCGAATGTATTTAAGATTAGCCTATTGCTTAGTGTCGATTGTACCGATGTGTTACTGAGACAATTACATATGAAAAATATTACGAATTAAATAAAAGAAATATAAAAATAAGATTAACTCGGCAAGCATGATTAGCCTATTTCTAATCATTAATTCAAATGCATCAATTACAGCGAGATACAGTGACATTAGTAAGGTTCGTATACATGCAAAATAAGATTTCAAACAGAGAGGAACAAGTATTAACTTTGCACTTCAAAGAGATTGTTTTTTTTTATTTTTTATTAGGCTATTATTATTTTAACTAGTCAGTTTTCGCCTAAGAGACATATTCTTGACTAACTTAAGTGATGCAAAACTTAATGTCTTTATTTAGTGATTCATTTTTACGCAGATGCATGAACAAAATGAACTTTTTCCTTCGTTTTTAAACCGTACAGTTAATGGATTGTTATTCTTTTGGTGATCAAATCAGCGCTGTTAGTTTCGCCCTCAAACACTCGCGACTGCAAAACTAACGCAAAACAAACCAGCAAAAATGTAAAGATGTCAGTCCGGGGCATTAAAAGTGAATCTGCAGAGGGAACTACAGCTCAGGAGTTGAACCAAGTACACTATAATTTCGCTCTCTTTCTGTACTTGGTTTTTAAGAATGCATCTTTGCATAAGTCAAAGAAAAATACATATTTGCATCATCATCTTCCTCATAATCTGGCAGTGTGTAAGTCTCATGATATTAAGAACTGATTGATGGAGCTTTGAGCACAATTAATTGAAATCTAATATAAAGTATAGATGAGTCTTTGCTTAATTCACTGTTGACATTTACTGCACAATGCATCTCTACCCTATATTAAATCACAAGACGAACATTTTAATGAACATGCTAAATGATTTACTTTGATTAAGTCAAATGTTTCTGACATTTTCAGTTAGTTTAATCTTTTAATTATTTAATCATTTTACTAGCAACATTTAAACTTACATAAAAGGGCGTTGGAATTTATTTTATGAAAGTGTGCGTTCATAAAATAATATTTCGTTTTTTATATATGTGTGTAAAGACAAATCATTTTTTTGTTGAACTAAAACACCGTTTTTTTTTTGACTCAGAGCTGTACTTGTTTGTTTTTACAATGTCCGTTCTTTGATATATTGCCTCTTATGATAAACAGATTCCCTGCTAATTGAAATGTGACATGTGTAAATGTCGATGAACATAAGCATAAAGTGATGAATACTTATGCCATAGATGAGTGGAGTGATTGAATGATGTTATGTGCTTAGAGTAAAAGTGATAATTCATGAAGTTGATCAAGAATACAGCATTTCGTTCAGAGGGGGCATGAAAATGGCAGTAAAGTGGGTAATTTAGTTACTTGCATGGCCGTCAAGCAGCTGCAAGCGGCAACAGCTACACCTCAGATGATAGTTTTAGCACTCTAACGGCAGACACCAGACTACTTTAGAGTTATGGTTATAATTGATATATCACTTGTTCTGTGATAAGTGATTGTTTTATGCTGTTCTTCATGTTTATACAGACTACTAACCTAACTTTCGGAGGTCTTTTTAAATATGTTATTTTGATAAATGTGTGGATTGCATGGCAGGCTGGTATCCAGCCCACTGTGGGTATTTTTCTGGGTAGAGAAGGTCTGGAATGTGTTTGTTTTGGACGTTAATGTTGAGACTAACATGATGCCATGTGTACATTTAGGCATGTTGCTTTTTGATGCGTATTTTAGGAACATTTGGTGATTGAAACTTTATTTGAACAACCAGTTTTCTGCTAATGCAAATATATGTCGGTGTGTGCTGTGCAAAAAGCATTAGTGTTCGGTTGGGTGTGGGGTTTGTGTGTGTGTTGTGGTGTGTGTGGCGTTGTTTGGGTTGTGTGCTCTCTTTTCAAATTCAGATGAGCCTCAGTCAAGTGATTTAGAGGTAAATTTAAGTTTTTCAATATCATGGGTGGTTTTAACACAAGCACTGCGTTCCGTGAAGCACGTCCAGTTAGACCCTCACATGGCATTTCCACCATTAAACTCTTTTACTGTTCCAAAAATAATGTTAGTTTTCACACAAGTGCGTTTTTAACCAAAGCATTTTGAAGAGCAATACATATCCATCTCTAACTGATTAGGAATACTTTTTTTGTCAACCGTACTTTTGGCCACCTCTGCTCTCCGAAACATGTTTGTGTGAAATATGTCATGTCTACGTTCTCCCTTTCATATTTCAGCTGACCTTGCGTGAAAGGTCAGGCTAGAATTTTTACGCTCGTTTGCGTCTTTGAACGCACCAGCTCCGGCACTGACCAGCGGCAACCACCACACATGTGGTTTTAATTGAAGAAGTTTTTTGGTGGAACGAGGCTGAGGCTGAGCATTTTTTAGTGGATGTGAATAATAAATTATGCACGTTTTTAGACAGTGAGGGCTGCTTTTATTGCTAGTTGGAGAGTGGTGTCATTTTCTCCTCAAACTCTGAGCCTTGAAAGGGGAAAAAAGGAGCTAACGGCACGAAAAATTTACACTAAAGCAATTTCAACCAACTTCTGGATCTGTAAATTAAAACCCAAAAAGAGACCAGAGTGATGAATGTTTTCCACATGACAATATTGATCTGATTACTTGATATTGAAAAGGTCTGGCATTAACGGTTTCAACTTTGAGAGAGACCAGACTGCAGCACGGAAGTGCCGTCTCGGCGATCTGTCAGCCTAAGATGCTGTTAGACGTAGTTTTTTTATGGTGTATTTATTCCCAATGTCCACTTGAACTCTTAAGCACAGTTTCTCTTTACCGTGACCTCAGTGGCACATTTTTTTGCCGTTTTTTGGTTTTCGCGCACAAGATTTCCTGTGTGGGGAGGCTTCACGCCGGGTTTCGGGAGAGTGCCAGGCTGTTATGAGGTGATGACTGTCTTAAAGAATGACCCTAGCGTTTGCTTAGAGAGATGAAGGGCCCATTTCCGATGAGCTGGGGAAATGTGGTAGAGGGAAAAGCAGGGTGTTCACTGGACGGAAATGACAGTACTTGAGTCTGAGACGTTGATCGTTACTTCTCTATATCCATTAGCCGAGCACCTTAGGAGAGATTATTGACAGTTCGGGGCCGCAGACGCGGGTGGAAAGTGAACTAGTGCACTGCACGGTCAGTCGCCAGTTGCAACTAGCCTTTTTTTTGACCGAAATGATTCAAGTACCTGTTGGTTTGATGAAGAACATTGTGTATTGATTGTTGAAGCCTAGATAGTGTCTAATGGAGAATGCAACCTGAAGTCATAAACTTGCTCCCTGTGGCCACCGAAGCTGCTTCTGCTAACTTTGCGTTCCAGCTGACAGCTGTATTTGTGTTATGGATTTTCTCTCAGTCCGCCGTCTCCCCCCTCGAGCCTTCACCCCCTCCGCGAAGGTCTTTATAACGCCATTCGCTGTATATTTTAAAAACCCCAGCGTAACACTGACAAGCCATCATGTCCATCAGAGAACGGCGGAGAGCAGGCGCATCAGTAAAGCTCTTTGGGAGAGATGGGAGCAAACTTTTGGCACTGTCACAAAAGACATGACGTTATGTTAGAGTGACAGCTGCGGCTTGTTTGAATGCGTCTTAGTAAAGTTTTCCAGAGAAGCCCAGTTCTATCACTGATAAAATTCCGCTCGTCACGCCAAACATTAAACTCTCAAAACAGTGATGGTGATTACTGAAAGCTTCTGCCTAAACAGGAGAGGAGAAAACCTCTCCACAACACCCCACCCCCCCTCCTCTCCCTCGCCGACCTATCATCTCCCTCCCCACCACATCCACCCTCATCTCCCCCATCCTCCCCCCCCTCCCCCAACGAAGTCCCCTTCCCCCAACCGCTCTAGCCCCCCCCGTCCCTTCCCTCCCAACCCCACCTTATTGCCCCTCCTGCCTCCTCGTACCCCGCCTCCTGCCGCCCGCCCTACCCCCTCACTCGGCACCCTACCCGCCCCTCCCCCCCTGCCCCTCCACCCCGCACATCCTTTTTTTTCCTCTGATGTTTTATTCCTCTCCGCATTGCCTGGCTTTGTTGGGCGGCAATGGCGGGAGGAATTCCTGTCAGTGTTGCCGGCCGTGGTAAACCTTAGTCTGGGTTTAAAACTCTAATCCACCACCAGCCGCCGAAGGTGCGAGCGGTTTGTTCCTGAGGGAGTTTCTGGCCCTGCACTGTACGCTTGGATAAATCCCCCTCCCCACTGTGTTACCATATAAGTAATAACCATATAAATGCATCTAATTTTCATTCGCTAATCCGTAAAGTAGCAGCGGAATGGAGAAGTGTTGGTTTCTTTTATGGTATTAGTAATGGGTAACAAGGGGATGCCTACTTAAGTTATTTGCATTTGAAATGGACGAACGTGATACATCTTCTGACAGAATTATCTTTTAACCATGTGTAAAACAAAATCAGATTCGTCCTTCCGTTTTTGATTGACGCATTCTGACCCTTTTTCTTCTGTTTCTCTTGTAATTCCTACACAACTTTCTTACACACTTTGCATTTTCCTTCCAATGAAATCACATTTTCAAAATGTATATCATGTTTTAAATACCCAAATCCATGCATTTCTTAGTATTGTGTAAGGGCTTGTCTTTTTTTTCCCTCTCCTCTGACGCTTTTGTGGTGAAGTGTCTTGTCTTGGTGGGGGTTAGGTACGAGTAGCGCAGCGCAACACACTCGCGCTGCAGGAAAAAGCCCGTTATCTAGCGCTAACCATCACACGGCAAATAATGCAAGGGCTTTTACACATGGACACAGACTCAAAGACACAGAAAAAATTCTTTAGGTAGGTTTTGTAGAAATATATCGTATACAAAAACAGGTTTTAATATAGTTATTCAAAGAGTTTTATGGTTATCCAAGATAATGTCACCAATTATATTTTTTTACTTTATAAATAAGGTGTACTGATATGTTAAAAAGTGAATTTTTATATAAAAAAAAAAAATGTCTAAAAAACCCAGCATGGGTAAGAGTAGTCAGGAAGAAATAGGGAGCAAAATAAAGTAATAGCAAATTCAATAAATATAAGAAAATGACAGTAGATTAAAAAAGGATTAGCCCATTTTCGGCTCTTAGTTTTAAATTGTGGATTGAGCGCGGCTTAAACGTTGTTAAGTTGCCTTTTGCTTTATAGGCGGGTCGTGAGCATTATTGTTGACCAGGGGACATCTGCCACTATATATACCCCAGCTGTTTGGTATCTGAATAATGTGTGTAGTAAACCCCCTCACACACACACAACACACACACACACACACACACACACATCAGACAGCCCATCACTCTCCATTCATCGGAGCGCTAAAGCGGACAAGCAGAGGAGACAGTATTTTCTTAC
Source organism: Sinocyclocheilus anophthalmus (assembly GCA_018155175.1). NCBI lineage: Eukaryota > Metazoa > Chordata > Actinopteri > Cypriniformes > Cyprinidae > Sinocyclocheilus > Sinocyclocheilus anophthalmus. The sequence goes on along the minus strand of JADLZN010006938.1, from coordinate 737,682 downwards.
AGAGGTGTCGGAGGAGGAAAGGACCGGGGTGGATGGTTAGGGGGAGCCGGTCAGGAATTAATATCGGTTGAGCTTTTCTTGCCGGTAGGTTGGGGGCACGATGGGGCTCTGTACCGGTATGATGTCTGCCCTCGCGGTCACTGCCAGTCGGCTGACATCTGTAATGGGATTCTACATCCGTACCCCCGCTTCCCTGGGAAATAGCCCAGCCGCTAAACCTAGGATTACCACTCCTGTCCAGGACTTTTCCACAGGAGTGGATAAGTTTTGTGCTTTGTTTTCTCTCTCACACACTTTTTAATTCACTCCCACAGTCTTTTTTCTTTTCTTTGCGTGGCACTGGCTTTTTTTAAAGCTCTGGTTGGTATGAATAAACAAAGTGCTTTGGAAAATGGTATTTTTTTTATATTATAAAATGTACTTTTTATTCACAATTATTTAATACAAAGTGGACTAAATAATTATTGCATGTACTGTTTAAGGCTTTTTTAATATTTACTTTTCCAATGTTATTGCAGCATAAAAGAACTCATTTTAAATTAAAATGTGTTGTTTTGTAGTAGGATGTTTTAACATTGCATGTATATAAATGTGTGTAAGTGTGAAAAAGAAAAATGCAAACCTTACAAATCTATCCTCACTCAGCATTTGTAAAACTATTTTTTTGTAACATTTTTAAAATGGCAGCTTTAGAAAAGGCTGATGTGTGTGTGTGTGTATGTGTGTGTCTTGTACTTTTTCAGCATAGCTTTAATATACTTTGTACTTTATAGCGGAGCTTCAATGGGTGCTGGCACCCATAACTGTCTATATAGTGATATAATTTGAACTAAATTAGCTGTAGCTAAATAAATAAGTCATGAGCAATTTTCCATTGATGTCCTCTTTGCAGCTATTTGATAGGCTTTATCCAGGCTTTCACACTCGCGCCCACCCACATACCGAAAAGACAAACTCCAGCCCTGGTCTGTTTTCAACTCTGATCACCGGATGACACCAGGGCGACTTGAAGTGGTGTGACCTCTCGAACTCTTTCTTTCGTACCTCTCTCTTATTCCATATTCTTTAAATCTGTGTGTCGGAAGACATTTGTGCACAGACATTGTACCTTTTCAAATTAATTAGTCTCCTGGCATCCTTGAACTCACGACTGAATGCTTTAATTAAAAAAGGAATGATGGCCAAATTCATGTTCCTCCGCACACATGCTCTTTTTATGGGGAGGAATTGCATTGCTGTGATATTGGGATGACATGGCATTCTATGGTAATTTTTCACTTTCAATTTGAATTACCTTTCCTGACATGACCCATGCCCAGATTTTATTAAAGGAATCTACATGATAAAAGTTGCAGATAACTCGAGAGAGAAAGGTGTTGTGATTGTATGCTTAATTTTGAAACTAGCATACCTAATCTTTACTTCATTTCTTTTCAATCAAGCGATCGTTTTTATCAGATAAAATGGTGAACGGATGAAAGGCTGAAGCCTCAGATGTAAACCCATTCCTTGCATTAAAACCTGATTAAATTTGTTTAAAGAGTTTGCATGCATTTTATCATTTTATCACATTCAGACGTTTCTACGCCTGGGTTTTTTTGAATAGGTTGTGAGGAAGGACTTTTTCTTGTGTGATCTTTTGTTAAGTGTTTGGTTGCCATAATTGCTGTGTGGTTCATAGAAGAAAAAAAAAAGAATTAATTTCCTGCAGGTAGAAGAACAATTAGAGAAAAATGTTTTGAAATCTGCAGATAAGAAAAAACAGGGCATTATATGACCACTGTCCACAAGTGAGCTATTCTCCTCAATCACATCAACTGTCACATGTTTTTTTATTTAGTTTTGCCCCCCACACGCCCCCCCCCAGATTTCTTTTGAAATTTGTTAGTAATGGATAAAACACAAATGCAGAATTTCTTCAAGGACTAACATAATTTTATGATTTGCTTTAAAGGTATGAGCAAAACAACCTACAATACCAGTGTGCAAAAAAAGTAACTTGTAAATCTAAAAAATGTAACACTCTAAAACTTGCTGAAAAAAAAATAGCTAGATAGATGATTTTTTTTTTTTTTTTTTTTTTTTGTTTCTACGCCCCAGGTTTGGAGTCGAAGGAAACGTTTACAGCGGTGAGTTAAACTGAAGTCGGCATCTCTGGCGAGTCCGTTCTTTTTTGAGGCTTTATGCTGAGCGTTTGTAAAAAGCTGGCTGGAGAGAAGTTTCCAGCACATCTCCTGGGTGCTATTAGGCTGAGACGTCTGTGCAAACCTCCACCGTCCCTCCCGGTAACGCTCCGCGGTTCAGAGCAATCACTTTCCGCACACCAGCTTGCCATGGCTAATTTCAAAAACACAGCCGTGGCTTGTCCCTCACACTCATCTGCAAAAAAAAAAAAAGCCTAAACCCTGCAGGCAACATGTTTGATAATTTGGATTTTGTTTCACTTTGGATTCTGATTTGAAAACTGGTTTTAACCTGTTCATAAGTGGCCCAATCAAGTACCATTTTTTTTTCTTGAAATGTTTTGACAATATACTTTTTTTGTTGTTGTTGTAATATTAAAGCCCATCCGGTTACTTTACTTTTCTCTCCTTCTTGTCCAAAAGGTTAATTTAATTTGAAACAGATAATGCTTTTCTGAAAATTTGTCAAGTCTGATTTGTAAGGAGAATGTGAGGAGTGAAAAAAAACAAAAAAATTGAGGTGGCTACATTAGGAACCAAAGCGGTGCTTGATTGACTGGCGGTAAGCCGAGCCCCTCAGTGGAGTAATCAGCATCCCCCAATCATTCAATAAACCCCTAATCAGACTAATTGACCCACTCCCTGTAGGAAGCAAAACTCATGGTCTCACTCACACCTTGAGGGAGACCAGGTGGATGAAGAGTAGCCTGGCTGCCCTCCGTAAAGGTCTCCAACTTTTCGATAAATGTTCAATAGTTTTTTTTTAGTTCTCAATCGGGGTTTATTATCCACCGCTGTGGTCAGTAAGACTCATAGGTTTGCGTGTGGTCAGTCAAGCTCTGGAAACACTGTACTCCATGTTATGGAAACCCCCCAAAATAAACGCTGAATGTGAGGAATTTGATAAATGCAATGATTGGTTGGCCACCCTATTTTACAGATAAAGAATGAGCATAATGCAAGAGGAGGAGGGGGAAATGAAAGAAAATATATGTGGCCATTCCAGTAAAAAATAGAATTAGTGTCTCATCACCTGTTTTATCTCGGTATATTAATGTGACGTCCTCAGCAGCTCATCCCAAGGTTGTCTGGCGAAATCGTTTTAGCGCCGTGTGTGTTGGCTGACTTTCAGAGCGACGCACCTCTCCAGCCGAAGCCTCCTTCTCACCCGACTCTGACATGCACTGTCTTATCTTCTTGACAACTTTGTCCACAGAGACGCTCCAAAGATATTGATATTACAATGTATTTTATTGTAATGAAATATGTGTTAAGCTTTACTTTGTCAAATATGACTTATCGCCCCCCTTAGATCCTCTGTCTGAGGAATCTGGGATGCCGTACTGTTAAGAGTTGCTCTGAAAAAACTAAAAGGCTCATAAAAAAAGAGCTGCTTTTTGCTTGTCTGAAAAGCACATTTGTATCTTTGGCTTCTCCTCTTTCTTTAATTTGGCTAAAGGTTCACCTCCAGCCGAGACAGCAGTTCAGAAACACCTCTAATACACACACACACAGACTCTGCTGGATTATGTGAAGAAATAATTCCATACAGCCATGCATCCTGCAAAAGAATTATTCTCTCGTTCTGTCCCCCAACACACACACACACACACACACACACACACACACTCTCTCTCTCTTTCTCTTTCCCTTTTCCTTATATTCCTGCCTGGTAATGAGAATGTGTTAATGAGAGTGAGAGATCTTTCGGGTATAGCGTCATTATCAGAACGCATAGGTAAACAAGGGGGGAAAAAAGAATGAGAGAGAGACAGCCCTTCAAAGAAAGTATATTCTGTCTGGATTTCTGAATGTTGGATGAGCATTGAAAGTTTACTAACGTCATGAGACACGAACAGTACGAACAGTATGCTGTCTAATAAACGCTTCACAGAAAAATGACTTCAACAGATTTATTAACTGATAAAGAGGGGCTTCAAATTAAGTTCAAGGGATGTTAGATTTTGATTGAGAAACTCCTAAAAAAGAAATAGACGAATAACAATTTGTAATCAACTTACTCAAATGGTAAACGGGGTAATATGGTGAATTCTGGCAACCAGGCAATGTTGTAGAGCAGGCATTCAATGATCCGGTAAAGAAATTATAATGTCTTAATAATTATCAGTTATCTAATTTTGTGTAGGTACCTCTCCAATTTCACTATTCAATTTCGTTCTCTTCTACCCCTTCATTAGGACCGTATTCAATGGAAGTTGGAGATAGTATTGAAAATGAGACTTGGAGCGTGCGAATGGAGTCTTTCCGAAATCCATATTGGACAGGATATGGGATGAAGGGGGCGCAGGGGTGGTGTGCGAAAAGGGAGCGGTAATAACGTAGTCGTTCTACATTTAAAGCAAAAATGACTCTTGCGATTCTAAGCGTTCCCTTCCGCCCTCTGTAGATTACATGAAACGGCGTGAACGTATCATTTGAATGGGCCTGGCATACTGTGAAGGTACAAGAACATACTGCGTTAAAAAAGTTGGAAATTTTTCAAGGCAGCGTGAACGATGAGATCTTCACTTTGATTGGGCTGAGAAAAAGTGAAAAGCTTACATTGTATATACAGCGTATCCCAGCAATTAATTTTTTTAAAAAGGTATTGACATGTCACTCCTAATCAGCTCTCTGCTAAAGCCACTTTCTGAAGGATTTATACAAGCTTCATATAAAGGTTTGAAAAATAGACTTTATCATGGCGCGTACATCTACTGTTAAAAGTTGGGGTTGTTTAAAATAATTGTTAAAATAACTTCCTGTGTGAATGTGCTGTGATTGGTTAGCTGGGCCATTGTGTGTTGTGATTGGCTCCACTCGGCGCCTGGTCGGGAAATGCACACCCCTACATAGCCGCCTGCCGAGCTTCAGTTGTAAAATTATTGCGTGTCAAAAACAAGCAATTGAGGCGTGATTGAACGGATGATTGTAACGACTCTAAGTTTGTTTGCCTTGGGAAAGCTAGTGTGTCTCCGGCATAGTGATAACACTCGTTGTCTTCTGTAGTGCAGCTCAACCAGGTCTCGTCTCATTCGTCAATATTTGTGATATCACAAAACCTGGAAAACAAACGCTGTAGTCCAAATGAGCCGTTCGTTGAAAAGTGATTTCTGTTAAATAAAATATCTCCTTTTGAATTGGACTTTGAACTTTGTAACTTTGCAGATCTTTTTTTTGCTCAAACAGCAACATTACAGACTAAATAAAGTTGAAAAACTGAAAAAGCATAATAGGACCCCTTAAAAAAATTTTTAATGAGCACATGAAACAAAGATTAATGGCTGCTGAAAATTCAGCTTTGCCATAACAGGAATCAATTACTTTTTTTAATAGAAAGTAATGTAAATAATATTTTACAATATTCCTGTTTTTACTGTATTTATGATCAAATAAATGCATAAGAGACTTCCTTCTAAACATAAAAAAAAAAAATCTTTTGAAGGCTACTTATTAATTTTTAGCGATTTGACAATTTCACTTAAGCACAGTTGTATCATAGTTCTTTGCATTTTTTAAAATGTCAAACGTGCTGCGAAACAAGAAAATATTGACAAAACATTAGAGTGCTGCCTTTAACGGCAGGAGACTGGCTTCCTTTCCCTTTGAACTCGCTCGCACAAGTTGCTAAGTAGCTTCTTGAACGGGGCCCGGCTAGCAAAAACTCAATATTGAACGTACATATTCAATTAGCAAAACTCATTAGCAAAACTTGGCGTTTGTTGTTGTTTTTTTTCTCTTTCTCTCTGGCACAGAATTAATGGTTTTGATATGCTAATTAGCGAGTAATTTAATTTCAAAAGGCCTCAATTAACAGCGGCGTTGTGGACACGATGAAGTTAAGCAGCGTAATCTAATTTGCATTAGTAACGAGCAGGGAGTAATTAGGGGACTAATTAGACACTTCAGACAGCACTTGTGTTTACTTTCTTAATGAAGTGGAGGGCTTTTTTTTCCATGGGAGCCAGAGTGTGCCAAGCGTCAGAGGGGTGGCGGGAGCGGGTGGGGGTGGAGATTTGGCACTAGGAGACGAGTGGCATATGGCGTACTGATCGGCTCCAATTACAAACCCTGCTACCTGTCACGTTAGTGGGCTGGCGACGCGTGTCGTCAGCCGTGCCCGCTCTCGAGTACCAGTATGTGTCGGGATAGTCGCACGAGACATCATGGGCCGAATGGAACCTTCTGATGGAATTTCACCGCTCTGTGCCCTGGCTCTGCATACTGTCTGATGAGGTCATAGCACAGGGACATGTCAGAGCCCTTACGGGCCTCCGCGCGCCTGGCCGGATTAGTTTAAAAATTTGTACCAGGGAAGAACCTTCTGCAGAAAATACCAGATGGCCCTTCGTTCATAGATGACGGAAAGTTTTTTTTCTCGTCTTGAAAGAGATCCAGGCTTCGGGACAGTAGCAGATGGAGAGGTATCGGGGGCGCAGACTGTTGATGCACGCTGTGACCTGGGCTGTAGTTTGTCTTGCTCTCAATAGTCTCATGTAGCCACTTTATCACATGAGTGGCAGGATGGAAATGAAATGAAAAGGAGAGAACACGGCAGAGGAGGTCTTTCACTCACTTCCTCTCTCTCTGTTAGCGCGCTGGTCATGGTTTACATACCCTCTTTGGGTCTAGCCAGGACTCTCGATAAAAGGAATTGGGCCATGGACTTGGTACAAGCCAGTGTTACTTTCTCAGCCGTTGCAGTCCAATAAGACACCTGTTCTCCAGGAGTATCCAGGCAGCTCGCAAACATTCACAGGCTTTGCCAGGCTTTGTCTGGCAGGCAAGTATAAATTATAGCTTTGCTTTTGTTGAGCATTAGTTTTCTTAAAGTGACCACACACTGAGGACTTCTTCATCCTTGACAAGGATAATTTTTTTTTAAATGTCGACGCGGGCTGAAAAGTAAGTTAAAGTTTTTTGTAGTTTTTTTTTTTAACCTGCCAACATTTTCCATGGCGCCACAAAAAGAATGCATATTTTTTTTGTACCATTTGACTTTACAAATATTTTTTACATAGTTTTTCTAAGAAAAAAAAAAGGTATATTGACACAGGCAACATTGGTGATATGCAAGGAGTGAGAAGTGTGTCGGCATGACTATATTATCCTTTTTTCTTGATAAAAAAAAAAATAAAAAAAATACTTATGATATATATGTGTTTCTTAAAAAAGATTTCTACTACTGCTTTTTTCCAAAGTAATATTTTTTGGTCTTTACAAAAATCATTTGCAATTTTTGTCAGATAGATCATGAATTTGCAACTACAGCGTAGAATAAAACCAACGGTTTAAGGTTTCAAAGCTAGGTGATGTAGGAAGATAATAGTGATGGAATTGAATGCCAAGTGTGGTCAAATGGGTGAAACTCCCTCACACTGGCCTAGGGCCAGCAGGTCATCCTTATTGTTGAGCCATGCTGAGTGATGCGAGTGGCACCGAGGTCAAAAGGGAGGCCGTAGTAGATAAACAGTAAGAAGGCCTGCAGTCATCATCTGAAGTGCTCATTTATTTGAATTTGTGCTGGATCCCATTAAAATGTTGAGAAATGATGGTAAACAGTGTGGCTGTGAGTGTATTCACAGAAGTCTAATTGAGCGCTCGAGTCTGTGTACTGTTAAAATGGGGGCCCCCTCAGGATGCCGGGGCCAAGCTCGATTTACGTATGAAACACTAACTGCGAGCAAAGCAGCCTGAAAATTTCCGAGTCTGCAAGCCGTCTGTGTCCTTAGTGGTGGACGGCATCAGGTTTCGGGGCGGATTTGTTTTTGGATACAGTAGAGCTGTGAAGTTGGCCCGCCCATCATGAAGGGTGGAGCTGTAGGTGAAAAAGAGGGCAATTTTGATCGACAGCTTTAAAGTGGGTGGGATTAAAGTGTTAGTTGTGAGGGTTTACTGTGTGCATATGTGCAAATTATTTTAATATTGCGACTAAATCACCCCATCCACCCCAAACTCTGCTTTTAATTGCAAAACTATATTCCAGATTCACTCAACCTTTATATGGTTCCTGGAAGGGGACCAGGTTTAGATTTTTGCATTATGCTTTTGAAGTGGAGGTGAAATCCGAACCCTTCCTTGTTTTAACAAGGCGACTGACTCATTGGCTGCTGGTTCAGCAATGGACCACGTAGAGCTTAGTTACTCTGTTTTTCGCCCAACTTTCTCGCTTTACGACCATCAGCCCTGTTGATGTGTCTAAACGCGTAGCTCTATTACTTCTGACAGGCATGAGGAGTTAATCAATGCCGTCGGCGGTGTGAGATCTCCTCGGCCGGGATGGGACAGGACTATTTCTCAGAACCCATCCGATGTGTCGACTACACACTGAAAACAATGACACGGCACTGTAACTACAGCTCCCATGAGCTCAAATGACTCCATGTTGCCAGGATTACATACTTTCTTTTAATATTTATTTGATTGAAAGCTACTTTTTTATGTTCCCTAATAATAGCGCGCTTGTAATGGATGTTAGACCTTTTTTTCTCCAGGTGGGGCTCATCCCTGTCAGGACTCTGAAACAGAAGGCTACTGGCAAATTACCCTCGCAGAGGGGATCAAACCGGTTGTCCCAGACACTAAGATCACAAACAATGGAGGAACGGGAGGGGAAGAGAAAGGGGGGACGACAAATGCGCAGCTGCTTCAGCCACCCCAAATAGCATTGTTATTGGAGTTAGAGGGGCAGAAAAGAGGGGAAAAAACAATAGTGAAAAGAAAGGGTTATGTTTGTCAAGTCCACAAAACCACAGCAGCTGTAGCGGCAGAAAACCTTTCACTCAGAGCCATCCTGTCAGTCAAACGCAAACTTAAACACTTTAATAACAGGTCCTAGCACCAACTTGTGGTTGTATTTAGTGTCCACCTTGTAAGACTCGTCCTCTCCCATCCAGAATGCCTTAGCCTTCACGCTAACCTCCACAGAGAGAAATGAGATAGGGGGTCAGGAAGTCCGCTAGTCTTTTGCAGAAATAAAGGGCGTCGTAAATGGGGTCTGACTCGAGGTTGGCAAGAGCAATCCGATTCATGTAAATGACATCCAGGGCCGTGACGAAAAAGAGAAAGAGGGAGGGATTTCGTGTACTGTAGTTGTAATGCAAAAACGTACATCTTGGTTAAAGATTTCTTCACGCATGAGAAACGTAAAGGAAAGCATGCAAGACGAGATGAATTAATGCTCTTGCTGGGATTATATGGTTTTTTGGAAACTCTGTAATTCACACGCTCTCTGTACAAGCCTCTCTCATGCACCGACACGCATATCATACACACTCGTTTTTTTATAATGCTCTGATTTACTCACCTTTGGGTTGCCCTTTCCCGGTGATGGGTTTACAACCACAACCAATGCCTGGAGCACAAAGAAAATGAATATTCATTAGCACCTGAGCATGAGCCTTAAGTGGCCATATTTGTATTGATTATTATGTGTAATTCATGTGCCTTTTATTTTACCCAGCCCACACCGGTTAAGTGAACAAGGCCCTCTGATTGAGCTGTATCGCGTGCGGTGGCGGTTTTGATATAGCGTCTGCCTCTCCCAGGTTCTGCAGGAGTGTCAGGTGAGGGGAAAAGGTGGGAATGATAGTGGCACTGCATCTCCCCCGTCTCGCTTTGCCTGAGATTTGGTGTAGATTTAGTACCGTGCATTAACCCCGGCACGGTTTATGGAGTCGCCTCACATGTCCGAGAACGTTTCATGAGAGGAATATTAATCTTGGGCGCCGTCGTACAAAACCCTGCCAAGCCAAACTTTCTCTCTTTTTCTCTCGCTCCAGCCATCTTAAGACGGAACTGAAATTGCCTACCCGAGGTAAATAAATTACTTTCATCGATTGGTGTAGTTAGAAACTGACTTTATCACAGTTTCACTTGACAAGAGTCGGATCCTGGTCTGATAAAGCGCTTCGGTATTAGGGCTTGTAAAATCAGCGCTCTGTTTCTCGATGGCTATCGCACTATATTAAAACGGAGGAAAATGCAAAAGTGATGGCCTCCGCTATCTAAGGTGTCCAACTACACACAGTCTGAGATATGCAAATAAGCATCTGGCTTTCGCTGTCTGCTCTGTTGAATATTTTTGAGGGAAGGATTGACAGGGCTGTGAATCTCACTGTGAACCAGTGACATTATAATTTAGGTGTTATGCTTGGCATGTTAAATCTTTCAGTGACACTGTTAATCATTTATGATTGACAGCTCGACAACCTCAGGAAACTTCAAATTAGAATTTAGGAACAAAATGGTATTCGCTGTTTTTAATTAATATTACTATTGCACATACTTAGTTGGAAAGGATTCTGAACACATTTAATAGTATAAAAAATACATAAATAAAAATGGCACTTTTTGGAATTTTTTTTATTTTGCAATACACTACACTCTTGTCATTTGTCCATATGATTTAATTAACAATATCATTATAACATTATAAGTTTCACAGCTGAAACAGATTTTTCTCATTTTCACCTCATAATTAGCACCCAAAAAAGTGAATGACATTTGTGTCACAAGGCCATGAGACCTTGGTGTTGGCACCATACAGAACACCCTACAGCAACCCCATAGCACTTTGAATACCTTAGCAATGCTATATCAACCACCCAAAACTGTTTGCCCATGATTTGAGGTGGCAAGTTTGGCATGGACAAACAGCACTCATGAAAATGTAAAAATGTATTTAGGGACTCTGACTTAAACCCAAAGTGGTTAAAGGTTCACCCCAAGGCAGTTTGTGCAAGTGCATGACATAAAGCAGATGGACAGTGCAGTCCATTACGCATACTGTTTTAATAGAGCCACTGCTGACGGTACTCTATGCCAAGTGTCTGAGAAAGAGAAGGAAAAAACACTGAAGAAAAGACATACCTATGACTAAATTAATGGTGCGCAATCTCTTTCCACACATAATTCAGTTCCTCCATTGTCTGTCTTACCATGTAACAAACGAATTCCTTTTTTTCCATTCTCGTATTTAGCTAGGCTAAGTTTCATTTACAATTCGTAATAAACGTCTTATCAAATGGCAGGGGGTATTGCATCAGCGCCGCTAACCTCAGTCTTAAGGTTAAATTCAAAGCCGTCTCTGATGTTCGCAGTTTGCGGAACAATAAATCCAGTACACGCGCTCCCTTTTTTCGGTTTTCCCTTTTTCTTTCTTTTTTTTTCGGTCTCTTTGTCCTTACGCAAGACCTGACAGGAAAACTGTGACAGAGGCCTGAGCGCACTACTATTAATTAGCTCCCCTTTGAGGAGTCTCTCTATACACACACACACACACACACACACACACACACACCCACCCCACAGCTGTCAGCTTCATTCTCTAATGTCCAACGTCTCTTTCTGTTGCTCCTCAACGACAGCAGATATGTACATTTTTGTTGGAATGAGTCACAAGTACATTCAGCGCAGGACAAAACAAGGCCTGTGTTTTTATTTACACTTATTTAGCCCCGTCCAGGCATTGATGTGCTGTCAAACAACAAATGGTGTTTCATTATAAAAAAGATACAGGAGATTCAGGAATTAATTAGAAAAGCAGCATCATGAACTCCCAGGGATTTTCAGTTTGTTCATCAGTTATTTTAACAGTTAATTGCTGTGTGGGAGGGTGTTAATTGGAATACCTTTAGATGATGTGAACCTTGCTTCCCCTTTCTTCCTTTTAAAGCGAACCGTAATATTTAATTGACTTCTGCCTATTGAGAGAGCGAAAGAAGTTTGCAGATTATGAATTATTTTGAGCACCGAGAACATTTAGGAATCAGCTTGTGCACGCAGAGAACGGCATGTAAATAATTTGTAATAGAAAATAATGATTAAAACTTAATGTCTCTTATAGCAGGTCTGCTGTATCACCGCTGACATGATCTGATATCCTGCAGGAATACGTTCAGCTATGCGCTGAATGATCGTAAGGCGGCTTGTACATGAAACAAGGTCAGCGGAGACCTCACCAAGCATGAAGCTGGCGTATCTGTCACACAGAAGTCCCTCAAGACATTTCTGATGTGAAATGTAGCGTTCCGCTGCGTGTCTTCTCCTCCTCTGTTGTGCAGACATGTGCAGCGGCCAGCTGCAGGCATTCCAGTGCAGCGGTCGCAGGATCTTTATAAGTGTTCCAACTTGTTGGCAAAGCTTAAAAATGACACTGTTCCTTGAAGACTGTCTGAAGACGCAGTAAAGGAGAAGAATGAGACGTGAGAATTTGATACTCTGTGATGGATGATACGTAATGTGTACTTGCACGCTCGCACTGTAAGGGAAGTTGTGTGATATGGACCGTCTCTTTTCTCTGATTGGCTTGAGGGCAGTGATTTCCCCAAAGAGTACTTAAGCACGTTTCAAGTTGTGAAGATTTCAATTTTGTTTTGCTGAAAAAAGCCATGCATTTTCTGTAAAGATGTCATCTACACACATGTATAAAACACATTACAGAATTTAAAATTAAGAATAATCACAATTTGTTGTTTTTATTGATTATTGACATTTTCCTTTTTATTGTTTTTTAATTTGTTCATTTGCATTTAATGTAATTAATATTAAAGTTCAAAGTAAAAATAAAAAGGAATATTTATAGATAGGATTAAAATAAGTAATGACCAATTTCATGTCAATTCATTTTTAGGTGATATAATACCGTACATAATTTAGCATTATCATTAATATTAATGCTGGATTATATGTTTTATTTGACTTCAAAAGAAACTAAAAACATTAAATTTGTCATTATTTATTTTTTATGTGCCTATTAACATTTATGTAATTTTAAATATATTTTATTTAATAATGTCTTAAAATCATGCTAAATGATAAAATATAATATTGACTTAAAGGGGTCATATGATGCAATTTCAATTTTTCCTTTCTCTTTGAAGTGTAACAAGCTCTTGGTTCATAAAGAAGATCTCCAAAGTTGCAAAGACTAAAGTCTCAAAAAAAAAGATATTCTTTATCAAAGTTAAGACTCAGCCACACCCCCCTAAAACGGCTCATTCTAACAAGCCCCCACATATCTACATCACAATGTCGGAAGATTTGCATAACGCCGCCCAAATGTTCACGCAAAGAAAGAAGGCATAACTTTTATCTTCTGTAGTAGGGCTGCACGATAAATCGAAATGGAATCGAGATCGCGATTCGACAGAAGCTGCGATTGTCATGCGTATCTTTCAGTAAAGCACTGTTCTGTGATCAGCAGTAAATCTCCATCCAAAGGCCAGAGGGCGCTCTCGCGCTGAAACTCCAAATATGCCTCGAAGAAGAAACCCAGACACAAAAAAGATTCAATGCTTTCATGAATTCTTTTTTTTTTTTTTTTTTTTTTATCAAAGTGACTAATAAACACACAACTATGGCCATTATACGGTTTATCTGAGTTCTTATTATTCTAATTTTCATTAAAATAAAGTATATTTATAATGCAATGCCTTTATCACTGCTTAAATACTATGAAATATGTTGCGTGCCTTATTCTGTGTAAGAAGCCACATCCTCTCACAGAAGGATTCATTTCAAACACTCGACTGACATTATGAAATGAGTTTGGAATAAAAATATGTTATTAAACGTGGTATTTTCACATGCTTTCAGATGGAGCAGCATTTCCTACACAGAACTGTAGTTTACTGACAAGCTACGCAAACAGCTGTTCCATATCTGCGAACGATTTCTTCGATTTCAGAATCGCGCAATAGGGGGGAAAAAAAAAAAAAAATCGTCTGCGATTTTGATTTAAAAATGTTATTTTTTTTTTTGCGTAACTTGTTAGTGAATTACGGCTATGTGTAGTAAATTCTGCTCCATCTGAAAGCACGTGATGATGATTTCCTGCTGATATAGACCTGGCATTACTATCAAAATGTGCAGGCATGTGATTACTCATGCAGGCCCTCGCTGTAGTATTGTTGTTGTTGCCGCTGCCATGTCGTGAAGGCGCTGTGTGATTCGTGAAAGCGAAACTACTTTGTTTGGCCCTCCAAAAGAGGACATAATGTTCGTCATGCCTGGAGCTGATCTGTGCTGGTTGATGGAAATACAACAACTTTGCGCTGTGGATCGCCGGATCGGCTTTCACCGTGGACGAAGCGGAGTCCAGCCCGGGGTTCGTCACATTTCCGTCACACGCTTGAGGTATTCGGCCAATCACAGCACACCTCGCTTTTCAGACCGATGAGCTTTGTAAAAATCGACGCGTTTCAGAAAGGCGGGGCATAGAGGAGAAAACAATCAGGTACAGTATGTGGAAAAAATGCTGTTTTTTTTTTTTTACCTTAAACCGCAAAAAACATTTCATTACACAAAATACACAAAATAATGTTCTTTTTAGCAACATCATATGACCCCTTTAATTAATTAACTAAAAAGTCTTGAGATTGAGTTATTTCGATATTGTTGATTATTTTTTTTATTGACTTTAATTATATTAAATATAGTTATAAATGTTACCCAGTGTGTAATAAGATTTTAAAAAGGAAATGTCTGGCTTATGTACTCAAACCTTATCGATGGAGCTGTGGGGGCACATAAGACAAAAAAAAGATTAGGAAACACAGTGTGTTTGCTAGACCGATGTTTACCAGGACACTGAGATGATAACAGTGGTGGTCTGCCAGCTGGTACTATGTTGTTGTTGTATGTGTGTTTGTGTGAGTGTAAACCGAATCACTACTGTGTACCTCAGTGAGTGTGTATTATTGTTTGTCTGCCCGTGTGAAAATGTGTGTGCGCGCACTCTTCTGTGACTGTCTACTGTGAGAAAGTGACATTTTGTAATCCACTTGGATCCCCAGAGGATATTGACTTCTTTTCACTCCCTGCCTAAATGCTGCTTGTTACCTTTCAAAGGAACAGGAGGAAGGAGGAATAGAAAAGAAAAGGTGCAGAACGGCTCCTTGTAGCCGTGTGCCCATCGCTGTTCTACAGCCGGTGGCGATAAACTTTAAACATTGGCTGCAGATCATCCTTTTGAATCCAGATTCCTGCTCTACACAGACTTCTTATTTGGTTTCACACTCTGTGGCAGATGAGATATTGTTCCAGTTTGGGTGAGAGTGTGTGAGCAGGTTTGGTTCTTATATGCTCCGAGTCTGCTGAGCATAAGCTTTCATCAAAATTCCCACAATGCTGATGGATGTCAGTGTGTGGAGGAACAACTTCACACAGCTGACGGTAACCGTAGGGCACAGCATTTTTTAAGTCCTTCGCTTTTCAGTTTTGTATTCCATTCAGATTTTTTCCTTTTAAAAGAACACACACACTGGTGAATGAGCTCAGAGAGGTGAAGCCCGTAAGGTGGAAGTGGAACTGACGCACACCCACACAAACGCACACACACTATCCCTCCTGGCAGGCACTTCCAGTAACGATTGAGCTTAAAAGGAAGGGTCCTGGCAGGCAGGTATCGGGGCAGCCGGGAGCCAGACTCGCACATGGCTGAAGTGTGGCTATGAATGGCTGCAAATGGCTGTTAAATGTTTATAGAGTTGCCAGCCGGCCGTGGACTGAGTTCCTCTTGCATGGCGAGTCACGACCGTTAAGATTAAGTAGTGGAAAAACTGCTTTGATTTGTGAGATTTTGTGAACAGTAAGTTGACCCTCAAACCGAGTGGGCTGTCCTATTTTAGAACTTTCTGACCTCTTCTTCCAAGTTATGTGGTTAGATCAGCATTGCGCTGCCTCAAGAACTTCCTATTTGGGCTGTGGACAGTTGCATGGATTCAAACTGGCAAATGCTGGTACTACACACACACTTCTGCTCATTATATATGCATGCCTCAATGTCTATTATTGATGGGCTTGCATATCTTTAGGGAGTTTTCTTGTGTAAAAACTCATGCTTTACTAAAGAGGCGTCTTATTTTCAGACTTTTCTTGCCTGTGCTGTTCATGTCAACACTCTTTAATGTAAAATGCAAAGATATAATAACTGGGATGTTCTTTGAAAGTGCGTGCAAGGCAAACAAAGCTTGTGCTTAATTAGGATTAATTGATGAATAAATAAACATACAGAGCAAATTTTTTTAGATGTATATTTTCTCTTTTTTAAATACTTAAAGCAGTTTTACAACTCCAGTTTTCTGATGCATGGATATAAATTTAACATTAGTTAAGAAAATAAATAATAATAATGATAATCTACTGATGTTTAGGTGTAGTATTTTATTAATAAAATAATAATAATAAAAAAAATTATATCTTTCTAAATTCTAATTAAAAAAAAATCTATAGACAACATACACTTTCTTCAAAAATCAGAACATTTTAATTTATAGAATTTACTTGTGGACTGTGAAAGAAATCAATTTTTTTTTATAGTTTACTTTTTTAAAAAACTTTTTATAGTATACTTTTTCACCTATTCTTTTGATCCTAGCCTGATTTGTTCGATTAGTTCAACTCTGAGAGATTCTCACGTTCTGTCTGGGATTTGTGTCTAGCTTGATGATGGTCCCTAACCCTAACTAAATTCCACACATTTTCTACATTCTGATTTGCCCCATTTCTGGACTTTTCCCAGGGTTGTGTCTCCTGGCTGCACCACCATGTGACTGCCCATTGCAGACTGTAATTCCCTTTATTTCCCTTTCAACTGCTTTGTTCAAAAGGTAACAATCGGTGTAGATGCTAATCCGTGAAAAGTCAGTCTCCATAAGGGCCACGAGACGCTTTGAGACCGAGAGCGTCTCGAAGGCTACCTAAACTTTTGTTCCTCCCTTCCTCCTCTCACGGGAAAGAAATGAACTGGCACAAAGGATTACAAGCCTTTTTTTTGTGGTGTAACATTCGGAAACTAATTTTTTTAAATTGATCTTTTAGTGTGTAGTTTCATGGAAGAAATCCAGTTTTGACAAATCATGAAAGCGTTTGCGCACAGGTTCTATGCACAAATATATCACCAGGTCTAATGTGCTACACACACACACACACACACACACACACACACATGCGTACTTCTAGGATCACATCAACCCATGATAATGTGGAATGCGTGTTCGCATGGCAAGTCATCACGCTAAATGTTAGTCAGTTCAAAGGTGAGATGCTGTGCTCCATATCCCAACCATGTGCAGACTGGCTGGAACACGGTCTCTGGCTTCTCCTCCATCTGCCCGGCCGGTTTCATCTTACACAGGTAAATTACACTCAATCACTGTAATTGCATCCTACACAGCATGTGCCTTTGTGTCAAATTTTCGAGCAGACCCTTCTCTGCCTGCCTTGGGGAAACAGTTGAAATGATGTCAACATTCTGGGATATTTTATGTCTGTTTTGATTAAGCTGAACAAAATCCAAATGTTTTTCCTGGTTGTTTTCTACATTTAAGGGAAGGAAAAACGTAAGTGCATCTGGTGGGTGTGCATTTGTGTGTAATGGGGGGTTTAAGAAAGACCATGTGGAGAACCTGGTGAATATTTATATGGTTTACTTAGCTATTAAGTGGTGTAGACATTTTCAAAATCAATGTGATAAGCCTCTCATGATCTGCTTAGGAAATGTGTAAAGTCCATCTGATTTAAAGACGTAAATAAATAAATAAATAAACAAACAAATAAATAAAATAATGTTTGCGTCGGTATGTTAAAAAGGCAATAGGGCTAATATACTAACACAAAGAACACACACACACACACAACACAACACACACACAACACACACACAAAACCCACACACACAAATTTATTATATAGAATATATATATATATATTCTTATACACATACCTTACACTTATTTCAACATTTAGGAATTATTCATAAAGATATCGGTCTAAATTAAAATGATACAATAGGCATACAAATATTGAACATACATTTTATATATTTATTACATATGCCACACAAGTCTTGCATTTAAACTGTAAAGTACATGCTAAAGTTGAAACTAGCGATGTGTGTGTGTGTATATGGCTATATATACACAGGTTTTAATTTATAATACATATTTTATTTATACTTTATATATAATATATTCGAGACTAAATGAAAAGGGGGAAAATGTAAAAACATTTTTGTAGTTCAGTTAGACTTGATATACTTGTTTGAATATCTCTGGACTCATTGTACAGGACTGATGCTTTACATCAGCCTCTCTCCTTCTCAGTCCATTTTTCCTGTTATTGCTGGAGCACTGTTACGGCGCCTTATTTTTCGTTGAAAGGCAAGTGGTGTGCGACTGATGAAAAATGAGTGGAGAGAGAGCAAGTTTCAGTAGAGAAGAGAGCGAGAGAGACACAGAGCCGAGAGTTGTTAGAGTTTAAACAATCCTTTTTTGTGACCTGGTTCCTTATTACTCTTCTGGCACCTGCAGTATTTTTCAGTGTTTTGGAAATGTAAACAGACTCAAAATGCCTCCAGATGTTGCCAGCTGTGCTCACCACTACCGCAGTATACTGGGAAATGGAGATTGAGATTTGTGTGTGCGCATGTTTGTTCATTTGTGTGTGGAAGTACTGAAGGCTGAAAGCATTGTGGGTTTCCAATGCCTGTCTTATCATATGGTTTGTGCTTCTGTCAACTCATTGTACATGTTTTGTTTGTAATTCTTCGCTATTGCGATCAAGGCAGAGCGATGCGTCATCACTGCGTTTTTCAGGCCTGTGAATAGCCACATTGTGTCTTTTTCAATTCAACCGAACCATTTTGGCTTAATGCAGTACAGAGAATTAGAATGTGCCTTTACAATACATATAAAGTGTGAAAATACAATTAAATGTCGTTGCTGAGGAGAGAAATATGACGGAAAGCTTCCATAAAAGACACTGACCTTGCAAACCTCCCATTACAATGGAGACACCTAACTTCAAGGAGGTGCGGGGTGTTAAGGAAATGTTAATTGGTTGACACTGAGGGGGAATGGTGCTGTAAATCGCCCAACAATTTGATCCAATCATCAGCGATGAGTGGACCTCCGTGACACCGGTCCCAGCTGTACCTGTGAGCGCTGCAAATATCATTTTAATTTTATTTAGCCTAATTATGACAGCGAACAGATTCAACCTCCATTTCCGTGCAAACAGACCCACATAATCACTTAACTAGGTTTTAATTGTGTGCTCTCGGTGCTTATTTGTATGTGGCAGTCTTCTAATAAATACAACTGTAATTCATCTGACAAGCATGAAAGGATTATTTTAATTAGCCAGGCAGCTTTGCCCAAAACTGTGTCAGTATTTGGAACCAGGTTGAAGTAAAGTCAGTTTTGCACATGGAATTGTGCATGTATGCACCAGAGGTGTTTGGACCACCTTGCACTGTCCTCTGGAAGTAATTAAAGCACTAAAAGCAAATTTTTACATTCGTTCATTTATAAATGGAGTATGTGGGAGATCCACATGCGTTCTAAGCAGACTGCTCTCAGTAGCCAGAATGTGTTTTATCGTGACGAAAAGAACAAAGTGAGGAGTTTATCACCTCCCGCTGCTTTGGAAAGACGTGGTCCTATTATAGCAAATAAATAAGAATTTGTCTCTGCTGGAGCATTGATGAGGATTTTAATTCCCAAGAGCCTTTGAACATGTCTCTGCACTAAGAAATGTTTAGTCATGCTGCTCCATTTAGCCTTTTAATATCTGCTGAAGTTCTGGGGGTTGAGTGATGTTTCCAGCTCAACAGGTTTTTGAGATATACTTTTAGAGGTCTCAGGGAAAATAATTTCTTTAGTTTTTTTCCCATTTTTGTAGGAGTTGTACACACATACACAATAAAAAGGCTTCACAGCTTGAAGGGTGACAGCTTTTGAGCTTGTGCCATTTTTTTAACCATCAAGGCCTTCAGAGAATCCATATGGATTCTAGATGTTTGCGTTTTGCGTGCAGCATCTGGCATGCCTTTTTTGTCGGATTTGTTTTTTGGCTACATAAAATGTGTAAAAACCACATTAGTGGATAACTTTTGGCTAAATCGAAGTCCTCAGACTAAAGACAAATATATATCATGTAAAATCCTGCCCCCTTTCTCAATGCACAAACAAAACAGCATTTTGTGAGATCTTGTTCTAGAACTTTTCTTAAACAGTTGGGGCTATGCTAAGATAACAGGCTAAGCTGTTAGCATGCCAACCAAAGAAACCTCAAAGGTAAATGTTTGATTTGGCCATTTTAGTAATAAAACAGCATATTTTCTTCATCAAGAACGTAAATATGTAAAAAACAACAACTGATTTTTCAGCATGAGATATTGATATCATGATATTGTACAATAATCATTTCTTAAAGTTAGCTAACAGGCCTAAATGTTTTTTTACAAAATTTAATTTTTTTGCAGATAAGTCTAGCAGCTGTTCGTAGACATTTATGCACAGGGAACTATTGTTTAGTGTTTTTTTTCTCTCTTAGTGTTTTGGCCTTTTCTTACTTTTCTCTGCTTGCTTTTAGATGGCATATTAAAGCACAAGTCTGAGCAATAGGAATGGCCTCAGTACTCCAATTGTGTCCCACACGCCAGACACAATTCACAGCGAAACGGCTGATTCTGAAACGACCCAATAACGTGTCCGTGACCGTGTGTGTAAAATCTGACGTCTACAAAAACTAAGAGCCGTACATCACCCCACTTCATCATCACATGGCCCTGATGCAATGAGTCGTCCTCTTGTCTTTGAGACGATCAGTCAAATTCAAGAAATGCGAGGAAATTACAAAAAAAGATTATTTTAAACATGCAGTCTTGAACTCGGGGAGAGAAAAAAGAATGCATGCTGGATTTTGGGTGATTGAAGAGCAAGAGAGAGAAAGAGAGAGAAACAGAGGTGCCTGGGACAAAAGCGGTATTGTATCATTTAAATGACTTCTGAACTGAAAGCTTTAAAACTTCTCCAGAGGGCTAGGTCCATAAAACAGAGAAACAGGGGTTGGCAGGCCCGCACCTAGACGCTTCCAGGAAAAGGAGATGTAAAAATCAATTTGCCGTGAAAAAGGTAAACAATCGGAAATGACAAATATGCAGGTTTTTTCCATTCCTGTATTTTCGAAGGTATTAAAAAAAGTCAAAGGAGAATGAGAAATCGGAGACAGAAGTCTCCGGTGAAAGATAGCAGATGGTGTTTGCCCCCCCCAAACCCCCACCCTTTTGTGTCTTGATAATTCCAAGCTGTGTTTTTTTTAGTTGGTTTTGAACCATTGAATCGTTTAAAGCCACGCAGACAGGTCTTGAAAGTTGATGATTTCTACCAGCAGAGAAGGTAGAATTGTTTACTCTACAGTTGAGACTTGATACATGGCGAATAACTGCGGCGATACGCAGGAATGTCGGCAACAGGTGGGTGCCATTGAGGAGGAAACGATTACAATAACTAAAAAAAATCGCCACAGATTGCGTTTGAATAAAACAGGCAAGGTCCTAGATGCTCTGGAATGTGTATTGTTGAAACAATGAAGAGAAATCAATGTGCTTTAATTGTCTTTTAAAAGCATCGACTTTCTTTTTTTCTCTCTTTCAGAGCCCCCCTCCCCCCTCCGCTCATACCTTTTAGCCCGAGTGTCTAGTTTGATGTTGGCTTTGTGCTGGCGCTCACCTCCTCCTGACTAAGGGCGTTAGCTCTGCCTGGCTGCCCCTGGGCTCGGGCTCGGGGGCTCTGAACCGGACTAGAAGCCTTTCTGAGTCAGTCATGCGAGCTCTCCAATTAAAGCCAAAGGAATGAATATGCCTCTTACATGTCCAGTCTATCCGCCGCTATCATTACAGAACCGCTTCTCTAAAGATGGCCTTTCAAGTGCGCTTGGTGTCAGAAGTAAGGAGATTGGAATGCGCTCTTTTAGTATGCACTTCATTAGAGTGTTATTGCCCGAGGTTTGATTGGAGATGGAAGAAAAAAAAAAAAAAAGACTGAAGCTCCCACTACCCATCATTTTGGGCTGGTGTTTTCAGATTCAGATGAAAAAAGTTGTAAATTCAGATGTTTGCATAGTCCGGTTTGACACTGGCTAAACGGACTCTGCTGATAATACGGGCATTGAGAATTCCTTTGTTGTGAGACGATTCTTTTATTTTTTCTGTGCATGTCATGATTTTTGTCTTAAGAAACATAATCCTCTTTTCATTTTTCCCCTCCACCTCCCTTGTCGAAAAGAAATAGAACTCTTAAAAACTCCCTCGGGAAACAAAAAAACAGGAGGGGAAAAAAAAGATTGGGGAAAAAAAATAACAAATACATTTTCCAGGTCCTAATTAGCCTGTTTTTTCTCCCTCTAGATATTCTCTATTTCTTCTCCTTCACTCTGCCGTTCTCTCTTTCCCGTTCCCTCAGCATTTACTCTCCCCGCATAATTGAACTTGTCCAAGTATCCTTCTCTGGAGAAGGACAAAGAGGCTAGTCTTACAGTACGAGTACCGAACGGGTAGAGCGATATAACGAGATAATGCCATAAAATCCATTTTTCTTTCCCTTAAATCTCCCCAGCGTGGCCTGTCAGCACCTGTAAGTGGAGACTTGTAAAACAAAGAGGACGAAACTTGATCGTCAGGGCGATTACAGTAGCGTACCGTCTGCGTGCTGTTCATTAGAGTTGCTCTCACTTTCCACCCGCCACCCAAGCTGTTAAAATCTGCTTGACTTTTAAATGCCACAACAAGCTGACTCACGATTATGATGGCCAGACTTGCTCTAGCCTGTGTTTTATTTTTCTTATAGCGAGTAGTGCAAGATAGGCATTGCGCAAACACATCGCAGCATGCAAGCCATTAATTCATAATGAGATAATCATGTGGAGGGAAACATTCGGTAGCATAATATTTAGACAGACAAAACACAAACTTTACAAAAAGAAGCAGCCCAGGCCATATCCTCCATTCTTCCATGTGGTTTCGTTTTATCGTTATTTTTTTTTAATATACATAATTTTTGTAAGGGAAGTTGAGGTCCTTTTGATTATTTAGACTTGCTTATTTATTTGGTTTGTCCACTAATTGACCTGGTGGTTCTAAACTGGTATTACTTTAGGAAATGAAGTGGTGACCCAATGCAATATCAATATGATTTATTGTGCAAAATACATATATATTTTTTTAAGTATAGAAAAGGGCATTAATTCACACATTGGGCTCATCACAAACTAGCTTTTCATCTCCACAGTTTTTTAATTTGTGTAGATTTGGTCATCGATTTCAAGGATGTCACACAACCTGTCAGTGTAATTTGTCTAACATCTATCAAATGACAGATGACATCTGCACCTAAATATTTTTATAATATTATAGTATTTTGTTTTATGTTTGATTGGACACAGCCTATGTCAACAACAGTTGTAAAAAAAAGAAAAGTTTGAGTTCCATTTATTTTCTCATCCAGACTCACCAGTTGAGAGCCATTGCTTTAGATATCACACTTCAACCCCAGTCTTGTATGCATCAGACATTTTATAGTACAGGGCCATGTTTGTCTTATCAAATAAAAATTGCATCCAGAACCTGTTTTCCACTTAAGTTGCCAAATCTGAGGGTTTCCTACTCCCGAGTCTTTCTCCTTTTTTCCCCTCTTCAAATGAATCGAGGCTAAAAGGGATCTCTCTCTCTCTCTCTCTTATCCTCTCTCTCGCTCTCTCGCTCTCTCGCTCTCTCGCTCCCTCTCGCGCTCTCTCTCTCTCTCTCTCTCTCTCTCTCTCTCTCGCTCTCGCTCTCGCTCTCACACACACTCTCACACTCACACACACATGCATTAATTTGGCACTATAAATACCCACAGTCCTTTTGTGCTATATTGGAGTGATTGGCACAATGGACTTACCTCATGTTTAGGATTTTGTGAGGAATTTAGCAGTATACACTGTCACATTGCTTGCAGATTATTTATTTATTTGTAATGTATTTTAAAGTTTTAGATTATTGAAATTACATATTCAACTCCTTACACTGTAAGTGAAGTGAAAATGTGCATGTTTTTTTCCAAAACCCTGTGGAGCTATTTATACTTGATCTAACACTTAAATTTGACTTTCATGCTTTAACCTAATGTAGTCAGGTTGATTGAGTCATATTAAATAATGTTTCTGACTTAAAACCACATGTTAGCACACATTTTAGGTTACCTGACAATATAGTATGTGGCATAATTTTAATATTGTAGTTAGCAATGAATTTATTAAAGTGAATTATTTTTTTATTTGTCATGTTATAGGAATCATCCATCCATCAATTTTACATTATAAATATATGTTCTGAATTTTTAGAGTAGAAAGTCTCATAATGGTTTTGTTCCAAACACAGCATAGTGAACTTTAAACTAGGCTAGGAACAACTTTAAACAACCTAGACGGAACTTTAAAACATGCATTCAAATACTTTAACCTTGAAATTTCCCCTCGCAAATGTGGCAGTACTCTTTTTTTCATCTTTTAAATGTTTGAGTGTTTGATAGTTTGAGGTCTATAGCAGAAACCACTTGGGAATTAATGTCATTCATATGCCCTGCGGAAATTACTTTTGAAATGCATATAATCTAAAACATGCAAATGAGGCTGACTTTATGCACCCTGTTTAATATGAATTATCATTTTCTGAATACCTATTATTACTGCGTACATTTCTCCAATTATATTGTTCTTTTTTTGTCACTTCTCCGCTCTCGCACACACACGCGCTCACCCCCAAAAGTGTGACATGCGAGGGAGAGTGAAAGAGAGAGAGTGAGTGCCCTGGCGTAGTGTGTATATTTCTTCTGGAATGTTCTTCCAGTATTTTAATGACGTGTAATAAGGCTGATAATGACACACAGGCAGCTACTCTTGTTCCGTAGAGAGGAACAGAAAACGAACAAGGTGAAAAGGCAACATGTCGCGTACTGATTTTAAAGTCATCCTAGCTCAAATTGAATGGAGACACGAGCTGCTGTTTTCATAGCGGAAAAACACTTCACGCAGGATATAAAGACAAGTTAGTGAGAGCAAGCATAATTCATGAATATTGAATAAATGCAGTGAAAAATTAATGTAATATTAAAGCGAACTCTGCATGTTTAGTTTCTTCCCTGATTCTACACGCATTCTGACACCTCATAACAATGACTACAGTTAAGCAATTAATGTTCTTGTCTATGAAACTGGTGTATGTGCCCTCTTTTTTGGTTGGGGGGCTGAGACATTAATTGAAGGCATCCATTTTCAAACGAATTACCTCTCTAATTTATTTATATTACATTATGAATTATTCTATTGATATTATTATGATTCAAATTAGTAATGCTTGTCCACTGTTCATTCTAGTGATATCAATTTGCATTCAAGTCACTTTAACAAAGATTTTCCTTTCTGTGCTAAATAATAAAACGGGCGTTTTTTAATGCAATCAGCACTGCTGAAGATGGAATTAATATTTTAGCTTTTACTCTTGGTGAGAACTTTATTAGGCAGTGCAACTACTGGAGAATATAATATGGAAATTACTGGCAATTGATTGCTCTCAGTTACTAGTTATAAACTGGTGGTTGTCTCCCAGAAATCAAGGAACTGAAGTGTGTGTGTGTGTGTTTGAATATCTTTAGTCATGGAGCCATTTTGAAGATGGTGCTGAGTTATTGCTTATGAGATACCTTGGACCAAGTTCAGAAGTACTAAAATTCAATTAATTTGAAAAATGGACATGCTATCATTTTTTCCACATGCCTCCTTCTAAAGTGTTGTTTTTTATTATTACAGAGTTATAAAATTTTATTTGATTATACCCACTCTGATCCAATCAATTAATTAACTCAGAAATCCAGAGTGCCAGTCATGAAAGCAGATGTGTAAAATTATATCATGTCTACTGAACTTATTAAGACATCACTTTGTCACCACGCAGTTAAAGCCTTGAGTTAGTTACATTTCCTCGTTCAATCTCATCATTTTGTCATTTATTTAAAAAAACCTTTAATATTATGAGAATAGTTGAATGACAAACAGACCAACAGAAAAAAAGAAGAAAATTATGATATAAATATATAGATATATATATTATATATATATATAGAATCCTATTAGAGCCCGACCGAGAATAGTTTTGCGATATTATCGGCCGATTATCAGCCTGTCACCGAGTATCGGCGAACATATGCCGCCGATATGAACTTTTTTTTCACAGGACATATAACGCAGATAAAATGCTTGAAATTCTGTAATTACTTTAGTTTGTCCAGCAGAGCGCGCTCCATTGTTTGATACTGGCGACCTAGATGAAACGCTTTAAAGCTTAAATCAATGGAAAACCATTGAAACTTTGAAAGGCCATATCTCCGTAATGGCGCGGCGAATCCGCACCAAATTCGGGGATCCCTTCAGCTCAAGGAACCCTCTCGAACGCGAACGGTGTACTCTGGAGGCCCTCTTTCGATAGCCCCGGGGTTCGGGAGTTAGGGGTGGTTAAATTCGTGGTCCGGTGCCGACCGATCAAGTGATCCCGGGGGGCTACCTAGGCGAGCGGAGGTGGCATCATTCGAGAGGATCCTCGACTGAAGGGAGCCCCTGAACTGATAAATAACAGATTGGAGATTAAAGTAATAGCAGAGTTGTCTCATTTTAAATGAGTAATAAAAACTGAGATTAAAAATGTACTTAAGCCAGAAATATAATGTTACTATGGTAAAATAAATGTTCAAACCACGTGTGTTACAACTAACACACCGTTACTTTGTGCATCGCACTTATCGCAAGTTTATTGTTAAATTGTTAAATGCCCTTACATATCTGTCACCATTATAAGTGTTTGATCACCACATTGAAGTGATCATTGCAAAAAATGGTTGTTTATGTATATATATTCTGTTTATGTAAATACTGTATTATATATACAGTACCAGTCAAAAGTTTAGACACAAATGGGAAAGTGTCCAAACTTTTTACTGGTACTGTACTATAATATACACAAAGAATATCGGTCGATATATCGGTATCAGTCTTTTTTACTCCCTAATATCGGTATCGTATCGGCCCCAAAAAACCCATATCGGTCGGGCTCTTATATATATCGATATAATTATATATGAAGAGTTTATTTGCAAAAACCGATAAACGGCACTTTAAAAAAAAATGCCGTGCATTATTCTCCAAATAGCGCGATCTGAACCCTCAACACATTTTGTCAAAAAAGCCGGTATTGTCCACTTTCAAGACATTGCCAGTCACCACAGATAAGCTACTACTAAATATTGTAGAAACAACGATTTGTATCGTCAAAAGCGCTATACAAATAAACTTGAATTGAATTGAATCGCGAGTTCACGTTTTACTGCAGGAGCTGACGAGCGCCCTTGTTGTTTTTGAACAGAAGCCGATAAGTCCATTTTAGCGAATCAGCACGCTGTATTCAGGTCAGGTGACAAGGCTACTTTCACTTTGAAAAGACGTTCTAGCTGAGAGGAGTTTCGTCAGAGTGATCTAACTAAAAGTGATCGAGGATCGATTATTTCGACAAACTTGATGAACCCGTGATATCTTCTTGATATTACTTGGAATGCACAATAAAAAAAAACGTGATTTCTGAAAATAAAAAAAATAGAGTAATCGGTTTTTGCAAAGAAAACATTGTAAGTTAGGCCTATTAATTGTAATGATTTAATTTCCATGGTTATTCAAACAATGAATAAATTATATAGAGAAAGTGAGCAAAGAACACAACGGAGCTTTTTGAAACTCCGAATCAGTTAAACCATTGCGTCGCAAAATTATTCACCGTTTCAAAGCGCTTTCAAAGATCGGGACGTCAGAGTGGGTTCATGGGATGTTTTTATCTCCACCGGGGTTAAAAGTAGTTCAGCAGAGGCAGGGATGCATAGAGCAGAGGGGGGGGGGAATCCCCCCCATCCCCTCCGGATATATATATATATTTATTTTGACAATAATATTCTCTGAAACTTTATTACACTTTTCTCCTCCAGCGAGTTCCATGCTGTCAGCTTTGAGTCATCCTTGCTTTGTTGATTCGGCATGGAGCAAAAACATGAACTGGCTTCACTACAGATTTTCCTGTTCCCACTGTCTTTTTTTTAATCCAGATCAGCCGACTCTCAAATTCTGCCCGTCTTCCCTCTCTCACTGTGGTCTCAGTTGCTGTTCATTAAAACTTTATCTTGCATATGAAGGTCATGTTCATAAAGCAGGTTTTGCATCTGTGTGCATTTAGGCAGTTGCTGGATTGCTTGCTCCTCAAAGCTATAAAGTTCCACCTCTGTTCCACCATGTTAAATACAATTTGGGCATTAGTACCTCATGCAATCTTGAGACTGCCCTTGCCCCATCATTAGCCTCTTAAACCATTACAGGACATGAGACATGGCTTTATTCATCTTGATGATCACAGGATAATAACCACCAGCTATTAACACGACCCACAAGCCCCTGCTGACCTCCACCCTTTCTTTCTTTCTTTCTTTCTTTCTTTTTCTGGTCTGTCTGTCTGTCTGTCTGTCTGTTATAATAATCTGGCTATCTGTAAGTTGATCTCTTAGTGGATGAATCTGTGTGCATTCAATGGCTGACAAATGTGCCATTTGTGAAATCCCAGCACCTATTCCAAATATTTGCCATGATCTGTGCGTCTGATGGAGAGGAGGCCTCATATAGAAATCTTCAGTCTCTTAACCATCAAGTGCAGACTGGAAAATCACTTACTTTGGGCCAAAGGGGAAAAAGGCATAGGGTGGTGGTGTCAGGGGGAGTAAATGTTTGCCCTGGTCACACACACACACACACACACACACGGGAGCGATCTCATCGGTTGGGAATGCTGTGGTGTTTACCTATTGCAACGAACCCACCTGATTGAAGCTAATCTTTATGGGCTCTGCAAACAGGACTTTGCCTCCTTCTGCATCAGGTGCGCGTCACCGCAAGAACACATCAGATGGCCATATGGTACATTAGATATCATATGAATGCATATCTTGCGTCCCCCATGCACATTTTCTCGGATTGTCGTCTCTGTTTTATTTGGCCTCATTTTCTTTCCCCCGTGAGAATCTTTCTTACTTTTTTACTTTCATATCAGAATGTCCTTGATAATTGAATTGTCCTTTAAGTGCCTCTGATTTTTCTGACAGTCGGCGGGTAAGCAGTTCCTTAATTGTTGTCTGCCATAGTTTAGATCGAAGAGAAAATGGAAGACCTCAGCTGAAGGGCACTAGCTCTGAAACCCGCTGAAAATGATCAGAAGATCAAAGTTGTGTCATTAGTCCCGTGAACGCAGATCATTCCGTTCATTCCATTTTCTTTTTCCACGCTCCCATTTTCTCTGTGCCCCTTGTCTCAGCCTGTGCCGTGGGGAAATAAATTGGTTATTTTTGGACATTGGTGGTCCTAAGCTTTAGTAATAGGAGCGAGGGGGTTCGGTTGTGACCGTAAAAGCAGTCAAGTCTGCAATAAACCAGCACCAATTCTTAATGTTTTTCACTGTATATAGTAGGGGAATTTACCGTTAACCATTTAACAGGTTTTTACTGTAGCATTTTTACAGTCTTTTACCGTTAAATTCACGGTAATTTTTTACAGTGTACGTGTATTTGTTTAAGTTATTATTACTTAATCAAAACAACCCAACTGCAGTTTGATTGATATTACTCGGAATGCACAATAAAAAAAACGTGATTTCTAAAAAATGTTTTAAATGAAGTTATCGGCTTTTGCAAATGAACTCTTCCTAAGTTAGGCCTATTAATTGTAATGATTTCATTTCCACGGTTATTCAAACAACGAATACATTATATAGAGAAAGTGAGCAAAGAACACAACGGAGCTTTTTGAAACTTGGACATTGGTGGTCCTAAGCTTTAGTAATAGGAGCGAGGGGGTTCGGTTGTGACAGTAAAAGCAGTCGAGTCTGCAATAAACCAGCACCCATTCCGAATGTTTACCTTTGGTGCTCTTTAAATCAGCATGGTGGAAAGGCACATGCACACGGATATATTTCTTAGATGTTAATTTGACTTTGAGGCCGAGAAGTGAGCAGGTAAAATCCATCTATCCCACTTGCACTGGCTGGAACTGTTCCATGTGATCACAAGAGGAGGCTGTTGAGTTCAAATGGATCTGTAGCTTTTATCTGCTGTACAAAAGCACCGTCTTTCATCAAGATCTGGGATTTGAAAATAAAATACTAAAAATTATAATCTTTACAGAGCAATTATGAGTTTACAAGGACTTTGTAGGTATCTGATTACCTAGTATTTAGAAGAAATGTGTTTTATCCAAGGAGACGGCAATACACTAATTCCAGGGATCTAATTGGAGCAATTGAGTAAGCTGGGGTGAGTTATTTTGCCCAAGGGACAATTGGTGTCCTTTACCCGGGATTGATTCCAGTTAACTATGTTGAATCAGTCTAGAGCTTTAGCATTAGAATAAAACAATCAATATTATTAAAATCACTCACATTTGTGTGTTTCTCTTTGGGTAGGTGAACTGACAGTAATAGTGCTTCAACTGGATGTACTGTAACATTGGTTAATTTAAAAGCCAACATGAAAAAACTTCCACATTCCTATTATAAATAATTTAGTTCCATGCATGTTATTACGGAATTAAGAAAAACTTTTGGCTTTACAACTTTCTTTTTAGCTAAATTTTCTAATTCATTTTTATGCATTTGAGCAAATTATTGACAAATTTGTGTGAATTCATATAATCATTTGGAATTGGTGCATTTTTTTAATTGTAAGTACTTTTATAGCGCTATTTTGTTCTCTATTCGTTTTTTTTCTTATTTTCTTTCTAAATATTACTATTTAGGTTTATTTTTATTTCAGTTTCAGTTTTTATTAATTTTCAGTTAGTAATTTTAGTCCTTCAACTTAATTATTTCAGTTAGATGGCATGACAACATTTCATATTTTTGTCTAATCTAATCTAATATTCATATTTAATTTAGTTTTTTAAACTTTATATCAATTAACAAATATTTTAATAATTTTAGTTTTAGTTGATAACTAGTTAGGATTGCAGTTTTTATTATAAAGTGTACATTTTCTTTCGGATCTCATTGTATGAGTTTTTATGAAATTGTAACATTTTGTCATGACATTTTATACCTTGTTTTGGTACATACTGCCCATTTTTTATGACCCAGTCAATTCCTGATGAATAGAATAATAATAATAATCATAAAAAAGAATCCATGTTAAAAAAAAAAAGAACAAATACATAAATGTCAACCATTTTTTCTCATGGAATATCTTGTTTCTCTTCAAAATGTCACATTACGTCAGTAAAATGGGTCGCGGATGCCATTTCATGATGAATTTAAAGGCCTGGGGTGAGTGAGTGTATAAGTGGGTGGCAACGTGAAGGGATTCTGTCATAATGCCAAGTGGAGCAGTGTGCCACTTCCACGGAGGGAAACCGCTCTGGAGTGGAGTGGAGAATGGCTTTGCTCATAAAAAGGGAGTGCATAAGTGCTCGGCTAAGCAGTCTTCAAACGAAGGTCTCTTCTTTACTGTCAGGATATTCCAGTGCACCGTGCTCCCCGGGAGGAGCGGGTAGTTGATCTCTTTGAAGTGGCCGATGCTGGGCCAAGGTTAAAACTGCTAAGAGACACCCAGCAATTCAGGCTTTCCTTTATTATTCTATCAGGAACACTTATTTGTTTCGGACCCTTTCTTGTGGTGACTTACTTTAGGTACCCTGCTCATTACATCTCTCTCACTCTCACGCTCTCTCTCAGCTCTGGGTCTTCCTGCTATCTGTCATCATGGCAGACAGTGACAGACTTCCCCTGGGCCCAGCCTTTTAGTTGATGTAGTCATACCTGCCCCCTCCCTCTCACCACCACCAGCACCACCAACCATACGTCTAGGGAAGACAAATCTGGAGGAAGAGCCGCAAGCTGTGTGTTCTAACCGCTGGGACATACACATACCTGCCCTCTGCCCCGTGGGCTAGCAGTTGGAGT
Source organism: Sinocyclocheilus anophthalmus (assembly GCA_018155175.1). NCBI lineage: Eukaryota > Metazoa > Chordata > Actinopteri > Cypriniformes > Cyprinidae > Sinocyclocheilus > Sinocyclocheilus anophthalmus. The sequence continues at coordinate 705,648 of JADLZN010006938.1, read as the reverse complement.
TGCTAACACAAATACACCCTATCCTTCCGTAGACCGCGTTCCTGAATGTTTGCGTCCCGAGAGCAGTTCTTCCTGATCAGGCAAATAAACAAACACAATGAATGTGCGTTTGCTTCAGAAATTGCTTATTTTTTCTTCAGTCTTGATTTTAGAGGTTTAAACGAAAAATATTTTATACTGTCAAAATGTACCTGCTTCTTGTAAAAGTATCTTTGTTTCTAAACCTAGTGAGCTACTTCACTCCTTACTTTTACATAGGCAGCTATGTAGCGCCTACGTTTTATGTAGTAGATATATATATATTATATATGAGGTACCTATTTATATTTTTAATTGATCTTAACTATTTTGATTCAATACTTCTCAGTAGTGAATGAAAATGATCTTTAGCAGCATTTATAATATACTTTTCACTTTATCTGCCATTTTTTTTGCACTGAGCTTTACATTTAATACATTTGACATTTTTGACCAAAAGTGTTTGTTTTTCTTTTTCTTTGTGTTTTGTAACTATACCTATTTTTTTTCTCACTGAGCTTTACTCAAGAGACTTTCTTTGAATTCAAGGTATTTTATTTTACTTTATTTTTTTTTCCCCCTGCAAATGCAACCTTGGAGTTCCATATTCAACTGTTTAAACTACCGTAGCATGCATCAATATGCATTATGTGCCAAAATGAGGTATCTTAAAACACAGCCTAATTCAAAACAACTTTAGGTGTGCTTTCAACAATAGCATCTTAATGTTATCCCTTTATAGACAGCTCACTAGGTTTTGAAATAAAGCAAGTATGTTACATGTGCTCAGGTGGACTTTTATGTTGCTCAGTCAGATTTAGTGACAAACAGGAGTGGCGCACTCCTGACGAAGCGTTTGCTTCTCTGCGGGACTGTTGTTTCGGTAGCCTAAGGGAGAAGACGTGAGATGTGCTGGCACAACTGTGGCTGTCTCCACTAATCATGTTGGCTCCTTCTTTGTTTTATTAATAAGAGCATTCCTGCGAGCTGATGCAAGACTCTAGAAACAGCCTTTGTGGGACTTATATAAATAGACCTGTATAAGGCTTAACATGATAAAGAGTTATTAATCTGGTAAGCTGCTGAAAAGAAAAAAAAAACTACTGAGAAGGATGTCTGTGTGTGCTAGCGTGTGCGTAACGTGCAGAAAGAACTGTTCCACAGGTGCAAAGGAAGACAAAAAAGCGAACAGCCCCTGAAAAAAATGTGAAACGGTTCCACATATGCCTTGAAAAGTTCCTATATAAAGAAGAGGACAGGAAAGACGGAGTAAATGAATGAGTCAGTGATAAAAAAAAAAGTGGGAAAGGACTGGCAGAATAAAGCGCTATTCCATTTTTATAAATATTGTTCAAAGTTGTCATCTTCTATTAAGCCCGTTTTATTTATTTTTTTAGATCTGGGTAATGCTCTTTGTAGTTAAATGGAGCTCTGGTGTGTGCCGGAGAGCTGAAGTTGCAAATTTAAACCAGTCTGTCGACATTGCCAAGTTAGTTACAGCTTGAATCCTCGCATTATTTTAAACATTGCTCCTTGAACATAACTTTTTAATGTGAAAGAAACTCTTTAGCTGGTTTAATGTTTGCCATATTTTCTTTCACTGAGACCCAAACAAGAGGGAAAAAAGCAAAACATGTAAAATTAAATTTCAGGTATCACAGTCAATTATCCGTTACAGAGTTTTCAGTGTTTTAGAGGCCAGTAATAAGCTTTTATGTGAAGGATTTGAAATATACTCATTTTCATCTGAAATAATAAAGACTGATTCTGTTAGCTGGCACTGGCCGTCTACCGTCTTCACTCTGGTGTAATGATCCGGGCTGGAAGTGCTGAATTCAGGGGGCATTAGTGGGGCTTGTGTTTTGGAGTCGGACCGGAACGCAGAGTCCAATCTGCAGTCTGGGGTTGCAGATGTGCTGATCTGGGATCAGCCAGCTGGATCCGACAGCCTCAATCCTCTTCAAAGCTCTCAGCATGCCGAGCGGGCCATGAAAGACTGGTTCAGAGGTACATTCACTTCCAACTTCAACGAATATGTGCTTCAGCCGCTGAGCCTATCGTCATTCGAACGTTTACAGATTCACTCTTCTGCAGAAGTGTAGCTTGAGTTAATTTATTAAAAAAAGATAATAATTATAATCTACATCTACAAAAATACACAGTGGTATTCAATTTAATTTTTTAGGTTTAATTTAGCAGGTAAAATCCATGTTGGTGTAGTGATATTTCATGAAGTAATACTTTGTTTTAACATGAAAAATATATTTAAAGACTTTTTTTGGAAATAATTATTATAGACATCTACAATAATACATTGAAATGTTATTCAGTATAATGTTATGTTAAATTTAAGTAAATTAATTTAAAAATGTAGTAATTAAAAATTATTATCTTTTTTTTTTTTTTGTCGGGATAAATATTAAGATCTATGGTCTATATGTATGAATTTAAGGTATAAGGAAATATATATTTTACTATTGGTTAGACCACACAAGTCATTAAATTGAAGGTTAAATAGAGTACATTCCAAGAACTGTACTTGTTTTCAATTAGATTTTTTTTCTTCTTCATATGCCTTTGACTCATCTGCTTTTATTGCTTGAAAAAGCAAAAACAGCTGTAGGCAGGAACACCTGATGCTTTGTCTACAGTTTACAGTGTTGACGTCTTCAGTAAATGGTGTTCCCTAAACAATAAAAAAGGGAGCTGGGAAAAGACAATCTACCTTTCACCTCTGACCCTGTTGGAGTACTGGAAGCTTTTAGTCCCCGCTGGGCTTGCTATTTTTTGAGAGGGTGTGAAGTGACGGCCCACCTGTATGAGATTTACCCACGAGACCTCCGCCCCTTGGCCTACCTGGCTCAGACGGCGTCTTTTCAACCCTGCTCTCTCTGAATCCTCTGTTCCCGTGCCAGCCGCCGACTCCGACCCTGAGCACAGGAACGGAACTGCAGCTGCCTCGGGGGTAGATGGAGAGAGAGAACGAGAAAGGAGTGAATGGAGGATCTTTGCTTCGGGGAGGATGGGATTTAGTCATGAGTGAGATAAACTGTGGCTTGTTTCGCCATCTCTCTATTTCCTGACCTTGTTTGTTTTTGTGTTACTTCCTTTTGTGTTACGCATATGGAAAAAAAATCACCAGAACTACAAAGCTTTCACTTTTTACTAAAATGCACTTCTGGAGCCGAATCAGAATTCATTGCTGTCTTACCTTAGCAACTCTCAGCAATATAAACAGCTTTTAACAGGCAGTCACAGAAGTTCCCATGATCCCTTGTTGCAGCCTCAGTACTTGCAGAAACAGGATAGAGAATGAATCACCACCCCCTCCACCCTTTCTTGTAAGTGCCAAAGAAAATCTGCTGATATTAGAACATAAATGCATTGCGTTACCATGTTGCGAAGACGCTGGTCCTGGGATTTTTGTTTTATCTGTTGCAAGCTTTTTTTGTTAATTTTGTCCCTGAAGCAAAGGCAAGTTTGGTCCCATTTCTCCTCCGTCCCAATTAAAAGGCAAACGTGCCTTTTTATTTGTTATTTTTACCTCGCCCTCCCCCAAAATGCACATTTTATCTCTTCGATCTGAAAAAGAACGCCCACCCTTTCTGTATCCCTCACTCCCCCTTAGAAGAAAAATGCACCTTCCTCTGTTCTCACAGGTCAAAGTTCAGCTAGAGGGGGCTTCAGGGGCTAAACAAGATGCAGCAAGCCTCGACATTGGCGGCTTAGATGAGCTTGCCAAAAACAATTACAAGACGCTGCAAACTTCTGTCTCACAGCCATAATCAAAGGTTCCCTGTGCAGATTTATTGGGCTGCTTTATTTACAACCTTCCATTATAGCGGCAATATACACCCATTACGGGATATGACAAGGCTTCATGCTTGCTTACACCCCGGGCTGGTTAATATGGCAGTGATGCACTCGCTCAGCAGCTGCTCGTTCCTTCAAGTCTTGCGTATCTCAAAGAGCTTGAGACTCTTGCATATGATGAAAAAGAAGCTGAAGCTTGGGTTTTAGTATTGTCCCCTGAATGTCTGGGTGGATGTAAATTAACCTTGCATGGTTTAGAGTTTCTCACAAGTCCACAGACAATAAAACTACCCACATTTTTGGTTTGCGCCCCCCATGATACAAGACATGCCTGCATCCTCTTCAGTAATGCGAGTTTCGCGTGACTGCCTCAGTTGACAGCTTTAGGTGAAGTATATAACTCCTCAACCAGGTGCATTTAAGTGATTCCTACTGTGAATTACTGGACCCATAAAAGCACCCTTGAGTTTCCAAAACGTCCTGATGTAGATCTGGGTGTAGAAGCAGGTATAAAGAGTTTTCTCTATCTGTGTCTTCAGCTGTTGTTGTGGCGAGCTTTACTGCACGGCACGTACTACATGTGTAGATAATACCATTCCCACAATGCAATCGCAATGCTGGGCTTCATGTCATTGAAATTTGTTTTTATGTGAATATCTTACGGTTTTCATAAGCACGTCAATGACAAATAAGAAGGCAAGGTTAAATAAAGCAAGCAAAATGTAGTGAAAATCTAGATGAAAACACACATGCCGAGTTCTTAGAAATGTACTCTGTGTGTTCCTGTTTGTATTATGTAGTTATGCAAAATGTTTATACTATTTTTAAATTAATTTCATGTGGTGTTACCAGAAACATTTGAATACGTTTAAACACACACAAAACATTTGATTTATTCATTTACACAAATCGTTAATTTAAAAATATTGTAAAATATAATATTATACAGTCTGATCTAACCTTGACAAACTATTTAATATATCACTACTTAATTTTCTTCTCAGGAATCTTGATCTTTTATTGGCTTTTTCTTCTTTACGAATAAGCATATTAATATATAAATTATTATGTTAACTCACATTAAAAAAACAAAACAGAAGAGGTGTATTCAAGTAATTTTATGTGTGAATTGCATGCTTAATGTATTTTTAAATAAAAATGACAACACAATTGACATATTTCCTTTTTTTAGTTGAGGAGCACTCATTCTTTTTCTAATAATACTATACACATCAATAAGTCACCGGTTCACTGAATCGTTCACTCATTTGAAGGCTTATTTCTTTCTTCTTGAACTCTTGTCACCTCTTAAAGACAGTAAATGCATTCCTGAAGTTGCTTGTGTTTTTGTACGGCTGATAATAAGGTGTACGAGAGGTTGGTGTTTCTTTTGAGTACAGCTTTTCTAATTGAAAGGGCTTCTTTGTCACTTCTTTGATGCATCAACACTTTCTGTCAAAGACAAATGTCCTTCGATCAAAGCTGATGCACTGTTTTGTAACCTTTGGTAAAAGTGAAAAGCACTGCACTCTTTCACAGGCACAGACACAAGTATCTCTTCAGGCAGACCTTTGTTGCGCCTTCCTCCGTGTTTGTGTCCTTGGCTGCCATTGGCTGTTCAGAGGCTCAGGTGGTTCTTTAGGTATATCTAAATAGATGTATGGCGCACAGCTTGTTTACTATGTTCTTATCAAGGTTAACACCTGTGTCACTGTATTTCTACTGCATATAAACACTTTCTGATGGGGATTGTGAATCTGTGCTATTGGTTAGTGTGTATTTGCTTTTGTGATAAAACACATTGCCTATGTAGATTGTAACATTCTTTCTAGGACTTCCAAAAATGCTTGATGGTCAATCAATATCTGCTATTTTATCCCAAGGTGCCACGTGATGATGGTAGAATCAGCAACTGAGACCATTCGAACCACACCCTCCAATCAAAATGGAGTCAGCAGTCTAAGCAGCCAATCAGACGGCGGAGGAAGAGAGGGAGGGTCCAACGGTGACACCAATGGGGAGATCAGCCCGGTGGATTTACTGCACCTTCAACAGCAGCAGGTGTGTGTGTGTGTGTGTGTGTGTGTGTCTGTGCGTGTGTGTGTGTGCGTGTGTGTGTCTGTGTGTGTGTGTCTGTGTGTGTGTGCAATAGACCCTAAGTCCTCACCCAGACTTTCAGGAAGTGTGTTTAGCTGTTAGTTGTTTCTTGTGCAATTTCCACGTCTTGCGTAAACTATAAACAACCAACTATGCGAACCAAACTGTATTGCATTGGTTTCAACATCTCAAAAAGTTTATTTGTGTGGTGTATAGTATTACAGCTTGTCATTTAATGGAAACAGTATAAAATGTTAAAGGCATATTTCACCCCGACATGGAAATTTTGAAAATAACTTATTCACAGCCTGTGTGACTTAAGTTGTTCTGGTTACACTTTATTTTAAGGTGTCCTTGTTTACGGGGAATATACATTTTCAGTACTGAGCTATATTAATTAACTACATGTATTTACTATATTGTTAGGGTTAGGATTAGGGTTTGTCTTTGGGTTACTTGCAAGTAATTATGCATAATTTATTGTTATTGTAATAGTAAGTACATGTAACGTGTAACAAGGACACCTTAAAATAAAGTTTTACCGATTTTTGTATTGATGTATTTATTTATTTGTTGCAAACATCACATATTTAGAGGTTTGTAAATTTTTTTATTGCTATCATATTATTTAATTATTTTACAATTAGATTAATTTAGATATTAAAGGTGATTATACAGATTATACACTAGAGGTGTATTTAAGTCATTGTATAAAGGAATAACGTGTTTAGTAATAGATCTGGACAGAAAAATGACAACAAAATTGCTTTTCTTTATTTACTAAATTTATGTCTGAAAACTCAAACAATTCATTCTTATGAATCTGATCTTTTTTTAGTGAATTGGGTAATCCAGTTCACTAATTGATTTGTTAGTGAATCACACAGATCGGAATCTCCACTGAATAAATGACCCATTTGTAGCAGCCTGTGTCTTATTCAAAGTTATTATTTAGCTTCAGAAGACCTGAAATTTTGGGCCTCACTGATGATACACAGTCCAAAATTTCTCTATTTGTGTTCAGCGGAAGTAAGTTGTACAGGTTTGGAATGACATGAGAATGAGTCAGAGATTACTTTCTTGGGTGAACTAATCTTTTAACCAAATCTAGTCCTCAGGCTTCATATTTCCATGAGATCTTCCAGAACTGCACTTGGCGATTTTTATGTATACTCCTAACTATAGTTCCTGTAGATAATGCAGACTCTACTGAAATCCTCACACTTTAGGTCCAGTTCTAGCAGCAGTCTCAGCCTAGCCTGAGTCACAATAATCCTCTAAGCGACTGTTTTATGCAGTGACACGTCAGCGTGCAGAGGCTTGTGCTGTTTTTGCTCTTTGGCCTATGCGTCAGTGTCTTCCATATCCAGTTTGTCAGTTGGAATTTCCTCACTTCCCGGACTTTCTTGGCTGAAATTATTTTTTTTTCTGTCCACACTCTTCCCTAAATGCATTACAGATGCAGAGGGTAACAGGACCCCTCAACCTCGTTATCAGTGACTACGTTTACATGGACATCAGTAATCTATTTACCTTATTTAAATAAGCCAATATTATGATTATGGTGTTTACGTGAGTTGCTTTTAGAATATTCCTTTCATGTTCCCGTTTGACATGTTATTGTACATAGTTCGATTAATGGCACACGTCATTACGTCACCACGTTACGCCATCCGACGTACCCTCCGGAATTTCACGTATAAACATAGTTCGTCTTCGTGATGATGCCATGTATCGTTTTGGGCGTTTCATTTTTAATTTTATGAAAGCTTCAAGTGCAGTTAATTATTTGTATGTGCATACAGACGATGGCGGTGTTGAAGCTCTTTTATTTGCCGTCAAATGGTTGACCACTGCCGTGTGTGTATCCTGTCGCAAAATGCAGCGAAAAGTCCTACACGACGGTAGTAATGTGATTAAGGTGTTTACATGTCTATACTGCACTTCAGTAATGCGACTAGGGATATGCCAGTATCAAATTTTCATGTTGCGATTAATTGCTAATGCTTTTATCACGGTATACGGTATTATCACGATATTGAAATTTAGTTTAAAAAAAGTGCTGTCATAATACAGTATAACAGGTTTAATAACTTTTTTCTTATAACAAAAATAACTGAACATTTTAATGCAATAAAGCAATACAGAAAAATGTATAAAGTTAAAAGTTTTACACAGATTAAAGTGCAAAAGAACCCTTTACAATAAGACCTCATTAGTTAACCTTAGTTAATGCATTAACATTCACAATGAGCAATAGCAACATTTGCTACAGAATTTATTAATCTTTGTTAAAAAATACAAGTCTTAGTTCATGTTAGCTCATTAAATAACACAGTTACAACTTTATTAAATATTGTAATTACCTAAGATTAATGAATGTTCAGAAGAATTTTTCATTGGCAGTTTGTTAACTAATGAATTAAATAATGTTAACTAATGAAGCCCTAATGTAAAGTGTGACCGAACAATAAAGAATCAAAACACTTTCAAACAATATCTAGGGCATGTTGTAGTCCAGATTAAAATGTTAAACATTTTTTGAAAATAAATAGCCTATTAAGTCTAAATATTTAAGTATTTGGCGCTGTGATGAACATAATAGCAAATACACAAATTTGAATGGCTGTTTAAATAATTTAAACACCTTTCAGAAACTTTGTTTACAGGGTTTCTGGGGTAACGGCTGCATTTAAATGAATTATTTTATTATTTCTGCAGTTTAGCGCCATCTGCTGTCAGAGAGTGAAAGTGCGCTTTCATCCAGAGCGTCTCTCACATGTTCCGCCATGTGCTTCTCGTCCACACTTATTTACATCAGAGTGCGCATGCGTCTTTCACGCAGAATACAGCGGTGTTATGCATTTTGACCAGTTGATGGGAAAAGTATTCTTAAAATGCATTCAAAATTCGGAATAATTGTAATATATAATTATTCATCGGTTTTAGAAGTGCACACGATAAACAATATCGTGCATAATTTCATTTACCGTGATATATGCATACCGAATACCGGCAAAAGTTAAATGCGAACTCTGAAAAATAGGAATACTCCACATGTCTTATTTCGATTTGTGTTTACTTCGAGTATGAATTCGGCCAGATTAAGGTAATCAGAAATCTCTGTTTACATGGTAGATTCTAAATCAGAGTATTGTCTTAATCATATTAAAATCAGAGTATTGTTGTCCATGTAAACATACTCAATGGCACGCACGCCGACATGTTAACAGTTAGGGGTGACCCTGAATAGTCGAAGATTTGATGCTTCGATAGGAGGAGCCTGATTTGATTACCAATCTCACAGTCGAATATTCGCGTGGGTGTTATGATCATGCCATTTTGGCTGTATGGGGTTGCTCAATGTCTGATTTCACATAGAACTACTGGTTTTCTCCCAATAAGTTAATAAACAGCCTATTAAAACAATGCTGTAAATATGAATCTGAAAAGAAAGAAGCTTCAAAAAAATACTTTAACATAAGTGAATAAATCCAACCACCCCTATAGACTTAAGTTTCACTTTCCATAATCCGTGACCAACAGAGGAGCATCTTGGCAGCAGGGATTTAAAACTTTAACAAGACTTAAATTGACACAGGCAGAGTGAAAGATTGGATTTTTTCGATCAGGTAGGGTACAAGTGATTTAAAAACATTTCAGCCGGTGCTATATATATATATATATATATTTATGTCATATAAGATGCATTTGGTTGAGTTGAGCTGCAGTAAAGCGTTTCATTGTAGTACTACAGTGATTATCTCCATAGCCCGCAGCACGAGCAGGACAAACAACAATGCATAATAATAACTATGACTGGGACTGTCATACACATAACATTATAATGAGAACACTATTATAATAAAACGCTGTGAATTTTTAGAGTTTAGTTGCTGTGTTTCTGCATGTTGTTGCGTGAAGAAAACGTCAACAAAAGGAGTTCATTCAGAGCCACGCAGACACATTCATATGCATTTGGGGCATTTTGTGCAGATAGCCTATAAGTCGTAATAGTAACGTTATGTTGTATAAATATCAAAACGTATTCTATATGAGATAAATGATGAGTTAAATCCCATTGATTAAAAACCTGCTGCTTCATTCTACTGGACATCTTCAGTGCGCGCAGCTCAAAACAGAAATGCAGAACATTAATAATACTGTTACACAGGCTACATAACGTTATAATGAGAGCACTATTGTAAAAAATGTTGTGAATTCTTAGGGTTTCACTGACGTTTAATTTTAACTATCTATTAATCAAAACATAAAACATTATTTACCCCGTTTGTATCTGCGAGGCGTCTGTTACACATTTTCCCTGTGTGTTAACGTCAGTAATTATGACTGTCGAATGTCTGACTTGACTCTTGGTAATGTATTTTGCCCCGCCCCCAAAACATATGATTTGACTATCAGTTGAATATCGGCTAGATTCGAAAATTCCAATTCGACTATGAAAATCCTTAGTCGGGGACACCCCTAGTTAACAGATCCTATGTCTTAATGTATATTGATTAAACTTTACTAAAGGGACTCGGTTACGCCAAATTATTTACTCTCCGATGATTTTGGTGTGAAATCGAAAGGACCCTTCCCTCCCTTGAACACTGAGTCCTCTAATATTTGTCTCATTAACCCTCTGAGATGGGAGAAATGTATTCAAGTGTCAGTTGCTTACATACAAAACACAGTGGGCGATCACCTTTGACCCTTACCCATAATTCTTTATGACCGTTCTCTTTATAATCGCTTGTGCTTGACTCTATAGTGACAAGTGAGCAACTGGTAACCTAAAATATAAAAATATTATTATGAAATCTGTTTATATCATATATTAAAGCAATTATATTTTATGATAATTTATATTTTATAAACTTATTAATTGAGGCATCAAAGGGCTAAAAGACCCACACACTATGTATTTCATGCAACAACAAAAAAAAATACTTCATTGAAAAACTAAAGCTAAATGGTATAAATCTTAATAAAAAAGGTTAAGGTCTTGATTCAATAGTTTAACCATATATTGTCTAGTCATTGTAAATGAAAAAGTGAAATTTTGTCTTTCAAAACAGTAATGTTCAGTCAATTTGTTGCCAATGTGATTTTTTTTTTGTGCCTCCTTCAGTCAGATCTTGCAATTCCTGGAGTTCCATAAGAATATAAAAATGGGTTCTTAGTAATCTGACCACTGGAGTTGCTCAAAAATTGACACGAGTAACCAATGAAGTTGCTTGGAGAGTAGAGAGTTCATGAGCAGAACAGGAAAAGAGAAGGAAAAAACTTGTAAAATAACAACTACTTTGCATAGTTTTTTCTGTCACTTGAAATAAGGGCTTGAAATTGTAGTGAAGGTAATGAATGTGAATGTTTGCACTCCTTGGCTGCATCCTCTGTGAGTATGTGTGTGTGTGGAAACTCCCGCTGAGCGAGCATGGCTTCACCACACACAAGGAGGCCTTTCTTCCCAGCTCTGCAGTCTGGTGTTGGTGCACCTGTACATGGTCATGTGAGCCAAAGCCTTTAATTAGAGAGAGAAATTGCCAGTTCCTTCTGTTCTAAACCATTTCCAATGTCAAACATACGGCCGCCGTGCCCTCGATGCCACACTCTTGTCTCTCTATTTCTCTTCCTTCCTCTCTGTCCCTCTTTATTTTCTTTTTCCACTTTCTCTCTTGCGTGCCCATACTTTTGGTCTTTGGTGGCAGCAGTAGCTCTTTGTAAAAGTAATGTTAAAGACATTTTACATCACGGTTTTCATAATTCATATGTCTACAAGAAGCTGACAGCTTAACTATAACACTATATGATAATTATGCCATAGAATGTTGGCTTTTTTGAGGTCAGAAAAAAAGCTTTTGTGTAGTTGTAAACTGCAATTGAGCTGTATTTGTTTTGAGAGGCTCTCATAGTCAGGGACTTTTCTTATAATTGCAACTTTATTTCTTGTAATTTGCAATTCTGCAACTGCATTTCGCGTAATTGTGACCTGAAAAATCTTACAATGTTGCAATTGCTATTTTATCTCACAATTATGGCTCAAGTCACATTTATGAGAAATTACAAGTTACACTGAGATATTATTTAAAAAAAAGATGTTATATTTGTTTTTTCAGGATTTTTGGCAGCAGCTTGTTATTCCATTTGAGTTGTCATACAGTCTGACTAGAACAGGTCTGAAGTTTCACTTCAGATGCAAAATATGCCACACAGAGACCTTCAGTGGTACAAATGCTGTAGTCACTCTCTTTAAGGATATTTATTGTGGTTACTTGCCTATAAATGCATGTGTACATGCCTGTGCCAGCATTTATGTGTAGGTGTATTTTATTTCTCCTTGGCCTTGAGCCTTATGGAGTGAGGCTCCACACACCTGCTCATCTTCCAGTAGCAGTTTTATACATTTATTTCAGTGTTATTTGAGTTGCTCTACAGACAAAAAATAAATAAAAATCTGAAAAAGTCCCCAGGCCATCTGTTTGATCTGCTGTCACTATTTAATGTGTCAAATTTTACATTTGGCTCAAATGTTTTATTCATTTTTCAGCCTCTATAGTCACTTGACAATAATTAGACTTTGTGACTTGTTTTTTTCACAACGTTTGTTTTCTAGACTGAATGAAAATCACGACTTTTTTATGCAGTTTGAGTGAATGACATTCCCTAACCCCTTTGTCCACTGAGATATCCCAAATGTTCTTCTCATTTCTTCACTCCTCCTCTTTTTTCTTCTTCAAACGAGATGTAAGTTTTGTGCCAGCAAGCGATGCAATATGCCCTTTGATATGGGTGGCAACGCCATAGAAATCTGCCTCCTTTATTCCATCTCAGATGGCCATTGTTCATAAGAATCTGAATTAGTTCATCATCAAGTTCCCTCATTTGATTATAAATGAATGGAGAGTTTGGCCTTGAAGCCAAATGACTTTAATGAGGAAGGCTCTGAAAATGGCAAAGCAAGCAGTAAAGTGTTATCATGGCAGAGCCTCCTAAAAAGTCATTTATCAAGTTTTAATGTCTTGCTCCGCTATCCTCATCTCTTACAGCTTTTTTTATGGAGCAGGTCACTATAAAGCCCTGCAGAGATGGAGGAAGGTATTGAAAGAGATTATGGCTTGTTTCAGCAAGCCTTTCCGAAGCCCCTTTCATGGAAATGTTGTGTAGATTCTTCGATGTATTGACATATGTCAAGCTTTAAGTGAAGTCGTACTCTAGTGTCATTATGTAGGCATCGTGATGTACTTCACAAGGTTGTTGCATAAAATTTTAATATGTTAAATTAAATGTGTAGTCATAGAGAAGCAGACAGGAGGGTAAAATTAAAGTTATATATTTATTTTATAATATTGAAGGGGTTGTGACTATTTAAACATCCCGCTCCAAAAACGGTTCATTTGGATATTGTGGGATTTGTGAAGAATCCCAGCTTCAGGAACTGTGCTGTGCCATACTTATTTTATTTAGAAATGCATTTAAAAAAATATCACCTTAACCAAAGTAAACGCACTTCTGTTTCGCTGTTGATTCTGTTTATGGTCTAGTCTAGTGTAGTCTCTTCTTCCAAGCCCAAATCTTTCACCTGGAAGCAGCACAGTGCACCGATACTGGTTAAACACCCTGCCAAGAAGCGTTGGAGCAGAAAAACAGTCCCAGCTCCCTCTTTGCAGGCCCACGTTGTCAGAGCACAAAGCACTCTCTCCCTGGGCCCCTCGGGAGCCTGGGAGAAATCACAGGCATCTACAGACGTCAAAGACTCAACAGTCTTTACCAAACAAACAGAAGCCCAGCAGAGTGATGGAGAATGCGAGCAGAGGGAGGGTGAGATGGCGAAAGAGAGCGCTGGGATGGGTTTGAGTCAGAGGAATGGAGGCAGGCATCTCGGGAGAGGAGGGGCTGGTGGGTACGGACAGATATGAGGTAGCCGAGTCAGAGAATGAGTCGAGCGATGGGGGAAAGTGGGGCTGCTGAAGTGGTTGGAGAGAGGGAACCAAGGGAGGGAGGGGGGAAAGAAAGTGCAACACTGAGATGTGTCAAGAAAGGGCGCCTGGGCCCCCCTGAGGAATGTTCCTTGTCTGCTTCACAACCCCAAGACCAGCAAAACCCTTTGCTTTGTAGAAAAAAATGCAAGACAGGAGAGGTAGAGGAAAAAAAATCAAGAGTGCACACTAGTGGAGTCCTTATAGAATTTCATCCTCTTGTTGCACAAAGCCAGGAATCCAACCAAGGGTTTTCTGTTTTTCAATCCCTCGAGTGTTCTTCACTTCAAATGGTCCCGCTCCGCAGCCCGTCTACTGCTACTGCAGCCTGGGCAGGGGGAATGGCCCTGACAGTCCCTTCTGCTGCTCTTCGTTTCTTTAATAGGGAGGTCTTATCTCTATCTCGCTCTCTTTAGGGATACAGTAGACCTGTGGTTTCGCTTCAAAGCGACCATTTAGATAGAATGTGCCCCAAATGGTGCGTAGCAGGTTACAAACATTGTTGGGTCAAGACCAGCTCTCTTGAAGCACCCTGTCACCCATCCTTTTGCTACTAGTATGCTGTTTAGTATCAAGGGAACCAATTTCCCTTGAAGTTTTTCCAAGTTCTTCAGAGTATATCTAATCCTGCTATGTGAGTGATGAAAGCGACATTCACGTAAGCAATCAGATATATGGCTTTTACCAGGTGGACGATAAAATGGGCAACACTTTCATAAATTAGTAACATTAGTAAGATCACAGGCCTCATTTATAAAACACGTGTATGATCGAATTTGATCATAAAATCATGTTTATGAAGTGAAAACTGATGTGAAAATGTTTTTATGCATTATGCTGTTCAAACCAATCGATTCAAATGACATGCTGGTGAACTGCACAGGCAAACACCACTCACATTTTCTCTTTAGAAATGTTAAATATGTTTAATCTCTATAAAGTTTGCATGAAGTTGTTTTTGTAGAAAAGTCTTTCTTTGTGAGTCTCTGGCCAAGTTTTACACTAAATGCGGCCTGTCAGAATGATGGGCCGTTTGGAGACCTGATGCTCCGGATCTTCTTTCAGATCAGTTTTGACCACTTCTGAGTTTTGGGTAAAACTCTCAAGAGGAGTGAGATGATGAGCAACTGCTTCCCTAATTAGTGGACAGTTGAGAAAGAGTAGTGCAGAATGGAGATGTGAGACACACCAGAGAGAAAAAAAAGACAGCCAGACTCCTCCTTTAGGCACAGACAAACACTGACAGCTTAACATTGGTTATGGTTTGGAGCTGATATGGAGACCACATCGTTGTAAAGCTCAGGCTCTTTTAATCAGATAGTCTACAGACAGGAGATAGCAGATTATATCTCTTCCTCTTCTCTTTTCCCATTCACTTTACATTTAAGTCTTTGACTTTTTGGGAAAATGGATTTGTGTTGACAAGTAATGGGTCACAACGGTCAACTGTCTTATATTTATTAGATGTATATGTTTAGTTATGTGTATTTACTTTAATGGTGTAACAAAGGGATGTAACAATACATGAAAGATATGATTTTATAATTGCATTTATGTATCTATGATTAAAATGAAAAATACAAATAAAAAGAGTTAATTCAAATATAGTCTAAAAATAAAGATATAAAGTATTGTTATTAAATATTCAGTTACTTAATTTGTTAAATAAGATAAGAATAAATGTTTAATATATATTTAAATAACTGTAACTTTTTTGTAGTTTTATAATTAGATCATAAGTGTTTCTATTTCTGTGTTTTCTCATGTCTTTAGTCGTGAGGGACATTTGACGGTTTGTCTTCCTGTAGTCATTGTATCACAACCCACCCCCACTTTTTATGTTATTACAACTCAGAATTACTCATGTCCGTGCACGTGTGACGTTTGCTTTACTCTTTGTTTTCTCTGGCACCGTCCACCATTAAGAGGCCATAATGGACTCTGTAAATTGGTTGTAATGGTAGCTTTAATTAAACTGTCCACAGCGCTGATGGAAAGAGCGGATAAAGGCATATAGATCTCAGATGTCTGGACAGATAGGCCATATTGAGTTGGATATCCTGATGGCAGATCATAGGTACCGGTAAGGCAGTCTAGACTCTCTAATTGGGTTTCTGCGTGTGAAATGCTAAGCACGGTGAGATAGGAAGTTTGGACGGTTTGACAGTCAGGGTGTTTGGCCTCTCTCCCGTCTCATTACCACCAGGAACGGCCTTCTGTTCAGCACTTGGTGGACAGTAATGGCCGTATCACGTCCTCGGTGTGAAATGAAGCTCATTTGACCAATTGCAGCCCATCGTGTCAGCGGTCTCAAGGCCTCGGGCCCACTAGCACGAACAGAGCCACTCTTTATCATCTTCCCTTCAAGCGGCTTAAGTCTAACGAACAAAAACGGAGGGAAAGGGGAGGGAGAGACTTAAATACAGGGATCATATCCCTTTTAGACAAGGATGCTAGGTGATGGGGGCCAGGCCAGACGCCAGCTTAATAACATCCAGTAAATCGAACATTGTCAGCCCATTGAAAGGTGTCATCACTTAAAAGCATTCCGCACTTTTAATTGTGGCCTGTCTCATTGTACGGAGGTCAGTGAAAAAGAAAGGTCAAGCTGGGTCACGAAACGCTGGTGGTGACCGAGGTGCAAGGGTGAGGGGTTTTGGGGGGAGTGTTAAGGGAGGGTAGTTGCCTAGCATCTGTGGAAAACATCAATAGATGCCGCAGCAATACAAAAAAGACCTCCGGCGTGCTGCTTTCCTGTAGTACTATTGAAAAGTTGGTCTGGCTTTGAGCTTCTTACACGGTTAAGAAAGTATTTGAGAGGACGTTTCTTTACTTGTTTTGTTGTGTTGCCTCAAAGCTCAAGGAATGAAGAATATATGCTCTTTGAAAAGTCGATTTAGCTGAATAGCTTACCTTGATTACTAACGTTTTTGTTCTGGTAAAAGCTATTGTTTCGTTTGATTTTAATCAAAGTCGCTCTCTAGCATTGGTAACACGCACATTTCTATAAGTAAAGGTTTATACGAAGCGTAATGTATTTCACATGTGTTCAGAGATATTTCATATTCTTCATCTAATGATTTTTTCACACATTGAGTCCTAATTCAGGAATGTTGGAATGTCATATTTATGGGACGATAATAAAACTAATTTATGGCTTTTCCAGAGAAACCTTTGAGAAGGCTAAAGAGGGCCGCCGTTAGTGCGCATGTACATATGTGTGTGTGCTGGTATGCTTCTCTCTCTGTGTGTGGAGTCATTTTAAGCCAGCTGAAGTTCCATTAGGAGCAGTTGTGGCAATGCACAGTCACCTCTTCCTGTGTCTATCCAGTGCATCTGACTATGCAGAGCATCTCAGAAGGACTGCCAGCACAGCTGGGCTCAGATCAGTTCCAAACGTACAGCCAGACCACAGTAGCACCGTCAACCAACACAGATCACATTACAATAATGACTCACAAACTCATATGGGAATAATTGCGACAACAACAAGATGTGAAATTTGATTTTTGGTAATGTGTTGGTTGAAAGAATCAAAGCAGTACATTTATTTATTAATTTATTAATGTGTTTAATATTTTTTGTATTTATTTATTTTTAATGTATTTATTTTAATTAATTAATAATACATTTTAATTTTAGTTTTGTTTATTTCAAAGCAAAAATAAACATCGGACAAGTGTGTAATTTCTTCTGCTAGTAGCAAAAAATTACATATCACCTTCTACAATTATTTTTGTTTTAAAAGTCTAAAAGCAAACTTTCCTCTATGTATTTTTTAAAAAAATTGTTAAAATGTAGATACATTGTAAATATTAGGATAACATACTTTACAAAAAAATTGTGATTATATATTTGCATAGGGCCCCCATACATAAAATTCACTGTCACACTCTAAAGTTTTATTTAGCATTTTTCTCCATCATATTTTCACCTTCTGACTCCATTTAGCCTTTTGTTTTTGGCAAACATGCTCAAACATAATAGATTTGCACCAAGAAACACTCACTTCCCACTGTCTAAAGTGGTGCCACAAAGCCACCTTTTATTCAGTGCCTGTAATTTCCACGGCCTGGGCAGTTCATAGACAATACTTGAAGCACATCAAGCATTGACCTTCTTCTAGTCACCATGGCGATTATGAAAGATTCTCAGCTGGATACTAATGTGGGGGCATTTGGAGGTATAGCTCCCTCAGAGCTGATTGACAAACCACTGGGGAGGAGAGAAAGGAAGGAAAAGGAAGGGGACAGGAAAAAAAAGAGGGCAGGAGAATGGATTTAGTGATTCGGAGAGAGCTTTGAGGAGTGGGAGGGTGAGATTTAGGTAATAGTTGAAGTGGAGAGGAATTGAGGAAGGATGGAGAGAATGAGGGGCAGAAGGAGGAGGGCGGCAAGGAGGGAATTTCAGTTTGAAGGGTTAGTGAGGCGGGGGGAGGGCATCTTTTACCCTGAGTACACTTCCTACTGGACTCCACGTCAGAAAACATCAGCCGTAATTGACGCTAATTGGCATGTGTTTTTGTTGTCTCAGCTTTAATCAACAGATGAGGTGGAAAGAGAGTAAATTGTCAAGGACTGGTGCTACTTCTAACTTCTTAAAGGAAAAGTTCCTCTAACAATTTAAATAGTCAAACACCTATAACTTTACTTCATTACATAAAATAAAGTCCAAAAGACTATTTTAGTAGTCAAACTTTGGAGGTCAGTAAATAAAATAATAATACCATAATAATAATAATCAATGACAGGATTTGATTAGTTAGTATTAGTTAGATTAAATGCCAATAAAGACTGTTTCAAGGCTTTCTATTCATCAAAAAATCCTGGATAAATTACATTTTAACATTTATTCAAATAGAAAACCATTATTTTGAATTGTAAAAATACTTCAAAATATTTGTATTTTTTACTGTATTTTTAATCAAATAAATGCAGCCTTGATGAGCACGCATCTACATAATGGGTTTTATGTTAGGATGATACATTAAATATGCAAATGAGCAGAATGGCTTTTTGGAGCAACTGGTCAAAATATGTTTCCATTTTATGGAAAAAAGCAGCTTGGACGTTCTTCAAAATACCTTATTTTTGGTTCTACGGAAAGAGAAAGTCATATGGTTTTGATACAGGTGAACTATTCCTTTAACCATGGTGAATACAAACACACACACACTTACGTACTTACTAAGCCCAATTTCCTTGCCTTCAATGCCCACTTAGAACTCTCTGTATTGTGCTGTGTAATGCAGAGGCCTAACCGTACGCCATCCCAGAAGCCCCTGCTCTGTGCTTGGGATAAGAGACCCCTCCGCTCTCCATCTCTGTCCTCCCAACGGCCCTCTCCAGGCTCCAAAAAATGGAGAAACCCCCAGGGGAAACAAAAAGAAGATGAAGAAAAAAGCAAAAGAAATATGCACAGCGCCACTCTCAAAGTTGTTGCCCTGGAAACTGGTGAGGGAGAGGGACTGCAAACAATGAAGCCAGATCCCTTTTTAAGTGTTGCTAATTAGCTTGCCTCCGCTTGCTCTTTGTGTTTGCCATCTTAAAAAGAGACTAAAGTCAACAGGGAGAGGCGTCGGGGTAGAGAAGAGAGAGAATGTTGGTTTCTATTTTTCTTCTCCTTAATAGCCAAGGGTGGGGATAGAAGCGAGATGAAGGCTGCATTGTGCCGAGCGACGCGGATTGATGATATAGATTGATGCTACTGATGTAATTGAATATTGATGAAGAACATGTGAAACCTGCAGCTGGTTTGGTTTTGTTAAAGGTTTGCCGAAAGAAAGCGTGTTTGCTTTATCGTATTCACATGGTGCATCGTTGTAGAAAAAATCGTTGAGTTTTGGGAAAGGACACTACAGTAGTTGCTTCCTTTTCGCCATCAGCATTTGTACTTAAAGACACGAGATGAGGCCTCATAGCACTCGGTACGATTTATTCCCTCCTAACTCGTCTTCAAACTTCCCCACTCCCGTTTAAACACAGATGGCAGAAACTTTCTATATGCTGTATGTTCTTTCTGGTTATTTTCTGAAGATCAGTATCACTTTAGCCACTACCAGGTATGAAATCAAAATCAAACAAAAAAACTTGAACTTTATTTTTCTTAGTTATTCTCCAAGCAAGCGGTTTTGAGTGCTCCTCTGTTTTAACAATACACCGCATGTGTCTTTTCTTCTAGCTAACTTGCTTTTGGCAACATCCCGAGCGTGTATTATTAATTTTTTCTTTATTAATAATAACAAAGAAATGCATCCCATATGTCTGGTTTGGACGGGAAACCCTGCTGCCAGTTAGTGCTATCCTCATCATGGTCAGTCTGTTTAGCATGTGTTTGTAGGAGGATGGTTTTGGACGGTGTCCCATTGGGCTAGGTCACTGAAGCGGTGACTCGCATTGAACCCCAACACCTTCGTATTTCCCCGAACTATCCCTGCTGACCAGCTCTAAGATCTTGAAAAGCTCTCAAATACGACAAGACCTTGAAAGTCTTGTCTTTTTCTTATTAGTTTTTGCAGTCCGCACAGCAGAGAGAGGTTGAAACCCTATCAAGAAGAACTTTGTTTGACTGCCAGAAGGGCGGTGTTAAGAAAACCACAGCAAAACTGCCGTGCAATTGCCATCAATTAGCCGGCTGTGCGGCTGCCGAGGCTGGAGGATTTCGAGACGACCCGTATCCTGAACTTTTCGAGCTCTCTCTCTCTCTTTCTTTCTCCGAGCTGTCTCAGTGTTGAACTCACGCTAATGTTGTGGCCCTCAGCACTACAAAGTAAGCTCACACTGCCAACAACGAGGTAATGATGCCCAGAGAGCCCAGCCATAGTGGATTACACTTCCTCTTTCGCTCTTTCAGTATGGGACATGGGGATAAGTTACTGCCGAGAGAGACACCAGGTACATATGAGCTCATTTGAGCCTCTTTCACCATTCGCCTTCCCCTAATGAGTTCAACAGCCATACAATCCGCGCAAACTTTTTCACAGTTTTCAAAAACAAAATCTCTGATCTCTCTGACGCTGCTGCTGCTATCGTGTTGCAGCTCATATTTGCTTTTTTTCCAGCAGGCTTTTTGTTTTAACATTTTTGGGGACTTAGAGGTGAGCAACGCACATCTGGAAAGCAGCAGAGGCAGCAAGTTTCAAACAGGTCCCCTTTGTGAAAAATAGGAAGTGAAAAAAACCAAAGCGGTCAGGCTTTTCAAACATTACAGCATATTTTGAAGTTTTTTCCTCCCTTAGTTTTATTTTTTTTATTGCCTTGGCTCCAATTCACCCTTTCCTCATTTTAATGGCCGATGGGAGTCTGCTGTAGCCATTTAAATTTAAAGGTTTCGCCGTAGCCTTTATATTGCGGAAACATTACATTAAATGGCAAAAAGGGACAGCGGCGGGTGTTTTTAGATGATTTCGGCATTGAATAATTCACTCGATTTCGCCATTTTCAGATGCATGTTTTAATGGATCTGAACAAAAACAAATGTGACGAGTGACTGCGAACCGCATGATGGAACAGGAAGTGCCAAATTAAATCCAGCTTGGGCCAAAAAGGAGCGAGAGGGGGGGAAAAAAGGAGAGAAATATGGTCAGAAGTGCAGTTTATTTGTAACCCACCGTGAAATTGGACAGCTCTGCAGGCTACGACTGTAATGAGTCATGGGGACCAAGTTAAGATCTACGAAACCTTGGCCCGGGCCTGTAAATCCGATCCCGTCGAACAACCCACACCTCGTCCCGTAGCCCGGGGTGGACAGCTGCTAACAGGCCCAGTATGTCTGCCTGAAGCCGCTGTAGACAAAGCTCATTTGGTCACCAGCTGTGTTGGAGCGTTCCAGCATTAAAATAGAGCAAGTCTGGTTCTCAGGCAAACAATAATTCATCCGTTAGTAATTATTGGTGCGGATAGTCTCTCTGGAAAGTTAAGTTCATACTGGCCAGGCCAACACTCCGTAAGCGACGGTGCGTAACGCTTTCAATCGTGTGGACAAACACATCTGCGGTGGTAGATTCCTCTGGCAGCTGACAGTGATGCATTTGATACATTACAAGCAACCGCTACCGAAAGCCACGCTTCACGTAAATATGCCATTCAGATACAAAGCAATCCCACAAGTTGTCACACTCGTGAGTAATAAAGCGGTTGCCGTCAGGAGTGGTGAAAGGAAAGGAGCCGGGCGCATTGTGCGCCTGTAGTTACTCAGAATTTGAAGAGGTTGTACAAGCAGGTATGATTATTTTTGCCAAATCCCTCACATGAGTGACGTTTTGGATGCCAGCTTGCATTACATCTGTGTAACTTTTCTTTCATCTCGCCCCCTCTTCTTCTTCTGTTTCTCTTATCTAATGCAAGCAAACAGAAACAGCTCAAGTCTTCATTTTTAGACACATTACAAGGAGAAAGCTGAACTTCCTAATTCCAGGAGGATCAAGCCTGAACCTCAAAAGAAGCAGCTTGTGGAATAGCTTTACTTTTCCTTAAAGGTTGAATGGCACCGGTTGGGGAAAAAAAGGGCGCCTTTGTCTTCCTCTCTCCACTCCTGATTTGGAGGTGGCTATCAAGCAGGGTGCATGCTGAACAAAAGCACCCGAGTGTAACAAGTCCTCCCGGTTTGTACCGCTGAAAGAAGGTTAAGTTTGGTTCTTTTTTCCCCTTGGTGCGACACAGGATGTTTTTTTTTGTTTTGTTTTTTTTGTAGCAATGTTCACATTCCAGTCCCGCCTTAAACACCGTTGATGTCGAGTGAGGGGAAAATCAGCTTTGGCTTGTTATTTATGAACTGCCATTTTTTACATTGGAAATATATTCTGTCTTCACACCCTTAAAATAGACTTTTTGTGGCATGTTTGGGTTTGTTTGTAGAGCGTCTGACCACATCTGTCTGTGCGTGTGGTTGTAGCATGAGGTAGGTAACATTACTCAGAAGAGCACACCCTGTTGCTTTCCTAAACAGTGTGAACAAATTACAGAGTACATTTGAAAAGCTTTTTTTTTGTCTTCGTTTTAATAGAAAAGTGACCTCACCTATTTACATTGTCTAAAATTTCACCACGAGGCACTGAGACACTAAAATTTGTTAGATATTGTGTCTTTTTTGTTTATAATAATGCATAGGAGAGAATAATCTCTTTAATATTTCAGTTGTTTCTCCTACACCGCAATGAGATATGGAAAGCTCAGATTTTTCTCCTGTGTAACAAAATCAATGATTTTTCA
Source organism: Sinocyclocheilus anophthalmus (assembly GCA_018155175.1). Lineage (NCBI taxonomy): Eukaryota > Metazoa > Chordata > Actinopteri > Cypriniformes > Cyprinidae > Sinocyclocheilus > Sinocyclocheilus anophthalmus. The sequence continues at coordinate 682,529 of JADLZN010006938.1, read as the reverse complement.
GTATTAAAATTTCTCATCAATTCTTTTCCATATATGTGCTTTTTTTAGTGATCTGATTTGTTCAATTTATCCTAAGGAATTTTAGTAGAAATATCTGAGGTAAAGTTTGATACTTAAATAAAATCAACTCCATTAGGTCTCCGGAGCTTTTGTAACACTTGTTGCTTTTTGTTTTCTCATCATGTCTCTTTTTTTATTTTTTTTGTGAAAAAGTTAGAACAAAAACATTGTTGTGTCAAGTCACAGTGTGTGACATAATACCCCAAAGCAGCTTCGAGTGCGGGTAAATATGCCATTTGGCAGTAGAAGCCAGAGTGCAAGTGGAGCATGTTGACAGGGGTTTATTTAAGAATGAATTAAAAACGCAGCGCCGCGGCCCTAAAGGAGGCCACCACTGTTACTTCGTTGACCTCTTCTAAAAGGGTCCTCACTAGCCAACTATAAATAACTGCACATCATATCTAACTCTGATTGGAGGTCAGCACCGAGGTGGGGGTTTGATTGGTCGAGTGTGGCCAGCAGCAAGATCCGTTTCATAAAGTTGATGTGGACAGGCCAATAGGAAAGACAAATTTCATCTATTAGAGATTTCAAATGTTTCGCATAGAATGCAAAGACATTAAACAGACAACAATTGAAACTTTTTCTCAGAAAAAAAGACTGGTTAAAGTCTCAGTAATCTCATGTGTTTTTGTGTTGTTTTATTCATATTTTTGGAATAGTTTTGAGTATTTTTATTTATTGTTTTAAGAAAAATACCCCAATAATCATTCATGGGAATTCTTGAGAAACTGTAAAGCAGCAGTGAGATCAAATTGTCATTTATATTTTTGAATTATTTTTATATTTTTATGTATTTTATGTTTTGAAAGAGATGACATCTCACACTATGATCAGATTTAGTCAGAGATTTTAATATTTTTTTCAAGTACTTTTTATTCAGATTCTTCTGAAACCTAATTCTGTGCACATTATTTCATATGCTCTTACTTTGCAAAATTCGGATTTCTCTTATCTTTTCCCAGTTCATTTCAATGGATTTCTTTATTTTTGCGCCTCTATGTTTTGTAAAAGGACACAACTTCTTTTGTAAAGGACTAACCTTTGTTCCTTACTTCCTGCCATCTCCATCAGTGTCTCCTGAGCTTCTCTCAGCATACAGTGGCACTCAGTCTGTCTTCGCTTGGATCCGCAAGTTCCGTAACATGATTCCCATGACCCTTCTTGCAGCACTGGACCCCCACCACTCCGCCGCCACACCCCCCACCCACCCACATCCTGGACGGCCCACTGGGCTCTGTTTTTTCTACGGGGGCCGCTTGCAGGGGGACGTTGAGGCGTCAACATGGTTCTCTGTCAGCGATGATGGATCATTCCAGCATATGGTGCCCACCTGTCCGCAGAGGAGCCGACTTCACTGTTTAGATTTACAGGAGAGAGAGAAAAAACGAGGGAGCGCCCCGCGTTCTGCCCTCTCCCTCATGCTCACTCCCACAAACACAGGCGGATTAGGGCTCCGATTCATCACCTCCCAGTCATGTTTACTTAAGCAACCTGAGCGTAATGAATAGAAGCTGGGACATCCAGGAAAGAGGTGTGCAATCACCCCTGTTTGTGTGTTTTACCACGTTGTTTTGGAACGTCCGTCTTAGAGCGGCTCAAACTTTCATGGGGTGTATTATTATTGGACGCGGGCACGTCTGCGAGCGCGGACGCAATTGTCACAACTTTGCGAGAATGAGAGCGAGTCGTACTACGTGTGTATGCCAAAACGAATTCTTCCCTGTTATTTTCCCATTATGGACCCTCACCCGCGAGCCCCCTTCCTTCCCTCTCTCCTGCAAAAAGAAAAGAAACCCAGTTGTCAGCCATTTTTTCTGAAGCCCGTTAAAGAGGGGAGGGCGAGAGCCACGAGAAAAAAGGAAAAGAAAGAGGGGGAAAATAAAGAAGAAGAGGGAGCTCCCCTCCTAAATCTCCCTACACTCACCCCTCCAAAACCCCCCCCCCTTCAAGACCCTGCTGAATTAAAAAATGCTCTGGTAGTAAAGGCAATGTCAGGAGTGTTGATCTTCGGGGGGGGAGGGCGATGACAAGTCAGAAGAACTCACACACTGTGCTGCTAAGGCCGCCAAGCTGGGCTCTGACCTCTTCACCCTCCCCTTCCCCTCTCTCTCTCTCGCGCTCTCGCTCTGGCTCGCCCGACCGCCCGCCCTGCGCTGCAATAAAACCTGTCTAACTCAACAGCACAATGGAACTCTTGTTGGACCCGGCCATCCGCGGCCTCCCTCATATTTTCTTTAAAGGTGCAGCACTCACCAGTGAATGCCACAAGGCTTTGGGGGAGAGAGATAAGATGAAAGTAGGTGAGCGAGAAGAAAGAAGCAACTCATGTTCACGTTTGAAATCTGGATGTGTTTTTCACTCCCTGCTTAGATGTATGGATGGAAGTTATAAAGCATTTTTTCCCCCTGTTTGTACTCCAAATCTTTTTTTTTAACTCCACTGTTCATGAAAGCAATAAAATTGGTAAGTCAGACTCAATAGATTCTCCAGCCACAGAACGGAGCCTCTCCCCTGTTGCTCAGAGAGACTCGCCGCCCCAGACACTTTCATTCTGGGTCCGTTTAGTGCCGCCAGTCTCCGGTCCCGCTGCTGAGCTCAGTGCATCATGATTAAGACCAGCCGTACTGACCACTTGTTCATCACTAGGCATTGTGCCTTTCTCCTTAAAGTAATAGTTCACCCAAAAATTATGATTTTTTTCTCTCTCCCCTGTTTCATTCCAAACTCTTAATATTACTTTTTTTGTGCAGCACAAAATGAGATTTTAGAATATCCAAGCAGCTCATTTCCATGCAATGAAAACAAGCTCCAAAAAGGCAAAAATAAAAAAAATAATTAATATGAAAATATTGTAAAATGGTCCATACAATTTGTGTACTACATTCCAGGTCTTCTAATATTTCAAATCCCTGTCTTTTCCTCACATACTGTATTGTCTTTCCAAATTTCTTTTCAATTTTCTTTTCAGTGCAAAACAGACACCAAAAAGTGATTTATAATGGCAAAAATGAAAGAAAAAAAAACATAATAAAAGTTCCTGAAAGTAATTTATAATGGCATAAATTACAAAAACATTAAAATATCATAAAAGCATGGCCTTTAATATACACTCTATGTATTATATTCCAAGTCTTCTAAAGCCGTTTGATAAATTTCCATTGCTTTTATGTTACTTGTATGTTTTTTCTTTATTTTTGTCATTATAAAACACTTTTATGAAAGTAAGAAAATAAGTCATGTGCTTTAATGGTGTTTTTTCATCGTATGGAAAAGAGCTACTTCAATATTCAGCTCGGCGTCTTTTGTCTTTCACAAGAAAACAAATATAGGGTTGAAATTACATGAGGGTGAGTAAATGATGGTCCATGAAAGAAAGCATGAGACAAATCTAAGGTGGGTTTAGCTTAATAGTTAAGGCTGTACTGGAAACACAAATTTAGGGGTGGTCCTATTTAGGGGTGACCCAGTCACTGCCAAATTACTGATATCACAATCTATCACTATTGCACCCCTGAGCAAGGCACTTAACCTCTGGTAGTTCCAGAAGGGGCTGTGCATTAAATTAGTGCATTGTAAATTGCTTTGGATTAAATGTGTGCACTAAACAGCTACCATTTAATCCAAATAATTGTGGCATTTATGAAAATCAAAGAAGAGTTTATTAAAGTGGTAATCAGTGCGGCAGTTTTGTTCAATTGTTGATCATTGTTGCCAGACAACCATCTGGTCCAAGTTGTCTCTGGTTGTGTGTGTGTGCGTGTCTGTAAGAAGTAATTCACACCACATGCCATCAGTAGAGTGTATATTCTCAAAGCTAGTCGTAGCTGGGAGGTGCTGCCGGTCACTTTAGCTTATCCAGCCCTCCGCTGAGGTCATGTGCGCAGATGGAGGGGGGGTTGGGGGGTTCCTGTACAGCATGTGCGTGTGTTCACAGACGTGTGTGTGGGTGTAAGTGTGTGTGTGTGTACGGTGCTCAATTGCGACCTTCAGCAAAAGTAACAAGTGCTCTTGATGCAGATGGTTTTCATCACACCGACCACTGCATGTTCTCTCTCTCATGTGCTGATTGTATTGGGGGCCTCTCGCCTTTTTTGGCCCCCTCTCTCTCTAAACCCGCCACCACCCCCTCTACAATAAAAAAGACAGAGGTGTATCTCTCTTAAAAGGATTGGCACCATTTATTTAGAGGGTCCTGGACTGGGCTTTGTAATACACCCTCCCACACATGTAGCCAGTAAGTACTTCTGCAATTGATATAATGGCTATTAGCACTAACAGTCTTACTGATATCAGATCAGTGATAAGTGACCATGATTTAAAGGGATAGTTCACCCAAAAAAAATGAAGCCTGTCTTCAATTTATTTAACCCTCTGAAGTCGACTAACGCGGATACGCGTTTTGAGGCATCTTCTCCTGATCACACCGAAAATAACTTAAATTACACTTTCAGTTTTGATCTTACAGATAAGAGCAATACATCAATCAAATCTGTAAAGGGTCTACTTTTATTTGTATACACACATAATAACAACAGAACTTTGTGCATTTATAAAATAAAGAAAACAAACAGGGTGCGCTGTCTGCCGCCTTGGTCTGCGTGATCTTCATTTAGAAACGTGTCACTAAAATGAACTGAAACTCAACGAATACTCGACACAAAGACGTGAGAGATATATCCATAGAAAGCTTGACATTTCTACTATTAAACTAAGCAAGTCTTATCGAAAGCAAATATTCTGTGATAAAGTAATTTATATGAAACCAACGCGATGTCCAGTTTTTCACATCTCCCTTCATTATCTCTAATGCGACCACGCCCACAAGCTGAGCGCTATTGATATTATAATCATCCACGTGAAGCGCGCGGCGTGTAAACACCCACATCACAGTAAACAAACCAGCGAGACCTCAAGCTTTACTGTTCGCGTCGCGCTGAGAGGAATAACACAGAATTCACCTCAAGAAGCTTTGGATTACCGCAGGAAAAACAGATTAAAGTCTTTTTTATTACCTACTTATTTTTTTTCCACACATAACACTGTACACTTTTCACTATTTAGACTTCTCCAAACTATAATTTCCTGACTAAATGGTATAATCAAGTGATACTTAATGAGTTTCATTCCACAGCATCTAAATGTCATGAAATTCCGGATGTTTTTTTATTTTTATAACAACAGAATATTATATAAAAGTACTATGAGTTATAATGTCTAGTCTAATGCCAGGAAGAAGGATTAGTCAAAACTTTAACTGTGATAGGATTATTCTCTGTTCACACTATAGCATATTACCTGTTTTATAATGATAGTTTTTGATTGTATATGCACATGCAAAGCATGCTTGGTGTTTATGAATGTAACTATTTTTGCTTTTCATGATATCTGCTCTGGTCTAATATGTTGAATGTGTTCCCGTGTCCGATGGAGTAATGACGCTGTAAATGTTGAAAACTGTTTTCATTTGTTTAGGACTGGCTGCATCAACCGGCCTCTTGCACAAAAAGTCCACGCGCAACATGTCATTCATTTTGAGTTTGCTGGAAAATCCCACTGAGTAAGTGCACCAGTCAAGTAAGTGTATTATTCCCGAATAGGTGTAATATTATTTGTGTTGATAGTGTTAAAAATATTATAATTGGCCTTGTTTTCTCATGAAGTATGCATACTATACTGAGGTACTGTGGGGAGTACACCACTCTTGCCTTCACCTGCATGTCTCATAGGAAGGGGGCACTCGTTCAGTTTTCAACTCCGTTCAGAATAAGTGTTCATTCACTATTTTACAGATGTTACTTTCATTTGATTTAGTTCGTTGTAAAATATGTTTGCTATGTGGTAATTGTGTTCTTTGTTTAGTTAAATTAGTACTAGTATCAGTGAACATTATAATAATGTTAATAATGTAGTTTGTTTAAACAGCATGCTTGCTTTTTTATTTCTGATGTGAGAATAACAGTGTAAAATAACCTGTTGCAAAGAGAGCTAAAGCAAATAAGCAGCCCACTTGGTCATTGAAACCAGAGACTGACGCTGACATGTTCCACAGGCTCTAAGATTCCTGCCCCGCACAAGAGCCTGAACCACAGCTAAGACCATGTGAAGCACACACTCCCAAAATGATGTGATAATATATTTAGTTATAAATATTCTAAATAAACTACAAACAAAAAAAAATATAAATGTATTTCTCACATTCTTTCTTGTAGCAATTCCCTCTCAGTCACACACCTGACAGCTCATTATGCAGCTCATTATGCAGGCCTTTGTCTTCTCAGGTGTGAATCACTCATTATACATGACCATTCACGCCCCCTCGCATATTCCTTTTCTAAACAAAAAGTGTCTTAGAAAATTTAAATCGATATATTGTTTTCTGTGAGTGAGTAAACAGGATGATTTTCACATCATTTTGTAGCAAAAACTCTGGTCTACCACATCCAGTTCTCAAAAGTCTTGTAAACAAATTTTCTGTATGTGTTTTATGGCCTTATTTAAGAGACTTTAAAATTGTAGATTTTCACTAAGCATGCATATATAAACGTTTTTTTCTCAAAAACACAATCACATACATACATGCTGCTCACATATTATTGTAGCCCAGTTTGTGCTGATTATGGTGCTACTAAAGTTAGTCATTAAAATGTTTATTAGCAACTGAAAAAAGCACAAATGTCAGGACATGTCAAAACTTCTCCAGGGCCCAAAACACCCTCAGCCAGAGTGTTACTCATAATACTTACCGTCTTCTGTAAAACTTTCTTATGAATATGCACGCTGCTTTTCTCCTACAACAATAGCAGAAATTAGCAGAAAAAACAATGCCAGGCATTGTCAAGCTTCAAAAATAAAAAATTTTTTTTTGAAGCTCTGAAATCTAATTTAGGTTTGACACAAAATACAACTAATTCTCACAATATTCATACACTGACACTCAAAAGTTTGGGGTCATTTTTTTTTATGTTGTTTTTTTATGCTTACAAAGTGATTTAAAAAAGCTAAGTAAAAACAGTAATAGTGTGAATTATTATTATTATAATGTTTTCTATTTTAATGTATTTTAAACGTAATTTTCAGTTGAAAACTAGGCCTTTTCTCTTTTTTGTTTGTTCTTCACACAAAGCTGTTGCATGACTTGAAAAGACGTGATGAAGATGAATTGTATGGACCACTTTTATGCTACATTTATGGTGCTATATCCCAACATGAGGATGAATCAGTGATGACAATGGTCATTTCTGGGTGCACTATCCCTTTAATGACAGTGAATTAAACCATAGATTTGCCTTCAAAGTGGGTTTACAGCTGGGTGAACTATTAAAGCTGGCTGAAAATGTATAAAACTTTTCAGTCTAGGACCCTTTTTTTGGTTAGCATATGCATCAGAGTATGACTCTTAGGATTTATGTTTGGTGTCAGGTCTTTTTTTTTTTCTTTTTTTTTTTTAAAGAGGTCTTTTCACCCCCCTCCATCTTTTCCTAATCAATATTTACTATGTAACCTTCCTCCTCCTTCAAGGGCCAGGAAGCAAATGTGCATCCTGATGGTGCTCTTCAAAAAGCTGTTTGCCCACTGATTTACTGTTGCCTGGTGTTTTTGTTTTGAGAGGCACATTTTGCCATTGGACCAAAGATCCTGTGCGGGTGCAGTCTAAAAAATATTGCCTTCATCTGTTTGTAGGGTAGCAAACCACATAGCAGGCAGCACAGTGGACAGATGATCTGAGCGAGTGTGAAAGAAAAGAATAAAGGGTGCGGTAGAGTTACAGAATTGTGTTTTTCCTCTCTTATTCTGAGGAGAAAGCAAGGCCCCTTTCTGGCTCTGTACAGGAGGGGGCCCCACACACTCAGGTTGGCGAACAGGTGGGGCCCACCGTGCAGTGCTAAGTGTATCTCTCCTGTGATTTTGAGGAAATTTAAGCAGAGTGTAAAGGTGTGTGTATGTGTGGTTCTCACCGCTGTGTTGTCCCTGTTTCTCGTGTCCACAGGCCCTCCAGGCAGCACGCCAGTTCATCCTCCAGCAGGCCACAGGACTCAACTCCCCCAGCAGCAACGAGATCAAACAGAGCCCTGTGCAGGTACGAGTACCACACACTCAGATTTACAAACATATAGATACAGGCTCATACCATTAACAAACAGATGCAAGCATATTAATAAATAAATCATGTTTATGTCCTTTTCTTATTTACTTGTTTTGCTTTACCATTAGGGTTGTGCAGTATATATAAAATATAATGGTAACACTTTGGAATAGGGAGAACACTTATCTTAATAAACTTCTAATTTGCTGGTTATTAATAGTAAGGTAGTTGTTAAGTTTAGGTATAGGGTGGAGTAAGGGATCTAAAATATGGTCACGCAGAATAATGCACAAAATGATTATAAGCACTAATAAACTGCCAATATGCTATTAATATGAATGCAATAATAGTGAGAATTGGTCCTTAAAATAGTGTTACCAATATAATGTATATATGATGATTTTGCTGGTGTTGAATCAAGCAACATCATGAAAATGATGCTTTTAATGCGTTTTATGTGAATTAAAAATTATTAGAAAATTATTAGACTAATTTTATAGTACTTGACCTTTTTTATTCTTTAAGAAAGGTTAATAGTTTTTCTGATATACACTTTTAAAAAGTTGATAAGTTTGATTCATTTTCTTGAATTATTTTAAACTGTTTCATTGAATCAATTCAAAACTCAGATTCACTTATTCATTTACATTGGCACACATACAAATGAAAATGAAAAGTGTAAATATTTTGTTAATTTATGGACATTGAATAGTGGAATATAATCAAATTATATAACCAAATAAATAAAAAATATTCAGCCCCCCCCCATGTATCATCATATTTTACTTTCTCAGATCTTTGTCTATTAAAGTTCTCATTCTGCTTGTCTCCCATCCCCCCTATCTGTACTGTATTAAAGAGTTGAGTTGTGAATGTGGCTCTTTGTAATGAAGAGCTGAACAATGGCACATCTTGAATTTCATTTCTCATTGAGCAGAAGGTTAGCTTGAGTGCACGTTCCTGTAGCATCTGGTCACACACACACACACACACACACAACAGATATATACAGACACCACAGGAATCTTAAGACTAGTGTAGTGTGGAGGGTTCAGATCCATATTTGTCACTTTTAATACAATATCAGGCAAACCTACATGCATGACAATGTACGGTGTATTACTAAAGTATATACAGTGGGTACGGAAAGTATTCAGACCCCCTTACATTTTTCACCCTTTGTTATATTGCAGCCATTTGCTAAAAATCATGTAAAGTTAATTTTTTTTTCCTCATTAATATACACACAGCACACCATATTGCCAGAAAAACACAGAATTGTTGACGTTTTTTCAGATTTATTAAAAAAGAAAAACTGACATATCACATGGTCCTAAGTATTCAGAAACTTTGCTCAGTATTTAGTAGAAGCACCCCTTTTGATCTAATACAGCCATGAGTCTTTTTGGGAAAGATGCAATAAGTTTTTCACACCTGGATTTGGGGAACCTCTGCCATTCCTCCTTGCAGATCCTCTCCATTTCTGTCAGGTTAGATGGTAAACGTTTGTGGACAGCCATTTTTAGGTCTCTCCAAATTGGGTTTAAGTCAGGGCTCTGGCTGGGCCATTCAGAACATTAACAGAGTTTGTTGTGAACCCTCCTCGTTATTTTTAGCTGTGTTCTTAGGGTCCTTGTCTCTTGTAAGGTTAACCTTCGGCCCAGTCTTGAGGTCCTGAGCACTCTGGAGAAGGTTTTCGTCCCATCCCTGTACTTGGCCGCATTCATCATTCCCTCAATTGCAACCAGTCGTCCTGTCCCTGCATCTGAAAAACACCCCCACAGCATGACGCTGCCACCACCACGCTTCACTGTTGGGACTGTATTGGACAGGTGATGAGCAGTGCCTGGTTGTCTCCACACATACCGCTTAGAATTAAGGCCAAAAAGCACTGGTCTCATCAGACCAGAGAATCTTATTTCTCACCATCTTGGAGTCCTTCAGGTGTTTTTTAGCAAAACTCCATGCGGGCTTTCATGTGTCTTGCACTAAGGAGAGGCTTCCGTCGGGCCATTCTGCCATAAAGCCCCGACTGGTGGAGGTCTGCAGTGATGGTTGACTTTCTACAAATTTCTCCCATCTCCCGACTGCATCTCAGCTCAGCCACAGTGATCTTCTTCTTCTTTACCTCTCTCACCAAGGCTCGTCTCCCCCGATAGCTCAGTTTGGCCGGATGGCCAGCTCTGGGAAGGGTTCTGGTCGTCCCAAAAGTCTTCTATTTAAGGATTATGGAGGCCACTGTGGCCTTAGGAACCTTAAGTGCAGCAGAAATTTTTGTAACCTTGGCCAGATCTGTGCCTTGCCTCAATTCTGTCTCTGAGCTCTTCAGGCTTTTCTTTGACCTCATGATTCTCATTTGCACTGTGAGCTGTAAGGTCTTATATGGACAGGTGTGTGGCTTTCCTAATCAAGTCCAATCAGTATAATCAAACACAGCTGGACTCAAATGAAGGTGTAGAACCATCTCAAGGATGATCAGAAGAAATGGACAGCACCTGAGTTAAATATATGAGTGTCACAGCAAAGGGTCTGAATACTTAGGACCATGTGAGATTTCATTTTTCTTTTTAATAAATCTGCAAAAATGTCAACAGATTCTGTGTTTTTCTGTCAATATGGTTGCTGTGTGTACATTAATGAGGAAAAAAATTAACTTAAATGTTTTTAGCTAATGGCTGCAATATAAAAAATAGTGAAAAATTTAAGGGGGTCTGAATACTTTCCGTACCCACTGTATATGCTCCAGTGTGCATGCTTTAACTTGGTGTTTCTTGCTGTCTGTAAGATATGCAGTCTTCAAGCCTGCCACGTTGAATTGGGCCAGTGGTGGTAACTGCCTGCTTTAGCACACTCGTCAAATGTGACAAGACACACTCACATGTTTATAGCAGAGTAAAACTGTGCTATCACAGTCATGAAACATGCTTCTTCCTGTAAACACAGTTGTAAGACTAACACAGACTGGCATATAGCTACAGATTAGGGTGCGCTATTATTTAGCCTGATAGAGATGGAGGAGAGAGGAAGACAAACAAGGCAACCCCTAATAAGGAACAGGAAAAGGGGTGGATGCAGTCAATACAAGCTCAGAGGTGAAAAGTAGAGAGTGCAAGTGAATGAACGAGAAACAGGGGTGTGTGAGAGCTGCCCAGAGTTTTCAAATCATCAATAATCCAGGAAGAATGCTAGCTGACAGTTTAAATGACCGTGTTGAGAGGTTTTCCCTTCAGGGTAATTAACATTATCAAGGAACAGCAGGTTACCTCGTTAGTGGCGCACTCATTTAATTAACAAACCACACTAATTAAATTGAACCCTGGGCTGAAGTTTGCTTCGGTGTGCTCGTTGAGCTAAAGAACAGTCAAGAAGAGGAAAATCAAGGGAACATTTTTATCAGAGTCCCTTTTTTCCACTAGTTGCTTTTTTGTCGATGGACCTTTTGATGATTGATGTGGCTTATTGAACAGGTTTCGCTTCTTTCCTGTTTAAATTGTGGTGTTTGATAAAGCAAGCATCACTTTTACCATTGCTTATACTTAGGGGATAGCTCACTTAAAAAGATAATTTACATAAAAATATACTTACTGTCCTCTGTGGACAAAGATATATATATATATATATAACATAAAAGTTTCTTCAGAATATCATCTCTTGTGTTCCACAGATGAAAGAAAGTCATACAGGTTTGAAAACAACACTGTTTTCATTTTTGGATTATCTTTCCCTTCAAGTATTAATTAAACATGAATGATATCTCAAAACATGCAGTTTGTTTAGAAGACTTGTGATATTAGTTTCATTTCACTCTTCTGAAGACAGGACTTGCACTGAAAAGGGCTCTAAACATATCTAGGGATCAGAAGTGTCTTTTGGTGCAGTTTTACACAAGCGTTGATCACATTTTCGCTCTAAAAGTAGTTACAGAATTTATAGATTACTGTGTTCTCAGGCTGAATGTTATAAAGCAGTGTTCACACACCATGATTTGATGTGTACTAATGAACTCTATAGACCTCTGTCGACCCATGACCCTCAGCAGAGCCGCAGGTGAGGCCTTTTGTTTGGGCTTCTAGGGAGACGTCTTTCCCATCTCAGCACAAGGCCACCCTGAATACTGATATAGGTGAGCCCATGAGATTCTGCTTTGTAGTATCACTTCCTCATCCACTGCTCCAGGGCATCAACCCTCAACCCCGACCCTTCCCTGCCACACTCTCTGTACATTCTGAGTTCTGCTGTAGTGTTTAAGGGACTGCAAACCAGCCCTTGTTTGTCTCACTGCGGAGTGTTTCCATTACTCTTGACTCTGAAACAAGAAAAATGTCTGGTGTGTAGATTTACGAGTCATGTTGGAGGACTGGATTTTTTTTGTAGTGACGCGTCATACCACTTATGCTTTTACGAAAAGGCCTTCAGCTGTTCGACAGCTAGCCATGAAGTGACTCTTACTGTTATACCACCTCTCTTTTAACTCAGCGTCTTATTTCAAATATTTTTTGTTTTTTTTATAATTTCTAAAATGCCTCCGGTTCAGCAGGGTGTTTGAAGCTGTTGTCCAATAGCAGGGAAAGCAGGGCATGGAAGTCATTTAACCTAGTCAAAAAACGTAGCCTGACAGAAAATGGCCGCTAGTCGGGTTAACTCCTTGCAGTGTCTTTTTGAAGATGTGAATGCAGTGTGATGAACAAAGAAATCTTTTGGTGCCTGATAATTAGATTTTCCCTCTTCATCACTGACAAAGAAGGCAGAAGTTGCATTACAGAGGTTTTTGTCTGAATCTTCCAGAATCTTGGCTGTGACCAACAGGTTCTTCCCTAATATGAATTATTTGTCTGTCTCTCGTTTTCGCTTAATATTCTTTGTTTTTTTTGGGACAGTCAGGGCTAAAGAATCATAGATTGCCACTCTTCTGTAGATATATACAGTGTATATATATATATATATATATGTTGGGTTTAATAATATTATATATATAGATATACAGTGGAGAAAAAAAGTATTTAGTCAGCCAACCAATTGTGCAAGTTCTCCCACTTAAAGATGAGAGAGGCCTGTAATTTTCCATCATAGATATACCTCAACTATGATAGACAAAATGAGAAAAAAAAAATCCAGAACATCACATTGTAGGATTTTTAAATAATTTATTTTCAAATTATGGTGGAAAATAAGTATTTGGTCAATAACATAATTTCATCTCAATACTTTGTTATATCCCCTTTGTTGTGACATGACAGCGGTCAAAGGTTTTCTGTAAGTCTTCACACACTGTTGCTGGTATTTTGGCCATTCCTCCACTGCATATCTCCTCTAGAGCAGTAATGTTTTGGGCTGTCGCTGGGCAACATGGATTTTCCACTCCCTCCAAAGATTTTCTATGGGGATGAGATCTGGAGACTGGCTAGGCCACAACAGGACCTTGAAATGCTTCTTACGAAAACACTCCTTCGTTGCCCGGGCGGTGTGTTTGGATCATTGTCATGCTGAAAGACCCATCCACGTTTCATCTTCAATGCCCTTGCTGATGGAATGAGGTTTTCACTCAAAATCTCACGATTTCATTCTTTCGTTTACACGGATCAGTTTTCCTGGTCCCTTTGCAGAAAAACAGCGCCAAAGCATGATGTTTCCACCCCCATTCTTCACAGTAGGTATGGTGTTCTTTGAATGCAACTCAGCATTCTTTCTCCTCCAAAACCGACAATTTGAGTTTTTACCAAAAAGTTATATTTTGTTTTCATCTGACCATATGACATTCTCCCCATCCTCTTCTGGATCATCCAAATGCTCTCTAGCAAACTTCAGACGGGCCTGGACATTTACTGGCTTAAGCAGGGGGACACGTCTTGCACTGCAGGATTTGAGTCCCTGGCGCGCAGTGTGTTACTGATGGTAGCCTTTGTTACGTTGGTCCCAGCTCTCTGCAGGTCATTCACTAGGTCCCCCCGTGTGGGTTTGGGATTTTTGCCTCACAGTTCTTGTGAGCATTTTGACCCCACGGGGTGAGATCTTGCGTGGAGCCCCAGATCGAGGGAGACTATCAGTGGTCTTGTATGTCTTCCATTTCTAATAATTGCTCCCACAGTTGATTTCTTCACACCAATCTGCTTACCTATTGCAGATTTAGTCTTCCCAGCCTGTTGCAGGTCTACAATTTTGTTTCTGGTGCCTTTGACAGCTCTTTGGTCTTGGCCATGGTGGAGTTTTGAGTGTGACTGTTTGAGGTTGTGGACTGTTGTCTTTTATACTGATAACGAGTTCATACAGATGCCATTAATACAGGTAACGATTGGAGGACAGAGGAGCCTCTTAAAGAATTTGTTTCAGGTCTGTGAGAGCCAGAAATCTTGTTTGTTTGTTTGTAGGTGACCAAATACTTATATTACCGAGGAATTTACCAATTAATTCTTTTAAAATCCTACAATGTGATTTTTCTGGATTTTTTTTTTTCTCATTTTGTCTCTCATAGTCGAGGTATACCTATGATGAAAATTACAGGCCTCTCTCAATCTTTTTAAGTGGGAGAACTTGCACAATTGTGGCTGACTAAATACTTTTTTGCCACACTGTATATATCTACAGAAGAGGTCAATCTATATTATTTTAGCCCCTGCTGTCCAAAAAAGTCTAAATATTTTTAATATTTATTTATATTTATTTATATTATTTTTTTATTTATTGCGTGTGTGTGTGGGCGCAGTCTGCTTGAATATTATTTTTTTTAATATTATCCAATTTGAATATTATTTAATTAAAATAATTGTTTTGTATTTTAATACATTGTTAAATGTAATTTGTTCCTTTGATGGCGAGATGTGCAATAAACTTTTCCTATGCGGAAAACAGTTGTGCTGCTTAATGTTTTAGTGGAAGCAGTGCTTTTTTTTTCATGATTCTTTGATAAAAAGAAAGTTCAAAAGAACAACATTTATTTGATCTTTTGCAGCATTTTGTAAATGTCTTTACTTTCACTATTGATTAATTTATTGCATTCTTGCTGAATAAAGCAATTAATTTATTTTTTTTTTCTTTTTTTTTTTTTCCGTTTTTTTTTTTTAATATGTACCCCATCTTTTGGTTTTTGCATCAGCTTTATTTATTTATTCATTCGTTTTATTTTTAATTAGCAACATAATAAAATCCACACTTTTTAAAGGCTCCATTACACTGTAGGATTATTTTTATCTGTGTGTATAAGGTGATGAAAAGGGCATAGAATTTATCATGGCTATGTAGACCCATTTTACATGCACACACGTGGCTCCAGTCCCATCTCTTTTGGTAATTG
Source organism: Sinocyclocheilus anophthalmus (assembly GCA_018155175.1). NCBI lineage: Eukaryota > Metazoa > Chordata > Actinopteri > Cypriniformes > Cyprinidae > Sinocyclocheilus > Sinocyclocheilus anophthalmus. Next base: position 667,095 of record JADLZN010006938.1, on the reverse strand, counting down.
AAAAGAAAAAGTGTCCTCTTTTCATGTATTATTGAGGACCTCGTTTAATTAAAAAAAAAAAAAATGAAAAGACTCATTAGAGACATGCTAATTAGTTTCCTTCTCTTGAGCGTTGATAGAGAGGCTTTGTTGCCAGGGTAGCACTGGATGATGGGAGCCCCGCATCTGAGATGATCCTATGGAGAGATGTGTGATGCCAGCTGAAACCTCCACCTCTGTATGGTCAAGAACCTCGGGCTCATTTTTACAGCATGAACTTTGAAAGCCCTTCGACCCTAATGAAAATGTACCTCTTATGTTTGTTCTTCATCACGGTAAAACACAATGCAGCGCTTCTCATGCAAATAGCCACTTAAGAGCAGGTTTTGATAAGAATTCTTTGGTGTTTTTTTGGAAACCGACATGTATATAGACATCTCAAATCAATGGGTAAAAAGACCATCCGTACTGGACCGAGCCCTTTTTCTTGAACTTTTGTTTTTGAAAACTCTGTTTTGTCCATTAAGTGGAAATGCTTAGTCGGCACTTTTTTTCCCCTTTTCAAAGAGGCTGTTTTGAAGAGAGAGAGGGTTAGAGAGGGTGACCCGGAATGCGAGAGGCCTGACAGATTGAAGACGGCGAGAGAGAGAGAGAACGAGAGGAGAAACACCCAGGGCCGCAGTGGCCGTTTCAGAGTTTGGGTTTGAGCAGTGGAGTGTAAAAGTCCATTTTTTGATCTGAAACATGAGTGAAAAGTGTAATGAACGCGGTCGATAATGGGCTTTTATATTTCCGCACCCCAGTCATCTCTTCTGTTGTGTTCCACTGGAAATTTGTTGTCATTTTTATTCTGGGGCAGTGAGGCGTTAGATAGAGCCACAGATGTGTGTGTGCGAGGGACGTCCGCAGAAAGCGAGGGACTAATGGAAGAGGGATATGGAAGACGGAGTGGTGGGGGGATTTTCCACTTGAACTTGCCCGACTCGGGGCACTCGCGCACCGGCGGATTTTCATTTGTCCGAATGCTGTCCGAACGCTGTCAGAGAAAGCGGTCCCCAGACGCCAGCTCTGAACTGGGTGAAAATAAGCGAGTGACAGCCTAGAATTCTCTGCTTCTCTGGAGTCGCTCAGCCCTGCAGCCCCCGGTGGCTGGCTTTTATTACACACCGCGCACATAATGACAAGCCATTGCAAACAAAACCGCCCGCACCACCACCATGTACTGTGTAAGAAGCGCGATATGATAAATACCTGTGGGAGGTAAGGGGGCTAGAACTGGTTGGGGGGGTAGCAATGATGGGTGGCTTTAATACAACTTAGCTTGTGAAAAAGGTGGCTGTGTGCTCCAGGACCCCTCTATATAGCCTGGAAGACATCATCACAGAGCCACCTGGTAACAGCGCCTGCAGCCTTTCAGCGGGCCTGTTATTAAAATGACAGGCCTCTTTAGCATCGCGTCCCGTTCAATATAGTGACCCTTCACTCTCCACATGCAGGCTAATATCTTCCAGGCTTTTTGAAGGTGGCGATTTGACTGCTTAAAAGCTCACCCACCCGTCCCCCTCATGCTAACCCCACCTAGCTTCCCTTATCGCTTCCACCTGAGAAATATGACCTCTTGGCCCCTCCTGTCAGGATTAAGAGAAGAGAATTATTCTAGTTGAAATAATGGTGGCATTTTGTTCACCTGATCATGTGTTGATAAACACATTCTGCTTTAGCTTAATGGGGGAAGGGAGTTAGCGTGTAGCAGTTTAGCGCTGTTGCAAAGTGCATGTGATATGGTGGAGATGAAAGGTGATCATAAGGGTTAGTAAAGAGACAGAGGCAACAGTTTAGATGTGTAACTGCTAACGAGGTTTGCTATAGCCATGTTATCAAACACTGCGACCAGTTTGCAACATCAAGTAAGGGATAATGTATATTTGGCCATTATCATAAAATAAACCCTGACAGGGTGATGATGAGGGGTCTGACCGTGTTATTTTTGCCGTAATGGCATTGTTTGTAATATTATATTTTTTTGTTTATTTATATAATTTTTGTATTCATATATATTTAAATGATCTTATATAAAATTAATAATATAAAAATCTAAATACAAAATATTATTATATTTATTACATTATGTATACTGACATCATATCAACTATATACATATATACACATTTAAAATATGAAAAAATATAACATTCATAAACTTATTTTTGTCACATTTATATAAAATTGTTATTGATAACTTATTAAATATTAAAAATATTAAGAACGATAAGTATATAATATATAACTAAAAATTAAATCCAACAACAAGTCCCTCCTTGCATATTGTTCCGACAGAAATGCTTTTGCATTTCAGATTTTAAGCGTTTCCTTGAGCCTTTTTCTTGTGGTACAATCTAGTAACTCCTCCTCATCTGGTATCCCCCGTGCCCTCCCGTTGTTGGGGGGGGGGGGGTGGGGTTCCAGCTCTTTTATCCATCCCTTCTCTCCTTGTTTGCCCCCTGTCTCGGACCCCTCCGAGCCTCCACAACCCAAGGCTTAACCTCCATCCTCCCTCCCCGGAGTCTTCCTCTCGCCTCATGGCCCAGCGCTTGGTATTGGTTTCCGAGGCGATTAATGGCGCTGTTGTGTAAATGAGATGTGACGGCTTGTTTACCGGCTTGAGCCCGCGGGCAGTAGACTCACGAGCGCACCCGTGAATAAACTGATCATAATGGCCAGCACAGACTGCAGGTACCCTAGTGCTGGAGGAGAGAGAATTAGAGAGTGAGAGTTGTGGGTTGCGGTTAGGCAGTCTACCAGTCCTCCATCGCTGAGGTGAGTAATTCTTTTAGATGGGGGTAAACAGCGCTAGAATGTTGTCCCGCGTGTGCATGGATGCTCGCGTGTGATGTCTCCTCTAGTCGTCTCCTTGTCATTTTTTTCAATTATCCCTCCCACTCCAGGGTCCCCGCAGTCTGCCGGTGATCTTGAAGACGGATTGTTGGGATTGACTGACTGTGGTGTTTATATATTCATTATAACTTTATAAGCCTCCATCTTTCTCCATTACACATGTGCGCACACACAGTAAATGTTCATATTTGCCACGTTTTATAGCGCCACCTATTGTCAGATCCCAAGCTTTTCTCAGAATCATGCTATTATGTATATGACTCATGTTTTGTTAGTATAACATATATTAAAATAGGGAGTATTTTTTTTGGTAATGTTCTCGTCGTCTAACATTCATTTGAAATAAATCTATAAAAACACTAATAATTAAGAGATCCTCAGAAAATCTCAAAATTAATATCTATTTTTATACCGTGCATTATAATGTTATGATGCCTAAATTCGCTTGTAGCATTTTAAAGTTTATTTTAGTTTTGTTTTATACAAATAAGACTTAAAATCTGCCATTTGTTGGTTATTGGTCATAACACTAAATTAAATGTCGGTTTATTCCATTGGATACAATTTTTATATTGATGCATCCTACAAAGTTTGGTGACATTTGGCCTCAGGACATGTCCAAAACTGTTTGTCGTTTTCTTTTGTGGAGCATTTAACAAATCTAGGATGTCCAAGATGCTCTTTCCCATACAACTGCATTTTTAGGAACGGTCTCTTTAAGGATTGTGCGTGTCACTAATAATTTACAAGTTAATCATCCTCTCGTTTCTGGCTCATCACAGAGGGACAATTGTTTTACTTAGTTGTTATATGACACCCCGTCTTGGCTTTCTAGAAGAACTAAACTCTTCCTGCGTGTTAACCAGGATTTTAGATTTGGATGACCAGAACTGTGCACTCTTTACATAGTCAAAGTGATTCTTTGGCCACCTTTCCACATGAGCGTTGATCTGTCGTAATTCATACTCCCAAGTCTGAGCCGAGTTCCCTTGCAGTCTTTAAAGCACTAGACCTTTGTGCTCTTCTCTAAATTCTTCAACTTTAAGGGCCGTTTATCAGATTTTCCCCCCTTTATATGGACGAGTATATTATTCCTCTCCAGCTATAAAAAGCCTTTCAAGAACTTAGCCAGACCCAATTACGGCTTTATGGAGCTGATTTGCCACGTCTGTCCAAAGTTTAGTAACATGTTTTTATATGCTTTCACTTGAGGCTCTTTCGCCCACTTTTTCTGCTGCTCCTGTCTGTGTGTGCATCTGTATGCACCATGGCACTAAATGTGATAATTACCCTGTAATATGGAATGGCAAAGAATCCTCTAGAGAATGGAGATGCATTCATCATCATCCATTTATTTAAATACCATAATTTAGTGTACGTCTCATTACTGGGAGGTTGACCTTTCCCAAAATGAAGATCTCCTCTATACATTTGTACTCGCTGCCTTTATTTTAAACATCCTGAAAGTGCTAATAGGGATAAATAAAAAAGGAGGTGATGTAGCAAAAGGGTGTAGCCTGCTCTATCCATCCATCTTTATGCTAATTACATATATGTATGCCATTTTATGTATATAAATTAATATATATTTTGCCATTGGAAAACTTTCCAATTCTAATCTTGTTTTACTGCTTCATTTTAAATCAGAGAGGCTATTAAAACATTTCTGTTTTAATGCTCTCATACTCGTGTAAGCTGTGAAGAAATGGTGGGAAGGAGGAAACATAATGGGCGAATAAAAAGTGCATTTAAATTATTGCTATGTTTATGATGTTGTCGAATTAAACATTAGCAGGCAAATCATTCCTAATATATCATCAATATTCAATATATCGCCATTCCATCCATCATGCTTTTCCAATCTTAAGCATCTTTTTACCTTGCAAGATGTACCGCAACTCACAAATCTATTTTTAAACGACAAATAATTTGAGTGGCCACTTCATTAGAGCAGAAACGGTTACAACTTATCGTGGAATGCATTGAGACGTTCCATATATCCACACTAATGGAATCAGATTGAATCCAGGAGCACAGGTGAAATAGCTCGCGGGAGAAAAAAAAATGCTTTTAAGTGCGGATGGTTTTAGTTTAATGAAAGCGAGTCATTTGGCAGACTGACAGTATATTGTGCTGAGGATTTGGTATTAAAACACTCTCACTTGTTTCGGTTCAGACCCCGCATAAACCGCACAATGTCGAGCTCTGGCCGTGGGTCTGTCTGTAGGGTCATGAGAGATTCACATCATCGTCCTTGTGTCTGTGTTTTAAAGAGCGAAAGGTGGTTGATAAGACTGATTGTAATTTATCAAGCTCTGAAAAAAAGGAAAAGTCAGATTAAGGCTCATTGGAATGCATTCTCTGTCCTTACTACTTCCTTTATGACCCCCTGGGACGCATCGCTCTTCTTGCAGCTCGGTTTCCCTCTTCTCTCTCTCTCTCCCTCATTTCCCATCTCTTCTCTTTGTTAATCAGTTAAACTTGCTCTTCAAATAGCCCCTCTAATTACTGCTCCGCTCCCTGCGAACGGCCATCTCCCCCGCTGCTCTCTCTCTCTCTGTATTGAAGCTGACCCCTGTCAGTAGTGGGTAGCTCTACGTGGTGCATGCGGACAGCACTGGTGAATCTTAATGGTGGTGTGAGGCACCAGAGGTGCCACTGAAGCTGACTTATTAGCAGACAGTCTCAGAAGCTTGTGGAGATGGTTTTAGGGGATGGTCATCAAATGCACACTATATATTATGCACTCTCTCACAGACAGTTGTGTTCAGACGCCATGCCACTTACAAACTCAATTGTGTTTTTGTGTGTTTTACCCCCTACCTGAGCTACCCTCTGCGGATGACCCTTGACATACGTGCCACTGATTGGTGGAGGCTTGAAGGTTCACCTGTCATATTATAGCATAAGCCCTGTTATTATATTCTTTTATTGCAAAACAAGCTGTATGTTAGCCTTTCTGTTCATATCAGTGGCAATTGCTCAGCCGGAGTAGGACTCTTTAAGGATGCAATCTCCATGCCAGCTTTGCTCATCTTTACTTTTTTTTGTTTTTTGAGCCAGTTACCTGAACTATAAATGCCACTTGATTAATTATAGACATGGAAAAAAGTGTGTGTATATTGCTTGCAGATTTTTTTCTAGCTACTGTACATTTTTATAAATGTATTTTTAGTGCTGTCAAACGATTAATCACGATTTTGTTTACATCTGTATGTATTGTGTATATTTATTATGTATATATAAATACACACACATACAGTATATATTTTAAAATTTTACATGTTACATTCTATTTGTGTATATATATATATATATATATACATATTTATATATACATATATTTAATCTATAAACCATATTTTTTTCTTAATAATACATGCAAGTGTGTGCTATTTATATATACATTAATAAATATACACAGTACACACATACTGTATATTATGTAAACAAAAACTTATTTATTTTGATTAATCACAATTAATCATTTGACAGCACTATATATTGTAAATATTTAATAAATATATTTAGTCTTTTTTTAAATTTACGTTATTTTTTGTAAAAATATTTTATATTTAAATTGAATTAGTTTTTTTCTAAATTACATTCATTTAGTTCCTAAATAATGCATCTATATGTTTCTAAGCCTTTATGGCAGCTCCACTATAGGCCAAGCTCTCTTCCTATGGTCTGAACTTGATCTCTAGCCCTTTATTGGCAACACACCACAACAAATCTCTCGTTATTCACTCTCATCACATGCAGACAGAATGCTTTTTGTCTCTGTTTTTAAAATATAGTAAATGAGTGTTCAGTCCTGATAATTCACAGCAAGGTGCTCGCCACTGTGCCTCTGCTCATCGAGCAAAATATCTCCCTCGCCTTTCTTTCCCGTTGCATGTTAATTTAAAGAGAGAAAGTGAAAAAACATTGAAGGAAAAAATTAAATGCATTTAATAAATGCCTGACTTCAAATGGTTGGGTTTCGGGCTCCTCTATTACTGGGTCTATTCAGCGGCAAATGAACGGGGGGAATCATTTATAGGCGAGAGACAAAGCCGAATGAAAATATAATTCCGCATTGTGCTGCGCTTTTGTTAGCGGCCGTCAAGTCCCTAATGGCGCGCTTTTGTTTTCCTGCACTGCTCTGAAACCGTAGTGTCGAATTGCACGCTCCGCTCATGGTGTGTAATGGCCCGCCTTTGTGATATTAGATTATAGGGGCAATTAATGGCGTCAAACCTTAACAACTCAGCATTCAGGCGGCTCGTCAATCCCACTGTCGCGCCGCAATAGAAGGTGTTATAACTCTGGTAATTATTACGCCTGCAACTTGAAAATGTCAATGAACGTGTGTGTATAAAATAGAATGTATGGGTTGTCACCGCGGGAGAATGGGATGCAGAGGAGCAATTAATTACAGGTTTTCATTTCGCTCTTTCCCAGTGACAAGCAACCGCGCGTGGCAAATTGGCATGACGCCAAGTGCTCGCCATGCCGAGCCCCCCCTTTTGCCCTATCTCACGTTTTGTCTCCCCCATTGGGCACACAAACAACACACACACACATACGCGTGCATATGCGGCTGGCCTGCTGCAGGCTCTCGCCTCGGATGGCGCCCTGACTTTATTTCAGACGCCTCTTCCTCCCTGGATGCACATATTCTCTTTCCAAGCTGTAATTGTAGGGCCCTTGATGTGTTTTAACTCTTGATATAAGTCATCAAACGCAAGTACCTGACATTTGGCAGAGGGCCGAAATGCTCTAACGCTCGCCCTCGATGGCATCAGATGCATGATCTCATCAGCTGAAATGTGTCCGTGCTTGTTAGCTTTAGCTGTAAGCGCTAGTCTAACATAGCCTCACCTGCGTCACGCCTATAATTAATCAAGGTGAGTGGCACGCCAGCCCATAAAATGCATCTGTCTTGTGGCGCATAAGTCATAGAGGCTAAAAGAGTGCATAATTTTGCCTCTTTGTCTCTGTCATGGATTCTGGTAAGAGTTCCCCCTTCTTCATAGTGAAGGATACGGATGGCTCGTTTGATGTGATAGGGACGTTTACAATAAAGTATCGGACAGTCTGCGATAACCGCTCGCGAGCGCCAGCTTTCATCCCTCTTTCCGGCGGGAAAAAGAGCCAGTGTTCGTATTTACCGCCAATCTTGTTTACAAAGTCAAATCAGCCCTTTACAGATTTAATTTGCTTCTGACAGCTCTCTCTCTTCGTCTTTCCCCTCCTTATCTCGCCCCCCTTCCTCCACCCCTCCTCACGAGCCCTCGAGCTCCGAATAGATAAACTGCTGAAAATATGAGCGCTCAGGCGCTACATGAAAACAAATGAATGCAAATATCAGATCGGACTGGCAGTGGACTGGGAAGCCGTCACGGCGATGCCTGTCTTTTTGATTCCCTTTGAGTGGAAAATGTAGATAAATGTACGTATTATGCGGTATTGTAGTTTGCACTCGTATGTCAGCTTCAAGCCAGCCATTGCCTGTAAATAGCTTTATTTTTATTGAGCAGTTGCAGGGAGATGATCAGTTCTGGCCCTTGAGCAGTAGACTAGGAACATAAATGGAACCCCAGACGACTGTGTGTGTTTGTGTGTGTGTGTGGTGTGTGTGTGTGTGTCAGGTGGAGAGACTAGTTGCATTCGAGGAAGCAGCCGCAAATTGTACTGGTGGAAATTGCTGGCCCGTTAAAAAGCTGCCCATAAGTTCACAGAGTGGCCGGTCCTACTGCATTAAAGGATGTAATGGTACTGGAGACCTGCCTTCAGGCTTTTTCAAAACCTCTCTCTCACACACACACACACACATAGTAAGGACAACCATGACCGATATTAATTCCTGGACAGTTGATGGGCTGCCACTAGCCATACTGGGCCAGCACTGCATATGTTGATCATGTTTGCATGTGTTTTTATGCCTTTGAAACTTAACTTAAATAATTGGTTTTGTGTGATGTCTTAAACATTTTTGTTATGAATTGATGATTTCGCAATTTAATCAAGTTTGGAATTTTCTTTCTTTCTTTTCTTTTTTTTTTTAGCAGTTAATTAATAGTCATGGAAGCGTCAAACAAATCAGTAATTTTTTGCAACTTATGCCATAATTTTTCACTAAAGGTGTTTGTGTGAATTCATAACTTCGGATATTTCAAAAAAAAATGAATATATATATCTATATAGTTGTATATATATATAGATACAAAATTTTAATTTCTTTTTTGTTAACATTATGGTTAAAAAATTGTTCCACATGAAAAAAAACAGGCAACTGTGAGAAATATAAGAAATAAAGTTGCAATTTAAAAGTTGCTATTATGAGAAAAAAAGGACTGTTTTAATTTCTTTTAATGGGCTTCCACTGAAAACGTCATGCTAAGTGAAAAATATAAATATGAATATGAAACATTTTGCTAAAAATAATATGGGGTTTTCTGAGTGGGGCCATTGAAAATGTTGGTAGGGCAAGTGAACATCTGACTGGACTTGCAGAGAGAAATCCTTATTTTTGAGCCTGGCTCTCTTTCCATTTCTCTCCTTTTCTGCGTATTTGTCATAAGATAAGAATCACGCCTTCCATCTTTACGCCTCGTTCTTGTCTAGCAAATTGCGCTCTCAATTCCAGACTGTTGCAAGTTGTTTCCTGCCGATAGCTATCTTATCAGACTGTTTGTTATTTTTGCCAAAGATGTGATTCTCTAGATAACGAATCATAATATTATGTTTATTGAAGTACTTTCAGGCTGATAAAGACTACATACTCAAGGGAAGATTTGATCAACACGCTTTCTCGCTCTCTTTTGGAAAAACTGCCAGGGTTTTACAATGCAAGCAGTGTGGAGCTCTATTGTGTCAACAGAGCTGATGTTATGTGTACTCTCTTTGGCATGACAGGATAAAGAGTTAATTAAAGTGAAGTACAACATTCCTTTATGATGCTAGAGAAACAGAAATGGCTTTGTATCACGTTCAAGTGAGGGATATGTGCTTATCTCTCTGTAACGGTGTCATTTAGTACAGAGATTTTGTTTTTGGGCCCAGATTGTGCATCTTAACAGTCGATAAGCCTGTTTATTTATCACATGCATGTTAATAATTTGCATTTAGCATCATTCTGTTGAGCAGACCAGTGACCCATTTTAGTGTCACGACCCACCAGTTGAGTACAGACCCATTGTAACAGAGTGTGATAATCAAATACACACACAACCATGCATGTGGTCACTTATTGGTCTGTCTTCTCTTATTAGGTGCCGGTATCCATGGCGATGATGACCCCACAGATGATAACTCCTCAGCAGATGCAGCAGATCCTCTCTCCACCTCAGCTCCAAGCTTTACTCCAACAGCAACAAGCCCTTATGCTGCAACAGGTAACACACACACCGACACACACAGAACTATATTCGTGAATGTCTGGGCTGTTCAAACATGACATGCCCACACAAACCATACAAAAGGTACATTTTTCCAAGCCAATTGGTACACGTTTTATTGGCTAATCAAAATATTACTGAACGCTATTTGCTACATCATGTTCTTTAAAACCTGTGCTGTGCTGTGGGTCCATATGTCGTCATTTTCTAGCAAAAGTGTGTGTATGATATGATAGCTTTCATGGAGTTTCATGATATTGGACATTTATTTGGTTAATTTTAATTAATTCATTATTTAAGGCTAACCAAATTTGTTTATTTGTTAATTTGGAGTACAGAAAACTAGGAAAGCCTGTTTCGGCAGGTAATTATCATATAGTTTAAAATATCTTACCCTGGCTGAATTAATTTCATTACAAATACAGTAAAACATACTATTCTACAATATTATTATAATTTTAAAAACTGTAACTTTTCATTTTAATATATTTTAAAATTCCATATATTCCTGTGATAAAGCTGATTTTTGTCACAATGTCACGTGATCCTTCACAAATCACCCTAATTTGCTGATTTGGTGCTTAAGAAAATGCATTTTTTTTTATCAATGGTAATATATGAACATATTTTTAAGGAAAATGAATGATTAATATAATTTTGAGGAAACTGTGATACATTTTCCAGGATTCTTTGATGAATAGAATGTTCAAAACCAGCATTTTTTTTAAATATAATTTTGTGTAACAATGTTATTACTTGTTTTGCTGTCACTTTTGATTAAAACACTCTTACTGACCTCAAACCTTTGAATGGTAATCTATAAATTCACATTTATGAGAAATCGTTGACACTATGAGGAAAAGTGTCACAACTACCTTTTTTATTTTTATTTGTATTTTTTTATGCTGAGGAAGAAATTGGCTTCCATACAAAACTTAATGTTAACTGAAAAATATTAAGTTGGCGCCAAGGGGGGTGCAAACTAAACAAACAAGAATTCAAAACCTTGTCAAATATACATGCACTCAGACATAAAAAACACAAACGCTTTGTTCCATACTTCCTTAAGAAAACTTCTTCCCTCCTGTCCGGACTTCTAACTGCTCAAGCCGTACATGTTTTATAGAAGAATCCTGCCAAATTGACGGAAATCTCCGACTGACGTCCTTCATTCCAACAGCTGTTGCCAGCATTTTTATAGAGTGCCGTCGGATGGCACAGTAAATGCACATTCAGGTGTGATCCCCGTTAATAGGCCCTGAGTGTAGATGTCAGAGTGTGTAATGTAATCGCGTTTTGTGTAACTTTGATTGCATCCTCACAGGCATGCCCGGAATGATATCTTCCCCGGCTTTGATGTTACTTGGCTCTGGCGTTTATAAGCAGCATTTACTAGCATACTAGTGTTTGCGACGCCTCCTTTGGCTGGTGTCGCTACACGTCGACTCGCCGGCGGTCAGGGAGCGCTTATGTTAGAGCGAGGGCAATGTTTCTCACCCAGCTGCTGAGCCAGACTTTTCCATATCTCTTCCAGTCCCTCTCTCTCTCTCTCTTTGTTTATTAGTTGTGCGGCCTCTGCTATCTCGCCTGGAGGCCAGAGGTGCGGCCCCTGAGCAGACATGAAGAAACAAACAACCCCATTTCTCTTGCGTCTCTCAAATATTTAACATCGTCCCAAAACTCTGCGCACCCTCGACCTTTTCACACAGAAATCAGGTCTCTGAAACCTCCCTAATTAAGAACATATGATTATTTTTCAAAGCCAAAAGATGTAAAAAGGTTTTCTGTTGCATAAATGATCTTGACAGAGAGCAGAATTGATTTAGTAGTAAGGAGGAGGAGGTTGCTTTAGGCGAGTATAAATTGCGGCAAGCTGATCTGACAAATTTATCAAGAGTCGCTCGCTCGCAGAAATCAAAATTCAGCTGTTTGAGAAAGAAACTTAGCACTTTGTCCCCCTCCTCCCGCTTTATTTCTCTCTCTCTTTTTTATTCTATTTTTAACGAGGATATTGAAATTGAAATAGTCACCGTTCATGGGCCGTTTTACATCTCCAGTAAAAGCCAGTGGGTTTAATGGTTTGCAGTGGTGATGAACCACGTGAGAAGTGGCTTTTAATGCTCACTCTTTCGTGCACGGCAAATGGAGCAATCAGAGAGCCTGTACACACGTACAGCAATCCGTCCCTGATCTCATCCCAGCGCGTGTGGGAGAATGAGTGGGCTTTGGCTTTTTCTGCATGTGAATACCCTTACAAATATGATTTTACATACAAAGACCGCAAGTGCAGGAAAGTGAGAGCAAGTGCATTTTTATGTGTACGTGTGCACTTATGCATGTGTGAGTTAACCTTTACATCCCTCCAACCCTTAATTACAGTCCTGCTGATATATTTTTCCTTTTTTATCCCCTCTCTGTACTGTTAAGTAAAACCAAGGTCACAATAATGGGAATCTAAGGTGAATGCCTTTCAAGGCACGCAGTTAACGTGAAAGGGGCCCACTGAATCAAATCATTAAAAAACCCTTAATTATTCTTTAATTATTCCCGCAACTATTCAGCTTCATATTGGTATGAATTAAAGGGGTAATGAGTGGGCGAGAGGCAACGGGGCCAAGCAGGCGGCAGCGAGGCGTGGAGGAGAGTTTAAACCGAGAGACGGGCGACATATTGCCAGCCAAACGCCTTTAGTGTGGTAAATGGAGTCTCACTTCACACCTTACGGCTCGCTGACTTCCTCTGTTCGAAAGGGCCTTGGCTCAGTGTCGGAGGCACAAGATAGCTCACCTTCAATATCCTGTAAAGCAGCATGACGACAGGTAGCCAAATGGACGCAGTGGTGTGAGATGGCTTTTGTAGAGGGAATGCAGACTTTTAGTGTTGCTTGGTAGAACCGCTCGTCTGGTTAAAACAGCAGGAGATGAGTGAGTTCAAGGCTCGTTTAAGACTAGAGTTGTGTACACTCAGGTCAGCCTGAGAGAAGTTTTCTGAGGACAGACAGCCAATCAAATGAAAGCTTTCTGTCTTTTGCAAAGTAATTCTGTCAAATGAACATCTGGGCTGTTGGTTTTGGTATGAAGTGCAGGGTTTCCATAGTAGTGGAAAAAATCTGGAAACATCATTGAAGTTTGAATAAGGAAAAAATTAAAATTAATTTTATTTTATTTCATTAAAATTAATAGAAAAGTCATGGAAATGGTTCTTTATGTAGTATACATTTTTTTTCTAGTCTGCTCTAAAATATGCAATCTGTTCTTGCACTTGTGTAGAGAAATCTTTGAATTATGAGTGAATTGTTCTTTTGAATCAGTTCGTTTTAATGAGCAATATGAATGATTCATTAATGAATCTGTCTAATTAAAAACAAATAAAAACAACTTTTCAATAATCACAAATGACTCGAAAGAACATGGAAAAAAATAAATGAAAAAAAAACATCATGCATTTACTTGAATGCATTTACAGGGTTTCCTGCTTTTTTATTTATTTTATTTTTTTCCTTTCCGGCATCTCCATAAAAGTCGTATGCATTTCATATGACCCCAGAGATGCATAATTTGAGTTTTTGGTCAACATTTTAGGTTAAACATTTTAGAATAGTATGTTAAAAATGGTAAGAAATTAATTGTAATAAGTTTTAAAATGTCTTGCATTGTGACATTAATTTATTGAAAGAACAAATATTCCAGTTAGCCTTTTTGTAATGAATTTGAGGTTGAAAAATCTGCATGCGTAATCGCTATAAAAAGAAATTTTCATGTCTCGTCATATTAAAAGTACACTGAAAGTATTTTGTGTCAGCGCTCTCTTTTTAAAGTTATACAGTGTTGTAAATTGGTACGTAGCCCACTGTTAAGTACCTCATTCCTTAAGTAAGCCCGCATTACATCTGTAAACAGTATGTGTGATAAGGAGTTAATGAGGGTATCATTATTCTACTTTTCTCCAGCAGCTGCAGCCAGCGTTCCCCCAGGTGCTCCTCCGCAGCCTCTGCGTGTCCGAGGGCCTCCGTGCTCTGCTTCTTCGGTCAACATGCACTTCCATGTCACATAGGTCATCCATGCAAAGCTGAGATTTTAATCTTAATAGGCTTTCCTGGGTAAATTAATAATCTGAAAGTAAAACAAACAGCGGTGGGTCTGCGGTGGCCGCTGCGGTTAGCCAGAGCTACGGTTGGAGATGTGTAATGACAGTGTTAGTGGGTGCGAGCCAGTCCCACTTAGGACTCAGTAAAAGAGTAGCTAGTTGAAAGTAGCAGCTAGTTCAAATAGGTGAAAGTAAAGCATAACAGGAAGCCATTCTCGCGTAATATTTTTTCTCTTTCAAATGTAGGAAAGGGTGAGTGTATTATTTTAAATCTTTGGAGGTGAAAACCTCATGTATATACGGTTTACTTCTTGTTCTAGTGAACATTTTTGAACGTTATTTCCAGGTTTTCAAGTGAGCATCAAAGGCGTGTTAAAAGTTTACTGCTTATTTGAGTTCCTAATACAAATTTTTGCATCTTCTGAAGAAATTAATTTCTTCTCATATTCACATCAATATGTGGTCACTAAGGTATTTTGATTGATTTGAGTGATTTTATATTTTAAATGGACCCTTCTTTAACAAACCCTGGGAAGTAAAAAGTAATAGTAATGTTTGTCTTAGCAACTAATGAAAACAAATCTTAAGATTTGCACAGAATTGGTCATTGATAATTGTAAATGATTAATCCCATCTCTGCTCTTCTGCCCTCGCACACCTGTTTCTTGTTTTTGTCTAATAACCTTCATTGTTCTGAAGAATGAAGTGTACCCCTAACCCTACTATGCACACTTAAAATCAATGACTCTCACATGCTTCCGTCTGTTCCCAAAGCTTTTAATCAGAGCAAGGTGTGCCATTGCGAGGTGTTTCACAGTGATAAAGCACATACAGTCTATGTTTACTTGTGTAGAGGACACAGAGACCCATTCAGCTGAGCTTTGAATCAGTAACCAGTGTGTAAACACCTTTCTTGTGCTTTATTAACTTAACACAAACCCCTCACGCAAGCAAACAGAACAAGAAAAACACACAAAAGGTGCTTTTCCATTTGACAATGGCATGATTTTGTATATAATAAACCGTACTGCACATAATTGAAGGATAGTGCCAGGAGCATCCGTGTAGGAATCAGGCAGGTGTCTGTGTTTCAGATCTCTCAGATGCTTAAGGCATAAATTGGCTTTTTGTGCTGATCTCTGGCTGGTTTCTACCACCTGTGTTCTAGTCGTAACTGTTATTCGGCAGGTAAAGAAAACTGCTCTGAGATTAGAAGCAAAGGGCAAATTTTACCAGCGCCTTTTCCCAGACAGGTGTTGTGTGTTTTAGTTCAGTCGATCATAAATAAGGAAGCCTGTCTTCACGCTGTCAGGTTTGCCACGCCAATAGAAGGGTGGACAGATGATTTATAGGACACATTCATACGCCACCTGCCAGGTGTTTAAGCTGCCTTTTAGAGGAATGCTGAAAAAAGATGAATATGCCTCATTATGGAGGCACTTTAGCCCTTAAGCAAGAAGCTGATCTTGTTTTATCCTGTTTTCATTTTTTTGATGCCTTTAAGACCAGTGGTTCTCAATCTTTTTTTCCACCGGGCCGCACTATGGTCCAAGTGCAAGTCTTGCAGGCCGCACGCATATCATTTACATATTACATCAGCAATACAAACTAACCTGATTTATAATATTATAGCCTAAATATTATGATATCTAATCGATTACATTCATTGAAATAAATAAATAATAAATAATTCTACTCCCCATAAATAACACCCGATTTTGTGAAATTCGGCTCGAAAGGAGTAACAGCACAATCATAGGCGGAGTTTCACTTTTATGCGTGGGGGGGCACCCACTGGCAGACGAGCCCCAAGCACTTTTTTATATGTTCTACATGTCATGTATTTATGTAACACATATTCTACATTAAAAAATTAATTTAGAATGAACAATAACTGCTGTACAAAGAGTAAAAAAAAGAAAGAAAAAAAGCAAAACATACCTAATGCAGAAAAGCCGCCTCTTTTTTTTCTTTTTTTTCCGAATTGCGCAGATGACCACTATCTTTCTTTCATACCTTCTGATAAATTTTCAGTCAAATCGATTTCTGTGTGCTAGATCAGAGCTAGAACCCTGCATTTCAGCCCGGGCCCGATGAGCCCCGACTTTTTTATGCCCCTCGGGACGGGCTTCGGGCCAATTTTCACGTCACAGTTCAGACGCGGGCAGGGCCTCTGGACTGTTTTAGGCTTCTCCTTATTTTTAAATATTAGACATCCATCAATTAGTGATGAAAAAAAAAAAAATTGCCGCACTGGTGGAAACAACACGAGACCATGATACCGCGACTGTCAAGACCGGCTCGGACAGTGTTTAGTGTCCGCAGCACAGTATTATGGAGCGGCCGTCACGAGCTAAGAGTTCTGTGTTCAAATGCACGCATAGGCTTTCAGCTTGCCTGGCAAAGCTCGGCAAAAAGTATTACCATAAAAGGGTGGTCAGGGAAACAGTAGGAAGATTTTGAAATTATTTTACTAATAAACAGTGTTTTCTGCGTCGATTCGCAAGGATGGAATTTGTCGCTCCGACTCGCCATCTCTTCATTAGACTCGCCTTCGAGAGAAGTGCATCTTTACGATTATATTATAATGAAAAAAAGAAAAAAAGTTTTGTTTTTGATTTGTTTTAATTCGTTAAGTGTAATTTAAACTTTCTATAGATAAATTTATCATGTCTGTGATGCTTGGTATTCGCTGAGTTTCGGTTCTTTTTGTGAAGCGTGCCTGTTTCAAACGAGCGGCAGAAGCGCATCCATGTTTGATTTTATAAAGCACACAACGTTTTGTTGATATTGTGTGTGCACACAAATAAAAGTAGACCCTTTACAGTTACGAATGATGTATTACTCTTACCTTTATGAGCAAAAATGACGGCTATCCACTGAAAAAAAAAAATGCAAGTGATCGCGCTGGCGTCTCTATGCCCTGCACTCTTGCTTTAGCTTCCCCTCCTCCGCATAAACTGTTGGAACAGCACACATTTATCTGTTTAAACGTTTAAACATTGTTAATTGCTTGACTGTTTTATATCTATATTTTTATTTTTAGTCAGTCGTGATGATTGAAAGGCTAAATTGATCACACATATGCTCACATCTGCCGCTGGCCACTTGTCTTTACTATTAAATGCGTAATGTTCATTAGGCTCTTGATGTAACTGCTCCTGTCTGCAAATATATATGACAAACAATTAGTTTACATAAAAACATGATGCTATAGCTTATATTTGATTTGTAATTTTAAATTAATGTAAAACTAAATGAATTGTAAATTTGTGACGGGCCGCGGGTTGAGAACCACTGCTTTAGACATATGCGACTCCTTGCACCCGACTACCTCATCTTGAATGCCCAGTATCATGTGACTCGTTTAACAGCATCACAGGACAACTTATTGTGCCATGGTGTCTCTTTATAGAAGAAGCACTGATGTTTAAACGCCCTTTATCAGGTTTATGTAGAGTACTAAAGAAAATGGAGAGAAAAGATACAATACATTTAACCTTCATACTAGATTCTGCAATACAGATGAATCTGGTCATTGTGAAAGTGTATGTTATTGAGGTTTTATTGAAGTGCTCTTTTTTTCTACATATATTTGTGACCCTGGACCACAAATTTAAATAGCATCATATGACCCCTTTAAGTCGCTTGGGTATATTTTTAGCAATAGCCAAAAAAATCATTGTATGGGTCAAAATTATCGATTTTTCTTTATGCCAAAAATCATTAGGATATTAAGTAAAGATCATGTTCCATGAAGATATTTTGTAAATTTCCTACCATAAATATATCAAAACTTAATTTTTGATTAGTAATATGTATTGCTGTGGTGTGCTGTGCAGTGTTACATATCCATTGCATTAAAACCCATTTCTCTCTTTCTCTCTGTCTAGCTGCAGGAGTACTACAAGAAGCAACAGGAGCAGTTGCACCTACAGCTCCTTACCCAACAACAGCAAGCAGGGAAGCAGGCCAAAGAGGTGAGACCCCCCTGCCCTCTCCCTCTGTAGTGCACTTCACAGTGTACTTCACCCTCATAGCACCCCGATGAGCATCCTCAAGATGGCTGACACATCATTTGTCACACAGAAGAGGCCAGTTCCTCTTGAAAGCCAGAAACCAGCTCTTTGAAAATAACTGTATTCTCATATGTGAGATGATTGTATGACTGATTTTGTGCTGCATTGAACCGGCAAAGACCTTGTAAAGTCTATGTAATCACTGAGCATTACATCAAATCCTCAATAGGAAAAGAGACGGATGCCATCATGTTTTTTTTCCTCCTCTCTCAAGCACTCAGTTGTATTTTGTGTATTAAGCAATTCAGAAATGCGGATTAAGACGTTTGGGGAATATGGATTTTCATTTCTCTGCCATTGACCAAAGTCATGCTCCAAACCTTACCAAGGGCTTCCCTGCTAATACTCGTTAAGTATTAATTTACAAGTCGCCGCTTGCTAAGCCTAGTGGAAAATCCCTATTACAACCCACTATGGTTGAGCCGACGAGTTTCTTTAATTGTCAATTAATGCACTGGAGGAGGAGAAAGGACCTGATCTGGGTAATGAAGGTGAGGGGGAATCATGTTGGATCACTGATGATAAGACTGCAGCACAACAAAGGCGAGGTCGTAATCGCTTGCCTGCGCACTGCGGGAGAGGAGATCTGCGCTAATCTGGCGGTCAAATGAAATCCAAACTTTTGTGGTTTGTGTGTCAGTGGCACAAGATATATCTGATACAACTTAATCAAGGAGTTTTCATGAGGGCTTAATGAACAGACAGCTTAGCGCAGAGATTAGCACGTAGTTGCTAACACAGTTAGCAACACAGCAACATGCAGGTTACAGTAGCTTGTGCAGGTAAAATGAAACTAGAGGCTGCGTCTCTCCGAAAACAAAAGAAAGTTTGTTTTCTTTAAGCTGGTTTAGGATAGTCTATTTAGTCTTCCAGCATTCCCACTGGTCAGTCAGATGGTTTTGCAGCCTGCCTATCTAAATAAGCCACAAATAGCAGTCATTAGCACATAGCTGCTAGCACAGTTATGAGAAAGATAGCCTGTGTTAGGGTGACCATACGTGCCATTTTCCCAGGATGCGTCCTGGCCAGGAATTTGTTTTGGCTTTGTTTTCCTGTATTCATGCTTGCTGAATACAAGTAGTAGTTTGACCAATAACATGCAAGCATAGTACATAATGGACCAATCATGGCGTGTGAGAAGGTGGGATCTACGGTCAAAGCGATGCAATTACACGTACACATTAGGTGTGTTCGACTTAAAACCAGTGCGGCTCAGACCGATCAGTGTTTGACATCAAAGTACCTCGAGAGCGTTTCGAAAGCATAACCATCTGTGTGGTACTTTGATGTCATACACCGATCTGTCTGCACACGCAAACAAAGCCAAAACCTAGATATTTTAGGGGGAATATAGAAATCCTGGCCAGTACACGTCCTGGGAAAATGGCACGTATGGTCACCCTAGCCTGTGTAGCCTTGCTAGCCTCAGCCTCCACAAGCTGGTTTTAAACTGGTTTAGTTTGTCTCCTAAACTTACTAAACTAGTGTTAAAATGGTTTACCTGGTCAGTCAGATGGGTTTACAAATCTGAAAAGAGTCTAAAACCATCAAAATAGCAGAGATTAGCACATAGCTGCTAGCACAGTTAGGCTACTAGAAAGATAGCCTGTGTAGCCTTGCAAGCCTGCAGCCTCCTCAAGCTGGTGTTAAATTGGTTTAGCTTGTCTCCTAACCTTATTAAACTGATTTACCTAGTCAGATAGGATTTACAGATCTGAAAAGAGTCTAAACCCATCAAAATAGCAGAGATTAGCACATAGCTGCTAGCAAGATGCAGAGTACAGTAGCCCGTGTAGATGAAAAGAGTGAATTGTGGGATTGAGGTGATCCCTTCAGGTTTAAGATGGTCTAGATTGTCTCCAAGCCTGACTAAGATGGTTTTCGGCAGGATTAACTAGTCTCCCAGCTGGCATTCCGTCTGAAAAGTGCCCAAAAAACAACAAAAACAGACATCAGCGCTACGTATGTTAGGAGACTAGCTAGCTACCTTCAACTGGTTTAAATGAGAGAATAATCCACAGTCCCGTTTATGGACTCTACTAACAACTCCACTGCAAACAGCAAACAGGCCTCAAATTATCATCTGAGCTGTATAGGGTTGAGTGTGGTTCGCAGTCCTCTGTATTTGTGACTGAGAGGATCAGAAAATGAATGAGCTCTTAACTTCATAGCAGGTGAGAGAATAAGGAAAGCGGGGGTGGATGCTATAGGCCATGGAGGAGAGGGATTAAGACCCGTTAGATATGCCCTAGACAGCATCGTGACTGATAGAGCAAATGCGTGGCAAATGCACGAGGTGGCCGAAACACACGTACACAGAGTGACACACATGCACACACTCTTTAAATGAGACCAGTATACTGACATTTCCACAGATAGTTAAGGAACGTGACAGAGACCAAGGGAAAAAAGAAAAGGAAAAAGATTGAAAAGTGAGAGGGGAGGGGAAAGGTATAAAAAGCATGACTAACCTTATTCAAGACCTCAGGAGTTTTTCAGAGATTTTCCCTTATTAAATATTGGAGCTAGGGAGATGGTGTGCTCTCCGAGTGGAAGGAGAGCAGGGAAATTAAATTGGGAGGGCAGTGGTCAGCTCCTCTTCCCTGTGGATCAGCTCACGTTTGTTCAGGGCTTCTTTAGTCAGCCTAAAATATGGCCCTGTGCTAAGTATGCTAATGCGCTTGGCCAACACGTAATAGACATGTTGTGAGTCTGCTGCCCCACCGCACAATTATGTTAGGTTGGAAGTATGCTGTACTGCCGCCTATAAATCTTTACTTAAAGATTTTTTTAAAACAAAAAGATGCTGTTTCTCAAATTTAAATTCAATTAATATTAAAAGCATTTATTATTTTTAATTATTTTACTTCACTTTTTATTTTATAATTTTTTAATGTCGCATTAAATTTTATTTCCTTATTTTATCCTTTTTTATTTTTTTTTATTTATAAAATAAAACATTTCCACATGCTTGTATACTATAGAGTACATTTTAAGTGTTAACATACAATCCTAGTTGTGGAATGTTAACTGTTAAATGGAATCTATCCGGAGTATCTATGCAAAGAAAAACGGATATAAGCGCAGTATATTAGGCCATGTTGAAGGTTTCATCTGTGCGAGTGTGTGTTTACACGCATGTTGTCTGCTGTGTATTGGTGTTCCCCTCGGGACGATTGCACTGACAGCACTGGACTAAAAGTGAAGCAGTCAAGCGTGAGGAGAAGAAAGAAGATAGCAACACAAGTATGTGTGGTGTTTCTCATTCCTCTAGCCCTTCATCCTCTGAAACCTCCCTTTTCTTTGTTCTGCCATGCTGTTGGTCCACATGGCACAGAAAACTGCCCCCTTGACGCCATGAAGCTAACTGCATCTCTGGCCATAATACCACCTTCTCGATTTTTTCATCAATATATTTTATTTTCCTTTCATTCGTCATCATTAGCACAAAGTTTCAACAGTCATGGCAATTGGCCTGTTCATATAATCTGTGATTGAAATTGGAAACTCAAACTCACAGGACTTTGTTTTTGTAAAGCAGTTGAAGATAGAGAGATGACACATAATATGCTCTCGCTCAGTAAAAGATGCTTTAATTGCTGCCCATATCGCTGCCAGTCAGCACAAGCAGGTTGAGAGGTGAGATAGACAGAAAGAAGAAAGGGAGAGATGGTTGCCACACACATTTTTGCATCATCAGTCCCGACTTTTGCTCTTTTTCTGTTTTTTATTGTTTCACCCGCTCTCTCTATCTGTCTCTCTCTCTCAGTTTGACGGTTGAGCTGTGGAGTCACCCTGGAGTCAGCCTAATGAAGTGGCGCTGTCAGTCGGGCCTGGCGTGCCCAAACTCTGTTTGATGTGCTCATAAATCAAGCTGACAGGCCTGTTACTCCGCTAGCTTTAGCCACTCAACTGCATCTAATGTAAACAGCGTGCAGACACAATGTGTTAAAGAACTTGAACTGTGTCCCATGGGATCCTAACAGGGAGAGCAAGAGAAAGGAGAGAAGACAGGGATGAAGAGGAGGAGGAAGGGAAGAGGGATAGACATGCTGAATATTGGCGTTACCTCACTTCTTTCGGTTGCGTGTTAACTGAAGGTTCTCTGCTAGCTCTTTTATCGAATCTGTCATTCTCAAAATGTAGGGAAGAGAACAAGTACGGCCCTCCACAGAGAGCTGGGGCTGGATTCAAGAAAGAAAAAAAGTTGATATCCTCAGATATTTTCTATTTTTGTATGTATGTGTGTTCTTTTTCTGGTTCTCTTATGTGTGCACCCAAAAATTAGGTTGCAATTATAAAATTAAAAGCAAGGTCCCTATTTGAGTTGTTTTTGTAAAGTTGTTACTGGATTTCAAATTAACGTGCATAATCATGATAGATCATTGTTTACATTATCATTCAGTTTTTGTCACCTCAGAGCAATCGATCCCTAGTAATAGTAATATGTATCATACATAGCTAGTGTGTTGCTGCATTGCTTAATATTTTAAACAACCCAATAAATTATTAAATATCTTAACTTTGGTGATTTAAGACAAGTTAAAGGTTATCCTAACTATATATGGCGGGTCTTTCTATGGAGGGTCAGAATGCTCTCGGATTTCATCAAAAATATCTTAATTTGTTGTTTTTTTTTTCAGTTTGGAACGACATGAGGGTGAGTTAATAATGACAGAATTTTCATTTTTGGGTAAACTATCACTTTAATAGGTCATTTGCAATGATTTTTCAGAACAATTTCACACATTCAAATTCTTAAATTTTGTCTATAGAACAATATTAAGGAAAAAGTTAACATTCTCAAGAAATATTTTTGAGAAAAAAAATCTTAACTTAAAAAAAAAATATCAGTTAAAAATAATTTTATTAAGAATTTGTGGATCCGGCTCTGGACTTTGTGACAGTCACTCTGTTCCAAATTTCTAGTGATCTCCTAACATAGTTACAAAAAAGGCCAAACTTAAACTTAATTATGCTACCATTTATAAATAATTGTAAATAGTTCATTAAGTAGTGAAAAGTATTTTAAAAAAATAATTCAGTGTAATTTATTTTAGTAATGTTTATGTGTGCAATGTATTTTGGTTCTTAATAGAGTATTGTGCAGTTAGCTTAGCAGCTTGTTGATGTCAGACTATAGAAATCAATTGTCTGTTGATTATCTTGTGCAAAGCACTATTTGAGTTGTTGCCTTTTTCAAATTTATACAGATTTGTGATTGTTAGGATGCTGCTTTTTGAAAACAGTTGCTTATGTAGGGAACAAAGCAGCTCACTAGGTTTTGGAAAGAGCTTGTGTTTTCTTTCTTCTCTGTTGGTGTTGACCCATGTGGCCCTTTCCCATGGGCGGGGGCCTCAAACACTTCTCTGACAGTGAGATTAAGAAACTACCTTTAATTATTTTTCTTTTTTTATTTTCCTTCCCTCCTTCAACATTTTTTCTCTCTCCCCTCCACTTTTTTCGCACCGTTATCTCAAAGGAGATAAGGCCCATCTCTCATTGAGGGAACATCAAAAAGTGTGTCGCTGGGAACAGTGGTTTGACTCAGGCCAGTTCAGGAAGGAGGACATTTATCACCACGACACCAACTGACCATTATCGGCACATGCCATTTATTCCATAGCACTCCCCCGTACCCTACACCACACACACACACACACACACACACACACCACACACACACACACACACACACACCCACAGCTCTCCAAATCTGTACCTCTCTGCTGTAGAAATGAGTGTGAACTGGTTGCTTTATTGTTTTAAAGGTGAAATGTATCATGCATACTTTGAACAAGGTACGCCATTGGCCAGAAAAATAGGTTCAAAAGTTCTGTAAGATTTATTAATATTTTTCCAAATGTAATTTGTTCCTGTGATGATGAAGCTGAATTTTCAGCAGCCATTACTCCAGTCCTCAGTGTCACATGATCCTTCAGAAATCATTATAATATACTGATTTGGTGATCAATAAACGTTTCTTACTATAATTCATGTTGAAAACAGTTGTGCTGCTTAATATATTTTTGTGGAAACTTGAGAAATTTTTCTCAGTATTTGCTGTTAAATAGAAAGTTCAAAACAACAGTGTTTATGTAAAATAGAAATCTTTTGTAAATGTCCGTCACTTTTGAGAAATGTAAAGCGTTTCTTTCAAAAACTAAAAAAATCGTACTATCCCCAAACTTTTGAACGGTAGTGTCGCCCCAGCCCCACCTCCCAAAATGTCATTGGTTGAGTCAATGTTGCCATGCAATGTCACTTTAAACATCAAAAATTATATGCATCACCTTTAAATTGATCTTTTTTTTTTTTCCACCTTGGCCCTCTTTTATGTTCCTTCCCACCTCTGGCGGAAGATCTGAGGGGTTTTTCTCACTCATGTCATGTTTTTATACAAGTTTAGGGCTAGTCTTGGAATACACTGTGCTTATGTCATAGCTGATAAAACGGTTTGCTAATTTTTCATCTCTTTTGTTAAACGTCACCAGAAGTCGGCTGGAACAAAAATAAATCTCTTAATAGGTGAATGATGACTATCCACACACACTGAGACCTGTTTATGAAACAGTGAAAAAGGGGTTTGGAGTCATGCTTCTCAGGTTTCACAAAGCACATTTCATGCATAGTGAAAAATACCAAGCCTTATCGTAAAATGATAAACATCTGATGTCATGTAATCTGGAACTGTTCTTAACATTGTGCACAGATGTTGTTAGTCACTGTTTATTGCCGTGTTAATTGCGCGCCAACCGCATGCTAACAGATTGCTACATGCAGGAATGAACGAGCGTGTTTGAGAGCTTGTCTTTGGTATCGGTCCTAGTCCACATGGTACTGTCACTCCCAGATTAATGCGTTATCTCCTAATGCATGAGGCTTCACAATGCACTTCGACACTTTGAACCTAGTCTCAGCGTTTTGTTGTCTGCTTGTTGTCTACCTCCACAGGAAGTGCTTTGGTGATTGGAGGGGAAAATATCTCTATTCCAGGATGTGTCCTATCTAAACATGTCCTGGACGAGGTTGAAGGCTTATAAAAGCCAATGAATGTCTCGTCTTTCCCGCCCTCTCCATCCTGAAGCTCTCCAAGTTTTTTCCTCTCACTTTTCCCATCCATTTGTTTTGTTGTGTAACATGCTTCTCTCTCTCTCTCACTCTCGTTCTCAGCAGCAGCAGTTGGGGAATAAACAGCTGGCTTTCCAGCAGCAGCTGATCCAGATGCAACAACTACAGCAGCAACACATTCTAAATCTACAAAGACAGGGCCTGGTGAACCTACAGCCAGGCCAAGGAGCAGTACCCATTCAGAGCCTGCAGCAAGGTACACATAACAATGCAATCACACACAGTATTCAGTTTTCCTGCAAATGAGTAAGATGATCCGAATACTTTTGTGAATCGTATTGGATTAATACTGCATCTGCTGAGATTGAGTTTCAGTAGACGTCTGTAAGGCTACAGATGCTGCCCTATGATATTATAGTATTATTTCTATACTACAGTGTTAATTTTGACATTTTATTTAGTTTTAGTCATAGTCTTTTGATTAAAATGCCATTTAGTTTTAGTCACATTTTATTCATCTGAATTGTTTTTAGTTTTAGTCTAGTTTTAGTTGACTAAATATCATAAGATTTTGGTCGACTAAATTTACAGTAAATTTAGTCGACTAAAATCTAATGGGTTTAGTTACAGTGTAATGCATTTATTATGCATTTCTCAAAATTTTTCCGGTTCCGAACTCATTATATAGGTTTGCTATAAGTTTTATCATGACATAACCCCGATGTAAACTGCGTTACACAGAACTGCCTTTATGTTAAAATTAAATAAACCACTTCTCATAAAGAACAAGAACATGGTCTTCTTTTTAATGAAATACCAATGTTTATATAGGCTAATTATGCATTCTTTATAGCAACTTGTTTACCATATTCTTCATTCTTTCAAGCAGACATATTTATTTCTATATATAAATTCAGATTAATCTTTAGGGCTATTAAAGTTTTTCAGTCAAGAGCAGTGAGTGTTTTTCTCTCTGTCTTTTGTGCTAGATTACATCACTTACTCGGACAAAAATATCAGTTTTAGGCTGCTATCCCTTTAAAACCAATGCCAGCTTCCAAAGGAGCAATATCCTGGACACTTCTCCTTGCTGTTTACGTTGACTTAAGACTATCACTGAGTTACGTGGAATACTTTCAAAACTTACAATTTTGACATCAGTTTGGTGTATTCCTGTTCATGTGAAACAAGAGAGTACTTGTGTGCTGTGAGACGCGCTTTCTGTGTGTGTATGCTTCAGTGTCTGCGCTCAGAAAACCGGACCAAATTGATTTCTCTCTTGCGTCGTCAGATTTATCCATCTGCCTGCTCTTCTCTTACTCCCACATATTAAAATTTTTGAACGTTTTATGAGATGTGCAGCAAATGTATTTTAGCTTATGTCCCGCCGGTTCATATGTACGCATCTAACCTCGTAACTATGCAGCAGATTCGTTCTGAAGGAATATCTTCCCAAATTGTCCCTCCCTAACATTTTCATCTCGTTTTTATTTGTTGACGAAAATGTCAGTAGATTTTTGTCATTGTTTTTGTCATTCAAAAATAGTTTTTATTTCGTTATCGTCTCGTTTTCGTCAGTGAAAAAATGTTGTTGACGAAAATTATTCGTCAACGAAATTAACACTGTATACTACTCATACTTTTATTCATATTTTGAATTAGATTTTTTTTATATTTTCAGTTTTCATTTTACTTTTACTTTTTTTGTCTGCTTTTGTCATTTATGTTAGTTTTCTTAATATGACTGTTTAGGCTATTTAACTTTTTTATTTTTCTTCCAGATTTAGTTCATTTTTAGATTTGATTGATTTCCAGTTATTAATTGAAGTGCTTGTGTTTAAACTCATTTCTTTTTTTATATATATTTTTATATGTTTTTAAAGGTTTTAGCTATCAACACTGCATAAAATAATAAGATTTGTTCATGAGATGTATTTTGTATTACTGCACTGGCAGATTTTTGTTTATCTTGTTTATAATGTAATCAAGTGGGAACATACTTGTTTAATTAGACAAAATACTCTTATATTTTAGATGAAAACAAGTATTTTATTTATTTATTTAGAAATTTTGAACATTCCAACTAAAAAACAAGTCAACGACTAATTAATAACTTAAGAATTGGTGAATGTCTATTTTACACCTTAGTTGAATGAAAGAAGAAACAAGTCAAAGTAACATACCAAAATTGCAGAATGTCAAACTATTCAAGTCATTCATCTATTGTAGTATTTACTGTGAAAGTAAGGGGATTTTAATTAATTTAATATTTTTGTCAGACATTTTTATTGCAGATACTTACTTGAATTAATGTATATCTTTAAAGGTGAAAAACTCTTCCCCAGCTCCATTAGCTCGTCAATATTAACCACAAACATCTGACTCCATCTAGCCCCAGGTTGAGGTGCTACAATCACAGGCCTCTCAACCTGGTGGTCTGTCTCTTTCACAGCTCTTCTCTTGTTCTCAACAGCCAGAAAAACACCACAGAGTGTCTGTTTCGCTTCTTTAGTGATGCCTATTAATGGAAAGTGGAGCTCTGGAGGAAATGCAGCGTGCTAAATAAATGCAGCATCTGTGTTCATACACGTAGCCCAGGACCAGATGGCTGTCTCAGGCTGAGGCCAGACCTTCGTCCGCCGCCCACTTATTCTTCCTTAGTCAGCCCCAACCACACACACATGCACACAATCTCAGATTGCCCCACTACTATACGCACAATGTTGAATGCTAATAAAGCTGGCTCTAAAATGAATCCCTTATTCGTCTTCCTCCAAAATTTGGCAATGAGCTATCATCTCAATCTATTAGAGCGGGATGGAGCCCCCCGGAGACTAACTACAGCCATGTCCATAGAGCCACATGTGAAGCTTGTTAACTTAATCAGCTCATAAAGAGATAAAAGCAAAGCTTGATTGTTGGTTTTGTGGAAGGCAGTCATTTGGATAATAGGTAAAATATGCCACAAAATTCACCGGGCTTTGTGCAGAGGCAGGGAGGGGGCTTATGTGTGTGTGCGCACATGAGTTTTACACGCTCCAGACTCACTTATCCTACAGAAGGAAATGGAGGTTTTGGATCATTTTTTAATGTATTTTTAAATTTTTCCTTGTTTTGTCAAAGGGACCCTACCAGTAATGGATCCTGACTGCAAACTGGCCACCATTCGCCAAAATTAGACACATCAACTTTTACAGGTTCCACAGCGGTCGTAACATTGCAAGAGCCTCAACAGGACAGAACAAACAGGGAACCGATTCCAGTTTCCATGCCGAAATCCCTGCCACTCTTGCCGATAGGGCCTCCAAAATGATTCCAGTCTTTTATTAGAGTTCTTGACTCTCATTTTCACCCATTGCTCTTGACATCTCTGATTATTTCAGTCTTAAGAAAACATAGACTCATCATCCGAAATCCTGAATGGGCCTGCCACACACACACATGCACACGGCTGCTTTTAGAAAAGTAGTCTTTTGGGAAAAAAAGAGAGGGAGAGCAAGGAGCAAGGCAGAGGAAGGTTCACAGATTGATGAAAATAATTTTTCACGACAGCTGTAAACTTTTGGCTTAGGCATCTTTCTGGCGTAGACCCTCACACCCACCCCCATTGCTTATTGCATTGTTTCAAGGGGTCTGAAGGACAATAAACTCTGGGCTCTTGGAATCCCTTCAACAAATCCTGCGACAGAGTAGAATCACGGAATTTCCCCGCAATCCCTCTCTGAAAAGAAGTCCTCCATTATGACTGACCAGCCAACCATGCACATTCTTCTGGCTAGTCATGCTTGGCTGTAGCTGTAGCTGCTGCTGAAAAGGATTTGTTCTCTGATCCATTTGTGGCGCCAACCGCTGTTGTTGTTGTTTTCATGTTTGTTTGGCATGCCCAGTCATTCCCGCAGAAAGGCTAGAGTTTCGAACCCAAGCATTAGACAGACTGCTAGTCGGGATGACTTTTGTTTCTTTGTAAGATTCACTTAACAGTTACAGTAAGTCATTTTAATTTCTGTCCAAAGGGCGCAACCAGATCTGTCGGACTCGTCTTAAAACTTTGTGATCACCGTGCCAAACTTTTCTTCAGTTTTTTTCAGGATTTGTGATGCATGTAGTTAGAAGGGGGGACAGACATCAGAAACCAAAGGGGAATTTGTAATGTTGCCTTGTGAGCAGCCTCATCGGCCATCTATATTAATCAAATGTAGATGAAAATCAGAAAGTGTAATGTAGTCTGATCTGTAGTGAAAGAGTGGCATACATGCTTATATTTTATATATACTACTATTCAAAAGGTTGGGGTCCGTAAGATTAAAAAATAACAATAATAAAATTTATCCAGAAGGATGCATTAAATAAAAATAAAAAAAAGACAAAATGGCAATTAACAAAACATTTCCGTTTCAAATAAATACAGTTCTTTTAAACTTTCATCAAAGAATCCTAAAAAGAAATGTATCTTAAGCACCAAATCAGCATATTTTGAAAATTTAGCTTTGCTGTCATAAGGAATAAACTACCTATAAAATATATAAAAATAGAAAACAGTTATTTTAGCTTGTCATAACATTTCACAATATTACTGTTTTTACTGTATTTTAAAATAGATCAGGGGTCTGCAAAAGAGCCATTTTGGCCCCTTTCCCACTGTATAAAATTCAGTGGAGCAACAAAATAGTTGATCCCCAAATAAAGATAGCACGGCATATAGCTAAAGTTCAATATTCAGTTATGTTACAGGGCAGGGGAGTAGCAATCATTTGTAAGTGAGGGGGGCAGAAATGTAAAATGTAGTAATAATAATAATTATAATATTTATTTATGTATGTCTAATTGACAAAAAAGTGGCTAAGGAAAATAAAAATACACCCTGGACAATAACCAATAATGTCTTCTATATATTTTTGATATATTTACTAATGACAATTTTTGATAGTGATGATTGAACTCGTATACTAGTTTATATATACAAAACAGTTTCCATTTATTAAAAGATAAGGCGAAAATATATTTTATAGCTTCTGCACTGTAATAAATGCTATGTCAGTTTGCACCTTAACATTCATACACCTGGAGAAGACTTGAAAAACAAACATAAACCATATATTGTCGCAATCGTTTATTGTCTTCACGTTTCATTAGTAAAAATGTTTATGCTTGTTATTCAACTTAGGTACAGCAATAGCGGGATGCCTTTGTCCATGTTAGGGATTTCCTAGCATGTCAAAAGTTATTATTACTTCTATCATATGAGTCCGTTTTGGACTTTCTGCATGAGAGCGCCCTCCGGCTTCGAGTATGAATGAAATAAGAGCATGATGAGTGTCGCGTCGTGATGTTCACATCGTTTTGGATACAAATAAAACGTATCCAAAACGACATGACTATCTTGTCTCTTTTAATTTAAATCTAGATTTATTAACATTGGCCCTTGAAAACCTCTATGTGAACACACTAGCCCGAGAAAAAAAAGTGCATGGGAAGAGTTTAGGTTTTATTAAAAGTCAGGGGGACACCTCCCCCACGTATTGTACACCCATGCTACAGAGAGCCACCGCAGAGGGATGAAAGAGCCGCATACGGCTCGGAAGCCACGGGTTGCCGACCCCTGAAATAGATAAATGCTGTCTTACTGACCTCACTTTGAACAGTAGTGCATATAATTTAAGTTCTGCGGAGATTACACAGTTCTCCTTTAAATTTGAAGATGACTTATTCTGCATCAAGAAGAATTTCAAAAATAATGGTGTTCCAGAGGTTGCCATAACCTGTTTGCCATTGGTCAGATAAACAGATAGCCCCACCCCAAACTCACACTATTGGTTGAGACCGTGTTGCTATGCCAGGCTGCTAAGACTAATAGTGATGTTTTGAAAACACCACAGTGTTTATACATGTCAGAGAAATCGACCTTAGAATGGTTTACTCGTAGTCTCTGCACATTAAGTAAAGTTTTAACGTCATGATACACAGCAGCTTCAATAAACCAACTATTAAATGTTAAATATTAAACCATTTCAGGAGCACACACTTGTGTGGAAAGCTGAGGTTGGTTTTCTATTAAATGTGTGTGTGAGAAATAGAGAGTGTGTGGCCAACCACAGTGGGAAACGCCTCACCTGCCCCTGTGTGTGTGTGCAACTGTGTTGTGTGTGTTTGGAAGAAAATTAGATACAAAAACACTTCACTGTAGGTAAACCGCTCCATCTCCACCCTGCGTCCTCCCTTCCACTTCCTATGTTCTGGCTGCTTTTTCACAAAAGTAGAAACTTGCAGAAATCACCTCCCTTCCCCCATCTAAGGCAACAGTGCCACGCCACCGAGCTGGCTCGGTTATTTGCAGGGTTAAAATACATCCATGGCCCTTTGGTGCTCTGTCAGGTTGTCTGTGACTAGTGAACAACAGCCTGTAGCTGCAAGTGTGGCCATACATCATTTCCCTGGCCCCAGGCCTGCTGGGAAGAGAGGGAGGTGGGGAGATGAAGAGAGCCAGGCCAGGCGAGGAGTTTTGTTTTGGCGGGGTCCGGGACAAGAATGCTGGCGGACCAGACATAATATTTAGATTGCTATTAAGTCTTTGCCATATGAGATAGCGTAGCAGGCTGTGGCTTTTCGGGAACAGTGTGCGCCAGACGAGCTTGGGCGGCCCCCCTTCTTCTCCACTTTTTTTACACGCTCAAATCCCTCCCAACTTAGACCCCCTCTACCTTTCCAAGAGACAAAATACAATCCCGAATTCAGCAAGTCTGAGGGGAGAATAAAACAAAAAAAATGCCAAGAGAGCAGCTCGCCAAGATTAATTCACCCAGTGAGTTGCAGTGCCGGTCGGGACGGTGATAATTACAAATGGAGGTAGCCAGGGGGATTCGCAGAGATGTTGAAAGATAACAGAAACACGCTGAAATTAGCCATTTGCTTCCTCCAATTTGGATGGGTCCCTCCTTCTGCTGTTCTGTGAACTTAACAAATCCTGCTGGCATGCCCCCCTCCTGTAGTAAAGTGTGGCGAGGTGTGTGCCTGGTGTTTTATGGCTTGCCCCACTAATGTCAGCGCATTGACAGGCTTTGAGATCTCTGGGGTGAGATGCGCTGCCAGCTGGCCACTGTTCAAGATGTGGTGAGGTGAGGGGGGGGCTTTGGAGGTGTGATAGAGAGAGATGCAGGTTTGGATGCTTTCCGAAGGAGCTCTCGTCATTCAACACTGGGCTTATAGTCTTCAGCACAACAAAGAAGAGAAAAACTAATAAACATGCTGAAAAACATATGGCACCTGTTGTTGACCCAGGGCTTTTAAAGGACCTTTTTGTGTTTGTGTTTCAATGGAGTTGATGGATTATAGCACTTATAGTTTGCTAAAGGTGGTAACTTTTTCTTTTCTGTCTAAGGACATTATGGTTTATGGTAATTAATAATGGTTTATAGTTTGTAGTAATCTTTCGCTTGCTTTCTGCCCATCTCAGCCATGTGCCCCACTGACCTGCAGCAGTTGTGGAAGGACGTGGCCGGTGTTCAGAGCACAGAGGAGGTCATGAAACATGAGGGCCTCGATCTGACCACCAACAGCTCCAACACTACCTCATACTCGGCCTCCAAGGTCTCACCTCAGATCCCCCATCATACTTTGCCAAATGGACAGAACTCTGTGCACACTCCAAAGAGAGACAGGTCAGTGGAAAATGCACAAGCATACTTTGTAGTCCACCTGATAAATTTTTTTTTTAAAAGTCAACGACATAAGTCAAGAATATGAAGGGGGACAAAAAAATGTGTGTGTGTGTGTTATGTATTATATGTATATTTATTTAATCAAATCATCTGCAGCAGGCAGGTACTAAAATCTGTGCATGGGTTGCAACTACAAACAGCTAATAAGTAACAACTAACAGTATATTGAAAATAAGCAAACAAAAAAGTGCTATAGATATGCTAATGTATTTTAATGTTAATGTAATAACTGCTACATGACAGATTTCATAAAGATATATTTTTGTCACGCATGTCATATTTCAAGGTTTCTGTCGTCAGTTGCCGTTTGATGAGCTGATGTAAAATGCCTGGGTTCATTTGATATTTGGTGCTCGTGTGAGTTCCTCAGAACATAGCATGCCCTCAGCATGACTGACGCCCCTGTGCCAGTTCAGCATGAGTGTGTGTGTGGAGTGGGTGAAGGTGTACTGTGATAATTTAATTGAGAGATGAGCAGGTGTGTGTGTGTTTGAGAGAGAAAGAGAGAGAAGTGGTCCTACTGGGTACTCAAGCCTTCTTTCCATTCTTAAGAGCAAGACTCTTTGAGTGGATCTCCTCCTTCACCAAGGAGTCCAGTGATGAGCATCTCATGCCTTATTCCAAAGGCACTCTCCTGCAGAGCACCCAGTGAGTAACAAACACACTTATGTAAATATACACAAGGTTACCTATCCATCTAAATGAGGACATACCTTAGACTGCTATTGTTGTTATTGTTATATAAAAGTAATTTATCAAACCTTCACAGGGCCAGCCCCCCTTTAACTACACACCATGGACACACTTATATATATATATTATATAGGATATATATTATATATATATATATATATATATAATATATATATAGATGTGTGTGTGTGTGTGTGTGTGTACTTCCGTAAATGTTAAATTAAATTAAATATAATGTAATAAAGCATAAAGTAAAATGTAATATTTATTAGCTAATTTATGAATAGATTGCATAAATATATAAATAAAAACTCCAAACAGCAAAAGGTTTTTTTATCAACATTTCTGGTTTTAAGCAAGTTTTTAATGAACTTTTGCAGTTCACTTAAGTGTGCTGCAGTGTGACGTTTATAGCAGTTCTGTGGATCTTTTGTGTAATATGGCCATTTTTCCACTGGTGGGGCCTCCAAACTACAGCTAAATAAACCCACACACACCAGCAGCACTAACACACACCCCACCCTGTCATGCTACATGGACATGGCTAAACAGAAAGAAAAGCGCGCCTTCCATCATGTTTTCTTCTAACACTGTTCTCCCTGACTTGGCCTAACACATTTACACACAAACACACACAGACACGCAACTCAAAAGGAAAGAAAAACTGTGTGGTGAGGCTAATGCATGGCACATGTGGACAGTGTGGTTGCCAGTAGTTTGTAATGTCTAGCGCTCGAGCAGCTTCTGAATTGCGTGGGCCATCCACTGCCAGCACATCTGATGAAGAGGAGGAGGGAGCGTGTGTGTGCGCCGCATCAGGAGGGCCTCATCTGCTAGCAAGCTGCTTTATATTAAGCAGTACTCTGATGTGGAATTGGGAAGAGTTCCCCAGGCCTTCAACCGCCACAAGCCGCGCTCCCCCCCTTTATCCCCCTGCCCATGCTTAGCAGCAGTCAGACACATGACGAAGGATTCTGTGGTCCCTGCCCTCACAAAAAAAACCAAGCTACATGCTAGCCCGTGGCGGTTGGCCAGGCCCAAAATGAAAAATTGCTGGATGAGACTGCTGGCGGGGGTTCGAGGCTGATCCGTTATGGGTCTCTACAGAAGCCGGGGCCAGAGAGACCCGAACCAGACTTCTCAGCCACAGAGCACACAGTGGCTGTATCTCAAACGAAACAAGACCGTAGCATTTATCCCCAGGCCCCACCAGTAGGCCCTGTCAGCACATCAGCAGCCACCTTATCCGTGCTCCCGCCGTTACGAGAAACATCTGAATATCATCCACGTTCATTCGTAATTAGATGGCAGCTTGTTGTTCCTGGCTGCATCTAAGGACATTCGAACCTGCGTCGTAGTACAAGATGCTAATACAATGATACGCGCTTACTATTGGAAGCCTGTCAGTCACAATTATGGAAAAGCTGTAATTTTTTACATTTACCAGATCCACTTGAGCTAGATTTGTTCGAAGCTTCCTGAAGGACTGGCTCAAAGCTATATCGGCTTTCCCAGACAGGGAATGTTCGAGACTGTTTCCATTGCTTCATTGCTTTGTATTGGTTGCATGTGTGAGGCTACCATGCCGACTGCCTGAAAAAAAATTATATTGACCCCAATGGGTTGTTTTGATTAAGAAAGCAGGCGTTTAAATTATTTTAAAGAAAAAATATATTTAACAGTTTCCACAAAAGTATTGAGCAGCGCAACTGTTTTCAACATTGATAATAAGAAATTTTTTGAGCAACAAATCAGCTATTAAAATGATTTCTGAAGGATCATGTGACTCTGAAGACTGGAGTCAAAGTTCAGTGTGACATAATTTATAGTTTGATTAATCAAATCTTTTTTGTCTCTTTCAGCTCGACTCATGAGGAACACACGGCCTCTCACCCGCTCTATGGACACGGCGAATGCAAGTGGCCTGGCTGCGAAGCGCTGTGCGAGGACATGGGCCAGTTCATCAAGTGAGTGACAGCTGTCCATCAAATTCTACTTCACAAGCATGTAATGTGCTACATTCATGTCAAACCTCGTAACTCATGTAAAACCCCCCACTGGGCAGCAGAGCATTCATCATTACCTGCTGTGTCCCGCAAAACAAGTCTGTGGCTGTTAGCATTTCCCTCTGTCAGTGTGCATTCATCCTTTTTTCGATGAGCTTGCAGATCACTTGTAAACTAAAGGCCTCTTGCTCTGAAGTAAATGTGGGGATGAGAGGACAGGCAATAAGAAAGCCGGGCGACTGACAGCTGTGTTCAGGTGTGATGTTTGAACAGACCAGAGACGAATGAATTCCACAGAGAGGTGGGGGGTGCAAGGTTATTGCTGGAGAGAGCGTGAGACATTCACCAGTGCTGTGGGACTGTACTCGTGTATGAAAAAAGAGCGCTAACGCTTGATAGACAGGTATTTCACAGTCATAGAACACAATCAGAGTAAACTAGAGTGCACTCTGTTGAGCTGCATTTTATATATACAGTGGGGCAAAAAAGTATTTAGTCAGCCACCAATTGTGCAAGTTCTCCCACTTAAAAAGATGAGAGAGGCCTGTAATTTTATCATAGGTATACCTCAAACTATGAGAGACAAAATGAGAAAAAAAAATCCAGAAAATCACATGTAGGATTTTTAAAGAATTTATTTGCAAATTATGGTGGAAAATAAGTATTTGGTCACCTACAAACAAGCAAGATTTCTGGCTCTCACAGACCTGTAACAACTTCTTTAAGAGGCTCCTCTGTCCTCCACTCGTTACCTGTATTAATGGCATCTGTTTGAACTCGTTATCAAAATAAAATACACCTGTCCACAACCTCAAACAGTCACACTCCAAACTCCACCATGGCCAAGACCAAAGAGCTGTCAAAGGACACCAGAAACAAAATTGTAGACCTGCACCAGGCTGGGAAGACTGAATCTGCAATAGGTAAGCAGCTTGGTGTGAAGAAATCAACTGTGGGAGCAATTATTAGAAAATGGAAGACATACAAGACCACTGATAATCTCCCTCGATCTGGGACACCACGCAAGATCTCACCCCGTGGGGTAAAAATGACCACAAGAACTGTGAGCAAAAATCCCAAAACCACACGGGGGACCTAGTGAATGACATGCAGAGAGCTGGGACCAAAGTAACAAAAACTACCGTCAGTAACACACTGCGCCGCCAGGGAAATCCTGCAGTGCCAGACGTGTCCCCCTGCTTAAGCCAGTACATGTCCAGGCCCATCTGAAGTTTGCTAGAGAGCATTTGGATGAACCAGAAGAGGATTGGGAGAATGTCATAATATCAGATGAAACCAAAATAGAACTTTTAGGTAAAAACTCAACTTGTCGTGTTTGAAGGAGAAAGAATACTGAGTTGCATCCAAAGAACACCATAACTACTGAGAAGCATGGGGGTGGAAACATCATGCATTGGGACTGTTTTTCTGCAAAGGGACCAGAACAACTGATCCGTATAAACGAAAGAATGAATGGGGCCATGTATCGTGAGATTTTGAGTGAAAACTCCTTCCATCAGCAAGGGCATTGAAGATGAAACGTGGCTGGGTCTTTCAGCATGACAATGATCCCAAACACACCGCCCGGGCAACGAAGGAGTGGCTTCGTAAGAAGCATTTCAAGGTCCTGGAGTGGCCTAGCCAGTCTCAGATCTCAACCCCATAGAAAATCTTAGGAGGGAGTTGAAAATCCATGTTGCCCAGCGACAGCCCCAAACCATTACTGCTCTAGAGGAGATTGCATGGAGGAATGGGCCAAAATACCAGCAACAGTGTGTGAAGACTTACAGAAAACGTTTGACCTCTGTCATTGCCAAAAAAGGGTATAATAACAAAGTATTGAGATGAAATTTTGTTATTGACCAAATACTTATTTTCCACCATAATTTGCAAATAAATTCTTTAAAAATCCTACAATGTGATTTTCTGGATTTTTTTTCTCATTTTGTCTCTCATAGTTGAGGTATACCTATGATGAAAATTACAGGCCTTCTCTCATCTTTTTAAGTGGGAGAACTTGTACAATTTGTGGCTGACTAAATACTTTTTTTCCCACTGTACTATAGATATTAATAATATATAATCTATATATACTGTATATAAGATATATATATATATAGAACTCACTC
Organism: Sinocyclocheilus anophthalmus; assembly: GCA_018155175.1. Taxonomy (NCBI): domain Eukaryota; kingdom Metazoa; phylum Chordata; class Actinopteri; order Cypriniformes; family Cyprinidae; genus Sinocyclocheilus; species Sinocyclocheilus anophthalmus. The sequence continues at coordinate 629,057 of JADLZN010006938.1, read as the reverse complement.
TGGATCATCCCATCAAGCCATCTCCTTTTTGAACTTTGCCATCTGGTCGGCGTTACAGAGCACCGAATACCAGGACAGCCATGCACAAGAACAGTTTCTTTCCCCAGGAAATCTACCTCATGAACAGTTAAATGCTCTCCCCATTGTGCAATAAAAATATGTGCAATAACCTTATACTATTCATCACCAAACCTTTTAGTACCTCCTACAACTTATTATTTTATTCTATTCCTATTCCATCTATAGCACACTTGTACATACAATTTATTCTTTTTTTGTGTTTTATATTTATGCATGTGTATTTTATCTAATTTTTATTATCTGTGTGTTGTTGTTGTCTCAGTGTACTGGAAGCTTGTGACACTATAACAAATTCCTTTTATGTGCAAACATACTTGACAATAAAGCTCTTTCTGACTTCTGATATAAAATGGTTACACAAATATAAAGAATATTATTATTAATAATAAGAGGTGTTTCTTGAGCACCAGATCTGCACATTCAGATTTCTGAAGGATCGTGTGGAACTCTAAAGACTGGAGTAATGCTAATTCACAAATATTACGGTTTTTACTTTATTTTTGATCAAATAAATACCTTGGTGTGAGCATAAACACATTTTTTAAACAAGCTAAATGTTAGTCAATGTTAGTGTACAGTATACGGCTAAATGTTTAAAATCATTTTATACCACTGTTTCTTTATTAATAGATTCCAGGTGCACAACATTGATTTTTAGCCTAGAAAAAGTTATCTCTAATGTGAGTGTGTATTGTAGACCTTTTTTTGTATACTAATACTATTAATACTAATTTTACATATTAATTAAACTTTTTTACACTAAAGTGTTGATAGACTAAAGTTAAACAATAGGTACACTAACTTTGATTCCTTTTGGGTCTGTTAATTTCTGAATTCAGATGGTGACAGTGTGCAAATTTCCAGAAATGAACTGTATGGTTTTCACAAAACTTTTTCCCAAAGGTTCAGCTTAATACTTTTGCACAGGAAGCTAGTTCACACATGCACCACTTGTAACCATAGAGACAGATGGTCTGTTCCCTTCCTGTTGGACGTCCGTTAGTAGGGAAAGAGTTGTGTGTGTGTGTGTGTGTGTGTGTGTGTGTGTGTGTCTGATCAGGTAGCTGCCCACAACTCTTCAATGCTGTCAGAGGCCGATTAGCTCCCCGCTCCCATAATTCCGCCTTTCCATCCCTGAGCTCTCCACTGCTGGGTCAAGCAAATTGTTTTCACGCTTCGTTAGTGGTTTACTTAATTAGCTCATTTACAATTAGAAGCTTTTGTTTCTTGGATACAAGCAAAGACATCAAAAAGAGGCTCCCTCCCCTCCCCTCCTCTATCTCCCTTTTCCCAATCTTCTTTCTTCTCGCCATCTCTTTTTCTTTGCGCCTGTGTTTGCCAGTTTGGGGTCTTTAGGGATGCTGGGGGGACGAGAGGAGATAAAGAGAGGAAGAGATCAGACAGGGAAGGCGATGTAAACAGTCCCATTGTCTCTGTGTGTTAAAATAATGAGACTTCACAGTGGAAAGTCCTGACATGTCCGCCTGTCACAGTGGTGCGAGCCAGACTGTTGCCGCTGCCGTTGCCCCAGTGGACTCGAGGCTCGCAACGCATGTTCTCGCTGCTGTTTATTTTCTCTCCCTCAAACACCTCCTTTGATATCCGGCAGGTCAACTTCGTCTGTTACAGTAGCCGGGTGTTCTTGTCCGTTAATGAGTGGTGGTCACTTCCCTGCGTGTTTATTTCCTTTGACGAGATACTAGGCCCTCACATCGTCTTTTGACTCCAGAGCTGTGCTTCCTCGAGGGGACCGCTGTATTGACAGGCCGGAAAGATGTGTATGTAAATTTCCTCTGGTCGTCCCTGGCGACAGGGGTGAAGAGCGTGTTCGGTGCACGCGGGCGGGAGCGGGAAGCGCGTATGATGGTCGCTGACACGCACATCAAAGAGCCGGAGAGTCTGGGAAAGTTTTAAGAGTAAAGCTGTTGTTTGGTTGCGCGGTGGCTCATGTCACATAGCCTCGGGGAAAGCAGAGAGGGGGGGGGGGGACACAAGATAAGAAGGGAGGGAGTGACAGATATTGCCATCAATGCTGTGCACCGTGGCCTAGTCAGAACACTTTAGTCATCGCTAAAGACAGGAAGAGAGGAGTCTCTCTCTCTCTCTCTCTCTCTCCTTCTGTTCTTTTTGACTATTCTATAGCCCCATTGGATGCTCTGCACGGATAGGAGGAACGAGGCTCATGGAAGCGGTGCCCGCCCGAACGAACCGCCACCATTCACAAAGCTCTACACATCCCTTGCCCCATACATGTTCAGTTTGGGTAATTTAAAAAATGCTTTCAACTTCCAATAAGGGGACATTCACACAGAATGTTTTTCGTTTTGCACTGCTATTTTAATTGCTGGTCTATGTAAACATGCACTCGATGGATGTTTTTGACCGTCATACCACGGTTTTCAAGATGAATGTGGTGTTTTTAAACAACCATGGTAATTTTGATCAATTTGAACTGTTCCTTTAGGGAGTCAAAGGTACAGAAGACATTCATGCAATATGAAGGTTAATATTATATATATATTTATATTAATATTCTTTATTATTAGGGGAAATTTGGTTAACGGGATTCACTCAACTCACGATTTGATTCACGATTTTTTTTTTAACAAAATTAGATTTAAGACTAATTATGAATTAAATTTGTCCTTTTATTATTGCTTGGACAAAATGCTGCACATTTCTTTGTGAAATTGAAATATAACACTATAATAATATACTAATATAGCACTTGCATATTACTGCCCTTTTCGTTGGTTTTGATTGCTTCTGTTGTCCTCATTTGTTAGTCGCTTTGGACAAAAGTGTTTGCTAAATGACAAAATGTAAATATAATGTAAATGTAAAAAAACAAACCTAAATTAAAATTTTAAAACAAGCCCAAATCAAATAAATAAGTAACAAAAATAAAATAAATATATAAACAAAATAAGGTTTTGTACTTTCCATGTAAAATGACAGGCAACCACTGCATTTTAATCATGATCCAAACAAAGATGCTGCATACATGCAACATTAGCAGTTTTTAAACTAAATTAGATTGTATAATTTCGAAATTTGAAGCAAAAGCAGAATGATTTGACTTCAGTTTTGTGAAACTAAACATAAAAATATCTGCATGAAACAGCAAAGCTGAACGAGAAGTAGATTCATTCTCTGCCAGCAGGTGGCGCTTAAATCGTTTCATTGGTTTCTGCTGTAAACAAAGGAGCGCTGCACTTATGAACTTTAATATGCATTATACAGAGACAAATGAAAAGAAAAAATACCATCTAAACATTTCCTAAAGACAGTAAGTTCCCCTCAGACATACATTCATATAAACTCCTACACCTAATGACGCCGGTTTGTTTAGCATCTCAACCGATTTGAATCGTCACATATTTGAATCGATTTTCAACCGGCTCGCAGTTAATCGTTACATCCCTAATATTATATTAGGGTGCACGATAAATCATGTGATTGTCATGCGATTTTCCGTAAAAGAAGTAATTTACTCCTAATCACCGAACCGGCTGTACTGCGATATGCGCATGACAATAACTGCGATTTATTGTGCCAGCCCTAATATAGATATGATGTTATGTTATGGTGTCTTATATATTATATATATTATATATAATAGTGTTGTCTGGCCATATAAGCACCTCTTTTGAGGTAAAATAATTATCAGTTGCTACTATAACACACTAGTGATGTTCACCCCGCCCCCTGCTTCTTCTGATTGGTCCAGTGTTTTGAAATTAAACATGATGAGCTGGCCTGCATGTCAACAATTGATCTTGTTATAAGTTGACTTTGTTTCTTGTGGTACTCATGCGTAAGCCGCAGAAAAAAGAGGCAAGATCTAGCAAATGTTTACATAGAAAAACTATTAAAAAGCACTCCAGTTAAACACATACAACACGAACCACTGAGAGTGTAGTACGGTTAGCACTGTTTAACGCCATTTTATATATTTTTTAAATCCTTTTCCCAGAATTCAGTGCAAGAAATGCTGAAAAAAAGTCTTGCTAGTTTCATCTGGACATAATAGGGACACTTTTTATCCCCAAATGAAATCTCTTGTGTTCTCTTTCTCTCTAGCTAGAGTAGTGTGTGAATGCTAAAACACTCATTCGCTCTTAATCTTCATCCTGTCTTTCTCTCTTTCGTTCTATTTCACACACTCTCATCCTGAGATCTTTAATGATGTTCAGTTTTCTCTGGCATGCCAGAGCGAAATGTGTTGGAATACTCAGGCCCTTTGTCGGGACTGGCTTGTGACTTTTTTTCTGTGACCGTTGTAAATGCTCCTCAAATCCCGGTCGGGATGCAGGGAGTAAACACTGCCTCATTGTCGGGTCTCTTGGAAAAACGCTGCTACTGTTTATTATGAGCCATAAAACTTGTGGTCTGTTCCTTTATTCAGAAAGAGAGAGAGAGAGACTGGGGGTGTTGAGGGGCAGAGGGAGAGTAAGATGAGATCATGTTTTTGTTATTATCATCATGTGCTTGCAGGGAAAAAATGTCTATCTGCGCCTGGATTAGTCGAGTGGGTGACATCATTGTTTTTGTTTAATTTCTCATGAGAGGGCGAATGCGCACCCCTCTTTTCCTTCAGTCGGACATTCAAAACGGCCGTGTCATGCACCGGGTGTCACTGAGATAAAGCAGGCCGGGATCATGAGGATGATTGTGTATTGCGAATGTTAAAATTCTGCCACTCACACTCACTTCCGTTTGCCGCTCTCCCATCGTGAAGAGAACTAAACACGATGGGCCGCCCACGCCAGAGAGGAGGGTGCTGAAAAATGCAGGAATTCCCTCATGAGAATGGATGAGATTAACTGCACCAGTATTAAAATTACAATCAACTGAGAATTATTTTCATGGTGTGGCAAATAACTGATAATTGGCTGATATTCAAATTTTGCCTATAGAATTTAAAAATGAAACATTAAAAGCTACATTTATTGAATTTAGGCATGTTTGCAACATTATAATGTACATTATCAAAAATGGATGTTAATTTAGTAATATTTTTAAAGATTAAATGAAATATATAATATTGGCCAATACTGATAACTTTTGAATAAAAATGTGAATATAACGGTATGGTACTGATATATTGTGCATCACTAGATTATATTTTTAGTCTGGGACAAATATGTAAAGTAATCCTCAGGAAGATTTTGCTTTATAATGCTTCCAGAAAGGGATATCTTATCTTCTATAATATATGCTCTTGTGACCCCTGACCTTTGAGTCATTAAACCTCACCAGGTGTGTTGTTAGAAGGTGGGAGGGGCCACACTAATGACATCACCGCTCAAATGCTTCATAACATCATCGTTTGGATATAGGACTGTTTATTGGATTATAGAATTGGGTTTATATGTGCAGGGGTTGACTTGTTGTAAATAAAAAGTGAAGGATGAGACAGATGGCGTGAAGGAAAGATCCAAGATCGCAGACCCTAGAGTTCATCTTGGTTTACAATCTGACACCATGACTTTAAGCTCTTACTTTTCTTGTTTCGATTTTTGCTTTCTCATTTGGTTCTCAGCCCTGCATCATCTGTTTGTTTTGTTGTGTTTTGGATTGCTTCATAAAGAAAACATGACTTGAATAACTATGGGCAGAGCTCACCCATCTGAAGCAGCGCTTGATGAGTAAAACAAATGAAGTCATATCCAGGTGGGGTTTTTTTTTTTTCTTCCCTTTTTCAACTCCCACTCAGTTCATGGCCTACGGCACTTTCTGACAAAAAAACAAAACCGTTTCCAAAATAATATCTCACTCCAGCTGCATTTCAACTGAATAACAGAGACATTAGGACACTCGTTCAGACCTAATATAGAGAGACGTTCATGTCTAAAGTTATTTTCTTTTCTTTCGATGAGTGACAATAAATACAATAAAACTTATTTTTGTTTTTTTGACTTTCAGCAAACAGCATGGTCACATTCGCTCATATGACACAATCCCCAGCGGAAAACTCTCTTTCCACATCTTTCATGTCCTAATATTGTTTTTATTTTCTTGCGAGAGGAAATTGAGTTAATACGCCTAGTGAAAAGTGTGTTTTCGAGTGGAAATCTACTATTGTTAGGGGCTTCCTCTGAGAGGGCCATTGTGATCCCAAGAGAATTCCATTAAATGTTTCTTCTCCAAAATGGAAAAATAAACAGTTATCTGTGCTCGTATTTTGATGTGGTTATTTGTTTATGTGAAGTCATGGTTTGACGCCGCAACTGGATCTCTGATGCCTCAGTGACCTCTGTATTTGGGTTTAAGTGTGTGTGTCGTCAGGACATGACGCCCGGGTATGTACAGTAGTGTTGACATCTTAGCATACGTGGCACAAACTGAGACAATCCCAAAAGGCTGAGACACAGCCGTATAGTGTGTGTGTGCACTGTATCAGGCAGGTCAGCGACACGGTTTGTGGCAGATGGTCCAAATATGCTTACAGATCTCCCTCTGGGAGTTTAGATAGGGTCGCGGATTGATCTAGTAGACTGTGTATCAGGATATGTCATCACATGTTTGCATTTCTCTCTCTCTCTCTCAGGCACCTGAACAGTGAACACGCCCTGGATGATCGCAGTACGGCCCAGTGCAGGGTCCAGATGCAGGTCGTTCAACAGCTGGAGATACAGGTGGGATGCGCGCACAAATGCAAAATCAACATTTCTCTAAAAATCTTGCAAACGCAATATTCAAGCTGCCCGACTATCTCTTTTCCTGTGTTTTCATTTACATTTATGCATTTGCCAGATGCTTTATCCAAAATATGTTTTGGCCTTGTAATTATGTTGCAGTTACAGTAATTGTCAACTTTAGAGGATCAAGGCTTGAATTTGTGTTTACCAATATGGTGCACTGATGCTGAGACTTGGTCTTCCAGAACTCTCACCTAGCTGGCATGATTTTCTGCCCATTACATGTCACATGAGTTGATAGAGATCACTGGAGCTTGTAAAAGGAAGAGTGATGTAGAGTGTGGTGCGAGAGAGGAGGCCAGAATATCAGCCTTTGATGGATCCCAATTAGAGAGTTTCCCAGCACCTCTCTCATCCCTCATGCCGCGGACTCTCGGCAAGCACCACGGGCTGCCTGTCGCGCGCATATACACGGTGTCATCTCTAATGAGAGAGCTGATAAGGAGAAGGGTGGACATGGGAAGTGCTAGAGACTTCCTTTGACCACAGACACCCTCTGTGCTCTGCTTCACTCTCCTGATGTTGGCCAAATTACAGTCATTTTTCTAATCAGAGTGGTTTTGTTATTTTCAGTAGGGCAGCACTATTAATTTTAAAATAACTGATATTACTATTTGGTTGTCCCGATTAACTGCTACTTAAAAATAACATGGCAATCAATTATCATTCAGTTAGCATTTAACTGTCCCTTAAAAAAAGTAAATTCTTCTTCTTATGATTAAATTAAATTGTTATATTAACTACATTTTTAAAATAATGATTTAAATTTAAATTAGATTTAATAAATGAAAAATGTGAAAATAAATCACTTGTCATAATCAACAAATATACATTTGAAACAATAATAATAATACAATTGAATTTAGATTTAATTTGATTTATTCATGTTTAAAATGTTCCTAACCTTTTACTTTTTCTTTTTTTAATCGCAGTCCCATTATAATCAGAAAAAAACACAAACAAACAGAAAACATAGATGCTGTATATAAATTATTATTGTGCAGTGTAGACTTTGTTGATTATAATTGGAGAGTGTGCAAAAGTCCACAATGTTTCGTTCATTTTCAATTTTTGTTATAAATTTAGGAAGAATTTGGAGGAATTTTCTGTCTAAGAGAATGCACAAACAAGTGATATAGGGTGCATTTCATTGTAAACATAAATCATTTATGACTATGTAATGTGCTATGTTTAGTGGTGGATGATGTTTTATTGTCCTTGTGAGTAATTTGTTTGGACGCAGAGACTGTCAGAAGAACGTCTAGTGACAGTTAGGATTGGCAGACGCTGACAGGACATCGGTCGGTCACATTAGGTTGCATTAAAGAGACTGTTCGCTCTGGGGGAGCTGCTCGCCCTTTTCAAACACGCTTAAATAAAATGTAACATGTAACCTTACTGCGCCTGCAGTGGTAGAATTTCTCTGCTTTTGGAGCTGTAAATCAACATCCCTTAAAAAAAAATCTGTCTCGTGGACGGGCTTACATTGAGACGGGCACTTCAGACCCTCCAGCTTTACGTGGCAGAACAACTTCCCATCATGACTGCCAGTCAGACAGACCTGGTAATTGGTCAGTTTCCCTTTTCTTTCCACGCCACCTCCCCTCCATGTTCTCAGTCTCGTCTCATTCCCAAAAATAAACCCCTCACAACAAAGTGTTTCAAAAAACACTTCCCTGCCAGGCACGCGGGCAGCGAGCTCACTTTGTGTCCCGCAAAGCGCATTTAAACACGTGTCCAGATCGATGCAGGGTGATGAGAAGTGACAAGAGAGTCAGTCCACGTCCAAGCGGATTTCCTCTTACGTCTACATCCGTCCTGTCACCTACTCTACCCCCACCGCCCCAATGCCAACCCAGACCGACCAGAACCACCCTTGGCCAACCTGCTGTCTCTCCCAGCATACCAGCTCAGTTTTTGACTGTTTTTATTACCAGGCTGACCAGCATGGAGCTTATTAAACACACACATCAGCTAATGGGTGAATAAACAGCCCAGATCTGTGGATGACTTCAGCAATACCAGGCATAGCCGCAGAGCACCAGCACAACACAACAATAGTCTAATCGCATCCTGAGATTGATTTCATATTGTGGGGCTTTTATTTTGACCACCCAGAAACCTTAGCATCACCTAGCTATGGCCAGCAACCATACAATAATACCTTGGCAATCCTAGAAATGCCACATTTGCCGCATTTTTTTTTATTTTAATGTACACTCTATATTGAGCAGTAAAATGCAACAGTGTTTTTCTAGCACTTTTGGTGCCACTGAAGTGTATGGTGCCAGTCGCAGAGTGTTCTGAGGCAGTGTGTCGCCCCCTGATTACGAGGGGCCGCCTGCCTCCACACTTCCTCTAAATGGCGGTTAGGAATGTCAAACGAGGACGAGTGTGGTTACAGGGCAAGTGTCTTTGAAAGAGCCGCAGCAATCGAGAGAAAGAGGGAGAAGGATGGTGAGAGAGATGTTTTCTCCCGGAGGTATCAAGAGCTGTGAAACGGCATGTCAACATCCCTGTGAGCTGACTCCGTTAACAGGCAGAATGCAAAATTATCCTCACAAGAGAATATCTGAGTCCCTCCCTCCTCCTCTCCGCGGCGCCCAAAAGAGCGCTACACACACTATGACGACACTTAGTTTTCAATGTGCTGTATTGGCATGACAAATAATTGTGCACTTATGCTGCCAAAGCTTTAGCAGCTGCGTACAGAGAAAACAGTGTGGCACAGAAATAGTACAACATAATATACATAAATTAAGGAAAATTTAAAAATATTTTGAAATTTTTTAATTATATATATATATATATGTACAAAAGTAACATTTCTGTATAATATATATATGGTTTAACACTTATTATATTTATCAGTAATAAGTGTTTTACTGTTTCAGGCTGGTTGGATGTTTTGATACTGTAGCACCACAGAGTATTACATTTTTGAAAAATCAAACCACAAATGACCTTCTTGTAGCTGTCAGTGCACTTTAAACTGGAAACATGGAAAAAAGTAAACACTTTTACATATTCGGTTTATATAAGAAAACGGCTTTTTTCTAATATATGTGTATATGTGTGTTCCCTAGTTGGCCAAAGAGAGCGAGCGTCTGCAGGCCATGATGGCCCACCTGCACATGCGTCCGTCAGAGCCAAAGCATTTCAACCAACCTGTAAGTTCTTAACTTCTGTCTCGTTCTTACTTCCTCTGATAACTTGTATTTTGATAGTGTGTCTCATGTTTTTCATGTGAAGTAACTGTCTGGCACGGTATGATCAATGAATCAGTTGTGTGAGGCAGAGCGCTCTCTGTTGGAGAACGGCGGAAGTGCTGTGCTCTTATCTGACGTCTTCTTGGATCGTGTTCCTGGAGAGCAGCTAAACTCTATAGTCTCAATGCAGATTCATACATTTACCTGTTCAACTTATCCTTGCAATTTTACAAAAACAAGCCTAAGCAAGCAAGCCATTAAACACCTTCAACTCAAATGTGATGATGGACTCTTTTAGATTGAGTTCTCTTTGAAGCAGCTACAGCTGGCCTGCTTTCCTCCAATCCACTTTAGAAGAGTGTTTTTGTACTTAAAGACGCTTGTATTTATGCCACAGTGTTTTGGGCTAGACTTTCTAGATATTCCACATCGCTGCTTCACACGCAGCCATCACAATGCGTTTCCCCCTCAAGCCACCAGCTGCCTGTGCAATTATTAGGAATCTAATGAATATTTCATGCTGAGATTGATGAGTAGTCTTATTAAAATACGAAGATGTTGAAATTAATTGTCAATTAGAAGTGGAGTGTCTTCATTTGAGGGGATATAAATGAAGGCGGAGGGTGAAAGTAGGCCGCGTCTCCTGTTTGGAGACAAATTCCATGGATCAGCCACCATTAGACGGTAATGGGAAATGGTGACCGGGCCGGGCCGAGCGACCTAGACGAGAACGAGGGAGAGAGAGAATGAAAAAATCATAATTGTGAGTGTGATCAAGAGAAATAATTAGCATTAAGTGGTAAGGGTGAGCATTAGGGCGGAGCTTAGCACAAGCTCAAACCCGTGTGTGGCATTGACCGCTATTAAGATCGTTGGGTGTTTGGCACAGCAAACTGGCACAGCTCCAGCGTTAATTAAGTACCTGTTAAACCATTTTGCTCCCGTAATTACTGGAGATGGGCCAGGTTGGCTCCTGTGGCAATGAGAATGGAGAGAAAAGAGGGCTGGCGCTGTTTAATTCGCCATATTAGCGTCAACCCCCGCTACACCCGCCCCTCCTCGCTCGCTGCTCACACGTGCACATGATGGTTTTAATTAGAACAAAACAAGCAACCCCAAAAAAAGACTCCCTGAGCGATGGGGAAAGCTGTTTCCTAGCGCTTTGTGCCCACCGAAGCTAATTGGGCAGAGCAGGGCCACATTGAGGGCGGGTAACCGCAAGCGTTGTTTGTTGCCAGATTGTTGTTTTACCCCCTCCTACCATGTATCGCTTTGTTTTGCTCCTCTTGTGTGGCTTTAATTGCAGACAATGTGTCACCGAGGAGCCTCGTTTGTGCGCCCGTGCCCGCATGTGTCTGAGAAATGCGATTTGTGGGGTGCTTTGTTTGAATTTCACCGGGTGAACGGGATCATCTTATAATGGAGTCACTGTGCCAACTGCTTTTGGCATGAATGTGCTGGCAAGGATCGCAGGATGTGCTTCTCACAGCGGGAGACCAATGACAATTTGAAGATGATTATATTTCCTGGTTGGTAATTGCAATGCAGGAGATTACTGTACACAACGCAGATGATGCGAATTAGAATCGAGGCTGCGCTGAGACTTAACGTGTGCCAAATAGAGAGAGAAGGGCATTTGTGTTTTGCGCTGTCATTGTTTTGTGCTATTTCTGGTATTATGTATATGTGTATAAATGTATGTTTATGTAAAGAAAAAAAAAACAAGCAACTTAAAAGTAAACAACATTAATAATCATTTTATATATCGAATGCAATACAATGTTTCTTCTTCCCAAACATAACTTTTCAAGTTTTAATGCATTTTTTTCAATATTTACGTGAATAATACATCTATAAAAGCTTATAAACTTATGAAATTTGACACTTACAAATACACTGCAAATATTATTAATAGTATTATGTATTATAAATGTTATTATTATAGTAAATTATTTGTTTATACATTAGCAATTTTGGTAAATATAATACTAATTAAGAATTTATTATTACTAACTAATTCCAGCATTATTATAAATTGGATATAAACGTTTAGATTTTTAGAGTGATTTCATGTTTGGTCACTATTAGAAATAAAGGTTCTTTATTGGCATCAGAGGTTCTATAAAGAACCTTACACATCCATGGAACCTTTCAAATGCAGAAAAGGTTCTTTATAGTCGAAAAAGGTTCTTTAGATTTTAAAAATGTTCATCAAATAGTGCTTTTAGGAACTGTTCAATGAAAGGTTCTTTGGGGAACCACAAATGGTTCTTCTATGGCAGCACATGGCAACAATCACCCTTTTAGGACCTTTAATTTAAGAGTATATGATCCTCATTGGTATCATTAAATTATAGTTTACTAAGTATATCTATATACTATTGGAATTACCTTCACAAAAATTATTTTTTTTTAAGAATTGATACTTTTATATTCAGCACGAAGCATTAGTTTGATAAAAGTGCCAGTAAAGCATTTTGATTTTAAAAAAGATCAAATAGCTTAAAAGAAAATGCGACTGCTTTTGAACTACCTTTCATCAAAGAATACTAAACAAAGTAGTCATGGTTTGCTAAAAAACTTAAACTGCACAACTATTTCCAACTTGATGATAATACGAAATGTTTTAAAACGCAGCCACAACAGCATATTGGACTCATTTTCTTAATGTCATTTGACCCTGAAGACTGGGTATGGCTGCAGGACTTCCGGCTTTAACGACCATCGACAGGAATAAATTACACTTTGAAATATATTAAAATAAAAAAATAAACTGTAATTTATTTAAAATAATAATTAAACAATAATATTTCACAATCATATCAAATAAATGCAGCCTTGATAAGCATGAGCATCTTCTTTTGAAAGAATGTAAACCTTTTGAATGGTGATATGATTCGCTACTGGGGAACTCATTTTGATTGGTCGTTTTTATTGTAAATAAGTTTTCAATTTTGTTTCCTCCCGTTTAGCTGAACCTGGCCTCTAGCATGTCGCTGTCAAAACGAGAAAGTGAGGGGTTTCCTGAGGGCTTGCCTCATCCCCCCACCTCTGCCGCAACTCCCATCACCCCCATGAGGCAGGGACCCTCCGTTATCAGCTCCTCTAGCCTGCACGGAGTCGGGCATATCCGTCGGCGCAACTCTGACAAGTTCTGCACCCCTATCGCTTCAGGTTAGCGTCCCCCCACATAAAATCTAGAAAAGCTGATCTTACTCTACATATCACTTTATAAAACACTGAAATATATATATGAAATAATTGTGTCTGTCCGTTACAGAACTTGCACAGAATTGTGAATTCTACAAAAACGCTGATGTCAGGCCTCCATTCACCTACGCCTCCCTCATACGACACGTAAGTCAGATCTGGACTGTGCGCTCTGTGCTCCAGTGCTCTTGAGCAGAGTTCAGAGGTGTGTGCTGGTAACTAAGGATTTATGCGCATCTCTTAGCTCAGTGTCAGTCATGCTGAAACGTGTGCGGCACTATCCATAATGCACTGCCTGCCCGTCTGGAAACAGTCCATCAGCTAATGTCTTACTAATAACAGCCATTTGGATCACCTCTTGACACTTGCTCACTTTCTCTCTTCCATTCTCTCTTGGCTTTATTCAACCAGGCCATTCTGGAAACCTCTGACCGACAGCTGACTCTAAATGAGATCTATAACTGGTTTACACGAATGTTTGCCTATTTCAGGAGAAACACCGCAACATGGAAGGTAATGTCCCATCAAGTGAAAAAGTCAATACATTTTGCACAATAATACTTGAAGTACTACTTGTTAACGTTCCTATTCATCGCAATGGCAGGTGCTTGGCTACCGCAGGAACCACCTGATGTTTTACACACATTACCGTTGAAAAGTTTGGGCTCAGTAAAATGTATACTTTTATTCAGCAAGGATGCATTCAATGGATTGTAAGTGACAGTAAAGACATTAATAATATTACAAAAGATTTCTATTTCAAATAAACACTATTCTTTTGAACTTTCTATTCCTCAAAGAATCCTGAAATCACAGTTTCCACAAAAATAATAATATTTCAACATACCATTTTTAATAAGAAATTAAAATAAATTAGCAAATTAGAATGATTTCTGACGGATCATGTGACTCTGAAGACTGGAGTAATAACTTCAGAAAATTCAGCTTTACCATCACTGGAATAAATGACATTTTAAAAAGTATATTATAACAGAAATAAAAAAATTACTTAAAATTTTGATAATATTTCACAATATTGCTGTTTTTAGCATATTTTTTATGAAAAAAAGACATCTTTGAAATTCATTTTAAAAACCTAACCAAACTCATACTTTTAAATGGAAATGTAATTCTTGTCATTCATATATTGCTTACAAAAATCTAAATACACTGCTAGTTTCAAATGGCTAGTAATATAGGAATTTGCTTACCAGCTTAAGCCTGACCCATGGTTTTGCACCACTAAAGCCAAGCTATTTTTTTGGCCTGCAAATGCAGTAAACTAAACTCCTTTGAACTAAGTATGAAATATTATTCTGCAGCGTTTTGGTGGGGTTTATTTATTTACATTTTTGTTCAGTTTTTACATTTTTATTGTAAACTCCATTTGGATAGTTTTGTGAATATTTTATCTCACATCATCTCAACAGACCTTTATACCATCGGAAACTACCAGTCTACAGCAGTCATGCTTGCCTTCTAGCAATGAGACAAATGGGGTCCTTCTTTTATAAGTCTCACAGAGATAAAAACAGAGCAACAGACAGCCCATTGTTCAACATGACCCAAACAACAATAAATCCACCCTTCGTGCCAAGGGGTACAGCGGGTACAACAGAGATACAGCCTTCTGTAGAGTTCCAATAACAGTGAGGTTATTAATGACGCCTGGCATCACACCGACAGTCAAGTTACGACCTGGCCATTCCCAGATCTGTTTTTCTTTGTTTTTTTGGTGTCCTGATGTGCTCTGCTTATTGTTTTGATTGTGTTATGTGGCGTCGGGCTGCCTAATGGTGTTTGGTAGGTGGGAGCAGGAAGTTCAAGTCTGACTCATTCGAGATTTCCTTTGCACTCCGTGCTATAACTTTCACTAAAAAGTGGCAAAACTTCTCCATTTCAGTTATGCAAAAATCAGTCAAATGGCTGCCTACTGTGTGTATGCATATACCAACACAGTCTGTGTTTTATCAGTCAATGGACACGTAATGTTGTAACACTTATCAGACAGTTTAATTTGAAGCGGTTGATTAGCATGCACCCCGCTGGTCCACAGCCGGTTCTGTATCAGCTCAGCATCTCCTGACCATCTCCGACATGCCACACTCCACTGGATCCCGCCACAGCTGCTATCATCCCTCTTTCCTTGTCCACCTGTGTGTGTTTTGACCCCAAGCTTTCAGCTTCTTTAATCACATGACGCTCTATTTCATGCCACCCGAGGGGGGCAGAGAAGATACCAGACATCAACAAATGCATATACGGGTGTTGCGTGTGCACATTATAATATAAAGAAAACACTTCAAGTCCAACTTTATTGATGAAGCGTATTTAAAAAACAGAAGCTGAACAAAAATAAATTAAAATCTAAAACTTCCTATTGTTATTATTATTATTATTATTCTTACAATAATATTAGTCAATGATTGCTTTTTTTTAATTAATTCTAATAATAATATGGGAATATTTACTAAAACTATCATTTTAAATAAGTAATATTTTGCTTAGTAAAAATGTCGAGATATAAATGTTATTTTTAGATAATTAAAAAAATGTCAAATAAACAAATAAAACGTTTAGTTCAAATGGTTATTGATTAAACTACTTACCTTTTGAAATTTAGCTCGCGTCATACCATAATACATTAATTAATTCTATGTGATATATATCTATATATTTATGTATATATACACACACTTAACAATAACCATTTTGAACTTAAACATGTTTTCTTTTACTTTTTTAATTATCTAAACATACCTCTTACCTTTACATTTTTGTTAAGTAATATTTTTCATTATTAATAGTAGTAGTAATGATGCAGTTATGTACTAATTTACTTTAATTACATTAAATGAGTATACAATCACAGGGAATAATATAGTAATAATAAAAACCCTATAACGCATGGTTAACTTTTATCTAAAGGACTTTTATGAATTATTATTATTAATCATTATTTTATTTTTAATCAACATAATCATAAGTTTTACTTCACCAAGTTTAACTTTTATCTTACTTTTATGAAATTTAGCCTCCAGTCACCCCTCTTTCTCTTTCTCTATCTCTCTTTCTGTCCAAAGTAAAGAGCGGTCATTAAAGGCCCGGGCCGAACATGTAACCATCCCATTTAGTGGGCCATCTCCCCATCACCCTGCTTAGCCATTAGTTCGCCCCTCGGAAAGATGTGCTAATACATCCCTCCCATCCTCCTCTTCCCCCTGTGGACTAGGAGCTTGGCAAGGTGCTGTCAGGCCAGAGAGGAAACGGACACCGCAAAGAGTAGCTCGTTTCCTGTCAGTCAGTTTCCTCATTAGCCATTCACGTGGCCTATAGCCTGGAGCCTGGACTGAGGAGGTGCTGCCCCACATTCAACCAACACTGGCCCAAGGCTCATTTGTGTGCCTGAGCCTCTGGAGGAGAGGAAGTAGGGAGAGAATCGGAGAAGGTGAGGTGAGAGAGGGACCAAAGGAGGCTGAGGGCATTGAGACAGAACAGCAGGCTAATAGTCTTGAACCGCAGCGGCACCCAGGAGCAGTTAGTGAGCTTAGCCAGTGAGAGTTGAGAGGAAGGAGGTGAAAGTGGCAGGAATATCTTTAACAACTCATTTCACTTTTATGAAATTTAGCAATTAATGGATCCGTCTACTTTTCCTCCTCCACCAGAGCCAGATCTTTTTTTTTTTTTTTCCCCATCCTATGGACCTTTCACACATCTCTCCCCCCCCCCCCCCCCCGTCGTTCTTCTTTTTATTTTAATAACTGCACGTTCTCACTTGTCTTCCTCTCTTGCCAGTCATTTGGCCTGGTATTAAATATAGAAATAGAAATGCATGTTCTCCGGTGCTCTTAATGGCCATCTATATTTCATGAAAAGTTAGGTCCGGAGAGTAGAGGAAGTCATTGATCAGTTAGAAGGTGGCTTTTATTCACAAGATGGACACCAGCTGGGTCATTCTACAAAACTGCTGCTATTTGTGTCCCTCATAGACTTAAGTGTAGAGCTGATGCTAACTTTCAGTAATTGCAACGTTCCCTTAATTTTCTTATCATTTATTTTGATAAAAAGCAAATGTGTGGCACTATAAAGATTTAAGTTTTTGCTAGAAGTCTTTTATGCTCACCAAGGCTTCTTTTGTTTGAACAAAAATACAGTAAAACTATTTTTTTTTAAAGTTTTTAGTTTAATATATTTAAAATCTATTATGGCAAAACTAATTTTTATCATTAATACTCCTGTCTTCAGTGTCACATGATTCTTCAGAAATCATTCTAATATGCTGAATTGCTGCTCAAGAAAAATGTCCTATTATTATCAATGTTGAAAACAGTTGTGCTGCTTAATATTTTTCTAGAAATGGCTATATATTATTTTTTTTCCAGGAATTTTCTGATGGAAATGGAAATCTTTTTTTATTATAAATGTTTTTACTGTCACTTTTGATCAATTTAATGCATCGTTGCTGAATAAAAAGTAAATTCCGAAAACTTTTGAACGATAGTGTATAATACAATATATGTATTTTCATGGAATTTTAAAGAAATTAGCTGTTCTATTAATGCAATTTATTAATACCTCAATACATTATTTTTCTCATAGAAGGTTTAAAATCAGAAAGTAATTTATCAATCAGGAAAAGATGTCCGTTTCAAAGAATGACCCAGCTCTAAATGCAGATTTCTCAGCACACCTTTGTCTCATGCACACCACCTGCAATTTTATTTTTATTTTTTATTTTTTTTTGCTTATGGAGATGTCTGTCAGCAGTTTGTGTAATTCTTTCATTAACTTTCCCATTGCTTTTCTGAATTTCACAGCAGTAGTTTAACTAATGATTGTGTATATAAAGTGGGAGATATTTGTAACCCACACTGACCCACACAAAATATTTCATTCCACTTGTACACTGGTACTTTTTTTTGTGTGAGGCCACTAGTATCTAGATTCAACCTTGTCCTTGGTAAGCTGTGTAGCTTTTAAGCCCACTGTGCCTGAAATTGACCCATATTTACTTTCTTAATACATGTTCCCTGTCCTATGAGCGATTCAGCGGTGCAAAAAAAGTATTTTGTAATATCTTTAAAAACTGAATAACCTTAATATCCAGTTTCACTCTGAACTGCAGAACACAGTTTCAAGCTGTACATTACATTTACCTTCGCTGTTCATTTCTAAGCTAAAATGGTGGCTATAGTGTCGTCCCTCATCACCAAAGGAACCGAGACGCATTTGACATCTGCATCAAGCGTGCCATCTTTCTAATATAGCCGCCACCCCTCCAGTCACTCATTCACTCTCACACACACACACACACACACTCACAACACACACACACACACACACAGACAGACACAGCCAGGCGGCATTTTGTTTATATCTGCAGAGGCTGACCCCCTTTAAATTGCTGCTAATGTTTTAACTGGGAGAATTAGTCTTTCATCACGGATGGGAATGCAAATAAAATCGGTGAGGTGGCAGGCTGAAATTGGGGTCATACTCATTTGCAAAACTAAGCATCATCGCTCCTGCACGGGGAAATTTATTCAAAGAAGGGAGGCCTCGCCTGATTATGGCACTTGTAATTATGGTTAGGAGTGATTCCGGCATCAGCAGTCCCTCCCTCATGGATTCAGAAAAAAAAAGAGTGCATCGGAAAAAATACACAGGATTTAATTATACACAAATTAAAATTGGTAATGAAATTGGGCATGAACAAACTACAAATAGCAGATGAAAAGGAAGGGGCCTCCCTTAGGGGTGTTATTCTAGATAGTGGCTGATTAGTGAAATTTAAAATAAAAAAGCAGGGAGTGGGTTTGCTGATGGTGGAGGGGGGATAGTGCGCATCGTTTCTTATATTTTTGCGTTCAAAGATGGATTTTTTTGTTAACTCCCCACTGTTATGATGGTGTGGCACCACATTGTCAGTAGAATGTGCACTTAATTGGTTGTGTGTCTGTGAGATGGTGCGGGCGGGAGGGGGACGGGTTCGAGATGGAGAGATACGCTCAGTCTGAGCCGTACAATCTTTTGTGCTCATCATCACATGCACTCTTTTAATTAGAAAGCAGGTATAAGATTTATGCCATTATTAAAGGCTGTTTATATCAGGCCGCGCTATAATTGCGTTTCCAGCAATGACAGCGACGCGGTCGCGATTCTGCTTAAGATACCTAGAGCGTTGAGTCGTGGCTGGAACGGGAGACTGACTACTACTTTTTGCTCTGTCTTCTCTATGTCCCGTCGCTGTTACCCAGAATGCGGTGCGCCATAACCTGAGTCTGCACAAGTGCTTTGTGCGGGTCGAGAACGTCAAGGGTGCTGTTTGGACCGTGGACGAAGTGGAGTACCAAAAGAGGAGACCACCAAAGATGACCGGGTATGTAGACTCAGACTGGTCACCTTTAAAGTGATAGTTGACCCAAAGATTAAAATTCTTGTTATTCCAGATTATTCCATTAAATTTGGTTACATTTTCAGGCATATAATAAAAGTGAATGGGGTCTGGTGTTAAGTCCACCAAAAAAAAAATTATATTTTTTTTCTGAAAAGAGGTGCTCTACCATCAAAAAAGGAGGTGCAACCAAAAATCTAATTAGAAAAGGTGCAGCACTCACTCTCAAAAAAATATCATAAAAGTACTATATTCCAAGACTCCTGAATTGATATAATACACTGGGGGGTGGGGGGGGGATTCACTTTTTTTTTTTAAGTAACAAGTTAAGTGATATAATGTTAATATACCTCTATTCAGAGTTAAATATATGTGGCCTGTCCATAAAACATGGCCAATAATTGTATATAGATTGACCATACTGTAGACACAAAGACAAAAGGTAACACACAACACTAAAATAATGCAATAAACATTAAGTAAACATAAAAATGTAACGCAAAACACCCTAATGCACATTACTGATAACAAACATAAAAAGAAACAAAATTATTTATACAAAATATAATGTGATGCATCACACAGGGACTTCTGGGACTGTCCTTTTACTGTTTTTACCTTAAAATATATGATAATTCATAGTTTTAGATTATTTTTACGTTGTAGCCAAACCAAAATATAATTACTACTCACTAATGATCTTCACCTCTGCTGTAGCTCTTAAATCAAATATTGCATCTTGAGGCAAGTTGACCAATGACGTTTGATGTCAAATAGTTGTGCTGCCACTCTTGGCTTTCTTAAGAATGCCTACTGAGACTTTCTTTAGCTTTGCAGACTGAAATAGGAGCCTGTCTGAAGTCATAGTAATCACAAAAACCTGTGAAACACCAGATTAAAACAGCACTTTTTAAGTGAAGATTATTTATTGAGCAGAAGTCCCAAAACAGGCTTTATCCCAGTAGTAAAAGCGTAAGCTTGTAGGTCTGCTCTGTAAGTGGGGCTATAATCGTTATTGGCATGTATGATTACCCTAATGGGCTTCCCATCATTACCCTATTACTGACTCTCTAGTCAAAAGCACAAAGGTCTCTTTTGTGCCTTGCCTGCTTGTGTTTGGCAGTGCATGCTTGTGTGTTTGTGCGCCTGTGTATTTTTTCCGTCTGTGTCTACACTGCTTAGGGTACATTGTGAGCAGATGCACCACAGAAAAGCGTGCCTGCTTGCATTTGTACAAACAGATGTTACACGCCGTCTCAAGCTCTGCCAAAGAGACGACGGCAAATTACCCAGCCGACGGCCTGTGCGCCAGATTTCAGCCCTGTAGCGCACCGACACAAAAGCGAACAAACAGTAGTGTGTGTGCAGTATATGCTGTGTCAGAATGCATGTGTTACTCTCGATTGTTTAACTTTTCTATTTATCTCTTGTAAATAGAATAGTGCCGCAGCATTTTTCACGGGTTTGGGAGTTTTTTTTTAACATGCGCTCCGGTCAGATGTGTTTTGTTGTAATCCACACATGTACTTAATCACCCTCTCTCTTTCTTCTCTTTCTCAGAAGTCCCACTCTCGTGAAGAATATGATTTCTGGGCTGGGATTTGGCTCTCTGAATGCCAGCTATCAGGTGAGTGCCTTCATTACATCAAATCGACACCTTTATGCATTCATCATTAAAAATGATGGAGGAATGTAGCCCGATATATTAAAATGTAGATTGTGAAACTCGTCACAAATAACCTTTTTTAATATTATAAAAATGTGTTTATTTATAAATATATTATTTAGATTTATTTATAGGAGTTACAATATTTATTTTTTGTTGAGCAAGCCATAGTTCCTCATATATGAGTGAATCATTCTTTTGAGTTGGTTCATCATTGAATATTTTGATTGTCTGATTTGTAAATTAATCTTTTAAGCCGTCTCAAACCAGTTCAGAGTCTGGACTAAAGGATTCATTAGCAAATCGGTCTGAATTAGAATTTGCATAGAAAATAATATCTTTAAAGTCATAAACTTTTCTAAATATGACTATACATTTTTCTAGAGCTCAGAAATATTTTGTCTGCTAAACGTTAAAGTAAAAGTCGCTGTAGTGAGATCTGACATGTGAACGAATCATTCTTTTCAGTTTATTTCAATTGGTCTAAATGGTTCATGAGTGAATCTTTCTGAATGAGTAAAGTAGTTGTAAACAACTGGAAAGATCCTGGAAAATTCATTCCTCAGAAAGTGTGGGAATCCTGTGCAGATCTGGGCAAGATCAAGCGCACAAGGGCGCTGATAATAATTTCCTCTTCTAATTAGCTACTTCTCCTTTTCTCTGCGGCAAACCTCCCTCCGTTCTCCATCTCCTCCCGTGCCATCGGGCCCACAGCCTCCAGGACCAGCCATATGTGATTTACTATCAAGGGCATCAAATATTTGTCAATGAGGTCACAGTCATAAAGATCATAGTTCTGTCCTATGAAAATGCCATCTGAAATAACCACGGTGTCACCGCGACTCTCGTTCTGAGCTTTCGGAGCCTGGCTCTGTGTTTCTGTGTTTGTGTGTGTGTGTGTGTGTGTTTTTCCCAAGAACGCTGTGTGACGAGACAGAGATGGATCTGGGAGGTTAGCCTTTGTGTTTGAGTCCTGGTCTGGGTGTGTGAGCGTGTGTGGCGCTCTGTCAGGTCTGCGCCCATCCATCTCCTCACAGGACAAGCAGTGTCAGCGCCTGACAAACAAACAGCCCAGCTAATCATGGGCCAACACACACACACACACACTTCCAGCAGCCTGGCCCAGTTTGTCCCACTCTGACCCCGCAGGCCATCTCTATGGAAATGGAACTGCTCATCCTGAAAAGGCCGCACATAAACTAGCATTTAACAAAAGATCAGACACACAGTGGAGATCTCTGGCGTGCACAACAATGCCCTACCAAAGTGTGACTCTGCTGTTTTCCATTTGTAATTCCTTGAGTGTGTTTTAGTCTGCATATGGCTGCCTGAAATTGACCTTTTAAAAGTGATTCAACCTGGCCATCTCATTAAACAGGCATTAAGCATCTGTCTATTTTTGCCAAAATCGTAGGTGGCTTCTAGTTAATTATAGTTAAAGGGTAAAAAATGGCCCTTATTTGGTTCACATCCTTTAAACCTTGTGTGACCCTGATCATCTTTCTCGCCACCACCCAGTCTCCACAGAATCAGAATGGATTTCCCTCAAACTCTTTCATTTCTCTTCTCCCTCTCTCTCTGTTGCTCTTTCCATCGCTCTCTTTCTTTCTCTTGGTGGCATATTTTGGGCAGTCACTACTGTTTGAATTGGCATGAGTACCACATAAAAATTTCAGTTCAGAATAATTTTCCGTTCCACCTTTCCTCATGCATTAAAATATCCATATGCATAGTTGTTTATGTAGATTTGTACTGTATGTAGTAATGGTAATATGAATTTAACATTTACACTTACATGGATGTGCCATTACTTCTGCCTTGGATCTTGAAGGTTTTTTTTTTTTTAACAGTTTATTGTAATATAATTATGTGTCCTATAAAGCCAGTCTGAGTTTTCAATGTATCAACAGAAAATATTGATTTTTTGGAAAAAAGCAACAAATTAAAAATACCGCAAGTGACCGCGTAGTTCTTAAATACCTAATTCCAAGATGAATGATGCAATGAATGATGATATAATTAGATTATTATAAATAATATTCTTTAAGTTATCATTAAATACATTTTATTGTAATTATATTATATATATATACAGTGTAATTATACATTTATTACGTATTATTAATTAATTACATGTACTTACTATATGGTTAGGTTTAGGATTAGGGTTTGATTTAGGGTTACTTGCATGTAATTATGCATAATTTATTGTTATTATATTAGAAATCACATGTATGTGTAACAAGGACACCTTAAAATATAGTGTTACCTAGCATTTTTTACTAGTGTTTTTTAGAATTTAGGACCCCACTGTAAGTGTCACTATCTTCTGTTACAGTTTTTACCTACCCACCCCCCGCCACCCCCCCCCTCCCCCAATAAAAAAGTTAAGAAAAGTATGACCAAACAAATATAACATACTTTCATGTATTTTATATATTAATGAGTTTTGGAGATGAGCACATGTGTAACAGCAGTGTGAGTTGGTGCGTTTCTGGTTATTTCAGCAAGCAGTCAAGTCTATTGTATGGAAGCGAGGAGACCCCTAGTGGTGACACAAACTAACCTGCTGCACCACTGCTGCCAGATGTCTCTTAAAACACACAGATTACATCTATCCAGTCAGCACATTTATCTTTTAGTAATTCATATAAATGTAAAATCAATAAATATACACTGTTGTCTGTGTAAAAGGGGCACCAGAGGGCTTTGTGCTTGATTACACCTTGCATTCATCTTCCTCAACTTACGTACAGTATGACAATATTTTCATTACAGTGACCTTTCAGACAACTGTAATGTCAACGATGTCTTATGATTTTACAGCAACATAGCCATCATTGCATCTCTCTTAACTCTTGAGAAAGTCTAAATCCTTTCAAACTGTGTGTGCAGGCTGCACTTGCGGAGAGCAGTCTTGGTCTTCTGAACAGCCCCACCCTGATGAACAACAGCACAGGTGCGAGCCTCAACATGCTGCACATTGGCCACGATGATGTCAGCAGCACTGTTGAACAAGTCAACAGTAATGGCAGCTGCAGCCCTGGACTTTCTCCACAGCAGTACGGGTAAGACTAGTCAACTCCCAGCTGACTGATTACCAGTGCCTTGATTTGTAGTGTGTATTTTCAATGAAAATTCAATGCACTCTCATTCCAAAGTTTGAGATCTGTAAGATTTGTAGAAATGTTTTTGTCACTTTTGCTCACCAAGAAACATTTATTTGATCCAAAAATACAACAAAGACCGTATTGTGAAATAATATTACCATTCAAAATAACTTTTCTATTTAAATTTTTTATCATGTTTTTATTGTGTTAGTTAACTGTGTTTTTTACTTATTTTTTACCTAATAAAAATAAACCAACTGCAGTTTGAATGATATTAATTGGAATGCACAATGAAAAAACATGATTTTTGAAAATTGTTAAAAATGGAGTTACCTGTTTTTGCAAATTAACTCTTCATATATTTAAAATGTTTTTTACTCTTGTGATGCAAAACTGAATTTTCAGCATCATTACTCCAGTCTTCAGTGGCACATGATCCTTCAGAAATCATTCTAATATGCTGATGTGGTGCTAAAGAATCATTTCTTTTTATTAATAATTTTGAAAAGAGTGAATATTAATATTACTGGCCAATATTTTTGTGAAAATCATCTTACTTTTTTTCTTTTTTTTCTTTGGTGAATAGAAAGTTAAAAATAGTTTGAAATAGTAGTCTTTTTAACATTATAAATGTCTTCGTGCGACATTTATCAATGTAATGCGTCCCTGCTGAATTTAAGCTTAATGTATAAGAATAATCACATTAAATGTTACAAATAATATAATATCATATAAATATATAATACATATTTTTTAATCCTTATTGAATTATAAATTATTAAAAATGTATCTACATTTAAAGTAGTGTTTTCTATATTTGAAAGCAATTTAAGCATATTTTAAAAATGACATGTTTATCATGCTTCTGTAATCTCAGACTGACTTTTTGCATGTTATTTCTGTTTCAGACACCAAGTCCATGTGAAGGAGGAGCCAGCTGAGATGGAGGAGGACAGCAGACCCATGTCCCTTATGGCATCTGTCACTCAAAACCTGAGCATGCCCGGTGATGAGCGTGACATGGAGGAGGAGCTTCCCACAGAGGAGCTGGAGTAGGAGGAAGGCTTGATGGAGGCGGAGCTCACTGGCCCTGTCCCTCCCTCCCTCCCTCATACACAAGATGTTCAAGATCAAGTGAGAAACAAAGATTTTAAAAAAATCAACTACAACTTCAAAAACCAAAACAGGGTTAGACCTCATCAGTTCACAATGCAAAAACACATTTTCCCCCCTTAATTTTTGTGTACCCTCAAAAAGGCCCTTTGAGCAGCTGTGCATTGTGTCCTCCTGTATTCTGAAACATGGTCTGATAGAAGTATGGACCACTGTATCTAAAGCTACTGAGGGAAACCTAACATCAGTATACAAGATTAGTCTTTTTTTTTTTTCCACAAGTCACTCAAGGTTTCTTTACTTTAAGTCTTTTTTTTAGCTTTAATTTTGATGTTCTTTGGGCCTGAGAACACTGCTTTTCTATGGGATAAATACACAGCGGTGATTTACCTCAGAAAGATGTTTGAAAAAAGGAAAAAGATGACAAACACACATCTTTAGAATGACTTCTGATTTCAACCGGATTTTTGTACTCGTTCAAGGGGATGCTGCAAGACTCAGTAACTTTGCGCTCACGCAGATAAGTTCATCACTCACTACAAAGGCAAAGACTGAAAGAAAATGAGCTGAAAGACTGGTGACGGCGTCCTTGGCCATCTAACCAACTCATTTTTTTTTTTTTTTTTGTCTCCCTTACATGACTGGACTAGAGAAACGGGGGGCGCGTTCTGTCTCGAGGCAGTGTTAGCCTCCGATTAAATGGCGGATGCTTGCGCTGTCCCTATCTTTATCTGATGGTATCTGCAAGAATCTGCCCAAACGTGTTTTTCCCCCTCGCTCTTTGTCAGACTAAACGTAGAAAATGTTGCTACCCCCAAAAAAGGCATATTTCAGGAAAAGGAACTTTTTCGCTGTTGTTCTCCTGTGGTGCTGTTATGACAGCCAGACTGACACGAGGCTTTTGGAGGACCGGCTCAGAGACTTTATTGACTGTATCGCTGATTATAATATGTGTGCAGTAGCTTTCGATTTCGTTTTACTTTCATAGTCATTTATTTCTAAAGGATCAACATTTTTCATTGTGATGTAATTCAACTATTATGTCTTCTGTTAATGATTGTTTTGTTTTTTAAATTCTCTCATCATTCCAAAAAGGGGTTGCATTTGGGAGAGAAGTTCCAAAATCCTATATTCTACAAACTCAAGTCAAAAAAAGTTCCAAATTTATCCTAGCATTGGATCACGAGTATTGAGGATAGCACTTAGCATTAAGTGAAAACTTCCGAAACAGAACCACAGATGAAATATAAGGTGAAATACCAACAAAACCACTCAAACATTTCTATAGCAGTGAGAAGCTGAAACTAAAGAGACAGAGGTGGAATACACATTGCAGGGCTCCCTGTAAGATCCTGGAGAAAAGAAAAAAAAAGACTTCACATGCACTCATATCTCTCTTATTTTTTCACAAATTTGCTTCATTTGTTCAATTATTTAGAAATTTTAGATCTTATTTTCCAAGATTTGCGCCATTTACTTTGTTCGTTTCAGAATTTTCTGTAGTAGCCAATTGATATCAGCTGCGATACAAAATATTGCTTTAAGGTAAAAGATAACAAGGTCACGGAATACCTCAGACCACAGTGTTTGCCCCCTCACGCTGTTATTACAAAGGGGATTTGTACTGTGGCTAACCAACACGGTGACTCTCTCATTATCAGTTCAAAGTTCTATAGTTACTAGATATATAAAAGTTATTTGCAATTCACTGTGTGAGTAGAAAGTGTCTGATTAGCATGTGAGATTTTGCTTTCGCTGAACTATAAAAAAAATTCTTTTCTCAGTAGTGCCATGCCAAATTCCAAGTTTTAATTTAATATATGTTGCTTTTTTTAGTTTTTTCCCCATTTTACTTTTGTTACAGGTAACCAAAGAGATATTTAGTAAACCAAAAACTCTTTTTTTTATTTATCATTTTCTTCTTCCTAAAGAACTGGCCAAAAGAACACAAACGCGTCATTTGAATATTTAAATTTCCTTTTTTAAAAATCGTTAAATAATTTTTTTTTTTTAATTAACTAGTCTATATCAGTCGCAAAACCAAGTGTAAAATGCAAAAGCTTTTTTTTTTTTTTTAAAAAGGAGAAAACTGTTTTAATATACGTTAACCTAATGAGTTCTTAACACTACATATGTTTAAAGGCCAAAAACAAACCGAAAATGAAACAAAAAGCAGTATTAACAAGTCTCTCTTCGAAAATGAAGACGGTTCTCTTAGTTATTATGTACAAGGCACTTAACGATCTGAGAAAGAAGTCCTCTACCACCCCAATCTTTGTGCTAGGGCAATTGTCAGTGTTGTAGATCAGTCTTCACCGTCTTAAGATTGCAAAGGACTTTACATGCAAAAGGCACTTAAATAACAGTTGATGTACTTTGTGACACTAGAAGCCAGCAGCAATTACTCAGCATTATGGTTTACTTCAATTACCAGTATTTCACAATTAAATGCAGTTCAACGAATACCAAAAAAAGCAGGCAAGCACTTGCTTGTTATGCTTACCCTGCCTATTGAACAGTATTATTTACCACACTAATAAGGGATGGCTGATAGGGACTCATTTTAAGGACTGTTTCCAGTTTTTTTATGTTGGGGGATCCTTCTTTTCACTTTTAAGCATGGTCTGACATACCTGGGCTGTATGTTCATTTCATACACACCTTCGAAACACCTTCAAAGAAATAAAACCAAAAATAATGCTACCTCCTTTTAAAAACAGTTCACAAAATAGATAGGCCAATGAAAGTCACCAATAGTCATACAAAAGGTATAACTCCCTTCTAGTTTTTCATTCACCCACAAAATACAAAAAAAAATAAATACAAATAAAATGCAAACACACATTGTCGAAAAAACCAAAATATGTTTATTGTTGCATAGCTGTGAACGGAGCTTGTCGATTCCTCTCGATTCCAAATTCATTAGCATGAATGGAAACAAATAAATGAGACACAACGGGGGGGGGGAGACGACTACCTCTCCATCCCCTCCAAAAAAAAAAAAATGCTGAGTCCTGTTAAGTATGAAGCATTAAGTGGTCAACATATTTAAAAGGGTCTACTCCAAATCACATAGTCCCCACTTTAAGTGATCTATTAGCATAGTGTCTATGTACAGGTCCTCTGTGCGGAGGCTTAATTGTGTGTTCTAATTCCACATGCATAATGAGAGGCCAGGCCAATGAGAGCCACCAAGCTGGCCGGTCATTAGAGCGTACTCAATGGGCCAGTCAGTTGGGTGTCAGAAATGATGATAGGCAGAATGCATTAACGCAAGCCACTCTCGCACGGACCCCGCTTCCCAATTAATGCAAAGTGTAGCTTCGTGACGGCGGTGGAAAAATAGCACGCACACACACACACACATAGACCATCCCTAAGAGATCATCATGCTTCTGCTAAAACGGGCTTTTATTTTTACCACGCGACGAAACCAAAATATCCAAAGAGAACCAACGAGCTTGTGCTACAAGAACTGAGGATTGCGAAGGAATTGAAAAACTCACGAATGAATTGCTGCATTCACTAAATGGACTACAATTGTGCTTTAAGGTACACGTGTGAACAAAGCTGTTTTGTAAGATGTGGACTGAAACGCATCAGTGGTGATCGCCATGACTCCTTTGTTACTTTTCCACACATTGTAATGATGTATTCTTGTATATTACCGCTCGGCTTAGCTCTCAAGGGCATTCCCTCCTTTTCGTGTTTCCTTTACTTGTTTTCTTTTGGCTTTTATTTTTTCTGCACCTGTTTTTAGCTATTGTAAAGTTTTGAGCTCAGAATTCCTATACTGTATTGCTTATGCTAAAGTGTATGTATTTATCATATTATGTGCTGCAGGTATCATGGTTAAATTTTGTTTTCCTTTTTTGCTTTTGTTTTCCCAGTTCTTCTGTCATAAAACGTCTGGGACGATGATTTTTTTTAGTGTATTATCTCTCGAAAAAAGACAGATTAAGAGTTAGATATGTGGTTTAGGTAACACACCTGTTTGTACTACTTATCTCTTAGCTTAGGTCTATTTTGATACTTTTTGTCTGCTGTAGTGGCATTTATTGCCTTTAAGGACCAAGAGCGAAAACAAACAAAAAAAAAGAGAAAAAAAAAAAAAAAAAAAAAAAAAAAAAAAAAAAAAAAAAATAAAAATAAAAAAAAAAAAAAAGAAAAAATAAAAAAAAAAAAAAAAAAAAAAAAAAAAAAAAAAAAAAAAAAAGAAAACAAAAAAAAAAACAAAAAGCTTGAACTCATTGTGTAATGATAGCCTCAGAAAGGCCTTTTTCTCATAAGACAGGACCAAAACTTCAGAAAAACAATGAAAGAGAAAAAAAAACATTGAAGAAAAATGTGTAGCCCTCTCTTGCTTATAAGAAAGAGCAACTTTAAGGTGTTTCTTTTTATTATTATTGGTCCTTTTAGGTGCCAATATGTGTACAGACTCCCTTTAAAGTCAAATCATTCCTTTATTTACCATGAGCACTCAAAGCTGTCTCTCATAAGGCAATAGCTCTCCAGATTTGTATAGAAATTCTCTGAGAAAGTGGCTCTCTTTGGTTGAATTATGCCGATCGAGAGCGTCTTTCTTATTTTCTGGCTTCTCTGCACCCTTGTGGCTCTAAAATGCCATGCTTTCAGGCACTCCAATAGATAAAAGTCACACAGGCTATTTTTGACCACTGTTTGCCATTTGCTGTGAACTTGGTGTGGCTTTTCCACAGTAGCATACCAAATAAGATTGTGAAAAGACTTTTAGAAATGCAGTTCATCTTCAGTGACCACCAAAGGGATTGTGGCTAGATTTTTGTATTCCAAATCGATCAAGTCTGCCACAACTGTAACCAAACAAATGCGTGATGCAGGTAACAGCAGTATTTTATGTCTTATCCACATCCTCACGCCGCCTCAGAGCTCCATTGCCCGGTGATGAATAGCTTTGAGCTGCCGTTTTCTAAGTAAAGGACCCTTGCAGGGGAGCTTTTGCCTGATGGTATTAACTTCTTCGGCCAATCAAATGGAACTACCACTTCGACTCCTCTCATTGTATTTTTACGAATGTGTGTACATTTCCAGCAGTGACTTTTATGTACTTTAGTTTCCTTTTAACTTGTTTGTTTACTTCTCTTTAATTTTTTCTTTTTTTTTTTACGTTTGTTTTGCTTTTTCTGATGAGACTTGGGGGAAGAATAGGTGGTGGCTTTTGAAATGGTATAGAAAATTTAAAAAAAAAAGGCATCTAGCCATCCACCTTTGTCGTTCTAACCCCGGTGACCATGTTTATGCCAGTCACTGCCGTTTTTCTTCATGCTGTATAAAAAAAAAACACATATATCTGTGTATTTGTAACCTGAATCTTCTTGTGTCTGTCCATGCAGACAATAAAAAACTGTACAGTAGGTCTAGTTGCATGTAATCTGTACTAATTATTGACAATGGCATTATAAAATGCAATAAAAATACTTATTACACTGTCATAGGCTTTGTATTGTAACTTACTTTCTACATTTTCTACATTCAACACTTTAATTCAATATCACAAAATAATTGTTCATCATTCTCAATTTTTCAAAAGAATACGCACATGTCCCTATTTTACTGTATGTCTATAATGCATATCCCTATTGCTGTATCTGTTTACTATATATATGAAGTTTTTATTGAAGTTTACGTTATTATTATTATTATGCATAATATTTTTTTATTAAAAATATATCTATAGTAAATATAAAATATATGTTATGTTATATATTATTAATGTGTTGCATACAGTACAGTGAACTGACATTTTCATTTATGGAAAGTAAATTGCAGCCAATAATAATAATAATATTATTACTAATATAGATAATGCCTGAGCAAAAATGATTGCGCTTACTACTAAAAATATCTCATGTAGATATTTTGTCAAACATTTTTAATTCTTATCATTCTAAATTTCACAAAAAAAAAACTAAAAAAACACTGACATATAAAGAGTACAGTCAAACAAAATATGAGAGGGGGTGATCACCCTTTGGTGGATTATATGTAATATCACAATGTGAATGGTTAAAATATCTCTTAAAAACACCAGACTCCAGATGATTAATATCTAATTCACTTTTAAACATTTGTGCATCTTTACCAGCATTTGGCAAGAGAGTCCTGCCTGTTCAAACACTATCAATCTCTGTGGTGACAGCCTGTCAGAGCTAATGCAGTTTCTCTCATAGACAGCCTCAAAAGTAGTTCACTGTGTGTGAGGTGCAGAGAAATGTGCTCATAGTTAAGAGCAAGCAAGGGAGGTGGCTTCCCTTAAAACATGCAACATGCATGTGACACTTTGTCTTTGGTGTGAAGCGGGTGATTGGACCAGAAAGCAGGGGCCTCAACTTCAAGGAAATGGGGTGTCTACAAAGCACTTGCCATTCCAACTTACTTAAGAAGAGGAACATCATGGCCTTATCCATTTGATGGTATTTTTGGGATAGGGGACAAGATAGATGGGACACAGGAGAAAAAAATACGACAGCAGTTGTCTTTGTGTGAGCTCTGTCTATGGTGCATTGAGTAATAGGGTAATGTTTGCAATTACCTCTTTGCCTAATAGCATCCAGCTAATCGCTCAGTTATATAATTTACTGCTCATATTTAAACTGAGTGCAAACCCCCTCTCACATACTTTAAATTCTGTTGAGTAAGCTGTAGACTGACTGCCAGAGTATGAATAGAGCAATAGATAAAATATTAGAATATTATATATATTATCCATGAGACATCAATCATGTGAGAACAATGCATATTTTCTGCATAGCTTTGTATTTTAATAGCTACATTAAATATTGATCTTGTCAGTTAAGTAGTCCAAAAAAATCCAAAGGATAAAAAAAAAACTGGGAACACTTTAGATAGATAGATAGACAGACAGACAGACCGTAAATATATCAAAACTTAATTTTGGATTAGTAATATGCATTGATATGAACTTCGTTTGGACAATTGTAAAGGTGATATTTAAATTTGTTTGCACCCTCAGATTCCAGATTTTCAAATAGTTGTGTCTCAGCCAAATATTGTCCTATCCTAACAGCAACCAGCAGGCAACAAATATAGGCATGTGTTGAAACCCTACAGAAGTGTGGCCATGTGGTGGTCTTGTTGTTGTGTTACAGGCTCTGTCCACTAGGAGGGGTAAATAAACCAGCCAAAAACTGAATAGGGCAGATTGAAAAAAAAAAAATTGGAAAAAGGAAAATAACAGGACAGGCCCAGTCAGAGAACTCTTTCAGTCTTCTGAGAAAATCTCTCACTGACATACAGACAGGGTGGAGAGTGTTATTCCAGCCCATTTAGACCGGATCAGGTTCTCGTCTTTTTTTTTTTTTTGCCATCCCTTCTCTTAGTTTGAAATCTGCCCCGAAAGCTTATCTTTAAAGCACACAGGCCTTCGCTCTTAAGAGGTGTTGCCGCAATATTAAGAGTAAAGATGGAAAATGTGGGTGCTTTCGGGAAAGTTAGATTTTCATTTGATTCATTGACTCTCTCAGAGTTTGACAGGCAGGAAACTTACACTGACTGTCTAATTTAGTAAAAGTTCAGGAAAAATTTGTTGTCTTTTGTTGGAACAGCATTAAACTGCGGTAAACTCATATACTTTCTGACTTGCAAGACTGAATGACTCAAGAAAAGTCTGACTGATACTGTTTGCACAGTGACTCTACTGAGTGTCAAAATATGCCATTTAAACCACTTACTGTATCCACCTAGATGAATGATAAATCACGCACACACACACACACACAAGCATTTAAGTGTATCCTGCACCCTGCAACCCTACATAATGAGTCTAATTAAGACTCTCTGACAGAATACCTCAGTTCGGACCGCTGGCTTACAGAAGGCCCAGACAGAAGAACAAAAGCATCTTTGTGAGTGATTAGAAACACATTTTCATCCCTCTCTCCTACCCCATTCGTGCCAAAATGTTCAATTCCGCTACAAACAATCAGTGTCAAACGTTTAAAATAACATCCAAGAGAAAAACACTGTTGAACATGAGTAATTTGTGGCTCTTTGACTCAATGTTTCTTGCAGTTATCTTGGAGAGGGAAATTCGCATTCATATACTGTAGCTACTTTAAATTATTGTAACACAGACACTTTTTATAAACCTAAACACAGTTTTTATTCTCTCAATCTATCTATTTTACACTCAGAATTCTTTCTTTTTTTCCCCCTCACCTCGCACATATCTAGCTCCTCCTCATTTGTTTTTATCACAAAAATGTTTGGGCCATCACCAACACTTGAACATATCAGACTGTTTTTTTACATTCTACGAGGTATTATGGGAAGACAGTCACTTACACAGCTCTCAGTTTCTCCTGATTTCAGCACTCACTGATGTTGACCTAGATATGAAATTTTGGGATAGTTCACCCAAAAATGTCACCATTTACTCACCCTCATGCTATTCCAAACCTGGCCAACTTACTTTCTTTTGTCGAACACAAAAGAAGGTGTTTTGAATAATGTTACAACTGGTTTTGTCCAAATAATGAGTAATACATAATAAAGTCAGTGGGGTCTAAAACAACACTGAACCCCTCTTTTAAAGTTATATGGATTTGGAACAACATGAGGATGAGTAACTATCCCTTTAACAATGCTGATGATTGGCCACGCGCTGTTAGACCCAATCTGGGCCACATTTAAGCATGCGAGAACACATAAAAACTCATCTCTCCACAAAACTATGCAGTACATAAAGGCCTACAGGACCACAACATTCTCATGCCATAGAGAAAAGAAACTAAGCATTGTGGCACCTGGTAAATTTGAGGTTAACCAAGACAAAAACACTGAAATGTTGAATATCATTGACACTGTTAACAAAACGTTAACAAACACTGGCAGAGGCTGTGTGTGTCATTTTGGATTTAATTGTGGGTGAGGGTGTGGACATTACACCTTACTCAGTCATCAATATTTTATTTGATTACATCATATCAGTTTGTATGACACATACACAGAGCTCAAGTCTGCACAATTCTGATGTGTACTGATGGCCGTCCGATTCAATGGGAGGACATCAAAGTGTAGCATTCCCTTTGCATGTGCGAAGCATTTGCAAGAAACTGCTAAAAAAAAAAAAGTTTGGTGATAGAACCATAAACATGGAAGTCAGGTCTGACACTGGCATAAATGAACATAAATTGGAATGCGTAAAATCAAAGAAAGAAAGAAAGAAAGAAAATGCCTTTGCAGGACAATGGCACATGGTCAAAAACTGACTTAAAACTTCTTTCTCAGGTGTACATATGATTCTTATTGCCCAAACATTTTTAAAAGCACATTCAGTATGCCTTTAGGTCTCTCATAACATGACCTCTGAACCATGGACTACTTACTGACCTTTAAAACTTTGTACATTTTCTGATTTTGACCTATGTACAGTTCTTTTTCCTCAATTTTTTTCACATTTTATTTATTTATTTATTTTAAAATATGTGTACACACAAATGGCCAATGTCGCCAAGAGTGCTGCAAGCACCCACCTGCAAAAGCTCCGTACTGTTAAAGTTTTAGGCACTGTGTAAAAATGCTGGAAACGAGGGGCTGGCAAAAAATGTAATAGAATTTCTTTATCAATTAACTTCTATTAACTAAATGAAATTGACATTTGGTGTGACCATCCTTTGCGTTTAAAGCAGCTTTTGCCCTACGTGCGCATGCGCATGGTTTTTCAGGTAGCTTGTTCTTCGGGATTTAGTCTAAGTTTTTCTGTTTATTCATGTCATTCAGACAGACTGTAGTGATCAAATCAGATCAACAACTGTCACAACTTTGTAAATTGTATCAAAAATAAAAAAATGAACTGGGTACATTGCATAAGTATTAAAACCTTAAAATCATTACTTAGCTGAAGCACCTTAACAGCCAGTCTTTTTGGGTATGATGCGACAAGCTTTGCACATCAGCATTTGGCAATTATCTGCCATTCTTCACCTCACCTGTTCACCTTTCAAGCTCTGTCAGGTGGAATGGGGCAGACTCACATTTTCAGGTTTCTCCAGAAATATTTGATTGGGTTCAATCCCAGGCTGTGGCTGGGCCACTCAAGGACATTCACAGAGTTGTCTATAAGCAAATCTTGCTGTGTGCTTAGGGTCATTGTCATGTTGGAAGGTAAACCTTCTTCCCATCGGAGCGTTTGAATGCTCTGGACTGGGTTTTCATTAAGGCTATCTCTATATTTTTGGTGCATTGAGCTTATCTTCTACTCTGGCGAGTCCCTCGGTCCCTGCCACTGAAAAACAGCCCCACAGCATGAGGCTGCTACCAGCACACTTTACTTTTGGTTGAGATGGTACTGTGCAGGTGATGAGCAGTGCCTGGTTTCCTTCAAACATTATGCTTGGAACTGAGGCTCATCAGACCAGAGAGTCTTGTTTCTCAGAGTACCTCTGTAAAGGGTCCTTTAGGGGTTGTGTGTGGGGTGTGTGGGGGTGTTTCATGAGGGGAAGATTGAGTATGGCCACAGCGACATAAAGCCAGATTGATCGGAGTGTTGCCGTGATGTTTGGCCTTCTGTAGGTTTCTCCCATCTGCCACATATGATCTGGAAGTCACTAGAGTGGACCTCAGCTTTTGGTCACCAGCTACTAGGAACCATGGCCCTTCTCCATCAGTTCTCAGTTTGGCAGGAGGCCCAGCTTAGGAAGAGTTTAGTTGTTTCAAGAGTCTCCAATTATGGATAATAAGAAAGGTTCATGACTCTGTGAACCTTCGAGGAGCAGCAGGCATTTTTTTTTTTCTGAACTTATTCACCAGATGTGTTTGACGGGCAAAACTGTTTTCTGAGCTCTACAGGAGTATTTGACATCAGGGCTTGCTTTTGCTTGATATGCATTTTCAGCTGTAGAACTTTATTAAGAGTGTCCTGCCAAAGCATCCCATTTAATGAACATTGGCCACAGGTTAATGCCACTTGAAGTTAGTACTATCTACAAGTAATATGAAGTATATATATTATATATTATATATATATTATATATCTATATATAATAGATTATATATATATAATCACTAATACCTCATTTTATATGATATTATGATACATAATACAGAATTCTAATAATCATAAGCTGTATATATTATATTTTATTATATTATATTATATTATATTACTTTTCTGTTTTGTATTGACGTATTTTTGTTTATAATGTGGTCCTGGAGACTGAGTGTAATCAGTGTAATTGTAGAGTACAGGCATCTCTTGCCTGCAGGGAGTCAGAGTAGTCAGTCCTCAATGTCATTTCCTGTCGAACAGTCTCGAGCTGAGTGCGCGACTGCTGCTGCTGCTGCTTGTGTTCTGAGCGACAGCGCATGAGCTCTTAACACTGGCGAGCGACCTCAAGAGTTTTCATCGTTGCTGGAAATTAGGATTTGAGAGGAAAAAACTTTTCATACCCGTTTACGTCTTTTCATTTCTTGGCTTTCTTTGGTGTTGTGAGAAAAACGGGCTCTTTTTTTCTACTTTACGATGTTTTCTGTCAAGTTTTTTTTTTTGTCTCTGAGAGAGTTTGAAGACGAAGATATCTAGGATCTTTTCATGTATTCAGCGCTGGGGTTAACTGACGAGATAAACTAACAAATGAGGACCAGCGAGTGTCAACATCCAAGTAAATAGTAAAACAACTCAAATACTTGAAGAGAGAGATACATGAAGAGAAAGAAAAGACTTTTCCCCGCTGAACGGGACACTTGAAAGTTTGTTTTCTGCGAGCACTAGAAGATGCATCACTGAAACAACACTGGTACCGAGTGACCGTTGCTGGTAAGACGTTTGGACCGTTTTGTTTTACATTTCACTTTTGTCTATAAAGTGAACTGTGGACACGTTCAACAGGTTTGAGTGAGTTTTAGCAGGAGCGTGCAGAGACTCGCCAGAGACAAACCACAGCATGAAAACCAACAGAGTCATGGTGTTCTGTGTGCTGTACGTGATTCATGCAAAATTCTAATACTATACTTCTTAGTGAAGCGTTTAGTAGTTATTATATGAAGTAACTTTATCATGTCTTGAAGTGAATGTTATAAGAAGCTAAATAAGTATTCACGTAGCACATGACATTTTAATTAAAGAAATTGCATGTTCACCACAGGAATGCCATGGTCTGAGCATCAAAATTATGTTTATTTCTTTATTTAGTTAATGACTTGAACGTTTGCACAAGTCTATTGTATCATAGCACACCATACAGTATATTGATAGTTTCTGGCCATGTTCTGCTTCATTGTGCCGTTTTAGTTTCTTCTTCTTGTGCCAAGCATTATTTCCCAAGCCGCTGGTTGTTTTTTAAGTGCTTTGGCCCACTGACATGAGCCAAACAATAGGACGGAAAAGCGATAGTGGGAACAAGGACGGCTGTGTGTTTGCAAGTTTTAGCCTCGTTTTCATCTGTATGTTTCTTTTGCAGGGTAATTTCTAGTCACTTGGCACCTGGCTCAAGAACAGATGTCCAAGGAGGACCACAGCCACAGTGTCAGCCCGCCTGAACCTCCAGATGGAGCTCAACCGGACAGCCGGCCCATGGAAACTCTCACTGCATCATGTCCAGGTGCAACAAACACAGCTAGCAGATCTCTGGATGTAACTTTTTAATATGTTTTTAATAAGTGGATCAGAAACACTTGATCACGAGCAAAGGCTAGTCAGCTTCATGTGTAGGCATCATAGGCACACTTCAGAAATGAAGGCTATACTAAAAGGTAGGCAACTTAATTATAATGGCTGCTAAGATACCTTTTTTGGGAAGTCGTGGCCCAATGGTTAGAGAGTCGGAATCATAACCCAAAGGTTGTGGGTTCGAGTCTCGTACCGGCAGGGATTGTAGGTGGGGGGAGTGAATGTACAGCGCTCTCTCCCACCTTCAATACCACGACTGAGGTGCCCTTGAGCAAGGCACCGAACCCCCAACTGCTCCCCGGGCACTGCAGCAAAAATGGCTGCCCACTGCTCTGGGTGTGTGTTCACGGTGTGTGTGTTCACTGCTGTGTGTGTGCACTTTGGATGGGTAAATGCAGAGCACTAATTCCGAGTATGGGTCACCATACTTGGCCACGTGTCACATCACTTTTTCACTTTTTTAAACCACTTACAAGGCAGCATCTCATGTATCCTACGTGGAGAATACAATCCCAGAATGCACTGCTTTGAGCTCATTGAAAAAATGGCTCCGCAACAGATATGTTGTTTATAAATATTATTCATTCAGTACAATGATTAAAAACTCTATTTAAACTTTGATATAATAAATGCAATATATCTGCATAAATAATGTGAGGCAGACATTCAAAATTAGGAGGCAGATGTCTGCTTCTCATCTGATCCTTTAGTGTGGTCGGGTCCATGCAGTGCGATGGAGTTGCTGTAATGAGATGCAAATATACTAAGATGATTATGATTTTCTAAAACACCTTTTTAACTTTTTTTTAGAATAGACACGTACAATAATAGCTGTTCCAAAACCTAGTGAGCAACCTCTGTAGGAAGCAACATGATGCTGCTTTTCAAACATTTTCAAACTCTTAAAGGGATAGTTCACCCAAAAATTCTGTCATCATTCATGTCACCAAGATTATTTGAGAATATTGTGAAAAATTAAATTATTAAAATATTAAAATAGTAGTTATATATTAATAGTAAATATCATTGTTGAATATAAGTTATTCTTGACGGCAAAAGCTGTGAAATTTCATCAGCCATACTCCAGTCTCAGTGTCCAACAATTCTTCAAAAAAATACTTCTAATCCATGTATTCCACATAATTTCTTATATTATCCATATTGAATGCGCTTACCTGGTTTTTTTTTAAACTGTGAGAAAATTTTTCAGGATTTTTTGATTAATAAAAGGAGTTCTAAAGAACCTCATTTATTTGAAATAGTAACTTTACGGTAACACTTTAGTATAGAGACCAATTCTCACTATTAACTAGTTGCGTATTAGCATTCCTATTATTAACATATTGGGGCTGTTTATTAGAATTGTACTTATAAAGCACATATTCTGCATAACCATATTCTACATCCCTAATCCTACCCAATGCCTAAACTTAAAAACGGCCTTACTATTAATAAGCAGCAAATTAGGAGTTTATCGAGGCAAAAGTCATAGCTAATGGTTTGTTAATAGCAATAATTGTTAGGGCTGGGTATCGAGTTCGATACTTTTTAGGCACCGACCGAATTGCCTCGATACCATCAAGTATCGAAAAACGTCTTGTCGTTCGGTACCAAATTTCGATACCTAAGGGGTTAATCTCATCAGCGTCAGTGAGCCAATAAGCCTGCAGCACTAGCCGGCGTGTTCGACTAGAAGAGGTGCGGCGCAGATCGATCATCCGCGAGAGCGATTCGAAAGCGCACGGAGCAGTCTGCTCTCTTTAGCTCTCGTGGTACTGTAATACCACCAGTATAGAGTAGCGCGGGAGCTGAGTGGAGTTCCCATCATATGCAGATGTCCGTTCATACTAACCTTACACGACCGAAAGCGCGTGTTATGTGACCATTCATGCAAACTGTAGCATCATGCTACATAAGACAATAAATAAGATTTATATTCCGCTTTTACTCAAAACTCACTTTAAACCACCATCGAGTGTTTGTAATAACTTCCGATTGCCGTCTAACAGGGCCGGATTTACGCATTGCTCAAGACATTGAGCAAATAAATATAACAAACAATAGGGTAAAAAATGACAAACTATTTCCATGTCTTCCACCTTTTTTATGTAGGCTACGGAAATCACGCTTTCTTTCTCCCAGTCTCTCTCACAGACGCACAAACAGTGCAGACATGCGGAGACGCGAACAGAAACTTCTTGTCAGCGCTGCACCACAAATTTATCAGTAAAATAGTTTCGCAGCTGAAAAGCTACATGACATTTCTCAGTAGCGAGGTTCATGAAGGAGTTTAACTTAAAGATTCGCTATTAGTAGACGCTGCTGAGAGACGCATAGACGCAGGTATTAACACGCCTTAATCTCTCTCTCTCCCTCTCTCTAATAACCGCATTAGACTGCATTAATAACTGCGTAAGCCTGCATATCAATGGCTCAAACCTCTGTTATCAGCTCTAAAATGACGTTTTGGAATTTGCAACGGAAGGTTTGGGATGAGGTGCGTAAAAAAAATTAGTTCAACCCACACGAGATTTCAGGACGGAAACATGTCAGATGTCTTGAAACAAATGATCTGAACAATGTCTTGATGTGTGGTTGGGACTCCAGGCCGATAAAATTATTAGAGAAATAATGCACTCCCGGAGGTGGTTATGTGGCCACAACTATATGGTATAGTCTTTCTCAGTTCTCAAACAAATTAAAAACTACATCCGATTTTTATTGACTCAACGCAAGTGCTTATTGCGATAGAAAAAGACTGTAATGGTTTCCACTGATTAAGAAATATTTTTGTTTGCTTGGGTGGTAATATTAGGTCTATTATATTAATAGGGAAGGGGGCACAAAATTTTTTTCTACGTCACGAAAATAGGTAAATCCAGACCTGCCATCTAATGTGTGTTTTGGCCATGTAATGTTGCTGAAATTAAATATGTTATTACCTCTGAGTCAGAGCAGCGATCATGGAAGAGAGAACACAAGCAGACAGCGCTGGAAGCTGCTAATGCTCATCAGTAAATCAGTGGAAAATAAATAGAAATCATGATTCTGTCTGAGATATGCATTTTAAAACGAACACTAACTAGTGTAAATGAAGCCTAACAGATGTGTAAACTGAAGACTATTTGAGCTTTATTAAAACTATTTGCACTGATTTATTGTGTTGGTTACATTTTGTTCCTTTGTGCAGTGGCTCAGGAGATGAGTCTTTGAGTTTGTATAAACATCAACAAGCTGAAAAATAAAACCAAAGTTTCTTTTTTAGATAATGTAATCTTGTTAAAATTGATTTCATAAAATTGGTATCGAAAAAAGTATCGTTCAGGAACCGGTATCGAAGTCAAGGTATCGATATCAGAAAACTTTTGAACGATTACCCAGCCCTAAAATTGGACTTTTAAATAAAGTGTGACCAACTTATGATCATGATTGAGTTATTTAAGCATCTTGCTAAGAAAAGTAGTAATTTCTGGTAAGTAGTAATTCTTTCTTCTTTTGGGTTTAGTAGTGTATGCTATAACGATAATTATCTATATATATATATATATTTATAGTGTGTGAGTGTGTGTGTGTGTGGTGTGATTAAAGATATTCACTGAATACTTATAATTTAATAACTTTTTCACTGGCATTATAATATATATTTATACATTTGATATTGAAATTCCCTTCCGGTTTGGGTGCAGCCTACTGTATGTAGGCAGCAAGGCTGCTCACTAGATTTAGAACAGAGCTAATAGGAGTAGACACTATTGTTTTTGTGCTCGGCTAGTGGAAGTCTGCAAACAGGGTTCACAGTGCTAGTGAGGCGTTTAGGGGTTTGAAGAATATGTGCTTTGCTTAGCTTTGGAATCATGCTTTGCAGTGGATGGGGTTCAGTGAGCTTTGGTTTGTCAGTAGGGCACTCAGGGTCTCTGAATTCCAGAAGAGGAATGAGGCACTTGGAAATGCTCTTCAGATCCACCATACTGTCCTAGTTGCAAGGGGTCAAAGTTCCAGATTAGTCATGGTGTTCTATACAAAGGGCACTGCAGAATATGCATGGCCTGTGTGTGTGTGTGTGTATACAACCAAACAGTCTTTGGTCTGGGAGCCTGTGAACATGTGTATTCATACACGCACGTGTGCGAACAACAAGTGGCTTTGAGCGCACCACCTCTGCAAACTGCCACAGTCCTCTCCACAGGAATCAGATCTGCAGTCGGAGGCCTCGTAATTACTGTGGAAGAGGGCAAGTCTTGGCCCAATCCTCCATTTGCATAACAGTGCTTCAAAAACCAGGGAGCATGTTGATTCCTGTGTGATTGCCAGAGCCAATGCACCATGGTAAGCCAGCCACAATCAAAATTAGGCCACCAGGCATATATGCGATCTGCCCAATAACTGCTAATTAGATTTAGCTCTGAATTGTTCCTAAATATTTGAGGTTTGTGCCTCAACATGAAGCACATTCATTTGGGCTGTGAGGAATTCTCATCTCGGGGCGTTTAAACATTAGCTTAAGGTGTTTGTTTTTGTCTAAAATTAAATGATAGTTTTTGCTCTTTCAATTTTTACAGGATCTGGACTCAGTCTAAAGAACTTTATGAAACACAAGCTTGCATGAGGCCGCCTGATTACGGATATGGCGCTCGTCCGAGGCTGAACACTGCCTTCATTGACTTGCCTTCTTTAGCTTTAGTGCCATAGTTCAGTGTACAGGCCTGACTCACTGTGGGAGATGAAACATCCACACTAACTCACTGCTCTCCAGAGTGCATGACTAAAGCTGTTTTCACTTTAGACACTGAAGGATTTGCTATTTTGAAAAAAAAAAAAAAATTTTTCATTAGGTTCAGCAAGAATTAAGGCTAAAGGCCTTTTCGTGTAATTTAAAACTTGACAAACTGCCAGTATCTCTGATTCTGCTTGAATTCAGTTATGATTTGACGGCGATGACAGAGTTCTGTTTGTTTTTAAACTTTATGAATGTGTCCACAGACCCTGTAAGAGTTTTTACATGATGTGCAAATATAAGAGAACTTCATAGATATACAGTACTGTAGACATTGGAGACAGCAAGAGGACAACAAATTCCTTTGATATCTGTGCATCTTGTTTTCATCAGATCATTTTGCATTAACTTTCACAAAGCTGTGGTCAATGGTGCGGAAAGCAGTTACTGTATATGATG
The DNA here is from genome assembly GCA_018155175.1 of Sinocyclocheilus anophthalmus. Lineage (NCBI taxonomy): Eukaryota > Metazoa > Chordata > Actinopteri > Cypriniformes > Cyprinidae > Sinocyclocheilus > Sinocyclocheilus anophthalmus. Next base: position 585,730 of record JADLZN010006938.1, on the reverse strand, counting down.
GGGGTGGAATGTTTCTTTTTACATAAAGAAATGTTAAAGAAACCACAATTTAGTGGTAGACAGCCATTTTAATAATCAACTTTCTAATAACGGTGCAATTCATTTGATCAAAGAACTATTATATAAATCAATTATTTCTAAATTAAATTAATACACATTCTGTACAGATTGAAGGACGGTTTTATTAGCATTTCTTAAGTAGGTTCTCTTACATTTCTTAAGAAAATTCTCTCTTGGCATGATCACATATACTTGTCACTTGTGAGTGAGCCACAGTTTATGTGTGTGTGAGCCAAGAGAAATACTTTATTAAAATACAATTTTGAGAATGAAAACATAAAATATAAGAACTATATAACTAAAGCCCACTGACAATTTTCATTTAGTTTCCTTAACTGTAAAATCTATTATTAAACCTTTTTGTGTTGTTGTGTTTTGAATGCTTAAAAATGAAGGTCTTGTCTGTGGTTGTCTAGTAAAAAATAATTTGTGTGTCACAACATTCTTCTCTTAAAAAATATTTTTGGTGCTTCTTGTTTGTTACAATTGGAAGTTCATTACCTCATCTGGGGGTATTTTTGGTGTATCTTCATAAAGAAAATTTTTTTAATTTCCATTTGAGGACTAATTCTAACGCAGTCCAATAAAACACTCTAGTGTAAATTATATTGGCAAGTGACAATAGTCACCGATGGGCCACTGACGTATATTCTGACACACTTGATATTCACACTACATAATTATTTGCAAATGCTCAGCTGGCTTTTCAAGATGTATATTTTGGCTCCTCCTGACATGTCTGGAGCAGATATCACTCGCCAGTCTCCTTTGTATGGGAAAGATTGAGGAGATTTCATCATGTTGGATCATTGTGAGGTCTGTCTTTGATGCCTAGCCTGATGGCTTTAAGTTGCTGTTGAGATTCTCATGTGGGGGGGATTCCTACAGCTTTCACTTCAGCTATAAATCTTACTGTTAAAATGGCAAATTAGCAAGCGTTTTTTGAGAACATTTGGATTTTTTGACTGAGAGGGTTCAAATGAGAGAGCAAGTGAGAAAGAGAGAGCGAGCACAGATCAATGCTGACCTATGAGGCAGCTGTTGGCCACTCACAACTGTGTGTTTGAAACTTCCTGTTGCTGCTTTGGAGCTAGCAGAGGTGCGTGACTGTGCAAAAGTGAATGTTTTTATGTTAAAGAGAACCAGGAGACGTGGCATGTCATGCATGGAGATGCCAAGCCTTGAAACGGAGATACAGACCCCCCACATTCTTCGCACTGTTCTATCTCCTCACAGAAACTTCCAAGCACAAGATATAGTGCTGTTAAATCCTCCCTAAAGCCTGTTAAATACCAGACATTTTCTTTTTTAATGAGCGTACAGTGTTTTTCCCCCTCCTCTATTGTACTGGCTAAATAATCTGTGAATTTGGATAAATTCCAAAACAGTTCTTTGAAGCTCCAGCCCACCCCCACCAAGCGTGTGTTTTTACTCTTGGCCAGTTTACAAGCCCAGATTAGACTCTATTGTTTCAGAGCCAAGCTTAGTGAAGATGTTACCATAGTTATCAGCATGTCTCTTCAGAGGATCAACCACAGACGTTTGCTTAATTATTTTCTTTTTGCTCCCCTAATTACATCCCTGAGGGGTCATCGCAAAAAAAAAATTGTGTCAAAGTCATGATGGGCTCACAAATGTGTAACAGGGGAGGATGAATGTGGGCTTTAAATGAGGCGTTCTGCTTTAATCCATCTGAGATGCTCCAATAAGTGCCACCACCTGTTTACTGTTGCACTAAATGCTATTGCAGTGCGTTGAGTAAGATACAGATAAATGTGAATAAATATGCAACAGTCAGTGAGTTTATGTTTCTTGGAGTAGTGACTGAGGTTAATTGACTCAAGGGCCTGGCAAAAATCAACCACATGGCTGAAATATAACTTGTATGGTACACAGTTCCAGATTGTTGAACAGCAAAATAAAATAATGCAGAGAGAGAGAGATTGGCTCACATCTGGTGCAGTAGATTCTGATCTAGTCATTCCAGGGCTCTAGGCTAACACATGAGACAGTTGGCACTGTTGAAAAGTATTACAAATGGTAGCACCATCACCTGATTATTGTAAGCACAAAAAAGAGACAAAAACAATGATAGTAGTTATATTATTAATAATATTTTATATTTTTTAATAGTGATTTTTCTAACAACTAATATTATACAGTATATAATAGAAGTATGATAACAATTTAAATTAGCCTACTACTGCAATATTTTGAATTTGCAACAGTGCAAAATTTAGTCACTTCCAAGAAAAGTGGTTGCAAAAACGTTACAGTTTAGTTTAGAGCCCTGCATCTACACATTTCTGACCACTCACACACACATACTTCATACTGACTCAGATTTTAACTACAATTTAACTTATTAACTTGAACTTACAAATGTGAAAGCTCATGAAAGCACAGCTTCCACTGTATATAATCTATAGCAGCTCCCATCTTGTACTGTTACATGTCACATTTTGCACATTAAACGATTTAAGAGAAACAAATCTCAATTATTATGCAGACATGATACAACGCATTTGGAATCTGCCCTTGATGACCTGTTTTCACCCTCTATATTTGCATTTTAACATAAAATTAGGTGTTTATCACCTTCTTTTCTCAAAGTGATCTTTCAAGTACACCAATTGTGAATTTGAGGAACGTAGCCTGCAGCATAGTTTGATTCTGCAGCCTTCCAATTCCCAATGCATCCCTCTGTTCTCTGTGCCCCATGGCCAGCACATTGTTCCAGATGCCTGCAGAGCTACAGCAGACCTTGTCTGCCAAACCTGAAGCCGATGATAATATTAGCCCACAGCTGCATAAAATCGACCTAATTTTTATGCCTTTCATTTCATTTGTACTTTTTCTTTTACCTCTCCCCCTTGTTTTTCCCATCCTCGCACTGTGCTAGCACGATATCACCCTTGGTGGATTTTAAAGAGTGATGGTTTTAATTAGTCAGGATAATGACAAGTAATTAACTCCCAACACAAGTGGCCGGTGCACTGCTCCTTTAGGCCCGCCTCTGAGATCGCCTGATATTTAACCGTTTTTTGTCATGTTACTGAATACATTTTTCTTTAGGCACACGCTGGCTGAATAGTGAAGATGCAAGTTTTACACTTCAACTCTGCAAATTATCTCTAGATTGAAAGGGATAATATTTTCGGTGCTGCACAAGAGAAATAGTGTAATCTCTTGTATTCCATTAAAAGCTGAATTTACAGTCACCACTGTTAGGGGAGGTATCATCGAGTCAAAGGAGAAGTTCTGGATATCAGAGTTGGAGAAAGTTCTAATTCAAGCATGTCTCTCGCCTAGTCTTCAGTTCAGCTATTCCACTGAGACGCATGGGGGTGTGAAATTTCTCTAAGTCTCTTGTCAGTCTCTCTCTGTTTCTCTTTTGTCTGTTTCTTCTGAAAGAGCATTAGTAAGGGTTGGTGAGGACAGAGCAACTCTGCCACAAAATAAAGAAAGGCTGGGGCTTGAGGGTTGAGCGTATTTCAAAGTGTCGCTGTAAAGCCACATGGCTGCTCAGTCTCTAATACCAGGCCTCATACCTGACTGCTCAAAGATTATAGAAAGTCTCAGTGCTCTGCCAGACCTCTGGAGTAAATAAGGCAAAACCACAGAAAGGAGAGAAAGAGATTGAGAAAAAGAGAGACACAGAGGCACATGGAGTTGCTTCAGGCAGGGAGACTGACTCAGAATCAGACGTGCATGAGTGTCTTGGCCTTGTAACCGACGGATGGTATACACACCCGCAGAACATTCGTCATTCTGCACACTCTTTAAAGGTGAAGTGTGTCATTTTTTGGATGATTATACTTTTGTCCTAGTTTAATATGCAGAGGAGATTATTTATAGGTTGATGTCCCTGAAAAGTGTAAACTCAGTGGTTGTTTGAGCATCCAAACTCATTTGCTCAACCAGTTTGTGGTGTGAATATCTATTTGAAATGGATATGATTTTTGCGGTTCTGTTAAATGATGCTAGTGGTGCAGAAATGACACACTCCACCTTTAAAAGTACAGTTCATGCTGAAACGGGGAAAAAAATATTACTCAAACTAATTTTAATGGCTTTCTTCTGTCTGTGAACATGGTAGATATTTTATAAAATAAATAAATCCCAAATGATTTATTTCATTCTGTAGAAAAAAGAAGTTGAAACAATACTCAAATCACTCGCTTTTTTTCCACAGAAAAAAAAGACTGAAGATTAATGTCATTATCATTTTTGAGTGAACTATCTCTTTAAGAAAGAACGTGTGCCAGTGTACTACAGAATATCGCTGTAAACAGTCCCTGGGATTGTGTACCAATAGGATGCTGATGTACATTTTTCCAAGTAGTCTTTACCACAAGACACCTCATTCCTGTTGTCGTGGGAAAAGTACTATAAAATTGAGGTGCCCACCCACCCCAAAACACCGAACATTGCATGTATTTCATGCCATAAAGTCTTTATGACCATTACCCACATACTATATTTTTATTCCTATGTTCTTATGTTGTTTGCTGGAAAATGTATGAGCCCTGTTTACAAGTCATGTAAAGTTTCCACACATTTTCTGCCTCTAGGGTCCACACGCGTTGCATCTAGAAGTAATGGCCTATATACATACCTTAGTCCATCACATTTTGCTAAATCTTTTTATTTTTAATTTTTTTATATGTACTTGGCCAGCTATAAAGCAACTAGCGTGTCTAAAGCACTGGATCGTTAACCCAGACGTCTGATTCCAAAAGGCTTTTGCAAACGTGGCGTAATTGCTGAGATCATTAAGTGCAGGTTCTTGAAATTCCTCGCCACATAATACGGAAGGCTGAGCTGAAACTATGATGCCTGTGCAGTAAATCTCCCCTGCCTGCTGTACGGCTTGATTATGATGAGGAATTAAAGCTCTGTCTTTGATAACTGCTGGGTTCTAGTTGCTAATGCTCAGTGATCCACAGCAATGGGAGAACAGAAGGAGCTGACACACGCTTCAGTGCCACAGCGGTATAAAAGCAGACTTCTGTTCAGCAGCGTAACTGAGGCAGGCTTCAGTGGTCTGTGTTTTAAAGCTAAAATGGTTCATATACGTGATCCCTGTCTGTCCACAGCCCCAGCGCTGGTCTCACACTCACCCACATCAGCTTATAAACTCTCTGAACCCTGCAGGTTTCACTCTCTCACTTTTCTCTTTCTTTGTCTCTGTATTGCTTTCCTCTAATAATTGAATGTGTATTATAACACCGCTTTCTTGAATACTTTGTTTCTGATTGGTCAATCACAGAATTCCATTGTCAAATATTTTGTGCACTTACTGCTATACTTAGACTTTCTTATTACCCTGTATGTTATATATTTAATATACTAATATATGTATTTATTTTCTTGATTCACAAAATAAACTTTTTAAGCTCAAACGTTCTCTGTTGTGGTTAGAGGTTGATTTTTGCGACTTTTGCTGGTGTTATTGTGACTTTGTCTGCCCTGTCAGCAGCTGCTTCCAGATGTGGACTTACCAATTCCAGCTCCTTCATTACTACACAGATGTGGACTTACCAAGCCCAGCTCCTTCATTACTACACAGGCAGATGCACATACAGGATATACAGTGGGGAAAAAAAGTATTTAGTCAGCCACCAATTGTGCAAGTTCTCCCACTTAAAAAGATGAGAGAGGCCTGTAATTTTCATATCATAGGTATACCCTCACTATGAGAGACAAAATAGAGAAAAAAATCCAGAAATCACATTGTAGGATTTTTAAAGAATTTATTTGCAAATTATGGTGGAAAATAAGTATTTGGTCAATAACAAAATTTCATCTCAATACTTTGTTATATACCCTTTGTTGGCAATGACAGAGGTCAAACGTTTCTGTAAGTCTTCACAAGGTTTTCACACATTGTTGCTGGTATTTTGGTCCATTCCTCCATGCAGATCTCCTCTATAGCAGTAATGTTTTGGGGCTGTCGCTGGGCAACATGGATTTTCAACTCCCTCCCAAGATTTTCTATGGGGTTGAGATCTGGAGACTGGCTAGGCCACTCCAGGACTTGAAATGCTTCTTACGAAGCCACTCCTTCGTTGCCCGGGCGGTGTGTTTGGGATCATTGTCATGCTGAAAGACCCAGCCATGATTCATCTTCAATGCCCTTGCTGATGGAAGGAGGTTTTCACTCAAAATCTCACGATACATGGCCCCATTCGTTCTTTCATTTACACGGATCAGTCGTACTGGTCCCTTTGCAGAAAAACAGCCCAAAAGCATGATGTTTCCACCCCCATGCAAGTAGGTATGGTGTTCTTTGGATGCAAATCAGCATTCTTTCTCCACCAAACACGACATGTTGAGTTTTTACCAAAAAGTTATATTTTGGTTTCATCTGTCCATATGACATTCTCCCAATCCTCTTTTGGATCATCCAAATGCTCTCTAGCAAATTTCAGATGGGCCTGGACATGTACTGGTTTAAGCAGGGGGACACGTCTGGCACTGAGGGATTTGAGTCCCTGGCGGCGCAGTGTGTTACTGATGGTAACCCCGTGTGGTTCTGGGATTTTTGCTCACAGTTCTTGTGATCATTTTGACCCCACGGGGTGATATCTTGCGTGGAGCCCCAGATCGAGGTAGATTATCAGTGGTCTTGTATGTCTTTTATTTTCTAATAATTGCTCCCACAGTTATTTTTCTTCACACCAAGCTGCTTACCTATTTTAGATTCAGTCTTCCCAGCCTGGTGCAAGTCTACAATTTTGTTTCTGGTGTCCTTTGACAGCTCTTTGGTCTTGGCCATGGTGGAGTTTGGAGTGTGACTGTTTGAGGTTGTGGACAGGTGTCTTTTATACTGATAACAAGTTCAAACATATGCCATTAATACAGGTAACGAGTGGAGGACAGAGGAGCCTCTTAAAGAAGAAGTTACAGGTCTGTGAGAGCCAGAAATCTTGCTTGTTTGTAGGTGACCAAATACTTATTTTACCGAGGAATTTACTAATTAATTCTTTAAAAATCCTACAATGTGATTTTCTGGATTTTTTTTCTCAATTTGTCTCTCATAGTTGAGGTATACCCCTTTTAAAAATGATGAAAATTACAGGAGGAGAGGCCCTCTCATCTTTTTAAGTGGGAGAACTTGCACAATTGGTGGCTGACTAAATACTTTTTTGCCCCACTGTACTGCCCAGGGGCCTGCACAGAACCACGAGATGCTTTGAGACCTCAGCAGGCAAAGTGGCAAGGGATATTTGTGCTGCTGGCATGAAGTGTTGCAAACAAGCTGTACTTTTATTTGTCGTTGAGGAGGAGAGAATGTTGACGTTTCTGTGAGCTATGAGCTCAGGCCCTGACAATTTGTCTGTTGTTGGAGTTTTGGTTGAGGAAATGGGGGATGGAAGCCCCTCGTGAGTCGACTTGGTTTGCCTGCTCAGAGGTGAAAGAGTTTAGTAGAGAAAATAAATAAGAGCATATGGTTACAGTTCTGTCAGCAGCTAGATCTGTCTGATACTGATAGGTCAAGATCCCTGTCACTCAAACTCGGCTCTCTCCCTTTTATTTCTCTTTCTGGCTCTCTTTCACCAAGGTCAAGGAATTTCATTTTTAATTTAAAAACTACATGTTCAAAAGTACATGTATAAAATTATTTTATTTTTTTAAACTAAGCAATATATATATTTTTTAAATAGACTAGTCTGTGGTTTGCTTGAACAACTAGTAAAATAATTGGTCATGAAGCTTTCTATAATCAGGTTGGTTTGACATGTTTTTAGTAGTTTAAAAATTGTTTATGAACTAGTTTACACTCAAAAACAGTGCAAGATGCTATGCAATGGCAAAAATATATCCATTTGAATGCTTTACAGATCTAAAACAATCTGAGAGGGTTTTACCATGCGAAACTCCTAATAGCCCTTTGTGGATGGCTAATCAATTGTTGTCAATCTTGACCCTGCTAAGGTAATATATTTAAAAAGTAATCCTCTTGTCGACAAAATTAGAGATTTAGAAAAAGGAATAGAAATCCCTAAACACAATCACTCAAAAAAGGTAGAAACTGGAGTCTGCCAAAATCCAGTAAAGCAAAACGAGGCAGAGAGTCACTAAAGGAAATAAACAGAGAGCAGTGGACTGATGTTCCACAGGAGATGCTGTGTGTTTATCAGACAGCGAGTAAAGCCCAGCTGGCTTCCATTTGGGTAGGTATGGGCCAGAGGCCAGGATGGACCAGAGCTCAGTTGCACTCAGCTCAGCTAAACAGCGCTTCTCCTCGCTAAGACCCAGTCCTGACCCTCTTTGATGTCATGCTGCTTTAGCCTCCTCAGACAGCCCTGTATATTTACCAGGCCACATAATAAGACCACTTGGCTCTAGCTCTAACTTACAAAACACGCACACACAAACACATGCTGCTGACCACATGAATGTGTTTTCTCAGATACGTGAGCACAGCGTGCATGCAAAGTGATGATCTAGCAAAATAGCTGGTGCAAATATAAACACATTTCTAAACTGAGCATCCACATTGTACTGTTGTTGCATCAAGACAATTTAGAAATCGATATGAAAGCAAAGCTCTGTGTAATCTCTGTGTAACTTTTCTTTTCTTTCTCTCTCCTCTTGTGTTTGTGTTTGTGTTTTTTAGCCTCAGAAGGGAATAAAACCGGTGAGCAGACAGCACAGGATTCAAACACCCCACCCATGGAAAAGACAGGAGACGTGGAGAATGGCAACAACAACAACAGCTTGTCCCAACCGGACCTCACTAGCACTTCTGGCAAAAGCATAACATGTAAGCATGAAACAATTGGACTATGTTACCGAGGAGCCCTTTACAGTTTGTTTGTACTTGGTCTGTCTGTTTCATTTTTATAGAAGCAGATGAAATGATGAGGAAATTACGACTGATGACACTGACCAGAGGGACAGAGATGTTAAGGTCACTGTTATAAAAGAATCTGGGTCTTGATTAGGATTTGATCCTAAATTCTATGCATTTCATCCTATGTCGAGAGAGGAACAAATGGGTATTTATAAAGACAAAAAACTGATGTGAAAATTTTCTTAAGCGTATACCAACTAAAGAGCATGCATACAAACGTTTTGGGTTCCAACATTGTTTATTAAAATGTATTCAAATGTTAAGACAAATAGACACAATATATGAATATCACAATATGCATTAACATTATTACATGCATAAATGAACAACTGCTCTGTAATAATAATCACAATTACCTTTTTATCTCACAATTCAGACTTTTTCTGGAAATTCTGACCAAAAAGAAAGAAAGAGAGAAAGAAACGCCCAAATTGTGAGATATAAACTTAATAAGGAATAAATTGTCTGAATTGCAAGAAAAAAGGTAATCTTTTTTTGTTCCATGGAAAAAAAAAAATGAGAAAAAAAAAAAAAAAAAGCAGAGATATGTAAATTCAGATTCAGTGCAACAGTCAATTGTGAAAAAATCATAAAAAAGGTTTAAATTAAAAGTTTATACAAGCTTATATCTCCTAATTCTGACTATTTTCTCAGAATTGCGAGCTTATTTTTTTCGTAATTACGTCACAATTTCATTTAGCTTAAAGTCCGCATGAAATCAAAATTTACAATATTTATTTTGTTAGCGCACATTGCTAGTCTTAAAGTCAACAATTAATCCATGCAAGTTAATCCTCTGAAAATGTTTTTTTTTTTTTTTGTAATCTTATACAATCTGATCATTTACTTCCGCTCTGGAATGTTGTTCCTTCTCTGATGACATCAGTTTGACGGCTTGGGCAGAATATGCTTAACCACGCCCCTCCGACCATTAGTTTGCTGTGAGTGAGAGATGAGAGGAGGAGCACAAAAATAAAACCCCAGCCTCTACTCAATATTCCGTTTCAGTTGGAAATATGTAACCATACTGAAATAAAGTTGGCAGCAACTTCCAGTTCACATGGACTTATAATTTAAAATGAACTGCGATTTATGAAGTAGGGTGCATTTAGGAAAATCTTTTGTCTGTTTGTTTTATGTTTTATGAGTTTGTTCCTAAATTTGGGTTTGTCAGTGAAATCTTTTTGTTTTGCTGTATTTATAGGACATTAGAGAGACAGGAAATGATGTGGGGAATGGGATCAGGGTTTGAAGTCGCCCATTTATGAGGGCCTCATCTCAATAGCTCAGAGCAAGTGCGCTAACTACAGGGCCACGTCTCTGGCTGATCTTGAGCAACGAATGTTCTGGAGATGAAGCAGTGACGTGTACCGGTGCTAAGGAGTCTGTGGTGTGTCTGTGACTGTGTAGATATAGACACACCACAGACACACCACAGACACCTTAGCACCGGTACAGTCTGTGACTGTGTAGATATAGACTGGGTGTGTACTAGTCAGTAGGCTGTGAGTAAGTCCTCTGACTAAGGGGTAGGTTGTTGATATGTCCTGTTACTGAGTGACACAACACCAGTCCCCTCGGGGACAGCTTACCCACCCATAACCTGGAATAACTACATACACATAATGAGCACATTGACTAATCACACACTCAGCTGTGTTTGTTTTTATCTACAGCTCTGTGTATTAAACACATTTATAAAATGGTAGAGCAAAAATATTACTGAACCCAGACATTGATTCACTTTGGCAAGACAATGACAGAGGCTCTCATGTCAGCTGAAGTTGGTTAAGAGCTCCGTGAAATGGCCCACACTTGCTTTATTTAACAACCGAGATTTGATATTTTTGGAGGTAACTGCTATTGTTGTGATGTTGCCTTGGTTACAGTGCCAGGTGAGTTATAACACTGTGCTTTTGGCAGTCAGCACCAACTTTCTTACTGCTCTCCAAAGCATATATAGGTGATAGTGTTTCATAGTCTTTCAGCTTACTTTTCACATGAAACATGGGCTTTTGGGTTTGTATGATGTCAATTTATTTGAAGTATAATAGGGCTGAGTGGTATATATGAGCAATATCACACGATTAGCAGTCCGCTATGGCTGTATATTGGCACGGCTGTGATTTCCATTTTTTTTAAATAGACTTTATCTTTATTAACACAAAAATGTAATTTATAAAAAATTAAAGTGGATTTGGGCATCCTCTGTTACACTCGCTGTTAGAAATACTGCAAGCAGAGTGACACAGATGGTGAAACTGTTGGAGTTCTGTTATCACTAGAATATCACACTCTTATCAGTCAATCAGATTAGAGGACCAGAAAGAACTGTTGTATAAACCAGTATATACCATGCAATGGTAGAAATGTGTGACTAATAGAGATTTTGCTGTAGCCTGGAAGATGTATGTTCGAATGACCAAACATGGATGGTGCTAATGTACAGCGTAGAACATGCCTCAAAACAAGTAGCCTTAATATGAGAATCTGTTCTTAAGGGATGTTGAATTTCATATTATTGCTTATGTATGGTGCGAGTGTAAAGTGTGAGGTATATTCTTTAAATTGATTCTTTAAAACCATTGTATTTTAGTAAGGAGCTTCAATGAAGTTATTAAGAAGCTTTTGAAAGAAGTCTCTTATGCTCACCAAGGCTGCATTTATTTGATCAAATATTCAAAATAAGCATTGTGAAATATTGCAGTTTGTTAAATTTTAAAGTGTTATTTATTCCTGTCATGGCAAGACTGAATTATCATCAGCCATTACTCCAGTCTTCAGTGTCACATGATCCTTCAGAAAAAAATTTTTTGTAACATTATTAATGTCTTTAATGTCACTTTTAATCAATTTAATACATCCTTCCTGAATAAAAATATTAATTTATTTTCTAAAAAAAACTTACTGAATTTAAACAGTACTGTATAAAACAGCTAATATTTCACATTTGCATTTAAACTGAAAGGCATGATCTGTAAATGTTGGCTATTTCCACAGATGGCTAAATGCAGGCTTCTTTAAAAGAAGTCATCAAAGCCCAGCCTTAGCCCCACTGCACTGGTACTTTTACAGTTATTGCTGGGAAAAAAAGCTGACTGTGACTTCCTGTAAGTGTTATTCCATGATGAATAAATAGATCCATGCAGGACCCCAATGAGACAGCCGTGAGCGTGTTTGCACACTGTCACAGGTTATGTGAAACTTACTGAGAATAAGTATGCTTAGGACAGGCCCTCACTGTGTGTGTGGTAGGTGAGGTCGTACTCTGGTTGTCCAGTCTGAGCCCGTGCGCTGACACATTCCAGACACCTACTGCTGCTTATTTACAGGAATAATTGTGCTGGGGCGGCTATAGCTGAGCTCTGCAGCCATTTCCTCTCTCACGTTCACCTCCTCCTGGAGACCATTACAGTACATCTGAGCATATGACCAGCTAAACTTTATCTAGCAGGAAACCAAGGCACCGACTAAAAACAAAATTGGTTGTGGTGGTTGCAAGTACCGTGACTGGAATTCTTGTGGAGACTTTGAGAGCGGAAAGGCTTGTAACATGATCTCATTGTCTCTTTACAGTCTAGCAACAGTTAATTTAGAAAAATTATGTTCACAAAACTTAAATGATCTTGAAGGCATGTGTTTAATAGGCATGTGGAAGCCAGGTGATCATGCTAACCTGGTGGACGTTGACTGCTCATATGGCAATGATACTGAATGTTTGCCCACTTCCACAAATCTGTCACACTTTAGTGTGTCTTAATGTGTAGATTCGGTGTGACTGTATGACATTACCTGTCTAAAAGTTCCCAGTAATGAGCTGACCAGGGTGCAGTGTAGACTCTCTACAGGCTGATTTGTGTAAACGCTTGGCCCCAGCATTGAGGTGTTTAAGACCCCGCAAAGACCCAGTGTTCCGCGTCAGTATGAAGAAAACATAAAAAGGAGATTATGCATCCTGCATTTCTTGGCTCGTCCCTTGCACATTTTTTAAAATGCCCATAAAAATGACAGCGTTACAATTGCATAACAGAACGGACAAAATGTACAACTCCTCAACCTCAATTTTTTTTCCTGCAAATGTGTCTCCCTTGATGCGTGTGGTTTTATTTGCAGATGGACCCGTGAGATGTGCCTATTTGGGACTCGTAAAATGTTGAACACTATTGCATCATCTGCTTTATAAGAAGTGTGCAATCCTTTATGGGTCCGTATGTGCTTTGAGGCATGCGGTTGCTTATTTATCTTTTGTTTTATTTGATTTTTGCATATATATAAAAGATGTGCTTCTCAATAGTGATGTAACAAGTTTTATTTTGTGCAGAAATCAGCAACTTTGGTTGAAAACAAAAGGGAAGTTTCAGCCAGGTTCAAATGCTCCAGTTCAAGGCAATGATGTCATGGATGTTGCATGCGTGTCTAGACTGAATGCCTTTGACAGTCTGTGAGAGTGCAGAAAATGCTGTTAAATTCACTTTTTTACTTTGGATATGTGTCTAGTGTGAGTGAGAAGTAATAAAAGAGAGTGAGAACATGGGTTCAGCTTCAGGTCCTCTAGCAGTCTGTGTTGATGTCATGTAAGTGAAGATTGCTTTTACAAAACCATTTGCTGTTTGCCTTTTTTAAAAATGCTCACTCATATTACTCAATGTTTTAGGGCGTAAAAAGGTTAGTACTTATAGATTTTTTTTCTGAGCTTAATATCCAATGTTTGCATTAATACACTTGATTCAAGTACCCTTTCAGTCAGTCACTCTCGACGTCACGTCGGATGACGGACGAAATTGGGATCTCGCTTAGAGGGACCAATCTACTTCGAGTGTAAACTAAACGAGCCAATGCACATTGGCATGCGATTATTGCATCCAGCTGCTGCTGATCACAGCGTGAGTATAAGTAGGCAGCAGATGCAGTGCATATTCAGCTTTTTGCTTCGGAGTCGAGCGATCACATGGTTCTGCTCCTGACTACTCTACTGAGAGAAGAAGACTGAATAAGTTCAGCGCGCTCTTAGAGAGCTCTTCGTGTTGGCGGACGGTGCTTCAGCGGTGGTGGTTTCCCGTGTCGAGTGGGTTGCACACATCAGGCTGCACTACCCCCTGTTTGTGTTGCAGATGATCATCTCCCCTGTGCGCCTCAGCACGCTAAAAGAGCTTTTTCCCCTAAAAGAGCAATTTCTGGTGCGTCTTTTTAAAGACGATGTTGCGTTGCAAACTTGACGTTACGTCTTTGTAAAGACGATGTGGGTCTTGCTATATACAACGTATCACCCGGGCGTTTTTGGATGCGGTCGTTACCTGGCGCTGGGTGATGGTCACGATCGCTGCCTCTCGTGCCTGGACCTGCGTGTCTTGAACCGGGCCCTTCACCGGTTACCGTTCAAGATGTTAATGCAGGGACGCATCTTCGGGTGCATCCGTCCCCGAGATTGGTTTTGCAGCGGTCGACCTGAAGGACGCATACTTCATGTGTCTTCCCTTCCGCACCACAGACCATTGCTGAAGGACGAGCGTATCAGTACAAGGTCCTGCCCTCCGGGCTGTCCCTGTTGCCCCGTGTCTTCACGTAAGGTACCCCTTGTTCCCTTAAGAGAACAGAGCATTCGCATTCTCAACTAACTCGACAAAGCAGTCTCAGGATCAGTTGTGAACACAGGGATTTGGTGCTCTCACACCTCAGCCTGTTGGGCCTTCGGGTCAACTGGGAACAGAGCAAACTCTCCCCGATGCAGAGGATCTCTTTTCCCGTTATGGAGGGGACTCCCAGTGGGGGGTAAGAGCAGGAGGGCGGTCCCACTGAAACAGTTTCAGAGGATCCTGGGGCATATGGCAGCCGCGGCGGCAGTAACACAGCTCGGTTTGCTTCATATGAGACTGCTTCAGCACTGGTTTCATGGCCGAGTCCCGAGGTGGGCGTGCAACGCGGCACCTTCCGGGTCCAAGTTACACCGGCCTGCCGCCAAACCTTCACCCCGTGGTCAGACCTTGCGTTCCTCCGGGCAGGAGTGCCCCTGGAGCAGGTCTCCAGGCATTCTGTGGTTTGCACGGATGCCTTAAACCACCGGCTGGGGGGCCACGTACAACGGGCTTGCAGTGTCAGGGGTTTGGACGGGGCCCCAACTGCACTGGCTGCCTCGAGTTGCTGCAGTGCACCTTGCCCGGGGCCGTCTCAAATGGCGCTTACAAGGCAAGCATGTACTAATCCACACGGACAACACAGCGACCGTTGCGTATCAACCGACAAGGTTGTCTGCGCTCCCGTCGCTTATCGCAACTCGCCCGCCACCTCCTCCTCTGGAGTCAGAAGCATCTGAGGTCGCTTCGTGCTGTTCACATTTCTGGGCTGCTCAACTGGGCAGCCGACGAGTTGTCCCGAGCTGTGCTCCCGGGAGAATGGCGACTCCATCCCCAGACGGTCCAGCTGGTTTGGGGACGTTTCAGAGCCGCTCAGGTAGACCTGTTTGCCTCTCCAGAAACCTCTCACTGCCAGTTGTTCTATTCCCTGACTGAGGGAACACTCGGCACTGACGCTGGCATACAGCTGGCCACGGGGCCTTCGCAAGGATGCGTTTCCCCCAGTGAGCCTTCCCGCACATACGCTGTGCAAGGTCAGGGAGGACGAAGATCAGTTCCTGCTGGTGGCACCCTATTAGCCTACCCGGACCTGGTTCCCGGAACTAATGCTCCTCGCAACAGACCCTCCTTGGCCGATTCCTCTGAGGAAGGATTTACTGACTCAGAGAGGGGGCACCCTTTGGCACCCGCGTCCAGACTTGTGGAACTTCCACTTGTGGTCCCTGGACGGGACGCTGAGGTTCTAGGTGGCCTACCCCAAGGTGTAGTTGACACCATCACTTCAGCGAGTGCACTGTCTACGAGACACGCCTACGCTTTGAAGTGAAACCTGTTTGTTGAGTGGTGTTCTTCTCGCCGAGAAGGCCCCCGAAGATGCCCGATCGTAGTTTTGCTGTCCTTTTTGCAGCAAGGGCTGGAGCGAAGGCTTTCTCCCTCCACCCTCAAAGTTTATGTCGCTGCAATTGCGGCTAACCAAATAGGCGACCCCGTAGAAGGGAGGTCGCTGGTGAAGCATGACCTGGTCGTCAGGTTCCATAAGGGGGCAAGAAGATTAAATCCTCCACAGCCCCCCTCTATACCATCTTGGGACATGACTCTAGTGCTCACAGCACTACAGCACAGCCCATTTGAGCCTTTGCAGACGGTTGAGCTGCAGTTCCTCATCAATGAAGACTCTGCTGCCGTCTAGGCAATTGGCCTCCATCAATAGGGTTCGAGGGACCCGCGTGACTTTTCGGGTTGCAGACGTCGTGTGCCTAGAGTTTCGGTGCGCCGGTGCTGATTGTAGCCAGGTGAGCCCCGTCGAGGCACCGCGGCCCGGCTTATGTGCCCAAGTTCCCGCGACTCCTTCATGGATCACATTGGGTCGAACCTCTCTACGCCGCTGCCCTCTCGGCGGATGAAGCCAGGAGCGCCAGTCTCCTCGCTTTGTGGCTCACCTAGTCCCACTCCGTGACGCTGAAGGGGCTACGTTGACTCTGGGAGACGCTAAAGTCTGCGTCAGATCGACCTCAGACCAGCTCTTTGTCGGTCTTCTCACGGTACGCCGCGCGACAGATATACAGGAATGCCACTCCTCTGAACAGCACATACGATAGGCCCACTGGATATGGATGGCCATGCCCCGTGTGCCCCTTATCAGCATCAGGTGTGCCCTTCCTCATCAGGTTGCGGGCTCCCTCAAAAGACTTGTTGCATCCCCTCCTAGGGGCCGCTGGCTCGGGGCGCTCGCGGTCGATTCGCTCCTGTAGGCGCTTGTCCTGGCCTGCGCTATGCCCCTGGAATCGACAGATCGCCAGATTTTCACTAAGCCTTCGTGTGGAGCCGGTATCCTTCTGTGTTTTCACCTCAAATGGGTAGAATCACTGAGAGGCCCCGGCTTCGGGTCGATTTGCTAAAACCACTCCAGAGAGTCCATTTAGTAGACCCTGTTGAGTTCCTCCGTATCCTCGGCAGCCAGACGTGGCGGAGCGGCCGGCGCCAGGCCTTCACTCGCTGAATCCTCGAGAACTGATAGAAGGCTGGGTTCCATATGCAAGACCTAAGTGGATCCCATATGTGCAAAGTCCACGTTATAGCCTTGAGCCCGTGTTTCCCCGGCAGATTTCTGCCATTCCAAGAGGGTTCAATCCCCTCCATTCTTCCATATGCACCTAAGAAATGTTCAAATGTGTATTTGCTTCTGAAACCTCCTTCGGGAAGATTGGAGCTTCCATAACGTCCCTGTTCCAAATAGAACGGGTACGTTTTCCCAGTGTTAACCAGTCTTACTCATTGGGTAGTGCCAAAGCAGCAGTAGCTGGTCCTTCGGGTTGTGCCGACGCCCTGACCCTATCGCCAAAAACGAGTATGGGTTGAGGTGGCTTCCAACAGGCCGTGAGGGCAGTAGCTGTGGCCCCTTTGGTAGGATCCCAATTTGTCGCTGTCGGTCATTCCGACGTGACTTCGAGAGTGAGTCTGCGCTTAACTGGCAACGTCTCGTTTTTTACAACGTATGGTAACCCTCTGTTCCCTTAAGAGGAACAGAGAACAAACCCATCCGTCCCGTCGCCACAAAGCTCCTGTAACCACCGCTGAGCGTGCCGTGTCACTCGGCTCGGCTCCTCAGCGAAAACCTGAATATGCGCTGCATCTGCTGCCTACTTATACTAACGCTGTGATCAGCAGCAGCTGGATGCAATAATCGCATGTCAATGTGCATTGGCTCGTTTAGTTTACACTCGAAGTAGATTGGTCCCTCTAAGCGAGATCCCATTTCGTCGGTCCATGACGCCCGGGTGAGGAATCCCCCGACGTGTACGTCTCCTTTCTCCTGTCGGACGGGTTACCATACGTAACCGAGACGGTCTGGTTAATATATTAACAGTCTTGGAAAAAAAAATTTTATGAGTATGAGACTAATTGGTCTTAAGAAAGTCCTTCAGTAACATTTGCATAAGGCAAGAGACAGGTCTGTCCACTGGCCTGAAATTCTCTCATTGGCCTTGGGCCACTGGGTCATCCTTATTTATGAGCCATGGGATGAATTTAAAGACATGACTTTTCTCTAAAAGCCAGTTAGCCTAATCTACCTATGACATCTGGTTTTAAACTCACCCTGTGTGATGCAATTACATAATGACTGTAATCAGTACTGGCTGTCTAGACTGTTGTGTTTGTGCATCAGTACACTCACTCTTACACTCGAAATCACTCAGAGCGAAGGCACTCCAATGATATTTGGTTTTATCAACCAGCGTATGTCAGCTGCTAAACTCATTCCGAAGCCTACGAGAACATTTTGTATGGCCAATGAAAATAACAACTTTATTCAACAATTTGTCTGCTCCACGTCACCCTGGTGCCATTTTGGAGAATATCCACTGAAACCAAACTGCGTATGCTATTCTGTGTCAGCTGCGTTTAGACAAAGTATTATCGAAGCTTCGTAATATTATGGTTGAACCCCTGATTCTTATATAGAGAACATTTCATGGAACAACAAACCAATATTTATACTGTCACAAAAAAATAACACAGACACTGTCATACAGAGACAATGTCATGCAACAACAAATCTGACCATTGTGACATGAAAAAACAGCACTGCCATATCGAGAACATTTCATGGTTCAACAATATTTATATGCTCTGTCTTTGTGCTAAAGCATTTATTAGTAAACTTTTGTCTGCTTTGTGAGAACATGATGACTGTAATCAGTACTGGCTGTCTAGACTGTTGTGTTTGTGCATTAGTACACTCACTCTTACACTCTTATCAGCAGGAGCACTTCAAGATATTTATTTTATCAATGTGTTTCCTCTGAATCGATCACATGACCATACCGCTCTTCTGATTGTCAGAACGCCAGCTAGGAAAATGATGACCGGGGAGGTCCATATACTGTATAAACGGGGAAAACGGCTTCTGGGATGGCTTGATAAAAATTGAATTTGGTCAAAGAATAGTCTCATTGCATATCCCACCGCTCTCAGTCCCATTCTGGCCCTTTCAGTGAATTATTCAGCTTCAGCAGGGCTTAAAGCTCAGTTCCTGTGTCTCACTCATCACATCATCTATTATCACTGTTCAGATGGGCCGGCATCAGGGGAAATAAATGACTTAAAGGAAGAGGGGAAAATGCTGGCTTAAATTACAGCTTTAAAATTCCCTGATTAGAGTCTTCATCGCTGGAGATTGTCATTGAAATGAGCTCAGGCAGAACGGGATTAAAGACAACTTGGTCTCTCTTGTGAACCTACTGTATGCTGTATGTTTTGTTTGAGGCCACCCTGTAAAATCTGGTCTGCTTCTCAAAGAGCCGTATCATTTATCCCTTGCCACATTTAGATTTCTTTTTCTTTTCAGTTTTATCGACAACAGACGTCCTTGTTTAAAAAGTAAGGGATTTCCTTCTCACTGGTGTGAAGATATGGTGCTTTTATTTGCACCATCTGTCCTACACATAGGTATTCTTTATTTATTTATTTTTGCTCTTGAAGCTGTCACGTGTTTGTGTTTTCATTTTGTATTAATGAAAAAATGCTGACTCACTGGCTTCTGTGGCCCTGTGGGTTTTAAACAGAAGGTAGTGTTACTCACGGCTGTTTGGGGCAGTGGGGTCTTTAAATGAGGTGTTACGGGAAGTCTGGGGCCCTGGGCAGGGAATTTAAGATGAAATAATGCAGCTGACGTCTGGGGGTCTCAGGGGCCCAGAGAGGCGCATGTTCAGATGATATAGTGGGTCCTGAGTGGTTCTGCACACCTAGAGAAACTTGACATCTCAGGGCTGAATTGTGCATTTTAGACAGAATGGGCGATGCTGAGAGCTGTTGATCCATGTGCTTCATGGATGATTTAGGAAAATATATAATTTTATTTTTAAAAATGAAATATACTTACAATTTTTTACAAGCAACCTGAAGATGATTCACCCCTTGTCTGAATGTCCTCACCCACAGATTAGTTCAGACTGTAGTGTAATGCACCAATGAACTATTATTTTAGCAGCAGAAGACTATTTAAAGACGAGAGACCTTCAGTAAAGCCTCTTCTAAAGAGAACGGTTTCCTCTGTGATTTACTTCCTGTCATTTGTCATCAGCTTCACATCCACACATCCATTTCTTAACACTCTCATTCTGTCCACCTCTCCCTTTTTTCTGGTGTTCTGTGTTTTTTGGGTGCATGGTAAATAATGAAAGCTGATTCAATTGATAGTAGGCGGACAGCCAGTCTCTTCCAGTATCGTATATGTGTATATGAATTTTGTTCTGGATATGAGAGCACAAGACGTGTCGTAGTTGGCCCTCTGATTTTCAGCAGAGAAACGTCTGGCTTCTGTAGAAATTTCTGTCTTTCTGGCAGATGCCCAGGAGACCGACTGACGCTGCCTGTTTACTGCCCTAAACACAAATGCGCACAAACAAAGTAACATCCCAGAGTAAAATACCTCATCCAAAAACTGCAGCACAGGATAACACAAATATGCCCCAGTGTTATTGTGGATTCAATTGCTGACCATCAACTTTCCAAAAAAATGCCCAGTGGTCTTTAAATATGTTTACACCCTTTAACCGCGTGTGCACTTTTATTGGTCAAAAAAGTTTGAAATGCTGTGGGTGTAACTCAAGCAGTGTACAATACAGTGCTGTTCTGAGAGCCACTAATGCATCTATTTAACCTTGAAATGGGCACTTTGAAAGCAAGTTCAGATGAGTCAAAGTGAAAACAATGTGTTTTTGTGAAACTCTTTCCTAAGAGTAAAATGTTTCATTTTTCTTTGGCTGGATTTGAAAAGCCATTGTGTTATTTTCTAACAAGTTTGATTTTTCATCTTCTCACTGAGCCACTCTGTGTAAAGACACCTAGTCTTACCCTTACAAAAGAGTGGAACTTTCATTTCATACAGTAGCCTTCATGGAGTGCTTGGCATTCACACTTAAATGCATTTATGCATTGTTATAAGAGTACTTGAGTTTTAGTGTCTATTGTTTTACTTTGCAAACACTCCTACAGCAATATCCAGATATTTATTGAACATTACTAAGTGGAACTACAAAGCATTTGTACCCTTAGTTCAAAACATATTTGTACTTAATTTTTTTTTTATCTTGTATCTTTATTTTATTTATTTTTTTATATGTGTACCTTCATCTCTGTGAGATGCACATCAGGGATTTTGTGTTTAAAGACATCGGTGGTAAATAATAAACACATTATCTGTTATCAACATAATGTTTTGAATTAATGTTACAGAAAGAATCTCTTATGCTCACCTAAGGCTGCATTTATTTGATCACAAATACAGTAAAAACAGTAATACTGTGAAATAATATTGCAGTTTAAAATAACTGTTTTCTATCTTTACCTAAAATGTTCAGTAATTTATTCCTGTGATGGCAAAGCTGAATTTTCAGCAGCCATTATTTCAGTCTTCTTCTTCTAATAATAATATATAAAAAAAAACATTATTATTTGTGAATATTTTGTTTTTAAAAGTCTTTATTTTCAGGATTTCTTGATAAATAGAAAGTTCAAAAGAACAGCATCTATTCGAAATATTTTTTTAACATTTTAAATGTCTTTACTCACTTTTGATCAGTTGAGCAGTAAATTTTTTTTTTTTTAAACATCTTAGTTTCCCCATACTTTTGAATGGTAGTGTATATTGTAGATGTGCTGTGAACCTCTCCAGCAGCTGGTGGGGATGTAGATGACGTATTTCAGGTTTATTGTCTTTGTCTCTGTGTATGAAAGAATCACAAAGAATCACACATCACAGCTTCAAATGTCAGATGTAAATCCATGAATCCATTTCTGAAGGGCTGATCCTCCAACTAGAGCTGGCAAGCTCAAGATCATACACATTAAAGCCTGGCAAACAACGGGGGTGGAAGTTCATTATAAACACCCCGCCATTCCTACACCAAACATATGGACTCAAGGGTGATGTTTAACTGCTTGAAAGAAGGAACTGCTTTCACTTCTAAAGAAATGCTGGCTTTTAGTCTTTTCGTAGACTCTGACATTTAATGCACTTCATATGAAGTTATCTTTTTTCTTCTTCTTCTTTATTACAAACCGAACATCTGTTGTAATTTTTGAAACGGAAAAATATCCAATCAGAGTGAATTTGCTTGTGGTCTGACCTCGGCCAGGCTCCAACACCAGCACGCTGTGGGCATGTGTCCGCTCAGCCATTATCTAATGTAGCTGATTGCCAGTTCTGTCTTCTAGACCTTCGAGCGTCAGACTCTGTGAATAGAACGAGGTGTGTTTGTGTATGTTTTTCCTGGACTCTATCAAGTCCACATGCCTCCACATGGGCACCAGACATCTTCCTATGAACTCTGGCTCTCTTAATATTCCCTTCAGTCGTTTCTCATATGACCTGATACATGCGTTAAGGTCAAGAAAATGTTTAGTGCAGCAATATGATGGGATTAAATACTATCATCATTCACAAAAAAATATAACAAAACATTTAACGTAAAAGGTCCATTTAGCCTTTCTCTGATTTGGGGGTTTATTTCCTTTGGCTCTGAAGGTCTGCATTTCACATAGTTTTTCTTTCTTCCAGAATAATTAGTCTTTTGCGGTGCTCAAGAGTAAAATATACGAAGTGCTGTAGACTGCTTGCCAACGTCAACTCCATGAGCAGTTTGTGGAGGAACACTAGAACATTTGTAGGCTGTAAACTCACAGGGAGACGGTGTCTGAACTTCAGAATGCCAAACGTTTGGCCTCATCCTCACACCCAGTCTAAAAAGACTGACGTTTTAATCATAACGTTAGTCGTAACTTAGCTGATATGCCTCTTCTTTTGTTTTCATTACCCTGATCAGGCTGCACTGTGGCGTATCGTTGTACGCACTCTTTTGTTTTCGATGGCAGCCTACGTGAATTGTGGTCCGCTTTTCAAACAGTTGTCCACCATACGGTGCCCAGATTCAAGAGCTTAATTGAGTATTTGTTTAATCAGTGCCTGTGCCCGAAACAAAGCATTTATTTTTAATTAGAGCCGAAAAATGTTTCTGACTTTTACGAGAAATTCAAATTAAAGAGAGTGGCTGAAGTCAGAAAGTTTACAGATACCGTATTCTCCTGAAAATAAGTTGCACCTGATTGTCACATTGTATTATTATATTCAGAAATAATGTAAAATGCCAAGAATTATAAAAGAATAAATAAAAGAAATATTTACAAACACTAAAAAACATTTAGTTCCCCTTACTCCACAACAAATCCTTTGAATTTAATGGTCTTTAGAACAAAACAGGAATGGTAATTTATAAGTATAAAACAAACATAAATTATAGTGGCATTCATATGAACAGCGTTTATCATAAATGGCAGGTGTAAACAAATTTATTTCAAATGAAACTACCAGCATGTGGGAAATATGCTATACAAATAAACTTGGGTTCACGCACCACTTCCATTTATCTCTCATTAATTCAATTGTATAGGTCACTTTGGAATATGTTACAGCATGTTTCAGAGGAAGAAAAAAATCTTGACATCCTATGTTCAAGACTCTTTACTGTAGAGCTTGATTATTGCTATAATTGTATTTTAGCATAATCGTAATATGCTAAAATAATAATATATTGCTATAATCGTATCGAGTATTTGGACCCCTAGACATCTGTGGTTTTATTTAGGTTTCATTTTCGAGGCACACAGTAATGTGCTTGATTTGTGTATGTTGTCTTGTCATTTGCTCTCTGTGGGAAACGAAGCATAGCGGTGATCTCATATTGTTTGTTTGTTCCTTTGTGTACTCTTCCTGCAACTCTGAAGCAATAATATGCAAATCCATTCTGGTCTCTTGATCTCGGTTTATTAATTCCTGTTTCTTTTGTTTGTTTGCTTGTCTGTTTGTTTTGGACTGTTTCTCTTTGGTCCTTTGAAGCTGGTTGGGGGGAAAGCCATCATACTGAAATGATACACAACCAAAAATGAAAGGAAACATTCAGAGTAAACAAACAGTAGAAGAGACAGATGAACATGATAGAATAACTAAGACAGTGAATCTGAAATCATGAGCCGTATCATTGTGTCTAGTCATAGTCAAGCACCAAGCGGATATTGTAAACACATGTGCTTTTCCTGTCAGGACCCCTGTCCTTACTGAATGCTGAAGGCTCTTTCCCAGAAACAAACTTTACTTTGGCATAAATCTCAGTCAGTCTTGCCCTTGTTTCCTCCTGTGGTTGACCTGTTGAAAACACTAGGACTGGGAGATAAATTGAATTTGCTGGTTTTGTTGGTGATTTATAAAATTAAGCAACATGTGATTTTTATATACTCATTAAGTTTCCTAAAACCTTGTTAGACTAGTTTTGTGATCTGACAGATGTTTTAATAGTCTCTGATTTAAAGTAGCAAAAAAAGTTCAAACTTTTCAATTAATAAAAAATTTGTCTTCACCAATTTATATATACAATATATATATATATATAGATATATATTATATATATACAGTATATAATATATATATATATATATAATATATATGTGTGTGTGTGTGGGTGTGTGTAAATAATTTTTAATAAGAAGTTAGTAAAATATATAATAAGTTAAAGGTTTTATAAAATACTGTAAAAGTTAAATTTTAAAAATTGAAACTCGTTAAAAGTGAAATTCAGGAAAATATTGAGATACACACTACGGTTTCTTCAAAAGTTTGGAATTAGTACGATTTTTTTAAATAAATGTATTAGTTTTTCTTCAGCAACAATGTATTAGATGACAAAAGAAACAATAAATTAAATAAATAATTAATAAGAATAAGATTATGGTTTCCACAAAAAAAAGATTAGGGCCATAACAGCTGTTTATCCTGGATAACATACAGGTTTTTGACCAACTAAATCAGGCATATGACTTGAATTCTGAAGGATCATGTGACCACGAAGCGTAAGGGCTTCTGAAAAGTGGCTGGAATCAAGGGGAATATTACTGTTGTACTTTACTTGTTACTTATTTTGTTCAAAGGATGCAGCCATGGGCCTTAGGCTGGCCACAATAAAAGGCTACTTTAAAATGTGCAGTTTTATCACAAAGCACAACATACGCCTGCCCATACCATTACCCCACCGCCACCATGGGCCACTTGATCCACAACGTTGACATCAGCAAACCGCTCACCCACACGACGCCATACACGCTGTCTGCCTTCTGCCCTGTACAGTGAAAACCGGGATCATCCGTGAAGAGAACACCTCTCCAAGGTGCCAGACGCCATCGAATGTGAGCATTTGACCACTCAAGTCGGTTACGACGACGAAATACAGTCAGGTCAAGACCCCGATGAGGACGACGAGCATGCAGATGAGCTTCCCTGAGACGGTTTCTGACAGTTTGTGCAGAAATTCTTTGGTTATGCAAACCGATTGTTGTAGCAGCTGTTCGGGTGGCTGGTCTCAGACGATCTTGGAGGTGAAGATGCTGGATGTGGAGGTCCTGGGCTGGTGTGGTTACACGTGGTCTGCGGTTGTGAGGCCGGTTGAATGTACTGCCAAATTTTCTGAAACGCCTTTGGAGAAGGCTTATGATCATGAACATTGAAATGAACATTCAATTCACAGGCAACAGCTCTGGTGGACATTCCTGCAGTCAGCATGCCCATTGCACGCTCCCTCAAAACTTGCGAAACATCTGTGGCATTGTGCTGTGTGATAAAACTGCACATTTTAGAGTGGCCTTTTATTGTGGCCAGCCTAAGGCACACCTGTGCAAGAATCATGCTGTCTAATCAGCATCTTGATATGCCACACCTGTGAGGTGGATGGATTATCTCGGCAAAGGAGAAGTGCTCACTAACACAGATTTAGACAGCTTTGTGAACAATATTTCAGGAATAGGCCTTGTGTGTACATAGAAAAAGTCTTAGATCTTGAGTTCAGCTCATGAAAAATGGGGCCAAAAACAAAAGTGTTGCGTTTATATTTTTGTTCAGTATAAATTAACAACACCGTGGATCTTGACTTGCTATAACGTTCTAAGATTTACTATGAAGACCTAATTACAAAAAATTGTAGCACACTACCTCTCCCTTTCTGTACAGTGGGATCTTTAAGTAAGGTTCTTGGGTATTACACAAGAATCTGCTCGAGGCCCTTTTTTGGAAGTTGATTGGTCCACGTGAGGAAACGGCTAATTCCATTTGAAGAAACAAAATGCTAACTAAGTTTACTAGCCACAAATATGCCGCTGCTGTTTTTCTTTTACACAACCTCAGGCTGCAAAAGGAGAATAATTACACAGCAGCAAAAAAGCTGATATAAAACCCAGCTATAACTTTGCTCACCTTTTTGTTTGTTTTCTCTCTCTCTCTCAGATCAACCTCAGGCACGGTCTACGCCCATACACCCCGCGCTGCCTAACTCAGCCAAATCGGCGGCGCTGCTGCGGAGAGACAGCAAGCCGCACAGCAATGGGGTCAGAAACGGAACCTTTTCACGAGCCGCCTCGTCATCCTCCTCGTCTTCATCCACAGCCCATAAAAACCCCAAGAAACTGCAGTCGAACCCATCCATCAACAGTCAGAGCAGCAAGAGAAGCAAAGGAAGCTCCAAATCCAACAGCTCCCAGATCCCCACAGAGGCCCAGGATGGTGAGTCAGACCTCACTGCACATTAGCCCTGATTGTTTGTACACACTTTCTTTCATTTTCAGGAAGTTTGATGGACGCAGATAAACATCCCTAGACAGTGATGTTTTAGTTGTGACTAACTATCTGTGCTTCATCCAGATTGCTGTGTCCACTGCATCCTGGCCTGTCTGTTCTGCGAGTTCCTCACACTGTGCAACATCGTGCTGGACTGCGCCACATGCGGCTCCTGCGCATCAGACGACTCGTGCTTCTGCTGCTGCTGCGCTTCAGAGGAATGTGGCGACTGCGACCTGCCCTGTGACATGGACTGCGGCATCATCGACGCGTGCTGCGAGTCTGCAGACTGTCTGGAGATCTGCATGGAGTGCTGCGGGCTGTGCTTCTCCTCCTGAGACTCCTGTAGGGGGCGCTGCCTCTTTCACTGATTTGGGACCTGACATCTGATGATCTGGAGTTGTGAGTTAGCTTTCTTTTGAACTGTCTTACTAGGAGAAGGGTTAGTCATCCTACACTAGAGGTGTTATTCTGCAGTCGTCTTTATACGTATGAACTCTTTCTGGGCTGGTTTCTGCTTAAAATCTTTTGTTAAGT
Source organism: Sinocyclocheilus anophthalmus (assembly GCA_018155175.1). Lineage (NCBI taxonomy): Eukaryota > Metazoa > Chordata > Actinopteri > Cypriniformes > Cyprinidae > Sinocyclocheilus > Sinocyclocheilus anophthalmus. The sequence continues at coordinate 558,543 of JADLZN010006938.1, read as the reverse complement.
CTGCATTGGCATGATGCGGAATACAAATACATCCCAAAGACTTAAGAGGCCACTGAGAAAAGCCAAAAAACGTTCAAAAATGTCAGTGTTTGTTAGTTATTTCAAATCGTCTTAGTGCCAAACTTTTGATAAATGCACAATCCACAGCCATCCAGTGGTTTAGGAATTTCGCAATGATGCACACCATAAAAGAGCTTGAATTGCAACTCAGATCTGTTGTCTCCTAAAAAGGAATAAATATCCAAAGATCACATACACAATCAAAACTACCGCTATTTTGCAATGTTAATCCCAAATATCACCTCTCCATATGCACACTTACTGTAGTACACTGGTGTAGTCCATTGAGGATTACAAAAGCCATAAACTGTGAGTGTGAAACTCATAGATGTATGCGAGTGGGAGAAAGACGTGTATTTAATATATGGTGCCATACTACAGTTGTATCATAGATTGTATATAAACGTGAAAAGAATCCTGTCACTCTCTACACTTGGTCCTGTGATGTTCTTATTCTCACTCTTTCACTCATCAGTCAATCAATCTTCTTATATACTGGAATATTATACTGTAAGCGGTTGTGAATTGCTCCGTATTTTTTCCAATGTGAAATATCTGTTTCGTAATTCCAATACTTTCCATTTAAATCAGTTGTGTGTGAATCTAAATGTTAAATGTATTTTTCCCTTGATCTACCTATTGTTTTAGGTGTTCGCAGTTTATTTTAGAATTTCAAAAAAAAAAAAAAACAGGATTCCTTACTGTCTACATCTAGAGCAACACATGACTTCAACACCCCATAATCCAAACCATAAACCGTACATAATCATCTCACAGAATGATGGTAAAAAGCAGTGCATTGATTTGAATTGTTTACATTTTAAGGACACATCTCTATTCTTGCTTGGAGGTAGACAGGATACGTTTTTAACTGGACAAGACTGTACAGCAATGGAATAAAAGAACAGGATAAAAGAAATCTATTACTGTTATATTTGGTGTTTTTTATAGCAAAGAATCCCATTGTCTGGTATTCAAACCCCAAAATGTATCCAAGGCAATGGTTTGCATTATTTAAATTGAGTTAAATTTTATTTTATTATTAATTAAAATGTAAAAAAAAATAAGAGTACAACCTTTACAGCTGTCACCATATTTTGGAGTTTAATTACAACAAAAAGTACAGAAGAACAGAACAAAACAGCAAAGCGCACAGCTTGGAGTAAAAAAGGTTGAGAACCACTGATCTAAGGTCCTTTCATGCTGAGAAATACATTTGTTCTCTAAACAACGTCTGCTTTATTTGCTCATAACTGAATCACATCATCCACACTGGCATCTTGTTAGCATTTGTTCCGTATAATCCTCATATTTTCATCTTATTTTGCAATTAGCCTTGTGAAGTTGTGTGTTAAAGAGGGCTGCTTGGACAGGCATTGCCTCCAACCTCATTTCTGTTGCCCAAGAAAGTTCTGTGAGGCTTGGGCAACAGAAAACAGTGCGGTTTAATAGGCTCTTAAAGGGCTGCCAAAGTTGTTGAAGAGGAATGTCTGTTCGAGGCAACAGTGCAGTGTGATAAGACCTTCTCTGTTACATATCTTGTTCACTTTGCCGCTCTCTCTCTCCCTCAGTTTTTGTCTCTATTTTAAGTCTATGGTCTATAAATATGGTCATAGCCGGTTGTGGGTGGTAGATTCTATCCCTGGTTGAATCTTAACCACACACATCTATAGATAGGGAGTTGACCGTTTTAACCTGGTGGTCAGAACAGTTCTGGTCTCTAAATGTTTGCATGAACAGAGGGTCGATTCAGGGGAGGGGAGAGGTTAAACACATTCTCCAACATCTGCATCTGTTTTTAAGACTCCAGTGTCTTCATATACAATGCATCTGTGCAGTTTCTCGTTTTCTCACGAGCGTATTCATACTCGGACACAAATACCATCCAGATATTCTCACAATTCAGCAACAGAGGACAAGTGGCTTTTGAATATTAACTGTGAAATTACAAAGAGCGTATTATAATGGAGGTGAAGAGGTCACCAGCTGTGATGAAAACCATAGATTAATAACCCTGATGTGAAAACGCCACTGGCCTCAAGCTCCGATAAAATTCTACTTTTCTTTCCTTCCAGAAGTCACAAAGACGCCAAACAGAAGACATAGTGTCTGTTTTATTAGTGCAGGGGTCAACAGAGGGCAACAGCAGCCATATTTCGATTGTTTTTCCAAGTAGTCCAGTTCATGCTGCTAGTTTGACTGTTCTAGGAGAGTGAAAAAAACCCTTGGCGACTTTAAATAAGTCATAATCAAGGGATAGCTTGCATGCTTTACCTCATTTTTAAAGAATTTAGAAAATCACATGCACATTTGCAACTCTGGTTTTTCTGATAAAAATGTGATTGCCATTTAAAAAGCAATTTTTATTAATATTATTACTGAATAAAAGTATTAAACATCAATAAATATTACTATTGTAATATTTCACTGTAAAAAAAATTGTTTACTCATTTTATTTGATTAAAATATAACCCTAACTCAAACTCTAAAGTTACTCAGCTTGTTTGTAGGGCCCAAAAATTACAGTAGTAATATTTGTTATTTTGTTGAAGTTTTTTAGTAGTAAGAGTATGTAATAATAAATAACAACAACATTAATAATAATAAATATTACTATTGTAATATTTCACTGTAAAAAAAAAAAAAAAAAATAAAATCTATATAGAATATATATATCAGAAAATATAAAAGCTAAATGTAGTAGTAGTACTACTATAAGAATAATAATAATAATAATTTAATTTACTTAACAGTAAATTACAAATTTTGCCGAAAAATGCAGGCAGGGAACGTATAATAAATAAAATTTAATGTACTTAACAGTAAAAATTACAAACTTTTGTCAGAAAAACTGCAGGGGGCCTACTAATAATATAATAATTGATTTTACTTAACAGTAAAAATTACAAAATTTTGTCAGAAAACTGCAGGGAGCCTAATAATAATAATAATAATTTTATTTTACTTAACAGTAAAATTACAAAATTTTGTCAGAAAACGACAAGGAGCCTAATCATAACAATTATAATTATATAATAATGAGCCGGATAATGAGCTGCTCGCGTGTAAATGAACACAGTGCTGCGCTTCACTCTGAAACACGCAGCACACATACAAGTACAGGTTTCACAGTTTGATTATTGCATTATGTTGTAACGCGATTTCAGTTTTGTTTCGATTAATCATGCAGCCCTAGTTTTGCGTGTTTGTGAAGTCTTCAGAGGACACTGGAATGCTTACTTGCTTTCAAACAATGGTCTCCTTATTACTTGCATGGTTCATCCAAACCAAACTGGATCAAAAAGAGGAATGATTGGTTTTACTTAATGCATCCGGCCTCGCTAATCAAACGAACTGCAAATGTATGTCTAAGAGATTAGAATAAACATTTTGCTGAGGGAGTGGGTATATTCCGAATGTAACATAATATATTGGTCAGGTTCTTTTGGTTTTTCTTAATGAGGACGGCTCTCAATCGACCACATCTCTCTATTAGGATTTCACTAATACCAAAAGGTTGAGGGCTGCCCGTGGTCTTATGCTCATTTTGTGGAATCTGTGCACATGTACTGTACATGCACAACCACAGTCACACATACCACCAACCCACCCACACACACACAGAGAGCAGAGGGATCAGTGCTGCAGAGGCCTGGTGAGTCACCAGATATGTGGGACCAGAGCCAGTTGCTTTCTCTACAGTGCAACATCTTGTCCTCCCACAGTAAAAGAGCTGGCTTACACACTCCACTCACTCTGAAAACTGTCTTCAAGACATCATTGTATCTCAAACACACATAATAGCTCAAGTGCACTCATGAGATTTTGCACGCAACAGCAAACAAACACAAATGCACAGTCATAACAGTATGTGTTGCACCCCTGAAAACAGTAAAGATCAATGACATCAGTAAATCTTTCCTCCATAAAAATATGTGGAATAATAGAAAAGGCAATATATATTTTCAAAAGCATTAATTGCTTCTTAAAAGGTCACATCACATCAAAAAAATGTGTGGTCAGAAAATAAAAAAAAATTGTATTTATCTATATATCGATAGATAGATAGATCTACATATATATTCAGTAGAGTGCATTAAATTGATCCAAAGTGACTCTAAAAGATTTCTATATCAAATAATTGCTGCACTTTTGAATGTTCTATTCATCAAAGAATCACAGTGTACACAAAAAATATTTAGTAGCGCAACTGTTTTCTACATAAGATATAAGAAATGTTTCTTTAGCAGCAAATCAGCATATTAGAATGATTTCTGTAGGATCATGTGACACTGAAGACTGGAGTAATAGCTGCTGAAAAATCATGTAAAATCTCACCGGCCTTAAACTTTTTGTATTGTATTGTTTACAATATTGTATGATTGTAATATTGTAAACAATACTATATTTGTTTATAGCATTGTTTACAAAAATGAAATTACACATTCTACAGTAATACTATTAAATTCTTAAATAACAGAAGCTTCTTTTATTCCATGTCACATATGCACACTTAACAACCATGCAGACGATAATTAAAGCAACCAACCTGAAAATAAGCATGAGCGTGCTACATATATTTTCAACCAAAACTGAAGCAGTCAAGAAATCACTGCTGCATGTGCAGGATACTTCACAGAAATGTGCATAGAATTACTTTGCACACAATGGAGCTTATTACAAGGAATTCATATGAGAAGAAAATGATTTAAAATGTGTATTTTATTGTGGCTCCTTGACGGTGATGGATTTGATTCGGTCTGGATTTGTTTAACTTGCACAATGAAGCTTGAACATAACATGAAGGACTGAAACGGCTCCTTATGGAATCACTTCTGCGCTTGTGTTCAATTTACTTCCAATAACAGGTAAATTGGCTTATGATGAATCTATTAAGTGGATGTCTGGACGTTTGGAGAGTGAAATCACTTCCTATTAAACAAAGCTCCAGTGTTGTCTACACCGAAAATGAATGATATTAAATCTAATTCCCACCAAAAATGTACTTATGCCTTTTCTTCTTGTGGACCTTTACCATGGTACTCAATAATTTAGTACATTATTTTTCAGATCTGATTTTCTTTCGTTCTCATTCAGAGCTCACCTCAGCAGAAAGAACAAGAGCGTTCGACAGTGTCAAGATTATGAAGCAATGGATATCAAGGAATTTGCAAGGAAATCATAAGCTTTTACAACATGCCTCTCTCGCTCTTTCTCCCCTCCGTTCACAGTTCTGTCACTCTCACTTTTTTGTCTCTGAAGTTCTGCGGTACGGCACAGCAGTCCTGCGCTGCTCTGATGCTTTAATCAGAAACACATGTTGAGCACAATGCTTCCCTTTAGTCCTGGCAAACAATGAGGCTTCACCGTCAGCAGAAACACAAGATCTTCTGACCGTCTTCGTGTGGTCAGTGCAACACATTTTTGGCACCACGTAAACACTTAAATGTAATCAGAGATGGTAGGTTTTTGTGTTTCTCGATTTGCTCTGAATTATGCTTGAAATGATTGCTCAAACCAATCAATCTTTTCTTTCTTCTTCTTCTTTTTTGATATGTATTCATCATATATCTTTATAGATGCATGACAGAGAGATTAATCGACCTATCCAAATAACTATGATGGGAGACGCATTGCAGAATAATGAATCAGTTGATGAATGCCCAGATATATTCGTCCTCTTTTAATTGAAGTTTGGTAGTTGGACAATGGGGCTACGTGACTGCACAATAAGAGCAGGGTGCTTTGAAGATGAAGGGGGAAGATTATTTCCGGTGGACTGGAGCAACCCAACACTGCAAAGTTAAATTAAAGGCAGAATTTGCACAACAGATGAGGGGGGGAGCAGCTCGGAGCGCAGTCAGACAAACGGACCGGCTGGGTTTAATGACCTCTCCTCTGTGTTGATTCAGCTCTCACATCAGCCCCATGCAATTAACAGCCATCCATCCCTTCGGCTTTTTATTTAATCAAAAACCAGAGAGAGAGAGAGAAGGGGAAAAAAATTAAGAAGCGGGGAAAAAATTAAAAGATGAATGAGATTACTGTAAGTGGCTTTAATAATGAACCTGCCATACATACAGTGAATATTAGAGATAATGCAACAAAGAGAGGAGTGTTAGTAAAGCCGCTCATGAGCTTATATAGAGTTCAGTGGCACTCAGTGGTTCGGTTCTCATAAACACCTTCAAAATAACCCTCTGAACAAGAATTTTATTCCTAAATTAAAATATAACATACTTTTTAAAAATAATAATTTTGTAATATGTTATAACTAACCCTATATATTATTATATTGTGCTTCTCATAATCTCAGTGATGCTCTGTTTCACGATGTAAATTCAGACTCCACATATAAACAACTTCAAAAAATAACTTGTAATAAAATATAGATTTTAATATATGTCTCATATTATAGACATCTACAAAATAAACTTCTAAACAGGAATAAAATGAAATTAAAAAGAATAAAATAATTGTGTAAAATATAATAGGTATAATGAAAATTTCACATTATTATTATTATGTATTATGTATTTTACAACAATTAAGGAAATATGGTAAAAATATGGTATTAAAACTATATTGAGTTACTTTTTAGTGATTTCAATTCTATTTTTTGTAAAACATTTATTTTTCTTTTAATAGATGATTTCAGTCGAGCTGAAAAACCTAACAAAGCAATTGTGTGTAATACAATTTTAATTTTTGTTTTATTTCATTATTTTTATGATATCCTAACAAAAACCATTTTATTTGACATAAAATGTTATTTTTGTTAAATTTTAATTTCTTAATTTTTTTTCTATTCACAAAAGATTGTGATTTCAGTCAAACTGGTAACCTAACAAAAGGCATTTTATTTATTTTTATTGATTACATTTTATTAATAATTTTAAAAATTTGTATTTTTTTTATTTAATAATTTTTTTGTATTCATAAGATGATGATTTCAGTCAAATTGATATCCTAACAAAAGCCATTTTATTTTACATAAAATTTTAATGTTTATTTAATCTTTTTTTTTTCCTATTCACATAAGATGTTTTTAAGCTATTTTACTTTACATGGAGAAAGTCACTTCAGTGGGGCTGTCATTTTGGGATCAGCTGAATGCTGCTCATTCTGTATCAGTAACTCCTCTGTTACTGTACACATTCATTCACAGAATAAATTAATAATGGCTTACTGAGGTCACAACATTTCTTCAGCGGCATCAGTAACTAAAAAATGTTGCATGATGCAGCATCCACACCTCTAGGTGTCAGTATCATTCGACTAGTGCAACAAACACAAAATTAATGCCTCTTAAATACAGCCTAATCTTTCTTTATGGTACCGCAATAAGAGCACTGTAATACCTGAAGGTGTTGAGGATGCTTTTATAGACTGATGACATGGATGAAATCCATTAGAAAATCCCTCTCAGTGAATTTTATAAACGAATTTGATTTATTTGAAGCAATAACATTTTTATTTTTACTTATGCATCAATTTTTACATCTCGTAGCAAAGAACTCGAGCCATTAAATATGAAGTCTGTTGTATATCTACTGTATTGCTCAATGCGAGGTTATGAAAAAGCAGACAGTGGTGTAAAAACAGACAGAACAGCAGGGCGGCGACTTTGATCTTAGTAGGTGGGTGTTCTGAGGTACGTCTACTGCGCAAACTTCCGCTCTGCGTGCCGCTCCAGTTTGTCTGTCCTTAGCAGACATGGAAGGCTCTGCGACAAAAAAAGCAGTACAATATGCACCCTACTGTTTTATGGCTATAATGTTACGCAACCGCTGGTCCACAGCCAAAAACATTGCATCAGCAAATGGGTGCAGGAGCAGCTCAGCATCTCAGGTGCACTGCCCTCTCAGTTTGACAGTAAATAAAAAAAATAATAATAATAAAAACTTGACGATAGCTACATATTAAAAGTATATATATTTTTGTTTACATATTCGTTTATATATATGTTAATTGAAACAAAGCTGAAAAACAATCAATTATAACAGATTTTAAATGCAGCTTTTAAAAAATGTGCATCACATATACATACATGATATTTGTATACATTATATCAATACTGAAAATGAAAGTTATATGCATATCGTCTAAATTTAAACTTTCTAATTTTGCATCCTTGCTTAAAATGATCATCAAAGCCAATATGAAAGCATGAAAGTGGCATCAGCAAGGAAATGCACAACTGCTTTTTACTGGAAAAGAACCAGTATTTTTGTCACTGTTCTACAATCTAATACAGTATCGTCACCTCAAAAGTGTGCTTTGTGAGTGTCTAAGCCCAAAAGAACAGCATTTTATGTATCAGAGCTAAATGTCAAAGGGGTGCTTGGCAGAGCATGAAAAAACAGGCCCCTGTTTAACCCACGGTGACTCAGTGCAGCTTGCGCAAACAAGGAGCACAGACCGTGGCTTGTAGGACGTCGCAGACCTTCATGGAGACTTGCCACAAGTAAACATTTTTCAAGGCTAACTGGCTCTCCGATTTCACCTTGAACTTCAGCTCATCTTAAACACTTGGCGATTTTTGTCTTCTCCAATATTTACACATGCTTGATTTGAAATATTTCACTGTGCGGAACGATCGCCGGGCTCCAAAACGGCAAACTAAATGTACCAGGTGGGTCAAATTAGCATCTATCTGGCTAGTTTGACGCTGGGTATTGATTCTGGAAGCGTGAGAATGAGTTCATTTCTTTCGGCCTTGAGGTCCCTAGGCGGTCTCAAAAGAAGCATGTATTTGCACAGCTTTGTCAAGATGTGTCACAGATCAGCAGTGTGCTGAGACTGAGGCAGGGGACCCAGTGCTCAGCAGGCCTGGAGCAGGTGCGTCTGCAGTGGGACGAAAGCACAACAGGACCCCGAGCATCAAGGAGGCCCCTGGGACTCTACAGAAACAGGCTCCACATTCTTCTTTTAAGATGGCTCAAGAAAAAAATTTAAAAATATATATAAACTTTAAACATTTTAAAATAACTATAATTGTAAATATTTATGTGTTATTTAATGTAAGTACAAAATAGATGAGATATGTGTATATAATAGATATATATATATATATATAATATATATATACATATTATATATTAATATATATCTGGATATAGATCTATATATATATATATAGTATATTATATATTTATTCTAATCTATTTACTACATTAAACAAATTTTAACGTTATATATATATATATATATATATATTATATATATAATTGATCATTTTTGATATATTGGTCTCAGATAAACCAAACTTTTAAAATAACCTAAACAGGGAGTTTATTATTTGAACAAAACAGAATGCATTTAGTTTTTATTTCAATTTTTATATAATATATATACTTATGGAAATATTGGGGGTGTGTTAACGGTACACAAACCATGGCGGATTTGTACCTCGATTTTGAAATCGGTACGATGGGGAAAAACTAAAGGTAAAATTGTTTTTGTGTTTTGTTTTTCAATTAAAAGGAAATGTTACGACAAATTACTCTTCTTAAATAAATATTTTCTCTTTCTTTAATAATATTTTCCTAGGTAAAACATCTACCGAAGCTTAGGCTCTAACTATAGGGAGCCATTGTACATTACTTATATGGTTACAATTAAAACTGAGCCCCAAATTAAAATTGACCTTATTATATATTTTTAAATATAATAATCAACACTCAACACCACATAATGCATTATTTAAATTTAACTTCCAACTAATTCTAAACCATTTCTATTTGCTTGTTGAAATAGTCATTACACAGTGCATGTTCATAACGTGGTTCAAAACGAGAATTTAAACATACCATTAATTAATTAAGACATTCACAAACAGGTAAGTAAATTGAGTATACAGTCCTAAATTCGCAAAATGCTATTCTTCGAGACTTATTACCTATGCGAAAAATAACTAAATACAATCTTTTCTGTGGTTGAAACAGTGCTTCCAGCTGAGCGATTACCGAGGAGGCTGAGATGTGCATCATGTTTATTTGGTTAAACTATGAGTAAAGAGGAAGGAGCCTGAGCGCGCTGGCTCAGCATGGCACCATTTGAACGTCTCGGTTACGTATGTAAACCCTCGTTCCCTGAAGGAGGGAACAGATCGGAAGAGCACACGTCTAGGAAACGACGGAAGGAAATTGGGATCTCGCTTAGAGAGACCAGTCTACTTCGAGTGTAACTAAACGAGCAATGCACATTGGCATGCGATTAGGCATTCCAGCGCTGCTGATCACCGCGGTCACGTGAGTATGAGTATAAGTTAGGCAGCAGAGATGCAGGATTTATTAAGGTTCGTGAGGAGCAGAGCCGGTGACCGGCCGGCACGCTAAGCGTAGGGTGGTTAAGGAGCTGTGGCGACGGACGTGAAGTCTCCGTTCCCCCTTCAGGGAAAGGGGGGACATAAGTAACCGAGACTTACCGTTCAGTCGTTCACTCTCGAGTCACTAGGAGGAGACGACGACCAAATTGGGATCCTACCAAAGGGCCACAGTTACTGCCCCTTCCAGTGTCCTGTGGAGGCCACCTGTGCCCCTATTTTTTGGCGTAGGCCAGGGCTTCTTCACAAGAGGACCAGCTACTGCTGCAATGGCACTACCCAATGAGTAAGACTGGATAACACTAGGAAAACGTACCCGTTCTACTTGGAACAGGGGCGTTACGGAAGCTCAAACCTTCCCAAAGGAGGTTTCGGAAGAAAAAAAAAACATGTGAACATTCCTTATATGTGCATATGGAAGATTGGAGGTGATCGTAACCCTCTTGGAATGGCAGAAGTCTGCCGGGGAAACACGGCTCGAGGCTATACCGTGGACTTTACACATATGAGATCCACTTAGGTCTAACATATGGAACCCAGCCTTCTACCGGTCGCTGACGGATTCATCAAGTGAGGGACTGGCGCCGGACGCTCCGCCACGTCTGGCTGCCGAGGGGACGGAGGAACTCAACAGGGTCTACTGTATGGACTCTCTGGAGTGATTTTGCAAGCCGACCCGAAGCCGGGGCCTCTCAGTGCTTCTACCCGTTTGAGGTGAGAACACAGGAAAATACAGGCTCCACACAAAGGCTATAGAATCTAACGAATGTGTTAGGTGTCGCCCAGCCCGCAGCCCTACAAATATCTGTCAGCGAGGCGCTACGAGCCAGCGCCCAGGAGGAAGCAACACCTCTAGTTGAGTGAGCTCGCAACCTGAATGGGCAGGGCACACCCTGTGCCTGATAAGTCAGGGTGATGGCATCCACTATCCAGTGGGCCATCCTCTGCTTTGAGACGGCATTCCCCTTCTGCCGAGCTCCGTGAAGACAAAGAGCTGGTCTGAGGTCCTGAAGCTTTGCGTCGGGTCTACGTAGCACCTTAAGGCTCGGAAGGGACAGAGCAAAGCTAGGGCTGGGTCTGACTCCTCCGAGGGCAGCGCTTGGAGGTACACCACCTGATCCCTGAAGGGAGTAGAGGGAACCTTGTGCACATAGCCGGGCCAGGGCCTCAGGACTACCGGCGAGTCAGCCGGCCCAAACTCTAGGCACAAATAGTCGACCGAAAATGCATGCAGGTCCCCTACCCTCTTGATAGAGGCCAATGCCAGCAGGAGCAAAGTCTCCATTGAGAGGAACTTCAGCTCCACTGCCTGTAAAGGCTCAAACGGGGCCTGCTGTAGTGCCGTGAGCACCAGACTCAGGTCCCAAGAGGGTATAGAGGGGGCCGTGGAGGATTTAACCTTCTCGCCCCCCCTAAGGAATCTGACGACCAAGTCATGCTTCCCCAATGACCTCCTTCTACGGGGTCGTGGTTAGCAGCAATCGCGGCGACATGAACTTTAAGGGCGGAGGGAGACAGCCTTCGCTCCAACCATCAAAAGGACAGCACAACTCCGATCGGGCAACTTCGGGGGTCTTCTCGGCGAGAAGAAAACCACTCAACAAACAGGTTCCACTTCAAAGCGTAGGCGTGTATCGTAGACGGTGCTCTCGCTTAAGTGATGGTGTCAACTACCTCTTGGGTTAGGTCACCTAGAACCTCCGCATCCCGTTAGGGACCAGACATGAAGTTTCCAGAGCTATGGACGTGGGTGCCAAAGGGTGCCCCGTCTCTGGGTCAGTAAATCCTTTCTCAGAGGAATTGGCCAGGGAGGGGCTGTAGCGAGGCAGCATATAGCTTCCGGGAACCAGGTCCGGTAGGACAAGGGGCCCACAAGCAGGACCTGTCCTCGTCCTCCGACTTGCACAGGAACTGTTGCCAGAAGGCTAACGGGGGGAAACGGCACATACTGCGAAGCCCCGCGGCATTGTGTGGCCAGAGCGTCCGGAGAAGTGTTCAGTCGGTCCAGGGCGAAGAACAAATGGCAATGAGGGTTTTGGAGAGGCAACAGGTCTTACCTGAGCGGCTCCGAAACGGTCCCAAACCAGCTGGGACCTGTCTGGGATGGAGTAGCCATTCTCCGGAGCGCAGCTCGGACAGCTCGTCGGCTGCCCGGTTGAGCAGCCCAGGAATGTAAACAGCACGAAGCGACCTCAGATGCTTCTGAATCCAGAGGAGGAGGTGGCGGGCGAGTTGAGATAAGCGACGGGAGCGCAGACCACCTTGTCGGTTGCTGTACGCAACGGCCGCTGTATTGTCCGTCTGGACCAGTACATGCTTGCCTCGTAAGCGCCCTTGAGACGGCTCAGGGCAAGGTGCACTGCCAGCAACTCAAGGCAGTTGATGTGCCAGTGCAGTCGGGGCCCCGTCCAAACCCCTGACACTGCAAGCCCGTTGTACGTGGCCCCCCAGCCGGTGGTTGAGGCATCTTGTGCAAACCACAGCATGCCTGGAGACTTGCTCCAGGGGCACTATGCGCGGAAGGAACGCAAGGTCTGACCACGGGGTGAAGGTTTTGGCGGCAGGCCGGTGTAACCTGGACCCGGAAGGTGCCGCGTTGCAACGCCCACCTCGGGACTCAGCCATGGAGACAGTGCTGCAGCGGTCTCATATGGAGAAGCCCCAGCGGCGTGACTGCCGCCGTAGCCGCCATATGCCCCAGGAGCCTCTGATTTCCCCCAATTCAGTGGGACCGCCATGCTGCTCTTGAACATATTCAAGCAGTTCAACACCGACTGAGCACGTTCCTGCGTGAGGCGTGCTGTCTGTTCGACCGAGTCCAACTCCATACCGAGAAAAGAGATCCTGCGCCGGGGAGAGATTGCTCTTTTCCCAGTTGACCTGAAAGCCCAACAGGCTGAGGTGTGAAAGCAACAAATCTCTGTGCTCGCACAAGTGATCCTGAGACTGGGCGAGTATGAGCCAATCGTCGGGGTAGTTGAGGATGCGAATGCCCTGCTCTCTCGTGGGAACAAGGGCTGCCTCCGTAACTTTCGTAAAGACACGGGGCAACAGGGACAGCCCGAAGGGCAGGACCTTGTACTGGTATGCCCGCCCCTCGAACGCAAACCGTAGGAACGGCCTGTGTCGAGGGAGAATTGAGACATGAAAGTACGCTTCCTTCAGGTCGATCGCTGCAAACCAACCTCGGGGACGGATGCACCCGAAGATGCACTTCTGCGTGAGCATCTTGAACGGGAGACGGTGAAGGGCCCGGTTCACGACGCGCAAGTCCAAGATAGGTCTCAACCCACCGCATTTCTTGGGTACAATAAAGTAAGGGCTATAAAACCCCGACCTCATATCGGCTGGAAGGACCAGCTCTATCGCATCCTTTGCCAGTAGGAATGCGATCTCCACACGCAAGACAGGAGCATCATTCGCCTTCACTGATGTGAAGCGGATGCCACTGAACTTGGGAGGACGCCGGGCGAACTGAATCGCAAAGCCGAGCCTGACGGTTCGACGGAGCCAACGAGACGGGCTGGGTAGCTCTAGCCAGGATCCCAGACGCCGCGCAAGTGGCATCAACGGAACCACAGGCGTACCCGCAGTGGGGCAGCAAGGAAGAACGCAGGGACCCGGCCCGGGAGTCTCTTTGCCGGTCCGAGGCGGGGTCTGAGTGTGAGTAACACAGACCTGCATTCGAGCAGAGGGTGCGCGGGTAGTCCGTTTCTTGGTCCTCCCAAGCCGCCTACTGCTGCTCTCTGGCGAGAGAGGAGGGTGAGTGTGAAACGCACTAGATCGTCCACAACCCCCCAACCCCTCTGGGGACCCAGAAATAGAGGAAATTGCTCTTTTGTCGAGAATTTGGGTACCACTGACCAAGGTCATTGGTGGAAAAGATTCTCCACCCGGCCCTCCTCCAGGGGAGGGAGTGGTGTGCTTACCATCTCCTGAAGAGCACGTCCCTCCACCTCTGGGTCGCACGTCTCAGGGCCTCTTGCTCCTTCGCTTACCACCAGGTATGGCGGGGGCCTGGACAGGCGGGGCGGCCCGCCCACACCCGGCTCCACGACGCCGCTTTGCTGGGAGGCCGCAGGAGCTATTGCTCTGTTGGAGTGGCAGGGGGGCGCCCTCGGCGACGGCAGCAGCTGCACACCGGAAGGATGTACCTGATGGCCTCAGTCTGGTTTGGTCAGCGGAGAACTGCTGGGCAGGTTCTCCACCGTGTCGCCGAAAAGGCTGGCCTGGGACACGGGGGTGTTCAAGAGTCGTGTCTTGTCCGTCTCGCGCATGTAAGCCAGTCACAGCCAGAATTGGCGCTACTGGACCACCATAGTGGACATCGCACAACCCAGAGACCACGCCATAACCTTCGTCGCTCATAGCGCGAGGCCCGCCGCGGTGCGGAGTTCTCTCTGAACTTCCAGGTCGTGACCACCCTCGTGCAAGTCCCTCAGTGCCTTGGCCTGGTGCACTTGCAATCACGCCGTAGCGTGTAAGGCGGAGGCAGCTTCTCCATCGGTCGTATAGGCATCGCTGGCCAGCCGAGTACCTACAGACCCGGGAGAGGAGGCACGGTTCTCCCTGCCGGTTGGAGGCGGTATTAGGACACAACTGCATCGCAACCGACCGCTCCACCGGGGGGACCCTGGTACCCCCTGACTGACCCACCATCGAGGGTGGTGAGGGAGGAAAAACCAGCAGATTGGTTTCCGGCAGTAAAAAGGTGCCATCCACAACCTGTTGAGCTCCTCATGCACATCCGGGAAGAAAGGCACCGAGGCGGGGCGCTGAGAACCAGCGCGGACCACCCCGGGAACCAATCGTGCAACCTTGAGGGCTCGGGACACGGTGAAAGTCTTCACTCGAGCCCTACCCCTACGGTGGCCCGGGAAAGCATAGCCATTATTTCTGGATCCGATCCAGGCATTGCCACGGTCCCGGAGGAGAGCAGCGCAGCCGAATCTTCCTCTCCAGAAAGCTCTGGCTCACCCTCCGATGCTGCAACCAACATCCGATCGTCGGGGAGAGCCTCGGAAGAAACAGGTGGTACCCCCCGGGAGGGTCCAGCCTGCTCTTTTTGAGAGCTCCGCTGGTTTCGAAGTGCCGGCGGGCTTGGGCATCCCCGGAGGGGAATTCCTCACCGTGACGTAAAAGACCAGTCCGCCCACCGCTAGAAGAAGGACGCCCCCGGCTGCCACCAGAGGGAAACCCAGATCTAGGCAGTGGCACGGGCACCCCGCCCCCTTGCAGGTAACGGAGTCCGGTCCGCAACTCCGAGATGGTCATACCCCCGCAATGGGAGCATGAACCATCCACGAAAGCCACCTCAGCATGCTTCATGCCCAGGCACGAGAGGCAGAGATCGTGACCATCACCCAGCGCCAGGTAACGACCGCATCCAGAACGCCCGGGTGATACGTTGTCTATAGCAAGACCCACATCGTCTTTATAAAGACGTAACGTCAAGTTTGCCAAGCAACGTCGTCTTTAAAAAGACGCACCCGAAATTGCTCTTTTAGGGGAAAAAGCTCCTTTAGCGTGCTGAGGCGCACAGGGGAGATGGACGCTTTGCAACACGAACAGGGGGCAGTGCAGCCTAATGTGTGCACCCACTCGACACGGGAAACCACCACAGCTGAAGCACCGTACCGCCAACACGAAAAGCTCTCCAAGAGCGCGCTGAACTCGTTCAGTCTTCTCCTCTCCGTAGAGTAGTCAGGAGCGGAACGATGTGATTGCTCGGCTCCGAAGCGAAAAGTTGAGTATGCGCTGCATATGCTGCCTACTTATACTCATGCTGTGATTAGCAGCAGCTGGATGCAATAATCGCAGGCCAATGTGCATTGGCTCGTTTAGTTAAAATTCAAAGTGGATTGGTCTCTCTAAGCGAAATCCCAATTTCGTCGGTCCTCCGGGGGGGGGGAAGTAAGTCGAGAGTGACCGACTGAAGGGAAATGAGCCATTTATACAGCAATTTCGTTGCTACCACATCCAAAGCGCGCTAAAACCGCATATATGTTTGATCCTTGAAAAAAATGACATAATTCAAAGATGAGAAAGAATTTGTTATATCAAATAGTAACAACATATAAAACTGGACCTTTCCAATGAAGTTCCACTCGTGCAGCAGTTAAAACAATGCTGAATTTGTTCGGTACACATTGCGTACCAAAACGAAAGGCTGCCGAGTCACCCCTAGGAAAATATGCTATTTAATATTTGGGTTTTATTATAATGGTAATTTTACAACAGCTTAAAAAAATCACGCCATTTCCTCCACTCTTATTTTAGAACGGCGGGGCAAAAAAAAATAAAATAAATGTTATTTTATTTTATTTTATTTTAAGTCTACAAACCTGCAGTACATTTTAGGTCTAAGAAGGGTACTTTTCTGAGCCTGCCTGATGTGATTTTCTCAGTGGACTATTACCCAAAATGTCCTGAGGCATTAGTTCAACAAAGTGAGGCGGACCACAAGACCTTCCTTTGAAGAAAACTATGAGGAAGGGTTGTTTGAGGGCTGAAGTGATTTTCAGGGTCCCCCTTAAAATAAATCTCTACAATCTCTAAAATAAATAGCTAATGGTAAAATAGCACAGAGCATGAGACTCTGGATAACAGTGGCCTAAATATCACTCTTTCTGGGAACAAATGTAATAAAATCAGACCTTAATGTCATTAGGCATCTTAAATTTTAGAGTAGATGTTTGTGGAAAATGCTGATTGCTGGCATCTGTCCATCTGTCTCTGTGCATTTAAATGAATGACAGCTGGAAAGTGGACGACAGGGCCAGAAAGATGGAAAAATGTCAGTAGGTCTACTCAAGTTTACAAAAGAGAAATAAACAAGTTTATTTCTCTTACCCTCACGTGTGTCAGGTTTCTGTATTTGGCATAATGCTGCCAGACTAAAAGTGCAGAATTGGAAAATGTCTGGGAAATTGGGTGCTGAATAGTATTACCGAAAACAGTTGACATTCAACATCTTGTTAAACAAGAAAACTTAGGGTCATCTGGAGAGCATCGTCAGGGTCTTAGCCCATATTCTTGAAGAAAATGTTATCAAATTAATCAAACAATGCACCATTTTTACATTTGTTCTCTTTGATGATTGTAAATCCAAACCACAACTCAATTCAGCAAGAGAAAATGTGACAGCTACAGTGAAAGATGGACAAACTGTCAAAACATGACAATGTAAACAGGAACAGCAGAGTGAATAATGCATTTATCATTTGAACACTACAATGTTGGTTAACTCAATTATCGACTCTTAAAAGCTACCATCCCTCAAAGAAGTTCACAAAAGAGCAGTCCATATTCTGTCTATAAACTGATCCCATAAGTTTAAGTTTACAGTAAGCTATATTTCGGGGAACGCACACACTTGGGAAGAACTATTCATCTTGTAGGGCCATTTGAGGACTAAGGAATTTCAAGCTCAGGATTTTTGGCTGCACTATACTATGGCTATCACATGTCGAAAGTATAACATTAACAAATATATTGCAATTCAATAATTACATTTTACATTGCCTTATATCATTATGCTGGCAACTTTTAAAGGGGTCATATGATGCGATTTCAAGTTTTCCTTTCTCTTTGGAGTGTTACAAGCTGATTGTGCATAGATAAGATTCCTGAAGTTGCAAAGACTAAAGTCTCAAAACCAAAGAGATATTCTTTATCAAAGTTAAGATTCTGCCACGCCCCCCTAAAACGTCTCGTTCTAACACGCCCCCACATATCTACCTCACTATGTGGAAATATTTGCATAATGCGGCTATTTTCGACCTCTGTCTTTACATTTATTTTGAAAGATGAAGCTCGCGATTATGGTAAGGGGCGTTACATTTCCGACGAGTGCTTGCGGTGTTCGGCCAATCACAATGCACTGGGTCAGCTGGCCAATCAGAGCAGACTGCGCTTGTCGGAAGGAGGGACTTTGTAGAAAATGAAGCGTTTGAGAGAGGCGGTGCATAGAGGACCTACAATAATGTACAGTATTTGAACATTAAAGCATGTCAACATATTCTGTTACACCAAATAATTATCTTTAAAAAAGCATCATATGACCCCTTTAAATGACCATGGCCATAGTAATACGCAATGCTCTCTAAAGTAAACTCCATGTGATACAATTATGAGTATCCCATGTGCTAAACATCTTTTACCTAGGTTCAAGTTTATTATAAGTCCAAAGGGCGATTATTGGTGCAGCATAAAATTTGTAAACATCATACAAAACACACAAACAAAACAAATAACAACACAACATTCTAAAATCTTACAAATTTATAAGCCTTACAGCAGTGGGAATAAAAGAATGTCTGTTCTGATTGCTTTATGTTTAGGCATACTATACCGTATACCAGAAGGAAGCATTTTAAACTCATGGAACAGTGGACGAGTACCTAATTTGGTGTTCCCTTTTAAAAATTGCTTGTAAATCTCTCACCTCCAACCCTAACCCTATGCTATATTATCACCAAATCTTGGATTCAATCTTTTTGTCAACTTGTTTCCTTTTAATTAGATCTTTTGTATTTTTTTGGAACTGACTGATCTCATTGATCTGAGCTTGTGCACCTTGGTTTTTAAATGAAAAAAGCATAATTTGTGCTTATAATTTGGGCAATATTCACTCAAAAACAGATTAAAAAATGTTATAAAATATTTGGTAGTAACACAGCATAAAAAAACATTTATAAGCAATTTTTGTAGGCCTGTTATTTTGACGGGTAGGGAACAAAACCAAGTGAGACAAGGTGTAAAAAAAAATTATAATTTTTGGAGATGCTATTAAACCCTGTGTGATTTTCATGGGAAAAGAAAATCCTCTCTGGGTCAAAATGACCACAACACAACATGAGGGGTATAATCAACCATTTAAAATCACAAATGAGGTCAACAAAGATGCAAAATACATTCACAGCTTCTATATATCCAGCTATACCACATGAAGATGGGCACCATTCCCCATTCTGAAAACTCAAAGTCTTCAAGGTTGTCCAGAGGAGGAATGAGTAATGACTGCCATTGTCCAACTTCACATTAGAAATGACTCTATGGTATTCTATGGTATTCAGCACTATCTGGGGCAGGGCGAAGAACATGTCCAATCTGTCCCTTTGTCAGGTGGGAATTAGGCTTTTCTCACCTCATAGAGAAGAGCTCCAGAGAGCTGGAGGAGAGAGATAATTCACATACCTCCCCACTAGAAGCCCTGACCCATGATTGTCTCTCATACGGAAAGTTCGAATGGATCAGAAAATCATCCTTAATAAAATATATACCTTTTTTTGAAGCCTACACGTCTTATGATCATTTACTCTTTGCATTTCAAATTGCCGGCATGATTTAGCTGTTTGTGCGATGCGTCACTGATGCTGATAGCAAATTAGTCGCAGCGCAGTTGACCAGAGGTTTTAAATTGGCCAGCGAGGGCATATCCCTACCTTTTAATGAGGTCTGTATTGTTGCGGATGTCAAGGCTCTTGAAAGGTAAGCCACTTTGTGCCAAACCTCACCCCTCCCCAGCCCCGCTCTCGTTGGTTCAAGCTGAATGGCTCTGTGATGTGCTGTGCTCTAGTGTAGCACAGAAGAATTACTTTGTCTTATCTTCCAGTGGACAGGGGTGACCTTGTGGAGAAATGAGAGAGGCAATTAATACGGCAATCACTTGTGCCGCTCAGTGAGTGCCTCGCCGAGTCCTCTCTGTTAACCTTTTGAGAGAACAGGTAAAAACACAGGAAAAACAGGGTTGACGAATGCTCACCTTCACACTAGTTGGTGAGATCTCTGGGGCTGTGGTAGAGTTTCTGGCATACAGTGATGGTGCTGTTGCGAGAGGAGAGCAAAGTGGCATGTTTTGCTAAATCGGGGTAATGATATGCCTTTTTTTAGTAGTGCAAAAATTATTTTCTTTTTTTTCTGGGAAAAACAAAAAAATCCTTCAGTCAAGATAAATTTACTGGAGCAAAATGTCATAAAGTTGACTTGTTTTGTGAGAACGCATATTGAATTAAATGTATTTTTCTTACTCTATTGGTAAAACTTTTTTGGATTTAAACAAATATAACTACATTACTTAAGGGTATTTTTCTTAAACAAGATTAAAAAAAAATAAAGTCAACTAGGTAAATAGTGATAGAGGCTACACTATGTGTGAATAGCAATTAGATGCTAGATGCACATAATGTCCATTGGATAATCCGGCCCTGCCATATTGGGACAATAAAGCCCTCCCTACACCTACCCCACACTTTATTTTTAACTTTTTGATTATTTCCTTCATTTTTATTGAAAATAAATGCCTTTCCGATGTGATATGAGATTTGAAAGGGAGGGAAAAAAAGTTAGGCAAAAGGCAGGTTCGAACCCAGGTGGATGGCGCCAAAAAGGCTACAATATGTGCTGTACCAGCTACGCCACAGGAGCAGACAGTTAACATCCATCTTTTGTAGCATTAGACTAGACCAATCACAGATTGGTAGGCGGCGTTAGTGTAAATAGCCTCTGCCAACAAGGCAGGCAGCACTTGGTGTAAATAGACACTGGTTTTTTAAATTAAGTACTACTAATAGGTTCTCGTCTTAATATTTTTACTGTAAAAAAAGTCAAAAGTACTGACAAATGGAGAAGCTGCCGTGCCAACAGTGAATACTGAGTACCATCATGCAGTCATGGGAAAGTTGTAATTTTCCAGTTGCCAGATACACCCAATGCTGATTTCAATGACCATGATCCATGTAATCTGTCATGTTCTCCATCTCTAATGCTGTTCAATCTCTGTTCCACTGTACTCCCTAAAACAAACACACACTCTCATTCAACAGTCCCTAAGCGATGCTACACAACACTAATCTCCGAATGCAGACAACACAGATCAGGTATGCATCAACAAACACTGAGATTACTCCCTGTGCATGCAGATGCAGTCGATTCGCTTCAAATGAGACACAATCACACCAAGGGGAGAGATGAAATGTATGAGAACTGAGCAGGTGCAATCTGCCTTTCACGACAGAATAATAAACCACTGTACTGCATTCTGTTGGTTGAGATCTATTTTAAGTGCTGGCTTTGCTGTAAATATGTAAATCTCTAACAAGAGAAGATTTTACTTACCCCTGTGTTACTTACCCTTCATTTGAAACGAAGGGGAAGTTGTGGCCTAATGGTTAGAGAGTCAGACGCGTAACCCAAAGGTTGGGGGTTTGAGTCTTGTACCGGCAGGGATTGTAGGTGGGGGGAGTGAATATACACTCACTCATGTTGTGCTGTGAGGAAATGTGACACAATGTCATAAATGTGTAACAAGGAAAATGGCATGGAAATAAACCAGTTTGAAGTGTCAGAGTTGAGTAACTTACATTTTAGATGCAATATTGTTGCATAAGTAAAAAACAGTTCCAAAGGAAGCCACAGTCCAGATGTTGCACATCTCTGAACAACACACTGTATAGTCAGCTGAATAAATGATTCAGATGATGAATAAATGACTCATTGCTGAATGCATCAGCATTTTTGAGAGAACTGAGTGAATGATTTTATAATGATGAGGAATGTATGACCTTTGAACATATCAATCTTTAAATGCTAGATATTTCAAGTGTACCTAAAGTATACTTGCAATAGTTCCACTTCAGCACAATCAAATATTCTTCAGTATATCTTTAGTTGGACTTCAACTACAACTTGCACAACTTCTGCACAATTAATGTGCATTAAGTACAAAAGTAGTTGTTCCAATTGAGCAGACTTTAAGTATACCAGTTTAGTATACCAAGTACAATTGCAGGGTATTTTTATTAAGCACATGAATACGTAAATGTATTTGTAGTATACTTAGCATTACATAATGTATTTCAAATGCATTTAGTATCTTTATTTGTCACTGAGGGAAATCATTGACATCCCATCCACTAATGCTTATAGTATGCATGGAATGTGAAAACACAGATAAGAGTGATAAAGTAAAAAGTAAAAAGTCCACACACACACACACACACACATATGCACTCTCAGACCGATTGGATTTAAGGTCTGTATTAGAGTGGATCAATGGTAGCATTTGAGAACAAAGTGTGATACAAATACTCAATACTTGTTTGAGTCTCTGGAAGCAATACAAGGCCTTGCATGCCTATTTGAAAAATAAAATAAATAAATTTAAAAAATGTAAATATAAATATATGAGTGTGCTGCTTTTGTGAGATGGAACATACAGAAAAACATAAACATACTTAGAATCTGCTTTAAAAACAACCTGGGGTTGTTCTCCTTCTCGTGTAGTAGCTGTTTGGCTATTACTAACCCCTTTAACTTAATAAGCATTAGGTATAGACATTTGACTAGGAATTCAGCACTCATTGCTAAATTGAGCACAATTAGTTCTTCAGACCTCACATAGGGTCTCCTAACCCAAAGGCCACGTAAAGCTTAGCGAGGAAAGCCAACTCTCATTAATCTTGGCCCGCTGAGTGCTGGCCTGCGAGCGGAAGTGAGCGTGAAACCTGCGTGTCGAAGAAACACACTCTGGCGCTTTTGCGTGACTGAGGAGAGCAAGAGACTCAAGCCAATTATCCAGTCCCCACTCTGCCTTTAATTTTATGCAACATATGAAGCCCATGAAACTGCGTCTCCCTACCAGGCGGACACCCAGGGCCTGTCTAGATGATTGCAATTAAAGGCAATTCCACTACATTGCTGCCGTTAGGTGGAAATGCTGTTTTGGAAAGAGATGGGGGAAATGCTCAGGGTGGTCTTAATCATTGACCAGTGTGACGGCTATTTTTGACATCCTTTTTCACATGCTTTAATAAGCCGCTATGAAGTAGAGAGATAATTCTATGCGAAATCAAGGGCGGAGGATAGGAATAATGCTGGATCCGCTGATGAAGACAGAAGTACATAGTGGTTAGAGCATATAGCGCCATTGTTCTCAAGGTGGAAGATACAAGTTTGAATTCACCATATGACATTTCTTGATTATATTCCTGCTCATCTGTTTCCAACACATTCCTAACTACCATAGATACTGAGGTCATGTCTCCAATTGTTCACATTATTGGTTGATCAATATGAGTTTTTATTAGGCTGATTCTTACATTTTAATCATTAGAATATTCAGAATATTCAATGGACAGCTATTCCAAATTAGCTGTGGATTCTGGTCTTTTTTTCGTTCAAATAAGTATTTTTGTATAAAGGTTGTAACTATATATATTATATTATATATATATATATACTATATATATATATATACTATATATATATATATAT
Organism: Sinocyclocheilus anophthalmus; assembly: GCA_018155175.1. Taxonomy (NCBI): domain Eukaryota; kingdom Metazoa; phylum Chordata; class Actinopteri; order Cypriniformes; family Cyprinidae; genus Sinocyclocheilus; species Sinocyclocheilus anophthalmus. Next base: position 534,881 of record JADLZN010006938.1, on the reverse strand, counting down.
ATTATATATATCATATTAATTTTCAATCTACATTACAAATGCCTGTTAGACTTTCAAAGTTTCCAACAAAAATATAGCAATGAGGGGCAGATTTCATATCACAACAAATTCTAGCTTATGAGATACTACTTATTGAGTGAACGGAACAATAATGCACAGCTTTCCCCAATTATGTTATATATACAGGCATCTGTTATATTATTAAAAAGAGGCTACATAAAATAAAATAAGACAAATATAAAAAAATAAATAAATAAACAACTAAAAGAACAAAAAACCTTAAAAGGATCAAAGCATCATTTTTCAACTATACACTTTTAAAGGGACAATCCACCCAAATATGAACATTTTGACATAATTTACACACATCATGTCATTCAAAACAGAATGCAGAATGGGAACCGACACTTTTTTTTTTTAAATCAATAATCTTTTAAATATATTTTCAGCCATTTGAGTAAACAAATTGAATGACATGAGGGTGTGTAAATGATGACAGAATTTTCATTTTTGATTGGATCCCTTTAAAAGTGTGTAGTTGATATGATTTGGTTTGGTAAACAGAAATGCTCTCTGAAAAAAGAATCAAAACCCTAAACTCTCACCTACTAAATCTCTGATATTTCTAAGCCTTCGGAAGTTTCCACCCAAACCAACTCACTCTTCTCCAGTGCCATTCTGATCACCACAAGCAGAGATACTGCTCCCCCTGCTGGGAGAAATACTGACTGCAGAATAGAGAAGCAGAGATGGGAGAGAAGCTGTATGAGGGAGATGAAAAACTAAAGGTTGCCAAGCCCTGTTTCAATATTCCTTCAACACACTGCCCCAGCTGTTTCATAATTAACACTGGTGTAGGGAGATGCTCTTCATCTGCTTGATTAAATAATTAAATAATTAATTAACCAGGGGCTTACACAACCTCTTCAGATCTGTCTTTCTCTGTAGAGAGAAAGTAGCGGGCGGGAGAGAGAATGAGAGAAGGACAGATGAGTGTGCACTGAGTTCGCCTCCCATCTGGAGAGCCTCTCAACGGACAGCAAATCAAGTCATTCTTTGGCACCTCATCCTCACTTTTCCACACACCTTAGCTCATAATGAGCACATTTATATGTTATACGTCTTTCTATATATAGCTAATTCACCCACAATTTTTATTTATTTATTTGGAATGTATAAAACACTTGTCTTTTGTTCTGATGTGTTTTTACAATTGAAAACCTACCCAGATGTCCACAAAAGGAGGTTTTCTGGTGGCAAAAAAATTACTTTTTAACAAATTTGAACAACTTTGCAATAGTTTACCTTTTTTTTTTGTAATTTGAGTTTTCAAGGAAACAAGAAACCTAATTATAGGCACATTATAATTATATATGCACAAGAAAACCTAATTATAGGTTAGTTAATAATAATAATATTATATATATATTTGCACAAAAGTGCAAAGTGCAACTGACAAAATTCAGACATGAGAATGTGATTTTTTATTTGTATTGATCAAATACACCACTAAATGTTTTTGATTGCTTTCATGAAGACGCCGTGTAAGAAATGTATCTCAACTGTTTTGTTTTCACTCACAATGATCTAGATCTTCAGCTGACATTTATGGTTTCGACAGAGGATGTGACCACCGTTAGTTTCCTAAAAAATAAATATCAAGGCATGACCAGTGTTCAAACTGCCAGATGCTTCTCATAACAGACTGTCAATGTGAGAAGACACATGGTATACCTCATTGTTTAATTAGGTACGAAAGGGTGGAAATCAGTTTTGAAAGAGAGAGGAAAAAGTAATAAAGTCAATGTTTCTGTCTGGTTGTCGGTCTGGAAGCCAAAAAAGCAGTAAAAGTGTAATAATAATAAAGAAGCCCAAATGCGGATGTAATGGCCTGTATTTATGCGTTTCATTTTATCTTCAAAGACGGGCTGAAATTAAACAAACGTGCAAGTATAAAGGGCCATTTTAAAAATAGCCCCTTTTTTCAGAGAGCGATCTCATCTCGGGTCCCACAGAGAATATTGCTACCATCAGCACTAGTGCACATTAAGGGATGAATCAGAACAGAAGGAGCGCGAGAGAGGGGCGAACAGTGACAAAAAGACATTTTAATCACCGTTATTTCCGCCTGCGCCCAGGTGAACGAGGGCCGTGCCAGGGGTTGCATGATTGAACAGCACCCTGCACCTTTAAACAAAGCCCACACAACTTCCTCACCGGCTTCATTTTAAAGACTCCTTTAGCCATAATCATTTTCATATAATTCACTTTCATACAATTCTTTCTCCTAATCATTATCAGGGCCACTAACGTCTTAATGACTTCATAAATTTAAGCTATAAAAAGTAATGGAGAAAGACAAATGAGATAATTAGGAATAAATCTTAGTGGAAGCCCATTTATCAAAACATCGAGAGCCACTGAATATTCAAAATCATTAGGCCCTGTGTGTAATTAACAAAGCCCCTCAGTTATGAAGGAAACCTGTTTCCAAAGATATTAAGATCCCAAAGACTCCATGTTATTAAATTGACCGATGAATCTACGGTGTATAATATGATGTGGATTATTAGGATCCTTTTTAATTAAAAAGTGCGTTCGTTTTCTCTCTCTCTCTCGCTCTCTCTCTTTATTATTTAAATTTTTAACACTTTAATGGGAAGTTGAATTCAGGTCTTTAGTCACAAGGCAGTAAGGGCCTTATCGCTCTATCTTTTTTCTTCTCTCACTCTTTCGCTCCTTCTCTCTCCCTCATGAATAGGCTGGAGATGATATAATGGACAGAAGCCTAGCCCTCAGTCCCAATATTTTATTCTCCTCCAGTTCTGTTGCGTAGCACATAGATGGAGAGCATATTTTAATTTAACACACTCTGAATTCTTATTATCTTAAAAACTATGTGTAATGAAATCATTTGCCCTGATTAGCTAAAGTGAGAATCAGACTCATGTTAAGTGTCTGTGGAATTAAAAACAGATTTTTTCCTCCCTTAGTGTCTGAGGACAGACCGCGCTTAACAGCTACATTGTTTTAAAAGCAATTTCCAGAATTTCAGCTACTATTACCGCTACTGTCTTAAAATGATTTAAGTTATTACGTTTTTTTATATAAAATTTATAAATTTTTACTGGTGTGATATTGCTATATTTATGTGACCAGAACTTAAAATTACTATTTTCTTTTTACATTTAAAACTCTTAATTGATATAAGTAGTGATGAACAGTCCATTAACTTTTATTCTGTTGACTTAAGTAGGGCCTATATACACACTAATGTCCAGAATGTAGGGTCAGTGAGATTTTTTGTGTCTTTTTTAGACTTTTATTCAGCAAAGATGCATTAAATGTAACAACAATGACAGTAAAACTATTACCTTTTTCGAATTGTTTATTTTAATAAAAAAAAAAGAAATATATATAAAAAAATATAGTTATTTCTATTTTCTTCTTTTATGAAAAATCCTACAAACATCATTCGCCACAAAACACAACAGCACAACACTAATAATAATAATAATCTTTTTTTGAGAACCAAAGGATCATGTGACACTGAGTACGGAGTAGTTGCGCTGAATAGTCTGCCTTTGCATCACAGGAATACATTCGATTTTAATTTATATTAAAATAGAAAATGGTTATTTTTAAATATTTCACAATATTACTGTTTTTACTGTATTTTTGATTGAATTAATAAACAGTCCTGTTGGAGCATAGATAATGATTTTAAAAACCTAAATATCTTCCCAACTTCTAAATATAATCATTTTATATATATAAATATTAATATAGCTTAACAAACCATTCCTTATTATGGCATTAAAGACCTTCAGGGGATGTAACTGACCATCTTCTGTCAAATTCATTTTTCTGGATCATCAATGTGACCAGAGCTTCAAATCGTCTTTTCAGAACCATCATTCAACATCTACAGATGTATGGAAATTTCTGTGCTGTTTGCGTACATACAGACACATGTGGTCACTGGTCAAGGCAGACATGACTCGTCCATCTGGCTCTATTTACCTTGGTCAGGTGTGAAATATTAGTTCTTCTCCTGCCATTATCTCCCCTATCAGCCCCCTCGACACATAGATTATGTATGCTTATCGGCAGAATACACAACAGTTCCTCATTAGAACATTAATTGAAAAAGTGTAATTAATCTGCCTCGGTCCAGCTCCTGGACCCCTGCCAGCATCGTCTGGGTAGGACTTGAACGAAAAAGAGGGGACGGCCACACAAACAGAAGAAACTATTGTGACTCAATACTGCCCCCTGTTGTCCATAAGGCGCTCCATCCATTCACCAGGGAGAGGGGAGGCTCATTTGTTCATCGACGGCAGCCCGAGCAGGCCTCTGTTGGGCAGACTGACACCCCAACGGGCTGCAATTACCCCACAGCAAAACCTATTGTCTGCGTGTCACCCCCTGATGAGCGCACACTGTAAGCAATCGTCTCTTTTCTCTCGCAGCATTTGTACAAATAGCTTCCAGAGGCACTGAAAGACAGAGCAATTTGGTATTTCCTGTCATTTGACAGGTGAATAGAGAATGCTGGCGGATACACTAACAGAATCATTTTGTGTCCGTTTAAAAGGACAACGGGAAAAAGAGAGAGTGAAAAAAGTATCGGCGGAGAAATTAGTGTTGCTAAAACAGCGGTTCAGAAGACTTCAGTCACATGGAAGGAAGCTGTGATTAGTCCAATTTGTCATTAGTGTCTCACTGACGGACCCATTAGCCTTGCCTCAGAGGAGTAAAACGCTGCTCGTGAGATCTTTACATCAAATACATCACCCTTCATCACTGATTCAGGACTAGGATATGTATCCCCAGTGAAACGCATTAAGGAATAGTCCTAAAAATTCATATCTCATCATTTACTCACGTTCCTTCCTTGGAACAAAAAAAAAAGAGATATTTTGAAGAATGTGCAAGTCGCTCTTTTCAGTGCAGTTACGATGAATGGGGACTGGGGCTTACAAGTTTCAAGAAGGACGCAAAGGAATCATAAACGTGCTCCAAAGGACTTCTGAAGCCATATACTGTGTATGAGAAATTAAACAAAATTTATAAATTTATATTAATTATGCACAGATTCAGGTCACGTTTTCCCTATTTTGTGAACAAATCATTCAAACTGCTTTTATGAACCAGATGAACAATTAATCAACAGCACATTCAGTTGGAAAAATTTTAGAAAAAAAAGATATATATTTTAAAAATACAGGTTTTTGGGCTTAAAGTTGGAATACATGAAAATGATCAAATGACAACAGTTCTTATTTGTGGTACTAACATGGTGGGGGGGGGGGGAGGCATCATGTCCAGTAAAAATAAACAACATAGTGAGAAAAATTAAACAAAGAAGGAAAATGTCTGTGCTGACGCTTTGTGGGCAAGCGCTGTTGCGCTACAGGCGTCCCTTTCCCACTTCGCCTTCCGTCAGCTATTGTCTATCATAATAAAGGCAAATGCAAAAATAATAAATAAATAAAAATCTTAATAAAGAAACAAAATTAAAAACAAAACCATAGCGAGAAAAAATAAACCAAAAATGAAAATAAAAATGGCCTTGCATCAGTTTAATAGTGAAAAAATAAACAAAAAATTTAATGATGCCTAGCATCAATCTCTCGGAGATAAACATTGTTGAAAAGTAAACATAGTAAAACAATGAAAATAAAAAGTGAAAAACTACACCAAATTTAAAAAAAGGCCTCATATCAGTTTAAAACATGCCACCAAAAAGTGACAGAAAAAAAAAAAAACTGGACCTCACATCAGTTTTTCACATTGTCACCTGTACAACTACAACCAATGGACACCCTGTGTTTATGTGCCTCAGATTCAATTGCTGTCCGTTCAGTGTTACCATCCTCCTGTCTCTCTGGAGAGCCCTTCCTAACAGACGCATATAGATGAGGCTGTAATTGGCTGACCCCAGGCATCTTTCCCCGGGCTTAATTAGGCTGCCAGTCTGTCCCCAGATTGTCCCTATTCTCACCCTTCCCCGGTTTCAGAACTCAGAAAAGAGAAGCAGGGATGTGTGGGATTTGACGCCCATGAGGGCACATTCAGAATCATTCTTAATGTAAGAGCTGTTTTAAGATCTCTTTTGCAGCTTTAGCACGTGACGACATGTATTATCATTAAGCAGAGCAAGAGTAAGTTCATCTAGTTCAACACTTAAATTCATATCCAGCGTGAATGAAGGTTCCCGCAGTTGAGTGGCAGTTTGATCAGGTGCGGTGATGAGGTGATGTCATGGCCACTCTTTATGGATACTTGCTAATGAGGTGTCAAAAGTAATCTGACACTTGGCACAGTCCAGCGGTAAATGTACGCTCTCATAAACTTACTGCAATCTACCTGAAATGAACAAACTGAATGATTCATTAAAACTCACATTAAAGGATTCAAACTTTTTACTACTATCATTCCTTGTAATAAATCAAATTTTTTTTTTTACAAAGTAAGTTTGCCTAGATGGTTACAGTGCAATTGTACAGTTTGTCAATCCTAAAATATAATAGAATAAATCTTAAATGTTTAGAATAGCATACAATTTCTTTGTTTTGCATCTTCTTTTAAAATCCTAAAAAGAAGTTTTGGACATGAAAATAATTCAAATAAATATTATTTCATTGTGTCATAACTTTGTTTTGGATCTTTTACGTCATAATTTTGCTCTTTTTTTGCGTCTTTCAAAATACGAAAACAATATTTTAAACATGAAAATGATCAAATAAATATTACTTAATGTTTTCATAACTTTTCTTTGTTTTGCATATTTCAAATTCTTAATTTTAAACCTGAAAAATAAACAAAATATTTCTTCATTAAGTCACAACATTCCACTGTTTTGTATCTTTCAAAATCCTACAACGTTAATATAAACCTGAAAATAAACACTTAAAATAAATATTCCTTTAGTTTTGCGTCTTTCAAAATCCTAAAACTGTAATGAAACCTGATGATAAATAACTAAAATAAATATTTGATGCCAAAACATTTCTTTGTTTTGCACCTTTTATAATAATACAAATTCATTTTCAGGTTTCAATTAATGTAAATACATGTAAAAAATTCCCACTCAGACTTTTAGAAAGTAAAATTCTCTACAACGTAACAGTTAAAATGATCACTTTTTTAGGTTGTGAAAAATAATGAACATTCTTAAGGGAGAGTTTTCATCATGTGATTTGAGTTACAGAAACAGAAAAGAGACAGAACGACAGACAAAGAGAGAAAGAAAGATAAGAAACACAAGAAATGTTCTTTAGCCAATGTTCTAGAGTTCCTTGAGAGTAAATTAGTGAAAGAGCAGTACGGCTTACTTTATTATTGTAATCCACAGTGCTAGCTCCGTGACCTTTAGCAAGATGATTGTTTCTCATTTATGAGTTTGAAGGTGCAATTTACTGAACGGTTTGATCCATAGGACCTGACCTTTGTAAATTGGCTGTTAAGCATATCAGGACTCGACCAACCTGCCCCACACATGCTCCAGAATGAACACAACATCTGCCCTCACCACCTTCCCACACACACTCACAAAATTAAACTCGCTATTACAGAGGGCAGTTTCTTCATGCTATTTTCAGTTAATTTTTTTCCACTTTTAATTAGCATACACAATTAAAGGGATTGCTCATTCAATTTTGTAACAATTATTTTGGAGCTTGAAAGTCGTGATTTTAAAGAAAAAATAAGCAAACGCTATGAGTTAGGATCCAAAGTTGAATGAATTTAATTCTTTTTTATTGCTTTAATGATTCAAGTTTCCTTGAATGATGCTATTTGATTTTAAATGAATCATTATGAGTCAATGGAACGCTTCACATGTTCACCTGTATATGTGCAATTTAGATAAAAGCAGATCATTTAATGCTGTAGATGTTGCGTTGAGTAATTCGAGGAAAAAGGTTTCATTATGCAAGAATGCAAAATTATCATTATGCAAATCCATCTAGATTTAAATGAGCGCTCTTTTACCAACACGCTGTGGAGCAGAACATTATCAAAGCTGGGGGCTACCTATTTAAAACACTGTAGTGAAATCATTTAACTGAGCAATAGATTCAATTAACATCTGAGTCTCATTTCCACCGATCCAGTTGAGAGGATGCCAGTGTCGGACCACAATGAAATCTCATCGTCATTCTCATTCTGATCAAGGCTGAGTGAAGGATGGTGACAGTTATTCTCTTCAACCGCCTCTTTCTACTCACCGAAGTGGCGACTTGTCAACACCAGCACTTTTTCGAAATGTGATCCACACATCCTCCAGACTGTCTCTGATCTCACCTAAAGCCCCCAGCTCGGCCATCACCTGGGATAAAAAGACATTATTTTATTATGAATCCATGGGTGTCAGATTTCATTTCATGGCTTAAATTTCACAGATTAAGCTGTTCGAGATATTCCAGCGCATCTCATTAATATCTGAAAGCGGTAATGTGTAATTTGTGGTGGTAATCATTTAAATAATTTCTGTGAATGTATGCAGCAGTACAATTCAGGCTTAGGACACTGCGGGACCCTTCTATTTGACAATTAACTTATAATTCCAAACAGGGATTTGTCCTCTGTCCACGGTTATATCTCAGACAGACAAGAGACCCACGCCCGTCGATTGGGAGGTACAGGGGTTTTTAAACAGGGGTCTGCAAAAAAACCCCAAAAAAACACATTTAGTTTTTTTTGCATTTTAGGACTGTACTAATATGTTGAACATATTAAATGAGTTTATTTTTTTATTTAGTTTGGATTTTTAGCTTAACAGACAAGATTTCTTAAAACAAAAACACCAAATGCTATACTGTAAGTAACGAATAGAACTTTACTGGATAGTTGAACAAAGTGAAATATACTTAAAATATGTTAAACATCATTTTTATTCATGAATTTGTTTTCTTTTGAGCATTCTTCAGAAATCATTTGACAGTATGATTATTTTATTCTTTTTACAAGTAGTTTAATAAATATGCATGTAACAAGTGTTAATTTCAGATATGGTATAATTTAAATATAAATATAAATCAAATATTTTCCAGTATTTTAACAGTTTTATTGATTTATTGCAATAGAAATATAAATCCAATTATTTAATATTGGACACAGTTATTAACTTTAACTTACAGTTGTCATCTCTATTAGTTTAAAAGGGTTTTTATACATCAAAAAGTCCCTGGCATTAAAACTTTTAAATCCCCTGTTAGAGCATTCTCATTCTGCATTCGCTGACATTATAAAACTGTTGTCCTGTGCCCATGAATTTTTGCGACCACCCAGAAGAGACCCATCACACATCACTGAATGACACTCATCCAAACAAGGTACATTTGAATATTCACACACCGACATGAACGGCTGCAGGCAAATATCAGACTTCCTCCCCAGACAGTCAGACCTCCGGACTTCACCCCCCTCTGTGACGTGACCCTCGTTTGCAGCAGAGCACATTTTTTTCTGACTGGCATCCCAGACATGAAGGACAGATGAGAGATGGAGCGAGGGCAGGAGGCAAGAGAGAAGAGGCAGTGAGGTCGCTCACTTGCAGGTTGTCTATACAGAAGCAAAGGCACATGAAATTAAAGATGATCATCCCGCTGTCAGAAACAGAGCTCTGCTGGCATATTTCGGCCCACTCTGAGTCCCCATAGAGACCTGTTATAAGGCATATGCCTCTTGCCAATCAGAGCAGCCCCGAGCTCTATGGGATCACTGATGAAATATGGACAATGGCGTGCAAGGTGGGCACAAGGGGAGGCAGACAACTTAATGAGGCAATTTCTCAGATAATAAGATTGGAAGATATGCTAATATTTCTACCTTAAGGAGATAATTATGATGTAGAAGATAGAATATTTTATCTTAAAGCGACAGTGCAGTGGTCCCAATCCTGATGCTATCATGCAATCTTTTTTTTTCCGGTTGATGTTTTCAACGTGTACGCTGGGACAAGGGAAAAAACAATGCTAGCTAGACCAGTTTTTTCCCTCTTTGTGCTTTCTTTGATCATTTTGATAGGGACTTTGTATCGAACGTTCGCTTGGGACTTCAAAAGAAAATATGAAGGCTTATAAATATTTATGTCATTTGGGGATTAAGTGAAGAGGAATTATAGCAATACATAAATAGGCTCATATACATTGATATTTATTATTAATTAAATTAATAATGTAAATATTTTGGAAATTAAATAAAAATTCTCTAAAACTTTTTTTATCATACCCATTGAGATATATACACTCATGTGAAAAAGAATGCCATGGTTTTCTGTATCAGGACATAAAAAAATCATCAGGTCCTTGTTAGGTCTTAAAAAACCTCATATGAACAAACATGACATATCACACCATCTCATTATTTAGCAAAATATGGAAAAGCCATGGGTGACAAATTATAGGGTAAACTACATGCTACTTACTATATGGTTAGGGTTAGGATCAGGGTTTGGCTTTGGTTTACTTGCATGTAATTATGCATAATTAGTTATTATAATAGTAATTACATATAACGTGTAACAAGGACACCTTAAAATAAAGTGTTACCACATTAATTGCTTCTCTAAGATCATTGCTGATGTCTTTCCTCTTTGACATTGTGTTAACACACACCTAAATGCTCCAGACCAGGAAACTGCCAAAACTTCTGCTATTATAAAGTTGCTCACTCTTGCTGATGATCAGTTAATCAAGAGTGTTTGATTAGCAGTGCCTGACCGTTACTTGCCCTCTTAATTCTTGTTAACAGTAAGTGTGTCCTAACTTTGTCACACATGGCTTTTCCATATTGGATTTATTTTTGCTAAATAAATAGTGACACGGTGTGATATGTCATGTGTTTTTATTCATCTGAGTTTTTATTTTACAAGTTTTAAGCCCTGCCAAGGACCAGATGATTTTATATTGTGTCCTGATATGGAAAACCATGGAATTCAATAGGGTGTACTTTCTTTTTCACATGACTGTATATATACACACATAAATGAAAAAAAAATTATAAAAATTATATTATTTATTATTATATATATATTATATATATATATATATATATATATTATTAATATATATATAATATATATGAAAAAAATAATATAAATTATTTTTATTGTGCTGCTGCCTGCTATAATTCTACGCTATGTAACAAAGGCCATAAAGTATACCTTGTGCATCAGTGAACCTGTCTTATGCATATTAACAGAGTGAAATGTCATTAATTGGTCATTGATCAGAGTGCCCGTGCTAATATATGTGCACATCATTTGCATTGCAAAGAGGTTGTTTGCCCATATTCATGTAAGATGTAAGGTTGCTGTATGAGAAAGAAGGGCCTGGGGCTTTGGAGTATCCCACAGTTTTCTGCTTATTTTATTGCTCGCTCTCTCTCAGAGGATACAGGCACCTCCAATTACAGCCCATAATGAGTTCCATCAGATAATTACGAGCTCAGCTGGCCTGAAAAACAAGCTGATACATCTGGCAGACCGTGGCAGCCACAGAGGAAGTTTCAGTGTGAACCTGCAAAGTCTGAGTTTTGTCCCTAGACAGAGAAACTTGAGACCTGAGCAGAGATGGTCATCAGGAAGTATGTTTAACCACATGTCACTGCTGAACAAATGTAGGACACATCTGGAGGCTTTAAGCAGACAATCTACAGAATCCACATTTTGGCTTTCTGAGGATGGAGTAGTGATGAACACAATGTTCTCTTGTCACTGATTGCTAAGACATTTGCCTCTTAACTTTTCTCTGCTGTTACCAATGAAGATTCAGCCAGAGATAGTATAAGGAGAGGAGAAGGACCACTCGGAGGAAGTCTTAACATTAAATAATATAATAAAATAGTTCTAGACTGAAATGTCCAACATGAAGATTTTTAGAGGTTCCAATAAGAAACACAAAAATTGCCTTATTTTCAACTGCCCTAAGGCTAAACTTGTGTTAAAATTGTTTCTTGATATCTCTAAAAGTATTTTTACAAAATACATTTAACATAAACTGAGTGAAAATGGCACGCAACACTACACTGATAAATAATACACGAAAAAAATTATTGGGGATTTTTTTTTTTCACTCAGAAAAGTATTTGCCATTTTTAGCCTTCTTATTTCAAATCCACTTTGTTATTCAGCCAAGAATGTGGGTAAAATGTGTCACATGCATGTTAGCTCCCTCTTTAGCATACTGATTAATCTATGCCCGGTGTGGGCGTCATGGACCATCTGAATGCTGGGTAAATGCCATCTCCGGGCAGGCGTGAGTCTTTGTGATATTGCTTCTCTCTGTCAAATAGAATTCATGTATATTTTGCGATCTTTGCATCCTATTATGTGCAATAAACTAGGTACTTTATCCATGACAGCACCTGGCTGCCGGTGAAAATATGCAGAAGCCAATCTGCCAAACACACCCTTTCAAAATCAAATTTATTTAGTTAGAAACGGTCTCAAAGACACTCTTGTAAGCTATCATGTAACATTGTGATTAGAATACAGACAAGCAGAAATTTAATTCATTTCAAATTCAGACCCGCTCCACTTCCTATTATGCCGCTGTATCAGTAAATTGTAAACCCTCCGTTGCGGCATTACAATTCAAACAAGGTTAGTTTTCAAACACCTGATTTGAATACGCTGAAAAAAGGGAAAGGAAAATGAAGGAAGAACTGCTTCGACAGCTTTTGTGTTGACGCACGGCGAGAGATGAAGAAGTGAAGGCACGCGAGCAGAGGAGAGGCACTTTTGGATGCGATGGCTGAGCGATAACGCCCGAGGAAGTGTCAGCTAATTTCAATGCAGCACCTACAGCACAATTATTATTATTATCACCAAATCATGGAAATAAATTAAAAGAGCGAGATCCGAAAATAGCACATCTGGGCCTTACACTTCACAGGTACACCCAGTGGGGATTCGGAAGGAGATGACTTTGCCTCATTATGTGCTTGGGTGGCGCGTGTGAAGGGAGATGGTGGACTCGCTGTAATGCCAGATCTCAACAGATGAGATAGGGGCTGTAATTTGAATGCCAGTGGGAGGCAATTTAAACACATGGCAGTCAGAGAACGCGACACTCTGATCAGCAGCAAGGCCGTCTGGGGCTCGCCAAGGTCAGTCAGAGGCTGTTTGGGCCTCCTCTGAGAACACTTTGTTGGTCAAAGAAGGAAAGACTTTGACAGGCTTTATTAATTGGCTTGAACTCTGACAGAAATTACACTTCTACATTTCCTCGTAAATTATTTCAGCGCTTGGTTGACATTATTGAGCTTGAAAGAATACCAAATGTGTCGTAAAACAAGTTCATTGTGTCATCGCGGACAAATCAAGCTGAACAAACCGCAGGAAATGTGGAAAGTGTTGCGTTAGCCAAACTGTGCAAACAAAAACACTATCCCAGTTTATAATGTTACTCCGTTTGACATTTCCCGAATCATCTGCCAGGAAACCAGAGTGACAGGATCTTCCTGTAACTTCTGTGAGGAAAAAAAACGAGTAAAGTATCTGGCATGAGACGGAGCGGGGTTCCTTCCTTCCCTCTGAAACAATGCATATCTCAATCAGTATCAATGAACGCTGATTAGAACATCACGAGTGCTACAATCATATCCAAATGCGGAAGATAACCAAAGTACAGTAATTTCCAACAAATGAGAACGAAGCAGAACAAAAATCATGTGAGTTCTTAATCAAATACTGTATGCTCAACGGCCGACGACGGGAGAGGTGCAGTGGGGGCCCTGGTTCTTCTCTGTTCAGGAAAGCCAGTGACTCATCCTTCAGTCTTTCCATCCCTCCTCCTGTCCTGTGATTCATGGGCTCAGGAGGGGCCCCCATCTCCCTGGAGAAATTAACAGTGATTTTAATTGCGTAGACGTCTCCAATTCATTACTGCCCACTCGCACAAATTTTCACCCTCTTAGATGTCAAATGGCACTTAACATCTCTGCCAATCACGGCAGCACTAGAGGAGAGCTGAAGGAGATGGGAAGCGAGTGGCGGGTGCGTCGGGCCCCCCGGTGCGGAGACGACGTCGAGGACCCCTCTTATCCCCTCAGTTTAACTCCTGCAACCCTGTACACATACACACAGTCTGAATGGTCATATATGTGTTGAATCAAAAGACACGGTGCGCGGCACCTACTGTAGCATTTCTTTCAATTACATCAATGATTAAAGCTTTAAAAGAAGATGATGACATTAATTTTATTTTCAGTCATGAGGCAAACGCGTGACTCCCTCGCACCCTTATTATCAGGATTCTGTCAGATCGTAATATCCAAAACTGAATATGAAAATGATGCGGGGCAGTCAGCTTCACGCGGTGAAAATCCCTGATGTGCTCGTGTGTCTATTTACAGCAGGCTGCCCTCAGGGCTTTGATTAATTTCAGATAATCAGCAGCGGCTCCTTGACCTTGGAGTTCAATATGAATGCTCCTCATATTCTGACTTCTGCTTTACAGACAATACTTCCACAAAACACCACTGGATAATGCTAGTTTTCCAGGTGGTTGCTTGCAAAGTTAGGATATTAAACTATCTATCTATCTATCTATCTATCTATCTATCTATCTATCTATCTATCTATCTATCTATCTATCTATCTATCTATCTATCTATCTATCTATCTATCTATCTATGCACTATCTATCACCACAATGACATGTAACATAGCACAAAAACCTAAACATTGTAATATAAAACAGAAATTTCATGACACCTCAGCTGATGTGACTGTGGAGTAGAAAGCTGTGAGATTAGTGGCCTAATTGAATGAATTTAATTTGCTGTAATGGGAGAAATATGTCACAAGAAAAAATGGCTGTCGACCGCTTTTTCTCATTCAAATGTAAATTTTTTTTCTTAGACCTCCATCCCCACCCCCACACCATCCACATTTTTCTTTCATATACATAATATTATATACTAATATATATAGAAGTCAGTCGTATTTTGAGTTACATAAAGAGATTTGGGCAAAGCAAGGAACTGAGAAATTGTGCATTAAATTATTAAGCTGTAATTATTAGGATTATACTTCACTTTAAATGTGGGGAAAATAAGATTTTTTTTTAAATCAACGTCATCTTAAAAAAAGCTAAACTTTCCTAAGGGCCTCTGAATATCTAAAATAATGTATACATATTAAAGTTAAGTCAAGTGGCTTAACAACAGATATATTTCTTCATTATTTCAACAAACGTTCTAGCTGTTGAGTAACAGCAAATCATCCCATTAATTATCTGCTGTCCTAAGCCAAGTTTTCTGTTGTTTGCTCTGAATTATTTAATTTTTTTAAGACATGCTAAGTAGCTGTAATGTAAATGTTTCCATCTAAACAACTCAACCATCAAAGATGACTCATAAAAACCAGCTTTGTTCAATCTCGTTCACAATATGCCTGTGAAAAACACTGAAACTCTCAACAAAATGGCAGCTGGATAAACAGAGCCACTCCCCGGGGTGATATTTAACTGTTCTGACCTTCTGCAACCTTTAACTAGCAAACAGAATTCACATCAAACTGAATATACACAATCTATCTATCTATTACTATTATTATTATTTGAATAAATGGCAGCATGCAAGACTGCAGAAGCATAAGAAGGAAAATTGTACTTTCATTGCGGTCTCAACCAGCTCAAAAGCAGAGGAAAATACACTTCTCTAGGGTGGCTTTGAAAGGTCATGAGGTGTTTGTCTTGGAGACGATATTTTATTATTTCCTTAGGAGGGAGAGGCATATTTGAGGTTCTCAAGTTAAAGCTTCAGGTCTAATGGACAGAGGGGATTCTTGGACAGTTTAAATGCCTTTCATTTAAACAATACCGACTTCCATTTTTTAAGAAATTTCGTTTTCAAGAAACTTAAAATACAAATAAAAAGGGAAAAAAGATATACACACATTTTGTGATACACACATTCTGGATCTTGCCAAGTAAATAAGCATGCTACTGTCTGATTATAGGCGGCTCCTTTACAAACAACAGCACTTTAGTGGGGGTTAATGAAAGATATGAGATCTCCACAGTGGGCGGTAAACAGTAATATGTGGTGCTGCCAGGGCAGTGCAAGGGCATGCTGGGACTCATGAGCATATGACCACAGAGGTGGTAATTCTCATTATAGCTTAATTGGTCTTCATTTATAGTTAAAGGAGTCTAATAGAATACACTCTGTAAACATCAACCAGTCTCTTTGTTATCCTGCTAATAGGTACCTGCCTCTGTGCCTGACTTCAGAAGGAAATTATGACATGAAAAATAATTACAGAAGTAGAATTTGAACACTGACATGCATTTTAGTAAAAAAAATTTTTTTAGCTAGTGTCACAAATCAGTCACACACAGCTACGTTTGCTCCTCTGAGCTTGTTGAAAACCTAAGGCAAAATAAAAGTTAGAATAGGGGTCTTCAACCTTTTGCAGGCCAGAGTCCAGACTGATCAAGCAAGGACCACCTGCTACATAAAACTGAGAGTTGCATTTTTAATTCTGATTTATAATATGACATACTCATGTATTTACTGAGTTTATGATATTTACACTGCAAAGCAATTGATATCATTTTTAAATATTCACCAATTTGTCAAATATTTGTAAGTTACATCTTAATTTCAATTATTTGTAACTTTTTTAATTGTAATAAAATTAAAATTAAAAAATCCGCTGAAATATTTTAAAAATCTAATTTCATTTAGAAATTAAAACATTTAATTTTATTTTAAATATACTTTACTTTGAATAACTATAAATATTTTTTTTAATCATTTTGAAATGAAATAATTATTGGTGGCCAGTAATGTTGTTTATGATCCATAGAAAATGCGCTCTTGGGTCATCATGACAACTATGCAGGCTGAATTTTAATCAAAGTGCACAACAGCATCATTTCTGTCTCTCATTTCATTATCACTCCAATCTGAACAAAGCTTGGGGACACGGCTGATTGTGCTATACATTTATATGGCACTTCCCATTTGCCCTTCTAACCCAGTTACTGCCAGTCAATTAGCGCATATGTGAATCCATTTACCCCTGAACCTCAGATGCCCTGCGTGTACATGACACATCAGCGTTCCTTAAAGGGGACCTTGAGGATTCTCTGATGGTGACCTCTCATGGGCTTAGCAGCTAAAATGTCAGACAGCCTCACTCATGCCCCTGAAAGAAAAATGGCACCCCTCACCATGGCACGCACCGGCGGAGGAGCGCGAGAAGGAAGGCTTCTACAAAAGTCCACCAAGGTACATCACTGACAACAAGACGGCGGCTAATTAAGCATTGTGCGGCACTTTTACAGTTAATTAGCCCCTTAAGCTGCTTTTGTCAAAGGCGGTAAACAAGGCGAAGTGAAGTTAATGACTTACTCAGATCAAAGGATGAGTTATTGTCTTTATTTTTCAGCAGTACCTGTGGGAGGTTCAGTTGCGCTCCAGCAACATGGAGATGTTTCCTTTCATCAGTTCGTCATCAGGGGCAGCGGAGCCACTTCTGGGGGACAGGGATGCTGGATGGAGAGATTTCGAGAGAGAGAAGGAACCAGAATTGAGATCAAGCTCAAGGGAGGATTTATGAAATCTTATTTTTCTCTTCAATCTTACTGTTATCAATTCCCACGGGCATTCTTCTAGAGTGAGTTAATGATATGATGCAAATCATTTTTGATCGGTTCAAGCAAACGCACAAACAACAAGAGAGTTCCTGAGGGCCAAGATTTTTTAATTCCAATGAGAGCAAATCCAAGGTCAGACTCTGAACTTCCTGGCCATTAAAGAGATCACAAAGACTAGCAGTGAGAGTGCATAATATCCACACAGCTATTTTTGGCCTCAAATTAAAATATATGACATGTTGAAATGACTGCAATGTGCAAGAGAGGTATTCAAACTAGACACTAATGATGCTTATTAATGGCGTGAATGAAGTCTTGACAGGTCGTGTGTCATTTTCCAAGGAATGCTTCACTGGCATAATGGCTAATGTAAGTGGGTGTAATTATATATATTATACCCTGTCCTATTGTATTTTGGCAGCGGTTTGAGGGAGTCAGACATTTAGGATGAAAATCAAAGCTGTTATGAGGAAGGAACAGGAGAGCTGGAGGAATTGAAGGCCGTTGCCAATTTGCTCACGTGGACTGGACCATGTTTAAGTCAATAGCACCCAATCGTGGTCAGTTGGAGAGACTGGCAGTAGAGGTTTCACATATACATGCATAGAATTACATAGCATGTTGCAGTATTAGTGGAAACTAAACATCACAGATTTAATCTTCTCCAACAGATGACAAAATGCTAGTGGCTCTCTATTCTTTTTTTACCACAAAAAAAGATCTCTAATTGGAGGCCCAGAGGTAAAGCCTTTCATTAATCATTAAGCTTTGCAGTCTAGATAACAGATCTGGGAAGCTCAAACACCTCTCTCATTTATTTTTATTTACATATTTCCTCTCTCTCTCTCTTTCTCTCTTTCTCATTCGTTTTTTATCCAAAGGGAACGAGGTATGGAAAACCCGTCAAAAGAACAGACAAGGAAAAGGGTCGGAAAATGGTAACTTATGCTCACTGGGAATTACCAAAGCACTTAGTAATTAAATCTAAATTGACATTTTAGTAATTAGCCCCTTAATTACGAGGAATAACACAATTAGTCATTGAATCTTTGCTAATTGTTAATTAGCCCAGGCAAAGTTATTGTGTGTGTGTCAGAAAAAGGCACGCAACAGAACAAATGTTAATTTGTCTCATTCAACATCCCTTTTTTACTCTGTTCATTCACATATTCAATTTAAGTAGTGATGGAAAAATTATCATGACCATCATTAACACAATTCATAAAAATGTCTAATATCCTGTTTCTGCTTAGCTGGAAAAGAAGAAAGCTGTGTGCAAAAACAGCGTTCTTATTTTTTTTTCTCCCACCAACCAAACGTTAAATGCTTCAATTAAAAAAAAACATTAGATGATTTTTATATTATTAAATGTATGTATGTTTGTATGTATATATATATATGGAATCAAATAAATATAACTATCATAATATAGATATACCAGTATGTATGGGTGAAGGAAGAACATTTGTGGGTAGACTTTGACACAGCACCACCATACCAGCATCCCATTGCAGACCCTGAGGTTCATTTTAACGTGGTCTCAAAGAGTGGATTCAGCCCTAATGCCTCATGGTTGAAGCAGTATTGGCAGTGCAGAGGATTTATCCAAATGCTGTTATCACCGGGTTCAGCATGCACACAACTTCCTGCCCTCCATGACTCCAGTGTCCTTCCTTTCCAGTGGCAGCTTCAAAGATAAGTGTATGTACTCAGGCACAGATTACCCTGCCGACTCACAATAAATATTTGGCTGGCGGATGAGCCATCTTAGAATCCAACCGAACATGAAATTAAGCGGTGTGCAGACAGGCAGGGGTGCAGAGCAACCGAAAACATGATTTAGGCCTCGGTAAACACAACAGAGCGGGCGGCAAAAGTTCGGAGCGGAGGAGGTCGAAGGTGTCATATACTCAGTAACACTGCTATGGACTGACTACTGTAATGTTAGGACATTTCCCTTTTTTTTTTCTTTTTAAAGGCTTTAAAACAAAAATAGTTTTGTATCATAAAAATGCATTTCAACGGACATTGGAGCACATTGTGCCAAACTAAGTGATTCTGCTTCTTTATCTCACTTGCCCTCGCCGCAGTCAAAGTGCAGTGCGAATCTAAAGCCCCCACTGCTCTTTTCCTACTGTGTCTTTAATTGGATCCTTATTACCATTCCGGCTCCCTGAGAATGATGAATTTGTATGTGTGAGAATTTCATTAATCATTCTTATTCACAGTCCACCCAGACGAGAAAAGAGACTGAGAGAGTGAGAGGAGATAGAGAAGGAAGAAATTAATAATTTTTTGAGACTGGGATATATTTCGTAATGAATATTCATGCCTGTAGGATATTTGGGGTCAGCCATAATCAGGCAGGTAATTTGTAATTTGCTGTGTTTCACCCAGGAACTGCCGCATAGGTTAAAATACAGCTATTTGAACAGAACTAGGGGGATTTTTGAAGTACAACTACCTCGCCTTACCTGGGCTTGTTATTTATTTATAATTTATAATGCAATTATGAACAATTCAATAACTTGTCATTTGACGTTTTCACTGAGTAAAAAAGAAAATCAAAAACATTTTAGAGGTTACAACAAGTGGACAGGTTTTTATGTTGAAATGGCACAGAACTGCTTATTGTACAAAATCCATGATCCATTTTTCCATTATTTAGGCATAAATCTGCATAAACAGTATTTTAACATAATGATGTGGGGCAAGTGTGGGATAGAACGTTCTTTGGATTAATTCTTACTCAAATCTATTTATCAGGTCTATTCTAGTCTATTATTCTATCTATCTATCTATCTATCTATCTATCTATCTATCTATCTATCTATCTATCTATCTATCAATCACCATTCAAAAGTTTGAGGTCAGTACAGTAAGAAATAAATGTTTTTTATATTGTGTGACATTGAAGCCCCTGGGTTAATGGTCGTGGCTGAAAATTAAGCTTTGTCATCACAGGAATAAATTATTTTCCAAAATATATTAATAGAAAACAGTTATTTTAAAATGTAATAACATTAAAGTTGGTATCTAATGGGTCCTGTATATGATCTGTATTAATCAAATTCACTAGCAAAGCGCTTGTTATGTATAGGGAAAAGGATCTGCTTTCAAAAACATTAATAAAAAAATATTACCAACCCCAAACTTTTGAACAGTCGTGTGTATATATATTATTTAATTAAAAATGACTAGAAAAATAAGTTTGTACAAAAAAAAGATTAATGGAAAAACTCTGATAGACATTTCACGGCTTTAAAAAAAAAGAACAAAGAGCTTTCTTTTATTTAAGCTTCAACAGTTCAAATGTAGATTTTAAGGACACCTTTAACTAATTGGGGGCAAAAGCTGCTATCACGCATGTATTTAATTTTATTTCATGGGGGGGTTTAATGTAAGTACTCATTTCAGACAAGATTAGTTTCAGACAAGTTCCCATATTCACATATTGGCTCTCAGTGGCACCTGTTAAATAGAACAACTCTGTCATTTAAAGCAAGTGCACTCAATTTTAAATATATCTCAGGGGCTAAAAGCGAAGAACTGGCGCTCCGTGCAAACAAGGCAAAAAAATATCTATAGTTAGTCTCTTCTGTCCAAACACGACCAAAGACCCACTTTAGGGAGGAAAAAAAGTGTTTTTGAACATGAAAGAAACCAAACTGCCAACACTTGGTTCATAAATTCACAGCGCCTGTACTTTAAAGTCTTCACCCCCAAAAGGATTTTTCCAATTCTTTTTGAAATTATACCCACCTGGCATCACTTAAAGTTACTTAATTAATAATTAATCGATACATTTTGGGATGATTAAAATTCATGATGAGAAAGTGTTTTTAAAATAATGTCCAACCCCCCCAGGGAGGCTAATCAGTTTGAAGCAGTCGCTAGATCTCGCTGAAATAATTAATTGCTCCTGAATGTTTAGCAAGGTCAGAGAATGGTAGCACAATGCCTGAGGTATAGAGGGATGTTTATAACATCACTTGATTGCGCTAAACCAACATTTTCATCTGGAAATTAATTCAGGAACCGAAGCTGGAGGCAGCCGCATTGCCCCCTGCCCCCCCTCCTGTGTGAAACGAGCATCGTTTTAATAAGACTTTGATCATTACCGGTGGAAGAAACCTGATGTGTCAGATTTGGAAAGGGGAGGCGAGGATGTGTGAGGAGGAGAAGGAAAAACAACGAATTTAAGAGCACTTTCCCAACCGTTTTCAACAAATGCTCATTAAAAGGAGAGCAGGTTACGAGACCGAAACGTTAACCCCTGAACTTGGCGAGAGGATGTTTTAGAAAAATCACTATGTGTGACGTCATAGAAACATCCTTCGCCCAACAAAATGCGGTTTCCTGTTTCAGCCCTTGGATCTGGGAACGTTTTGGATAATTAAGTTACCCGAGATCAACAAAAAAAGCCCTGTAAATGATAAAGGTGGGCATGCCTCTAACCTTCACAGTCTATTTGTACCCAGCACAAATAAAATCCCGCCTGACAACCAACAGAGAGATCAAGCTCAAAAAGAACGCCATGATGAGATGCCAACAGAATTCGAACCGAACAATGATACTTTGAGATGGTTCTGTAAAGCTGCAGAGCGGTAAAAAAAGCCCAGCAGCATTTCAAACGACCGGTTGATTGACATATCAGTGGGTAGCGAGTGACTGACGCATTTGCCAGTCTGAGAGGGAATGAGCGACGTTATTTTCCTGCTGGACATGACGCATTATGAGGGGTTGATTGGGGACTGTTGGCAGCAGGTTAAGGAAGCTGTCATGTTGCAGGTCTTTGTGTAGCTCTCCCCGGGGCAAAGCAATTGACAGGAAAGGGGTCCTGGGACAACACAGACTCCTGAAAACAGAGGGGAAAGAAGGGTTTTTTGTAGGTTTGGAGAAATGGAAACGAATTAAAGCAAACATCAAGGAGATAGGCTTTGGCCGGCATCTGAAGTTTTGGAATGTGTCCAACAGGACCGGTAAAGTACAGTAGGGCTATAACAGGCCTAGAATATTAAGTTTGACTATGAAATGGGTGATGAGTTTGACACTTTACCAACTGAAGATAAGCAGAGTATTTAGCTGCTCAGTCAAAGGGGGGGTCCCAAAATTCCTGGCCTTTAGTTTCGTTTATAGGGGGAAAGAAGAGATATAAAACTGGATACAACATACTTGTAGGTGAAACATATAGACAATTTGTTACTTTCTGTTTTATGATCTGTTGATACCTGTAGTGTTGGTAGTGTGAATATTACCATTAGTATAGCAAGTACAGACTTATTATGTTTGTTCTATTATATAAATAATGTTAGATCATTATCTTTGTAGATAACGAATCTTTCTTAATGAGAAGTCCGATTTTTGAGCCGAAAATATGTTTACATTTGATGAATGTAAGTTTCCGCAAGTTATTATCAGTAGCAAACTTAATAGTGGCCGCCAAATTGTCGTGTCATTGTAGTGAATTGTTACAGTTGTTCAAGCTAATATATCACTTATAGGTTGGAGGTTTTTTGCAACATGTGGTATGGAGGGATTAGTACGTAAGACGCGTGGCCACAATTGTAGCTTAAGGAGGAATAAATGACTAAAGTAGCAGAAGCAATTCCTACTTCATGGGAAGGGGCAAACATTTTTGGGAACAAACCTATGGAACAATTTTTGGTTTCGCATTTTGTTCTCGGGATTTTGTTCGCGCTCCGTAACTAGGAATTCATCCCTAAAAAAAACAAAACAAAAAAACTAGGTTTGGTGTAGATGAAATTTTCTATAACTTATGAATATCTCAAGGAGTTCGTGGGCCTCAGAAACGTTATTTAAGCATGACTGATATGGAACAAATATTTGAAAGGGGAAAAATGAATCAAGGACTGTAATTTGGTCCGATGAAGATCTGGACGCAGGGGGGGGGGAGTGTAATGGCGTGCAAAAGAGTAGTTCAGGACTAATATTGTGTAGGCATCTCTCTGATAAGGTAAGATCACAATTTATGTATAGGGTTATGTATTAGACTCCTAGACAATTATAATATGGAGATAAATATCGCTACACCTAGGTATTCAAAGGCACAGCACCCATTAGTGGCTGAGTCCGTCTTTTAAAGATAATGGTGGGCTCACGTAATCACGTCCAGAAATGACGCCCCCATGAGGGTGTATCCTAATTTACCGGTGTAATTAATGTCCTACAAAAAGAAGTATTAAATTGTCGCTCCCTCTAAGGATAGTTAGTCTGAAGTCTTGACCTTTTTGGAAATTCTCAACTCTAATTGTAACCAGCGTGTCCAGTTGCATTTCCCGGGACTAACTGTGTTTCCCTTCCTCGCTCCGGGTCTCCATAGTCTCCTCCTTGTCTATGTCAAGAGCTGAATATATTTAGAAGTGCTTTGTGGGGGTGGCCTTAGTGGTGGTTTAAGATCTCTCCGTTCACAAAAGTCATTCCAGGTCTTTATCTCCTGTTGCAGTCACAGACGACGCCTAAACTATTTCTTAGTTAGCCTGGAAGTGAAAGATGGGACTACCGACGGCTTTAGTAAGCTCAAGTGCCACATGATCTCGAGAGGAAGACTGATCCACACCAGGACACTTTCATTACACACACACTCGTTACTGAAGTGTCTGGATGGGTTGGAGGTTTGCTTGGCTCCTTAGGCACAGGGGGAGGGTTTAAGTGGGGATCCTCAGCAATGGGTCTGGTGATTGGTTGGGGAGGTTCCAAGACATTTAAATCGGTCAAAATAAGAAAAGGGATTATGTAAGCGACTGGTTATTATTCTTAATTTTTTTCAAGGATTGGTACTCAAATGAGTGGGATTTTTGACTGTATGCCAACCTCAGATTCCAGTGTTAGTATCAAGGCTGAATGGTGTGTTGGACCTCTAAGAGTGTTCATGGGTCGTATAAAAAGGATAAATAGAAATTACATTACAGATGTATTGGGGTGGAATGCGCATGACGCATTGTGAATAGGCTGATTACAAAAGTGGGCTTGATTATAAATGATATAAATAGTTTGTGGACATTGAGCAATATCCCTGGAGCAAGGGCCATGCACAAACAGAATACTTTTTTGAGGCTGGGGGATTAGAAAAACGCCAGAGGGAGGCAAGAGAACAGGAAAAACACACGGTATTGAGACGCGTTAAAGTTGAACTTATTTTAACTTTAGGACGGCGATGGGCGGATCGATCCTTAAGTATCGATACTTTCGATACTGATGTTGTATCGAAAGGATCGATCCTCACATAAAAAATCGCTTCTAAAGTGCATTTTAAACCATTAATTTTATTTATTTATCAAGAAATTCAGTGCACAAAATAAGCTTCCAAGTGGAAAAATAGACTATATTAGCGAACAGTTGTGTTGGATAGAACCATTTCTCCTGCTCAATCGGAGCACACCGCAAATATGTAAATGAACAGAACCAATCAAGTCACAGAAAAACAATGTAACATACCCAAAGTTAAACCATGGGTTTGTATTAGCAGTTTACCACAGTATTTGTATTAAAACTGCAGTAACCACGAATTTACCAAGGTAATAATAATAATAATACATTTTAGTACTTATGAAACACCTTGTTTATTTTTTATGAGGTACACTCTAAAAAATGCTGGGTTGGTTGGGTCAAACCCAAGTTGTGTTGGGGGTCAAATATGGACTACCCAACTTTTGGTTAAAACTTTAAGTGAAAAAAATGTAGCACCAAAGCTGAGTTAGTCCATATGTGAGCCACGTTGGGTTGAACCAGATGCTGGCCGCAGCTGCCCCGGCTTTCGTTTAGATTGTAGCCAGGGCAAATGTGCAGCCTTTGTAACTATCGGTAAACCCTTAAAGGCATGCATACTTTTATGGATACTAAGATATCTCCCTTTTAGGGTATGGTTGCACCTTTTAGGTTAAACTGGGGGGGGGGGGGGGGGGGCACGGCCCCCAGCAAAGGGGACTACATGGCAATAAGCAGTATAGTTTTAAATTAATCTTACGATTGTAACACAAAAGGGGGCCAATGTAAATGATTCAAAGACCTGCTTTAAAAATCTAGATAGTAAGTGAGTGACTGACTGATTATTTCTTTTAATACTTTAAAAGATCAGTTAGTTTGAGGTAATCATGTATCGATATCAATACTGACCTACTGGGTTCTATGGGAAACATGGATCGGTTCGGGGATCGAAAATAAAATAAGAGGTATCGCCCATTCCTAGTTTTTAGAACGCCGTGTTCATGGCCGGCAGGGGAGATGTACCACAGGAGGACAGAAAACGTGGTGCAAATACTCCATCTAAACGTTGGATTTACGGTAACAACCAAGTGTAAGTAGCGCAGATGGCAGGGAAAAAACGGGGAACGCAGGTTGTTGTGATTAACAGTGGTGACGACTGGTGTTTTATACAGCAGTTCTATAAACAAGAAGCTAATATTGAGTAACTTACATAAGTGTACACTTCAGACACAAAATCCCCAATTACTCCTTCTGTTTTTCTGCTACAATTGGGGAAGAAAAAAATTAAGCCAAAGAATCAAACACTATTCACGCAACACATGCGCTGGTGCTTCATTCTTGAATTAATACATGCTTTGGACGAATCAATTAAATGATTCATTGACTCACTAAAAAAGAAAATAGCTCAGTTCAAAAAAGCATACTAACATATTAGTCATTTCCTGAAATATTTTTATATGTATGTTGTTCTGAATATTAACAGGCTTTCTTTTTTTGCTCCAGATTCAGAATGAATAAAATAAGTGAATTAATTTCTTTGTCGCCACCTACTGGCCTAACGATGTAACCTGCGTTTCGTTTGCAATACTTTTTGTTTTATTTTATCTATAACATGAGGTCATGGGCATGATTAATTGAGTATATTTTTTTAATCCTTCATGCTAAATTAACATGTTTAATTGACAGCCCTAATAATTTTATATTTATATACATGTTCCATGATAATCTCTCTCTCGCTGTGACATTCATGAATTTGGTTCAGTTTGGACAGCTGTTTCTCTGTTCCATTATATTATGGCATATCAAGTAGTGTAAACAGTGATTATTACACAAGGCTTTTGCAACAGTATTACCGTGAAAGACGTTTTGTGTGTTGGTGTTGTAGTTGGCAGAGGCATATTGCGTGATCATTTTCTTGCATTCTTGATGCAGTGGGGTCAAACACCAGTTAAATACATTTGTGCACTCTCTTTTTTCTCACTGCTGTTCTATCAATCCAACTGCGGGGTCAATCACATTTTGCATGTGCTCAATTGAGTTTTATATTTCTATATATATTTCAATAAATAAGCTTCAAATGAAATTATTTCATGAAAAAATGTTACTTTTGTGTCTTAGAGACCCTGCCTTCTGTGACTAACATTCGTTTTGATTTATATTACAGAATCGGGGTCTCTGGCACCCCAAACATACAGAAAATTTAGTCAGCATCAACAGTACCTGAAAGTTAAGTGTGTTTGTTTTCACAAACACCCACAAAACATTTAAAAGTGACATATCATGAAAATCTGACTTTTCCAGGTTTTAAGTGCTATAATCAGGTCCCCGGTGCATCTACCAACCATGGAAACGTGAAAAAGATTAACCCAATCGGTTTGTTTTGGTAAGCCTTTTCCTGCAAGTGTCTGAGAAAACGAACGCGTCAGATTTCGCACCTTTGGTGACGTGGCAAAGGATCTCATTATAATATCACCGCCCCTTAATCTACAAGTTTACACCCACGCACTGCCATTGTGTTTTCACAAGCGACAACGGTGTATTAGTTCTAATGCCATGGCGAAAGTCTGAGCAAAACATGCTAACTGTTCTGTCTTTGGCTGCACAGACGAGCACAGAACACTATTCACAGTCCCAGCCTCAGAGGAGACAACAGAGCAGAGGATTTATTTACTGTATATTGCTGCTGCACACAGATCTAAAATAAACATGCAATTTATTTCCCAGCTGTTTACCTTCACAGACATAAAAGACTTTTGTTTTTGTAACTCATGTGTGTTTTTAAAGTAAACTTGTGTGTGAATGAGAACTTAGTTTAGTACTCGCATGCTGTCTGGTGGATGCTTTCTGTCCGTGTGCTTCGGATGTGTGCGCTCAGAAAACAATATATCAGAAATGTAAACTAATATGGTTTAAAACACATGCTTTCAGCGCGATAAACATGATAATCAGAACCAAAACAGATGTTTTTAGCTGGTCCGAGCTGTAATGGCACAGCTCTATTCTGGAAAAGGGGGCGGGGAGCAGCAGCTCATTTGCATTTAAAGAGAAAGGCAGCGTGTTTCTGCTTCCACTCAAAATAGGCATTTTTTAGATGATATAATAAATGATCTGTGGGGTATTTTGATCTGAAACTTCACAGACACATTCTGGGGACACCAGAGACTTATATTACATATTGTAAAAAGGGGCATAATATGTCTCCTTTAATAATATGCACAGAACAATATACAGAACATGATCGTTGCTATCAGACTGCAATCTGCATTCAGACAGTATACTGTCATATATTGACCGTGAAGACCTGGTGAAGTGCAGACTACTGCTTCCCCCTGTTGGTTCACTGGGTGCTGGTTTCTGCAATGTCTTCTGCATGGTTGCTGGATGGTGTACTTATTTCTCTAATCTGCATATTGTTGTCCAGGTGAGGAGGTCTGTTAGCAAGGCCCACAGGGAGGAATTCGGGTCTTAATCAGGCTCTGCTCTGGTTTATTTAGTTTGGAGATTCATTCAACCGGAGAGGGGCCCAGGAAAACACAGCTGGAGGCTCACTGGAGTTTACACAAACATCTATCATGTAACATTTAAACACATGAGCATGCAAACAGATGCACAGACAAACAAAGTTAGGCACACTAGACTGTAAAAAAATAATACATTTTTAATAAATAATCAAATATAAATACAATCAATTTGCCAAATTATTATTTTTGAAAAAGGAGGAATCCAAAATTTTGGGATTGTAAACATATTAAACACATATCAAAATAAATCCTAAATGTATTACAATACATTTTATGGAATTTTATATAAATATATATATTTTAAATCACTCAAGCACATTTTCGATCTTAGAAAATGTCACATGTTAGGAAATATTCTTGTCAAAAATATATACATTTTATTCTCTAGTCATATTAGAGCCAGCATTTTTCACAAATCTGTCTGGATGGACAAGTACCAGCATCTGACACAGTTCAGGTTTGATATCTGGCCAGTTCTTCCAGACAGATTTGGTACAAGTTAGTCACATGACAGGTGCAGGTTTCAAATGATGGCACAGAATCTCAGTTGGGTTGAGATCAGAGGTTTGTCTGTTTAACTGGTGTTCACTGATTTTCAAAAACTCAATTTGAAACAGGAAAAGTCCTTTCATTATGCATGCACTTTAAAAACTTTCAGCCCTCCTCCTGTAAATGATACAGTGACACAGAGGCTGATCAGCATGGGAGCTCACAGAGCAGAAGAGCCCCAGCCTGAGCTGCCGTGGGCCTCAAAGGAAGCTCAGATCCATCCTTGAGGCGGCCTACATTGGTTACACTGGGACAGAGTGGAGTCTGCATGGGGGTCTAATCTTCAAGGTCATTCGTTGGTTTCAGATGACCTTCTGACTAATCCTTTATGGCACTAGTACTAAAAGAGGCCCTCGGCAGCAGAATCCCATCTTTTATTCTCACTCATTCCCTTGTTAATTGCCAGCGAGTTGATTTGATCTCTCCATTCTATAAGTTGTAAATTGACCTCTTATTTCCTGATTTTCAAGCCCAACTTACTTAATTAAGCCTATATGAAAAGAAGAAAGAACCTTGTGAGACATCGGCAGGTCGCAGGCGGCGTCATGAGGGAGAATTGCGATCTGTGCCGGATTAAAGAGCGGCGGCATTCCCAAGGCTGAACAATGTCATTTTCCTACCTTCTCTCACCTCTGCTCCTTTGGCCTCGACTCACGTTCTCCAGACGCGAAAGGGCAATCCGTCTCCCAACCATGTTAATGCAGAAGAGAATTATTCACCTTCTTTTCTCACCCCTGCCAATTTGGGTCTCCATCTGATGGTGGATTGAAATAAGTCAGGAAAAAGTATTAAATATGTAGTGGAGTCTGCAGTGAGGGAAGAGAGAAAGATGACAGGGTAACTACCTGAGAGGAAGCTGTCACCGTCCATAATTGACCTTTCGAGGAGGAAAAAAGAGCTCCCATTTACTTCTCTGACACAATCCTCCATGTGTCGATTGTCCAACTTTATTATTCTCTTTTTGAGGCTCTTCTCTCAGGACACAGAGTTTGGTCTCGGCTCCCTCATTAAAATAGGCCGCTGCAGACAGGCAGAGGTTACAATTGATCATCGCACCATAAAGAATACATAACCTTCAATTTCGCTCCGAATCCACACATTTGACTCTTTGTGTCACGGCAGAGAAAATGAGCTGTCAATTTCTCAAGACAAGATCATAAAAAAGCCCCTGATGAATGGTGTGGTAATGGATAAGTGTAGGATCAATAAGCAATATCAGAAGTTTTAAAACAAGACAGTATGCATAAACCTTTACGAACTTCACAATGTCACTTTGTGTTCATAAAAGTTTTTTTACTGTCTTGTGAACAAAATGTAATAAATTTATCTCAATCTGTCAGGTTTTACAGCCTCCAGCCCCCTCCTCCTTACTAATCTTGACACATGCCTATTAAAAAGACAGTGCTGCCTCCAGTGCACATGCATCATGGGGCTAAATTACCTCAATCAGCAGATTTTTGCCCTCTGCTCTCTGGGCTTAAACGCTGATCAAGAGAAGCCCTTGAAGGACCAGTTCAAGCAAAGATGTAAGTGAAAAGAAAGAAGACAAGAGGCCATCCAGTGGATGAAAGAGTCAAATGAAGAAACTTTCCAGGTTTTAAAGCAGCAAAACAACCCAGGGTAGTAGTTTGGTAAGATTTTATAAATGGATGGATGAATGAATGAATGGATCTGATCTTATCAGTAATCTAATTTCATCAGCTTGTTAATTTAAAGGGGTCATGACATGAGAAATCAAATTTGCCTTGATCTTTTGGCATATAAGAGGTCTTTGTACCATTAAAACATCCTGCAAGTTTCATAGCTTAAAACGTCCTCCTCATTATAAACAAAGCATTTATTTAATCAAACTCCAAAAACGTCTCGTTTTGGATCAGAGGTGCAAGGTGACATCACCTGGGCACAAACATTTGCATAAACACTGCCTCCAGAGCAAGACATTGACGAATAGTCATCTTCGCTCCATAGGCCCCGCCTACTGGGGTTAACTATCTTAATGGCTGACACTTGATTACACAGAATGTCACGTCACATCAAAAGCAAATATAAAAATTACAATGACTGCTGATATATTTTCTACACTGGATACAGTATGCAGATGCAAGGAACATATTAAAATAATTTAAAAAAATGTTAACACTAAACCAATAAAATTGATTACTATAACACAGAATATAGCTCTACTTGCAGTCTGCGGAGTAATACGAAAGGCATGAAACTAGCGCCAGTTCAATAAAGCGAATGAGCAGCATTTGTTATTGACAACAGCGAACGTTAGGAAATATCGGATCGCTGCCACAACTGCTAGTTTTTCACATATTTAGGTAGATGACACTCCACTCAGAGCAGAATGTATGCGTTACTTAATACTTGGTAAGTCTGTTTTCCACCCACAATACTGATTAAATAAAAAAGGCTGGGAACACTGATCTAGAAAAGAGACTAGATCACTAGTTTGATTATTTTCCTTTTTGCGTGTTTACATACGTGTTATTCTCATCAAGCCCACTTCCGCATGCCATCCGAAAGGTGAAAGCTCTTCCAGAGCACCAAAAGAGGCTTTTCTGCCAAGCACCAGAGCAGGCAGGAAATTTACAGCCCGCCCAGGCCACCTCCAGGGCAGACATGCTTCAGCGGTGCTAAAACCTTGTGGCGTAACACAAGCCCTTCTGCACCTTCATTTATATTTTCAAGTTTGATTTTTCTCTTCCTCACACCTACAAGCTTTTTCACCAAGAAGTCACCAGGAAGTATGTGCTGGTCAGGCATTTTCACGTGTTTTGACGAGCAGAGGGAGGAAAATGAGTCGTGGGATGAATGAAAAAATATAAATATAAATTCCAACCAGCGAGCCATAACATCTCCACACTTCAAATCTACAGGGATTTATTAGATATGGAAGTCCATTAGCATCATAAAGAACAGGCAGAAAATGGCATTTCGCCAGGCTGGGGCCTGAGGAGGCTTAAAGACACACGGACGTCTGAATCTGAATAAGCCGATTTGTCTTGATTTAAGCCCGAGAAGGGCTGTTTAACTCAGATATGCATCTTCAGCACTCAGAGTCTGAAGGAAGGTGAATAATCATGGGGCAGGACTTGAGAGAAGGGAGACCACCAACAGTCCAGACTCGCACAGCACTTTCTTCATGCCAGTGTCCAATTCGATGCAGATGGCGGCTAGAGGAATATGTGTGAGTTTGAACATTCGTCCATGTGCACAGCAGGAGCAAATACCACAGTTTTAAGAATACAGTCTCCAAAAACGTTTAATTTGACAGATGAAAAATAGACCATACTTTCACACTGTTAGATATCTAGACCTTTTAGTGAGGAGAAAACTTCATTCAATCTCCACATACAGTACAATGGGCCTTTTTCCAAGTCCATTCTCACTTTAAAGTGCTACTCTTTGACTTTTTCCACCCTTTTTTTTAGGGGGGCATTGTAGACCACACTCCACAGGAATCTGGACAAATCGCAAGATTGCTGGGGTATGCCATTAGCTTTTATTCTCCTCATCAGATTTGTATTGCTTAAGCCTGTAAAACTTGCAGAATCGTTTTTGATACTTGAACTGTGCATTTAAATAAGACATTATAATAAGACATATCATTGGGAATCTAGAGTGACAACTGATTTTTTAAAAAGTAGTCTGTTATACTGTTATAAAAAATATCATTGATTTACATTACAGGCTATCAGACTATAATTGTACTTTTTGACCATATACAGTAAATATCAGCATCTGCCAAATTATCACCAAATTGCATATTTTGTTTAGTTGGCTGTTAGTTAGCTGTTTTTTCAATATACCGTATGTCCATATTCTCTCTATAACACTATATGAGCCATAAAAGCCTTATGTATCAACTATGATACAAAACATAAAACACATATGCAAAAAAAATGTTGGTTCAGTTAATTTTGATTTGTCAGGCATTACAGCTAATGGTCTTCAACCTTTTACAAACTTTCTCCACCTTTAATATAGTTAAAACAGCTTTTTTTTATTAATGCTTTTTGTAAAACAATAGTAATATTGAATACATTTAATATATAATTTAATATGTAATATATAATAAAGAGCACAAATGAATTATAGGCTAATAATAAGCTATAAATGCATTAGACAAGTCATTCAAGAGACAAGAGTGTGAATAGGCCTACAGTGTGTATTTGTATTCACTTAGCATGTTAACCTCGGTCTAGATCAAGGCCTGCACTACTATATAGTGATAATTGGATGTGATTAGGTTTTCTTATATAAGCTCTGAGTCATGTTTATCTTTGATACGTGCTGAATTCTTGTTTGTTTTCTTTAGATGATATATCAAGAGGTCAGTTTAATTGACGCTGTGCATTAAGAGGAAATTAATTCTCCAGTTCTTCTCCGTCTCTGTTTACAGTTCACTCATTTTAATGAAGCAACACAGTTCTCGGCCAGAGCGTTTCATATGCGTGAGGTGGCAAGATGACTGCAAGCTAATTATTCCTCACCTCGTCCTATTTTAAGCCTCTCTTTATCTGGGATAAACTGCCCTAATAAAATGGTATTTAAAAATGGGTTAATTGCATCGCAGTGCTGTTTCTGTAATTGTTTCAGGAAATAAATGAGGTTGCACTCAGGGAGTTTCACGGTTCTCTGGTGCCCCCTAGAGGATACAGCCTGATTTTTTTTGTGACTGCTTTAGTCATACTTCCCACTGAAGATAGTCTCTTGAATCACGAGTGTATGGGAAAATTAAGTGGTTATGGCAGATTAGTCAAGATTGATGCTTGAATTAAATAATGAGTCAATGTTCACATATAATCTTTTTATACCCCCCAAAAAATTATTAATTTGTGCCAAACCAAATATGGTGCTGAAGACATCAAGCTGCTGTTGATATAAAAAGAAATCAGGTTTAAAATAAGGAAGTGGGTGGGTATTGTTGTAAGGCACACAACAAAGAGGTCAGCTCATGAAAACGATTTCCTCTAATATTTAATTTGTATAAAACCTCAAAGTTGTTTCCCAGGGTATATTTTTATTTCTTCCTCTATTTGTTGTGCATTGTTCTGCTCAAAGTCTATTTAAATTGTGTTCGTATCATTTTTAAATAAAATAAATTATAGGCCTATGAAAAACAGAAATAAAAATCAATTTAGAAAAAAAAAACTAAAATGACAAAAGCGCACAAAATTACTAAAACGTAAAATTAAAATATAAAATCTAAAAAAGAAACTAATTAGAAATAATAATAAATCCTATAATAATATATATAAAAAAATACTAAAGTAACAACATTATCTACTCATTTGATTAAACTGCCAGAAGTCACAACATAAAACTAATTTGGAAATAACCTGTATAAAGAAATTCATAATACTTCAAATAAAATGACTATTTACTAAATTAATTAAACATGCAATGTGATAAGATCATGTGACAATGTATCAAAATGCAATGTAATGAGATTGTGACAATGTATTATTTGAATTTTTTATCATAATGCATTACATTTAACTTAATATTTTTATTAGTATGCAGTATACAGTCTATATTGTTCCAAATTCAGTCAGCATTAACAAAATAGTATTCCATTCCTAACTTGGTTAGTCATGTACCTGTTTTAATTCAATATGCTGGTGTAGAGCTCCCTCTCATGGCACCGTAGAGAATCGCTCACATCCTGACCATAAAACCCCATTATAAGTGCACAAAACACACAAGCCATATACCATCAACTAAAATACATTTAATGTGTGGTGTCATTTTTTGCCCCAGAGATTTATGAAAGAGCACATCCCATAAAAATGACACATCCACAGTACTAAAACATTCTCAAGGCCTTCAGAGGGTTTTGGTAAAAAACTTGAGACACATTCTCCTTGTATTGTCTTTCAGCATGCTGTAAAATGAAATGCCAAAGTTTTGTATTTTTTTTTTCCTTTTCTTTTTAATCATCAAGAAATTTTACCAAAGCATACTCTTTACTTCAAAAGATTTATCTTCATTTTAAATGGCAAACCTTCTCATTCCTGGTGCATTGCTAAAAACAAGAAAAGTCACACAAGCGAAATTAGAAGCCCCTTCATGCTATGCTATGCAAAATGCCCTTGCTTATTTCGCTACACTATGCCTATTCTAGCTAACCAAGTCAAAGATTTGCATATAGTAACCAAGTCTCATCAAGAGTTGTCGGCTGGTTTTAACTTGGCATGATCCAGGCAGATTGCGATAATAATAATAATAATGCATAAAATACACCTGCAGTGTCTCTCCTGTATTTTCAAAGCTAATTCATGAGGTTTAAACGGTGCCATTTGAACACCTATGAACCGTACCTTTAAAACAACAAAGCAGTAAAACCGGGATATTCATGTTCAACACAGGCAGTTTACAAGCCACCTTGATTTAACTGTACAATAAAATTCACATTCTCAACATTTTAATTAAATTGAATGAACAATGAATCATCACTCAACAGTATCACTTATCCTCAAATGTCTTTTTCTTAAAAAAAGGAATAAATTCAATACAAAAACAACATTACATGTTCTTTTAATCTCATAAAGCCTAATGTGTTTTAACGATTTTGTACAAAAAAATTTTTTTAAAAATTTGAAAAGAAAAATATGGCTCTGCACTTGTAATAGAATGGCAGAAATATATTTATATTTCAATGGCTCGGCAGTGATATAGTAAAAAATTGTTTTTAGGAAAAAAAAAATAAATAAAAAAGAACTGATAAAGTACATTTAAGTGGCTTAGTGGCATAAAACATTTGAAATTAAACTCACTTCATAAAATCTTTACAATATCAATAAAATATTTTTTTTTTCCAGTGCTTTGGGAAGAGAAAAAGAAAGCCTATAATAATACACATATATTTTCAACATATTCAACCTCCTTCACTGTACAGCTCAAAAGCTGGATCAAATTTCAAGTTGATCCAGGTTTCCTGAAAGGCACCTTGGGCTGTATGAACTTCACTTTGGCAAATGGGGCTCACAGCTGTCAGCTTTAATTTACAGAAGGCCAGCATAGGCATTTGAGCCTGTGCTTCTTGAAGAATCTGGCCTTGGCTTTAAGGCATCTTAGTAGCAGTGTGTATGGCAACAGGACTAATTTATGGTTAATTCATACTGCATTCTGCTGCACCGTCCACTGAACATACTGTCACACTAGCACCTGGTCTGGCCTGTTATACCAACAGAAGCCTGGAGTCATTGTTTTGTCTTTAACAATGACAACAGTAGCTACATAAAAAAGCATGGGTAAAGCTAATGCTAGGGTGATATGGTAGATTCCTTTGGATACGTTTCTTTCCAAGTCTCTCCATTTTAGTGAAAAGTCACACCTGAGTATGGCCTAAACCGATCAGTGAAAAAACATGATGCTTTTTCTTGTAATATTTTTCATGGACATTACAGGGCACTTTCAGAGTGACTTTTCCAGGACCTCAGTGTGACTAGTGGTTAAGAACTTTTAAAAATCATTCAAATTCAGACTGATTTTCTAATTAATCATTCAGACTGTTTTGTGAATTTTTTTGGCTGATTCATTAAAAAAAAAAAAAAAACGAATTAAAAATGATTCACTCACAACTGACTAAAAGTCACATGACTTTTAATTAAGATGGTATTAATTTATTAATCTAAATTAAGAAAACGATTTCTTGATATTTGCAGGGTTTCCATGGCTGTGGGAACCATTTCCTTCCTGCTTTTTGATAAACTGTCTAAGGATAAGCTGCCTTTGCATATTGCTCTGATACAGCAAGCGTTGTGATGTGGCGGTAGCCTATATTTCAAGCGAAAGAACAAATCCTCCAAAAATAACTTCTGTCTGGATTTAGAGGACATTAAGTGAGTGTGACAGTCTCACATGTGGGAAATGGCTGACATGTTAAAGCAGAAAAAATATAATTCTACAGATAAAGAATGTGAGAGCGTAAGAGTGGTTCGGATGAAAGAGTTCACAGCCTTTAAAGGGATAGTTCACCCAAAATCATAAACTCACCCTCGTGTTGTTCTAAACAAAAGAAGATATTTTGAAGGATGCTGGAAACCAAACAGTTGCTGGTAGCCAGTGACTTCCACAGTGTTTTTTTTTCATACTATGGTAGTCAGTGGCTACCAGCAACTGTTTGGTTACCAACATTCTTCACTTCTTTTGTGTTCAGCAGAAGAAATAAATTCATATAAGTTTGTAAGAACATGAGGCTGAGAAAATTGACAAAATGTTCATTTTTGGGTCAACTATGGCTTTATGGCAATCTGTATGTGTCTAAGGACATTTTTTTAATACAAAACATTCAATATATGCCAATTCTCAGTGATAGAATTCACGCATCTCAGTTCTGTTTGTTCAGTTAGTCTATATTGCATTTATCAACATATACATATTTTCATTTCTGTGACAGTTGTGGAACAAAACTGTTGCATGATTTCACTAAAACCATGTTTCTTGTTTCACATGTCAGATTTAAAAGATAAAAAAGCAGCTAAACTCTCATTTCAGTGTGGCAGGGTGTATCAATATCGTACCTTTTTCCCGTTAACAGTGTGCCAGACTAAATGCAACGTATGTGTGTGTGTGTGTGTGTACGTCGCATCATATGCACGTCGTGCAGCGACACCCAAGGCTGTCCAGGTCACAGTATGTCTGAGTCCTCAATGCTGAAGCTGCTACGGCGGCTGCTGTCCACAGAAGCTTCGGGGGACATGGCGGACAGCAGCGGGTCGACCCCCAGCGGCGACAGGGCCTCTTCCATCAGCAAGAAGCCCAGATCGCTCTTCTTTCCCATGGGCGTGAGACCTCCGCCCAGCGACCCGAGATCCCCAATGCCCCCCATGCCATCTTGATATCCTGGGATGCCGCCATCGCACAAGTCCAGCGACTGGGCATAGTCAAAGTGCTGGGAGCTGCCTACGGACGGGTACTGCAATGGTGGCTGGGGGTGAAGGTGCTGGTGCTGGTGGAGCTGAGTGTGGGACTGGGGCTGCGGCTGACCCTGGTGCTGCTGATGCTGGGGGTAGTGAGGAGGGAGATGGGGCTGGTGTGAGAGGTGGTTCTCCTCAGGGCTGTTCTCCTGCTTGATGAAGGGGTTTAGAAGCTCAGTGTTGTTCAGACCGGATGGAGAGCTGCTGGGGAGGCCGTGCATCTGGGCCTGCCTCTCAAGCTCCTGAAGAATGAACACAATAAAAAAAACATTAAAATGACATGATCAGTTTACTATACCTCAAAATATCAGTTCTCATTTTTATGTATTTTAGAATAATTGAGATACTATTATAATTTTCTTAATAGTTTGAATCCGTTTTTATTTAGTATTTTCCATTTCAATTTTCTATTATTTTTATTTCAGTTTTTGTTTTCGTTATTTTAGTATATCAGGTTAAACTAAATAAATATGAGAAATGCGGCCTTGGCATCTAGCTGAAATAAAATAAGTATTTTATTTGATTTCTGTTAATATTTAAAAGTAACAAAAATGTGTATGATTGTAGTAAACTACTCTATATTTTGTTTTTGCTTTTCCATGGCTATTTTCCCTATTTTTACATTTAGATTACTTGTGCTGTTATTTAACGCTAATTTAAATGTAATCTTTCAAATCACTAATAACTTAATGACACTGTAACATAATTTTTAGCAAATCTATTTTTCATACTCCATATTATAATGTTATGATGCCTGAATTCACTTGTAGCGTTTGAAATGACTGATTTAATTTTTAGTGTTTTAATTTTATTGGTCATAACATAAAAGCAATGAATGGCCTAACACTTTCGGACTGAATTTTAATATTACACATCTCTAATAATGCTCAAGAAACTTTTCTTATTATTATCAATGTTGAAAGCAGTTGTGCTGCTTAATATTTTTTTTTCTTCAGTTTTTCCTGATGAACAGGAAGTTCAAAAAGAAATACAGAGTTCTGGCATGAAACTCTAGATGGCGCAGTCTGATAGGTTTAACTCAATCTGACCTATTGACATCATCACATGGCACAGCTGATTGGTTCTCTTCTGTATCGGTAGCCAATGCGCTCGCTGCTCAACATTAAAATATATGACTAGTGCTTGCAGTAGCAGTTTGCAGCATGCTTCAGAAACCCTCCACCTTCCCCAGCTCCACCTGTATAGATCTGCTATGAGGTGATTTATGTATGCTATATGGGGGTATGCTATCATGTATGTTATATTTTGCAGCAGCATGTTGTGGAGTATTGGCAGTAGCAAGTATCGGTACTTGCTCTGTAGCAGCAGCAGCAGCGTAACAGATCTATTCCGCCAAGACCAAATACATTAACATTGGCATGTACATTACCATGCCAATCCCTCCGAGAGAAGTCATGGACAGAACACCATTTATTTGAAATAGAAATCTTTTGTAACATTATAAATGTCTTTACTGTCACTTTTGATGAATTTAACGCATCCTTGCTGAATAAACTTTTTTTGCAAACTTGCATAAACATGAAAACAAAATAGAAAGAGCTAAGAAGAAAAGGGAGAAAAGCCTTACACTAAAGACATGTTAAATGATCAACTTGTTGCTAGGTCAACTGTTTTCCAGGCTGTAACAGACTATTATTCTTAGCGGATGCTTTAAGCCTTAGGTTTTATTTTGTGATAATGGCTGTCACGTAAATGCTGAATGAATGTTCACCTGAATACGGAGCCACATCTGTTTGTTGGCCATCTCCATCCTCCTGAAGTTGTTCTCCACATCTCGGGTTCTCTGGATGTCCTTCTGCATGCGTTTAATATACTCCACAGAGGCCCTTAGAATAGTGCCTTTATTCCAGCGCACATCCCTGAACACAAGATGTTCCAGATGGTGAAGTGTTTATCAATGAATGTCTCTAAACAGAACTGTCCTGCAAAAGTCACATCTGGCCAGAATTAAATGAAATCATTTACAACAAAAACTTACAGGTCATTGGCTTTGGGGATCATGGTGCCCAGCTCCTTAATTCGATCATTGATGTTAAACCTTCTCCTCTTTTCAACTAAAGAATAAAAAAAGAGGTTGTTAGTATGGTTATACTAACGATTAGTAGTATTAGTGGACTTTCAATTCTGCCGCATGATTGCTTCCTTTTTGTCTGACCTTGACCATTATGCTTTTTTAAAATTTGTTTTCTGACTCAATCTTTCAATAATGATGGGAAATGAGGTAGCCCGTACTGTCGCTGCATGTAAATTGTTTATGATGATCAGGATATGGCACTATATACCATCTTAACCCAAAGTATTTGGGAACAGGCCAAGCTTAGCAAAGCTTTGCAGAATTACTGTCTTATTGTACAACTCCAATACTTGTGAAATGTCACAGGCAATTACATTTTAATGCTACGGCAGCAGGATCTGTCCGAGTTAACGATAGACCAAAGTGTAGTGCACTGTCAGCTAAATTTGCCCGGAGGTGGTGGTGACAGGGGGTGTCAATGGCAGGGCACTAGCAGAGCAAGTGTACTTTAAACTGTGAACGGTTATAAACTGAAAGAAATGAGGGGGGAAAGCGCATACTCACTCAGGTTATGGTTGTCTTTCTTCTGCCTCTCTTTAGCCACTGCACGAGCTTCAGCATCTTGCCAAAAACAGAAGGCAGTACTGTCAATCAACTAATATGATCAACATGTTTTGCAATACATGCAAATGCTAAATTTCTGATTTTTGTAATAGTGGCAATCAGGGACATTTCCTTGGAATGGTGAAACTTTGCTTACATTTTATCCAGCAGAGTTCTGTAATAATGTTTCTCTCATGTCTTACAATTGTAAAGCAATGTTGTTTACAGTAGGCTCTGCTCAATTTTCTGTTGTTTTTATTAGGTTAGTATGTCAACACATTATAATAAAACTGTGCATACGGTTTCTCTAGATATAAACCATAAAAATAACACTGACATTTTTAAGTATGATCTAACTTTCTCAGCAATTTTCCTTGTGACACTGATGTCAGGTTTGCTTCCCATAATTCATGTCAGTCATATCACTTAAAATACAAACACTGTTAACGGGTATACATTAGCAAGTAAACATTTAGATACTCTAAATGTGTTTTTCATGTTATATACCATTAATAAAGATAAGATGCATTTAAATAGTGTTTGTATGTGCAGCAGTACTCCGGTTTGTATGACTCTACCTGACAGCTCTCTCTTGATGGCCAGGTTGGCAGGGCAGGAGTTGCTGGTCATGGCGATACCTGAACCGGACATACCTGGCCCCATGTACACATCCAAATGGCTGCTGGACAGTGGAAGCTATAGTGCACAAAAGATATATACGCGAGTCTTGGTGAGTTGGAAGACATCAACAGCATTTAATGTTACATAGACAAAATTTTCTTGGCATTACATAACAACATCATGAGCACAGTGAATTTTCCACTATTCAGACCAACAAATTGCTCTGTATTAGAAGACTACTGCTGCATGTCCTTACTGCAATCTAAACTGCTTTCATTGCTGGACAAGATACAACTAGTTTGTCTTGCAAATGGCATTTTTATGAAGCTATATTCAGTGTAACCCTGGTAAATCATCACAATCACTAGATACCCAATAAACACTGAGCTTATCTCTAAAGCAAAGCCATAAACGCTAGAGATACCGGAGATAAAACACAAAAAATATCACACTCGGCTATTGCTTCTGGGTGAGAGAAATGATTGACTATGTTCTTTCTTATCTAAGTCTTTATGGTTTTATACCAGTTGTATCTTTTATTCCATCTTAGTGTCTTAGTATAATTGTAAGCAAGCTGGCTCTGAGCTCCTAATGAGTCGTGGCAGCTCAGATACCTTATCACAGAGGCTACTGTGAAGCACGAATCCAAACAAACACAAATCAACAGTAAAAAGTCTGAGAGGGAAGCCTGTTATGCAAAGTGAAGTCGTTATTTCTGGTCAAACGCATGTCTGTCATCACCGTACACCTTGTGTTTTTCAAAACATTTACATTTACATTTACATTTACATTTAGTCATTTAGCAGACGCTTTTATCCAAAGCGACTTACAATTGGGGGATACATAAAGAGATTCTTCTTAAAAGAGACAAACAGACACAAGAAGTGGTTGTAATACCAAGTTCTTAGACATTGTTCAAATAAGTACAAGCTAGAAAGAGAAGGAATAAATAGAGAATTTTTTTTAATTTTTTTTTATTTTTTATGATGAAGTCAAGTAGCTTCGAAAGAGATGAGTTTTCAGCTGTCGCTTGAAAATTGTCAGGGATTCAGCATTCCGGATAGGGGGTGGGAAGATCGTTCCAGCAGCCAGGAGTGGTGAACGAGAATGTTCTGGAAAGTGATTTTGAGCCTCTCTGTGATGGTACCACGAGGCGTCGCTCACTAGCGGATCTCAGACTTCTGGAGGGGATGTAGATTTGTAGTAGTGAGTGGAAGTAGGCGGGTGCTGAGCCTGTGGCTGTTCTATATGCAAGCATCAATGTCTTGAACTTGATTCGGGCCGCAACCGGTAGCCAAAACTTCAGTGAAGCAGGCCGTACTGACACATTGAGAAAACAGAAACGGCTCTTTAAGCATTTCAAATGTGATAAACAAAGAGGAAAGTGTATAAGAGAGGGTGTGAGGGTGTGAACACCGCTTCCCGACAAACA
The DNA here is from genome assembly GCA_018155175.1 of Sinocyclocheilus anophthalmus. NCBI lineage: Eukaryota > Metazoa > Chordata > Actinopteri > Cypriniformes > Cyprinidae > Sinocyclocheilus > Sinocyclocheilus anophthalmus. Next base: position 492,342 of record JADLZN010006938.1, on the reverse strand, counting down.
ATGGCGATGATTCAAAATACGTGTATGCACAATGCAAAGTGTCTGACGCCCTATTGGTTTTGGGAATTCCATCGCTAGAGGCTCTAATCACTGATCAAAGAAACAGTGATCAAAGGAGTGACATGGTCAACAGGGTCAGAGGCGGCCTTTGCAGCCTCATTAGGAGTCTGAACCCCCATGTCTCTTCTGACCTTTAAAATCCCTAATGTCCCTCTGAAAAAATATAGTTTGCACATTAAATATTGAGCAAAGTGGCCGATGTCTCTTATATACATAGAATCTGAGATTATTCGTTACCATTTGCATTTTTTAATGGCCGTATTACAAATCCACAAGGATTAGGGATTTCATTGTTCCGTGGATAAGCTTAATAAGGCCATTTATCAATGAAAACCTTTGCATACAGAAAAGTTGGTAGGGAAAAATGGCAACATACATGACTAATTCAGGTAAATATGTTTCTGGCAAAACAACAGCAGCATTTACTTATGCATGATGATTCCTATATGCAGGAGACCAAATCAGAGAGTCTGGAACCAAAGATCAATCATTACAATGGAAAACGATCCCCAAGAACGCTGATCAATCGGATGCACCCACTCCATACTGTAAAATCAATACTATTAAAAAAGGCAATATAATTGAAATATAACAACAACAACAAGGACCTATGCTATCTAATAAATGAAAACTCTATCATCAATTACTTGTCTTCCTTTTGTGGAACACATAATTTGAAGACAACAGACATACTTTTTTTCTATACAATGAAAATCAGTGGGTTCCAAAACAACTTTGAACCCCGCTGACTTCCATTGTGTGGACAGGCTTGGAATGCCATTTGGGTGAGTAAATGATGACAGAATTTTCATTTATGAGTGAACTATGCCTTTAACAGTTGAAACAGTTGTACTCAGTTGCTCTCCTGCAGGTCCACATAAACAACAGCCATAAACAACGAGCAATGCATGCTACAAGCCTAAGGCTAAATGTGTGTGGCAAGGTTACCGGTGTCCTTAAAGTGCCCAAGGCATGTGCTCTTTCTTTCTAGTCGCTCTAGTTTCCAGGAATATAACGCACAGAATGCAAGACTAAACAACCCCCCTCCCACCTCACTTCCTACCCAATATCAGTCTGAAAGAAGGAGAGTGATGGGCCTTACCAGCTGAATCTTCTCTCCATCGATAACCTCTACGATGGCATAAGTTTTATTTGTGTCTTTCATATTGGCCTCTGAATCTCTCATAGCTGCACACCCTTGCCGTTCACCCTCGACCTCCCCGGAGAGACTAACCTGAGCTGCACCAGGACCTTCTCTCTTCTACTTTCCCTTAACAACTAAACACTGAACTTTCCCCTATCTGGACTTTCAGCCTCCCCTCTCCAGCCTTCTCTCTCTCCCAAACCTCCCCCCTGCTTCCCCACCTTCACGAAATGCCTCGTAAACAAGTTGAACTCTAACTGAGAGCGGCTTAATTGTTAATGTCGGGCAGTTACTTTAAATACAAAGCACAGTGCTCCCACTTTCCTGATTCCCAAGTCTTTCCTTGAGTGAATCAGGCCACAATTTTAAGTCAATTAAAATTGACTTAAAATTGACTTCAGTATGTCCCCCCCCCCACCCCGAGACATACTGAAGGAAGCTGGCAAGGTCCTAATATCGGTTATCCATTATATCGAGCACAGAAAATTCAGCTGGCAAAGTTCTCGATGAGTCTAAACAGAAAATAAGTCGTTTTGAGGTCGCATGAGAGAAAAACAGTTGCATCATTTTTCTGAGACGGTGCTTTGCTATAATTAGACGTGACTTTTGGTAATCAGACAAAGATGCTTTTCATCCCTATAACCCTGATAAAAAGCAGCACAACAAATGGATCCAGTATAATTCCTCCATTGTTAATATACAAGGTTACGGGGGGTTTCAAAAATAGACGGTCATATAACAGTGCGACAATAAGACGCAGCCTGTACATCATAAACAGGAATTATTCACCCAATTTTCTACTTACCTCCTGGGATTCAGCGATCTGTATTAGTCACAGGCGGTAATGTCAATGGCTAAAAGGCCTGAACTGAGTGAAGCAGTTACTTACTGTGTTTGGCATCTGGACCACAGGGTCAATATAAGCCTGGATGTCATCATAACTGGATTGCAGGCTGATGATGTCATCAATAACCTCATCCATCTTGTCAAAAACAAACCCATAAGGATAATTTTAGACACCTTGTAGATTTGCATTCTACAAAATATGTACACGTTTCTTTTGATTTCTAAAGACTTTCTCTATAAATTCTTCAAAATAAGACAATATCCAAAGGAAAAATGTTCTAGAAATTACCAATGAAAGATGTATTCCTCTTAACAGCCCTACAGACATTATCCTTGTGTAGGTTAGCTCACAAAGGTCGTTAGTATGCCACAAGCACACATTTACTTAGGATCCCATAGGATTTGGTGGCATTGGGAGCAGAGGAAGGAAGGAAGGACCAAAGTCTGCTCTGTTCCAAAGGGCCGTCCTGCCTAGGGTTCCCTGTCACTCTTTAATCTTAAATTATACCTCCACGGCCATAATTGGCCACTTAAACTCCAATGACAATGAAGTTAAGTTAGTTAACACTCTGACCTTTGTGTGCACTTGAGCAAATAACACCCACGAAAAAAGCATGAATCATGAACGGCATGTTGTATGAGAGATGAGCAAGACTTTGTCATTTACTAAACGTTAGATTTCTGTGAACTCAAAGAGGAACCATGGTGCTAGGTATAAAACTGCAAAATATATACTAACTGTAAATTAAACATCAACAAACTGAATCATGATGAATGTAAGGACATGTTATGGGAAAAGTGTTCATATCAAACATGCCTAGACATGATTACAACCACAACCGTGTGAAAATGAAGAAATGCTGAACTACCTCATTCTCATGGCTGGAGCCAATGTTGAGCATGGACATGGGACTGTTGGGAGCGCTGTTCCCAGCAGAGGTCATGAGCTGCTCAGTGCGCATGCAGGGAGAGGGCATGGATGGTGGGATGGCTCCTGTCTGACCCTGGGGCATGGTGGGAGGAGAGGGCTGTACCAAGCTTGTGACCGCATGTACAGCCTGCTTGCTGGCGTATGTGGTGGACAGGTACTCCTTGACCTGCTGCCGCTGAGACTGTCGAATATGGTAGTCTGTAGGGTTCTCAAGATGGGTCTGCACCTGTAAACATAATAATATAATATAATATATAAAGCAGCTTTCACAGGAATAAATGACATTTTAAAATAATGTTAAATAGAGTTCTTATAAATTGTAATAGTATTCCATAATATTGCTGTTTTACTGTATTTTTGATCAAACAAATGCAGCCTTTGGTGAGCATAAAATACTTTTTTATTTTTTCATAAAGAATGAAAAGATTATACTGACTCCAAACTTTTGAATGGTAGTGGAAACATATTTTGACTGATATAAAAACTGTAAGAATGCAATGAGCCTTGCATTTTCTAAACTCACACATTGAGTATTAAACACAGAAAAAAAGAAGAAAAAAAAAGTGTGCACCACCTGGCACCATCATGTCTCAGGATTTACTCTTTCAGTGGAAAGAACAGTGTTTTTAACTGTCACCATTACACATTACAAATAAAACCAAGCCAAAGCCTCCAGGCTCAGCCAGCGTTATAGATTGTTATGTAACTGTGGGGTTTAAATCTGGGCATGTACGGGAAACACAGGTGCCAGAAAGAGCCTCCAGAAGTTCACTGAATCACACAGGCACCTGCAGATGGAGGTTCAGAATGGTTACGAGTTACGTCTGACCGGACTGGCCTCATTCTTTCACTTCAAAGCCAGACTGACTTTAACCGAGTGATTCAGGACACAAAACTGACATTTGACACTGCACTGACAAAAAGAAAAATTGATTTAAGTGTTAATAAAACAACATATTGCCCTGTGCACGTATGCATGACTGTGCTCACATTCTAGCAAGCATGCATATCAACAAAAAGGTGTCTGTATGCCGATGGAAAATATTAGCCATAATACCACATTCCTGAATGAAAACAAGCCTCAGGATTAGTGGATGAAAGCCTTTACACTTTAGCTCCCAAATTATTCAATCCCAGTCCGAGCACTTTCACTTTAAGATTAACACATATGTTGGAGCAAGTAAAACTTTTATGGGCAGTTTAAGTGAAGGATACAGGACTCCAGTTTACACACACAAGCTGTAAAGTGGGGACACTGTCTGGGAGGACTTTCCCCTGGTGTTAAACCCCTCTATGAACGCTATGTAAAGGCATTTCAGGCAGGGCCAGTTGCTCTAAACTCTCAGAGGTGAAATTATAGAAGGTTAGTTGTGGTTAGAAGTTCATCTCACATGGAGCCCTTCATTACATACTTTTATTCAATCTAGGAACGGTGGGGGTAAATGTCCAGTTAAATGATACGGCACTGTGTGAAACAGGAGCTGCTGTTGCTTAATGCTGAGGTGACACATGGTTGGCTGCATGGGAGGGCAGCAACAACATGCTAGTGGCACAATTTATTGCCATTTACACTCAAGGAACATAACAGTGTAGCTATACATATAGTATTTCAATTGAAATTAAATTAATCACTACCATTAATACATTTGGGGTCAGTAAGATTAATACGTTTTTCAGCAAGGATGCAGTGAATTGATCAGTAAAGACATTTATGCTATACTCAAGATTTCTATTTCAAATAAATGTTATTTTGAACTTTCTAAACAAAGAATCCTGAAAAAATGTATCATGGTTGCCACAAAAATATTAAGCTTAACTGTTTTACCAAGAAAAGTTTCTTGAGCACCAAATAAGCATATTAGAATGATTTCTGAAGGATTCAACTGTACCATCACAAGAATAAATTACATTTTAAAACCGATTAAAATAGAAAACAGTTATTTTAAATTGTATTAATATTTCACACATTTTTGATCAAATAAACGCATCCTTGGTGAGACTTCTTTTAATAACATCTTACTGGCTTAATTTCTGCTTTTTAACACAAATAAATTATCTTAAATTATAACAATAACATCACAATATGCATTCTATTTATTATTATTAATTATATTAGTATTACTTTTACCGTTTTTTATGAACTGATACAATTTAGTTGAAAATTCTAAATATCGATACAAAATGCCAGTCAAAATGATTATCAGTCTCTTTCTCTAATGTCAACACTTCCTAAATCTGAAGTTCAGTTTGAATGATTCAGTGAATTTGTCAGAGATTACTGTCTTGGAGGAAGTTGAACAAACCTTAATAATGTTTCTGGTTACACAAACAAGTTGTTGAGCAAGTAACTTGATTGAGAACAGAGACTTTATCTGTCTATTCAAAGGAGCACAAGAAGCTTTACAGTTCCAAAAAAACTGTGGGGCTTTTTGTCAGGCTTTGAAATCAGAATGAAAGAAAAAGAAAAAAAAACTTTATGTAGGTGCAATACAAAGTTTCATAACATCACACACACTCAAACTCAAAATTCCACATCTGCACGCTGAGGACAGAATTGCTTTCTTTAAACTAACTGATAACAATCCAGGAAAACAATGACAGAATCATACAGAAGCATGTCACCTGTAAGAATGTCTTCCTGTGTGTTATCTCTAAATAAGTTATGTAACACCGGCCCCTCTTTTCTGTCTTTTTCCTCTTACCTGGCTGATGTTCCACCGCATTCTTCTACAAATATTCCTTGCTTTGTTTCTGATCTTAGTTGAAATGTAATCCAGCACACAAAAGCTGTAGTCAGTCCTGCATGACCCACTGACTTCTGGACTTTGCCCACTACTCTTTCACCGCAACACTAGAGGAGATTACCGGAGGACCTAATCTTGCCTAATTTGGTCTTCGTGCACTCCTTAAAACCCATTCACCCTGTTGGGACCACTAGGGTGGACAGAGCGCTAGACTACCTAATGGAAGGCAAGATTAGGGTCTCATGGGGAAGCTCATTCATACCTCGGAACAGAGAACCGCACGATGATTAGAGGGAATTTGGCAAGATATTAGGGAGAGGGCACATCCCACTAATAATCAGTCTTGGCAAAGTATTTCGACAAAAATAGAAAATCTCTTGCACTCATGACAGGTTTCGATGGATGAGTCATACTGGCTAATGTGGTCACACGACCTGGCATTATTGTTGGCTCTTTGATTAATTGCTTTTCTTCCCCTTTTTTCAAACTTGTTTTGAATAAAAGTATCTGCTAAATGCATAAATGTAAATGTGAGATACGGTCACATATGCTGATGGATATGCCTACCTTTAACACTTCAACAGGCACCTGCATGGGCGACTGGAAGTGTGTTGGTGCGCTGATGGCTAGCGAAGGTGCTGGTGGGCCTGGCATGCAATGCTGCATGTAATGCATGGATGCTGCCTGTTGCTGCTGCTAGCCTAGAGGCCGTTGGGCTCCCGCGCTGCGTCCCTCCGCTGCATTTGGTCCCCCCCGGCCCACCCACCGCAGTGAGGCGGGCAGGCGCATGAACCGAGGCAAGGCCATGGCGTGAGACATGGCTGGGGAGGGGGACGACGCGGTGGGGCGTCTGTCTGTCACCGGGTGTCAGTCCCAGCCCAAGAGGGTGGGTGTCTGCCAAAGGAAATGGTTGAGGAATGAATATGAAGTAAAATGGATTTCTAACAAATGTGGGTTTTTGCACTTTCTATCCACCAAAAATCCTGAAAAAAGCAGTTTCCATCATCAAAGGTTTTTCAACACTGATAGCAATAAGAAATGTTTCGAGCACCAAATCAGCATATTATAAAGCTTTCCGAAAATTCTGCTTTGGGCAAAAACCGGAATAAACTTTACCTTTTAAAATAGATAAAACATAAAAATTTAATTTTTACCTGTCTTCCAATTTTTTACTTACTGTTACTGATATTTTACTTGTATTTTGATCAAATAAATGTCATCCTTGATGAGCATAATAAAAACACTACTTCTTCAAAATCATTTAGAAATATATTTAATATAAAACGGTAAAAAGTGTTTTATGTAAAGACAAAAATATGCCTTTGTAAATAGGTTTCCTCCCCTTTTTTTTCAAAAGTTTTAACATTTTATAAAGCAGCACACAGCAGGGCTGTCCTTAGCTACAGTGGGGACCCATTGGCGAGGAAGGCAGTGGGGCCCCTCTGTCAGTTCACAGTCCGCGTGGTCGCTGCCCGGGGCCCCCTCAAATGCACGGGGCCTGGTGCAGGGAGCCCAACAAAGCCCGCACCAGCCACCAGTTTGGCAAAACCAATCGCCAACAGATGGCCCTGAGCCCAGTACATGGTTAGCATATCTCTCTATAATATTAATGTTGTTAATGACAAAAATAAAAAATATTTTTTTAAAAGTTTTTTATAGACTGTGGCTTTACATATTTAAACGGTAAAATAACAATAAAAGCTTGCAGTTATAATTAAAAACAGAATTAAGTGTACACATGAAGAACAAAAAAAAAATAATCAAAAATCATGTATCTATCTCTTAGAGCAAACAAAAAAAAAAAAAAAAATATATATATTATATATATGGTGGTAACCCAAAAAACATTTAGAGAATTTTAGGCATGTAATATTATATTAAAATTTGATATTTAACCACCAAATGATGCATTCATAATGTAATTTGGATGTCCTAAAATTGCCCATAAGATTATCAACAGCCTATGGCATTTTTCATTAGATCTGTGTTCCATTCTACAAGAAGACTGATAGCTCTAAATAAATACATTCTCAGAAGTAACGATGAGTGTGATGGGGGAAGTCATGCGAGGGTCAGGTGGTGTTTTTCTTTTCTATTGAAGCTCATGTGAGTAGCCTTTTCAATTTGGAAATGCCTCCAAAACCTCCTCACCCCACAAAACAGAAAGGCCCACACCCTGTTTCTTCTGCGGTCCTGGGGAGTCCCTACGTGAAGGAGTTCCTCTTTTTGGGGTGCTACAGAAGACCAATATGCAAACAAGCATGACTTTGCTCTTATTGGAGACATTGCTGTTAAGATACAAAAAGGAACTGGAATTTAAGTGTACTTTTTGAAAAAGATGGGGTGCTGACTGCTGAGTATGCACGCTATGCAAGATAAAGCCATCTGCTCCAGTGTTGGTGACTGTTGTCTGGTGCATCTCAGTAAAACCACATCACAAACTATTCTGTGGAAAGGGACTGTGCCGCCTATGGAGAAAAGCTTATTGTACTAGAGGTACAATAAGCAAAGCAGCTCCTATTGAGATGGCACTGAAGCAGTATTTAGCCCACAGTGTACATTTCAGCGGTGGAGGGGGGCACGCACACTACAAGCTTTGTGGTTCACACTGGTCAGTGAACACTTTCAGGCTTTGTCACCAGGGCAGTTGCCAGATTTTGACTCAGTTCCAGGAGAGCGGAGCTTTGGAACGGACTGTCTCGCAAACAGATGGACTGATGTGCAACAGAACCGGGCTACCGGAGTGGTTGATAACCTGCTGGTATTTGATTTTAAACTTAATGAGGCAAGATAAGATATGGATGTGGCACCAGAGCTACATTATTATTTTTCTAAAAACACTTTAATGCCAAATTTCACTGCAAAGATGGCACAGAATCTCTTGAATGCTGCTCAGAGGTGGCATAAATGCATTTACACAGATTCGTGACCCGTTCTGTTTTCTCTCAGAGAGTTTCGCATATAATATACATCTACAAGTAAACTGGGTGTTTGATCTTGGGGTGGAATTAGAAATTTCTTCTGCTGGCTTATGCTGCTGTGCAGGCACACTGAGACCCTTTAAACTCTCTCCTAAACTAGACTGCTTACTGACTCTCTACTTACTAACTCTCACTCTACTTACTGCTTATAAACTTACTGCCAAAACATACACAGACATGCTGCTATGAGCATGTAAGAAAAACTGCTTGCTACAACAATCTAACTATCATTAAATAACCCCCTAATAACATGCATGAATCACCCATAGTAAGACCAACGTGGAGCTGGGGAAGGTGGAGTGTTTGCGCTGCAACTGCTACAGCCAGCACTAGCCGGGTATCAGTGCTGCCAGATTGGATGGACGATTTCCAGCCCAAAAGTTCACAAAATCCCGCCCAAAAATTTAACTGTCAAAATTATTTTATAGAATATGTAAATCAAGGTTGATAAGGGCCATTTTAACTCCTTAAAACAAAATATTGACGACAAAATAGGCTAATATAAATTATAAATAAGATAAATTTCGCAGGTAAACGGATCAAATCGGGGCGAATAGCCTACATTAAAGAGAATTAGGCTACCGAACATTAATAAAATATGCAAGCAGACACTGTCAGAATGGCAATCGTGAAATTAACCGATACCCTCGAAACAAGACATGCATGATTTTCAATGTCAGCAGGTAGAATAATCCAGTTTAAATGCAAAAAGTGCCCAATATAAGTGATAGGAAAAAGCAACGTGATTTGCAGGTATTTCACACTCGTTCATGCGCATACCATGACAGTCAACTCAAAAACATGTCATTCATTGATACTTAATTATAATCCGACAATTAAAAAAATAACAACAACAATAATGCACTTACATTCGTGTCGCTCTATAATTTTACACAGAACTAGAGGAAGCATCTTGTTAAGTTCATATTGTAGAACATAATAACTTTGCCCAGTCCAAGCAGTTTTCAAGGATTTATCAATCTGGACGTTTAAAAGATAAAAGACATGATTGTATAAACCAACATATTTAGTTTCGGTTATGATTAATTCAAATGTGCTCTGATTTTGGAGTTGCAGTAATAGAGCCTTCGTGTCATCTCACTCCACAATAATTCACGTTTTGAGAGTTGAGTCACTTTCCCACTCTTTAACTTATATTTAGGCATTGTGATTACTTGAATATACAGTCATACTACATACAAAATCAGATACTTACATAACTTATTTATCAAACATTGTCACTCATGAATATAACGACGTTCTGGCTGAGGGCGATACAAGCAAGTACAAACCACTCCCTCTTGATACGCGCGGCGTCGACAGTTTACCACAGCACCAGCGCCTCTGCGTGTGTGTGTGTGTGTAGTAACGTTATGATGACTGATTGGGAACCCGCCAATCTGGGCAAACAATGTGCCGTTTATTTGAATGTTTAAGGCAGACGCTCATTTGCTTCGATTGAAAGAACCAATCATCTGTGCCATGTGAATAATGATGCCATTATGTCAGATTGATTTGAACGTATCGAACTGCACCATCTAGAGTTTCATGATAGGACCTTGGTTTATTTCACAAACTTGTGTTTTGATAATAGGGGCGGAGGTGTGTCGAGCAGGCATAAATTTAAGACCTACTCTACTCGGCTTCCTCTGACTACCAACTCACTTCCTTCTACGGACTAAACTCCTCTCAATCTACTCCCTACTCCTCTTTCTGCTTTAAATTATATATTATATAAAAAATTATCCAGCATTACATCTTTATGCTGAATTTTGAGCAGGTATACAGCTTTAACTCAGCTATGTACAGATGCACTAAAATATTCTGGTTTATAGATATGACTCGTGTAAAGGTGTGGTCACATTTACTGTTGTTTGGTGAATTTTCATTTGAATATTTCCCACACATATTTTGCTGCATTGATTGACAATGGATATTTTTTTTTGCCTGAGGAATTTTATTAAAATTTCACTAATGTGACCGCACCTTAAGAGTGTGGAAAACACTTTACTCAACTGCAAGTCTGACTTTTTGGAAAAACAATCTAAGCAATCTGTCATTGGTCAGACAGCTAGTCCCGCCCCCAAACTCATACTGAGTCAGTGTTGCTGTGTCAGACTGGGGTACGTTTCCCAAAAGCAACTATGGTTGCAAGTTCCGTTGTAACCAATAGAGTTCAATGAAACTTGCAACCATAGTTAGCTTACAATGCTTTTGGGAAACGCATCCCTGATTGGGATTCTCAAACAAACCGAGCAATGTTTTGATAGTGTCACAGAGCCACAGTATTTACACATTTATTCTCTAATAGTACAGAAAAGGTGATAATTATTTTTGTTATGGTCTATAATAAAGTCATATATTAAATGCTAATAGGAGACTTAGGCATCATAACATTATAACGTACAGTATGAAAAATATTCATTTTGAGATCCTGCTAAAGAGTACATTTAACAGTGTTTATGTATTAATATAAATGTGAAAATTAGCGAATTAAATATTAAATACTGACCAAAGCCAGTAACTTATCTCTAATATCTCTAATATCAATATCTCTTATATCAGCCAGTAACTGATATGGTACCAGCATATTGCACATCCCTAATGGAATCAGACTATCAATGGCTTACATATAGTCATCTTTACTTCTTAATTGGGATAGGAATAGCAAATTTTTGTAACTTTGGTTTTAAATATGAGCAATAGCTTTAGCAAACACCACTAATGAGTAACTGGTCAAATAACTGGTAAACATTTCTCAGCTCTTTCAGTGAAGAAACAAGCTGATAGCATGGCTGTTTCTCAGAAGTCCACTGAACAGTCAGAGTTGGGCATTCTTCTATCACTATTTTATCAACAGAGGATTTGAGTCTCAGCCCTGTACACAGTGACATATTTACTCAGTATATACTGACGCTGCTCTGTGCGTATGCCACCTCCTCCTGTGACGTTGCTCTCCCACACCGCCCATTGGCGAATGCCAGGCATGCACTGCCCCGATGGAGACACATCCAAACAAAGCCAGTTATCAAAGTGCCCTATTGTCACAGTAGCCATTGAATTCATGGCATCTCTACATCAAAGAATGAAGAAAAATAGAAAAAGTGGGCCACAAAGCTTATACACACATAAAAAACACACCTGCATACTTACAAAGCTTTACAGCATTCAATATACTATTATACTTGTGTGTCGTTTTTTTATATGTAAAACTATGTAAAAGTAAATGTAAAGGTATGTACTATGTAACAGTATCTATTTAGTAAATGAAGTAAACGTAAATTATATGACAGAAATATGACAATTTATATGTATTATTGCAAATTAAAAACCTAATAAATTGTATTAGATTTTTGCAAATAAGAAAATGCTATATTAAATAAAAAATGAAATAAAATGAAATAAATGTGTTTTCTGGAAAATGAAATGATATTTTAAAAATATTACTTTACTTTCAAAATTATTGAGGCCATTGAACATATATGCCAAGCAGACAGAAATAGTCCATATTGTTGTATTCTAAGATTTTCACATGTTATTCCAGCCATTTAGAAGCTGTGACTGCAAATATTTATTTGCATAGTTGAAAAGTACATGCATGTCTTCCTTAATTCACAAAGACGGTGATAAAGGATAAAGAAACAACAGGGTGGGTACAGAATCAGGAAATTACAAGTACTCAAACTCACACTGCCTGCACGAGCACCATTGTGCAATGTGCCAGAGCACATGCACTAACCACCAGGCCAATACCCCAACAAATATCCTAAACACAACTATTCCAGGAAACGTGCAAATCTGACTACTAATACAATAATACACCCCATGGGTCAAAATTCGCCAATTAACTGCTACTAGATTGTAACAGAGTTAGTACAGTTTACAAAAACTAAAACCACTTCCTACAATGCAACTAGCATTAGCCAAAGAAGCTAGCAGAGGAAACAATTGATCAGTATGCCTCATTCAGAGGCCAAGTCTGCAATATCAGATATGAGCTTGTTCACTAATTTAGTGAGTAACTGCTTATATGCAAATATGAATATAACTCTTGGGTTTCGCTGAAGTTTTGGAAACTGCAGTAACCTGCACATGATGAGTGGACAGGGGTCTTGCAAAGAACCATATTTTGCTGCCCACCCTTCACCACCCACCCTGTCTAGCAAGGCAGTGAGGCAAGCGGAACCAAAAATAACACTCACACTTTCTGTTCCTGTTTGCAGAGACACACTGTTCCCTCAGGGGAACAGACTGCCGGTGTGTAAATTCAATGTCTCTGCAGCACACAGTGAACTTTCCATACTCTGGCCAATTTATCTGGCATGGTCTAAGGATTCACACTCGCACATGGGATTAACAGTCGCTGGGATAACATTCGGTGGGATGGGCAAGGGAAGGACAGTTCTCAAGTAGGAGGATGAACCTTCTGGCAGTGTCTTCACAGCACCCTTTTCCTTCCTCTTTTGCCTCAAGATAAGCAAGAGTGTCAGTTCTAGGAAGAGCTGCTCTTATTTGGGTTTTGATTTGGTACAAACCAGGTGACAAACATTACAAGGAATTCAACTGCAGCTGATAACGTCAAATGGCAGATATTAAAAGTCTATGGTATTGTTGAAATAAATTAAAAATAAAATAGTAAAAATGGCAGTGAGTTTACGAGCTGCAAATGAATTTAGGCATTATATGGAAGTTTATTTTTTAGCAGGATGGCAATATATAAACTCTATACTATTTCATTTTTTATTCCATGGTGAAAACAAGCTTTTTTGCTCAGAATTGCAAGAAAAGTCACACTTGTGAGATAAAAATTTGCAGTTACTTTTATATTACAATTTATTCAACAATACTTCTCCCCAAGGGGTTGGATGACAGGTCTCCGCCCATTTTGGAGAGTACCCCAGATTGTAATCAAATAGTAAGTGTGTTCGCTCAGGCATGCGGCGGGCTTTCGCTGAACGTAATCAGCGGTGTATACGTTCAGCATGCACAAGCTTTCTACTGAACGTAAGCAACGCTGATTATGTTGATTACGTTCTGGGGTACTCTCCAAAATGGCGGAAGTCGGTAAACTTACTATGTAAACTTGCTTTGTAAAATTGAAGTTGAAACTGTGATGTCACATGGACTATTTTACCAATGTCCTTGCTACATTTCTGTGCCTTGATCGTGGTAGTATCCTTGCTGTCTATGGAGAGTCTGAGAGCTCTCAGATTTCATCAAAAATATCTTAATTTGTGTTCCGAAGATGAACGAAGGTCTTACCGGTTTGGAACGACATGAGGGTGAGTAATTAATGACAGAATTTTCATTTTTGGGTAAACTAACCCTTTAAGAACTTCATTCATCTTCGGATAAATAAAAGATATTTTGGATGAAATCCGAGAGCTTTCTGACCCTGCATAGACAGGTACGTATGTGACTTGAGTGGTTCAACCGTAATTTTATGAAGCTACTAGAATACTTTTTGTGCACAAACAAACAAACAATAACGACGCGTGGGTGCTGCTAACACAGGAGCGATGTTTGAGTAGAACGTAGAGGCTGTGTGCGGCTTGGTTGTAAGACAGAGGAACGTACATGTATGTATCGTGGAACTGTCGTGAACACGTGTCGAAGACTGACACAGAAGAGAAGAAATTGTCGTTGTTATTTGTGTTTTCTTTGCGCACAAAATGTATTCTCGTAACTTCATAAAATTGTTGAAACCATGTTAAAAATTGTCGAAAAACAGTTGAACCACTGATGTCACATGGACTATTTTAAAGATGTTCTTACTACCTTTCTGGGCCTTGAACATGGTAGTTCTGCTGCTGTCTATTCAGGGTCAGAAAGCTCTCGAATTTCATCAAAAATATCTTCAATTTGTGTTCCGAAGATGAACGAAGGTCTTACAGGTTTGGAACGACATGAGGGTGATTAATCAATGACTGAATTTTCCCTTTAAACATAACTTCAATATGATAAATGATATGGCACCGATATATTGCATCGCTATGTTTATAAATACTGTACGATAAATTACAAAGATCACTGAGAAATCTTTTAAACAGTGTTGAAGACTTCAATTAAATCACTAAATATCATCTGGGGTCCCATGATTTCAAGGAAAAAAAAAATCCCCAAATGATGCTTGTGTCATGTGCAGTGTGGTCATGCTTCTTGGGCTCCCATCAACACAGCGATTACCTCACTCTCAAACTCTCGCAATCAAGTAGATAAACATCCCTCGAACTTCTGCTTTTACAGTCACTGATTCTGCTGTCCTCATTCCAAATATGATATATGCGGTTTAATTTAACCATGGACTGACAATAAGAATGAAGAAAATGCCAATTTGAAAAATATCAAAAGAGAACAAACACTTTTTAGGTTTCCCAGCTTTCACATGAGCAAGATACATTCATGACCTTCCTTACTTTTAAGTAAATGTGAGTCACTGCTAGTCAATGCAAGACAACTTAATCCTCCTGACACAACTGTCATAATAAATTTCAGATGTTTGTTTACTAGAACAGGTTCTTACGTAATATTATATATATATATATATATATCATTATATATTAATATATCTATATATATATAGAGAGAGAGAGAGAGATGAAGAGACGACGAGAGAGACGAGAGAGTAACTTGACTGTATATAGTCTAACTTGATTAGATTCTCTCTTATCTAGTGACTACAATGACCTGTGGGTGACTTGTTTCAAAATGTTCAAAACACACATAAACAACACAAAACTACTTCATTTCTGCTGTCTTTGCCATGCCAATTACTGTCTGACCTCTTGGCTCTGAAGCAAAGGAAAATATATTTGTTTATTATTATTGGACAATGCTGCTTTTGAGAAGTTTGTAAAAAAAAAAATATTGCAAATGCTGTGGCGTGCAGTGAGAGCCACGTGTAAAGATTTTCATGGACTTGGAAGGACCATGAATAGTTTTAAGTTCTCTGCCATACCCAGTATGATATAAAAACAATGTCAGATATGCTTTTTATGCATATTTTCTTTATATAAACCATTTTATACTGAGAGGGCACTTTATTTACTCAACCCTTGTCACTGATTGCTCACTCGTTCAACGGGAAATCACAACCCCACAACGACCTAATGCAACTTCCAATTTTGACAACACTTACGGGAAAATGTATAAACGACCCAATCGGTTTTCCTAACAGACAGGCCCAGCTGCGTTCAGGCACACACTGAATAGTGTATTCTCCATGGCTTTCTGTGCCTTTATTCATTTCACTCTGTGAGAAATATCTCACAATTACCTCTTTGTGTAGAAAGTGCTGAAAGTGATCTGGGTGTCCTCCACGCGCTGCTCTCTACATGACTGGTTGCCTGCTTATGAGTGGGCTGAAAAACTGGAAAAGAGACACAGAGATTTGTATTAGTGGCCATCCTTTGCCCAGTGAGTCACATGAAGAGGTTTCTGGCTGTGGCTGGATGAACTGGAGTGATGACGATGTTGCAGATAGCTGCGGCTGTGCTGTTTCTAGCGGTCAAAATAACAAGGCAACAGGTGCATCAAGGATATATCTATTTATATGTACATCTGATATCCGGGTTAAACTGGAAACATCTAATTAAACTTCTTTCCAAACTGTGAGAATTAAACTTGTATAGTACATTCATATTTACAGACCCAGCAACCGAGTAAAGATATTCTGCACATTGAGGTGAGGTACAAAAAAATCATTCTATCCAATGGATCCAGTGATCTTAGAGCAACCACCTACATTACAGGAAATACATGCACTTTATGTTCATCTATAAAAATAAAAAAGCACTGCTTTCCAGGGACTACAGTTGATGTGAATATTTTAGTTAATACTGCTAATATTTAACTGCCAATATTTGTCTCTAATAATAATAATAAAATAATAAATAAATAAAATAAAATAAATATATAACTATATAACATTTTACTATATTTAAACCCAAACTGCAGATTTTTACTCTAAAATCAGCACCGAAAATGCCACAAAATCCATCCAGGTTGTTTTATGGATGTCTGCCACTGATTTCTCCCACAATAATAGAGCATCATAATAAAAGCTAGTCCAAATCGACTTATAATCTCTTTTAAATTGCTACACAACCATGTTAACCAAACATGCTTAACACGGGCCTACAATGACAAGCCAAGTAGATCTCGGTTAAGTGTGAGACTTCCAATAAAACACATTTCCCAGCCACTGAATATGTGCATCCAAGAAAGTGAATATTCAATCTCGTTATAAGTCATTGAAATCAAATTATACACAAAGCTCGTAATGATTCACTCTCCATACCTTACATGCAGTTGTTGACAGGCAGTGCAAACAAAGAAGGCCGGTCAATGATTATCTCATCTTATTCATCACAAACACAATCTCTGTATAAGTCCAAACCCCAGTGGCGTCCAAACAGAATACTGAGCCTTCATGTTGAAGCATGGCTCTTATACTAGAGGCTGTGCTGGCTGACAGCGCCGCCACTCGTGACCAATAGCCACAGAGAAAAAGAGAGGGAGAGCAATCAGCAGTCACAGGGAAATCCTTAGTCATGAAGTCTTACAGTACCATGTCCACAACTTCTCCTCTTCTGTCTATTACCCCCCTCCAGTTCCCCTAAATGACCCAAACCCTGTGAGCTTCCGTGAGAAAGGAACAAGGGGACTTCATTGTCCCTCATCTCTTTCCTCGAGTCCTCTTCCGTCTCATCTGACTGTGCCGCTGAATGTAATGAGTCTGGAGGAGTGTGGTGAATCACTGGTTAGGTTGGGTCAGCAAAACACTCATGTGGATGTGTGTAAACACGCTTTACACGCCACATATTGATACATTTGGATTACTGTAAATTATCATGGAAGTCGCTCTAAATCGGAGTACGGTGTTGCCTTCACCGCAAGTTGAAGCGTGCTGATGCACATGAATGTTACATTAATGTCTAGAATTATATGCAAAGAGACGTGCTTTCAAGGTACTTTTTTAACCTGGGAATTAAACCCATGTCTCTTGATTTGCTATGGGACATGGTGCTCTTGCATAGTCAAGTGATGACGACGATGATGATGATGGTGGTCAAGCATTCAAAAGTTTGCGATCGGAAGTCTTTTATGCTCACTAAGGCTGCATTCATTTGGTAAAATACAATCAAAACAGTAATTTTTATGCAATTTAAAGTCTTTTTTCGATTTTAATATATTTTATAATGTAATTTATTCCTGTGATGCTAAAGCTGAATTTTCAGCAGCCATTACTCCAGTTTTCAGTGTCTCATGATCCTACAGAAATTATTCTAATAATATGATGATATGGTGCTCAAGAACCATTTCTCATTGACAACAGTTGTGCTGCTTAATATTTTTGTGGAAGCCGTGATACATTTTTCAGGTTTCTTTGCTGAATATAAAGTGCAAAGGAACAGCATTTATTTGAAATAGAAATCTTTCGTAGCATAGTCACTTTTGATCAGATTAATGCTTATTTTGTTGAATAAAAAATTAAAACGAATGCATGGAAATGCATGAAATCATTTGCCATTAATATGACAGTCCACCCAATAATGAAAATTCTGTCATTTTCTCAACCTTGTGTTGTTACAAACATGTATGACTTTCTTTATTCTGTGGAACTCAAAAGAAGATACAATGAATATTATTGTGATTCTTTGATATTTGAACCCCACCGGTCTACCTTTTGTGATCTGCAGAAGAAAAAATAGTCATACAGGTTTGGAACAACATGAGAGTGGGTAAATATTCTGGCAAATATGCAAACCTTGAATGCAGTTTTGGATTAAAGTGTGTGCTAAATTGCAGATGCTTTGTTTTTGTCGTTTAGGGGGTGGGAACAGTGAAGAAAAGTCAAATGTAATGGAAGGTGCATTGCTGGAAAGCAGGAAACATGATACACTGAGAGCTTTCCTAACATGTAAGATCAAGCCAAAGACCTTAGAAAATGTTACATGAAACTGGTGCTTTCAGAATAAATATAACAGCTGTGACATTGTCTCCTCCCTAGTGATAATAAAAATAGACATTAAATATTATGATTATATTCTGTAAAATGTTCCAAGTGCACTAGGTAAAGGGCAGATACATTTTAAGGAATGACACCATGATTTGCCCCCAAGAAATAGTCAAATGTGCATTCAGTAGGCCAGTGTTTTCACCACTGTGCCGTGGCACACTAGTGAGAGTGTGCCACGGCAAGCACACTCTTGCCCACACCCTTGCCCATCCCACCGAATGTTATCCCAACGACTGTTAATCCCATGTGCGAGTGTGAATCCTTAGACCATGCCAGATAAGTTGGCCAGAGTCAAAAACCTTGTTAACTCCATTTGAGTATGATTTTCAGAAATTAAGCGTAAGTGTGTGATCATATATAAAGTGAAAATACCAACTCTGATGATGAAATGTTTAATTATTGGGGAAGAAAAAAACTTTTTCTTTTTTCTTATTTTTTTAAATGCTTAGTGCTGTGCCTGTGATTTTTTTACATATCAAAACTGTGCCGCGGCAGAAAAAAGGTTGGGAAACACTGCAGTAGGGCAACAATTTGCTAACTCCAAATAATGAATTACAATCATCAGACAAAACAACGGCTGATGGAAGGGTGAGTTAAGAGGAAGTGAGATATTAGTTACAAGAAATGAGTATTGCATTATGCCTGAATAATTCCCACCTCTGCTTTAGATCATGTGCGCATTAAAAAAAAAAAAAAGATTTCTGCATTATGGGGTTCTGTGACATTTACAGCATCAAACTTTATACCGATATTTAAAGACTTACAGTTAAAGTCTCAAATTGTTATGAATAGCTTGATTTCCAGTGTAACAGTGATTCTTGAGCAGTTGTCTCAGGATCCAAATTTAACACCAATTTTAGGTGCAAAAAATCCTTAGAGAAATTGCAATGTGTTAAATTAAAAATCACTGTCACGGATCTTTTCCTGGAGCATTCCCAGCTGGTGGAACGACCTGCCTATCTCAATTCGAACAGCTGAGTCTTTCGCCATTTTCAAAAAACATTTTTTTCGCCAGTACCTGATTAGTGGTCGACCGATATTGGTTTTTTGACAGCCGATGCCGATATCTTGGAAAGCAGGGGGGCCGATATAAAGCCGATATAATTTGTTTTGAATTTTAATTAATATTTAAGAAATTTTAAATTATTTTAAAATTGATTAAAAAAAAGACAAAGTTTTTCACAAATAAATAAATATTTAAGAAAAATATAATTAAAAAGTAAGTAAACACTAACCAACAGGGCATTCAGTATTCTGGGAAGTTTGTGTGCATTGGGAATAATTTTTTCAAATAAAGCCAAAGGGAACACTCATTTTACATACAGCACACAGTAGAAATGACATGAATATGACCGTGGGTGAAAGCATAAAGCGCAGCATAATTTGAAATCACGAGTTAAAGTTTAAAGCAATCAATGCACACGGACCGACGAGATGATGCAGGATACAAATGCACACTTCATAATATCTCACAGCTGGATTCGACTAAGTTTGCTAGGTTTGTGAAACTTAATTTTCATTAGCCATTCAAAGATTTATTTAAATTATGTAAATGTGTATTTGCTTAATGCTGACAGCAAACGATAAAGTATTATAATGCTTTATATTTGTCTTTCTATTACTAATAATATAAAATCAATCGTTATAATACTTTTTGTATACATTAATTCCAGACTTCTATCTGTATTAGACAGAACTGAACGACGACAACGAACAAGAGGGAGAATGTGAGCACTATGTGCTCATGCGCTGCCGCACTCAGCGCCGTCAAAATAAAAGTCCCAACTTGAACACATCGGCCAAACAGAAAAACTTATCGGCCTATGCCGATATTTGAAAAATGCCAAATGGCGACATATCGGTCGACCACTATACCTGACCAATTAATACTAGCACTTACCTATTCTGTTCTATTTTATTCTATTCTATTCTATTAAAAAAACTAGCTATGTGTACTGTGCTAGACTAACTGAGATTTGTCACATCAGTTGTTGCTCTCTTGTTGGTCTGATTGCTTCTATTGCTCTCCTCATTTGTAAGTAGCTTTTGATAAAAGCATCTACTAAATGACTAAATGTAAAATTACTATGAACAATACGATACCATTTTACTATTTTGTAGGATGCAATAAATTGATCAAAAGGACAGTCAAGACTATAAATGTTACAAAAGATTTCTATTTCAAATAAATGTTGTTCGTAAAAGTTATATCGTTTCCACAAACATAAAGGCATATTAAAATGTTTCAAAGGATAAAATAATAATAATAGTAATAATAATAAAAACAAACGTAGTGCTTCAAATGAATTAATCGCGATTAATCGCATCCAAAATGTTATTATAATTTTATAAATAATATAATATATACATTTATATTATATTTAAATATATTTAAAATATAAACATAACATATTTTTCTTAAATATTTACATGCATGTGTGTGTATTTATATATACATAATAAATATACACAGTACACACACATATTATGTAAACAAAAACTTTTATTTTGGATGCGATTAATCGTTTGACAGCACTAAACAAAAGGTTTGTTGACCACCACCCAAAAGATTCTGAAGGATCATGTGACACTGAAGACTGTAGGGATGGTTGCTAAAAATTCAGCTTGCCATACAGCAATACATTATATTTTAAATATATAAAAAAAGTATTTTACTGTTTTTGATCAAATAAATATAGCCTTGGTGACTGTAAGAGACTTAAAAAAAATTCACAGACCCAAACTTTTGAATAGTAATATCAATAATATGCAAACAGATTATCATAGCTGAGGTTAAATAGGAAAACTGACAAATTTGCAAATGCATAAACAACAGAGGAGAGGTGTTATTTACCCACCTACACAAAAAAGCAAATTGGTAAATGTGACGTATTTTTATTTGCATTTTTGCTGCTGCCCATGACGGCAATTGAGAACCACTGTTATATACCATATTCATGACAAATTATTCCAGTCTGTCTGTAATATGTGGGTAATTTCCAGGAAAAACATATTCTAAAGCACTGCTGAACATACCAAACAAAGACCTGCTTTGTAATTGTATGTGTGCGTTACTTTCTAAATGTTAAACATCAGTTTAGGGCACACAATGAAATTGCATGCAAAACAGATTGGTTCAGCATGGCCACAAACCAAAGTTACCAAAATTACATTGAGAGCAAAATGTCTGTGGGCATTTCTAGCCAAACTAATGTGAAGCTGCCTATCACAGCTCAGCTGAAGCTTTAATAATGACGAACCAAAACAAACAGTTTATTTTCAAATGCCCACCTCCTTTATTCTCCCCTGTATCTAAGATTCGCTTCTCGGCAGTCTTTTGTGATCAATTCAAAGCTCTGTTTTTTTCTATAGCTTTGTTTGGAAGGTGCATGATGGGTAATAAAAGCCCGGACACCATGCATTTCCATTCAGGCGCTGTGACCTCTGCAAAGTACTCAAACTACCAGTGACCTTTCCTCCAAAAAGACCTCGCTGGGGGGCTTTTGAAATGATAAACACAGACAGAAAGAGTTACGCAGATGCAAAGTGTAGCAAAGTGGTTTAAACGGCTTGTTGACATTCAACATGCGAGACAAGACCAGATTTGTGCGCACACACTGAAGCAGTTTAATAAATTAAATACAGACAACAATGTATTTACAGTAGTATTTTGGGCCATAGAAGGAGCGCCAGAGAACTACATTTCATTGGTCCGAACAGCTGCGGCCTGTTGCAATGTGTAGGAGGCCATGTTTATGACCAAGGAACTGTTGTGTTCCTGACAATAGCCTATGGAAAGGAGGATATTTCTAGAACCTGACTGTCTAAACAAGCTGGTGTGGCATTTCTATTATTTTCCATTAGCTTTTCTGATATTGAGGGAACTAAAAACTTACTCATGCATTTTGCAATGACAATAAGATGTATGAGGGGAATCCCAAAGTTACATATCCCAGGTCTGCTTGGTGAAGAGTGTTTTTGTAATAAATGTAGAGGTTTAGGTTGCTTTAGCGAGACTACAGAGAGAAAAAATAGATCACCTCCATTCCTTAACCCTCCGGTGGTCTTCGGTCATTTTAGACCAAAATTTGAAAGTTGCAAAGACTAAAGTCTCAAAACCAAAGAGATATTCTTTATAAAAGTTAAAACTCTGCCACGCCCCCTAAAATGGCTCGTTCTAACACGCCCCCACATATCTACGTCACTATGTGGGAAGATTTGCATAACACCACCCAAATGTTCACGCAAAGAAAGAAGGAGTAACTTTTATTCTCACTGTAGTATTGTTGCCGCTGCCGCTATGTCGTGAAGACGCTGTGTGCTTCGTTGTGAAAGCGAAACTACCTTGTTTGGTCTTCCAAAAGAGGACACGACTACAAATCAGTGGTAAAGTTGTCCAAGCGGAGTCCAGCCCGGGGTCGTCACAGTAGTTGTGCTCCTTCGTCGAATAGCGGCCGCGCGTTCTCAACCAAGCCCCCCCACCCACTATGCTCACTCTAGGGACCGGCCCTCAGCTCACACTAGACGAGGCTCCGTCACGCTAGGCGCTGTGTGTTTTGTTGTTAAAGCGAAACTACTTTGTTTGGCATTCAAATAGAGGACATGACTAGAAATCAGTGGTAAGTTGTATTTACAACACTGTTCCAGAACAGTTTAACCCAAATATCCAGATGTGTGCAGCACATTTTATGGAGGACTGTTTACTGATCCTGGGAGAGTAGACTACAATGCCGGCTGTTCTGACTCACAGACTGTAAGTACGTTTTCATTTAAAGAATTTGCCACTGATGATTCAAACGCGAGTTTTGGGCAGTGTAGAGTAGCACTTGTTGTTTGTCATTTCTCCGATCGCAAAAGCAGACATGGTTTTATGTTTACGCGGTCCGATGCAACGCAACGCGTAAAAAGACAGTATAAGTCATTATAATCAGTAATTATGTCCCCACTGGATGCAACAAATGCCTCGTTTGTAATGGGTTTTAATGTTTTTGTCTCATCGCTCCGGCCGGGACACAGCATCACAGTATGGTGAGGGGCGTAACATTTCCGTCACACGCTTGAGGTATTTGGCCAATCACAACGCACTGGATAGCTGGCCAATCACAGCACACCTCGCTTTTCAGACCGATGAGCTTTGTAAAAATCGACGCGTTTCAAAAAGGCGGGGCATAGAGGAGAAACAATAATGTACAGGAATGTGGAAAATAATGTTTGTTTTTTTAACTTTAAACCGCATAAACACATTCATTACACCAAATACACAAAATAATGTTCTTTTTAGCAGCATCATATGACCCCTTTAAACACTGCCTTCACTGAAAAAGATTTTTTTCTAATATTTGCATTATTTAATAGACATAAATGCTGCATAATTAAGAAGTGAATATTGTCTAGTACTGTGAACTAACCTCAAAATTAGTGCTGTCAAATGATTAATCATGATTAATCGCATCCAAAATAAAGGTTTTTGTTTACTTAATATACAGAAAACAACGTATTTACAGGAGGATTTTTTGATTAATCGCGATTAACGTTTGACGACTACTCAAAATAACAAAAGATTAAAAAAACAATCACTGTTATTTTAGTATAAATGATAATATGGTTTTGTTAATATTTTGAATTAGATTACATATTTTATGGTTTCATTTTCATTTTACTGAAAGTTTTAGTAATTACATTTTTTTTCTTTTGTATTAGTTTTTGTTGTTTTTAACTATGTCTACATAGTTTTTATTAATTTTTTATTATTATGTTATTTTAGTACATCATGTTAAACTAAATGAAAATGAGAAATGCTGCCTCAGAAACTAGCAAAAAAAACATTTTAATATTTTATTTCAGTTTACATTTATTTTATTTCAAGTAACAACTATTTTTATGGTTTTAATTTTAATGACACTACAATAACCCTATTATTGAAACAATGTATTCATTTAATTAAAAAAAGTTACTATTGTGACCCCAATAGTTACTCTTGTGAGCAATACAAGAGGGTTAATTTGTTGGCAATGGCTTAAACAAGAATGCCTGGAGATCAGCCATGGCCAAAGAGCTCTTTAGGAGATATGTTATGAGATTAGGGGCGTTGGTACAGTAGTAGCAGAACACTGTTTGCAATTGTCAGCATTACTTCTGCTGCATTACAACGCAAGATCCACCTCCCTCTCTGGCTCCCCCACTCAAATCTAGCAGTGTTCACTCGACGGTATGGCAACTATGCCCGCCTTTGGCCTATCTGGAATGTGCGTGCAGAGAGAAACATTGAGAAAGAGAGGCAGGATGCTTTGGGACCTTAGTCAGAGTGTAAAGAAAGCAACCATGTCCATGTTTAGACATGTAAGATTTACAGGGTGACACTGACATAAACATTGCACACACTAGTGACTGACAATGTGAGGATGAGAACAAACAAATGTAATTTAATTTGTCAATATACCACAGTATGTTAACTCATAGAGGACAATGTACACTCTCAGAAAAAAAAAGGTGCAAAAGCTGTCACTGGGGCAGTACCCTATGAAAAAGTATACCTCTATACCTTATTTCCCTGAAAAGGGTGCATATTAGAACCTAAAGTATACATATTAGCAATAAATTGGCCCAAACACAGTTTTGTTTTACAAAACAGCCTGGAACTCAAGATTAACCAACACTTCCCATTTTTCTATGCAATATGCATCAGACGATCAGTAAGCAGACTGTGGGTGAGCATGTCCTATGCGAATAGACTCATCTAATATATATAATATCTTATATATATAATAACTAGTGCTGTAAAAAGATTAATAGCAATTAATCGCATCCAAAATAAAAGTTGTTTGTATAGTTCACATTAGTATACGTGTGGTTTACTGTAATGTTTCTTTAGATATAAATACACACCCCTGCATGTATAAATTTTTTTACAAAAAATATGTACGTTTATATATTAAATATATTTATATATAATCTAAAATATAAGAATATAAATATTACAGTAACAATATTCAAAATATATTACTGTATGTGTGTGTATTTTATATACATAAAGATACCACAGTACACACAGATATATTATTGATGATTAACTTAATTATTATTTTAAATAAAAACATTTACTTTGGATGTGATTAATCACGATTAATCGTTGACAGCACTAATATATTATATATATATATATATATACACCCACATTACAACACACACACACACACACAAAAGGAACTATAAATAATTATTTCCAAATATTACAATTTATTTATTATTTTTAACTCACAAATAGCATTTTCTACCCCATATACATTTTTAGCTTAGCATAAACAGAAAATTATATTCATAATACAAATGTGATTTATAAATGCATAAAAAATAGGCTTCCTCAAATCCAGGTTTTCCAAGACCATGGGAATTCTGGTTTTTGAATAAAAACTACATTTGAATTTAAAAGAATCTATTTAAAATTACAGGTTTTATCATTTTTTTGCTGTTTTGGCTTATTTAATACAATTTGTATGTTTTTTATTAATAATTGCAATGTATATTGAGGTCCTCAGTGGGCGCATGAGACCCTGGCGAGAAACACTAGGAATCACATTGATACAAACACTGCTAAACAAAGTTGAATTAAAATATGTATTACAAGGCACTGAGGGACTTGCATGAGGGTGGTCAAGACCCGGAAGGTTAGTAGAACTGGTGACATGCGCGAGACGGACAAGACACGATTCTTGAACGCCCCCGTGTCCCAGGCCGGCCTGTCGGCGACACGGTGGAGAACTTGCCCAGCGGTTCTCCGCTGACCAAAGCAAACTGAGGCCATCAGGTACATCCTGCACCGGCGTGCAGCTGCTTCCGTCGCCGAGGGCGGCCCCCTGCCACCGCCAAAACAAGAGCAGCGCTCCTGCGGCCTCCAGCAAAGCTGTGCCGTGGAGCCGGTCGCAGGGCAGCCGCCCCGCCCGTCCAGGCCCCCGCCAAACCTGGTGGCAAGCGAGAGAGAGCAAGAGGCTTGAGGGGGGGGGGCGCCCCGGAGACGAGCGACCCAGAGGTCGAGGGATGTGCTCTTCAGGAGATGTCAAGCACCCCCCTCCCTCCCCCGGAGGAGGGCCGGGCGGAAATTCTTTTCATCTTTTTCCACTACTGACCTCTCGGTCGGTGGTACCCAAATACTCGACAAAGAGCAATTCCTCTATTTCTGTGTCCCAAGAGGGGACGGGGGGTTGTGAACTATCCAGTGCATATCACACTCACCCTCCTCTCTCGCCAGTGAGCAGCAGTGGGCGGATCGGGAAGACAAACCAACGGACTACCCACACACCCTCTACTCGAACGCAGGTCAGTGTTAAACACACCAGACCCCGCCTCGGACAGGCTACGAGACGCCCGGGCCAGGTCCCTGCATTCTTCCACGCTGCCCCACTGCGAGTACGCCTGTAGTTACGTTGATGCCACTAGCGCGGTGTCTGAGAGCCTGGCTTGAGCTACCCAGCCCGACTCGATGGCTCCTTCGAACCGTGAGGCACGGCTATGCGATTTAGTCGCCCGGCATGCCCCCCCAAGTTCAGTGGCATCCGCTTCACAACAGTGAAGGCGGCCGATGGTCCTGTCTTGCGGGCGGAGGTCGCAGTCCTACTGGTGAAGGATGCGATAGAGCCGGTCCCTCCAGCCGATATGAAGACCGGGGTTTTACAGCTCCTACTTCATTGTACCAAGAAAGGCGGTGGGTTGAGACCTAACTTGGACCTGCGCGTCGTGAACCGGGACCTTCACGTTAACGTGCAAAGATGTGATGCAGGAACGCCTTTGGGTTCATTCCCCCTCTGTCCCGAAGCTTGGTTTGCAGCGGTCGACCTGAAGGATGCGTACTTTCATGTCTCGATCCTTCCGCGCCATAGGCCATTCCTGTGGTTTGCGTTCGAAGGATGGGGATATCAGTACAAGGTCCTGCTCTTCGGGCTGTCCCTGTTGCCCCGTGTTTTCACGTAAGTTGCGGAGGTACCCTTGTTCCCTTGAGAGAACAGAGCATTAGCATTCTCAACTACCTCGACGAAGCAGTCTCCGGATCAGTTGTGCGAACACAGGGATTCCGTACTGTCACACCTCAGCCTGTTGGGCCTTCAGGTCAAATGGGAAAAGAGCAAACTCTCCCCGACGCAGAAGATCTCTTTTCCCGGTATGGAGGGGACTCGTTAAGAGCCGGATGGCGGTCCCACTGAAACAGTTTCAGAGGCTCCTGGGGCATATGGCAGCTACGGCGGCAGTCACGCCGTGGGGGCTGCTCCATATGAGACCGCTGCAACACTGGCTCCAGGGCCGAGTCCCGAGGTGGGCGTGGCAATGCGGCACCTTCTGGGTCCAAGTTACACCGGTCTGCCGCCAAACCTTCACCCGTGGTCAGACCTTGCGTTCCTCCAGTCAGGAATGCCCCTGGAGCAGGTCTCCATTATTCTGTGGTTTGCACGGATGCCTCAACAACCGGCTGGGGGGCAACGTACAATGGGCTTGCAGTGTCAGGGGATTGGACGGGGCCCCAACTGCACTGGCTGCCTCGAGTTACTGGCAGTGCACCTTGCCCGGGGCCGTCTCCAAGGGCGCTTACGAGGCAAGCATGTTTTTTTTTTTTATAGTCCGCACGGACAACACAGCGGCCGTTGCGTACATCAACTGACAAGGTGGTCTGCGCTCCCGTCGCGTATCGCAACTCGCCCGCCACCTCATCCTCTGGAGTCAGAAGCATCTGAGGACACTTTGTGCTATTCACATTCCTGGGCTGCTCAACCGGGAAGCCGACGAGATGTCCCGAGCTGCGCTCCCGGGAGAATGGAGACTCCATCCCCAGAAGGTCTAGCTGATTTGGAGACGTTTCAGAGCCGCTCAGGTAGACCTGTTTGCCTCTCCAGAAACCTCTCACTGCCAGTTGTTCTTCGCCCTGACCGAGGGAACACTCGGCACAGACGCAATGGCCCACAGCTGGCCGCGGGGCCTTCGCAAATATGCATTTCCCCCAGTGAGCCTTCTGGAACAGTTGCTGTGCAAGGTCAGGGAGGACGAGAAACAGGTCCTGTTGGTGGCGCCGTATTGGCCCACTCGGACCAGGTTCCCAGAACTAATGCTCCTTGCGACAGCCCCTCCTTGGCTGATTCCTCTGAGGAAGGATCTGCTTTCTCAGAGACGGGGCACCCTATGGCACCTTGTCCAGACCTCTGGAAACTTCATGTCTGGTCCATGGATGGGACGCGGAGGTTCTAGGTGGTCTACCCCAAGGGGTAGTTGACACCATTACTTCAGCGAGAGCACCGTCTACGAGCCATGCTTACGCTTTGAAGTGGAACATGTTCGTTGAGTGGTGTTCTTCTCGCCGGAAGACCCCCGGAGATGCCCGATCGCAGTCGTGCTTTCCTTCCTGCAGGATGGCTTGGAGCGAAGGATGTCTCCCTCCACCCTTAAAGTTTATGTCACTGCAATCGCTGCTAACCACGACCCCGTAGAAGGAGGTCGTTGGGGAAACATGACCTAGTCGTCAGGTTCCTTAAGGGGGCGAGAAAGATAAATCTTTTCCCCCCCACGGCCACTCATTCCCTCGTGGGACCTGACTCTGGTGCTCACGGAACTACAGCAGGGCCCATTTGAGCCTTTTGCAGGCGGTTGAGTTGAAGTTCCTCTCAATGAAGACTTTGCTCTTGCTGGCATTGGCCTCTATCAAGAGGGTGGGGGACCTGCATGCATTTTCGGTCGACTATTTGTGCCTAGAGTTTGGGCCGGCTGACTTGCAGGTAATCCTGAGGCCCCGGCCCAGCTACGTGCCAAGGTTCCCGCTACTCCCTCAGGGATCAGGTGGTGAACCTCCAAGCGCTGCCCTCGGAAGAGGCAGACCCAGCCCTAGCTTTGCTCTGTCCCGTCCGAGCCTTAAGGTGCTACGTAGACCGGAAGCAAAGCTTCAGGACCTCAGACCAGCACTTTGTCTGCTTTGGAGGCCAGCAGAAGGGAAAGACTGTCTCCAAGCAGAGGCTGGCCCACTGGATAGTGGATGCCATCAACCTGGCTTATCAGGCACAGGGTGTGCCCTGTCCATTCAGGTTGCGAGGTCACTCAACCAGAAGTGTTGCATCCTCCTGAGCACTGGCTCGTGGCGCCTCGCTGGCAGATATCTGTAGAGCTGCGGGCTGGGTGACCCCCAACATGTTCGCTAGATTCTATAGCCTTTGTGTGGAGCCGGTATCTTCCTGTGTTCTCATCTCAAACGGGTAGAAGCACTGGGGGGCCCCGGCTTCGGGTCGGCTTGCAAAAATCACTCCAGAGAGTCCATACAGTAGAACCTGTTGAGTTCCTCCGTCCCCTCGGAAGCCAGACGTGGCGGAGCGTCCGGCGACAGGCCTTCACTCGCTGAATCCTCGAGAACCGGTAGAAGGCTGGGTTCCATATGTAAGACCCAAGTGGATCTCATATGTGTAAAATCCACGGTATAGCCTTGAGCCCGTGTTTCCCCGGCAGGCTTCTGCCATTCCAAGAGGGTTCAATCACCTCCATTCTTACATATGCACCTAAGGGATGTCCCTATGTGTATTGCTTACGAAACCTCCTTCGGGAAGGTTCGAGCTTCCATAACGCCCCTGTTCCAAGTAGAACGGGTACGTTTTCCCAGTGTTATCCAGTCTTACTCATTGGGTAGTGCCATTGTAGCAGTAGCTGGTCCTCTTGTGAAGAAGCTCTGGCCTACGCCAAAAAATAGGGGCGCAGGTGGCTTCCACAGGACACTGGAAGGGGCAGTAGCTGTGGCCTTTTGGTAGGATCCCAATTTCGTCGGTCCTCCGACGTGACGTCGAGAGTGACCGACTGAAAGGGAACGTCTCGGTTACGTATGGTAACCCTCGTTCCCTGAAGGAGGGAACGGAGACGTCACGTCCCGTCGCCACAGTTCCTGTACCACCGCTGAGCGGCCAGGTCACCAATTCGGCTCCTCAGCAAAAACCTGAATATACGCTGCACCAGCTGCCTACTTATACTCACGCTGTAATCAGCAGCAGCTGGATGCAATAATCACATGCCAATGTGCATTGGCTCGTTTAGTTTACACTCGAAGTAGATTGGTCCCTCTAAGCGAGATCCCAATTTCGTCGGTCATCCGACGTGACGTTTCCGCTCCCTCCTCAGGACACGAGGTTACCATACGTAACCGAGACGATTTCTCGACTGTCTCTGCTCGGCTTTGCATACATGCCACATCCATTTGATATCACAAAATGACGTTTTTGTGCATTAGCATTAACTTTGTGTGTGTTTTAGGAGGATAGGATACTGACTAGAAAATCTGTAGAGCAACATGAAAAGGGAAATTATTGGTCTGCTGGATAAAGACATTATGTAAGCTTACAATACATTTGTATCACTGCTGCCCTCTTTGAACTGTCCCAGAGCCAGAGGTACAGTACAGCTACAATGGTGCACCTGAAACCACTATAAAGGGGCAAGTACAAGGTCGGGACTGTTTGTCCCTGTGTCATTCTGCACATCCTGACCTTCACATTCCCCAGTACATTGAGTACACTTCACCTCTTACTGTTTCCACATGCCACACATACACTTTAATATACCTTTCATTTGTATCTTGAAGACTAAAAGACTAACTTAAAGAGTCTCTAAGCAAGGCAATTAAGCTCACTACCTGCTAATGCATACAGTTAAGATGAGGCCGGAGTTAAACAGGATTATAACTGTATACATAAGAGCAGGACTGCCTGGACTGGTTTCAGGTTGGACTGCACACCAACAGGTGCCTAAATAGTTATAAGAATGGAACTATTATGCAACTTGCACATTAATTACATAATAGATCAAATCAGGTGCTTTTGAGGATTGTGTTTAAAAGTTGGTTTAGCATTTCAATTATTATGCCAGCTTTTGATAGATGTTTCAAAGGTAGTTCACTCAAAAATGAACATTGTGTCCTGTCGTTCCAAACTTATGACCGACCCCCTTTCTTCTGTGGGACATAAAAGAAGGACCCCACTGGACCCTATTCACTTTTATTGTATGGCCAAAAGAAACACGGAGACGTTTTTCAATATATCTTCTTTTGTGCTTGATAGAAGAAAAAAGTCAAACAGGTTTGGAACAAAATGAGGGTGAGTAAATGATGACAACATTTTCATTTTGGGTGAATACCATTAAGACCACTACACATGGTCCAGCTCTATCACCTAAAGCAGGTGTGTGTTTTATCCTTTATGATTTCTGCTTAATAGATTGCACGACATTAGCAGACTGTAAAACAGCAGGATTGGATGTGAGAAAATACAATGATGACGCATAATGATGAAATAAACTTTATTTAATTGTATTTTAATAAATAACTTTTTACTTCGTATATTAAAAATATTTTTACTTCATTACTTTACTTAAGTACAAATTTCAAGTATCTGTACTTTACTGTAGTAGTTTTATTTTGGAAAACTTTTACTTCACTCCATTCCAAACCATAATATTGTACTTTTTACTCTACTACATTTCATAAAAACATGTTGTTCCTTGTTATTTTGAAATGAAGAAATCTTCACAAACTATGTGACGTGATAGTGGTGTCTAAAACTAAACATAATGTTAAAATAATTAAAAGAAAAACTATGCCTATGCATCTGCCCCACTGTAAAAGTAGTACATTTTCATAAACTTTTTCTTAACATGCTAACATGATATATTTTGTTATTTTCACTCGTCAGCAGGCTTGAATTATCAGTATTTATCAGTCATAATAAGTGTATGACATGTATTTTTAGCAGGAGGATAGAGTATATAAAATTCAAAATAAATAAACATTCATCAATCAGTACTTTTTATTTTTAATACATTAAAATCAAGTACTTTCGCACTTTTACTCAAGTAAAATTGAAAGGAGTATTTTTTAGGTTATCAAGCACTTAATTTGTGTACTTCGTCCACCTCTGATTATTTATTATATTGAAGCATAATGTTATACAAAACTGGCCAAAAGTAGATACTGCCAAAATGAGTGCCTCGTCCATTGTGCATCTTCAATTTTGCTTTATTGCTAAGTTACAAATCTCTGACCACACAGAGTTCACACGTTGTTCAACAACATTTGCAAAAACTTGAACTTGACATGAAATTCACATAAGGAAACTTCTTGGCCATCAGAAGTCCATCAAGCCACATTTTCATCTTGTCAATTTCCATTGAAATGACTGGATTTAACTTGCAAATTTTTGAAGAGCAACGGTAAATGTTCAAATTCTGTGTGAACCAAAAGTGCACTTCAATGTTTTGATGTATTTCTGAGAGAAACAGAATATTGAATGAAAAAAAATAAAAATTAGAAGGTGGGGCTTGATTTTAGCACACCTCGCAGCCTCTAGCTCACTCAGACTGGTGGTTGGAGAGGAGTTTTTAATAGACGTTCCGCCCAAGCTGTCAAACTGACAAAATCAGAGATTGAACACCATTCCAGAAGGGAAGCAAATTTTCAAATATGGACTTAAGAGTACAAAGACTAAATTGCACTGATTAATTGTTCATCACAAGATTAGTAATGTGCGCTAACAAAGTAAACAATGTCGTTTTTAAATTAATGCAGACTTTAAGGGCAAGATTCAATGCAAAAGACAAGAAAACTTGACCATGTTATATAAGCTGACCAAGACTGCACATTTTTTCACAACCACCAATGAATTCATCAATTCCTAAAATTGGTCTCAGAACGCAAACCCAAGGTCCAAATCTGTGCACTGGGCTTTAGAAACAGAACGGGAAGCTGTATGTGTACACGTCCGCCGTACATTCTGCTTTTCAATCAGTAATGCCTCTGTCATTGTTGAGAACAGCTGTCGCATTAAATGGCCCACTGCTCTTTCCCTCTCTCTCTCTCCACGCTCCATCAGCTTCAAGTATCGCCTTAGAACAGCATTGTGAAAACATGCAGAGAGGAACACAATTTTGTTTCATATTTAAAGGAACGGGTTACAGGCTTTTGGCACATGATTTGGTGCAAGAGCTGGCTAAAAAGGCACATCTTGGCCTTTTTTTAAAGCGCTGGCCTGAACATAGTGTGCTGGGTATTCAACCAAACAATAGGCTACTGAATTACATCAGCTGTTGATACTAACAGTCAATTTTATTTTCCTTTTCACCGTTACGTCACATCCTTTACGTGAAAAAGAGAAGGAATTCAAAACATCGTTCATTTGTGTACACCGACGTATTGTTTAGTCCTTCAGCAGCAGCTCATTTTCAGTCAGGATGACAGGGTCATGTCTAGAATTAATGCAAGTGTAGTTTATGTTCAACTAAAATGCTCGACTCAAAGGCAGTGTAATGGAAACAAAGCAACAGCAAGTCAACCCAAACACCAATACGCAGCAACAAATGTGTTTACCGTTGTCCTTGCTGCTGGGTGTTTATGTATCCGTGGGTGTATGGAAGAGGTGAATGTTCTGGAGTTACCTTTTATCAGCCACACTGTCTTCCTTTCTGATTCAAGTCACTATTGCATGAAAACAAACACATAACTGCCTCCTAATGCCCTGACTTGACTGGCTTCACCACACGGTCCACGGCTGACGCATGTGATGGACAAGGCGGGGGTGCCACACCTGCGATAGGACCGTGGGTTTATCTCTAACCATCATAAAGGGGGGGGGGGTGTGGGGGAGCAGAGATAAACCTCCCAAGCTTCTCTGCTTCTGATATAACCCGTGGGTGAACTTGATTTTCAGGCATGTCTGAAAATTTCTCTTATGGATGATTCAGCTGAACTATATAAGCAGCAGAGACACGTGACAGGTTCACCAATTTAAAATTAAACCAAACAGAAATTTCCCACTTCGGGGTGAAAGTCCCAACAAGCAAGACGTTTTAGTCCATTGTTAGACCCTACTCAAGTTTAATGCAACCTCCTTACGGGTTTTTAATTTCCTAACACCGGTATTGTGTAAGATGCTTTCAATGTTGCAGCAGCTGAATGACTAAACTTTTTAGTGCTGTCAACGATTATCGTGATCCAAATAACGTTTTTTTTTTTTAAATAAGTGTTACTGTGTATATTTTATTATGGGGGGTTGTGTGTCAGTATATATATTATAATATATATATATATATATATATATATATATATATACACACATGCCTCGCGCCGCGCACGACACACACCACACACACCATGCATTTTAGAAATTATGTTTATATCTTAATTTATTTATATTATATAAATTAGTGAATATGTATGTGTGTTTTGTAATATTGTCAAAACATACTGTAGTGGGTATTATATAATATATATAATAGAATATAATAGATCATATATATATATATCTATGATTAAAGATACACAGCACACACATATATCTTAATTTATAACAAAACTCTTGTTTTTTGAATGTCATTTCGTCAATTACTCATTTGACAGCACTAATTTTCCATTCTCACAGCCTCATTATGAAAAATTTTTCTCATTGTCCTCAGTCAGGGTTTGTGTACTTGGATGGCAGACACACAACAACAGACATTGTTTGGGATTAGCTTGATACTATCAGTTTCACTGAGCCAAAAACCTCCATCCATTGTTCACTTCTTCGCTCGACTAAATCTGAATACAGGATTATACTGTAACCATGTACCGGTTTTTATTGTCTGGGTTATCTGATACTTGAATAAACTAAACCAATTAATGCTATCTAGCTAAACTACAACCTCTCAAAAAGATCCATAAACTAACTGCGGTCAGTATAACAGTGACAGAATTATGCACAATAATCAAATTGTTGTTCACTACACAGCAATTATTGTGTAACATATTGAAATTGTCTACTTTGTTCAGAATGTGCTTTTTTTATTTCATAATATATGTTCAGTCAGGCTAATATAATATATTAAGTCCAGGCGTAATGACACTTTAATGTTCTAATAATGATCTGTATACACATCCATACTGAAGTTGTCAGTTAGACTAGGAAGTATATTCACAGGCATTACCTGTGCTGCCTATAAATATCTTGCGCGCTATATTTGTACATCATGTGTAAATAGCCACCCTTATATTGGACACTATGTTAGGGTTTGGCGTTGCGCTGGTCCTATTTACAAGACGTATCGCTAACGCTGTTTATTCCATATTTTTATAGTTTTATGCATATCGGGTGTGTAAAGCGAACAGCAGTAGTGGTTGCGCTCGCAAAATAAAAGCATCCCTCCACAGAAATAACGGTCAATTATATATATCTATCATATTAATAGATATATATATATTATGCTAATAATAAATTCTAAACCCTGACCTCCGTGAACACATCGAAAATTATTTTATATACAATATGTAATAACAAAGACTACTGAACTTGAGAATGCATCATGATTTCAAGCATAACCGAGTTTATCATTATACAGTTTTGAGTCACTTCTCTCTCCTACCAAATTCAATGACTTTCAAAAAAGGAAAAGCATACGCACCAACTGGGGTTCTGTTAACATGTAGACTATGCATGTAAATACTGTCGCTATGGAATAAGCTGGAAATGAATGCAACTCAAGCAGAGGCAGACTTATTTAGACACAAGTCTGGAGCGCAATGGGCTGTATCACTTACCCGCTGAAGGTCAGAAAGTACAAAGTTGGGACGTAGTTTTTGGAAAGGAGCTGCAACTGTGCAGTCTTAAAATCAACCTGGTATCAGTTCCCTCTACAGTCGTATGGAAGCGAAACTGCAAAAGAGCACCGTTTACAACTTCTCGATCATTTTAACAGAACTCACTCCCCTGTGTGATGTGCGATTTGTTTTCTGACTGCGATGTGTGATGTGACAGCGCTGTACACCAGTCACCTGTAGGCACTTGTGACAGCCGAAGCCACCAATCACAGCGCTCACAGAGCATTGTGGGAAATGTAGTTCAGCTTCGTGTAAACGTTTAAGAATGAAAAAAGGTCGATTTTTATAGATGCTATAGATTCTTCATATAGATTCTAACAGTTTTAAGCAGTTGCATATAGTTTAGACCTTGTCAAAAGGTATACACTTATAGACACATTTTGTATGAGCTTTTGTATTTTATATTACCTTAATATGAACTTTTATGTGCGGTAACATTTAGCTATTTTACAGTGTTGGGTCCGAATCCACCTTGTCGAGTCCTAGTTTTTAATCACTTGAGTTTAAAGGGGTCATATGATGCTGCTAAAAAGAACATTATTTTGTGTATTTGGTGTAATGAAATGTTTTTATGCGGTTTAAGGTTAAAAACACATTATTTTCCACATACTGTACATTATTGTTTCTCTTCTATACCCCACCTTTCTGAAACACAAAGCTCATCGGTCTGAAAAGCGAGGTGTGCTCTGATTGGCCAGCTATCCAGTGCGTTGTGATTGGCCGAATTCCTCAAGCGTGTGACGGAAATGTTACACCCCTCACCATATTCTGGTGCTTGCTGCAACCACATGTGATGACCCCGGGCTGGACTACGCTTCGTCCCGTGACCTCCGTCTGCGATCCACGCAAGCAAAGTTGGAAGTACTTCCTCAGCGACCACACGTATCAGCTCTAGGCATGAACGTGAATGGAAAGATGGGATTCGAAGCGGATATCGTCATCTTTTAGAAGGCCAAATAAAGTAGTTTCGCTCTCACAACGAAACACAGCGTCTTCACGACATGGCGGCGACGGCAACAATACTACAGCGAGAATGAAAAAAAAAAAAAAAAAAAAGTTTTTTTTAACCCCTTCTTTCTTTGGCATGAAACATTTTGGGGCGCCGTATTGCAAATCTCCCCCCCACATTTTACTGTTATATGTGGGCGTGTTAGAACGAGCCGTTTTATGGGGGGCGTGGCAGAGTCTTAACTTTTATAAAGAATATCTCTTTGGTTTTTTGACTTTAGTCTTTGCAACTTCAGGGTTCTTATCTATGCACAATCAGCTTGTAACACTCCAAAGAGAAATTAATTTTTTTTATCGCATCATATGACCCCTTTAAGTGGGAGACGTTTATTAAAGTCTTTTTAATATTAATTTATGTTGTTACTTTTTTTAATTTAATTTTATATTACGACATGGGCAGGGATTCGTCTGTACTAATTAAAATTTCTTGCGTCCAAAAATATTCACTTCCGATCCCACGAGTCCCAATCCAAGTTTATTCACATTTTTTTCAGTCCCGAGGTTCAAGTAGCCCCAACTCTGCAGTATTTTTTGCCAATTAGCATAACGCAATTAAATAATTTCCCTTTTTTTTTTTTTTGTGTTTTTTTGTTGTTTTTGTAGTTTAACTAGTTTCAGGTCAAATGTTTTGTAATTATATCTTATTTTCCAAAATTAAAGGGATAATATCCAATCATCGGTTACTATTGCAAAATACCTCTTGTGTAAAAAAAGTGAACCCCAAAGGCACTGACGATATATATATATATGATATATAGATATAATATTAATTATTAATATTAAGAGGCTGTATGTGACCATGGACCACAAAACCAGTCATAAGGGTCATTTTTTTTTAAATTGAGATTTATACATCATATTAAAGCCGAATAAATAAGCTTTCAATTGATGTTTGAAAAAGTCAAAAAGAATGAGAAAAGTCGTAAAAATGAAGTTCTTAGCAATGCATATTACTAGACAAAAATTAAGTTTTGATATATTTACGGTAGGAAATTTACAAAATATCTTCATGGAACATGATCTTTACTTAATATCCTAATGATTTTTGGGATAAAAAAAAATCTATAATTTTGACCCATGCGATGTATTGTTGGCTATTGCTACAAATATACCCGTGCGACTTCAGACTGGTTTTGTGGTCCAAGGTCACATATCTCAATAATTGCACAGATCTCTTGAACACTGATTGATCAGTCACAGTATTCAGTGGTTAACCATTCCTTTTATCTACTGCTGTTCTTCTTTCCAAAAAAGTACATAATCATACACGTGTATTTTTAATAAATAAGTTCAGTGGCATTACAACCAAAGACAATCTACATGATCTGAATTTAAAATAATAATAATAAAAAATCTATTGCAATTGCAGATTTTCAGTGGTTGGGTTCAGTTGTTGTTTCAAATTGGCCCACAGGGTGTCAGTATTGATCCTATTCTTTCCCATACAGGACAAGAACCACACACAAAAAAAAACGCACTGATTATGGTGTGCATTTTTTTAATAAAGTGAAACATTAGTGCCTTCGTTTTCCATTCTAAAACAAACCGCAAGCTTCAAATGAAAAAGAAACATAGAATTTACTTCACAAATGCACAACTTCTGGATTTGATTGTAATAAGGAATTAAATGTTGATTTTGGATTTTATCTATAGATTTAATAACTTCTCTTGATCACAAACAATAACATTCTCTTAACCAAAGACACTTTAATATCTACAACACCTAGAAACGCCCTTGCCAATGCCGTCAATTAGACACGATTTAACTAGGCAAACATGCCAAAGCATGTAGCAAAGCTTAACTCAGAATGGCCTCCACAGAAAACACAGAATACATAAAATCTTAGCTTTTGTCCCTAAACCTAACACCAAGCTAAAGGTATTCAACATGGGTTACACTACACCTCTCTAGAGCTGACCAGCCTTAATAGATCACTTGTTTTTTTTTTGTTTTTTTCCTTTTTAATAGATTGAATGGTCATCCAGTTGACCAATTTATACATTTGCAGAGAGGCAGAATAAGAAATCTAGTTAAGGTGAATTTTGGGAATGCTATTGAAGAAAAAAAAACTAAAACCACAACTGACTATTAACATATGATTCAAGATTAGAGTCATGCAAACCCTACTATGCAAGTGTTATAACTCAGTGCTGATTTTTCTAAACCATTCTCAAGGGGCAAAAAAGTATAACATGTACTGGGGTAGATGCCACACTTAATTTGAAAAGACTTTCTCTATAAAAACTGAGGGCGACAAGCAGAGTCTGCTCAGAGGATAGATTGAATGGTCATCCAGTTGACCAATTTATACATTTGCAGAGAGGCAGAATAAGAAATCTAGTTAAGGTGAATTTTGGGAATGCTATTGAAGAAAAAAAAACTAAAACCAC
This sequence comes from Sinocyclocheilus anophthalmus, assembly GCA_018155175.1. Classification (NCBI taxonomy): domain Eukaryota; kingdom Metazoa; phylum Chordata; class Actinopteri; order Cypriniformes; family Cyprinidae; genus Sinocyclocheilus; species Sinocyclocheilus anophthalmus. The sequence goes on along the minus strand of JADLZN010006938.1, from coordinate 452,587 downwards.
AACTGACTATTAACATATGATTCAAGATTAGAGTCATGCAAACCCTACTATGCAAGTGTTATAACTCAGTGCTGATTTTTCTAAACCATTCTCAAGGGGCAAAAAAGTATAACATGTACTGGGGTAGATGCCACACTTAATTTGAAAAGACTTTCTCTATAAAAACTGAGGGCGACAAGCAGAGTCTGCAGAGGGTAACATTGTTGTGAATTAAAGAAGATTTGATCATTCAGGAAAAGAGGGGGGGGGGGGGGGGGGGGGGGGGGGGGGGGGGGATAGGTGGGACAAGGCATCATGACATATTGAATTGATTTAACTTGTGTACGTCTATCGTGCAGCCACTTTGTTTTAATTTTTATCAAATTTAATATGGCAAGTACCCAGACTATTAAAGTCAATTGCCACATACATTGTCATGACACCTTGAGTTTGGACTACAGATCAGCACACTATAAAAAGCAGCACACTAAGTGCAACGAGTAAAATTCAGCAGAAAAAAAAGACTGCCAAGCCAGGACTTTAGGGTTGGTTGAAACAGGCCTCAATTGTCTTCTGCAATGTTTTTGTAACTGAGAAGATTGGAGTTCAGTCTAATTATATGAGGATGTGGGGTACTGAGGGTGCCACCAGTCCATGAGGCGCACGCTGTGGACAGGGTCCAGCACTACCTGCACCCCTTGTTCACCCCTAAACTTCTTCCCTCGAATGACTGGTGAATCCTGGAAATCCAGGCGCACTCGGTGGTGCCTCATGTCTGTGCTCACATTAATGGTGAACTGAAAGACAAGGAGCGAATGATTCATTGGCATTTATGACATCAGCATGACTTGCATTTTCACTGTAAGTAAAACCTTCAACAAAAAGAAATGTGGAAACTTCAGCTTGGTCTAGACCACTATCATTAGATGACTTCCACGTTCTAAAAAGAACACAATGCTGAAGTTTCTAAGGCTATAAATTTAGCACTACAAATTTCAAGTGACAGCCAGCACAAAGCCAAAATGTACTAAAATCTGAAATACACTACACAACTTTTGAAATCTGGACAGATTTTCAAACACTAGGGATCATACATTTGCTCACTTTGTAAATGGTTACAGAGGAAAAACATAGCATCACATTCTGTTAGACTTTAAAGTTGTTCTGAAAAAATTCACACTCCTCATCGAGAAATAAAAACATGTTGCAAAATCAGTTAAATATCAAACTTACTTGAAATCCTTCAACTGGAATCAAAAACTGAAGATTAAAAAAAATAAATGAGAAGGTGAGCCTATGCCCATTATACAATGTGATTTGTGAAATCTCAGATTATCAGAAATCTGCAGACTCTAATTTTTGGCAACTACTGTCAACTCTTCCAGACTGAAAATCAGGGCAAAAGTCAAGTAGTGTATTCCAGCTTTAAAGTCCCCCTGTAGTCAAATATTTTATCCCTTAAAACTTATCTTTGATCATCAAAATTACATATTTAAATGTTTTTTCTTGTGAAAATAAATGTTCTCATTCCTTAAAATAGCTTGAATGCAACTCTACACCCTTGCCTCATTTACTATACGCTGATCTATGAATATGCAAATTAGTCCCGCCTCCACTCAGTCACACCAGCCAGCGCCTCCTGATTCACTGAACTGTAGTAAACGCAAAACAATGGCATACACGGATAACGACTGATAAAACTGTTTTTACTATCGGACAACTACAGTGAATACTGTAACATTCGTTAAAGTTACTTACTTGACGACGTTGTTTCCTAAAATGCCTTGAAGACTCGAATACAGCCGTTTGTGATTGTTAATTCGCGCCCGCGAGCATACGCGTGTGAAGTGCAGACGCAGCTGCGGGAGTGACTCCGGGCTACTTTTACACTGTTGCCACGGGTTATAAAGCAAGTTAGCGGTTCTAAATTCACATTAAACCACAGCTTCATGGGTTTTTGCTTTAATTTATTTTTGGTTTTGTGCTGGTATTGGAATATTTTGCATACTAGTGATAGGAATCGATCCCTTGATGTGATTGGTTATTGCTTTGTGAGTAGCAAACCGAGGGCTGTTTCAAAAACCGTATTTCTGGGTCAGCCTTTGGGGAAACTACAGTTTTAAGGGGAAAATACTCAGCAATGGTGTTGATAAATAAACTGGCACATGGTTTGTCTAAAAGAATATTAAAAACACCACATAGACAAATAAACAACATAAAAAACTTGATTTTCACTACAGGGGGACTTTAAAGACCTGATGATTAGAAATCCAGTAGCAGGATTACACGTTATCCTCCTGTAATTCAACAATGTAAAAATATTATGTGAAACGGATTCTCTCATCACTCACCAAAGTTAACGTCATGCCCATCACAACAGAAGTGAAAATGAAATTGAGGGTAGTGACCCGCAGCAGATAACAGTCCGAGTCTGAATTAATGTGAACATCTTTATACTGCTTGGGCAGCTGAAGACTCAAACCACATCCGTTTTTGCCCTTGGTTGGCTGAAAAAGAAAATCCGACAGAATTAAAGCAATTAAATCTCATATTCTACTTTTATGACAATGTAGTGAACATACCAGTTTCACAAACTTGAAGTTGAACTCCCACATCAGCTCTGACCTACTTCCAGAAACTTTGTTGACCCAACACAACAAACACTGTGGGAACAAGAAAGGCATCAACACAAAAATCTTCACATTAAACATATTTAAATAGGAGCGTATGTCTACAAACCTTGGAATTGAGGAGTGTGGTAGGTGTAGATTCAGGGAGAGGAGGGCTTTTGGACACCCGCAAGCTAAAGGGCTCATATAAGTGAAAAAGCGAGCGAATAACACGTGCACGAAGACAACGCATCTTTGCAACAGAATCAGGTTGAAGGCGATCGGGGAGGTCTGCATCAAGATTATAGTGCCTGCGGGGAAAAAAAAATAAAAAAGATAACTCTAAATAAAAAAAATTTAAATATCAAGATGAATACTGTCATGCATAAATACCCTTATTTAACACAGGGATGTCCAGTGGAGTGCAATAGTGCCTGCCCACTGTTATAAAAAGCCCCACAATACATTTAATACCACGTTTTGGCTGCCTACCTTTTGTAGAGTCGTGTCCAAAATGCAGCTGTGCACGTGGCAGTCCAAGCATTCTTGCAGATCAAGGAGAATCTGCAGACATCTTCTGGCCGAATGTATGCAGCAAGCAGTAGCCAAATATCAATGGGATACTCCTCTCCATCTATGCACTCACTGTTTTCTGGCATTCATGATGACAGGAGTTACTCAAAAGCTCAAGAAAAATAACTACATCAGAACTAGGGTTGGGAATCGAAAATCGATTCCGATTCCAGTATCGGATACTTAAGGTCAGGAATCGGATACTTGTTGTCAAATTAAAATTTCGATTCCGCCTATCGTTTCCTAGGCACTTTTTTTTCTTCATCTGTGAGGACCGGACCTAGTGATCTGCCAGGACCTTGCTCGCTCGCTAATCTAAGTGCTCCAAAGTTTGGCTACATTTGCAATCAGAAGCCAAAAAAGCTAAGTAAAATATCTGTGATAGCTAAACATGTTGCAAGAGAGGTGTGTCACCACCAACATGACAAAGCACTTTAATTTAATAGATCGATCGAATAGAAGTTCACGAACACGATTCAAACCCCAACGTGATTCTATTCCTAAATTACAATGCTTCATCCGTTTCATTCTTCAACCTTTGACGTGTGCGATAAATGTTGTGATCACCTGGTTCGTCCGTGCAGAGTACGATCAGGTTTGCACTGCCATTGACCCAAAGAGAGCAGCTGTCTGTCATGAATGAAACAGCTTCAGTCTTTTCAGCCACACAGTATCATTATTTCTGTGTTAAAAACATTCAAATCCCAGAAGTACTGGGATAAAAGTTTATAGTTCAGATATAAACTCTGATGTGTATGGTAGCGATTAAAATTATTAACTAAAGTCATTTGACACTTCAAATTAATATTTATTGATTACATTGTTGCGCCAGAAGGTGGCGAAAAGGAGCTGTTAAAATGTATTTGTCTTTGAATCATTCAAGAACGCGGATTCATCCAGTAATGAAACAAGTACATCTTGAGTGAGTCATTGAATCATTTATTCATAAATTACGTGATTTTGTTTAGTTGTCTATTTTTTATCGTCTAATTTATCCAGAATCATGCAGTTCTATTTTGCACACAAACAGCTCTTAAAGAGTCCTGTTTTTATGTAGCCTGTTGATTTTTGTTCATGGTATTCAGCTCCAATAAATGGTTTGCAAAAAAGAGACACAGGATACAAATATCATTATTTAATCACATTGGAATTGAAACTGGGACTCGAAAAGAATCGGAATCGATAAGCAGAATTCAAACGATACCCAACCCTAATCAGAACAGAGATTCTCAAACCTTTTAGTCAGCCAAAACCCTTTGACCTAAAATATTTACTTGAAGGACCCACTGAATTTAAATTTAATGGACTTCAATTTAACACATTTGTACATTCACTGATAATGGTCAAATGGCATGCCGGTAAACAAATAAAATGTACTTTTTTTTTTTAGAAAATGTTTTGTTTGTATTTTAATTGAACCCCAGTTTGGGAAATCCTGCATTAGAAAACTTACTGGGCCAAATGCTCTGCAGTTACCTTTGCGTCTTTTGTTTTTCTTTTTGCGGGACCCTTTGATTTCATCCCCTTCCTCGGAGTCCAGTTCATCACTGCTCTCACGGGCTGTATTACTCACACCAGCTGCAGAGGAGAGCACTTCCTGCACAGGACCCTGGGATGCCTCAAGCCCACAGAGTAATTTCACTGAAACAGAATAAAGATCAGAGTCATTTTTTTTATTAATATTTTAAAGTGTCAAATATCTTAAAAGAAACTTATTCTCAACATACTGGTTAAAATCATCCTCTAAATAGACTGAACCAAGGCCTGTTCAGGCCTGCTTATGGAGATTTATGTTTAACACACCTGAATCAGCTAATTAAAGGTGTTTGGGGTCATTGTAAAGTACAAGCAAGAGTTTGAGAGCTGAACTAAACTGAGGAGCTCCAGAAGCAGTCTAATCTGCAGATGAATTCAGGGCTTCATATAATTTGACATGACAAGTTACACTTATGCCAAAAAGGCTTTTAACTCATAGTTATGATTCAATATGCTAGAATTATGACATTTGATTTAATCATTATTTACCACATTATTTATTTCGTTATTATGAGGCGGAAATGAGCTTTCATACATCATATTTATGATTTTACCTTCTTTTTCAATTGCATTAACAACAGCCTTTTTAACTCTTCCCGACTTTACGATGGCGGGATCGGCGTTGGCATAGTCAGCCACAGTTACTGTAAGAAAATATGAAGGAACACAAGAAATCAAGAGAATGGACTTTAGCTATTATCCGCAACATACATAATAACATAAGCCCGCCTCACTGTGTTGTTAACGTTACCTGACTCCGAGCAAACATCCTCGGCTCTAAATTTCAGCCGTTTTCGGTTCCCTTTCTTGGGCATGACGACAGCGGGGGTCTATGGCCGTTTATCGAGGCTGTGTGCCCTGCCATCTTTCCAGCAGAGGTAACGAAAAAACGATAAAAATGAGGGTGAAATTAAAGAAAGCTCCTCCAGGATCTTCAGCCATCATGGAACTGACGAACAAGGTCGCGTACATTCTCGCGAGATCTCAGAAAGCACACGACTCACCAGACTAGACGCTAATTGGCCGCAGAAATCATATGTGAGAAGAACTGTCCAATCAGACGGTGTAAATTCATAACCTCAGGCTTCAGAGAAAAAAAAAAATGGTTGCGATAAACCATGACGTCATCTCAGCTGTTTCTTTTTTTAACGTTTAAAGTGTCTTGGAGTACCATACATTGTGCAAATAAATATAATGGAGAATCTCTTTAAACAATGAAAAGACTACTGAACCTCGAGAAAAGTCTTTTTTTTTGCATGAAGTTTGAATGGAATCCTTTTAGATTCTTTATTTCTTATAAAATTCATCAGATACATTTCGATCAAACATAAAAAAAACTGTTTGTTTTACATAAAGGAATCAGAAACATTCATTTCATTCAACATATTTGTTTTATTTATTTTTCTCTTTTTTTCTGTTTTCTCAGAGTTGTTTTTTGTCTCATTTATTAATTTACTTATTTTACTTTATACATTTCCTCTGGTCATGAAAATATTAGCTTCAGAGAACTTCCATCTACATAAAAGCACATGTGACTAAATGTTTTTTATGTCTTTTATTAAAGTGAGTAAAACAATACTGAAAAATTAAGAATAATAGAAATATAAGATTTCCTAATATTGAGATTTTTTTGTGGGGTTTTCATTAAAAAGTATATATATTATATATATACTCCAGAGCCCGGCGGTAAGTTCCTGAGATTTCTAATAATGAGATAAATTTCTGTTTTCATAAAAGCTATACAGGCACTTCATGATACGTCCGTGGTTTCTATGACCTGCCTGCCGCAGAGGGCGCTGCGCGTGACACCATTTCTCACACGGCGTCTCGTGCATGACAGTCATGTAGTCGCGTGGTGCTGATGTGAGGAACTCCGATTTTACGCTGTTTGAAGAGCTTTACAGAGCCACGCCGGGTGGATATGCTTTTCGCCGACGACGAGGGAGACGTTTAACCTTCACATCCACCAAAGTGTCGGCGCATTCATATTTTAAAACATGCGCGAATGTTTGTGGAGATAGCGGAATAGCTGTGTTGCAAGCGAGAATGAGCTCGTAGAGGGAGGAGCGCTTCGCTCGGCTCGCCGTGCAAGGAGATGATGATGATGATGATGATGATGGTGGTGGTGGTGGTGGCAGAGGGATCTGGAGGATGCGGCAGACGCGAATTTCACCGTTTTCTTAAAGGTTAATGGCAACTGGTGGATGTTAAAGCGAAGGGCGCCGAGGTTCAATCAGCTGAAATCGGAATATGCGTGTGGCGAGCGCTGTAATGAGCGTCCAGCGAAATGCATTGAGTTCCAAGTCAAACTAGGTGGATAATGTCAGAGCGGAAAAGGCCGACAATCATGAACCAGAGAGGTCAAGGTGTGTGAAGAATCTAGACAGACATGCAATTAGTGAAATTGGAGGATGCATATGCATTTTAAATTACATGGACATGTTTAATGGCATTAAATATTGGTAGTGCACCTCAAACCTGAATAAAAAAACAAAACAAAAGCAATTTCTAATTTGACTTAGACTTCATAGAACACCGAGCAATATGATGTGTGAAGTGATGCCAACCATAAATGAGGGGGACTCGGTGAGTTCCCAGAGAGGCTCTCAGAACGGCACGGATGCCGAGTCTAATTTTGAACAGCTGATGGTGAATATGTTGGATGAGAGAGATAAGCTGCTGGAGTCTTTACGGGAGACACAGGAGACCCTCATCCAGTCGCAGACCAAACTCCAGGATGTGCTTCACGAGAGAGATGTGCTTCAGAGACAGCTCAACTCCGCGCTACCGCAGGTAAACTCGCATACCTGACACAGGTACACGGGAAGATGCGTCATGACTTACTGTGGTAATCATAGTTTACGATAAAATGTCCTTTTCCCTGTAAAACCTTAGAAAATAACTATTAAAACTATTAGAAACAGTGCTAGAATCTATTTATGCCCGTTTTTTTCTTTTTTTTTTTTATTTTAATAACAGCTTAAGTCTGACAGTATATTACATTCCCAAAGTCTGACTGTGACTGGTATTTTGAAAGAAAAAAAAAGTTATTTTCAGCCAATTTATTTGTTCAAAAGACCTTGAAAGACATGATATCGCATAAAACGTGTTTTCTATGGTGGCTGAGAGACTCAACGAGCTGCAAATGAAAAAAAAAACAACCCCACATGCAAATAGAAAACAACACCTGCAAATTAAGAAAACATCTTCATCAATTTGACAACACACACGCTGCAGATGCTCACAACACAACTAAATAAAGAAACGCACTGCAAATACTCACAACTAGGGATGTTCATTTTTAACCAGTTAACCAACCGTAAGAATTTTGACCGATTAATACAATTAGTTAAACGGTTAAAAAAATAATTATTTATTTTTTCAGTAATTTAACAAAATATTTAAAAAGGTTTGCTGCATGTTTTTTTAAGGGGGAAAACATAAGTCGCATATAAGTCGAATTTTATTATTTCATTCAGAAATAGCCCTAATACCGACGCGAAATGTTTACAAACATTATAACACTGTAAACATAGCTAGGCTATTTTAGTTCCCCTCACTCCACAACAAATCCTTTCAATTAACAGTATTTAGAAAAGAACAAGAATTAAAAATATAAGAAGCTATAGCTATATTCTAACACGCCCCCACATGTCTATGTCACGATGTGGGAAGATTTGCATCACGGCTCCCAAATGTTCACGCAAGGAAAGAAGGCGTAACTTTTATTCTCGCTGTAGTATTGTTGCCGCCGTCGCCATGTCGTGAGCTGTGTGTTTCGTTGTGAAAGCGAAACTACTTTGTTTGGTCTTCCAAAAGAGGACGATATCCGCTTCGTCATGCCTAGAGCTGATCCGTGCTGGTCGCTGAGGAAATACATCAACTGCACGCTGTGGATCGCCTGAAAAAAAAAAAATTAAAAACAAAAAAAAAAAAAGAAAAAAAAAAACAAAATTCCGGCCTTTTCACCGTGGACGAAGCACCGAGTCCAGCCCGGGGTCGTCACATGTGGTTGCCGCAAGCCTCCTTCGTCGAATCCGCCGGCCGCGCCGTTCTCAAGCTCACCCGCCTCTGCTCACTCAAGCCGGCCTTCGCTCACTGTAGGCCGTGGCTCACTCTAGGCCTCCGGCCTCCGCTCACTCAAGGCCGCGGTGTGTGATGCTGTTTCGTTGTGAAAGCGAAACTACTATGTTTGGGGGCCTTCCAAAAGAGGACACGACTAGAAATCAGTGGTTAAGTGTCCAGCGCATTTTATGGAGGACTGTTTCCTGATCCTGGTAGAGTAGACTACAATGCCGGCTGTTCAGACTCGCAGACTGTAAGTACATTTCAAACACGATTCAATATGCGAGTTTTTTGGGCAGTGTAGAGTAGCACTTGTTGTTTGTCATTTCTCAGATCACAAATGCAGACATGATTTTATGTTTATGTGGTGTGATGCAATGCGTAAAAAGACAGTATAAGTCATTATAATGCGTAATTATGTCCCCACTGGATGCAACAAATGCCTCGTTTATAATGGGTTTTAATGTTTTTGTTTCTCAGTAAGCATGTTGTACAGGATTTTTAATCTTTAAAGCCGCAATTTGGTAAGAAATTATTAGTTATCATTCATCTTTTAAGGAAAAGTGTCATGTCATCTATGGTAGTAATATATGGCACCTCTAATGGTTCTGTATAACACAATTTGACAAATGTGCTATAAAGCTTCTTATCTTTAAGAATATGTGCCATATAGTACCAAACGAGGTGTCCCTATGATTAAAAGCCAAAGAACCACTGTTGAACACCAGTTTTGAGAAAAAGTGCTATATGGCAACATTTGACAAAGTGCTATATGGCACCTCCTATGGTTCTACATATCACCATTCGACAAAGTGCTATATGGCACCTCTTATGGTTCTACATAGCACCATTTGACAAAGTGCTATATGGCACCTCTTATGGTTCTACATAGCACCATTTGACAAAGTGCTATATGGCACCTCTTGTGGTTCTACATAGCACCATTTGACAAAGGTGCTATATAGCACCTGTAAAAATAGGTGCTACATAGCACTAAAAGTGGTTCCCCTATGATTACGAGCCAAAGAACCGCTTTTAGTGCTATATAGCACCATTTTTTTTAGAGTGTATAGCAATATAAATGACAAGCCAAAACGAAATAATTTAGGTTAAAACGAAACTAAAACCAACGTTGGGTCTCTCATTTGACACAAAATCAAATGTTTCCATATCCGCGATGTATTTGAATGGCAAATTATTATTTATTATGTACTTCACTCGCGTTCCAATATCCACGTAAAACAAAATGTTTTGCATAACATCACGGCGGTACTGTGATCACACTTAACGGCACAGATTTTACTACATATTTTTTTTTACTACATAGTTTTGTTTCCATATGTTTGACTGACTGTATTTTATTATGATAATGAACAGGCTGCATTGTCAAGGTAGCAAAGCTTAACTGTGCGCGCGCATGTGGTGCCGGCGCAATCACTTGATTTTTTTTCCTTCTAACAGTGGAAGAAACTACTCTTTTTAGTCATAAAGATAATCGGAATTGTAAAAGGTTTGCCTTTATTTGTGTACATTCACAATAAAAACAAATCTTTGTGCTTTTGTAAAATAAGCCTAAAAAAAAAATAGGATGCTGCTTTCTGCTGTCTGTTTCCTTTTGCGCAGCACAAAAATGAACCGAAACTCCGCATACTAGGCTACTTGTTGCACAGTTTTTCTTTCATTTTCTTAATTTATTATTTAAGTAAAAATATGTTTCTCCTATAGGCCTATTTATTCGTTAACCTAGCTTTATTATGTTTTCGCAGAAGCGCTGCAGGTGTGTGATGTGATATGAAGACCATGTGAATCCTCATGTTCTGTTGTTTGCTGCTTTTTGCGCATGTAAAATGAATCCTCGGCAAATAAATGTTAGTATTTTTAACAGGTCACAGACACTTATCCTTTCTAATTTAATTCAATTCTAATTTAAAATAATCTTGTCGGTTAACAGTTAACAATCAACAATCGGTTAACCAGCCTCGGTTGTTGGTTAGGAAAAATAACCGAAATTAACATCCCTACTCACAACACATACAAATAAAGAAACGCGCTGCAAAAACAGAAACACGCTGCAAATGCTCACAACACAACCAAATAAAGAAACGCGCTGCAAAACAGAAACACGCTGCAAATGCTCACAACACAACCAAATAAAGAAACTCGCTGCAAAACAGAAACACGCTGCAACTGCTCACAACACAACCAAATAAAGAAACGCACCGCAAAAACAGAAACACGCTGCAAATGCTCACAACACAAGCAAATAAAGAAACGCGCTGCAAAAACAGAAACACGCTGCAAATGCTCACAACACAACCAAATAAAGAAACGTGCTGCAAATAGGCACAGACCACATCGGAAATTTTTAAGGGAACGCAAAGTGACGAACATGGCTGGGACATATTTATCAATGTTTTCTCTGAAAGGTGAGATTTTTGTTTATTTTAACATCCTCTCATTCATTTTCCTTTGCTTCTTCTTTTTTCTTTTTTTTGTTGAAATTATAGCCTAATAAGCTGTTGCAAATACACATTACGTAACTGTGAAGCATGTAATCTGCTGACTTACTCTTACACTCCCTTTACAAAAATTACCATATGTTTTTACATTAAATTATTAATTATAAATAATACATTATATGTAAAAAAATCTAAAACCAAAACTGTTTACTATCGTTTAAACCCATGGACAACAACTTAACCCTCGGATTTACTACACTACCAGTTTAACCATGGTATTTGTACCCCGTGTTTATGTATCATACACAAAAAACAATGTTTCTTTTCGTTTTGTTGGGGTAATTTTTGCATTGTTGGTGTCCTCCTGTTGTGGTCTGTACTTGCGTTTCTGTATTTGGTTGTGTTGTGAGTATTTGCGGCGCGTTTCTTTATTTGTTTGTGTTGTGAGCATTTGCGGCGCGTTTCTGTTTTTGCAGCGCGTTTCTTTATTTGTTTGTGTTGTGAGTATTTGCAGCGGGTTTCTCTCTTTGTGTTGTGAGCATTTGCAGCGTGTTTTTGTATTTGATTGTGTTGCTAGTATTTGCAGCACATGTGCTGTCAAACTGATGAAGATGTTTCCTTAATTTGCTGGTGCTTTTTCTATTTGCATGTGTTTTCAAAAGTTGCAGCGCGTTGAGCTCTCTCGGCCACCGTAGTTTTCTTTATTTTTATTTCTCTCTTTATGTTGATGTATTTTTGCTACCCAATTGAGCGCAACATCGCCCATCTGCCTTGGTTGTGGAAGTTTTTTTTTTTTTTTTATTACATGCCAAACATATGAGGTAAATCACATTGTTACAAACTTTGATTTGAAACAAAAAAAGCAGGAAACAATTACCATTAAGTAGACCTATTGTGAATGGTGTAATCATTGCATGCATATTATGTCTAAGTCGTTGACAGTGCTTCATCTGAGTGGATGGGCACAATTTGTTAATTGGTGGAAATTTCTTTGCAGAATCTTGTGTAATGTAGTTAAATAATGTAGTGAAATGCAGGCTGATGGATGTAACAAATGCATATACACCATCGAATTGCAACCTCGTAGCTCTCAGTTGGTCTGTCTTCAACAGTTTATGTTATTGTCAAATCCCCTAAAATGAATGGATTTTTACTTCTAGAACCTGACTCTATAAAATGTTGTCAACTTGAACAATGAGTGAGTGAATATAATGTGTGTGGTTAAAATGACTTGTGAATTTTGAAGCTGCTGTGTTTTTTAACAAGATGTTGCGAAATGTTTCAGTGTAGCCAACTGGATACGGCAATAAGAAAACCGAAGGCTTAAAGGGATAGTTCACCCAAAAATGAAAATTTGCCTTACCCCCAGCGCCTCCAAGATGTAGGTGACTTTGTTTCTTCAGTAGAACACGTATGATGATTTTTAAGTCCAACCGTTGCAGTCTATCAGTCTTATAATGCATGGCAATGGTAAAAAAATCTATGAGAGTAAAAAAAACATGCACAGAAAAATCCAAATTAAACCCTGCGGCTCGTGACGACACATTGATGTCCTAAGACACGAAACGATCGGTTTGTGCCAGAAACCGAACAGTATTTATATCATGTTTTACCTCTAATATACCACTATGTCCAACTGTCTTTGGGCACGTGCACGGCATCCGGTGCGTGAGGTGTGTACTCGCTCTGGCATAGATTACGTATGGGTGTGTTAATATCCCGCCGAATAGCACTCAACCATAACTTAGGCGAGCAGGCTCAAAGTTGGGAATACGTGTAAAGCACCACTTCCCGAATGAGTTCGCGCGAGAAGAACTTATCTCTAGTTTAAAGTCAGTTTGAACAATCCGGATAAGCGCAAGTAAGTACCATTTTGGTTAGCCGTCGTACCTACAATGTTTGTGCACTGTGTAAACAATGAGTGACATATACGCGCTTGAGATCACTTCCGGCGCTAGTGTAAACAACGCCAGAGCACGTACACACCTCACGCACCGGGTGCCGTGCGCGCGCCCAAAGACAGTTGACATAGTGGTGTATTAGAGGTACAAAATTATATAAATACTGTTCGGTTTCTCGCACACCGATCGTTTCGTGTCTTATGACATCAATGTGTCGTCACGAGCCGCAGGGTTTAATTTGGATTTGTCTGTGCATGTTTTTTTTTACTCTCATAGATTTTGTTACCATTGCCATGCATTATACGACTGATAGACTGCAACGGTTGGACTTAAAAATCATCATATGTGTTCTACTGAAGAAACAAAGTCACCTACATCTTGGATGCCCTGGGGGTAAGCAGATAAACATAAAATTTTAATTTTTGGGTGAACTACCCCTTTAAAGGTTTCTTCATTTCCTCATTGTTTCTGACTTAAGTAACCATTAATATGGTGTTATGTAGAGGAAATGTTTAGCAAATGTGTAGTTATATAAACCAATTGTCATCAGCAGAAATGTTTCCGGATTAGCTGTTTCAGCAAAAGAGCTAAAACTGATCTATCATTTATTTTGGGTTTAGTAGTTTCTAAGACCCACTCAATTATAAGGGATGCATTGTGGTGCTGCTGGTGCCAGGTAAACACTTGTTTTCACAAAGGTTCATCATTTACTGGAATTTCCTGTGTCCCAGAAATGTCAGGGGTGGTAATTGTGCTTGCATCCCAGTCAAATAATGGCAACAAGGTTACAATTTAAAGAAAAGCCTTACATTTTTGCAAAATGCATATCAAAATGATTTACTTTTTTCCCTAGTGAGGTATATGCACTGTATGCACACACTCAGTGGTAGGTTAAGCTTCGGTTCAAAAAACAGTCTAGTGTCTCTTCTGTATCATGTTGCTCTTTTTGGTCATTCACCAAGGACACAAGTGATAATTATCGATTCATCTGAGTATCCCGCCCTCATCCTTCCCCCTGTTCTGTCTCTAGAGTAAAATTGGACTTCCTCTCTTGCTGCTTGCATGTCTAGGACTGTTCAAAGCAAAATACCTCCTTTCATCTGATGCTCTGAAGCATGTGAGACTGTTGCTAAGAGGACAATTAATCTAATTTACAGCCAACGTTTACATTTAAAAACCCCTGATATAACTTATTGCCTGTATAGTCTTATCCTTAGTTGACACAGAACCCCAGACCTCAGACTGGTAGCACTTCCTTGACTTGGCAAGCTCTAATCTTATTGGCTGTTTTGATGCAATTTCTGGGAGTAAGGGCATGTAGGGTAGAGGTCTACACGGAGGACCCGAGACCCGAGGACCCGGGATCTGTTCAGGTTCGGGGCTGTATTTTAAATGGTCAGCCGGGTCCGGGTGGGGTACCAATCTATTACTTCGGGTCCCGGGTCTGTTTAACATTGTGTGTAATACCCGAGTCGATCGGACTCGGAGAACACCCGGCCGTTATCAGAGTCAGTTAGCGCTGTGCGTGTGCTGTTTTGTAACTTTCAACTTGTAAAATTAGGATGAGAAAAGTGTGAGTTGGTAATTTGAAATAAGGTGAAAAAAAAAAAAAAAAAAAAACACAAGCGACGTCATCAGAAGCAGGGTGGGCGGAGTTAATGCACACGCACGGTGATAATGGATACCTTCATGAGTGATGTGAGTTATTATTGATTATTTTTTAAATAATATTATGAATGAACTGTCTTGTTATATCTAAAATATTTGCTCAGACTCGGCTCAGAGAGCACAGAGATGATAGCAAATAAGTAAAGCTAACGTCAGCAGCCATGGCACTGGACGAGCAATTGTTATTATAATCCAAATGGGCAAATGGTCTAAATTATTATGCAAGTTGACTCGAGATACAAAAAATGCAAAACTGCTAAGTCGCATTTGTCATACGTCACAGTGACAGCAAGTGGACTTTTGAAACTGGAATAATGAGTGGATTACGCATTTCAATTGGCAAGAGAGGAATAACATAGATGGAATTTTCTTATCAAGGAGGATTGTGTGCATCACATTCAGGTACAAGGGAGAAGGCTTCTTACATTAGGTAAGACAAAAAGTTAAATTTTCGCAACTTGTTTATCGACTTGTTAATAGCAATTTGCTGTGGAATATGTGCCGATCGGGTCCAGTCGGGTCTGTGTCTTCCCGGCCGGGTTCGGGTCCATCTTTCAAATAATTGACGGTCCGCATCGGTTCCGGGTAGTACATTTTTTGACATTTCTCGGTTCTGCACGGGTCCAAGTTTCAAAATAATAGACGGGTCCGGGTCGAATTTTTTGACCCGTGTAGACCTCTAATGTAGGGACTTTTTTTGTCTGTATGTCTGGAAACAAAGTCATGATGCATGCAGTGAATGCTGTTGAGGATGAAAAGCTAGAGAGGTTAGTAGCATCAATTCTTTGAAATATATTTGGAGTTTAGTTGGAGGCACTTGGTACAATAGGAAACCATATAGGCTATAGTAGATCGCATTGGCCGGTTGCACCAGCTGGACCTACACCCGGTTGTAATACTGGGTTAGACGTAAAATGCACTTTAAAAGGGATAGTTCACACAAAAATGAAAATCACCCCATGATTTACTCACCCTCAAGCCATATGTGTATATGATTTCCTTCTTTCAGATGAATCCAATCGGAGTTATATAAAAAATTGAATTTGATCTTCCAAGCTGTTTAATGGCAGTCAGCCGGTGTTGCAGTTCATCAGTCCAAAAGAAGTGAAATAAAGCGCATCCATCCATAATAAAAAGTGTCTCAGATGGCTCCGGAGGGTGAACAAAGGCCTCCTGTAGCGAATCGATGCGTTTTTGTAAGAAAAATATCCATATTCAAAACGTAATAATCACTTTAATCTAACTTGTGCCAACAGTTTACAAACAAAAAAACGGGAAAAAAAAAAAAAAAAAGCCAAGCCCTTTTTCCGGGCGGATGACGTAAGATGTTGGCATTGTGCATTTCTGTACAGCATGTAATTATGCAGTAAAATATTACATATGATCTGGGATTATTAAAAGAAACTGCACCATTCGACATCTTCCTTGGAAGGACAGTATAATGTACTGACAGTCTTTAATTCCATTCATTATTTGTAGCATGCTTGCCATCCAATAATTACAGTAAGTTTTGTGCTTTGTTACTTTTAATCAGAAATAAAGTATCAGCTTTCAAATTCTGTCAGTTTTATCACAAAATACAAACTATAAATGTGTTTTTTCAGCCACAGAAAGATATCAGTAAAACACACAAGGTCACGTGAAGTCACACTTACCTCAGGAAAGACATTCATTGCCTACATAAACTCGATTGACTGAGAGATTTGTTCCGATCGCTTCAATAAATGATGTCTTGAGCAGTTCAGTTTTATATTAGTAATTGTAGCCATTGCAGCGTGAATGTAGTCTCAGTTATCACTGCGGGAAAATGCATCAGCGTGGACGCGCATTGTCTATGCCGGGCGTAGTTGCGCCTGATCATAGTTTTAGTTGGTGCAACAGGTGTAAATATTTATCGTAAATAAAAACGTTGCAAAGCCCAGCGTAGGGCTTACACCCAGCTTTTTTACGTCTAGCTGGTGCAACCGGCCCCAGAACTAACTGTCTGTCTGTCTGTCTATCTATCTGTCTATCTGTCTCTCTAAACTAAGTGAATTATATTCTGCAAGGATGCATTAAACTGATGACACTAAAGACATTTAGAATAATACAAATTAAAAAAAAATCATTATTATGGTTTCCACAAAAATATTAAGCAGCACAACCGTTTTATTTAACATTGATAATAATAAATTTTTCTTGAGCACCAAATTGGCATAGAATCATTTCTGAAGGATCATGTGACACTGAAGACAGGAATAAATTACATTTTAAAACAGTTATTTTAAACATTTTAAAATGCAATCATATTTCACATACTACTTTTGTTACTGTTTTTAATTAAATAAATGCAGACTTGGCGGGCATAAGAATTTTTATTTATTATTTAATTTCAGAAATATGAAACAGTTTGACTGACCACAAACTTTTGAAGAGTAGAGTATATCTTAATCTGTAGTTATTATTTTTGGATCGATAGAAATTCTTACCACAAAGTCTCACTTTTTTTATTTATTTAACACAACCTGACCAATCTATTAATGTAGTTTAATTCGGTTCTTGACTGTAGAATCAGGTCACATAGAATATTATACAAATTCTGTCAATTCAGTCTCTTGAGGATTCAATGAATAATTCCCCATTTACATTGTGTTGTGGTTCCATAGTCCGCTGCAGGTGCAGTAGACTGTTTCATTGATAGTCATTTAGAGCACACAACCTTTCTTTTTGTTCATAGTGTATGACGCTAATTATACCTTGCCATGGTTGATCACTTCTGTTTTGGTGGTCTGCAACTGCTGTCAGGCAGCTAATACTGGTAGGTTTGCAAACACAAAGCTGTGCTTTAAATCCTTTAGTTAGGTCCTGGAAATTTACCTGCACTGTGTTATCGATTATGAGTGTATTGTTAACGCAGAGCATGATGACAGTATTGATGATGGTGATGATACTGTACATGAACAGTATACAGACTTGATTCTGCAGAGTCATCTTAAAGACAACTGGCGAGGACAGCTGACTGAAATATTTGTCCTGTGCACTCATGGGGTTTACCACAGTGCAGAGTTAGCATCCTCCGCTCCTTCTCACTCTTGAATTATAGTCTATCAGGGATGTTGGCTTCTCAGCAGTGCTGTCAATCAAACTTGTTTGTCCATTCAGGGAAATCTGGAGTACAGATGAGGGCTGGTGAACTGGCCGAATGCCATGCACTGAGCGGGGAGAAATGCCAGACTGTCTCTGTCTGCTGTAGGGAGGAGCCCTGTACCCTGTTTATCTGTGTGATGTTCAGAGGAACTGGTATGTGGAGATGGTTCTTGAGTTGAGCAGTTAAATCCTGAGTCATTTGCCTGCTCATGTAGAATGGAGGTCAAGTGTGGAATTGTTTTATTTGTCCACCAAACCAAGCGGTTGTTCCAAGAAGTCCTTGAATGATAAGCAGAAGCAAAATGGATCAGTTTGATCACCATGGCACTGTGTGTGATCTGTGGCAGGGTGGATTCTGCAGCAGTGTGTCTGAAACACGAGTATACTCTGTCAAGTCCTGCCCGGGAGAGTTGAGACCAGCTATTCAGCGTGTCTGCTTTTTTGTGCTTCGATATCTGATGAATACTGCTTTTTGATGTCTTTTTCACTTGTAAATTAGATACAAATTGTCATAACGGTAGTGCCTTTTCAGCTTTTTAATGAAATTTGATGTTTCATTTGATGGTTTAATGAACCAGCATTTTAAACAAACAGCCAATAAAATGTTTAATACAAGAAGAAAAATGCAATAAAAATGTGGTTAAAATAATGCATTATTTCCAATTTTATCAAATGAAAATCCAAGAAAAAATATTACATTTTTAATTTCACTTGAGACTGAAAAATATGCACTAACGTTCAAAGGTTTGGTAATTGTTTTTTTTTTGCTTTAAGTTGATCAAAAGTAAATTACTTCTACATTGTTGTTAATGGCTGCTGAAAATTAAATTTTAAGAGATATTAAAATAGAAAACAGTTATGTTAAAACATTTTTTAATAAGATGCATACGATACAATTCAAACATACTCATATATTATATACCAACATTACAAAAATCTTACTGACCCCAAACATTTGGAATTTTACTGTAATTGTAGCTAATAATTTAGCCATTATATGTTTTTAATACAGTAAAGTATTTTTATTTATTTAAAAATTAGTAAAATATGTAAAATTTAGAGCACGACCAATATATCGTTTAGCCGATATTATCGGCCGATATGAGCCTGTCGCCGATATATCGGTATCGGCGAATATGCCGCCGATATGATTTTTTTTTTTTACAGAACATTTAATGCAGATAAAATGCTTGAAATGGTGTAATTACTTAGTTTGTCCAGCTGAGCGTGCTCCATTGTTTGCTACTGGCTACCTGGATGAAACACTTTAAAGCTTAAATCTATGGAAAACCATTTAAATTTTGAACGGCCATATCTCCGTAAAGGCGCGGCGAATCCGCACCAAATTCGGGGGATCCCTTCAGCTCGAGGAACCCTCTCGAACGCCGAATCAAGTGTACGTCTCGAGGCCCTCTTTTGAATGAGACCACCCCCGCGTCGATAGCCCCCGGGGTTCGGGAGTTACGGGTGGCCGACCGTGTTTTTACCAACAATCTGAGGGTGGCGTTCGAGGGGCTCCTCGAGCTGAAGGTATCCCCCGAATTTGGTGGAGATCCGCTGGCGCGTTCGTGAGATGGTGACACCAGTCAACACTTTCCCTTCAGTAGGTTTCTTGTTCAGGCAGCATTCACGTGTTGTCTTATTCGACCGTAAGTGCCCTGCGAAGTGGACTTCACATGATATTCCGCCATGATTCCAGATCGAAGGGAACGTACACGTTACATTCAAAGGGCATTAAAGTGCGCGAGACGTGAATTAATATTGTATTTATTTACAGGTGTATATTATGTCACACTTCACACTTTACACTCTGGTAAGTTTAGTCTGTGTGTGAAGACAGTAGTGCAAATCCGTGAATGAATGTTCCGAAGTGAAATAAACTTCAATGGAATAAAGTTGAATGGAATTTAATTGAATTAAACTTCAAATTTACTGTTCAGTGCACTGATGTCAGACTCATTTTGGATAATAATTTTATTGTTAAATTGTTAAATGCCCTGCCTCCATCATTACATATCTTTGTCACGTCATTATAAGTGTTTGATCACCACATTTGAGTGATCATTGCAAAAAATGTGTTTATGTATTTATATTCTGTTTATGTATATACTGTATTCTATATAGGCCTATAGTGCCAGTCAAATGTTTGGACACACGAATTGGAAAGTACACAAAGATTATCGGCCGATATATATCAATATCGGACTTTTTTTTTTACTCCCTAATATTGGTATCGGCACCAAAAAACCCATATCGGTCGGGCTCTAGTAAAATCGGCATCGTCATGTATGGATTAATGGCTGTAAGGATTAGTATACTGTACACACTCAGAAAAAAAGGTAAAAAAACTTCACTGGGGTGGTACCTTTTCAAAAGGTACACTTTTATATCTTATTTATGCATAGTAGTACCTTAAAGGTACATATTATTAACTAAAGTGTACATATTAGTACCTAAATGGTACATATTAGAACCTTTTGAAAGGGTGAAGATTTTGTACCTTTTTGTCTTGCGAGTGTACAGTATCTTAATAATCTTTACAAAAATTAATACTTTTATGATAAGAGACCCCAGAACATCTTCTGCCCTATTAACCCATGGAATAACATTAGCTGTACTGACAACACAACAGCACTTCCTCTCGCGTCATTGAGCGACTCAGCGTTCCCCAGCTCAGTGATAGATGAGCCTGATCAATAGATGCTATTTTCTTATCACTGCCTCATTGGAGGATGTCTCAGTTTTGCAGAGTCTCTGAAAATTTACACTCCACTCTCAGAGAACAGTGTGATCCAGCAGACAATTTTATTTTAGGCAGCTGGGCCAATATTATAGTGATAGCATGATGCAGAAAATACCACTGCTGCTTCTCACACACTGATAATTATGTTTCATCAAATTGACAATTTCAGTTTATATATTTGTTTATAATATGAGGAAGAAACAGTACTGGCTTTGTTTTCTTAAACTAAAGTATCCTCACACCATTGCAGACTGGTACCGTGCCAGCACAGGTGTGAAGACAGCATCACATGGCTTTTGGCAGCTGCCGTAATCTCCAGCATGACACCTCTGAGCCGCCGGACCCTCCCCAGCAGATGCGGGCGATTTGTTGATTTAACCTCACACATGCAAACATTTCACTCTGTTTCTCTGTTTGGACAAAATGAGGCTCTTCATCTTTATTGATTTATATTTGCTGAAATTTCACAGCACTGTCAAGCATACATAGATCCATTTGTTATGTATTCTTGTATTTTTTTGGAAATGGTTTGGTTAGGTTCTTCTTTTCAAAGCGGACCACCTTGACAATATAGTATGTCAGGCATTTAGGACTGGAAATCTTTTGGGTCAGCTGGATCATGGTTTTTATTGCAGCTAATTGAAAGCAAATAAAATTTGGATCCGCCCCTTCACATTTTTGTTCTGCTGCGAAATCACACCGATTTTTTTTTGTGTGCATGTAATTAAATTAAAATGGAGCACCCCGAAGCGTGTGGCCGGCTTATGTCTGAAGTCATTTGTGCACTCGAGCTTGTAGTGCACAGCTGACTGTACAGAAGTGCCGAAGAGAAGGACAATATTCTCAAATGATCTCTAACAACACTTTCACATTAAGGTCTTTTACCCAGATGGCTTTACAAGTGTAATTAAGTTAGAGGAACCATGCTCCTGTGTTCCTAGACAAAATAACTTGTCAAGCTGATTTAATCAAGTCTAACTGTACACTCTTAAAAATAAAGGTTACAAAAGGGCTTGTTTTCGCAGTGATGCCAGAGAAGAACCATTTTGGGTTCCCCAAAAAAACTTTCAGTTAACAGTTCTTGAAAAAAAAAAAATGTAAATAAATAAAAAAAATCTACTATGGTATCCCTCCCCCCAGTTTTTCCTTTTGTGCATTGGAAAGGTTCCATGGATTTTAAAGGAATAATTCACCCAAAAAAAAATTATTTGCTGAAGAATATCCACTTTCAGGCCATCCAGATGTAGATGAGTTTGTTTCTTTATTGGAACAGATCTGGAAAAATGTAGCATTACTCACCAATGGATCCTCTGCAGTGAATGGGTGCCATCAGAATGAGAGTCCAAACAGCTGATAATCAATATGACTCCAATTCATCAATTGATTTCTTGTGACACAAAAGCGTGTAAGAAATCCATAATTAAGATTTAAGACTTTTAACAATCGCTTCTGGCCAAAATACAAAAAAGTCCATAATCATCCAGTGAAAAGGGCCTCTTAAAAGTTACCTGTTGTTCTCTCAAACATATTTGTTTAGAACTGTTTTGCACTGATTTTTGCTTGATCAATGTGTATATTATCTTCTCGAGGCTTATTCAGATGAGAGTGGACGTTTTTAATTGGAGAAGAAAGTCACATAAATTATGGCTAGAGGGCTGAGGTAAGAATGGTTAAAAAATGTAAATGATGGGTAAGTAGTGTGAAAGGTTGCGATTGGGGGCCTGTAAAAGGAGAGGTCCAAGATGCATGAATGATATAATGTAGACAACAAGGCATTAATTGATGGGGGGCAGCTAACGGAGGGCGCAGGCGACATGCTAATGTGAGTAGATCTATAGGGTCATTGCATAAAACTCAATTGGGACTGCTCAATTCATGAACGGAACCACCGTGAAAAATTTCCCGCGTGAGGTGAGAATCCTCATAGAGTGCAGAGCCAGATAGCCGTGGTGGGGGGGAGTGCTTGAGCGCGCTCCAATTATACTCACCAATAACATCTCATTCTAGTTCGAGGAGACTAACAAAGAAGAAAACACCATATCTAACCGTCGATGGCAAGTGCGCAAAACTGAACGAGGATGCAGATTATAAAATCTGCAGGACTTTATCAGTAAAATATGAGACGATGAGCTCGTTCCTGTGGAAAGTATCAAATAACGTTTTAACTTTTCAAGAGCGATCCGTTTTCACTGAGAAGGATATTACGTCTTGTTGCTATAGTCGGTTGGCCAGCACAAAATCAGCAAAGATAATGATGGTGGTTATTCAGACGAGTCTTCCAAGGAAAGATAGAAATGAAAGGCAATGCGTAATATATGTGTATGTACGCTCCATAACTGTGCTGTCTTCATACGTGTCATGTGTACAATATAAGAAAGGTCATGTTGCAGCTAGTAGACGATATAGTTCTGTACAGTGCAGCCTGTTGAAGATAGGACTGAGCCCGCATTAGGAATGGACAATAATCCACAGAGGGGCACAACGTTGCATATAGATTCTCCTGCCTGGGGGTGTGTCGGAAGTGGGACGCTAATTGCTTAAAGAAGAATCATTTCACAGCGCAACTGAGGCAGAAGTTTAGGAGATCTAGGGTTGACTGCAACCTACCGGATAAAAAAAACATAACAAAGAGTGAGGGAGATGGACGGCATGGTGTGAGAGGAGGCGAAGAAATGGGTGTTAATGATTGTCGATGAACCAGAAGTAAGTGTTGGTGTCAGTACGGGACGGCGCGTGGAGGGAGGTTGTTGGTAAAGTGACACGTGGTCCCAGGTAATCGAAAGTGGGTACAAATTTGTTGTCCAACTGGCAACGGGCGTGATATGAGCTCATAAATGCTAGCTCAGAGGGAGAAAAGATGCCGTGGCAGGGATGTGTAGGAGGAGAGGACTTTGGTGAGGTTGACAAGATATATGAAAAGAGGAGTAGAAAGTTAGAGGGAAGAGAGTCCAGAGAGAAAGCAAGAGGATTTGTAGTCTGTCTTAATTATAGGTTACATGGATTAGTCGGAGGGCCTGTGAGTGTCCCAGAGAAGGCGAAAAAAACTGTAAAGTTGTAATTGGGGGAACATGAGTGTGAAATTACAGAGGGTGGTGAAGGGGAGTGCAACGATATATGACAGGGCGGTCTTCTCAGGCATCACTCCGCGATAACAACAGACTCGCTTTGAGGGTCGGGTATTGCTGGTCACTGGCGTAAAATGAAAGTGTTTCTGTCTGATGTTAAGGACTGGACTGAAATGGTCACTTAATAAATGGGCTGGAAGACACTGGGTAGGGTGAAAGGCACAGATGTGGGAAGGTGCAAGGGCCTCGTGCGAGTTCCGGTGGGGTGCGTAGCTGACATAGGAAATATTTATTTGGGTGAATCACACGAGATGTGAACATGGTGATGACTCTGGTCAAGTGTATCGACTCAAGTTGTACAGGCATCTTTTGTATGATATATAAAAGTGTAATTAAACAGGCCAAATATCTTCCATTTTGACATTGTAGCAGAAAAACAAGCGATGCCCACTATCAAGGTTTTGATTTGTGCGGGGGACACAAAGATCGCTGTCGAAATCTTGTTTCAAGCAGGGGTGGCAACACCCATGATGGTAATGGTACAAAGAATCTTATTAGTTCGTGGTATAATGAATTATCCAATAGCAGGACAATAATGAATGATAGGTAAAAGGAAATCAGCTGTAAATTAAAAAAACAAAAGAGTAGGTGAAAGAAGCCCTATGTAATGACATAGTGACAACATGAATTGGCTCTGTTTGCAACTGGTACCGGTGGTTACAAAACTGTTTTACACGTAGCAGAAACATGGAGTGTTGTCGTGTCACGCAAAGATAGTGGCGATTATTGTAAACGTATTATTAAGGTTCTTAGGTTAAAAAAAGAAGACCTGAAAAAGAAAACACATATAGCGAGGGGAGGGGAGGGGGAAAAAAGAAAAAAAAGGGGAAGGGCGGGAGAAAAACGGGGAGTGGGAGGAAAGGAGCGGACAAGAAAAAACCATGAGCCCTGACGCACAAAAGATTTCCGTCACTAATTGGCCTGCATACTATTATTGTCAGTGGTCGCTTGAAAGAAGAGTAGCTAACCAAAAACCAAGCATTCTTTTGTAAAGAAATTCATACTTTTTTACAAGAAAAAAATCACATCAAAGAACTTTAATCTATACACAACTGTTTTCAGAATTTACAGAATTTACAGAATGATTTCTGAAGATTATGTGACATTGAAGACTGGAGTGATGATGCTAAAAATTCAGCGATTTTTACCGGTGGACCCCCCTCGAAATGTTATTGGGGTTGTTTTGAGTAGCAGTTGGCCGGGTTTTGTAGCAACCCTGGCTTTAAAAAGTGCAGTGCACATGTTTACATGTTTATTACAGTGACTTTGAATTACCTAAAGTAGTGTGTGGTAAAGCAACAGATTTGTTTTTATTTCTGCAATCTACTTTAGTTTGTGTGATTTGTTACTGACTTTCATATTAATGTTTACACCAGGCTTATTTGTCAGAGCTTTATGATGTTGTCATAATTATTAAATGCTTACAAGGTTGGAAGTTCAACAAATCAGTCAATATACTGTGATTGTAGTTGTTAAATAAAAATGTAATTCATATAAATTCATGCATCACCTAATTTCATCGTAACATATAGGCCTGGCCTACAGAAAAGAACATTTATATTTAATCTACCTAATATTGTGTTGGCCATACTATACAATGATTTATAGCTTGTCTTTGTTGAATAATACAGAACATAAAGAGCTTTACAAAATAATTGCATATTAAATCTCAATCTTGGTAAAAAGAAATCGCAGTTTTAGATTATTTTCCAAAATCGTTCAGCCCTACTCCTCACATCCCCATTTTGAGGGATGATTCATGTCTATAACACAAACAGTGCTGGCTGAACACCAAGGTTTAATAGGAAAGGTTAAGGTGTTTTTTTGTTTTCTGTGCCGCTCTGCCACTACTGTAGCTTACTGCCACACCCACGGTTGGTGCCTTGTGATGTCCTCGCTGTGCCATGCACAACCCTGGCCAGAGTTCACTCCTTTGTGCGTTCACCTAAAGATAAGACTCTTGAACACTAATGAAAATATTGCAGTGATTGCTTTCACACAGCTTGACGCCATGTCTTAGCCTCTGTAGGTTTGCCAAACCATCTGCCACCAAAGGCTCTCAGCGTGATTAACGCACCGATATGCCAATTTGTCCCTTCTTGCCATCAGATTGGTGAATATTAGCGACAACATGGAAACTGTCACACCTGAATGAGGGTTTTTAATAAATTAGCACTTTGCATAACTTTTTAAGCACCCAGTTTGGCCTATTTAGCTTTAGCAAAACATATAATTATTGTGTGCAATTCTTCCTACAGATTTTTCCAAACATGAATGAATGCAGAACTGTGGTGACTAATGCTTCGATAAAACTCCATTGCAGTCCTGACACAATTGAAGATCCATTCATGAAGCTTTCATCTTTCAGCACTCACCGTTAAATAAAGTAGTACCTAGATTGCTAGTAAAACCAATTTTCTTTTGAGAAGGGAAATATGCTGTGTCATTGCCGCTCTGCCTTCTGAGCTTGCAGTGTATGATCTGTCAGTATGTCCAGCTCTATATTACAGAAGCACATGTCAGGTATGTTGATCTGTGTGCAGTACATTAACTTTAGCTGTCCGTCATTCAGTCCAAAAACAAGAAAGCGTTTCCCCTCAAGAGCTTAACTCTCAGTGTGACTGCAGTTTTTCAGAAAGTCTCGAACCTTCTGCAATGCTTCCACGACATCAGTGGAGTGCCGAACCCTTCAGAGGCCCAGCCCTCTTTAAAAAGTCATAGTGGTAGCGCATGGTGAGGATGCTGTATGTGGGGTATTTAAGGATAAGATGTATAATTAATGCTTATTTGATTTAGTATGAGAGTTTCTGAGAGATGGATAGAGA
Organism: Sinocyclocheilus anophthalmus; assembly: GCA_018155175.1. Taxonomy (NCBI): domain Eukaryota; kingdom Metazoa; phylum Chordata; class Actinopteri; order Cypriniformes; family Cyprinidae; genus Sinocyclocheilus; species Sinocyclocheilus anophthalmus. The sequence goes on along the minus strand of JADLZN010006938.1, from coordinate 425,978 downwards.
AATCAGATGAGGATATTGGGGAAATGTACACTGAGCGCTTCACAGAGGTGGATTTTCTCTCCTGCTTGCTAGGGAAGAGATACTTTAGATATCTCATCTCACCTTGTCTCAATATATCAGTTCTTCTCTTCCAATTTCTTGCTTCTTCTCATTTCACTCATTTCCTCTTCTCATTTTGTCTCTGTTCTTTTCTAGTCTTATGTCATTCTCTTCTCTTCTCTTCTCTTCTCTTCTCATTTTTGTTTCTTCTCATTTAATTTGTATGTTTGTTGTCTTCATTTCTCTTATCTCTTTTGTACTCTATTTGTCTCTTTTGTTTCTCTTGTTTGTCCTCATTCATCTTCTCTTCTTCTCTGTTCTTGGCTTTGATTTCTCTCATCTCTTCTGTACTGTACTCATTTTGTCTGATCTTGTCTCTTCTCTTTTTGCTCAGTTCAAATGGTCAGATTGTTTACACATTTACTTGTTATAAGGCCTGTTTATTTACACCTGGTCACTTAATGCATTTTCTCTGATCGGATAGCTATCCGATCGTGAAAAAAAACAGTGGTAAATAACCTTCAAAATGCTTTCTGGGCTGATTTAAATCCGATCGCTCAAACCACTTCATGGGGTGGTCTGGGGTGTATTCCAGACAAAACTGGACAAGTATAAATGTATCTGGTTATTGAAACTACATATGTAAATTTTACTCCTCCAAAAATGTTAAAATAGTAAACGTGTGTGTGTTATAGGCTATATGACATGTGTTATAGTCAGATATGATAACGCTAATGCAGCACGCATTGCCATGGGTGAGTAGCTGAGTATCTCTTCAGCAAGCCGCCAAGCAAACTGCCACAAATGAAACTGAAAGTAAGTCGCAGATGCTTAACACATAATCATCTTCATTAAAAGTAGTAAGACTAAGAGTGCTTTCACACTAGCTCTTTTGGTGTGCACCCGGGTTCGATTGACATCAGAGTTCGGTACGTTTGGATGATGTGAACGCGGTTTTCTGAACTCGGGTGCGCACCCGCGAACCGTACCTGAGTCCGCTTAAAAAGGGTGGTCTGGGGTATGGTTCAAGTGAACTCCGGTACGGTTCGCTGCTGATGTGAACGCAATCGTACCAAATCACGGAAGTGAACCTCTATTAATGACGTATTATTTGATAAAATGTGTGTTTGTGTTGTTTTACTCACTTTCTTGACGAGCGTGATTGATGCTGCAAGCAGAGAGCCGTGTATCTCATTTCTGTTCGCCTTCAGAGTTCTTTAGAGCATTGTCAGTATATTCGTAAGGCAGATGTAAGTGCTGTTATGTACTGAAGCTTTGAAAACAAAACCAACGGTTCAAACGCATAAATATAAAAATGAAGAGAGCAATCCTGACGTGAACTCCATAAAATTTGCATGTAGCACAGGAATTGAAGATCGGATTTATATCCGTTTTGAGGAAACACATTTATGTGGCCAAGTGTAAATGAAACCATTTTAACAAATCAGATAGATATCCGATCAGAGAAAACACATGAAGTGACCAAGTGTAAGCAGGCCCATATACATTAGGCTGGATTTATCTTCTTGTCCCAAGATCTCAGTGATTTCTAAGATAGGAATGGCTTTGTTCAGATGTTAGACCCTGTGAGTTAATGTTGTGGAAATAGATGTGAACTATTTCCCCCTCTCATCTTTCTCTCTAACTCTATTTTCTTCCAAACTTTCACGTATCATCTTATTGTAGAGCATAATTCTCCTGAAACAGTTTCCAAATCCTTGACTCAGTGATGTCTCTACGGAGAGACACATCTGACTTAAGCTCCACATTGTCTATTGCATTATTTATAATGTCAGATGATTACTCAGGATATTCACCCCACATGTCACATCAGACCCAGGCCTCTGGAGAAAAGTCGAGACAATGCACTGTACCTTTTGGATGATATCTGCTGCCGTGTTGTACTCGTATTTCAAGGCCAGCTAAAGGTGTATATTGATGTTCTAATAATAGTAACTCCATCAATAGCTTATCAATACCATTTGTGGTCTACAGTGTCATTCAGACACCAGTCAGTCCATGAATTTATTTTTTCTTCTAGACAAATTAGAGCACAGTAATTTGTGTACTGTAATCAAAACACCCAATTCAAAGGCAGAATCTGTCATTGTTTGTTCGCTGCTGCATGAGCACATAGTAAAACTATTTCAGTGTTTGACAGGACTGTGATTAATCGCTCAATGTAGTCTTTGAGGCAGTCAATTTGGAGTCCAGTTACAGTAATATCATCGGCCCTCACACCCGCCCCCACAGCTAAACCAAACATGGATGTGATAGCCTCATTTCATTGAGGAGCCAATGAAAGCGTCGCCATTTGTTACTGGACTGAGGCAAGGTGACAAGGAGGATTTCATGCACAAGATGGACCATTTGAAGTTGCTTTGGATCCTTTTAGGGGCTCAAGCGTGACTCATAGTGGTATCTATTTTAAAACCGGATCAGTGAAGAGTGAGTCAAGGACAGTAGGGGATAGTGGGGAAAGATGTGTCAGTGTGTAAGCGCCCCTAAATTGAGCAAACCGTGCACTTTTTTAAATTTATTTATATTTTTGTCATGACCGTATGTATAGAAAAGGCCCATCATATACATCTAAATTAGAGATATATACTGTATGACAAAAGTGACATTATTTTTGTTAAAAGTTCATTATTTTTAATAACATAAACTGCTGTTTGCATGTGTTTTTTACATGACAGTTTAAATTAGTTTTATCTGAAAGCAAATGTAGAAAGATTTAAAAGTATTATATGTGTTGGTGAATTACCAATGTATAAAATCCTGTAAATTATTTGGCTAAAGGTTAGCCATGAATTATTAAATGAAGCATTTTCCCCAAAATGAAGTGTATTATATCTGTGCAACAGTTTGAAGTTTTTCTTTTAACAGTTTTAAATTTCAGTTACTACATTAAAGACTATTGATAGTCTTTTCTGATCTGGTGTTTTATTCTAAAAGACACAGGGTAGCAAGTACCATGATTTAGAAACAACAATAAGCTCCAGCAAAAATAGTTGTTTATGCAAAATCATAGACTACATTTATCTACAAATTAAGTATTTTAATGGGAACACTGAATAATCTTGGAATGATCTCGGCTTGGATTTGACAGATAACCGATTCGGGAAAGAATGGCAATATCAGAGCCGATACCCGATATGAGAATCGGATCAGTGCATCCCTAATTATAAATTATAAATACTCCAGAATTTGAAAATATTTTTAATGTTTTGAATGCTTTGAACCTTTATTTGTCTAAAAATGCAAAATAACTGGAATGCAAAATAGGCATTGGGAATATGTTTATTAATTAATTAGGCTAATTTATTTATTTAGAGAAGTCATGTTTTGTGGTCCTATGTTATAGATACTCTCTTCTAATTTCAGTTGATGAGAGACATCCTGAAATATCATTTGGATAATGTTTTTAACCTCTGTTTCATGTCTGTCTCGTTTCTCCTTGCTTGGAGGACAACTTGAACACAACTCAAGACTTACATACGAATTTTTGCTAACAGGAGAAAGCCATTGTTCATGAAGCATATTTGACTAAACTGTAATACTTTTACCCCTTTGAGGAACCCTTTTTTTCTGTTGATATGTTAAAAAACGTTTTAACCATTTTAGTCATTCAGTTTTATAGAAAAAAATAATCATATTTATTTATTTATTTTTTATAATGAAACCTGGCTCTCACCATGAATGTAGCCACAAGCTGGTATGGAGTTAAAAATTAAATAAAAATAAAATGCAACTTGGATGGCACATTTCACCCCTCTCTCTCCCCTAATACTCAGGCAGACAGATCGCTTGTTAAGTTTCTTTTCTAGATAGCATCTGTGTTATTTTCTTGCACGTTAACAACCCCTCTCTACGACAGGCTTGTGTTTGTGTGCGTTTGTGAGTTGGTATTATCTCCCACCAGTCTGTCCATTCACAGAGCTGGTTTACTGCGGCATGTCGTGGAAGACACAACAATTATAGGCAGCCACAGCTGAATATTCAATTAGTCGGTCTTATTTCCTTCATGACTTTCACGGGGAAAATAATCCAACTTAACTACATTAAGATGAGCTCCTTTTTTCGGCTGTCATGCACATTGTTTTTGCTCACACATGCAGTGGGAAGCACGTTCACTTTATGATATTCGAGTGTTTTAAAGCATTTCCAAATCCTCGACTAATACGCATAGATCTGGCATATCCTTGAAAACAACCTCCGAGACATCAAGACACGCACATTGCCAAGAAGGTGCCAAGCTGGACTCAAAAATCAATGGAGAGGAAAATATCTCAAGGAGGTTCAAGTAAATTTCGCCTCTTTCATGCTAAATAGGTCATCCAATGAGCCAGACAGCTCAATTTTAGCATGCCCATAAGGTATAGTAAGAAATGAGGAGAATATGAGCAGTCAGACAAGCTCTGTTAGAGGAACCACACGGTTTATGAAGCGTAGCACTCGTGTGGATCATTACGTGGTAACATGGGAAGCGTGAAGCGTGGCCTAAGATGCTTGATTATAATTGTTGAATAATTTAATTCTTTAAAGTCGGGCTAAAGAAATCAACTGAGGCAGGCAAGACTTTTAATGAAGTCCTAATGATTCCCGATAGGAGAGAAGACGTAGGGATGTTACCACTTCTGAAAAACTTCGAAAGCGGTTTTGCATAACTTTTGTTTTATTGTATTTTGTTGAATCTTTGGCCTCAAAAATAAGTTTGTGCTACCACATCATGCAGCGTCTTCCTGGAGCACCCAGTGCCGCTTTTGCACTTACTGGCAAGAAAATGCTTCACTTGCAGCCAGAGTCAGTACCACGCTGCTGACCCACCAAAGCTTCAACCTCCAACTGTCCTCGGGACAAAAAAAAAACACTTGGCAAAATGTAATGCGTTTTTCCACAATAACATAGTTACTTTCTCACATGCTCTCACACGCACAATGATGGATGCTTCTGTTCATGCCAAAGTGAAAAAAACTGCCAAAGTCTAACTTAGTCCCTGTAAGCCAAGCCACACCACCCCCTGGCAGCTCTTTTCAATGTAGGCAAAAGACATACAAGTACAGCTGCGACGAAAGACTAAAATCTTAAAGTGTTTGTCAAGAATGCATTTCTATAGAATGCCAAATCTACAGTAAACAATGGTATCATAATTTAAACTTATTCTGCTACATTATGCTAGTGTGTTAGTTTTAAAAGAAACAAATTACACTTGAAGGCATTTTGCTCCATTTTTGCATCCATATTGAGCTTTGCGATTTTCCTACTCATTTTTCTTTGAGCTCCGTCATCTCCTCTTCTTCATACTGTCTCTGGTATCACTCACCAAGTGGATAAAGACAAAGTCCTTTTTTAAGCAAGTCAGTCCACCCAGTGGCCGTGGTAACACTCTCGATGAGCTATTTTCATTCATAGAAACAGTACAGCTGCTATATTGGGTTTTTGAATAGGCTGAAATCTGTTTCTGTTGAAACTGAAACTGAAACTTTTCTGAGCTTGTGATATGTAAGATGATTTGTCAGATGACAAAACACCAATAAAATGTACCGTAGTAATTAATGTTTAATTTTTTATTGTTATATATTTTTGCATGCACAGGCAAAATAATTTTTATTCATATTCTTTTTAGTTTTCAATTTCTACATTGTTTTTATGTATACACAACTGTTCAAAAGTTTAGTTTCAGTAAGATGTTTGTTGAGGAAATTAATACTTTTATTCAGCAGTTATGCAGTGATGAAACGTGACTGTAAAGACATTTATAATGTTACAAAATATTAACTATTTCAAATTTTTATTTTCATTTTTTTTTTTTACTTTCTATTTCCATCGAAGAAACAAAGAATAAAATGTATCCGTTTCCACAACAATATTAAGGATGATACCTTAGTTACTTTAATAAAAGGAGAACTATGGTTCCCTTTCAGTCAGTCACGTTCAACGTTACGTCAGTGACTGACGAATTGGGATCTCGCCCGAGAGCCCAATCACCTTCGAGTGTTAACTAAACAAGCCAATGACAGTTGGCGTGCGTGTTTCGCCACGCGCACCCCGCCCGCAGCGCTGGGGGGTGGTGGGGTGGGGGGGGGGGGGGGTTTATAAAAGGAGAGCGCGTGCAACGCACATCAGCTTTTCGCTTCGGAGCCTAGCCTTCTACAGGACGAATCTCCGCGCGTGTTCGAGAAACAGCTGGCGTTGGTGTGACGGCGTATCTGCGGGGGTTGCCATCCAGGTTGCTGAAACCTCGGCGGGCTGCAGCTTCTATTCTGCGGTCTCGCCGCGACCTCCCCTGGGCGTTTCAGCGCTTTCTCTAAAAGAGTGTTTTTCCTTTTCAAATAAAGAGCAATTTCTAAAAGAGCTTCAAGAGCAATGGGCGTCTTTTTAAAGATGGTTTCCCGCTCGTGCGTTTTTGGATGTGGTCGTTTCCTGCCTCCATTTGATGGTCATGATCACTGCCTCTCGTGCTTGTGCTTACAGCACGCTGAAGCAGCGCTCCTGGATGAGTCATGTTCTCAGTGCGGGAACATGACCATCGCGGTGTTGTGGTCTAGATACCTCCTCATTAAACGGTGGGGGTATCCTCCTTGCCATGCCCCGCTCTAGCTCCTTTGGTTCTCGGAGGGCTACTTCGGTTCACGGTCATGGAGACCTGAGGGTTACGGTGAGAGCTTCCCCGTCGAGTACGTCTCCGCGGGCCTCCCATTCCTCGATCATTCGCACCACCTGGTGCTTCCGACGAGCTTGCTGGTCCTCGGACAGGGCGGGTCAGCATCTTGTGCGGGGCACAGGCAGAGGACAGGATGTCGTTCGCTGCATCGGAGGGCGAGCTAGGCTTTGGAGATGAAGATTCGGCTGCGCTGCCACCGTCAGGTAGAGTGGTGTTGCCCGAGTCAGATCCAGAGCTGTTTGCTATGCTTTCCCGGGCCGCCGAGAGTTGGGGCTGCATTGGAGGCCTCCTCCTTCTCCCGAACGTTCGAGGCTGGATGATTGGTTCCTGGGGCGCAGGCCGGGCGTCGGCAGCCGCCTCCGGTTCCATTCTTCCCGGAAGTGCATGAGGAGGTTACTAAGTCTTGGAAGGCACCTTTTTCTGCCCGAAACAGACTTTTGCCTCCTCCGTCCTCACCACCCTCGGCGGGGGGGCGGCCCAAGGGTATGTGGGCATCCCTCCGGTCGAGCGCGCGATTGCCATGCAGCTCTGCCCGCAAAGCGCCGCTGCCTGGAGAGGTAGTCCACGCCTTCCGTCCAGGGCCTGTAAGTTCTCGTCCGCTCTGACGGCTAAGGCTTACAGTGCCGCTGGACAGGCCGCTTCCGCCCCGCACGCCATGGCCCTCCTGCAAGTCCACCAGGCCAAGGCGTTGAAGCAGTTGCACGAGGGTGGTGCTGACTCAGGTGTGCTGCAGGAACTGTGCACGGTAACGGACCTCGCGCTTAGGGCGACGAAAGTCACGGCGCGGGCCCTGGGTCAGACGATGTCCACATTGGTGGTCCAGTAGCGACACCTATGGCTGACCTTGGCGGATATGAGGGAGGCCGACAAGCATCGCTTCCTGGACTCCCCGATCTCCCAGGCCGGCCTATTCGGCGAAGCGGTGGAGGGCTTTGCCCAACAGTTCTCCGCCGCGCAGAAGCAGACGGAGGCGTTTCGACATATCCTTCCCCGGCGGTCTGCTGCTGTCCGCACCCCACCGCCGGCTGAAGCCCCTCTGTGTGCTCGTCGCCGAGGACGCCCTCCTGCGGCCTCCACCTCCGCTCCGGCGCGGCCACAACAGCAGCCTTCACAACGGCCGCAGCGTGGAGCTGGCCGCAGGAAACCGGCGCAGCCCGCCTCCGCCCCTGCCAAGCCCGTGAAGCGCCAAAGCAGGCGGCGTCCTTGAGACGGGCGACCCGGAGCCCTTGGGTCCTGCTCTTCAGGAGATGGTGACCGCACCACTCCTTCCCCGAGCGGAGGGCCGGGTGGAGTACTTAGTGTCCCTTTATGTTTCTTTTTGTTTTTTTTGGGGGTTTCCAGCCACTGCTACGTCACCATGTACCCCAACTTCATTAAAAGAGCAGTGTCCTTTGCCTCCGGGTCCCAAGAGGGTGAGGACGGCGGTGCACGAGACCCAGTCTCCACTCAGCTGGCCCCCTCTCCCTTCTCTTTGGCACATGGTTCAGTTCAAGGACGCTACTCCTCCTCACGAGCCCCCTGCCCAGCAGTGGAGCCAGGTAATTCGCGCGCTGCGCACTCCGACCCCACCCTGGGACGCACGGAAGCACTCCCGGGTTGGGTCCCTGTGTTCCACTTCGCTGCCTCACTGCGGGTACGTCGGTGGTCTCCCTAGTGCCCGCTAGTCGGCCTCGCTGGGGGCCTGTTTAGCCCTCCCCAGGCCGTCTCGCTGGCTCCTTAGAACCATCAGACTCGCTACGCTATTCAGTTCGCCCGGCGCCCTCCCAAGTTCAGGGGCATTCGGTTCACCTCTGTGCCGGACAAGGATGCTCCTGTCTTGCGTGCAGAGATCGTGGTCCTGCTAGCGAAGGACGCGATACAGCCGGTCCCTCCAGCCGAGATGAGGTCGGGCTTCAACAGCCCATACTTCATCGTACCCAAGAAAGGCGGTGGGTTACGACCGATCCTGGACCTGCGCGTACTGAAGCGGGCCCTTCACAAGCTCCCGTTCAGGATTTTGACGCAGAAACGCATCTTTCAATGCGTCTGTCTTTTTGATTGGTTCGCAGCGATCGACCTCAAGGACGAGTTTTTTCATGTCTCGATTCTCCCTCGACAGACCGTTTCTCCACTTTGCGTTCGAAGGGCGAGCATATCAGTACAAGGTCCTCCCCTTCGGGCTATCCCTGTCGCCTCGTGTCTTCACCAAGGTCGTGGAGGCAGCCCTCGTTCCATTGAGGGAAGCGGGCATTCGCTTTCTCAACTACCTCGACGACTGGCCCATACTGGCCCAGTCCCGAGCGCAGTTGTGCGAACACAGGGATATTGTGCTCATCACCTCAGCCGATTGGGCTTTCGGGTCAACTGGGGAAAGAGCAAACTCTCTCCGGTGCAGAGGATCTCTTTTCTCGGCCTGGAGCTGGACTCGGTCAACCTCTCAGCATGTCTCTCATTAGAGCGTGCGCAGTCGATGCTGAACTGCCTTGGGTCCTTCCAGTGCAAGACGGCGGTTCCACTGAGAACATTTCAGAGGCTCCTGGGGCATATGGCAGCCGCGGCGGCAGTAACACAGCTCGGTTTGCTTCATATGAGACTGCTTCAGCATTGGCTTCACGACCGGGTCCCGAGATGGGCATGGCGACACGGCACTTACCGGGTTTCTGTTACCCCGTTCTGTCGTCAGACCCTCAGCCTGTGGACAGACCTTGCCTTTCTTCGGACAGGAGTATCCTTTGGGCAAGTATCCAGGCATGTTGTTGTGTCAACAGATGCTTCCGCCAGGGGCTGGGGTGCCATGTGCTGTGGGAATGCAGCTGCGGGGCTCTGGTCTGGGCCCCGATTGCAGTGGCATATCAATTGCCTCGAGTTGCTAGCAGTATGGCTGGCTCTGCGCCGCTTCAAATCGCTGCTACACGACAAGCACGTACTGGTCCGTACGGACAGCACTGCGACCGTTGCGTACATCAACCACCAGGGCGGTCTACGCTCCCGTCGCATGTCGCAACTCGCCCGCCATCTCCTCCTCTGGAGTCAGAAGCATCTGAGGTCGCTTCGCGCCGTTCACATCCCAGGCGAGCTCAATCGTGCCGCCGACGAGCTCTCACGTCAGCCCTCCCTTCCGGGAGAATGGCGACTCCACCCGAGACAGTCCAGCTGATTTGGAGACGCTTTGGGGTCGCTCAGGTAGACCTGTTTGCCTCCCCGGACACGTCCCATTGCCAGTGGTTTTACTCCCTGGCCGAGGGTCCCCTCGGCACGGACGCCCTGGCGTGCAGCTGGCCTCGGGGCCTACGCAAATATGCGTTTCCCCCAGTGAGCCTTCTCGCGCAGACACTGTGCAAGGTCAGGGAGGATGAGGAGCAGGTCTTCTTGGTGGCGCCATACTGGCCCAGTCGAACTTGGTTCCCCGAACTGATGCTCCTCGCGACAGCCCCTCCTTGGCAAATTCCTCTGAGAAGGGATCTCCTTTCTCAGAGAGGGGGAACCCTCTGGCACCCGCGTCCAGACTTGTGAACTTCTCCACTTGAGTCCCTGGACGGGACGCGGAGGTTCTAGGTGGGCTACCTCCAGCGGTAGTAAACACCATCGCTTCAGCTAGAGCCCCGTCTACCAGACACGCTTACAGGCTGAAGTGGAACCTGTTCGTCGGTTGGTGCTCTTCCCGCCTGGAAGACCCCCGTTGATGCCCGATCGCAGTCGTGCTTTCTTTCCTGCAGGATGGCTTGGAGCGAAGGCTGTCTCCCTCCACCCTGAAAGTGTATGTTGCCGCCATTGCCGCGCATCACGAGGCAGTAGACTGTAAGTCTCTGTGGAAGCACGACTTGGTCATCAGGTTTCTCAGAGGGGCAAGGAGGCTGAATCCTCCGCGCCCTCACCTGTTACCCTCTTGGGATCTCCCCTCGGTCCTCATGGCCCTGAAGGAGGAGCCCTTCGAGCCTCTGCAGTCAGTAGAGCTTAAGGTTTTGTCATTAAAGACAGCGCTCCTCACCGCTTTGGCCTCGGTCAAGAGGGTAGGGGACCTGCAGGCATTCTCGGTTGACGATTCGTGCCTGGAATTCGGGACGGGTAACTCTCACGTTGTCCTGAGACCCCGACCTGAATATGTGCCCAAAGTTCCCACCACGCCTTTTAGGGATCAGGTGGTGAACTTGCAAGCGCTGCCCCGGGAGGAGGCAGACCCAGCCATCGCTCTGCTCTGTCCCGTTCGCGCTCTGCGCATTTACGTGGACCGTACGCGGAGCTTCAGGACCTCAGACCAGCTCTTTGTCTGCTTTGGAGGCCAGCAGAAGGGAAAGGCTGTCTCCAAACAAAGACTTGCCCACTGGTTAGTGGAGGCTATAGTCTTGGCGTACCAGGCCCAACGTTTACCATGCCCCCTCGGAGTGAGAGCTCACTCTACGAGAGGATTGGCATCTTCTTGGGCATTGGCGCGAGGCGCCTCGATAGCAGACATCTGTAGAGCTGCCGGCTGGGCGACGCCTAACACGTTTGCGATATTCTATAATCTCCGTGTAGAGCCCGTGTCCTCTCGTGTACTCGCCTCAGGTAGGCAGTAACACCGGACCTGCTCGGTGTCGATCACGCTTGCTGCGCCATTCCCCTCTACGGACCGGATACGTGCGCTCTTGTGCTCCTCATTCAGTTCCCCATGGCGAACCCTGGTGGAGTTCCTCCCGCACCCTCGGCGGTCAGGCGTGGCGGAGCGCCAGACGCCAGGCTCAGCACTCGTGTGCATGCCCAAGGTCAGCCCTTGTGCTGGGCTAGGTGCCCGTGTGTAGTGTTTCCCCCTTCGGGTGATCCCACATGTGTTTTCTTCCACGGTACGGCTCCCCTCACCGTAAGCCCGTGTCTTTCTCTGTCATCTCTGTTGTGTAGTCGTCTCACCCCAGGCGGGTTGAGTCTACCGCAGAGACTTCCATATGTAGTACTGCCCTGGGCCAGTCCATATGTGTAATTCCACATGATACCTCCTATGTGCGGGATGTGGCTTCCGTAGCGTCCCAACTGGGTACGCTTTCCCAGTGTTATCCAATGCACCACTGTATGGAACAGCAGTGGCGGACACCTCTGCCTAGCCGCTGTCCTATCTTCCGCCCCAGCTGGTGTGGGGGGACTTGCCGACTTCCGCAGGCACTGGAGGGGGTCAGCAATAGTGGCCTTTTCCATACGGATCCCAATTCGTCAGTCACTACTGACGTAATGTCGAACGTGACTGATTGAAAGGGAACGTCTCGGTTACGTATGTAGCCCTCGTTCCCTGAGGGAGGGAATGGAGACGTTACGTTCCGTCGCCACAGCTGCTGTACGGCCGGGGTGCGTAGTCTCGGCTCCTCAGCGAAAACTGATGTGCGTTTGCACGCGCTCTCCTTTTATACCCGCGCTGCGGGGCGGGGTGCGCGTGGCGAAACACGCACGCCAACTGTCATTGGCTTGTTTAGTTAACACTCGAAGGTGATTGGGCTCTCGGGCGAGATCCCAATTCGTCAGTCACTGACGTAACGTCTCCGTTCCCTCCTTCAGGGAACGAGGGTTACACAAGTAACCTAGACGATCTTGAGCACCAAATCTGCATATGATATCTGAAGGATCACGTGACACTGAAGACTGGAGTAATGGCTGCTGAAAATTCAGCTTTGCCATCATAAGAATATATTACAGTACATAAAGTATATTTAAATAGTAAACTGTAAAACGTTTTATAACATTTTTCACAATACTGGTTTTACTGATCAAATAAATTAAACTCATGTGGGTTCAAGGCCCTCATGGAATCAAGCATACATAACAAGAAACAAAGAAATCAACTTAGCTAATGAGTCTGTTAACCTGTTCCACTAAAGTCCATGAAATAAGCCATGTGATTCATTTGATTAGGGCTGTAATTGGGATGTGTAGCGTCCTTTGCTGTGCTAGCAGGACTCACTGAATGTGCCCAGCACAGGGCTTGTTAAGAAAGACAGTCTCAGTAAACAGTGAGTCAGGCCAAGTCATGTGTACTGGGAATTCAATTTGCTGCAATACATCTATGGGCTTTTTTTTTGTTTTTTGGTATTCTGGTCAAAATTTGACACGCAGATATTATAAAGATTTACCTCCAGCACATACAGAAGTAAATGCATTCTATGCATTTTTGGGGTTGTCAATTTAATGCATTCATTTGAATTAGATTAAAAAAAAAATTTGATTAACTTAAAAAAAATGATAAAATTAACACAATCATTCCCCCCTCCATCGCTTGTTTTGCAGAGATATACCATGCAACCCCAGTCTGGACGTGAGCCACAAGCTCAGCCATATTTACATGCAACTTTTATGAGATGTTTATTTTGGGTCTTCTCCATAAGTATGCTATTTTTGACCTCCAGGCATGCCCAGGAAATCAATACAAACCCATTCATTCACTGTCCGGCTTTGATGGGTCAGTATAGATCTTTACACTTGGCTCCAGTCCTCGATGCAAGAGAGGGAGGACAATACAGCCGTGAAGGAGATTAAAAGGTGGGAAGTGACATAATGACATGCATTTCATAAATAACAAATTTTAGCCCTTGAATATTTGCAGTAATCCCCTCATGTGACCGTTTCCCTGTCCTGCAGCCATGAATGTCAATGCTGTTTTCCACCGTGTCCCAGTCACCTGAGACGCTGGGCCTCTGTTCTGTATTTCTCAACCTCCCCACACTCTTTTTAACTACCTCTTGAGATGTTTTGCTTTTAATAGAGGCACAAACATGACTGCTCCTGCTCGTGGTTACACTGTGATCTCCATCGGAAAGCACGCTTCAAACATTCTCTGAAATGTCATTATCATAATAATCATATATGCTGCTTAATTGATAGTTAGTATCTTTGAGGCCTTGTCCTTGTCCATGTTAAATTACAGGTGAAATAGGTTGTATAACGTGTGTGTGAGTGTGTGTTTGTAGGGCTTTGAGTCAAAAATAACCTTAAGCAGTAGAATAGAGGTTCTTCAAAAAATAAAAATAAATAACATTAAAATAATCAATTATAGAAATTTATTGAAATGAACAAAGAAAATCTAAATATTTCAGTTTACGTATTAATTGTATGCATTTGTTGTAGCAGTTTAATTAAGTTAGATTACTATATATTTAAAAAAATACTGACGGCAGAAGGTCTGGGAACCTTGGCCACTTTGAATGGTCAAGGCCCACCCGAGAGGCCATATGACTGACAGGTAAAGCAACCAATCATGTTTCGTTTTGTGCCGATCATGTTTAGGTGCGTGGAAATGTCCCCACCAAAGATCAGTGTGTAAAACTCTTGGACATATTTTAAATATTCTACGTTCAAATTTTCACATACTTTTGAAAACCCAGCTTTTAGTTGATCCTGATAAGCGCTCATCATCACAGTTCTAAACACGACGGCTTTCTTCTTCCATGAGGGGTTTGGCGTCACGGAATCTTTGTTTCCAGGCGGAACATTAAAAAACGCGACACACACGTCTTCCGGAAATCCTGTATAATTTAATCAATCCAATGTCAACTTCGAAACTCCTGAAGTGTTTCCAGCTAAGTGTGCCGTATGCATCAGACCTTTGCCCTAGAAACCTCCAGCAATGTTCACAGAAAAAAAGCTCCCAGTGTTTGTTTTTAATATCTGAAAGGTTCTGAAGGCTGTTATCGATGCAGATTATTCAGGGAAATATATAAAATGTCTGACCTCTACTGAAGACTGATGTGGTTCAGGGTGCAATGCAGCAAGTTCTTGCCAATGAAAGGTTGTGAATCTGACTCCACGAGTCTGAGATCTGACTAACGTGACACAGGCAACAACTGCCAGGGAATGCCTCTCTCTGTCAGCAATACCTGCACATGCGCACACAAGAACTCTTGTCGTTCTTGTATTTCTTTTAGCTCTTTTACATTCACATTTTTTTCCTCTGGCCATCAGGTCACATCCAAATATTCACTTTCTCACACACATCCACACAGGGTAGTGCTCTTTAATTGTTCCAAATTGGATGCGGTCACTGGCATGTAAACTAAAGACACTGGCAAGGCTCAGGGAGGAATTGAAGCGTTCCTCTGATCAGTGCCATTCCTTTCCGCTCAGATTGCCCATCTTAATTGGCATTCATAAGACTCACGTGGCATGTGTGTGTGTGGTCCAATAACCCTTACAGTTGAGACTGAAATAGATCTGTTCTAATCTAAGCATATGTTTGTGTCTTTTTGCCCATTTATAGATGTTAGTTATTACATTTACATATTAAAAAAAAAAAAAAAAAGACACCGTCTATGGAATTTTAGTCTGGCCTGTACAAATAAACTTGGCACATTGACTGCCTGGCATAAGCACCTTTGCTCTTTTGTTAAAAATAGATCACTGTCTGATCCTCGCAATGCCAAACTGTTTCCATGGTAGCCATCTTAAGTTTAATATGGCTCTGGGTGCTCTACACGTCTTTTTTAAAGCTAGGCTAAGAGCGACTACGAGCAAGTGTGGCTGGATAGGTTTCTGCAGACCATGGCATGTTTGAGATCATTTTAACTGATGCTCATTTTGAAGTCAATATTAATGATTATGCATTAGCATCCTGACCCTTAAATAAGGGTTCTTAGGAGAGAAATGAAATCTTGAGTTGTAGAAACGCAAACACTGCAACGTTTTTTGGGAGAATCCAAATCCTTCTAGTTTACTTCAGTGACTCATATTTTTGGTGAGATCTTTGGCCCTCACACGAAATTCCCAATTGTGTGGATTCCTATTCAAATGACTAGATTCTTACCATGAAAATTTGCCTAACAACAGTAAATGTGACTGCACCTTTAATGAATTAGTAGAGTGAAAGATTTAGTAATTACTTAATAACGTAACTGACAGTCAGTGTAAGTGTTCAGTCCAACGTTTTAGCTAGTAAACACTTACTTATACACTAGTTAATTTCCGTTGATTGTTTTGTTTTTGTCCCTTCACATTAAATATATTTAAGGAATAGGCCTAGTTCACCCAAAAATGAAAATTCTGTCATTAATTATGTTGTTTCAAACCCGAAAGACCTTCATTCGTCTTCGCAACACAAATTAAGATATTTTTTATGAAATCCAAAAGCTTTTTGACCCTGCATAGACAGCAACGCAACTACCACATTTAAGGCCCAGAACCGTAGTGAGGACATCGTTAAAATAGTCCATGTGCAGTGTTGGGAAGGTTACTTTGGAAATGTAATAGGTTTCCAATTACAAGTTACCCTATCGAAAATGTAATAAGTAGTGTAACTATTTCAATTACTTTATTAAAGTAATGTAACTGATTACATTTGATTACTTTTTGGTTACTTTTCTAAATTTCTAATGTTTTCAACTGTTAATCATTTTCAAACATTTAAAGCAGGCAGGGTTAGCCTTACAGTAGTGTTTAACACTTAGTGTCACTTTTGAAATCCTTCATCACTTGAATTAAGATTATAATCATTTAATTTTAAAGCACAGCCACCACAAAAGCACCTATTTTTACTCATTCTGAGCTTAAATACAGATTTAAAACCATAACAAGAAATACTAGCTATAGCTATGATACTGTTTTTGAGATCAAATCCTTGCATAGCTACGACAGGAAACACTGGCATCTGAAAATGGCTTGGAAAAAACAGTTCATCTTAAAAAATAAAACATATACATAAACCCAAATAGGAAATAAAACGGTTATCGAATAAGTATCGAATGTGCCCTATTTTGTGTCAACATTGGTGGCCAGAAGTTTCATCAGTAACTGTTATTTAATTACACATTTTTTTCTCAGTAGCTGTAACTGATTACAATTAAAAAAAATTGTAATTAAAGTATGTAATTTAGTTACATGTAACAAGTAACTCCCCAACACTGTCCATGTGACCATTCATGTGACCATTTCTGGTCCTTGAACGTGGATGAACTATCCCTTTAAATGTACAAGAATATCGGTCTATACATCAATAATGGTTGTTGTATGTAAATACATTAATACAATAGTACGTTATTATTTGCCAGGATTAAAATGCAGCACTCAGTTTTGTATAATACACTACAAAACTTACACTTTATTCACCAAGGGGTTTATAATATAAAAAACCAGTGTGAGACCCCTAGGGTATGAATTTTGTAGTTGGTGCTTTCCCTCCATTTTCCCTCCAGTCTGTTTTACTGTTGAAGTTGTTCGTCACTTGAAAATTGTTGCTCTAAATCCTCCATGTTGCTCAATTAAACGGCTAATACAGTCAGTTCTCTCGCTCTGAGGGGCTGGTGGACCCCCCAAACTATCCGCCACCACGCGCCAAACGGCCACCCCCCGGGGGGGAGGGGGGTGGGCCGGTGGGCCTACCCCTGGAAGAATAAAGAAATCATACAACCCCCCAGTAAGCATGCGGGGGGGCCCCCCACACCACCCCAAAAAAGAAAAGAGAACAACAAAGCAAAATAAACCCAAAAACCCCCCCCGGTGTGGTGCGGCATTGGGGGGGGGGGGGGGCTGGGCTGTTGGAGGGGGGCGGGCCGGGGGGGCGGGGTTGGGGTGGGGGTGGGGGGGGGGGAGGGTTGGGGGGGGGGGTGGGGTGGGGTGCCCCCCGGGTGGGGGGGGGGGGGAGCGTTGCGTGTGTGCCTGTTCTTCCTCTTCCATTCCTTCTTTCCCCAGATCTCTGTGACTAATGTTCTTTTACCACACAACAGTAATCTCCATTGTCGGTGTAATGGGCTCTTGTTGTGTATAACTGATAGTGGGTGTGCATCGGTGTGCCAGACAGGGACGGGCTGTAATTTAAAAAAAAAGGGGGCATGTGTGGCACCACAGGCCGTTCTGGAATGGCCGTGGCTGTCTAGGTCGGTGCTCACTGGGACTCGATGACAGGGTCATGTCATTCGTGCTGCTTCTGGAAAATAGTGCAGGAGGTTAGGATGACGGCATTGCTCTGCCAGGGGCGTTTTCGGAGGAGGTTTTGGCTGGGAATTCAAATGTAGGCCGAGTAAAGAGTCATTAAAATTGGAAGCAGTTGTTGGTTTTGAAATAGCGAGGTGCATATATAGTCTAATGTTTTCTCTTGAGGAAAGCGTTGTATTGTTTTGATGGAACATTTGAGCGCTGCCCTTATGTGCTATTTAAAGCTCGGGACAAAGAGGACCTCATCTATTTAAGCGTACACAGTATGTAAACATGACCGGTATAGCTTGCTCGTGTTGACTCTGTGTATATTGGTTATGTATGCTGACTGTTTTACCATTCAGATGTCATATTCGGTAACTTGTGCCTTGCCTCTTTGCTCTCTGCACATTTGTCTCTCTCTTTCCTTGTTTTTTTTCAAATGGCTTGTGTCCAGGGGCCCTGAAAAACCCGTCTCCTTGGAAACAGCAAGACGTTGTGGCAGCTGAAGTCAACTTTACATCTCCCATCTACCCCAAGAGGTGTAAACAGTCAGCGACTTCCTTTCACAGATGCACACACGAGAACACAACCTCACCAGATTTTACGATTGATAGGTTTGTTACATGTCACGTTCTTGAGCACGATTCGGACGTCAATTGTTTTCTCATAGGGGCATAAGTAATTTCAATATTTACAGGGGTTAGTCTGTGATTTTATTGCCTTTGAATCCATAATGCCATTGTTTCCCCCCACCACCTGTATAAAAATCCCTGGCCAAATTTCCTACTGTTTTTTTCACAAACACCAAGATTGTGTGGTGATTTAAATGCCACATCTTTTAGTTTAAAAGAAGAAATCTATTCAGAATTCACTGTTTAAATCTTTTTTGACCACTGTACAATAACTAAGCTGTAATTTGTACTGTATGCATATTTATTGCTGAAATACTGGAAAGTATTTACAAGAACAGTATTTCATTAGTGCTCCTCCACAGCACAACAAGTAGAAGCTGTTAAGAACAAAAAGAAGAAAAGCACGTAAACATTTAAAATGGGTCATTATTATTAAAATATGTATTACATACAATTATATACATATAAATATAAACCAAGCAGTTTTATGTTTACCCTATGTAAATGAGAGGTTGCATTAAATTTCTACTAATCTCCACATTTTAATGACATCCATCATTTTGAGATAAAATGCAAGACAGAAAACCATTTCAACTACTCATATTTTACATGCAGCTCTTTCCATACAACATCTAGGACTGTCAAGCTCCAAAAACAAAAAGACCATAAAATGCCAAAAGCAGTACATGTGTCATCAAAGTAGTCCATTCAACTTGTACACTATATTTCATGTCTTCTCAAGCCATATGATGAGTTTTGTGTGAGGAACAAACTAAAATATCTGCATGCTTTCTATAGAGAGCTATCATACAATAGACTGCGGTTTCTCTTTCCATTTGGTCTGTTTTTTCAAACACCGAAATCCAAACTCATCAATGCCACCTTTGCTCATTCATGAAGTGAACTTTTGCCTGTTTGGTGATTAGATTTACTGTGTTGGATTGTCGCCTTGACCTTAACACGACGTGTCTTGTCTGGTGTTTTACAAAAAAATCTAATTTTGTAAAAATGTAAACATATTTATGGAATAACCTACAAACTTTACAAGTTAGAGCTGTAATTTAAAGCTGCAGTCCGTAACTTTTTTGGTAAAAAATTATCCTAAATCAATATTTGAGCAAGTACATAACCATCCAGTGTTCAAAACTATTGCCTTATTTTAGCCCGATTCACAACGGTTAGCTTATAATAATGTTTTGTCATTTGTGTAGTACGGGTAGGTTTTTGCGGTAAATTTCGAGCATGGCACTGCGTCATTACGTCACTTCTGTAAACATAAAGAAGTTGTCCCGGCTACTAGGCTATCGCATGTGAGGATCCTGCAGGTGGCCGATCGTTTATAGCCTTTTCTCACAGCAGCCAGCATAATTAAATGTATCATTTTGATGGCGGATTGTAATCCATAAAGGATTATGTGTTTATGAAACACACATGAATGAAATGAAATTATATTTGTTTTAAATGTGCTTCTGATTACAGATAGCCTGGGATTACAAAGATTTGTATTTTAAAGAAAACCAGTTCGAAGGGAGCATAATTAGCTTTTTTGGTTCAATTAGATTAGACTGTGCAGAAATTTAAATCTACACGCTAATACACACTACTCATAGTCACCAATGCTGATGTTGTTAACATTAATAATTTGAGAATAAAGTATAACAATAATAATAATTTGAACGGTTTGATGTGATATGAGCTAACCGATCTTTAGATTTAATCACCATTGGTAGTGAGATTTATGTTAATGATTTTTTCCTCAGTTGGTCAGAACAAACGTGGCAGACTTGTTACTTACTTGTTCATCTGGCATATACGGGAAACGGACTGCAGCTTTAACTAGAAAAAAATTAAACGGTAAATCCAATAGCGTTTTTCTGCTGAATTAGGCCACGCTGCTACTACTTTTAACATGTAACATGACAACAGCCATAATAACAGCTGGTAAAGAGAAATCCACATGAAGAATCAAATTCATGACAAGCAGCCTTTCCAGAAGTTGAGGTAAATACTAATATTTTACAACACGTTTTATTGTAAAATTATATGAAATGTAAAGTTAGATGTATTGTAGGTTCTGTGTATAGTTATGGAATATATCATTAAAGGTGAGTAAATAAAATCATTTTTGTTTTTGATAGAAGATTTTTTTATATGTGTAAATGTCAAGTTTTAAGGCAGTTCTGCATTATACAGGCAAAGTGAATTATATCATTCTCTTCGTGTCATTGTCTGCCTCTTGATCCTCAGCCAAATTCTGAGTGCATTTTTGGGACATGGTCAAAGTGAATTGCTCATAAAATATGAATGCTGCAGAAGAATATAGTTAAACATCCATGAAATGTTTGATTCACACTTTTGATTCACACCCAAATTGAACGCTTAAACTTGGATGGGCTCTCATGAATTATTCAAAGCGTGATTATTTATACTATAAGACATTTTCCTTAAAGCTTTTACAGCTAATGCCAAGAGTGCGTCGTATGCGTTATGTACTTGCTATGTTTAAAAATGTGTCGTTTTAGCCCTGTTAGCCTAAGGGGCACAATCCTACATACAAACTGGAAAAACGCAAATAAGAGACCATCTTTTTTGGATCCATCCTACAATTAAGCACTCGTAATGCAGCATGCCGTTTGTGAGCATGTTATATAACACCCGTTCTTTAAGTGGGATTAGTTTTTTTGCCATCCTATATGGGTACTGGATCAATTCTGTTTTTATAGCTGTCCTGTCCGGACTGATATATTCAGTCGTGCATGAGTGGGGTGTGGTGTCTCTAGTTTCAGACACAAAGAGACAACACTGACTGCCAGCTGCAGTGCCATGCCAGTCCAGTAGGGAGTGACACAGTGTTGACATGTGCTCCGACCACACCTCTGTATCTCGGTGTGGTCTTGCTCGGAAACAGAGGAGAGAGTTGTTAGACTGACTTTTTGGCAGTGGATATTAGATTTAGGTGATGTTTAAAGTTACCACTCTTTGATATTCCAAGAACAGCCTTTGTAGTTCCAATTTACATTATGTTGGAAATTTGGAAAGTAAACTGACACAGATCAGGGCAGACAAAGGGACATTTTTCTTCCAGCCTTGTGAGATGAAGACAACGTGGTACAGTAAAAAAGAAAAGTGCCACACTGCTCCAGAAGCATTACATCATGCTAATGCTAATCCACAGTCTGGCTGAGTACTGTGTCTCTTCATTATTCATGGAGTGAGTGCAGAGGCGCTAGAGCTGTGCTCATGGCTGTGCTGTCAGTATCACAAGCTACACCAATCCTGGGCCAAAAATACCATCCAGATGCCTCGGTTAAGACCTTGAGAATAGAAAGAGCGCTCCTTTCTATTCTCAAGGTTTTAACCGAGGCATCTGGACATTTATGATAGTGACTTAAAGATGAGATTCATAAGAGTTTCCATATTTGTTCTGTAATGGAGAGATTTTAACAGTCATTATGTAATCATTTTTAATTGCACAAGGATAGCATTTGCATATTAAATACTGTTTTGAATTCATTCATTCTCAGCTTTCCCATTTTGGTTAAAGAGAACAGGAAATTAAAACTTAATTGACCCTATACTTACTTTCTAAATGTGCATACTTGGTCTTATTGATTCATGTTGATAAGATATTATTGGATATTTGCCTAAATTAGTGTTAATTTAGTATTATTTATGTACTATTATACTATGTGTATTTATTACACATTTTGAATAAGCTTTTGTTTTTATGTATGTTGTTTTTAATTGTAGTTTTTTTTATATTTCTTAATTAAAAACACAATTTATTTTTAGTTTTTATGTTTCTATAATATCCATCTATTCATTTGTCTATCGTGCGGTCCGTTCTACCTCCTCTAATGATCTATAAGTACAACACTGACATATATCTATATATATATATATACTATACAAGTATTATACTATAACTATAAGTATATTAATATATATATAATATATATAGATATACTATACAGTATATATCCTATAAATCTATAACTATACAGAAAATGCTTAGACTCTTTGCTCTTCAAACACACAAAAAAACATTAGCCTTTACAGACATAGTGTACTATTCAAACATCAGTTATTTATTTACCCTTGCATTGCGAACAAGTGGAGATCTGTCTCCAGGCTGTGCGCGGCGTGTCAATCTGAATGGAGGCGAGGTGAAGTTACAAGGTTTTGCTGACAGTTTGAGGATCCAATAGTGTTACAAAGTTTTACTGACAAGCTCTTTTGAATGCTTTTCATTGGTTAAATATTTGTAAAACCCTCAAACAAGACCAATAGCACTGATTTAAAATAATAATAACGAAATACAATAGAGATATGAAGTTTGGATAATTTTCCACAGCACACCTGACTGGGCTAGGGTATGGCGACTGCCATACGGAAACGTCACCCCTGGTATCCTCTATAATTTTTCTCAGCCATGATTTTAATATCAGTGCATCCCAATTCGTCTCAATCCCTACCCTATAGTTTTGTTTTTCTAATTGAATATCCTGTTTCACTCTCAAATCCCAAAGTAGAACTGTTTTATTTTGACTGTTTAGTTTTGAGGACATCTATAATAAAAACTGAACTGTACCTTTCATATGGGAGATGCTACACAAATATTTTATGATATGAACTATTTTTCTTTATTATTATTATTTTACTTGTAAATATAGTCTGTCTGTAATGAAGGGTGTGTTGACTAGACAGCCCTCAAGGTCACTTAAACTCATCACCTGTCTTGAATGGAGAACTTCTCAGAGTCCTTGCTGCACCACTTGGCCGTCCACCAGAACGGTCCTGTAACAGTGTAAGGGCTTATAGGATCACTTTGCACAAGTTCACATGTTCACATATGCTGTCATGAATGCAGAAATACATGCACACAAGCTCATTATGCTCATATTCTCTCCCCCATCGCTTCACTCCCACCCAGACTACTCCATCTGCCTCCCCCATCCTCCTTCCCTCTCATTGGACAGACACACAGAGAGCTGCAGAGTGCTTTAAATACAGCTCTGAAGTCATATGTCTCAGATGTCTCTGGGTGGCCGTGGCGGCTCTCAGTAGCACGGCTGTAGCTCTCTCCCTCTCTGGGAGCGCGTCTGATTTATTTATGAAATGTGATTTTCCTCTTCCGGCTGGGGAACTGAAGCTCCTCGCAGGTTAACGCTGTTGTCTAAAGGCTGTTCAGTGTGAATGCCGTTAAATCAAATAGACTGAGGTATGACGGGTGCTGTGAAACAGGACATAGCCAGACCGTTATGGCCAATGGTTTTATTCCCAGCTCTTTTCCTCACAAGTTACAGTTAGCAAGAGGGCCATTAATATTCTGCGGCATCAACATTACCGAAAAATGATATGGGTTTTAATGAAGCTATTTCTTTGACAAATGATACAGCTTTTTGTGTTCTAATGGCTTACAAAAAATATACCTGACTCAATGACTAGGACGCCACAGTCACTGAAATAAATGAACCTTGTTCAAGCACATGCACTTTGATATGCATTTACCATTATTCAAGTGATTAAAGTGATAGTTCACCCAAAATATCTATCTACTTGTTCTTTCTTTCTTTGGCTCATTCTTCACTTTCTTTCTTTCTTGTTTTTTTTTATAAATTCTGCTTTATGTCTGTCTGTCTGTCTCACTTTGAATTTGAGTAAACATGAATGTGAATTGAGAACTTCATTTGGGGGAGATGCTTTTCAGACATAAATTATTTTTTTTTCACAAGCTATTATATGGATTTGGATTAATTCTACAGTTTTTTTTTTTCCTTTTTTGTTTTGTTAGAATAGCTATAGATGCATGTCTACACCACTGCATCGCAACAGCCTAAGCTACTTTTGCCAATCCATTTGTTGTTCATGTCAGAAGTGTCATAAATAGAACAGGGCATCAGTTTACTGTCGAAAGAATCACTGATCATAATAAGCTCTATTGGCTTTTGTCATGTGTTGTGTCGCTTGCATCCAGTGTAGACATGCTTTGGAGTGATGTGTGGCAGGTACAGTAAGATGGTGATGAATAAGTGTGGTCGTATAGTCATGACAGGACTAGAACATGGACAGAGAGTGGAGCCGAGGATGAGCAGGACCATGCTAGTGCTGTAATGTCCTAGATGGGACACTCGGTCATCTAGGATGTCCCTTGGGCTTTTATTGAGGCGATGACTGAATTACTTTTAACCAAGATGGAAAGAGCGTGAGAGGGGGAGGTCTTGGCTGGGAGGTAGAGGAGTTTAGTCTTGTCAAGGATAATCGTGAGGTGATGAGTAGTCATCCAGGTCAATATGTCAGGATGGCATGCCAAGATCGCCATCGATTGTGGACAGTGAACAGATCCAAATAAATCACTACATTCAATACAATTCTTAAGGGGAAGTTCACCCAAAAATGAAAATTCTGAAATTTAATTACTCACCCTCATGTTTTTCCAAACCCAGTAAGACCTTCGTTCATCTTGGAACACAAATAAAAAATATTTTTGATGAAATCTGAGAGCTTTATGACTCTGCATAGACAGCAATGCACCTACCACACTTAATGCCCTGAAAGGTAGTAAGGTGCGCAAAGAAAACAAAAATAAAGATTTTACTCAACAGTTTCTTCTCTTCCTTTTAGTGTTGCCAAAAGAACCGACCGCAATACCATTTGATACTGACATTTTTCAAACTTCCATTTCCCGCTTGTATCATTCAGTCACTTGTTGATAGTTCTTAAACCTCGCTGATTGGTCATTGTGTTCACATGCTCAACAGGTATGACTGTGATTGGCTACAATGATCATCGCTTCACCCTCTTCACCGAGTGCTCACACAGAAGCACACAGGAGCATTTGAAATCCGCGTCTATCAACGGATCCCTAATAGGGCTGTGCCGACAGACGATAGTAATCGTGGTAAATCGCGACGATATCAGCATCATCCCTGCTATATAATTTATTTAATTTATAATAAATAAATTAGCACGATAATATCGTGTATCAGCGATCTCGCAGATAGGACGATATTATATAATTTTGTATATCGCCCAACAATGATCATTGTAGCCGATCACAGTCCTATCTGTTGAACGTGTGAACACAACAACACTACTTCCGTGTCAATCTTCGCTGCGAGTTCACGAGAGTACCACGACCCATATGCGTGGTGCTGCTGACGCTGGAGCCTGCATTCTGACGTAGAACCCGGATGCACTGCGCCACAATGTACATAAAGCAGCCTTCGTAAACATGTCTCAAGATTTTGACAGAGAGGATGACTTGCAATTGTTTGCCCAGCCTTACTTATTTGAACCAGAATATACAGACGATGAACTAAGAGAGATGGATGTAAGAATGCTGGCTCCTGCATCAGCAGCACCATACGCATGCATCGTTGTGCTCTCGTTTAACGTGCGACGGAGACTGACATGGAGAAGAAATTGTTGAATAAAGTCATTGTTTTTGTTTTTATTTGCACACAAAAAGTATTCTCGTAGCTTCATAAAATTAAGGTTTAACCACTGATGTCACTTGGACTATTTTAACAATGTTCTTACTACCTTTCTGGGCCTTGAACGAGCTCTCGGATTTCATCAAAAATATCTTAATTTGTGTTTCGAAGATGAATGAAGGTCTTTCGGGTTTGGAATGACATTTGCATTTCATTGACACAAATTTTCATTTTTGGGTGAACTATTCCTTTATTTTATTTGTATTTATTTTTTATGGAATACTGCATTGCTTATTATGAATGATTTATTCATTCACTTTTCTTCATTCATGTGCCCTCATAATTTTGATCAAAAACCTTAATATCCCCCTCCCTCTTACAATGACGTATCTGATGACGTTTGCAATTCAATAATTCCTCCCATCCAACAACCTGTCACTCACATGACATTGCAGAAATTAGCAACTATCAGATCTAATATCGAGAACAATCCAATCAATTTACAATAGACAAATTCAAGACTCACCCTACTTTTTTTATCATTTGAGAGGCCATTTCACACTGATATACCTCACAATATGGAAGAAAATTCTAATTGGACTCTGTCCAAAGTTTGGACGGAGACTATCTAGCAGACCTTGATAATGAGGGAATCGAATTTGGGTTTCTTCAGCTTAAAATGTCAGGGGAATATCTAATTACATTACTGCAGCACATTTTAAGTGTTTGGAAGTGTCTCAAATACTTTTTAGTCCCATAGTCTACCTTTGTCTGATTGGACATTATGTCATAAACAATAGCTAGAAGAGAATTTGAGTATATTTGATTATAATTTTTAGAGTATACACTCTTAAAAATAAAGTGCTTCAAAAGGTTCTTCAAGCGATGCCATAGAAGAACCATTTTTGGTTCCACAAAGAATCATTCAGTCAAAGGTTATTTTAAAGAACCATCTCTTTCTTACCTTTTTATAATCTGAAGAACCTTCTTTCACCACAAAGAACCTTTTGTAAAACAGAAAGGTTCTTCAGATGTTAAAAGTTCTTTATAGAACCATTTAAACAAAAAGGTTCTTCTATGGCATCCTGAAGCAACTTTATTTTTAAGAGTGTTGAGTATAAGTTAATTTTTTATTAAAAAAGGGTTATGGGATTTTTTTTCTTTTTTTTTCCGGCAAAACAGCTGGTCACCCTACTCACCTTTACCTCTGAGTAAATCATGCAAAGGTCACTAGAAGTTAAAATGAGAATGTTTAGATGAGAGTGTTAGCATCTATATAATATTAATGAGGAGGAGTGTGATGTGCAGACAGGAGAAAGGTCAAGAGTACGGCTATGGTACCACCCTAGCTTCCTGTCACATGACCTTCTTCTTCCTCTCCTACTCAAATCCCATCGTCCATGACAGGGTGTAAGGTTTCATCAAAGCATGCACATTCTTATGGTGCCCCTTGGAGGATACTCTGGCCTTGACCTCTTCCTTATGTCCCAGCATTCACTTCCATAAGCATGCCTATATAAAGGCATCAGTCTGCCCATGCTCACATACCCACAAACGCTGTGAAATGTGTCAGTCTATAACCACTCCTGCTGGAGTGAGCTTCCTCTCTCTCGCCCTTCCTCGTGTTTCATCTCTTCTCCTCCTCCTCCTTCCTCCTAGATTGATAAATGTGATGCAGGTATCAGATCATGTCCTGTATCAGATTACACAGCGGAGGCTGTTCACTAATAGCACTCACAGATTACATTGAGAGAGCGTTCAGTGATATTAAAATCTGATTTACTAATGAAATTGAGCGTCTGAGTAATAAAATGTTATTTGGAGTGACATATGAAAAGCTGTATCAATGGGAACAATTATCACTAGGCAGATCCATTCGGAATCTGTGCACATTTGGAGGGAAAACATGCAGAATTGTAAAATGGAATATTTAGATTCTGTTTGACTCTGATAAGTTAATAATATTTTAATGTTTTGGCTAATAACCAATAAATTGCCGATGTTAAAATTCTATATTTTAGCTATATACATTAAAAATCTAACATAGAATAATACACATTTTTAAATAATACAGTTGAATGTAGTAAGGGAAATGTGATTTGCTACATTTTACAGTGTTGTTGAATTATTACTGTTTTTTAAAGATTAAATTGAGTGTTGGGTTATACCAATCTCAATGTAGTAGATTGAGAATGTAAATAGTGTGTTTTTTAGTTTTGTAAGAAATTATTACTTTTATTCAACAAGAATGCATTAAATTTATCAAAAGTGACATTACTATCATTTGAAACAATAATTTCAAATAAGTGCTCTTTTTCTATTTATCTATTACTTTTCTATTCATCAAAATATCCTGAAAAAAATATTAAGCAGCACAACTGTTTTCAGTAAATATTTCTTGAGCACCAAGTCAGCACATAAGAATGATTTCTGAAGGATCAGAAGACTGAAGTAATGGCAAAACATACAAAAGACGGAGAGTGTGTAGAATTTTGTAAATGACAGGATTTCTGATTCTGTGGAATTATTTGGGTGCAGATTCCATGTGATCCTTTCAATGGGGGAAAACAATTAATGAAACGTTACATGAAAAAGCATAAATGGGCATCTCAAATGCATTCCTGCACTCAGAGACTGTCACTGACATGGACAAGCTCTTGAAATGGAAGGGGTGTATTTGTGGTGTTATCTTGTCCATTGATAGCTTCTCCAGCATTGTTGTTGGCTTTTCAATGATTGAAGCTTTAAAAAGGCAATTTTCCTATTTAGCTTTGGAAACACATACAAAGATTCAGAGAAGGAAAGGGAAACACATTCACACACCCTTGAGAGCTTTAATGGCTCGGCAGGTACACTGAAAGGCTCTTTTAACAGATGGCCATTATGCATATCTATATATATATATATATATATATATATATATATATATATATACAGCAGCTTGTGTAGAAAACACTGGGTAGGTATAAGACAGTCAGTAAGAGAGAATGTGCACAGAAGGGGATGCACATGATGGCATGACAGCTAAGAGATGGTTGAACCGACTCTTGTGATAATTGCACGTGACAACTGGATAGGAGGGAATATGCCATTTGCTTGGATGTGTCTGAGCCATTTTGACTTATATTGTGTGTAAACGTGTTTATATGTTATATCATATGTCTACACTGTAAAGAATTTCGAGCTGTTTCAACTAATTATTATTTAGTAACTAGTTCCAAGAAAATTTAACGTTCAGAAAGAGCAGGTCATTTCTGTCTTCAAAGTGTTGCCTTCCTGAATTGTTATTTTTTGTTGGCTCACCGTTACTGAAATAGTTTATAGTCCATTCAAACTAAACTGTTTTAATTGTCAAACATTAGAAAACTACAGCCAAATTAGGTCAATTAAAATTCAGCATTTACTCCTTGTGTTTCATGTTACCTTCCCC
This sequence comes from Sinocyclocheilus anophthalmus, assembly GCA_018155175.1. Lineage (NCBI taxonomy): Eukaryota > Metazoa > Chordata > Actinopteri > Cypriniformes > Cyprinidae > Sinocyclocheilus > Sinocyclocheilus anophthalmus. The sequence goes on along the minus strand of JADLZN010006938.1, from coordinate 396,938 downwards.
TAAGATTTTATTATTTGGGCATCATCAGAAATTGCTGTGGATCTAGTTCCCTTTCGTGGAACTTCGCACTGCGTCCTCTAGGGGTTGCTATGGGGAATGCTTCGTCGTGACCCGTGTCTGAAGCCTACTTTGAAAAAACACCAACTTGTTTGGCCGCGACAGCCATGTGTCACTACCGTCGCAACTAGTACAAAATAGTCGCCGGTAGCGCACATCATCACTTTCTTTGTCTTCACTGACCGTTCTGTTTGAAGCGTGCATTCCAAAAGCAAAGTAAGAGCTTTTTCTTTTCCTACTATGGCGAGCACTAGCGGAGCGTTTAGAAAGTGTGTACATCTGTGTCAGCGGTTTCTGACACCCGATGATTCACACGATCTATGCGTTGTTTGTTTGGGCGAGGAGCACGCACGCGATGTCCTCGGGGCAATCTGCGTGCACTGCGAGCGTTTTCCAATGAAAAAACTCCGTTCTCGTTTGTCTCTCTTCTCGAGTGTAGAGGGACAACCATCGTTTCGCCGCGCTCGGAACCCTGCCGCTGCTGAGGCACCAAAAAGAAGGAGATGAGCTCGTGGGGTTCTCAGGTGGACCTAGCCGATGAGGCTGAAGGGGGTGTTCCCCTCTTCCGCGCATCGGTGTCGGGTGAGAGACAGCCACTGGACGATGATATCTTCTCTTTGATATCATCTGATCCAGGGGCCAGTGCTCAGTTGGGCCCAGCCCAACAAGAGCAGGGAATGGATGTGGAGAGTGAAGAAGCCGAGGCTGAGCTTTCCCAGTCCACCTGCCCTGCGTATGGTGAGCTGCTAGAGGTAATGGATCGGGCCACGGCGAGGCTCGAATTACCGTGGAAACGAGCCAGGGAGGTGACGTCGCGAGGTCGCCTCGACGAACGTTATCTCTCTGACCATAGACCTCCAGCTCAAGTGAGCCTTCCTTTCCTTCCTGATCTCCACACTGAGATCGAGAAGGAATGGAAGAGGCTGTTTTCCTCACGCATATATCGGTCTCAGCATACGAGTTATGCGAACATCGAGTCGATGCGCGAAAGCGGCTATGAGATGATGCCCCCGGTGGAAGAGACGCTAGCCAGCTACTTCTCTCTGGGGGAGACGTCATCTCTCAAAACTCCCTCCTTGCCATCCGTGCCCCTTCAGGCCACATCTCGCACGAACGGCAAGGCATATGCAGCGGCAGGTCAGGCTGTGGCTTCGTTGCACACGATGGCGGTGCTTCAGGCATACCAGGCTGACCTGCTGAAGGACCTGGGTGAGGGGCAGGGCCTTTCCTCTGCCGTAACGGCTGAGCTGCGGCGCACCACAGATTTGGCCCTCCGGGCTACTAAGCAGGCAGTCTCTGCCATGGGCAGAGCGATGGCTGCTATGGTGGTGACGGAGCGGCAGTTGTGGGTGAACTTAGCGGACATCGGGAAGAAAGAAAGGGGCTTTCTTCTCGATTCCCCGGTTTCGCCCTCTGAACTTTTTTGTACATCCGTTGAGACGGTCGTCGAAAAATTCAGGGAGGCGAAGTCACGCTCAGCAGCGTTCAAATCCTTCATACCACGAAGGCCCAGGTCTGAGCCCGAACAAACCAGGGGTCCTGGCCCGTCTCGGTTTGAGGATCAGAGACGGGTACAGAGGGCTAGTGTCGCGACTCGCGTCCCGCCTCCACCTGTGGGTGGGGGTATGAAGTATCGTGGGTCAAGGGGAGGCAGGCGAAACCCGAGGGTGAGACCTGGGCGAGGCGCCAGCGCTTTCGTCCGGGTCAGAGTAATACTTAGGTATTCACTCTCTCCCACAGGGGGTGCAACATCTACCCTGTCCTCCCCTTTTTCCAATTCCCTTTTTATGACCACCATCTCCAGCTGACTGAGGTTAGCTGTAAAACATGTACAGTCTCCTACTGGGCCCATGATGTTGTTGGTGGTTCTATGGCTAGATCATAGTAACCGCCTGACTGATGGTCCGGTCAAAAAATCCCCGGACAGAGCTCCGGCAACAAGGCTCGTGGTGGGTGATTATGATCCATATATCATGAGAGCATGTTTACTAATGAGAGACTGAGGTGGTCATGCGTAAAATTTTTTTATAAAGTTACCTGCAGCGGATGATCAGGTCAGGAGATCCTCGGAGCAGAGCTCCAGCACAGATGTCATGGGGGTGAGTACGATCCAAATATCATGATATCTGTATATCGAGGACAGACCGAGATGGCTGTGTGTGTGTAACCTTCTATAGTTCCTTGCAGTGTTTCCCGGGGCCTGTACGTTTCTGTCCCTTGCTAGACGCCCTCGATGAGGTGCCGTTGCTGGGCTCAGAAGCCAGGTGCTCTACTTGCAGTAGGCGTGTCACTCGTCGACATATATCCAGACGGTAAGAAAAGCCGGGCTTCGGCTTCATACCTCCTGGATCATGCGGCCGAACACGGGCTTTAGCGGGAGACTTCGTGAACATCAGGCCCCCGGTGCTATGCTGCAAGGCACCCGGACTGGGCTACAGTGCCTGGTCGCCCCGAGGGGCTTCCTGGCCACCGGCGTACTCCTTCTTGCTGAGGCAACGAACGGGAGGTACAGGGGCATCACCAGGATCCTCCTGTGTAGGCTGTCCTAGGCAGGGCTCCCATCACCACCGTGATGTGCGAGCCGGCCTCTTCCGGCTGGCTGATATGGTCGGGTTTCCATGAATTTAAAATCCAGATAATATGGTAAATGTCCATGTAAAGCAAGGCTTTGCGCATTTCTCCAGAGAATGCCACGTGAGTGGGGGATGTGCACTTGAAGCTGTGCGCATTTCTCTAAAATCCACATAGCTGGTAGATGGGCACGTGTTGCTTGCCCATTTTCTAAAATTCCACTTAGGTGGTAAATGGGCACGGGATTATTTGCCCATTTCTCTAAAATCCTGTGAGGGTAAGGGTTACGCGTGCTGTCTTCGTTACCTTTGTTTCAAAGTGGATTAACACCCCGGTACCCTGGGTTCCACTTAAATAGTGTGTCTTGGTCGACACACCTTGGAGACATCACTCCCCTCACCTCTGAGGAGGGTGTTGGAGCTGCTGTTCCCGACCGGCCATTGTGTCCGGGTGACAATAGAACCCTAAGAGTCCTCATTGCACACCTTTTAAAATCCACGTGAGTGGTAAGTGTGCACGCTATCCTTTCCGCTTTTCTAAAATCCACGTAAGTGGTGGGTGGGCACGTTAGGCTTTGCCACCCATCTAAAATTCCACCCAGGTGGTAGGTGTGCACGCTATGCTTTGCCACTTCTCTAAAATCCCACATAATTGGTAAGTGTGCACGTTATGCTTTGTCCACTTTTCTAAAAATCCTGTATGGTGAGGGTTCCGCGTTTCGGACTTCGTTCCCTGTTTCGGAGAGGGTTAGTCCCCGATTTCCTGGGCTCCTCTCAACCAGTTTGTCTCGATTGACGCACTCGAGAAGGCAATGCCCCCTCGATATCATAGGGGTACTAAGATGTTGTCCGTCTGGCGGCAGGATCCGCTCCGAGGAGTGAATCCCTCGCTCCATGGGCTGTCCTCGTGGTAATGTTGAGCTCTGCTCCCCTTTCATGGAAGGGTTACCTGGAATGGGAACGGTATTCCTCCGCTGAGGAAAAACGGAGCTTCCTCTTTCATGAGAGGCTTGAGCTCGCTGTCTTCCAGAAAGACCTTGAACGAGCTGCATCAGTAGGATTGGGCCGTCTTCCGCCTCCCTGATGCGCTGGCGATGTTGCTAGCCTGCAGTATGCTACCCCTCTTATTATTAATCATGCTGCTGGTTGGGCGCCCCCCCCCTCTCGTGAGGGTTGGGTTTGGGCTCCCCCAGCTAGAATGAGCTATTGCCAGCCGGGGAAAACCCGGCATTAGTTAGGGTCGAGCCCCCTGGGCGTCTGAGGATCAGGCGTGTGTTCCCACGCCGAAATTGTTACTAGCTGTTTCCGCTAGTTGGAACGTGCTGCGGGTCGAGTCCCCTTCTCGGTGAGAACTGGGCGTGTGCTCCCCCAGCTGATAACTGCTAGCCATTCCACCAATGGAACGTGCTGTAGGTAGAGCTCCCGCTGAATGGATGTCTGCTCCCTCAGCCACAGGTTCGCGGCTAGCCACGCCAGCGGGATAGCCGTAGGTGAGACTGATGACTACTCAGACTTCCATCTATAGGCTGCCCTCCAGAAATGCCACGAGAACCCCCTAGAACGGTTGAATCCATCTACATATGGACATTCTAAAATCCACATGGTGGTAAGTGAGCACGGTATCTTTGCCCACTTTTCTAAAATTCAACAAAAGTGGTAAGTGCGCACGTTCTACTTTGCCCACTTCTCTAAAATCCTATATGGTAAGAGTTACGCGCACAGCTTTGTTCTCTTTTTCTGAGTGGTCTAAAACCCTGGTTCCGTCTGGGACCCACTCCTCATGGTGTCCTCGAATACCTGCTCTGACAGGGTTTTTCCACTAGAGGCCTGTTGAGACAGGTCATTCTGCAAAGTGAGGTAGCCCTGAGTGATAGGCCAAGACTAGTATTTGATCCAATAAGTAGGCTCTTGGTCGTATTCCCTTGAAGGAATCCTTCATGATTCGAGGCCCTGGCGCCACCCTCCGACGGAGCTTTTTTGCACAGCTGGTACGGTGGCCCCTGCCGTCCTGCAGTTCTGGGCACCGAGCCAGCCGCCCTCATTACACCAGATGTCAATCCGAGAGACGGATTCCCGTGGTAGACTATTGGTAGCATGGGTTCTACTACCAATCTTGTCCCAGCGGGACCTGCACACTGTGAGGCTCTAGATGTCCCTTGGCAGCCTAGGCTTCTGGCCGTAGGGAGTAATGTCACTGCCAGCCGTCTAACGTCCCAGGGGCAACTCCCATGGAGATATGGTAGAGTTGGTACTTAGTGCTTGTCATGGTTTCTGGCATGCACTCCCCTCTGCATGGCGGCGTGGGTATACCGTTCCCATAGCGACCCCTAGAGGACGTAGTTTGAAGTTCCCTTGAAAGGGAACGTTTCAGGTTACTTATGTAACCTTGGTTCCCTGAGTAGGGAACGAGACAATGTGTCCTCTAGATGTCTTGCCATGCTTTGGACACAAGCTTCAGATGAAGAAGTGATGATGTGCGCTAACGGCGCCTATTTTGTACTAGTTGCGACGGTAGTGACGTCATGGCTGTCGCCGGCCAAACAAGTTGGTGTTTTTTCAATGTAGGCTTCAGACACGGGTCACGACGAGGCATTTCCCATAGCGACCCCTAGAGGACGCCGTGTCTCGTTCCCCTCAGGGAACCATGGTGTACATAATTACCCTCGACGTTATATTTTATACTGATTTAAAGGTGCTGTATGTAGGATTGACACCGATTGGTTGAACTAGGTATTGCAGTCCAAATTCAAAGTATTGGAGAGGGTTTTTTTCACCCGGACCCTCCTCCTCAGACTTGACGCACACGCAGGTTGCCAGATTGACGACATCAACAGGAGCGAGCGCACTTGACAATGAATGAAATAAAATATGTTGTGTTTTCTGCCAACTGGCAACCTGGGGTCCCGAAATACAATTGGGTAAATTGGCAGTGGGTGGGTTTCACAAACCAAAACAGAGACGACATTCCGGCCAGAACGCACATTTTCAAAGGAGAATAACTGACTGTAGCGTTGTTTTTCAGATAAACAAGTATGTTAACTTAGCATGTTTCTTAAATATCTGCAAACATATTATAGTATTTTTATGCTTTAGTAGAGTCAAAAACTTACATACAGCACCTTTAAGAAAATTGTTAACTGGGGTCTTCAATCACTAAAAATACACATTACAACACATAATAGCCTTTATTTAATAACAATCTGCATTTATACCTTTGTCATACAACACATACAGCAGTTAAGGATAGTTCACCCAAAAATGAAAACTTGCTGTTAATTCACTCATCCTCAGGCCATATCAAAGATGTAGTTAACTTTTTTTCTTCAATTGAACAGTAAAAGAGTTTTTAGGTGAAAACATTGTCTTTGGCAATTCATAAACTGCACGTCTCTGGCTGCCGGCTTTTGAGAGTCAAATAAACATGTACAGACAAGACCAAATTACCAAAGGCTACTGAGGACACATTGAGGTCTTATGAAGCTAAACAATCAAAAACCGGCAGCCACAGACGTGTAGTGTATGAATCGCCAAGGATCACTGTTTCAGATAAAAATCTTTTCACTGTTCTACTGAAGAAAAAAGTGTCATCTGCATCTTGGATGGCCTGAGGGTCAGTAAAATAACAGCAAATTTCCTTTTTTGTGTGAACTATGCCTTTAAAGTGCTCCAGATGTCAAACATTTGTAATACAACTGCAAAATTTATTTTAAACATTTGTTTAATGAACTTAAAAAAAGACTAAACAAGTTAAACAAAATGTTTGCAAACAAACATTTTCAAATATTACTACTGTTCACATTAAATCTTTAATATGAGGCAGAAGTCAGAAAAATAAATTAACCAGGTGTTACAGTTCAACTGAACTGAGTCAAGTAAACTCCAAAAAAACTAACTTTTTACAATACAGATTGTGTCAAAGCAGCTTTACAGTATTAAACAGAAAAATCATGTGTCGAAGGAACCAAAACTCCATCGTTCTCCTATGGCCAGACGAAACCAGCAGTTTAATTGCAGGCTGCAGCAAAGTCAGATTGTGCAGAGGACTGGTCTGGTTCCTGTGGTCTTGTCCCGATGGCCGTCTAGGTGACGATGTCTTCGGAGGGGAGTCTAGTTGTCATTGGCTCCTCTGATATTCAGGGATGTAGAGGTTATCTCTAGGTGCTGATCCACTATCTGGACTGCATACAGACTGGATCCAGGTGACTGCAGTTACCAATCATCTGATCTCGATACAGTCTGGATCTGGATGACTACGCTGACCTCAGAATAAGAATGAGACAGACTAATATTAGCATAGATGCCACTAAGAAGAATAATGCACATTATAATTGTAGTAAAAAAACTCTAAACATTTACACATACTCCCTTAAGTCTTAGTGTTGAAAATACACACACACTCTGTAGTTGCAGTCAATGTTCCCTCTAAGCTGTGCGCACGGCCGCGCAGAAGAAATAATGTGCCGCGCACACACAAAAAAGTTGGGAAAGCCATTTGATTGTATTCTAGTAAAAACGAAAGAATTGCAATGATCGGGTAAACCACTATAAAGTTGATGTCGCTATAGAGTTAGAACCGCTGAATGCGGTTTACAGGTTTCATAGAAAGAGAATGATGTGCGCCAAATGTGTCGCTGTAGAAACCGAAAACTTCAGTGGTTGCGGCGAAATAGCTCAAATCGAGAGCCAAGGCAAATGCAATAACGTGAAATAAAGAATGTTAAGTGCTGGAAATAGCGAATGATGGGCACAGAATGGTAACAAAACTCAGAGACATTTACGTCACCAACGTGTATTGTTCAAACTGTACCTTCATATGATGTGTAGATAGCTTATAAGAATTTCACATTCACTTGTTTTTACTTTAAAATTTTTTACCACTTGCAGATCTCAGTTAAATGCTTCCATTGTTTTTGATATTATATATAGATGTTAGGCCTATTAAAACCTCATAAATATTTGACCTTGTTTTTTAATGGAGTCACTTATGCTCATCAAGGCTGTATTTATTTGATCAAAAATACAGAAAAAACAGTAAGATTGTGAACTGTTAGGCCTATTGTGTAATTTCTAATATTGGGTTCCTATTTTAATATACTTTAAAATATAAATTTATTCCCGTGAAGAAAAGCTGAATTTTCAGCATCATTAATCCTGTCTTCATTGTCACATGATCCTTCAGAAAACATTATAATATTCTGATTTTTATCAGTTGTTAAAACTGTGTGCTGCTTAATATTTTTTTTATTGTGCTGTTTTGATTCTTTGATTAGGCTAATAAAAAGTAAAAAGACATAATTTTTTTCATAACTTTCTAGCAATATAAGTCTTTCTATACTTTTGATCATTAACACATCCTTGCTGATAAAGTATTTCATTTACAAAAGAAAGAAAAAGAAAAAAAATTACTGATCCCAAACATTTTGATTAGTAGTGTATATTGTAACACAATTTCTATTTTGAATAAACACTGCTCTTTTAAACTTTTTATTCATCAAATAATCCTAAAAAAATATCACCTTTCCAAAATAATTAACCACACAACGTTTTCAACATTGATTATAAATTAGCATATTAGAAGGATTTCTGAAGGATCAAGGGACACTGAAAATTCAGCTTTGCTTTACATGAATAAATTAAATTTTACAGTATATTAAAATATAAAACACTTATTTTAAATTGTAACAATATTTCAAAATATTATTTGTGAACTCATATTCAGTATTTTTTTGATTAAATAGATACAGCCTTGATGAGCCTAAGAAACTTCTTTTAAAAATGTACTGATCCCAAACTTTTGAACGGCAATGTATTATACTGTAAAAATATTTTCTCAGGTAACCTAAAATGTTTATAATTTTTTTGTTACATCAAGGGTCAAATCAAATATAAATAGCACATTAAAGTTAAAAGTTACATACTTTTTTTGTGTAAGTTTGCTCGTTTGAAAAAAAGCAAGATTTCAGCAAGGCTTGTTATTACTCACATTTAATGTCGTCTTTTAACTTCATGGAACAATTGCAAAAGTTTGCACATGCAAAAACATTCATCACGCCCATGTATGTATGCTATTTCTCCCGCGAAGTCACTCAGGATCGTGCACGTGCAGAATGATCTCAGTGTTGGCTGGATTAGTTTTTAGTAGTTTAGTCAAGATTTAGCATTCTGAATGTTGACTGGATTTGAAAATAACATATCATTCAATGTTTTTAAAATATATTTGTGTAGACTTAATATAATGTCTTCTCACCTAAGCCCAAGCAATAAAATTATTGCCCTTCCAACATTTTGTTAATTGGATTCTTTACAGTGTACAATATTTGTATTAGTGGTTGGCGAATGTACATTTAATGTTTAGTGATGTAAATTCTGAGACTATAAGTAAAAAACAATAAATCTAATATAATAGAACTTTTGGGAATAATGGCTGCTAAAAATAGTTTTTGTTTGGCAAATATACATTATTTTAGTGCAGATATCTACAGTATCTTTATTGTAAAGTCTGCAACTACAAGTAAAAAAAATCTGTTTTTCTAATTTAATAGAATATTACTTCTGGAGTGATGACTGCTGAGTATTCAGATTTGGCAGTTATACATATTGGTTGGCAGATACACATTTTTTTAAAGTTTAATGCTAATATCTACATAATCTTTATTGAAAAGTCTAAGACTACAAGTAAAAAACTATTTGTAATTTAATAGAATGTTATTTTTCATTATTTATCAATTATATTTTAGCATATACATTTAGTTGAATTGAATTAAATATATATATATAATTTCAGAACATTTTAGTATTTGGATTATCTTTAGTATTTGGATTATCTTTAATAACATCATGGACATCCAATAGCCTTCTTGTGCTGAAATAAAATCACTCACTCACATCCTGTTCTCAGCACTAACGACTACAAGTGATTAATGGTTTGCTTATGCCATTTTGCAATGATGGATGGGAGCTGTAACTCAGCATCAGGTTAACCAGCATCTTTTCTGACAGACGGGATGCACAGAAATCATTATGAGAAAATATAGAGCTTGAGTAGTCCCTGAAATCCCAGGGATAAGTGGGTTTTTTGGTGGTGAACTGACCTGACCAGAGCCACCTCAGAGTGTGGCTGCAGTTATTGTGTGCCTGTGAGTTTTTATATGCGGCTAAGTCTCAGTTTTTGTGCTGACACCGGCAACCAGGCATTAACATGCACGTGCATGTGCAGTATGTTCCTCGAGAACCATGCTGAGCTGTAAAATGGCTTCCCGGTCATGCAGTCACCGAGTCCAGCATAAGGAGATTATCTGGAGAGGTGCTTTAAGAAAAGCCACAGGAGAGAAAGATGCGTGGTGACTGTGAGGGGTAAAAGAGATGAGAAAGGGTGGGAACAGATGACGTCATGCTGCCTGGTGGAAAACCCTGTCTTCCTATCAGAAATGTGTCTCTTTTTTTCATCTTATGGTGACAAGACAGAAGGAGTGACGGGATTCTCACCAATGTTAATGCGACTAAAGCACTTACTAAAAATATTTATAAAATGCCAGTTATTTGGTCCTTGTCAAAATGCTTTCTTTTCTCATCATCTGTGTTAGAATTTGCGTTTAATATGCTGTATAATATTTTGACAAGTTTGCTTTCCTGTGCCGATGTTTTCTCTGCTGAAACTGGAAGATTAGTCAGGACATTTTTGAAGCAAGACATTTCTTACACCTTTTCCCCTTTTTTCTGAAAAAGGAAGACTTAAAGGGGTCCTATTATGCTCTTTTACAAAGTCTTGATTTTGTTTTGGGGGTGTACTAGAACAGGCTCTCATACTAGGTTGTTCGAAAAACACATTATTTTTCACATATTTTACATTATTACAACACCTCTTTCCCCAGTCTGGCATGAACGGCTCGAACAGTTCCTCTATCAAATGAAGGCCCGCCTTCTGAAATACGAAATGTGCTGTGATTGGTTACCTGGGCCAGTGTGTGTTGTGATTGGCACCACTCTGCGCCTGGTCGGGAAATGTCACACCCCTTACCATAGCCGCCTGCGATCTTCAGTGTAAATATTGCGTCAAAATCAAATCAATTTGAGCGCAATTTAAACCCGGATGATTGTAACCACTCTAAGTTCGTCTGTCTTGGGAAAGCTAGCGTGTCTCCTACATAGTGATAACACTCGTTGCCTTCTCTAGTGCAGCTCAACCAGGTCTCGTCCCATTCGTCGGTATTTGTGATATCACAAATCCTGGAAAATATGCGTTGTAGTCCAAACGAGTCGTTCGTTGTAGTTTTTGAAAAGTGATTTCTGTTAAATAAAATATCTCCTTTTGAAGTGGACTTTGAGCTTTGTAACTTTGCAGATCTTTTTTATGTTCAAACAGCAACATTACAGACTAACTAAAGTTGAAAAAGTGAAAAAGCATAATAGGACCCCTTTAAATTTAACAAATTTTCCTGCTAATGAATTTTTTGTCAATGTTGACTGTTAATGGTTTGAAGTGCTATAGAAATACCTTTAAATATTTTTTAATCAGATGATATTTCAATTATATATATTGGTGACAACATAAATGCCAATTATTTAAATATAATCTAATATACAATTTAAATGTTATCTTTATAAGTTCAGACTAACTATTTGTCTCACACAATAAAACATATTTTTAAAATGTATTTTAGGAAGAGTGTCATTTGCAAGGGGATCAAAAAGCATATAAATATAAAGGCCTCAAAACATGACCAAACATTGGACTTAAAGTCACATAACTCCAATGTTGTCTTGTATTTTTAAGGGTGTGTGTTTGAATTTGATCTGCTCTCCATCAAGCTCTTACTGAAGGATGCCTGTTTTAGAGTATCATGGGAAGAGCAGTCAGAAACGGTCACTCTCTAGGTCAGCACTTACACCTCCTAGTCACAAGGGGGCCTAGTCTCATTACAAATGATGGAGCAGGTCTCCAACAGTGGCTGTAGGGGACAGGCATGACCCGAGGGGAGGTTTTAATTTTTTAACTTTTACTCCACTGTTTTACAAAGTGAGGTCATGGTGATGTTCTCCTCTCACCCATTGTCTTTGAGTGTCCAATGACAGCAATCTGTTTTCCTGATGCATTACTGTACCATGAGTGCCAGAGCCTCTAGCATTGGCCCAGTCTGGCCTCCAGCCTGAACATGCTGTTGTTATTTCTCATTAGATAAGTTGCTTCACTAAAAGCTCTGCTTAGAATCTGCGGTTAAGAGTGCCTTATTCAAGCTCAATTATTCCTTCAGTGACTGTTTCCTTGACAACTGCATTTAAGTGCAATGTGTTTGAACCGACTCAACCAGCCAGGACATTCAGAGAATATAAGATTGGCAATTAGGTCTCTGTCGAACTAAAGCAACCTTTTAGATGAGATTTTGCTCTTTCATATTGCTGCTTGTGCTGTGATATTTCATATTGCTGCTTGTGCTTTTTTCCCCTAATTGTTTGAACATGTTTCAACTAGTTCCAAGTCATCATGCATCCTGATTAAAAGTACTGTAATTTTGTGAGTATAGAGCTATTTGTGAACTTTTCCAAAAACATTTAGGCCTAATTATTTATTTATTATGCTTTCCATTTGGTAAATCAGTCAGATACTTAATTGAGTTCCGTTCCGTTCCATTACATTATGTTACATTACATTGCGGTACATTACGTAACATTGTGTTACATTGTGTTATGTGGCGTTACGTTGCAGTATGTTGTGTTACACTGCACTGCATTGCGTTACGTTATTAATTTCTATTATATAAGTCTCAGATTTTTCATAACATTTTTGAAGAGACATACAGTTGTGAACATATTGAATGTCTAGGGATGTAACGATTAACTGCGAGCCGGTTGAAAATAGATTCAAATATGTGACGATTCAAAACGGTTGAGATGCTAAACAAATCGCGATTCAATTAGGGGTAGGAGTTTATATGAATGTATGTCTGAGGGGAACTTACTGTCTTTAGAAAAGTTTAGATGGTATTTTTTCATTTTCATCTTGCTTCTGTATAATGCATAGGCTTGCCGCGATAGACGGTGTTGACGGTGATACCGGTGTTAAGCTGCAACACCGGTTACGTCACTTGCCCACTGCGTCACCGACCCCCACCGTCGTTTCGATTTTTTGATAGAAACAAAAATCCTTTAGTACAGTAAAAGAACAGACACTACAATTAAAAACTGAACGCGGCTGCTCAATGCAGCGTGCCGAACGACAGTCGCATCACAGATCAGATTTCATCTATCCAGTGGGGAGAGCGAGTCGAGCTGACTGACAAGAAGAGTGAGGTGAGACAGACAAGACGATCGCGGATGATTTCATTTCGAAACGAGATGCAAAAGCGCCTGTTTGGCAATATTTTGGATTTTGAAAATCCTGTTGACTTTTGCCTTTTATCTAAGTTGATTTTGGAAGTTTTTTTTTTTTAAACATTAGTTTCTTATTTAATTGGTTCCACATTGTTTGCTGATTTTTACTTTATTTAAACTTTGTGTCATTTATTTATTTTATTTGACATCAAGGTGTATGCCGTGCCTCCAAGCTTTCTTACTCGTTTTGCTAATAAACGTTCTATGTTTCTTATTTATTTGGTTATATATTATACATGTTTACTTAGCCTATTTCCAGTTTTGTATACCTATTTAAACTTTATGTAAGTTATTTGTTATTTTATATTAGGCATAGCCTGCCTATAGCATGGTGTATTTTTATTCATTTTGTTAAAAGTTCTATGTTTTATATATACGCTAAAGTGAGTTTGACGGTGTATTTTGTTGTTGCTTCAGCCAAATTTACGCCGACGCCGAATTGCCACTAATTTGAAAGTAAAATGCGCACGGCACTTTTAAGCTATTTAAAAGCCAAGGAAAGCGAGGAAAAGAGGGAAAATTCAAACGAACTAAAAACAAACAATTGCTTTACTCCGAATTGCTGCTATTTCAAAGTGAAAGCAAAATGCGCACGCCGCTTTACATGCTGTATAAAAGCAAAGGAAAGCGAGGAAAAGATGAACGCCTCCGTGGTGATACCGTATTACTCAGTGTGTCACAACGTCAATTAACCGCTGGTAAATCCTCACCGTCACAACCCTATCATGCATTTTAAGTGCAGCGCTGCTTTGTTTACAGCGGAAACCAAGGAAATGCTTTAAGCGCCACCTGCTGGCTGAGAGTGAATCTGCGTCTCATTCAGCTCGTCTGATGTTTCTGTTTCATGCAGATATTTTTATTTAGTTTCACAAAATTGAAGTCAAACCATTATGTTTTTGCTTCAGATTTCGAAACTATACAATCTAATTTAGTTTTAAAACTGCTCATGTTGCATGTATGCAGCATCTTTGTTTGGATCATGATTAAAATGCAGTGGTTGCCTCTAATTTTAAATGGAAAGAGCACAGACAAAGCCTTATTTTGTTTATATGAAGAGATTTATTTTATTTGTGTTACTTGTTTATTTGATTTGGGGCTTGTTTAAAAATTTCAATTTAGTTTTGTTATTTTACATTTACATTTTACATTGTCATTTAGCAGACGCTTTATCCAAAGCAACTTACAAATGAGGACAATAGAAGCAACCGCTGAGGGCGGAAACTATAGCAATGCAGAGCTGTCAATCAAGCCCTGTGGCCCCTCTCTATACAATGTGACGTCACACTGCATGAGAATCAAAACGACAGGCCTAGTGAGACTGACTTGGTTTAAAGGGGATTAAAAAATGAGGAGTGGTTGGATTTTTATCATTGTAGGGTGGTTGTGTTCCAAACACCATATAAAAGTGGATTTTGCAGAATAGGTGCCCTTTAATGTTATGAAGCTACAAGAATACTTTTTGTGCACAAAGAAAACAAAAATAACAACTTTATTCAACAATTTTTTCTCTTCCGTGACTGTCAACGCATGTTCACGAGAGTACCACAACGCGTGTTGAGAGAATCTTCTCCTACTTTTCCTTAAATATCCAGACTGTTCATATTAATTTCAAAATGCTAAACAACTACACAAAATGTGATATTCCAGTTCTGCATCTTTTGGGTGAAATATTGTGGTTCGAGACATGACAGTGAGAAGAAAAACAGTAGAAAAAGTAGAAATGACACAGAAATCAAGGACTTATTTTCTGCAGAGTGAGCTCTGCTTCAATATCCATTCACATCTCCTCTGTGCCTTGGGACATGGTTTGTTTTTTTTGTTTTTTCTCTGTCTTGAAAAGTTTTTCTTGGTAAGGCTTTTGGGAGGACCATTTTCTGTCACATTTACTCAAAAAAGCCTTTGAGCTGTGTGTTGTGAGGTGAACAGTGTCTGTATGTCTAACCCAGAAACAGAAGAATATGATGCTAATCCCTTTCCTTTTATAGCAGCCTCTGTTTTTGTTTGGCGACAAGTTACATTGTATTATTGACTTGTATATCAGTGCAAGTGTATGTATCCTATAGATCTACTGCCTAATGTCTTTTGAGGTTTTTATGAAAGCAATTTAGTGTTAATTGACTTGGCTTGGGGCTTGATTTATCACTGATCCATATATCACATCTGATACATACAGAAAATTATTCTCCCGCTTCATGTACTTGACACTTTCTTAGAGTTAGGGGGCACTTTTTTCCACTTTATTATCTAGGACAGTGAGGAATTTGACATGAAAACGGAGGTAGATAGAAGAGGAATGTCTTGACATGGCCCAGGTCAGGTTTGAGTGAGTCACTGCACCCAGATCTATTATTGTGATGTCACCCATGTCAGATTAACCTGCCCCTAAATGTCAAATAAAAACAAAACAAGCTAGGGTTGGTCATTTTTGGTCACTCAGTCTCTTCCTGTCTAAGTCGGCAGGTCCCATTTATACTGTGTTAGAGAAATATTAAGTGAGCTCTTAAGACTACAGACAACATTTTTACAGAGTTACATAAAACAATAATATCTATCTGTCTATCTGTCTGTCTATAAATTCAGCTTTTTGGAAAAATATATTATAATTAAAAATGATTAGGAATCATTTATAATTAAAATATTCTAACAATTTGTAATATAGATAGATATATAGATAATTGTGCTTGTATAGTTACCGATACTATTCTGTAGTTATCTACCTATCTAAGTATTACTATTATACTGCTGGTTATTCTCTGTATTTCTGACCTTTTGAGAGCAGAATAAAAAAATTTAAAAAAAGATCAAATTGATCATAATTTATAATCGAACTATTATTGTACTATTATATAATATAATAGTTTATAATGAACTACTAATTATCTTAATGCTTTTTTACTGTGACAACTTTAAAAACATTTTGCAAAAGATTTTTCCCCTGTTCTTTCAGCGCCTGGACCCACATTTAAATACCTTTGTGTTAAACCATGGAAATATTGTGGTTCATTACAAACTGACAAGTTTAGACTTAATTTAAGATGAGCTGCTTGCTCAAGCCTCTGTCTCATATCTTTTTTCTTTTCTTTCTTTTTTCTTTTCATTGGCTCATACTTTGTTTGTGGACAAATGTAAACTCTTAATGCAGGCTGCATGACAAAGATGGTTGTCCATCTCTAAATAAAACCATGTCAGTTGACACCAATGCTCCTCCATAGGAATGTTTAGATGAAGAAATTACAAGGTTTGGATGTCCATGTCAGGAGGCCAAGTTCTGAACTATTTCTGTCTCCACATAACCTCACATGCCAGTAAACGCTCAAAACTCTCTGTTTGTGTCCCTCTCGTCTTCGTTCTCTGCTGCCTCTCTCTCCTCTGACACATCTCTATCTTTATTCCGTCCCTCACTCTATTTCCCTCTCTGTTTGCACTGTGTAGCATCCTTTTTTCCTGCTCCACTCCCTCTCCTACCCTTATTTACTCACCCCCCTACATGTCTCTCTCTCTCTCAGTCTCTTTTTCTCGTTTCCATGTGGGTCTCAGTCCGCAGAGTTGTGTGCCGCTGTCTGCTAAGCAGAGCCGGCATCGAAGACTTTAATTTATTCTCTAGCTTACTGTCATCCATCAGGGATTTAGAGACAGAGGGAGAGTTCTGTTCTCTCTCGCTTTCTCTTTTTCCACCCTCCCCTTCTCTCCTCACTGCGGGGGGCTCGCAGATCCAAACCAGGTTCTGATATGATTCTTGCGAGATGAACCTCACCTTTCCGAAGATCCAGCTACACAATGGGATCTACTTTAGCACATACATGTATCAGGTAGGTGAGGGACAGTGACCCATCCTGCCTTTGGCTGGCTGCTTAAACACGCGCAAGTTGCTTTCGAACGGTGCGTCAGCTGTCCGAGGTGTTCTTCGTTAAATCCTTTTTGCCTACATGGGAATTCTTGTGCGGAGTCATTCTGAAAAGAAATCGCAGAAGGGAACGCAGACTAAGTGACTGTTTGACTTGCTTACATTGCAGGTTTAGGGAGCATTAATTAACTCAGAGCAGGGAAACAGGCCACTCTCAGTGGCGTATTTAAACTTTAGTGTGTGTGTGTGTGGAAGCGTATATATGTGTGTGTTGCTTATTTCCAGTCTTATGTGTGAGGTCTTAATGTTTGTATTGTTACCCAGTAAAGATTTAATCCATAAACAACACAAATTTACTTTCGAGGATAATAAGACTTGTAATCTTAGAATCTCTTTTTTTTTTTTTTAATTGGTTTGTTTTTCATGCCCAGTTGACAAATTTGTTGGTTTAAGTCTAAACCTAACTAAATTGTTTTCAAGATTTATAATTGAAAGAGACATAGACTTACGATATATACAGTATTTTTCTGAAAGTCTTAATATATTATGCAGTTCTCTTTTTTAAGTGCATTTATCTTTAAGGATGCTAATCGAAGAATACAGAGTAAAAAAAATTGCAATTACACATGATTAATACTGATCGATGTGCCTGAACACACACACACACATCATCATCATCACTGCACTAATAAATGAAATATAATTAATTTTTTTAATGATCTCCTCTATTATCTTACTTTAGGGAAATAGATATGGAGGTGATTTATTTAATAGATAATTATAAAAATTTATACAAAAAACACACACATCAATCATAATATATACTATATATATATCTATATAGATATATAATCTATATATATATATACATAATTATATATAATATATAAACATGCCCTTTGTGTATCTGTATTATTTGTGATATGTATCACAGTGCCAGATCCACATTTAGGCCCAGTTCAGTGGAGTCTTTCAGCATCCAGCATGTGTTATTGGTAATTAAAGACAAGCTGTTGTCTTTGGTGCTGTGCTTCTAAATGATAACTGTCTGTATGCGATGTTGATTGTTTGTAGGCTTGTTACAGTGCTTGCAAGACAATTAGCAGTTGTTTTTTTCGTTCTTAACCTTTTGTACCCACCCTTACAAAGCACTGTTGTTGCATTAGGTGTCGTACACAGTTAAAACACGATGCACACTAATGAGTGTCATGTCGGCGGCAATGGATGCAACATTTCATTTATGTAAAGCCAAAGCCTAATATTACAGTTATATACAACTTGCTGGCCGACATGATGGTTTTGGACTTATACTGACATGTATTTTTGTTGGAATAAAAAAATCACCCATAATTGCATTATTTTTTATTTAACTGAAGGTGCCCAAATTGTTCTATAAAAATATCACATAAAGATTTTGATTTGGGACATTAATTGTGTCTTTTTCTTTGTCTTAAACCATTTAAAAATCTAACAAACATGGCTCTTCTTTGAATTATTTACAGTTGAAGGTAGTTTTGCATTATGCTCTGACTCTAATTGGCTAAGCCACAAATGTCATTTATGTCTAGCGATGCCAATGGTTGTATAATTATGGATATGCTTGTATATAATGTTCTAGCTATATTCAAAACAGCTTGACCGTAAACCTCCATGCTGCATATTTTTCTGTACACAGAGACGCAGTGTCCTGGTCTGAGACTCATTCTGAAACCACACTTGCCGCAGTGAACCTTTTGAGCTTTTTCCGTCACCTGGATCCCTAGAGAGAGAGATCTGGAGAGACTTCAAGCTAGGTTTCTTGAGACAGAAACTTTCATTTTGTTGTTTAATAATGAGGAATACATACATGAAGCTATTTTGGGTTGAGCCAGAGAACAAAAGGAGCGATAGAGGAGGTGAGCTGATGTGGAAGTTGTTGGAGAGAACTGACGTCGGTTCTCTTAGGAGTTGCCTACACTGTCTTTTGTGTTCTCCAGTGTATCTGATGACGGATATTCTCTCTGTATCTCACCAAAGGCACTTTTAAGCTTGTCAAAAACAGAACGACTGTGATGCATGAAAGAGCAAAACTCCAGACAATTCTGGAAGAGCTGATGGTGTGGATGTGATGGTTCCCTTGGTCATGTTGTGTCACATCACCTGAAAGATTGTCTTTCAGTATTGGGGGCTCAGTTCAAGTCTTGTTACATCTTTACCTGTAATCCTCTCAGGCAGAGTAGCTGTATCTAGAATGAGGCATATTTATATTCCTGCTGAATGCAAGTGCATGAGTTTGGTCCTGTTCTCGGTGACCCTAATCACTGTGCTGGACGTTACTGGAGTTCACGATGAGAACGACATCTGTCAGCACCTTCACAGCATCAGCCTTCACTAGAGTGTAACTGACAGATTGGTCTGATGAGAGATCTGTGTGTTTGTGAACTCTGTGTTTCTCCTTCTCTGCCTTGTTTCTCACTCGCTACATTTTCACAGCACAGATCCAATATTTTGACCAAATTCAAATTCATTCAATCTTTTTACACTCGGTTAAGTCTTAGGTAGTGATACGCAAATTCTTGGCTGAAACCAAAATTTCTTTACGCGCTGGGATAAAAACCAAACGTGCTTATTTTTATTTGGCAAACTTTTTATTGCTTAAATTTTCATTTTTTTAGTTAGTTTTATTAACTTGTTTTTACATGTATTTTAAACTTTATGCACCTCCTTTAAAAAAAATTGGAGTCGATAAGATGTTTTCAATATTGCTGAAAGAATCCTGACTACATTAATTTAATCAAAAATATAGTTAAACAGTAATATTATTACAATTTAAAATAACTGTTTTCTATTTTAAAACATTTTAAAATGGCATTTATTCATGTGATGGCAAAGCTGAATTGTGTGCAGCCTTCAGTGTCACATGATCCTTCAGAAATAATTCTAATATATGCTGATTTTCTTAGTATTATCAATGTTGAAAACAGTTGTGTTGCTTAATATTTAGTGGAAAAGCATTGATACAGTATCTTTCATGATTTTATTGATTTGATGTTAGAAAGTTCAAAAGAAGTGGTCAATTATTTACAGAAAGGAAAGAAACTATGTAAAAGATTAGCATCATCTTTTACCAATTTAGTTAATTAATTAAGTTAAATTTAGATATGGTGGTACGAAAAATGATTTCTAGCCTGAATTAAATATGCATTGGACATAGTGAGTTATAGCATATGCGAATTTTGCATCTTGAGGTCAAGAGAAATTAAAAATAATACAATTATTAAATATAATACTAATAATAAGCACATTACAATCATAATCATTTATTACCTGTTGCAGGTTACTCCCAAGCCTGTGAAACATATAACATGAGAAAGAGTAAAGTGGCAAACCAATTAATTAAAATTTGTTAAGTATGTTTACAGCTCTCATTTATTTTAAACCAGTGCTAGAACATCATTTTAAAACACTTTTAATGCATCCTTTCTGATTCAGGTATTCATAAAAAAAAAAAAAAAAAAATAGATAACCAAACAGCTGACCTCAAAAAAAGAACACTCAAACTCTTTTTTTGTCTAGCTTGAAAAATGCTAATATTTATAATATTAAGTAATCTGGTTATGTCACATTTGAATTTGGATTCAGTCAGATAAGATCCGACCTCTGACAGATTTTAATGAAACTCTTGTTGTTTGACAGTGTGGCCTCTTTGGCCTATGCGTGGTTTTCTGTTCTTGTCCTCTCTCTCTAACACTATCTGTTTCTTTCTGTAATCTCTGCTTTGGGCTGTAGGATCAGAACCGGTCCCACTGAGCCGTGTCCCCTGTGATACACTTCAGTAAATGTGCATCCTGGCACTTTGTCAACTCAGATTTTGTTGCCTTTGCTCCTAATTAAATATGTGTAAGACTGATTCATAGGCCCTGTGCCAAAACCTTTTTCAGTTATCGGGTGCCTGCCTCTTCTGACATTTTACAGAGCACATAAATACATTTTTTTTTTAAATTGCATTTCTTGGCAGATCTGTATAGGAATTAATAACTGAGCTGGAGTTTTCTAAACATTTCCGATACATTGACTTGTTCAGTGTAATGTTGCTGTTGACTTTATTGGGTAAGTGACACGGCAAGCAAGGTGATACAGTCAGCAAAACAAACCTAACAGGATGACCAGGTAATCAAAAAAAAGAAGAAGAAGAAGAAGACTGCCTTTTTAAATGCCTTTTCAAATTTTATTTTATTTTATTATCTAACTAAATTGAATAAGCAAATTTATTTGTTAAACATTTATTGAACAAGCTTTTTTTTCATCTTGTATCATCCTGAGCAATAATGACTGTCTATCTAAGAATAGTATGATCAACTAATAATATCATTTATATAATATATGTATTATAGTTATATATTGTCATTTATATATAGACACAAAATAAAAAAATGTGCTGTATAAAGAAGTTCTGACAGCGCCATGTTGCTGTACTGAGGCATGGATGACAGTCTGTAAGGCCACAATGACCATTTTAGATCGACAAAACTGTAACGGTGATAAGATTTCTATTAAATTGAAAGTATATATAATTAGGGACTACGCCCGCTGCCGTTTTTAAAGAACTGAATTGCTCTACTTAATTCTGACACCCGCCAAATAAAATGCTGATTTAGGTTTGACACTGATGACAAATTCATATAAAAAAAAATGTGAGTAGTGGTAAATATTTGCTTCAGTGTATTTAAGATTACAATAAGAAATAATAATAAGTGTATTCTGTATTATAATCCCTTTTTAGTTTACATATATAATAGGGTTATCACACCTTTATGAGTGTATTTATTCATTTATTTTTATAGTATATTTAATGGGTCACACTATAGTGCAGTGTGAGGACGACACAAATCTCACGGTTCTCATTATGTAGAACCAAGGCTGACAAACTTATGGCAGGACCCCCGTATGTAATAGGTTACGTTGGGCTGACAAGACGTAGAGTGCGATCCAAGATGGTGCAAGCTTTTATTTGGAGAGAGTAGACGTGGTCATTAAAACAGGCAAGGGTCAGACTAATGGCAGAAAGTTATATGGAGGCAAGACAAAAGAAGAAAACTAATGCTAGCGAAGGTTGGAACGATCGGCAAAACAGAGTCAAAGGGGCGAGCAATAGAGGGAAGAAGTCCAGCGTAAGCAATGGCAAGGTCCAGGCAGGGCAGATAACAGAATCAAAAAATGGGGCGAAGACGAGAGACGAATCGAGAGACACAGGCCATAAAGATCAAGGAATCGAGTGTACAAACAGGCAGTAAAGACTAAGGTGAGGATGAAGATAAACTCAACTGGGCTCGTAACTATGCCTAGTATCGCTAGGGGTTACGTGAGGAGTGATAAACGCTAAACAATACTCAGCAGAGGGAAGGGATCAGAGAGAGTGTTAAATAGTGAGGGAGTGATATGAAACAGCAGGGTGCAATCAGTGTTGTGCAATTAGTGAACCAGCTGTGTGCAATGAGTGCTGTGAATGATGGGATATGTAGACCGGGAAGGGAAATTATGCCAGTGTACGAGTGCGAGAAAGAGTCAATGAAATGGAAAGGTTGACATCTGGTGGTGAATAAACAGAAGTTCATGGACCGGATTCGTATGACAGTGTAGAAAGCTATGATATATATATATATATATATATATATGGAATATATATATATATATTATAATGTATATTTAGTCATCTCGGCTCTAGCGAGACACAGGGCATCAACGACCGTCCTCCATCTGAGCCTGTTGGGGGCCGTTCTCTTGGCTTCCGCCCATGTCAGGTTTTTATTTGACAGTTCTTCTGTCACTGTCCATCTCCACGTTCTCCTCGGACGGCCTTTTCTTCTGTGCCCCTGAGGATTCCAGTTGAGAGCTTTTCTGGTAACGCTCTCTGCGTCCTTTCTCAGGGTGTGTCCAATCCATCCCCATTTCTTCTGATGTCCTTCCATATTGGTCCTTGCTGCGTCCTTCTCCACAGGTCTTTGTTCGAGATCACTCGCGGTCCACCAGATTCCCAGAATATACTGAAGCTTCCTGTTGACCGATGCTTGGATTTTGTTCTCTAGAGATCTGGTCATCCGCCAGGTTTCCAAGGCATACAGGAGGATGGATTTCACATTTGTGTTGAAAATCCTGAGCTTCGTTTTCAGCCTTATATTTCTGGCTCGCCAGATTTGCGTCAACATCGCAAAGGCCTGATTTGATTTTCTAATCCGTGCAGCAATGTCCTCTTCTGTACCACCTGTCGTACTCACAACACTGCCCAGGTAGGTGAACTCTCGTACTCTCTCGACCTCTTGCTCTTCGATCTGGATAGGTGGTGCATTTGCTCCATACCTTACTCTCATTTCTTTTGTTTTGGGGACGTTGATTTTCAGACCTACTTTCTTTCCTTCTCTGGTCAGGGCCAGTGCCTTCAGTCTCATATCTTGAATCCTCTGTGACAGCAATGCAATGTCATCTGCAAAATCAAGGTCTTCTAACTTCTGGGTGAGTGTCCATTGGATTCCTGTTCACCTTTCGTTTCCGTAAGCTTGTCTTGTAGTCCAATCTAGTAAAACGAGAAACAATAAGGGAGATAAAAGGCAGCCTTGTTTTACCCCTGTCTTGATATCGAAAGCTTCGGTGATGGCTCCTTCGTGCAGAACTTGCCCTCTGACATCTTTGTAGAGGGCTTGTATAATCCGGACCATTTTTTCCGGGATTCCATAAGCTCAAAGGATCTTCCATAAGGCTTCTTGGTCGACTGAGTCGAAAGCTTTGGCGAAGTCGATGAACAAAATATATACTCCTGCGTTCCACTCTAGGGTGGCATTTTGATCTGTGCAGGATCTCTCTTTCCGGAATCCTGCCTGTTCGTTGCGAAGTCTGGCGTCCAAGGCGCCTTTGATTCTATCCAGGATGATCTTTGCGAGGATTTTGCTGGCGATGGTGAGTAATGTGATTCCCCTCCAGTTTCCACACTGACTGAGGTCACCCTTTTTTGGTAGTTTTACTATAATTCCTTTCTTCCAGTCTGTCGGTATTTCCTCTTCGTTCCAAATCTTCTTCAATAGCTTTAAGATGGCTTTGGCTGACACGCTGTCTCCTGCCTTAAATGCTTCTGGAGGGATGTTGTCCCCCCCGCCAGCTTTTGCTGTTACAAACAACTTCTCCATTTGTAATTTCTACCACGTTGATGTCGAGTTCTTCTTGGTTTTGTTCAACCTGTAATTCTTCGATTAGAGGCTCTCCATTGAGGACTTCCTTGAAGTGTTCTCTCCATCTCGACAGCTGCTCCTCTTGCGTATTTAATATTTTGCCTTCTTTGCTTCGCACTGGTTTGTTTGGATTGTTTTTCTTTCCGCTTAGTTTTCTTGTAGTGTCATATAGTTTATTGATGTAATTTCTCTTTACTGCATCTTCCACTTCGTCTGCCAACCCTTCAATATATTTCTTCTTGTCTGATCTGCATTTCCACTTCACGTCTCTCACATTCTCAATGTAGTGCGCCATAGCTCTCTGTTTCTGCAGTCTTGTCTTTGCTTTGCTGACTTCTTCTTTCGCTGTTCTTCTTTCTTCAATTGTTCTCCAGGTTTCTTCTGTAATCCATTGTTTCCGATGTCTTTGTATTTTGCCAAATACTTCTTTGCATGTTTCTAGATGTGCGCTTTTGATTCTTTCCCATTCTTGTTCCAGGGAGACTTCTTCGATTGGGAGCGCTGCAAATCTGTTCTTGAGTTCCAGCTGGAACCTCAGTCTTGTCTCCGGGTTTTGCAACTTTTTCACGTCTAATTTTTCTCTCCTGTACTTCCTGTACTTCCTCCTTGGAGCTCTAGCTAGTTTTAGCTTCATCACTCCAACTACGTAGGTGGTGGTCCGAGCCTATATCTGCGCTTCTCCTGGCCCGTACATCCTGAAGCGAGGATCTCCACTCCACAGCTGTTCCTTATATGTACATTTAACTTTTCCTGGCCCGTACATCCTGAAGCGAGGATCTCCACTCCACAGCTGTTCCTTATATGTACATTTAACTTTTCCGTCCTCTTATTGCTACCTGTCCCAACTTTATTGGAATGTGTAGCTCTCATGAAATCCAAAATGAGCCAATATTTGGCATGACATTTCAAAATGTCTCACTTTCAACATTTGATATGTTATCTATATTCTATTGTGAATAAAATATAAGTTTATGAGATTTATAAATTATTCCATTCCTTTTTTACTCACAATTTGTACAGTGTCCCAACTTTTTTGGAATTGGGTTTGTATGTAAGTTTAAATATACCAAATTCTCTTCAACAACCAGACTAACTATTTAGCTTGTCACAGTTTGTTGTAAGCTATGTAGCGTCTGGACCTCACAAACACACAATATATATTTTTTTAGCTAGATTTAACCAATACTCTGTAACACCCAGGGAAGCCGACATGCCCCTGGTTCCATAGCAACGTCGACACCGATCATTTACGATCTAAAGGATGTGTCAAGACTCCTCAACGTGCTTTTCCATAAGCAGAGGCACAAATGCACAGTAGAAACTTTTTTACTAATTAATTCATAGGAAAACCTTTCTTTGAATGAACAGTGTGTCCTTCAGGTCATGGTGTATGTTGTCTTTGATATTTTAGACTTTTTAGCAATTCTTATGAGGAACCCATATCCTGTCATCCTTCACTATATGTAACCGCCTTGTTTAGTATCTATGAATTCACCTTCTTATGATCAAAACAAGTGTGTATATTATATGTTGGTACATAGGCAATATATATTAGGGTCCTGAGAATCTTTAGTAATTTCGATTCAAGCCCATTTGCAAATTACCATGCTTAGAGACAAAGGGTCGTAAAACCCTCCAGCATTTGCCACCTCCCGCTTGGAATTTCCATCTTTCTCTTTGGACAAGCCCATCTTGAGAGGCGTGACTCTTCCGAGACCTTAAAATCCCCGCTCCAGGGACCCGCCCAGGTTTTTCGGTGGTTCTGTTAGGTTTCGATAAAATGCTCCAACGCTCCAGAACATCCTAAGTTACGTGCCAGGCTTCGGCCTCGACCTGTCCATTAATCAAGATTCTCTGACTCAAAACTGGTTCTTTTCATCGACCCAAATTCAGCAAAGATCAACTGGAAACTTCAATGTGATTGAGGATGTAATTATATTATTTATTATTATTATATTCTTTTTTTCTAAATTCAATCATATCTATATAATCCAGTGTGTTCAATAGCTAGGTGTGGGGGCAATAACATGCAAACAAAAAACTGCATCCAGTTATCACAGTTTTCTCCAGATAATAATAAAAAGTTTTAAATATATAAAGAGTTTCTTTAATAACATGGTTTACATCAAATCTTTTATGTATTTATAATTTGAAAGCAAACAAATAACCCTGTTTAGGTAAGGGACATCATACCTTTCAGAAAATATCATTTGCATCTTAATTTTGCAATGAAAACGTATTTAACAGTAATATATATATGTCCATGACAGGGTGAACATATCTTATGGTTTATGCTTTGAATAATGGCCCATATTTATCTAAAAAAAATGTGTGGGAGCTGAGCTAATTTGTTTCTATAGTACTTGAGTGTCTACATTTTATGACATGACAAAGCAAATGGGAAATTAAAACCAAAATTCTTGAGTATTGTGAGGGTTGAAAGGCGCTCTATGGTGATATTAACCCATGCGTAATTCAAAATATGGGTAAAACACCTTTACTTGTATGATTTCCTTCATATCAACTCTGTATATTTTGGTATACTTGATAAGTATTTTGGTATCAACACTGTACATTTACGTATATTTTGTAAGTATTTTTAGTATACTTACAAAGAGAGAGAGTTGAAAATTATTTTGTGATGTGATAAGAAAGAGAACACAGAGTGACTGGCTGCTTAGAACAGTGGTACAGCAATTTATGCAGATTTTACCATAGAAAACCAATGACCATCCAGAATTTAATGTTCTAAAGAGCATGTTATATTTGATTTTATAAATTGTATTTTAGGTAGATGTTTCATTGATGAACTGTGGCATCTGCAGAGTCTCTAAGCTCAGTTGTATGTGTTAGGGAGTAGTTTAGTAATCTCTGTTTATAACACACAGAAAGTTCAGGGAGGGATCACTCTCTGCCACATTGGCAAGGCTGATATCAGCGGATGTGTTCAAGCCACCGTTACCATGGTACTGATATCACAACTCAGAGGGAAGTGGAGGTGTTGAAATCACTCATTTGTATTTACATATGCATCCTGTTTTCTGATCAGCTGAGTCTCTGTATTAGATCAGCAGTGTTATGGAAAATATCTGATCTTAGATCTGCACTAGGATTCTCTGTGTTATCTAATACTTCATCCACAAATCGGCATTCAAATGTGAGACTGGAGGACTATATTTGATATAGCATGTTAGAGATGTGGTGTTGTAATGGTCCATACATGTTTCAGACATGTAAAGCCGTGCATTCGTTTGCACAAGTTTACAGAGAATTAGAAGCCTTTAGCCCTTAAAAAATCAATGCAATACTATTCCAGGTAACTTGCATACAAAAGTAATTTTTATTTATTTATTTATTTAAGGTGTGATTTGTACATTTATTATTATTTATTATATATACTGCTAGTATAAAATTGATGGTTCCAACTACAAATGTTGATTTGAGTTGAAACAGGCTGCAGTAAGACAGTATTCATTTTTTGGAAGAACCTTTGTATGATGCCTTAGTATATTTATTGTTATTATGAAAATATAACATTTTTACAGTTTATTACATTGATTACCACATCTCTCCTTTGTCACGCCAAAAACACCTATAGCTACTGCTATTTTAGTCTAGAAGATAGTCTTTAGTTTTTTGTTCGAATATTTTGCATTAGTTTTTTTATTATTTATTTTTCTGCTTTCATGTTAATTTTAGTTCGTTTTACTCCTTTTGTTTTTGTTTTTTATAATTTTTTGTTCATTTTATATATGTGTATTTTATGTGTAATTTTTCATACATTTCACACTATTTTTATTTAAATTTTTTGTTATAGTTTTTTTAAAGTTAAGTTTTAAGTTAAACTAAATGAAAGTGAGAACTGGTAACTACCTGAAATAATATAAGTTAATTCTATTTTATTTTATTTCTGTTAACATTTATTTTTTAAGTATATTTAAGTTCCCACCTTCTATGGAACTCCATGCTGCGCCCCCTAGGGGGGCACATTGGGAAGACGTGTGATACAGCGGCAATCCTATTGGTCCACATGGCCCATGACGTCATAGGCGGGGTGCCCGGAACTATAAAAGGGCACCTGCTGAATATGTCATCCACTTAGCTGTCTGAAGGAGCCATCTGTTTGAAGTGCGTGTGAGAGACCAAGGCAGGTGAGCACTGTGTAAAGTGTGTGCCTCCGTGCCCGAGGTTTCTGACACTTGAGGACACACATGATCTATGCGTCATGTATCTTGGTCAGGAGCTTGTTGTGAGGAGAATCTCATTGTGAGTGTTATCCAATGAGAAGCTCCATTCGCGTTTGCCCCTCTTCCCGAGAGATGAGTGACAAGCGTTTGCGTCTCGCAGTTCGGGTCCAGCTGTTGCCTAGGCACGGTGAAGACTCGGATCGCGGGATTCACGGGTTTAAGATGCTCTTTTTGGGTTATCGGATCCCGCGGATAGCGCTCAAGTCGAGCAGCGCCTTAGGGAATGTGTGCCTCTATGTTTGGATTCTAACACTCGAGGGCATATTCTACTTTCGCGTTTGTCTCAGTGAAAAGCACGCGCATTCAGAGTTACGCTCTTCGTGATGAGTCACAATGTCTAGGCTCTGCGTGTGTTTGTTCCTATTCTTGAGGGATGTGGAACAAAGCTTTTGTGGCAAAGTTTATCTCACCTCGTGGTTATCGCTTTGATCTGCGGGATCCGCACACCCTCCCTAAACAGGTTGTCAGATGCCACAGATACTGTTGGGTTGTTTATGACGATGAAGTGTGAGCACGGAGTTGTTTCAGCCCTGATCCTGCGAGATCGTGGGTGGAGCTATATTCAGCTCGGCCGTGCCTCTCTAATATGCATGTTATTGTGTGTGGAGAGCCTCGCTGGGTGTGAATATATTTAAATATCCTGTGGAGAGAGGCTTGCGAGTTTTCTCTCCCAGGGTGTTTCAGCACCTAGAGTGGTTATGGGGAATTTCTCTTCCTGTGTTAAGCTGGATGGGATTAGGAGTGGGTAGCCTCCCCAGGCTTCTGGGTATTTTTAAGTGGGCGGTTCCTCTGAATCCCGCTTAGTGGATCTGGGCTGAGGACACTGCTCCCCCTCTTCAGGGCTTAAGTGAACAGTCCCTGCTTAGAGTGTAGCTGTCTATGGATGGTTATGCTCTAGCTCAAGCTTACTTTGCTCTGGAGTATGGCGGTCTGAAGGCAGCTAGGTTCTAGCCTGGCTTCTATAACTAGGTTGGGTTCCCCTTGGCACAAATTCTCTCGAGTAAGCGCTGAAGTCTTTGTCGAGAAATCTGCTTTTTGAGAATAGCTGTGTTCGAGCTCGGAGACTGCTCTCCTTTTTAGGGTGTTTAAATAGTGGTCTCCGTGAGCCCCTTGCATGAACTGTGCTGTCTCCTCTTTGGTGGTATTAAGTAGATGACCCACTTCCGTGTTCTGGGCTATCTTCAGCCTTATCTGAGTGAAATGCTATTCGAGGATAGCTGTGTCCAGCCCTCTAGTGTTAGCTTACATCAGGCTTTGATCTCTGACTAATGATGTTTATGGGTTCGCCCTTTAGAAAATAATTTACTGATGGTCCATATCTCCCTCTTGTGAGCTCCTGGTCAATAACACGGTGCTTTGCTAGCCTACTGTGGGACAGACACGGATTGGGGACCTCCTTAGTATAGCAACCTAAGGTTGGTTATATTTCAGCCAGGTTATGGCAGGACGGGCTTACTTGAATACAGCTATCTGAGGCTAGCTGTGTTCTACTGCAGTTGCGGTGAGCCCTCTCCTGGTGGTCCCTCTTTTTCTTAAGCCTCACTTCTGAGTATGGCTCTTGGCTAGCTATGTGATAGCTC
This sequence comes from Sinocyclocheilus anophthalmus, assembly GCA_018155175.1. Classification (NCBI taxonomy): domain Eukaryota; kingdom Metazoa; phylum Chordata; class Actinopteri; order Cypriniformes; family Cyprinidae; genus Sinocyclocheilus; species Sinocyclocheilus anophthalmus. The sequence goes on along the minus strand of JADLZN010006938.1, from coordinate 367,073 downwards.
AGTGATTACTCCTCTGCTTAGAGTTTTAAGTAGCGGCCTCTTGAGCCCTTACCTAGACAGTGCTGTCTCCCCTCTTTGGGTTGTAAGTAGACAGCCCACTCTTTGTGATCTGGGTAGTTTCAGTCTGTCCCCCTTCCGGTAGCCTTTCCTAGGTACTTGGCTATCTGAGGATATCTATGTGCTAGCTCAGTGACTGCTCCCCTTCTTAGGGTCTTTAAGTAGCGGTCTCCTTGAGCCCTTGCCTAGACAGTGCTATCTCCCCTGCTAGGGTTGTAAGTAGATAGCCCACTCTCTGTGGTCTGGGCAGCTCTGCAGGAAGGCTATCTAGTGTGTATTGTTATTCTGGTCTACAAGCCTTCATAAGACCTTTATGACATAGTTATCTGTGTTAGCTGTGTTCTAGCTCAGCAGCTACTCTCATTACCTGAGTTTTAAGCGGCAACCTCTTGAGCTCCTCTAGAGGCTTTCTAGTTTAGCCTCTTCAGTGGTCTTGTGTATCCAGGCTAGTATTGTTCACATAGCATCTGAGGATAGCTCTTAACTTGGGTGGGGTGTTCCCCTTGATCTAATCGGGTTTCCACATTTCTGCAAGGTTATGTGAGCGGACTGTGGCGTCAGTGGACTGGCCCCTTTCTGAGGAAAGGTTTAGCGTGGAGTTCCCTAGAAGGGGAACATCTCGGGTTACGCATGTAACCATGGTTCCCCGAGAGTGAACAAGATGCTGCGCCCCCTCGCCATGCCTTCGGCCTTCCTGTTTACATCTCCTTCAGACAACTACGTTGGTGACGTATTCAGCAGGTGCAATGATTAATAACTTTTCTGTGACCCTGACCTGAACAGAAGTCTTTGTGTCAGGTCAGGGTTATCATTAGCCCACATTTGACTGATCAGGGAGGAAAGTGACATTTCCTGTGCGTATTTTGCATGTTTTACTTTAAATATTGCAGTGATGAGTGACTGGTGTAATTTTCACATCAGTTTGTCAGTGAAACCATCTGTGCTGCCAGCAGTCGATTGAGCGTTAACTGCTCTGCCTTTACTCTCGCCTTTTCTTTTCACATTTAGTATTTGTGCCATGTCATAACTGAGCTGGCATGAGTTTACTTTCCATGTGTGAAAGACTAAGTGGCAGAAACTGGTCGTTTTTACGATTTAGTTGGATTTTACAAAGGCTGAGAATAAATTCCCTTTAGGAAATGATGAAGTGAGTAGTGAATTTGCAGGATGTCTGAAAATGAATTATTTTTAAAGTGTCTTGATCATCTGAAATATATGCAATACGAGTATGGACCCACTGCAGTGTCATTCAGAATTCATTGGGACTAAGATGAGCTCATTAAATCCCATTCTAAAAGTCTAGCCCCTCGCCTTTACTTCACCTGTTCTAGTGCCCACAGGCATCCTGCCAGCGTTTAGGCCACTGCTGTCCAAACCTTGCATGCCTTTCTCTGTGCTCTTGCCGACTGATTCCAGCCCTGGAGTGCATGGCCCTAATCCGGTTTGATGCCACTGGAGATACCGTGTTTTAAAGGAATCAATCCATTAGCGGCTAATCGAGCAACAAGTTCTGCGTATTTTCCAACAATTCCCTCTTTGCACTGGGCCAAGGGGAAGATGAGCCAAAGACAGCAGCTGTGGTATGAAATAAACCAACATCAGGCCTTACTAACCCATCAACACCAAGCCAGCAGTTTCAGTCTGCTTTCTGTACTCTGGAATGCCCACTGGACCAACAAGATGTTTAAAATGATATATCCAAAATATATTCAAAGTAATTCTAATGGAATTAGGCAAAATTAAGAGTATTGCAATGATTTTTATGTCATTGATGACTCCTTGTACATGTGAAGATGTTTCAGTAGTGCCTTTAAATTTTAACTTTAGTTATTAAAGGGGTGTTTTATTTGGGAAATTTTATTGATTTCCATGAATCTATTTTAGTGAACTGATTCAGTTGATTCAGATTCAGCAATCAAGCTATATCGCCCTATTTAATTACACACTTTTCTAACAAGGTCTACATTGAAAGGATAGACCATGTGGTTTTAGACACCTATGCTATTACAGAACGATTTATCATATTTCACAGGCTTTCCAGTATGTAAACAAGCTAATTGAAGCAGACGCCCACTGAGTAAAATGAAGATGGAATAGATTGCTAGTATGAGCTGACCGTCTGTGCATTGTGCCAGATAGCCATCTCACTGATAGTCTGAGGTGATTAATTAAAGCTAATAGCAGTTTTCCCTCCCATCTCCAGACATATTCACTTATTCAATTAGACTGCTGTTAGATGTTGGATTATTTTCTCTATTAAAAGAAATCATGATGATTTCCAAGTTATTTGCTAGGTATAAGAAAATGTTCCCATAATATTTATAGGTCAGTTGACCTGTGGACTAGTTATGTAAACTATATTTAATGGGAGAAAAAATTGCATCGTGATTCTATTTAGTTCGAAACACTTCATGTGTTGACATTTAATTTAATTATGTGATGTAGGTTGTGATGTTTTGATTCCAGTTTAACATTTATTAATTGAATTATATAAAATTTCCTTACATTTATTAAATTTTTTGACAATTTATTTATTTATTCATTGAGTGCATTTACGCACATTTAAATTTACATTTTACACTGGTTATGGTTAAGCCAACATAATATTATTTTATTGTAGAAAGGTCACTAATGATGTACGAAAAACCCAGTGGACACATTTGTTGCTTATTATCCTGATTTAGTTTTGCATTTAGCCTTATTACATGTGCTCACATTTGATTGTGACATCAAGACTGGAGCAAAAACAAGTTATCTTGCATTGTTGGTTCAATACATGTCTATGTAAAAAAAAATGAGGTTGATATAATGAGCTGATTTTTGTTAGTGATTAACTTTTTTTTGCATATGTAAATGTACTCAGTGAGCAAGAAGGCTTGACTGATCTGTCTCAGTCAACAACAGAGAGCGGCTAAAGACGAACAGATGTTTGCTGTTAGTTGTGAGGCCTTTCTTCTCAGTCCTTGATTTTCAACATGTTTCTTCATTCAAAACCCATTTAATATATAAGACAACAACATTGTTATGAATTTGGGGTAGACTATGAGAAATCAGCTTACTGTAAGCATGTCTGGAGGAGGTCGGGAAATAGTTTAAAGCTGTTTGTGGCAGGTCAGGATGAGCATCTGTGGAGTGTTTATAGAGAACTTGGTGGAGTTTGCGGACAACACTAAGTACTGGATTTTTGTAATATTACAGTATATTTTGCATTCCAAGTCTTTAATATTTCATCACAAGAACAAAGTACTCATTACAAAATATGTTCGCTAGAAGTTCCTTTAGAAGTGTTTTACCCCTGAAGAAATAAATAGCTGTTTTAACAAGTGTTTAAAAGATATGCATGTGCTCCACTGTCATATGACTTGTTTAAGAAGCATGAATCACTTATCTACTAACTTTGTTAGGTGTCAAATCATACAACAGTTTCTAAACACGTATGATACTGTTAATTCTGTAGTATACTGTGTAAATCTTTTCTGGCATATTGAATAGACTCTATAATATGTGTTTGAGTGTTTTCTGTTGGTGCTTGTAGTAATACAGACTGCAGTATGACTTAATCCTGTGCTCAGAAACGCTGCTGTATTTGGCAATATTCCTTCCATTCCTTAATCCCAAGACTTTTACCAACCAAACACAGAGAAATCCCTGGAGCTGTCTGAGCTCAACACTGCTCACCTGCCGACAACCGCCTCACAAGGTCACACTGCTGGCCAACACTTTGTGGATTTTTCTTTCTTTTATCAGAACCTCATATTTTGCAGGATGTTTTGACATTTTAGAAACCCCTTAGTGAGTTTAGCTGCCGTGCAAAACACTGTCTTGATTTGAAATCGTATATTTTGCCCTAGAAATGTTATAATAATGTGTTGTATAGGTGTTGTATAAGGTGTTGTATAGCCTTCAAAAAATTTATTAAGTTTGTATCCAGTATTTTAAGAGCTAATTGGCAGAAATAGTGTTCTCGTGAGACAAAAAGATACAGAACAGCACTCACACCTAATACGTTATCACCTAATGAAAACCCACAACTGTAATTTCACTGTAGTTTTTACATGATGGATATCCATAATAATGACCTGTTATATTTTCGACATATTTTCCCACAACATATTTTCCGATGCGCTCTCTCTCCGCTGGTGGGACTGTACTCACCTGTGTAGGGCCCTATGAAATACGTTTTAGGCCTACTTTTTCCCAAATTCCATTTTATAATTTTTCCAAATTCAGTTTTTTCCGTTTTAGTTTTTCTGGATTCTGGATTTTTTGGATTGAATAATTAATTAAACCAAATTCTCAAATTAAACCAAAACCTTTAAATGTCTGTGTGATATGAGGCTAGTTTTACTCAAATGAAACTGTAAAATGCTCTGTAAAGTGACTCTCAGAGCAGTTCTGGAGATGTTGTTCATGTATATATGTCCTCATTTAGTGAGACGGCAGACTCTGAAATCACCGCAAGCGCCACGTGCTTCAGTATGTGTGTAGTAAACAAAACCGCGGGTCTGCATCATTCATTAACACAGAACATCCAGGATTCATGTTTAAATAGTCTTTTTGTGGCTTAACATTTACAAATACTAGTCTGTATTTAAGTGTAATCACCTACGTTTGATTAATTCATTTAAAGTTTGACAAATTCCGTGACATTCTGCGTTATACAGTAAATTCCATTTTTATGAGTAGATTCCGTGATTCTGTCCGCGTGATACAGAGAGCAGAGGAGAATTGTAAGCGCGTGACCATATCGGTTATTGGCTAACAGTGGGCATTTCATTAAGCACTGTATTACTGTATTTCCCCAATTTTTACATTGAGATTTCCTTTCCATTTTTTAACACTCATTTAAAGTACTTTTTTTAAAAACACTAATAATTTAGTAACAGCATTAAATATAATCATTAGGCAAAATAGTGTAGAATTTTACTGTTGTTTATTTATTTGTTATTTAATCCCACATTTACACAATATACTATGAACATTTATGGATTAATAGAAGAATCAGATATAAGTGTTTTTTATCTGATATAATAAATGTAACGAATTAAGAACCACTTAAAGTACCCAAAATCTGATTTCCTATCTATCTGTGCCACATTGTAGTTTAAAATGCCATTCTTGCAAAGATTTGTTGCATTAATAGTTGTTGGGGTGAGCTGAAAAGTTTGTTGCAACCACATTTTATGCCGAGCCAAAAGTTCTAAATGAGAAAGTAAGTCAAATACTAACTGGGGGGATTTCAGCTTTTCACGCTCACGCTCACAAGTCACAATACAAATATAATCCTGGGTTTCAAATGCAAAACCTCAGCACAGAAAATCCTCTTGTGTTACTTCTAGAGTTGGGACACAATTTACCATTGAATTGAGCACTGAAACAGCAATCTCTAATGATGAACACCAAATACATGTTTTCAATTCCTTTTTGTTCATTCTCAAGCATTTATTGAGGAGCATTGGTGGATTGAAATAGAATTGCTTTTTTTAATACAACATGTTTTTAGTTTTATTTTTTATTTTTTCCCAGCCATGTCCTGCTATATTAGAAAAATGGTTGGGGGTTTTTTTAGATGGAAAGCTTTTGAGCAATGATTGAAAGAGGTGGGAATATCCAACATCTGTCTGTGGATTTGAACTTGCTTCGTGCCTATTCCTCCACTCCTGTGAAAAAAATCTAATGAACGCACTGACCCATTTTCCTTTTCCTCTTTCCCCTCCCCGGTCCTTTCTGCCCCTACGTTTCAGTCAAGCAGTGTTATTCAAAAAGCAGAAAAACAGCACACTAACACAATGTGTGACCTTGACAGTTTTCATTTAGCATGGGAATCATAACTGACCCAATAGCCTGAATATAGTTTATTAATATAAACTCAGTGTTAGTGTGGTCATCTCTTGATTAACAAAAATCAAAAGTCATTAAGACAGCTTAAAGAAGTGAGGCTTCCATATGGAAGATGTGACGTTTAATTAAAGACACAGTCCACCCAAAAATGAATTTTGTCATCATCTACTCATCCTCATGTCATTCAAAACCTGTAAGATTTTTTTTAGGTGTTTTTATCCACATAATGAAAGTCAGTGTTGTCCAAAACAACGGCATTGGACCCCACTGACATTCAATGAGAGAAAAAAAAAACAAATTCTTCATTTGTTCATTATTTATCACTTATTTTGACATTCTTCAAAATATCGTTTTTTTTGTGCTCCACAGTTGAAAGAAAGACATATGCTTTTGGAACGAAATGAGGCTAAGTAAATGTCAGAATTTTCATTTTTGCATGAACTAGGCTATCCCTTTAAGAATGCATTTATGATCATGTGATCCTGGGTGGTAAATGCTTGTGATTTATTTTCAAAGCTGAGGTTATTTTATTTAAGACATTATAAGATTTAAAACGCATCCACATGCATCCTTGAATTGTTAATACTCCACCATCGCAAAAGAATTTCATATCCCACTGTTGCCGCAGCATAGACAGTTCTGTCCATTTCACCATCTGTGGAAAATCCACGTGACTTTTTTTCAGCCCCTAGTATTTTGTGCACTTGAATTAAAGAGCGTATGAATGCATGTATGCTGAAACAGGAGGGGGTGTTAACATGCTTCAGCAGTGCCCTGAAAGTTTCCCAAAAGACTGCGATGAACAGCTGGGTTAACTGGGACTAGTGCCAGAGGCCCGGCCGGGGCACTTCAGAGAACAGAGCAATTGAGCCACGCAAGACTGCAGCTCGGATGCCTGACAGGCAGAAAGCCGAAATCAGAGTGTCGCTGCCTTCATGCTGGTAGAGAAATGCACATTGTTAATATTAGTGGCATGTAATGCGTAAAGTGACTCATGTGCCATAATAGCTTTATGTCATTGATTTGAAGTCTCAGGCTATTTACCATGTTTTTATTAAAGGGATAGTTCACCCAAAAACTAAAATTCATCATTAAAGTTGTTTTAACGTTCTATTTTTTAGTTTTTTTTTTCTGTTGAGCACAAAAGATGGTGCTTGAATGATGGTTAAAAAAATTATCATTAAAAATATGGCTGCCGTCAACTTTTTTGGTTACCAATATTTTGCAAGACATCTTTTTGTTAAGAGAAGAAAGAAACTTGGGTGAGTAAATGATGACAGATTTTCTGTTCTGGTTTCTTGGTGTTTGTGCTGGCTGACTGAGACATATACTGTATGAATCTAAAAATTAACAATACCCATCTATGTGGTCCTGTGTTCAAAATGTGTGGTCCTGGTCAACAAAAGACCAGAAATTGTGGGAACAGGATTTTGAAGCTTTAGTACCTCTGGCGCTCTATGGGCCATGACTATTCATTCTTGTTGTCTCTTGGACCATTTAGGGGAGACTGTAAAGATGAATCAGTAAATAACATACAGTATTGTATGAAAGAATGCATAAACAAGGTCTGTGGATGAGTTATTATCATTATGTGAGCAGATCCGTATAGACTTGAATAGTTCTGAATAAAAATAACAAACCTGTCAAACCACATTAAGAGTGTTGTGTATCAGTTTGCTGTAACCGTGCCATATTAATGTGCATTATTTTATGTCAAATTAATGAATTCATCTCCTTTCTTCTCTCTTCTCTCAGGAGTTTGCTACCCTGACTAAGGAGCTGAATTTGTGTCGAGAGCAGCTTCTAGAAAAAGAGGAGGAGATATCTGAGCTTAAAGCAGAGAGGAATAATACCAGGGTGAGTATGTGTTTGTGTGTGTTAAAGTGACAGGACATCCCAATACAATCGGTACAGTCCAGACGGCTGTGTTTTGTCCCAGTATTTTGTTTTGATTGCTAAAAGTGAAGGTTTAAAACTAAAATCATACTTTTTCTGTCATGGAAAAAGTAGCTGCAGAGCAATGTGAAAATTCTTAACCGTAAATGTGGTGCTTTTCAATATTATCTTTAGCATAAATCAGCTATTGTTAGGATTATGTCCACTACTGTTCAAATGTTGTAGGTCAGTTTTGGGTCATTTAGCAAAATGAAAATTATGTCATTAATTACTCACCCTCATGTCGTTCCGAACCCGTAAGACCTTTCATTTTTGGAACACAAATTAAGATATTTTTGATGAAATCCGAGAGCTTTCTGATCTTTCATAGACATTAATGACATAATTTTCATTTTGCTAAATGACCCAAAACTGACCTACAACTTTTGCACAGTAGTGGACATAATCCTAACAATAGCTGATTTATGCTAAAGATAATATTGAAAAGCACCACATTTACGGATTCTGAAAATGTACTGGGCCATTACATGTTACTATGCAGAGCTTATGAGTAGCAGTAATCACAACTGAAGCACAATTGAAATCATATTATCCAGAATGATAGTCGATAGATATGTCAACATGTGCTTGTTTGTTTCTGCTGTTCTTTAGCTTCTTTTGGAACACTTGGAGTGTCTGGTGTCACGTCACGAGCGTTCGCTGAGGATGACTGTGGTGAAGAGGCAGGCTCAGTCTCCTGCTGGAGTCTCCAGTGAGGTGGAGGTGCTCAAGGCTCTGAAATCGCTCTTCGAGCATCATAAAGCTCTGGATGAAAAAGTGAGAGTTTTTTTTTTTTAATTCATTTTGTCTTGTAATTAGGACTGCATGATATTGGAAAAAAATCACATTGCTATATTTTGTTTTCCTGCGATATGAAAAATACAGGAATTTTCACCGGATGACTTAAATAGTTGAATCATTACTCAAGTGATTTTGTTGGAGGGTGCATCTGCATAGAAAATAATAATACATTTTCATTCATTTTTTAAGTGTGAAATAATTTTAGGGCTGAATGGTTTGGAAAGTACTTAAAAAAAATGTTGTTCATACTTTGATTCCACATTCTCACTGTTTCTGACCAATTCAATATGACTATAAAATAATTATTTTTATAAAATAATGAACAAAATAAGAAAGATATTTTAATAATATGGTAGTAAAAATCTAATTCACTTTAATACTAAGTACCAATATTTACATCTGTTAATGTAAATGTAAATTTACATTTAATTAAATCACAGCCATCGCGATTTGACAATCGCACTAAGCTATACTGCGATATCAATTTAATTTTGATATATCTTGCAACCCTGCTTGTAACATTTTAAAGAAACAAATAAATGCTTTTCATTAATGCAAAGTCAGTCTGACTATGTAACATTAGTAGTTAATCACATAACTGGAATTGGAATGAATGCTGACAGGGCTTTGTTGGCACATGTAAATGTGGCTATTAAAGTCTTTTTTGTTTTTCATTTGCACAGGTGCGTGAAAGGTTACGGGTGGCTCTTGAAAGGGTGACTACATTAGAAGGACAGCTGGTAGCCGCCACTCAGGAGGTACGGCCGTTTTTGTGTGTGTGTGTGTGTGTGTGTGTGTGTGTTGCGTGTTCGTGTGTTTAGGTATGCATGCACACTGGTATGGATTTGCTGATCTCATTAACATCTGTCCAATGAGCACCTGCCCCCCGCTGTCAACCCATGCAGGAAATGCACGCAGCCTGTTTCCATCACTCACATGCTGCTGAGAGTTCAAGGAAAGCCAGTGCACTTGACATGCTTTAGATTTACACGCTTTCAGAACTGCACTGGAACAAATACTTTTAAATGACAATTTAGACTGACAGTGTCAAACAGGCAACTTTTATGCTATATGTTTAACACAAAAAGTTTAATAATTAAATCAATAAATAATAATTAAAAAATGTGAGGCTACATAGAGGCAAATCAAGGCCTAAAATTAACCCATGAATTATAAAACACAGAAGAAAAAAAACATACTAATTCAAAGTGATTCCGTAGAATGAATGTGACTCTCCAGTGCTACACCATTTAGGATGATCCAGTTCACTGGAATGAATAAAACGTTCAAATCGGACCATTTAGGTGAGCATGAGTTATCCCTCAGCTCAGATACTAAAACAGAGATGTAGCATTTGGTTGCATTACTCGAACCAAATTGGTCCTTGTGGTGGATTGTGTGTCATAAAACTCTTAAAACACAATCTTTCTTTCATCCCTTCCTCCCAAACCTGATTGTATTGTCCTCTTACTGGAGATAAAGAGACTGTAACGCTGTGGATTCTTCACTCTATTTTGTAGCTGTCTTGAATGTTGCACTCATACAGTAGAGGGTTTTGAGGGATTCTTATGAAGCGGTGTCTCGTCAGCCTCCTCTAATGCTCTAATACAAACGAGCTATAATACAGAGAGCCTTGTGAATATGTAAATCACATACCTTCATCCAAATACTGGCATGCAAATGAATGTTTACATATTTTAATTGTCTTTCTCCAATTTACACATTCAGTGGGTCTGATATGCGATGATTCAAATGCAAATGGACCCACCAGTATTTCATTAATACCTTCATAACATGTGGCTTTTAAGCACAATGATAAGTTAATTCCTCAGTTTGTATAATCTTATCTCCCACAAGTCTCCTAGCCTGCCTTAAGAAGACAGGAACAGCGCTCAAATGCTATTAGAAGGAACACTATTAAATCCCACTATCACCCAAAATGTACATCTTCATAAGGTGCAATTGGGAAAAAAAATGAAGTGCATCATTGCCTCTGCTGTGCTTCGTGAACAGTAATCATGTGCTATGCCTCATTTAATGTAGCATGAATGCTGTGTGGTACTGTAGGTTAGTTTAACACATTTAACAACCTTTATAGAGGGCCTTTGGTGTGTTTTTGTTTATCTAGGTGGTCATGTTGAGACAGAGAAAGGATGGACAGGCGGATGGGGATGCTGTGGACAGGATGGACAGCTCTAAACCTACATGGAAGGTACATGTGCTGTAGTTCTTTTAAGTTGGATTAGCATAAATTTGAATATTTTAATTTTGGATAGTGCTTAAAATAACTAATTTTTGTGTGCTAAAGCGATCTAAAGTACATTTCTACAAACATTTACTTACTAATAATGTTTTACATTTAAAGGGTAATATCACGAAGACATTTTCTTGGAACTTAAGGATCAAAGAGACTGAAAATAGCCATATAGAGTAAAACTACATTATGACTAACATAAGTGGAGGGAGGAAAATAGTAAAAACAAAATAAATGATAAGACCTTTTAAAGCTAAATCTTTAACGGGGCATTCTGTACATTATTCTGTAAAATATAATGTTCAGTTATGACACAATGCAAATGTCTTGCCAAAGTAAACTACTGTTCAAAACTTTGGGGTCATTAAGATTTATTTATTTATTTATTGGAGAGAAATAATACTTTTATTCAGCAAGGATGCATTAAATTGATCAAACGTGACAGAGAATACTATCTGTAATGTTACAAAAGATTTCTATTTCAAATAAAACAATTTTTCTAATAGAATCCTGACAAATGTATATTGGTTTTTTGACAGCCGATGCTGATATCTTGGAAAGCAGGGTGGCCGATGGCCGATAAATTTTTAGTTATTTTATTAATATTTAGAAATTTAAAAAAATAATTTGAAATGGAGAAAAAAATGAATGTGTTAATAAACTACTTATCCTTACTTATACTTTAATACTATTTAGAAGTATTTTTCACAAATAAAAAAATATTTAATAAAAAAAAAACACTGTAAACACTGTAACCAACAGGGCACTCATTATTCTGGGAATTTTGTGTGCATTGGGAATCATATTTTTAAGATAAGGTAACACTCATTTTACATATAGCACAAAGTGAAAATTACATTAATATGGCAGTGGGCAAATGCATAAAGCGCAGCATAATTTGAAATCACGAGTTTAAAGGGGTCATATATGCTGCTAAAAAGAACTTATTTTGTGTATTTGGTTTATGAAATGTGTTTATTGCGGTTTAAAGTTTAAAAAACACATTATTTTCCATATAAATGTACATTATTGTTTCTCCGCCTTTCTGAAATGCGTCGATTTTACAAAGCTCATCGTCTGAAAAAGCGAGGTGTGCTGTGATTGGCCAGCTATCCAATGCGTTGCGATTGGCCGAATACCTCAAGCGTGTGACGGAAATGTTACGCCCCTACCATGCTGTGATGGCGTGTCCCGGCCGGAGCGATGAGACAAAAAGCATTAAAACCCATTATAAACGTGGCATTTTTTCATCCAGTGGGGACATAATTACTGATTATAATGACTTCTACTGTCTTTTTATGCGTTGCGTTGCATATCGTGCCGCATAAACATAAAACCCTGTCTGCATTTGTGCGACTCCACACTGCCCAAACTCGTGTTTGAATCATCAGTGGCAAATGATAAAAGAAAACGTACTTACGTGAGTCAGAACTGCCGGCATTTTAGTCTAACGTTACTCTCCCAGGATCAGTAAACAGTCCTCCATAAAATGTGCCGGCGATCCACAGCACTAAGTTGATGTATTCCCTCAGCGACCAGTACGGATCATCTCTAGGCATGACGAAGCTGATATCGCCCTCTTTTGGAAGACCAACAAAGTAGTTTCGCTTTCCCAACGAAGCACACAGCGTCTTCACGACATGGCGGCGGCAACAATACTACCGCGAGAATAAAAGTTCGCCTCTTTCTTTGCGTGAACATTTGGGCGGCATTATGCAAATCTTCCCACATAGTGAGGTAGATATGTGGGTGCGTGTTTAGAACGAGCCTTTTAGGTAGGTGTGGCTGACTCTTAACTTTGATAAAGAATATCTCTTTTGATTTGAGACTTTAGTCTTTGCAAATTTACAGATCTTCTTTATGCACCAAGAGCTTGTAACACTCCAAAGAGAAAGGAAAAAATGAAATCGCTTCATATGACCCCTTTAAAAGTTTGGTCGCTCGCACGGCATCTCCAGTGAAGCGAACCTCATCCTCCTGTCCGCATTTAATTCACACGGACCGACCGTCACGCAGAGCACACGCGATCATGAAGGATACAAATGCACACTTCACAATATCTCACAGCTGGATTCGACTAAGTTCTTCTAGGTTTGTGAAATTAAATGTTTATTAGTCATTCAAAGATTTGTTTAAATTATATAAATGCGTATTTGCTGAATGCTGACGGCAAACAAAAAAGTATTATAAAGATGTTCTTAATTGAGAAAGTGTCACTAACTCAGCTAATTTCATGCTTCCTGTGAGTAAGGCATCTGTGAGGGTGTGGGCCTTTCTATTACTAATAATATAAAAAAAAATCGTTATAATACTTTTTGTATACAATAATTCCTTTGTTTAACCATTCTATCTGATTATTAGACAGATTTCTGTCCGTATTAGACACAACTGTTAACGACGACAGCGAACAAGAGGGAGGATGTGACCACTGTGCTCAGGCGCTGCCGTTCTCAGCGTCGTCAAAATAAAAGTCCCGCCTTGAACGCATCGGCCAAACAGGAAAACTTATCGACCGATGCCGATATTTAAAAAAATGCCAAATATCGGCCGATATATCGGCCTTGGCGATATATCGCTCGAACCATATCACGGCTCTGCCACAAAATATTAAGCAGCACAACTGTTTTCAACTGATAACAATAAGAAATGTTTCTTGAGCAGGAAATCAGCATATTATAATGATTTCTGAAGGATCATGTGATGGGAGTAAGGGCTGCTGAACATTAAGCTTTACCATCTCAGGAATAAATGTAATTTTTAAACGGACTTAAATAGAAAAGCTATTTTAAATTGTAATAGCATTCCACAATATTGTTTTTGCTGTATTTGCTCAAATAAATGCAGCCTTGGTGAGCATAAGAGACTTCTAAATGTTAGTGTATGACCCCATAGGTTTTATCATTACTTACACCTTGCAACAGTTTATATCTGAGGCACTGGTCCAAAAGGGATCCCTCCTGCTCTAATACCTCTCTCACAGATGGTATTTTCTTCGCTACTGAGAAATAAACTGCATTGATTATGCGCCAAGTGCTTTTGCCCTTCAACCTTCAGCACAGGCTGCTAAATTGTCTCCTGTCTCTGGGTGTGACTCACTTCTAGCAGTCAGCAAGCCAACAGGAGTCTGGTCAATAGGAGAATTGTGAATTGCTCTTAATCTTTGATCCTGTGGTTCATTGTTTAAATATCACCTTATCTTTTATTTATGTATGTGAAATGCAATTTATTGATTTTCTGTAGTGCAAGATTTTTTTTCAATGCAGCAATATCGATTTTCTTATTAGTACACAAAATTAGTTTGGGAGCAGATATTAGAATGCGGTTTCATTATGAAAGTCTGTCTTTAAAGTCAACATGAAAAGAAAATGTACCCTATTTTCTGTTTCTATCTTTTCTAAATGCATGTTATATGGCTTATTATGAGTGGAACAAATTGACACTATTTCAAATTGACACTATTTCAACTTCATCCTGACTATAAGATGCTTTTTTTCATGTTAACGTATTTCCTATTGAAACAGGAGGTTGTGACAGGATTTAAAGCTATTACATTTGTAAATTTACTAAGATATAGAATATTTTTGTTAGCTTTTAGGAGTGCTGTAGCATATAGATGAGCTTATACTTAACAGAATCCAAATAATAAAACTCCAAATTTGATTTCATGGGGTCTTTAAGGAGCTGATTGTTGATTGTCAGACAGTCAGTGTTGTGTGTCAGCATTTTTCTGAAAGGTTACTGAATCTGAAACGGTAGCTAAAACTGCTCCTAATGAGGAAGAACATTGCCCTGCTGACTGTTTGATACTTCACCGTGTCTGATTCACTGTCTCTTCAGCAGTCTGTGTGTGTGTGTGTGAAGCTCTTTAAGTAACTTGTGCCATTTATTAATGGAGCTCTTCCAGATGTCATTCATGTTCTGGCTTTTGTAAGTTTATTTTAGATCATTACTGTCAGATATTATATATAAGTAGTCAGAAGGAAATCTGGACTGAGAAATATTTTTTTATATATTTTTTCAAAATGTAAGGGAAGAATAACCCTGATGGCTACTATTATAATTTCTATAATTGTATTTTAATAGAACAAGAGCAAAACATGTTTTGGTGGGTTTCTCCTGGGTGTTGTTTTAGCATCCGAAAGGTTGCGGTTCGTAATATTACACCTTTTATTACAGAGGAAGATAATGAAAATGCCTGCAGGCTTTTCCCAAACATAAGGATTTTTTTGTGAATGTACAATTGTAAGAGAGAATGTCTTCATTTATGGGAAAGGAAAAAAAAAAAAAAAAAAAAAAAAAAAAAAAAAAATAAAAAAAAAAAAAAAACTAAAAAAAAAAAAAAAAAAAAAAACATTTACAGGTACATTCAAACTGCATGTGTGATTAGTAACAATGAATCATATAGAGCTGGACAGAGAGGATGAAAGCAGACAGAAGTAGATTGCCAGAGATGGCAGACGTGGTCCAGACTGTGTGTCTCTCTGGAGAGCTGGCTCAAGCCTCCCTGGAGGGCAGAAATATGGCTGATAGTCCCTGTGGTTCATGGCTCATCAAATACTTGAAACAAAGTTTAGCCTGTCAAAGGCCGACACGGGTTTTTCTGCAGACTCCCAGTAGAGTGACTGAGAGGGTTCTGCAAAATGTCTGATAAAGCTATAAAAGTCAAAGATCATAGCATATGAGGGCATTTTTAAGAATGGGCATTTTGCACCATGTGAACTTTTTATGTGGGAGTTATACCACATTTCAAGTTATGTATTGCGTTTAATAGCATTCTCTGGTAAAAGGTGGTTGAATTGAGTCATAATTGTGTCATAAATAAAAGACACCCTAGGTCTTGCTAAGTATAATTTCATTTCTGGCAATTAATATGTCCCAAATACACACATACATTTATTTATTTATGTGTGAAAATGATTTTTAAAGTCTATATTTTGATGAAGAGAGATGGTGGGGCTTTTTCAAATGTTTTTCAATTGTTTTCTTTTTCTTTTTTTACAATTTATCTTTATTATAGGCAAAATTGTTTGATAATGCTGGTCAGTGACAAGAGTAAAACAATTAAATCAATCCATACAGACATTTGAAAATTTTTACACCTTTTGAAAATATTTTTACAGCCATAAACGTTAAAGTGATAGACAAAGGTCTTTTGTTTTATAGATAAAGGTAAATGAAATCTAATTGTTTTAATAAAAGTTGGTTTGTAGTTCAAGATAGCACCTGCTAATGAAATAGTAGAATTATTATATGATTTTAATGAAAAGGGGGATTTAAGTGGCACTGTATTAAATTAGTATATTTTGAGCAATTGCAAATGTAAATATAAGGGGTAAATGTTATAAAATGTGAGAGACAAGAAATTATAAATGAGTTGTCTTTGGCGGACTGCCTGCTGTGCTTCTGAATCTCTGAGCTCTCTCTGAAGAATTATTTAATTAACAGCATGTAATTCAGTTTAATGCCGAGAAGCACATCAGTGCCAATCAGCATTACTGACATCCACAAGCAAATATGGCCAAAAACATTTCAGAAAGGCCTCTGTAAAAGTCCTTTTGTCAGCTTTACAGTAGTGATATAGAGTCAAGCACCCCCATGTGCCCTCATTAAATGTGCCTCTATGGAATTCTCCTGTCAGCCCTGAACTGGACGTTTCAGTTTTGAGAAAGCAGACAGTTTTTGGGGAAAAGATACATCTAACCAGGTTGTATTTTTGTTTCCAGCCTTGAATTTTAAGGCCTGCAAAATCACTAGTGTGGAGGTTTTAATTTGCTCGGCTGTATAAAGTAGGTGGATGAAATGCACGGTCACGATATGATGCATGCGAGAGAACCTCTGAACTCCTGAGGCCATAATTGCAGTCAAGCTGTTTAACTTGCTGACTGTGTTTTTCAGACTCTGACTCAGTGTATTTTGCCTCTCTGAAAATGATTTAGAAGTTTATTTTTGCATTCTGAAGCTCATTTGGGAACCTAAGTGGAAATCAGGGGACCGATAAACAAGTTTTAAAGTTCTCGACTAGGTCTCCATTGCATCACTAACATATCTTTGTGTTTGTGACAGAGGCTTCCCAATGGCTCCATCGATGCCCATGATGACACCAGCAGGTCTCTGGAGCTGCAGGAACTCCTGGATAAGGCCAATAAGGAGCTGGGCCAAAACAGAGAGCGGATCAGCAGCCTGACCAATCACATGTCTGAGCTTGAGACGGAACTGGCTACCGCCCGCAAAGACCTACTGAAGAGCGAGGAGATGAGTGCCAAGCACCAGAGGGACATACGCGAGGTTAGAATGATTGGGGAGAGAGGAAAGAGACAGAATGGGGACAGAGCGATGAGGGCTTGTCTCAGGGAAGACAAAACATCAGGCAGTGAGGACATTTTCTCAACAGCTTTATTTTTGCTGAGAGACAGAAGGTTGCAAATAATGCAATTATGACTCATTCCTTGGCAAGGTCTAAATATTTAGGGTATTTAAAGGAGCTGTTCTCCCCAAAATAATTTACTTTGCAAACCACTATTAGTTATTGTGCCTTGTGTATATGTACATGAATATGTGTATGTGTATATTATGTATATGTGACATAAGGGTCCATTTTTTGAAATTTAGATTTTTTTTAATGAGATAAATAAGCTTTCAATTGATGTATGTTTTGTTAGGATAGGACAATATTTGGTCGAGATACAACTATTTGAAAATCTGGAATCGAGGGTGCCAAAAAATCTAAATATTGAGAAAATCACCTATAAAGTTCTCCAAATTAAGTTCTTAGCAAATGCATATTGCTAATCAAAAAGTTTTTATATTTACAGTAGGAAATTTACAAAAAAAATCTTCATGGAACATGATCTTTACTTAATATGCTAATGATTTTTGGCATAAAAGAAAATCGATAATTTTGACCCATAATGTATTGTTGGCTATTGCTACAAAAATACCCATGCAGCTTATGACTGGTTGTGGTCCAGGGTCACATGTGTGTATGTGTGTGTGTATGAGGACTTTGCCTCCTCATTTCAGGACACCACTGCAGCACATCACTGAAGACTGTCATTCCAGTTATGACTTTCTGATAAAAAAAAAATATGTTAAACATTCACAGGTGAAGCATTCAAAATAAGATCAATAAGATGTATTAAGAAAATAGATTCTAAGGGTGCTTTCACACTAGCACTAGGTGCGCACCCGGGTTCGTTTGACGTCAAGAGTTGGATAATGTGAATGCTGTTTTCTGAACCCACATTCTTTTGAATCTTTTGAATCATGACACATGAGCTGTTCTGTGTTAACACTTCAAGTTTCAAGCAAACAAATCTAAGTTTTCAAAATCCGAAGTACCAAAGTGAAGCGAGCAAGCGTCCATTAATTTTGCCGACTTCTGCATAAACGTTGCATTAGAGATAAACAGTTGACACTTTGATGACACAAATGCACTCTGGTAGTGGAGGTCGGATCAAATTCTAGTGAATTTCAATTGTATGCCGATTTTTATCAGTTTCATTGTTTAGATTACTTTTCCATAAGTTGTTGTAGGGTTTTCAAACTTCCCTAGAGTTTTTGTTTTCTCTTACTATGTGCCTGTTCGACAGGCGATGGCACAGAAGGAGGACATGGAGGAGCGAATCACAACATTAGAAAAGCGTTACCTGGCCGCCCAGAGAGAAACCACCTCAATCCATGACCTGAACGACAAGCTAGAGAACGAGCTGGCCACCAAGGACTCACTTTACCGACAGGTATGCCAACCTTGAATCAGGCCTGTGCTGATTTAAAGTTAATTTCAAGTATGAACGCTGTAGGTCTGTGCTGGTTGATGTCCCATAATGCAGTTGAGATGTTCTGAGAGTCATGTTCCATCTGTGCCTGTGCGTATGAAGGGTGCATGTTAGTCAGAGGGGGTTTAATTAGCCCTAAAGCAGCAGACTCATGCTGGAATGCTTCAGAATCCTTCAGCACACTGAGAAGAGGCATGCTGGGAGGAAGCAGGTACCGCCCGACTGTTTTAATATCCAGATCCATCAGCTGGAGAAAGAAAGAGGATTCCCAACTGCATTGATGTTGGTGCCAGTTTGGACAGAGTGTTTGTTATGAATGCAGTGGGTATAAATATCTTAAAAGAGATGGATAAATCAAGACATCTGCTCTTGTATAGACAGCATGTGTTTTGTGCTTTTGCGCTCAAGGCAGGGTTGTTGTCAGGGGGGGACAACCAGGAACGTTGCTTTGGGCCTAGCCCACTTATTGGGCCCAGGGAGAATTGGGCAGACCTAAAAAAAAGTGTTGTCCCAGGCCATGTGAATATTCACAGCGGCTCTGTTTAAGCATATGAGAATGAAAAACTGCATTACATCACATTGATTTTTACAGTGATAGATACAGTACCCTACCCTTAAAAAGTTTGGGGTCAGTAGATTTTTATTTTTTATTTTTTTGGCATTGAAGACATTCATAATGTTACAAACAATTGCTGTTCTTTTAAATTTCTATTCATCAAAGAATCCTAAAAAAAAAAAAGTATCACAGTTTCCCGGAAAATATTAAGCAGTACAACTGTTTTCAACATTAATAATAGTAAGAACTATTTCTTGTGCAACAAATCAGCATATTAAAATGATTTCTGAAGGATCATGTGATGCTGCAGACTGGATTAATAGATGCAGAAAATTAAGCTTTGCCATCACAGAAATGAATTACATTTTAAAATAATATTAAAAACAGAGAAAACAGTGTTTTCATTTGTAAAAATATTCACAATATTACGATCCAAATAATGCAACTTGCTGAGACTTTCTCCAAATAATAAAAATCTTAATTTTGACTTTGAAACTTTCATTTGAATCATGTGTATGTACTTTGTGTGTTTGTACACTGGTGGTTTGTTTTTATGTGCACTTATATTTTGTGTTGTATGTGTGCTTCCTTTTTTAAATGTACTGTATGGTATGTTTTCGTTCACGTGTGTGTTTTGAGTACCTTGTAACCATGTGTGGGTCTTACCTTTGTATCTCAATATCTGTGTTCTTCTAAAATGGGGGTGTCTACATGAACGTACACCCTCTGTTTATCTTATTTTTGTGCGGTTTGCATGCACTTGTCTTTTTATCAGAGCGAGGAGAAGGTGCGACACCTCCAAGAATTGCTGGAGTTGGCGGAACAACGGCTACAGCAAACTATAAGGAAGGCGGAGACTCTGCCCGAGGTGGAGGCTGAACTGGCCCAGAGAGTGGCCGCCCTCACCAAGGCGAGTACTCAGTCACTTCTCCAGACAACAGCAGCAGGAAAAAATTAGAGAGTCAGTTCATAAGATTATTTTCTGTCAGGAAAATGCCCTCTGAGATGGTGATGAAGCAAATGATAAGGTAAAGAAGGGCGGAAACTGACATGAAAAGATTACACAGCAGGATTAGATATGAGATAAACAACAGAAGCTGTTCAAAAGACCCACTGAGACATGATTTAGAGAAACATCTAAAAGTTCTATGATGGGTCAAGACCCAATTTTAGGTTGCAGGTATGTTCTAACTGGATCATGGAAATCAGGAACAAAAAAAAGTGAATGGCATATTAGGCAGATGTAGATATTAAGCTAAACAATTGACATTAACCAGTTAAGCTCGGGGCGTTTTTTGGAATTTTCGCCTAAATTTTTCACACTCAAATTCAAATGTTTGCCCTACACACATACAATGGAGGAAATTAAAAAAATGGTTTCATTGTAAATAAAACCATTTGAACTACAAAATATGAGTGGAATTCTTTATAAATGACATTATATACTTTTCAACTATTACTATAAACATAAAAAAAACATAGGCGCTTTTTGAGTTTTAATTTAATATTTTTTTTTGAGATTCTGTAATTCAGGTTCTGTTAGGCTCAACTCGCTGGAATGTACCTTGTTTGATGCCCCTACATGCCACAAAGTACCAGAAAAAGAATCTTTCAAATAACAGCTTCTAAACAGGAGTTAGAACAGTATTTGTGAAGCAATAAAATGTCCAAATTTGCATCGAAATGTGTCATAGTGAGTTTCTCTTGCAAAAACAGGCTTTATAAAACACATTAACCCCACAATCCTATTGTATTTTGTGCCATAAGCACTTTAATTGATTATTTATTGAATTGTTTCATTTTTATGTTTTTCTAAGTAGTAATTTACAAAATGGCACAAGCGAATTGGACCATACTTGTCATATTGTGATTTCTACACTCTGTTTAATTCTTTCAGGATGCTCAAGACTGTATACATTATAATATATATCTGGTCTATAACAACCTAAAATAGAACCCATATCCTCCAGCTTTATATCATTCCACTTATATGCATTCTGTATTGGGATAGTGATCACAGCATCTCTCACCTCAGCATCAATTGAGCACCACATCTCTCTCTCATCCTGCATCCAGCTGTGCTTGCCTCTGTGGTCCAGAGCTGGGCTAATCCGCTAGCCGCTAGCCGCTAACTACAGTCACAGCGCCAAACAAACATATGTTAGCTCATCTACACACCACTGTAATAATCCATCTATATTTACTGTACATTTACTGTATACTTGCTGAAATGCATAATGTACTCTACTTTTCTGTCAGCAAACAGTGTATCAGCGTGCTAGTATAGCCAACACGCTTCATAACAAAGCCAAACACGCTCAAAACTCACAGAGAATCTCTCCTAAAGTCTCCCCAGACGCGCGCCCACTGCTCTCCAAGGCTCTCCAAGGCGCCGCTGACCGTTCTTCATCGTATATAACTTGTAATATGATCATCATAGACTGAAAGGATCCGAGACGCCTTCGCTACAAACTCTTCCGTCCGGTCAAAAGCCTTCAATTCTCGCGTTAGTGGACTTCATTCCCCACAGAGCACTGGCTGAGCGAGCGGAAGGCGACCCCTCCTTTCTGTGCCCACTGTGCTGACGGGTCGGTGTCAGATTTCACAGAGTCTGTAATGGCCGACCTGAGTGACGTGTAAACTGACCAATCGCAGCGCAGAACTGGCCGCAGAGATGTATAACATCAGAAGAGCTGAATGCGCGGTGGCATGCCATGGAGAGCCTGTGAGCCGCTGACGCGCTGGATTCCATTACCTGGGCAGAACGCGAATATCTCACAGATGGAAGCACGCAGAAACCTGAAAATAGTCTTGTTTGAAAGAAGAGATCCTAATCTAAAAGGTAATATAGCGTTTATATATATTTGTGGCTTTTTGTGGCTAACTGAAGCAGTGCTACGAGCTGAAATGTTACCACATATAAAAAATTTTCCGTTTTTTTTTTTTTTTTTCCATCGCGATTCAATTGAAGATAATTAGATCTATGATTGTCACACAATATATCGTCAAATTCCTGAGAATGAGAGCATTCTTGTGATATATGACTTGACTTTTTAGTGAAAAATATATAAAATACACATTCTTCGTAAAAAAAAGTTCGCAATGGCTAGGCGGAAAATCGTGTGTGGGACTAATACATTTCTAAGCTTAATTTTACTGCTTTATGAATATAAAAACCAAAAGAATGGTATTCTTTGTAAAGAAGACACTCCAAGCTTTCAAATGAACACATATATGGGCTGATACCATATAAGGAAGGCTATGCAAATGAGGCATACACATTTTTACGGGACTTTGGACCCGTATCCGGGTCCGCAGACTTTAACTGGTTTTAAGCAAAATGCCAGACATTGTTTAAACACAAGTATGTGTGTATAATAAAATACACCCCAATTACTATATGTAACGTCCTCACTATACTGTGATGCCCTGTCAGGTTGGAGCGATGATTCAAAAACATGAAAAACCATTATAAAGGAGGCATTCGTTGCATCCAGTGGGGACATAATTATGGATTTTAATGACTTGTACTGTCTTTTTACGCGTTTGCGTTGCATCGCGCCGCGCCGCGTAAACATAAAAACCATGTCTGCATTTGTAATCGGAGAAATGACAAACAACAAGCCCTACTATACACTGCCAAAAACTCGCGTTTGAATCATCAGTGACAAAACCTTTAAATATAAAAAAGGTACTTACAGTCTGTGCGTCAGAACAGCCGGCAGTGTAGTCTACTCTACCATGTTCAGTAAACAGTCCTCCATAAAATGCGTTGCAAACATCTGAATATTTGGGTTGAAGTGTCTTGGAACGGTGTTGTAAGTACAACTTAACCACTGATTATAGTTCGTGTCTTCTTTTGGAAGGCCACACAAAGTAGTTTCACTTCTAACGACACAGCATCACCACGGCGGCCTAGAGTGACCGAGGCGGCTACAGTGGCAGAGGCAAGGGGCTAGAGTGAGGACACGGCCGGAAGAGGCGTGGAGGGTTTAGAGTGAGCAGAGGCGGGGGCTAGCATGAGGAAAAGGCAAGGAGGTTCAGAAAAGCGGAGGCGGGTGTGCTTGAGAACGGCGCGGCTGGCGATTTCGACGAAGGAGCGTCCGGAAGGAAATGTGACGACCTCGGGCTGGACTCTGCTTCGTCCACGGTGAAAGCCGATACGGCGATCCCACAGCGCAAAAAGTTGTTGTATTTCCTCAGCAGATATTGTCCTCTTTTGGAAGGCCAAACAAAGTTTTTTCACAACGAAACACACAGTGTATTCACGACATGGCGGCGGCGGCAACAGTACTACAGTGAGAATAAAAGTTACGGCTTCTTTCTTTGCGTGAACATTTTGGAGGCGTTATGCAAAATTCTTCCACATAGGACGTAGATATGTGGGGGCGTGTTTAAACAAGCCGTTTTAGGTAGGCGTGGCTGACTCTTACCTTTTATAAAGAATATCTCTTGATTTGAGACTTTAGTCTTTGCAAATATACAGATCTTCTTTATGCACCAAGAGAAAACACTCCAAAGAGAAAGGAAAACTTAAAAAATTGCATCATATGACCCCTTTAAGCAAAACCAGTTTAAGATCACTTATTAAAAAAAAAAAAGGTCAGACCTGAGGCCTAGTGTCAAGCAGCTTGCTTTCCGACACTTTGAGCTATGGTGCTCATGTAAGTCTGGCATTATTTTTTCATCCTGTTTCAACCCTTTTCCCATCAGTTGTGTCCTTTCTCTTGTTATAAGTGTCAAAAAAGATTTAAAAAATACAGCTGTACTGTATATAATAAAGCACTCCATTGCATCAGCCATCAGACATCCACAGGTAGAGCTGATATTTCTCTTCTACAGGCTTCCTCACTCTGTAGCAGTCACGTTTCATCTGAACATCAGCTCGAATTGTGGATGACAGTGTTTTTGTCTTGTCAGAGTGGCAGAGAGGCAGTGGGGTTTTGTTTATAGTCTCGCTAATGTAGTTAATTAAAAATGGCAACTTTTCTCATTCTCAGTCAGTGGCATCCTGTCATACACCTCGTGCTTCAAATAATACAGATCCATGGCTGACCTTAAACCAGAATTTCTCCTTCCTAAGATCCTATTTATATGCTATCATGGGCTATAGAGAAACCGAATAATACAACAACATGCACTGAAAAAAAAACTATACTTTGATTTCTCATAGCCTTATTTTAATTTTAAATATGGTTTTTGAAAACAGATTTGACAAGCATGTTTCTGTGACGAATAAAATACAAGCAATTAAATCTAAATCTCTTTCTTGTTAAATGTGAAGTGTCTAATCTGTGAAGGTTTTAGTGCTGCTGTTGCTCTTTATACTAATGCCAGTGTTTCCTGTAGGCGGAGGAGAGACATGGCAACATCGAGGAGCGTTTGCGCCAACTGGAGGCCCAGCTGGAAGAGAAGAACCAAGAGCTGGGCAGGGTGAGGTCTGGGTTGGGGTCATGACACCAAAAGAAAAAGGGATGCTGAGTTTGTCACTGAATGAGTGAATGTTGGATAGAGGAAAGATGAGATATGAGGCAGTAAATGAGAGAGTGGCTTTGGTTTATTACGCTGTGTGTGCATGTGATTTTGATTTGTTTAAGTGCACATAAGAATGAACACTATAACCAGTGTTTGTTTGTTTTTTTGTGAGTGTGTGCGAATGTTCATATGCTTGGCCACAATGTCTCCACAAAACTTGAAATAACCCACATCAGATGTTCATATTAGGGAAAAATAAATAAACAAAATATCAAAATGAAAATGTAAAACGGTAAATGATTTGGCTCAGTATCATGTTTGTTTAGCCATATTGTCCCTAGCAGTTTGTATTACACACACTTATACAGTAGGTCACACTTCACAATAGTTACATTTGTTAACATTAGTTAACTCCATTAGTAGTTACAGGGAAACTGCGCATAACTTATTATATTAGGTTACGGTATATTAATTTCAACATTTAATACTCCCATATTAACTAAAAAAGGTGTATATTATTAAGGACCTGATTAACTAACAATTAAAAGATTTTTAAAATATTATATTTATATATTGTGTTTCCATAATGGATTCTAATATATTTAAAAATGATATTTTAATTAATAATTTAAGTAGAATAAATAATATAATACGTGATATGAACTATATTTTACTATATAAGCATAAACTTAGTATAATATAATAAATTATATATAAAAGTATTTTAATATATCAATTTAATATACAATTTTTCACTTTTGACAATAGAATAGAAGTTAATGGACATGTATAACCATAATTTAATGACATTTTATCTTCTTTTATTTTAAAACCGTAACAGTTTTTGTTTGGGTTTCAAGGTTAGTCTGTAGTTATTTCAATTAGATTGAAATAAAAACAATGTAAGTATACGGTCCGAATTTGATAATAAATGTGTGTTTCTGTGTGTGTGTTAAGGAAGACGTGTAACCTGTTGCACAATAGGTCTTGACCAGGCCTGCAGGCGGTGTGTTCGACCTCACTGTGGGGACTCTGCGGCCTGACCGCTCTCATTAGCCTGTGCTGCTTTGTGTCTTCTTCTGTTTTTTACACACACAACAGAGGCAAACAAAGATCGATAGGCTAGCGCTCCTGTACAAACACACTCACACACACATGCTGCTGCTCTGAGAATATGGGACATTTTTTAGCTCATCTTGAATCAGCTGAATTTCCCCACCCCCAGTGAGAGCAGAGCTGTAATTGGCTGCTATATTTAGATTTTGAATAATTCATGCATGGTTAATTTCCTTCTGCGTGTGAGCTGATGATTGTAATGACTTAAAGCAGTCAAAGAGAGTCCTTATCCTCCTTCAGCCTTAATTAAACCTTGATGCTTACACCTCAGACTGGGCTTGAGCTCCTGCTCTTTCCTGACAGTCACAATGCTCTGTGTTGACAAAATTTTAAAGACCGTTGCCACCAAAAGAAAATTAAGATTTTGTTGCCAGGCAACTGAGTGCCCATATCCTGCTGCAACTGTGTTTAAAAGTCATCACCCCTGCATTCAGCTACAAGGACTGTCATTATTCATGTTCTTGAGGGATTATCACAAAATGCACACCAAACACCCTTAGAAATATGTGAGAAATTAGTTGTAAATGCTGAAGCAAAATGTGAACTCTCAAAGGCAGCTATGTGTTTTAATATCATAAACCTGACTTAAAAATCAGACATAAAACTCTTAGAATGTGATGACAGTGCTTCAGGGTGTAATGCTGCCCTCTATTGGTTCTACTGTACGTAGATTATCAGAAAAACAAATTCCAGTCTAGTTGTACTCTTAAAATATGGATGTTGTTTCATACTCCCCTTTTTTTCTTGCTTCCTTTTATCTTCTCTGCTCGCTGTCACTCTTTCTCAGGCTCGGCAGAGGGAGAAAATGAACGAGGAGCATAACAAGCGTCTGTCTGACACTGTGGACCGTCTTCTCACAGAGTCCAATGAACGGCTTCAGCTGCACCTGAAGGAGCGCATGGCTGCGCTGGAGGACAAGGTACAGATTTTGCAATACCCACCTGCACATACTACTGTTCACATTTGACCATTTGATCAGCCGATGCTTAAAGAGTATTTAAGCAAACATAGAACACACTGACACAAGGGTCTCATTACTGACTGGTTTCCCAGGCCTCAGATTTACATGTACTGCAGGGGGGAAAAAAACAAAAAAAACATGAGATATGAACAGCTGGTTTTGAAAATATTGAACATTTAATTTTTTAAATGTTAAAAGAAAATATATTTTCAATAATATTTTTAATTACATTTTTTTCAGCATTGGCAAATATTTTTTTATTGTAGCTTTTTTCTTAATGAACATAATTAAAATAAGATAAGAAAAATAAGATTGCTCACGTTAATTGAAAAAAAATAATTATATCTTTATTCTTTGTTTTTTAATAGAAATTAATGTTTCATTATGTTTATTATTTTCCTAATGTACATCATCGTATGAAACTATTTCAATTATTAATTGAAATTAGTACATCAAACATATATTATTAAATTATTAAATTAAATCATTTAAAGATTAAAGAAATTAATATTTATGTCCATATTTATAGTCTGCCTTTATCCTAGAGCGTGCACGGCCATATTCTGTAAATCGCTTGTGAAAAACATAGGTATAAAGGTTTTCTGTTCAGCTTGAATGAATAGAACCCAGTCCTTTCCTCTTTTGAGCTGTAAGCTGAGATGACAGAAGTGGCCAGATGTGAAGGGACAGGCTGCACCACATGTAGAGAGAGCGAGAGAGAGAGAGAGAGCGAATGTGCAGGTATCTTGGCCAACGTGCTGCTTAAATCTTATTGTCAATTTTGTTTCGTTTTTTTTTCCCCCATTCCCCCATCAAGAATGCACTCATCCATGACCTGGAGAATTCCCAAAAACAACTGGAAGAGTTCCATCACAACAAGGTACAGTGGCACTGCACATTAATAACACACAGATCTGCAGAACATGAGCAACAGCCAGGAGTGTTGCAGTTTCAAGAGATAACCGAGGAGCATAACATGTCCATGGACTTTTCGTAATTAACATCAAGTGTTTAAGTTAGGATATTTATATGAACGTATAAAGAAGTGTGTAAGTGTTTATCCTGTAGATCAGGGGTCGGCAAGTAAGTTTGGCATCAGCCCAAAAAAAATGTCCGCCACTAGATATTGCGGGCCAGAACAATAGGCAAAGGATAATTTAAGAAATTAATTGATGAAAAATGCAACTAGAATTGCCTGTGACAGACTGTTACAGTGTCTTTTGTAACTGGTAGTGAGCTGTTACTCTGTGTTAAATCCTGTAGTAGGACAGTCATTAACAAAAAGCCACATTTGTGTGGCGGGGTCCGGGTTTTACACTGGATAAATTAATAAAGCAGAGTACTGACACGTAACCTGGCAAGTATCTTCATTCACCGCCTTGCTAAAACACACATATGTGGGAGATGTGGAATGGATTAAAATAACTCAAAAAAATAAAAGAGGATTTGAATAAGCCCATTAATGGCATGTTTGAGTCATGCTCTTAACGAACTATGTTTTATTTCCTCTTTCCATATTGTGAATAATAAATGTGTATCATTTTAATTTGCTTGTTACACAATGGAGCCTAGATTATTGTAATAATTATTTGACGTAGCCTACTTTTACACTGAGAATTATTCCTTGGAATCCTCACGTACTAAACTGCATTTTTTTTAATGATTTGCGTGCTGGAGGGAAGAGATGCTGCTAAAAAGAACATTATTTGTGTATATGGTGTAATGAAATGTTTATGCGGTTAAAACACATTATTTTCCACATAATGTAAATTATTGTTTCTCCTCTATGCACCGCCTTCTGAAACGCGTCGATTTTTACAAACTCATCGGTCTGAAAAGCGAGGTGTGCTCTGATTGGCCAGCTATACAATGCATGTGATTGGCTGAATACCTCAAGCGTAAGACGGAAATGTTACGCCCCTCACATAATGTTGATGCCATGTCCGGCCGGGCGTAAAACCATGTCTGCATTTTGTGATCGGAGAAATGACAAACAAAAAGCCCTATTCTACACTGCCCAAAAAACTTGCTTTGAATCGTCAGTGGCAAATTCTTTAAATATAAAAAATTTACTTACAGTCTGTGAGTCAGAACAGCCGGCATTGTAGTCTACTCTACCAGGATCAGGAAACAGTCCTCCATAAAATGCGCTGGACACATCTGAATATTTGGGTTGAACTGTTCTGGAACAGTGTTGTAAATACAACTTAACCACAGAGTTTTCGTGTTCTCTTTTGGAAGACCAAACTAAGTATTTTTGCTTTCACAACGAAAAAGCGTCACACACCACCTAGAGTATGTGGAGTGAGTTGCTTGAGTGAGCAGAGGCGGGTGGGCTTGAGAACGGCGCGGCCGGCGGGCTTGCGGCAACCACATGTGACGACCCCTGGATAGACTGGATCCAGCAATCGACAGAGTGAAGTCCTCTTTTGGAAGACCAAACAAAGTAGTTTCGCTTTCACAACGAATCACACAGCACCTTCACGACATGGCGGTGGAATCAACAATACTACAGCGAGAATAAAAAAGTTACGCCTGCTTTCTTTGCGTGAACATTTGTGCGGAGTTATGCAAATCTTCCCACATAGCGACGTAGACATTTGGGGGCGTGTTAGAACGAGCCGTTTAGGTAGGCGTGGCTGACACTTAACTTATATAAAGAATATCTCTTTTTGAGACTTTAGTCTTTGCAACTTCACAGATCTTCTTTATGCACCAAGAGCACTCCAAAGAGAAA
Source organism: Sinocyclocheilus anophthalmus (assembly GCA_018155175.1). Taxonomy (NCBI): domain Eukaryota; kingdom Metazoa; phylum Chordata; class Actinopteri; order Cypriniformes; family Cyprinidae; genus Sinocyclocheilus; species Sinocyclocheilus anophthalmus. Next base: position 337,565 of record JADLZN010006938.1, on the reverse strand, counting down.
GGAAAAATTTTTATCGCATCGTATGACCCTTTTAAGTGAGTAGCCTACTAAGACTATGTAATAGCCCAAATGTATTTTGAACGTAGTTACTGAATTTCATCTTTTCAACTTTAACTCTATTCATGTAGCCTATTCGTTTCAAGAGTATAAGCATATGCACCCCCAGCTGTTCTGCATCCATGATCAAGAATTTTTTTTTTTTTTGCTGATCGTCTTGTCAAACGTTTTGATAAAAAGGAAGCTGAATTTGCTTTGTTATTGTTCACATGTTGGTGCTGAGGCCCAGCGTTATAAGCAAACGTTTCAATGGTTCACTGTTTTTTCATACCACACATTTCATGACGGCTATTTTAGAGATGTGTCTAGCGATCCACAGACTCTTTAGAATGTCTTTCAGAACTTTTCAAATCAAAAGCTCTCAATTCATCTCAAAATAAAACATTGCTGCAAAAATGTTCTCGTACTTTTATTTTGAAGGCAAAATCACTAAAGACGAAGTGATTGTAAGTAACTGTTGCTGTCATGACAGATATATTTCAGAACCAGCCACTATCAAAATAATCTGCAGGCGCGGGCCAGATATTATTGCTGGCAGGCCAGTTTTGGCCCGTGGCCTGCCTGTTGCCGACCACTGGTAGCTGGTCTTCCATTCTTTCGTGTTTTTGTTATTATTTTACTTTGGTTTTGTTGTTCATTTTATCGGTCCTGCCACTGTGATTTTTAAAAATGCTATAAATTTATTTAAATATATATATTAACATAAAACTATTCAAACATTTAAGGTTGGTAGATTTGGTATTGTTTTTAATTTTTTTGTTTGTAAATTAAAATAATCATTTGATGATACAAGCTGCATTTATTTGGCAAAAATACAGTAAACAAGAATATTGTGAAATATCAGTGTTACTTAAAAAATTTGTTTTGTATTTTAATAATAGTTTTAAATGTAGTTATTTTGTGCCTGTGATGGTTAAAGATGATTTTCAGCAGTAAGAAGCATTTTGTGTTAATATTTTTCAGGATCTTTGATTAAAAGAAAGTTCAGAAAAAACATTTATTAAAAACAGAAATTTTGTAGCATTACAGATGTTCTGTACTGTCCATTTGATCAAATTTAATGCATCTTGAGGAATAAAGTATTCATGTATTTTTTTTATCTATTTAAAAATTATTATTGATATATCAGGAGTTTATTTCTTTTTTGAATCTTATTTCATTCGAGTAATAAAAGTGTTTTCATAATAAGAAAGAATATTGACTATTCAAGTGTTTTTTTCTGGTTGTTTAGGAGAGGCTTATTGGTGAGATTGAGAAGTTACGGGCTGAACTCGATCATCTGAAGCGCAGGACCGGTGCGTTTGGAGACGGAACACATCCTAGGTGACATCCAGATTTAAAACATTTATAGTATTTTGTTATATAATGAGCCCTATTTTTATCTGCTCGTTAAAAGTGATGTGCTAAGTAAGCCTCTCTCTGTTGACCCGGTCTTAGGTCTCATCTTGGCAGTGCCACAGACCTGCGCTTCTCAGTGGTGGAAGGTCAGGGAGATCACTACTCCTCCACAGGGGTCATACGTCGGGCTCAGAAAGGTCGACTGGTGGCACTCAGGGATGAACCCACCAAGGTGTCAATGTCACACCTACTGTACATCTCCATCTGTCCAAAACTTGTTGTAATATGTACTGTACTGGTATAACTGTAGTCACTGACACACCTTGGCCTTGTAAACTAATTTCTCCCTATTCTTTTCTTTTGCCTCGTTGGATGTGTTCATTGTAAGTTCCGGGTTCTCTAATCCACTTCAAAAATGTTGATAGCAAATCAGATCTTACTGAAACACTCATATCTGGAAGCCTGATTTGTAAACTCCACAAAGTAACCCTGATTCATGTCTTTATTTCCAGATCCTGCCGATGGTGGAGCAGGATTGGGATCGCTCTCAGCCCTCCAGCTTGCGAGCCAGCCGTACTCACCTGATGGGAAGCGACACTGAGCTGTCTGACCTGGACGATGAAGACCGCGAGACCATATTCAGCTCAGCCGATATGCTGTCTCCCAGCGGGCACTCAGATGCCCAGACACTTGCCCTCATGCTGCAAGAACAGCTGGATGCCATCAATGAGGAGATCAGGTTGGGGTACAGACTTTTAAAAGTGACAATATGGAAATCTAGTTTTGTTTTTGAGCAGCTGCACAGCAACAGCCTGACAACCAGCATTGTGGCAGTGAGTTCTGCATGAGCTAGTGCCACTTACATTTTGTTCAAAAAGCTTTTTAAAACTGTTGAAGCATAAAGTTTATGACTAAGTGCTAACTTGGCAGCATAAATGGGTCGTTCAGTGTGTATCAGTTCTGATGTCAGAACTATCAACACATTAACATGTGACTGTCCCTATTTATTTATCATCAACTGTTCAGTATTCATCATTATGATGGAGGCATTGTTACTCATTTAACTTGTGAAGACGTTAGCCAGTCAGCAGAAGTAATTTGCATAAGTCTAAAAGGTACTTTAGCTAAAATAGGCTGTTTAATTTGTTTTTGGTGGACGAAACATTGACTAACATTATAAGGAATTTATAATTAGTGTTGCATATAGGCTCTTTAACTTACTGCCAGCTTAAAGACCCCCTTAACAGAGTAGAAAACCCCTTTAACAGTTCAGGGTTACACTTTACAATATTTGCTTTAGTATATGAATGCTTTAAATCTGACATATCTTGCGACTTGTGTGAAATCTAATCATGTGCCTCAAGTATATCAGCTTAAATTCTTAAAATGTCATTTTCAGTTGTTTTATTGATCCAAGCTTGTGCTCTAAACTCATGCTTTGTTGAACAGAGTCTTCAGAAGGGTGACCAGTTACAGCCAGAGCCAACCTTCTTCTCAAACTCAATGACCTTTTTTCGATTTCAGAATTCATTGACCCTGCAGGCAGACTAAAAGAGCACCTGTGTGTCTCTGTGCTCTCTATACCGCAGATATAATTAGAACGGTAACAGAAACTGTCAGGCAGGCCAAAAACTTCATTCTAAATCCAAACAGTGCTCTGAAGCTTGTCCTGATACCAAGCTGTCTAGATTCCTTTCAGCAGCACAAAGCGATGGAGGTGGAACATCTGTCATATATGACAATATTTGTGAGTTCTGAGTTGTGGATGAATATAAATGCCAGACAATAGCAGAGCTATCACCTAAAATGTGCTGCAGTGTGCAGATAGCAGTGACTCATGACCTGAGCTGTGGCTTAAACTCATTAGGGTTCAACAACAGACTGTACTTCCAGGGCATGAATATTAACATATATCAACAGTAAGAGGAGTCCTGGTGACATTTTCTTTGAAGGCTGAATACATAATGCCCTATAAAGCTGTTAGTAGTGCATTTTATGGTTTCCCAATTAATTCTAGCCACCGTTATAATGTATTATATGTGCAGTATAGAATATATACACATTCAGGGGTGTGCATAAGTGGTGTGGAGGTGTTTAAATAAGTTCAGACCACTAATTTGCCTACCAACATGGTTGACAGCTGTTAATTCACAATCACCGTTTTAGATCGACAAACTGTAATACTGAATAAGATGTCAATTCGAACTTAAAACATAAATCTAAACTACGCACTGCCGGTTTCAACTTGGCAGCACTAATACATATACTTACTTCCTGGTAACCCGCCAAAATAAAAGCTTGCTGATTTTAGATTTGAAAAATGTTGAAAATTCATATAAAAATTAAAAAGGTAATAAAGAAAAAAAAATGTAAACGTAAATATTAGCATTGTGTTTTTAAGTGTACTATAAAATAAATGTATTTTTATTTAATAATGTTTTTAATTTTAGAATATAATAGTATTATCACACTGCATTTATTATTAACAGCTGCACTAACCTATTATTACTATTATTAATTATTTTATTTTTATTTATATTTAATGTGTCACACTATGTGCAGTGTGAGCACCAGACCAAATCTATGTGTGCTCTCATGAGAACCAGACTGAAAAATCTATGTGCGCTCCTGTACACAGCCATTCTTGGCTACACGTTATGCACTTATAATTTATTCGATGATGTAAAATAAGGCATAAAATTGAGTGTTTTATAGGTTATAATGCATTATATTATTAAAAAGTATAACTATAAATATGGATAAATGGGTAGCCAACATTAAATAGATCAAATAGATCATTCGGATAGATTTGAGTTCGGCTTTGGTTTGAAGTGTATTCTGCAGAGAGTACAGTTTGGTGATTTTTGTGTCTGTTTTATGTTAGAATTTTCTCCATCTATAGGTGCTAAATCTCTTTCTCCTTCTGTTCCAGAATGATCCAGGTAGAGAGGGAATCAGCAGAGCTCCGGGCGGATGAGATCGAGAGTCGAGTAAACAGCGGCAGCATGGATGGCCTGAATGTGACACTGCGGCCACGCTCCTCCATCCCCACCTCCGTCACTGCCCTCTCTCTTGCCAGTTCATCACCCCCCGTTAGCGGCAGATCCACACCTAAACTGACGTCCGGTTCAGCAGCCCACGAGTTGGGCATCATGACCCTGGTGATCCTTGCTTTACATTGCAATGCTTTTATTTTGTGTTAACGCCGTTAAATCGCCCTTTTCTAACACTTAATCATCTGTCACCTTGCATCTTCCTTTGTCTCTTTCTTCCTGCTAACACTTCAGCCTAGTGATTTAAGGAAACATCGCAGACGAGTGGCTGTAAGTGTGTCTTCATCTCTAAATGACTAAACTGAAGACTGGATTGCTTGTGCTAATGAAGTGTGTGTGCATTAGATAGATGAGGTTGTGAATGTGTGTATGTGTGTTTGTTAATTTATAGGTGACTACGTTTTAATGATTTGTGTTCAGCGTGTGTGGGAAATGTCATTCGTTTTTTTTTTTTGCGAGAGGCGATATCGTGATGATTTTGTTTGTGTGTTTTTGTCCCAGTCTCCTGTGGAGGCCCGAGAAGACAAGGCCACCATCAAGTGTGAGACGTCGCCCCCTTCCTCCCCCCACAGTCTCAGACTAGACCAAATGAACTTCGCTCAGCTAACAGGAAGCCTTGAGGATGGCCGAGGGTAAACGCACACACAAATCCACAGATGATAACGTCTCAGGTGTTAATAGATCCTTCTCTGATTGAACTGGATGAGACATATTTTCCTAGCAGGCATAATTGAGGACAGATGAGAGTTTGTCATAGGCAGAGATGCTCTCACAAACACTCAACTGCTCTTGAGACTATGGGTTTATAAACTAGTTAATTACTGTCAGCTTGCCTTTGTTTTAGCCATGTGTGACCCACATTTGTTCTGTAGTACACCTCCAGGTGTGTCATGCGCAATAAGATTTGTGAGCCAAGTAGATAACTTAAATCTTTGAAAATAAGCTGATTATTGTAGGTTCAAAAAAATCACATGTATTAATTTAATCTCTTCAGTTACCTTCTGCAGATCATTTGCTTTAAAATTAAATTTTTGTCATAATTTACCTGCTTTCTTTTTAAACTTGTATATTTTTATAGTGGAACAAAATGTCAAAGATGCTGTTTTCCATAGAGCTTTTCCAAAAATGCTGCTGTTTTGAATTTTCTATTCGACAAATAATCCTGAACAAATGTATCACAAAAATATTAAGCAGCACAACTGTTTTCAACATTAATAATAAGAAGAAATAAGAAATGTTTCTTGAGTACCTAATCAAAATGATTCAGCTTTGGCATCATGGGAATAAATTACATTTAAAAATATTATTAAAATATAACTTTTTCTGTTTGTTTAATCAAATAAACCTAGCCTTAATTTGCATAGGAAACTTGCATCGAAAGCATAAAAAAATGTACTGACACTAAACTTTTGAACATTAAATAATTGAATACTTTATATAGACAATAATATTTATAAGATAATATATTGTTTAGAATATCATGTATATAATGTATCATATGTTATTTAAGGATTTGAAACTAGGACCACTTTTAATGCTAAATAAAATCATAAAAAATAAAATCACTATAGACTTATACATAGAATTTCTAAATTATTTTCTGGTGGGCAGCATCATATTTAGCTATCATGCTGTGTTTTTAATTATGTTGCTCCAGATGTTTTCTCTAGAGCATCATCTACTATTTAAGCTCTGTGAGGATTTAGCTGGTGTGATGTTTTTATGCGGCTAAATTTAATGATGAACTACCTTGGGTATTGTCGAATACAAATCACACTTTTGTAGTCTGACTAATTTAATTCAAATAAGACTTTCAGCAGGTGTCCTGCACACTCAGACTAATACACATTGATTTGAACCAAAGCAAGAAATCACTCCTTATGTGCATATTTTCAGTCTCTCTCTGTCCTTCCTACTCCCACATCACTGCTGGGGAGTTATACTGCATCTCAGAGCCGCCTAGCTCTATCACGATTTAATGTTTCACACAAATTTATGGTGATGTCAGGGGAGGAGTGATTTCATTACGATTGAATTGGCTTCGATAGATCCAAATAAGAGTGCAGGAATAACTGAGCATTTCTCAGCAGGGCAGGCAGTTAGCCTGATTAAAAGATTGCAAACAGAAGTGATCCTGCATGTTATATAGTGTGAGGTGTTGTTCACACAGGACAGGTTTTTGCGTTCTGTCTTATATACACATACTTCAGATAAATGTCTTTATCTTTTGTGTCAGGTCTCACTGTTTTTAAAGCATTTTCCCTTCACCCTGGCTGTTATTAAGGGCAAAAATACATGCCACTGTTACTGTTTCTATTCGACTGCCGTTTCTGCCTCCACATTGCTGCATCATTTGCATTAGGTTAAACTCTGCTCAACTTAGTTTTGCTATTGATAATAGTTTCTAATGCCACCAGAAATTATTAAAAATGAATTACTTCCAGTTGCTTTTTCACTACAGATTTCTGTCGTTGTGAACATCCCTTAAAGGGCTAGTCCACCCAAAAATGAAAATTCTGTTATCATTTACTCACTCTCATGTTGTTCCAAATCTGTATCTGTTATTTTCTGTGGAACGCAAAAGAAGATATTTTGAAGAATGTTGGTAAGCAAACCGTTTTGGTTCTCAATGACTTCCATTGAATTTTTTGCCCATATGATGGAAGTCAGTGGGAACCAAAACTGTTTGGCAACAAACATTCTTCCACAGAAGAGAGAAAGTCATACAGGTTTGGAATGTCATGAGAGTGAGTAAATGTTGACGGAGTGTTCATTTCTGGGTGGACTATCCCTTTAAATGCTTTACTGTAAGTCACACAGTGCCTCTCTTTTTCCTCACTTTCTCTTTCTTTCTCTGCTTAGGGGCAACAAAAAGAAGGGCATAAAGTCGTCTATCGGCCGTCTCTTTGGCAAGAAGGAGAAATCACGTTTAGATCAGCCTTTGAGCAAGGATGGCCAGATGACACCACCTGCCATTCCAGGTAGCATGAAACAAAAACGCATACATTACATGCAGGAAATGTCATGTTTTTATTACTACTGCAGAGTATCACTTAAAAAGCCTTAAATTCAGTTTTATCAAATTTAAGGCCATAAAAAGTCTTCAAAATGGTATAAGAAAAGTCTTACTTGTAATCCGAAAGTATTTGGTTTATTTGTCTTAAAAAAGTAAATGAAATATTAAAATGTATTTTAATATGTTGTTACACTTCAGATTTCGAGATGGGCATTGGAGATACCATGACCTTGAGCAAACTGGGCACACAGGCAGAGCGAGACCGCAGGATGAAGAAAAAGTAGGTCTTCTCTACTTTATAACACACTCACACAGCTCCTTCGCCCTGACGCCCATCAAATCACCCCGAGACATTCACTAATCTGACCTAATCCTAATTACTTAATTACACAGCTTAATTAAAGCAAATGACCAATCAATTGGATGGCAAAGTGCCATTTCCTGCAGATAAACAAGTTACAAATAACACTTAATAGTAGACTAATAACATGGCCTCATTTGAGTGTACTTTACCATCTCGTAGAGTCTATCCTCATCTCCTCATCTTATCTCTGCCCCCTGATCATTAGCGTGACAGAAAAAATAGGTTTCCTAATCAGCACCTGCCATGTGGATAAGTTTGTGTGTGTGTGTGTCCATTCTTTGGCACTGTGCTAAGAACAAAATGTTCTTGTTTGGGTGTTAGATGAGAAAATGAAATTGGATAGCCTTTGCATTCTAATGAAATAAATGATGTTAGAAGAATAGCCTAGTGCTGTTCTCTAATAGAATGAAAATCTGATTCAGATAAGTTCATATTTAAAATAATAGGAACAGGAATAAATTACATTTTAGAATAGATTAAAACAGAAAACAGTTTTAAATTGTATACATTTTTTATGTTATTACTATATTTTTTATCAAATAATGCACCTTGGGTGATCCCTATTAATCTTTAGCTCAAACTTTCATGTAATATACTATATTAATATTGTATTATATTATATTATTACATATCAGGTCTTAGGTCCACTTTCATGCTGAACAAAAAATAACAATAACATTAAAAACATAAGTAAATTTTAACTCCAGACCTTTTGAGTGGGCATGTATATTAGCAAAAATAAAATGAACATTGCTGTTTAAATCCCCATATCGTTTAACCACTACACTGTGTACTTCATATGTTCAGACTGATGTGAGTTTGATGTCTCTAGGGTTGTGTTTCCTCTAAGCTCTGACCTTTCTTTGTCTTCTATCAGACATGAACTGCTGGAGGATGCTAGGAGGAAAGGGCTTCCTTTTGCTCAGTGGGACGGCCCAACTGTGGTCTCCTGGCTCGAGGTATAAAGATATCAGCCACCATCCCTCCCACAGAGCAGTAATGAGCACAGCACTCATGATCTCCATGGTTATAATCACACAAGGGGGGTGGGATACTGATGACAATAATTACGATAATTACTTACTCGCTCTGATGATGATAGAGATAACCAAGATGCATCTTGATGGACTTCTCTCTGACATCCTCCAGCTGTGGGTGGGCATGCCAGCTTGGTACGTGGCAGCGTGTCGTGCCAACGTGAAGAGCGGCGCCATCATGTCGGCACTGTCAGACACAGAGATTCAGCGAGAGATCGGCATCAGTAACCCGCTGCATCGGTTGAAGCTGAGGCTGGCCATTCAAGAAATGGTGTCACTGACGAGTCCGTCAGCTCCTCTCACCTCACGCACAGTAAGAGCCTGTCTGTAAACTGCTCATACAGTCGTGGTCAGAATTATTGGCACCCTTGGTAAATATGATCAAAGAAGGCTGTGAAAATAAATCTGCATTGTTAATCATTTTGATCTTTTATTAAAAAAAAATCACAAATATCTAACCTTTCATTGAACTAAAACAATTGAAAATGGGGGAAAATCTCATTATGAAATAAATGTTTTTCTCAAATACACGTTGGACACAATTATTAGCACCCCTAAAAATTCTTATGGGTAAAATATCTGTGAAGTGTATTCCCATTTATATTTACAATTTTGAGCATACCAGGGTGATTATGAACATGAAATTATCCAGCCATGGCTTCCTGTTTCACAGGAATATAAATAGGAGGGAAAACAAAGGCCAAATTCCCTTAATCATCCATCACAATGAGAAAAACCAAAGAATATATTTCTGATGTGCAGCAAAAGATAATTGAGCTTCACAAATTAGAAAGTGGCTGCAAGAAAGCTAAAGTGCTGAAAATTCCTGTTTCCACTATCAGGGCAATAATTAAGAAGTTCCAATTACCCAAAGATGTTACAATTCTGCCTGGAAGAGGACGTGTGTCTATCTCATCCTAATGCACGGTGAGGAGGAGAGTTTGAGTGGCTAAAGACTCTCCAAGGACCACAGCTGGAGAATTGCAGAAAATAGTTGAGTCTCAGGGTCAGAAAACCTTAAAAAAAAATCAAACAGCACCTACACCACATGTTGTTTGGGAGGGTTTCAAGAAAAAAAAATAAAGAAAAGAAAATGCTCTCATCCAAAAACAATCTCCAGCATATTCAGTTATCAGACACGACTGGAACTTCAAATGGGACTGGCTTCTATGGTCAGATGTAACTAAAAAAATTGCTTTTTAGCAGCAAACACTCAAGATGGGTTTGGTGAACACAGGGATAAAAAGTACCCTGTGTACAATGAAATATACTGCTGTATTTTTAATGTTGTGGGCCTATATTTCTGCTGGAGGTCCTGGACATCTTGTTTAGATACATGGCATCTTTGATTCTATCAAATACCAATAGATAAAAAATCTAAAAGTGACTGACTCTGTTAGAAATCTTATAATGGGCCATGTTTGGATCTTCCAACCGGACAATAATCCAAAAACAAACCTTAAAATCAACACAAAAATGTGTCACTGGGCACAAAATGAAGCTTTTGCCATGGCCGTCCCAGTCCTGACCTGAACCCTATAGAAAATGAGTGTGGTGAACTGAAGAGGAGAAGCACCATCATGGAGCTGGGAATCTGAAGGGTCTGGAGAGATTCTGGATGAAGGAATGGTCTCTGATCTCTTGTCAGGTGTTCTCTAACCTCATCAGGCATTATAGGAGAAAACTCAGAGCTGTTATTATGCCAAATGGAGTTTTCAAAAAGCATTGAATAAAAGGGTGCCGTTAATTGTGTCCAATGTGTATTAGAGAAAAACATTTATGTCAAATGATATTTATAAAATTTGTTTTATTTTAAACCCAAATAAATTATTCGTGATTTTGGTCCAGTTTAGATTAAAATAGGCATCTGTACACCTACTGCATACGTAGAAAATAATTGCCGGGGGTGTTAGTAACATGACTGCCAACTGTACAGACTTGCCTTGAAGGAATTTTGCTGTAAATGTGGATTTGAAGACTATGCCATGTGTGATCATTTATCTGTGTGTGTGTGTGTGTGTCTGTTTTTCTCTGTTCAGTCTTCCGGAAATGTGTGGGTGACTCATGAGGAGATGGAAAACATGGCATCCTCGACCAAAATGGTTAGTCCATCTGGGTGACTCCTTTGTGCCCACGGTGCCATGCATATGCCACGCTTCCGCAGCCCTCACAACCCCCAGCCTGCTGCCCCTGAATCCACCCCCATCTCCCTCTGCCCTGCAAACTACCCAAAGAGTGCGCTTATTAAACCTTTTGCATGTTTCTGTGTGATTGCTGTCCTGTCGCTTTGCAAAATTATTCCATATTTAACTGCATTTGCAGTAACCTAGTAACAACCACAGCTGCTTGGTGTGCACTTCATCTACTCTGACTGGACTGAACTTATTTAGCTTGAAGAGAGCATTGTTAACACTCTCCTCTGTGCTCTAACACGCTGGCATTCTGACATTTGACTGACAGGAGAATGAGGAAGGAAGCTGGGCTCAGGTGAGAGCAACCGAGAGCCTTCCAATGACCTCTTTTATGTGGTCTTCATTTTCCATTTTAAAAGTCTGTCAGTAGCTTGTATCTTTATGTAGTAGGAACGAATTGACAGATTTTCATATGGAGTTTCAAGTAAAAAATTACAACTATATGTAAGGAATTCAATGAGAACTTTGTTAGTTTTATTTAAAAATAAAAAGTATTTTTATGGGCCAAATGCACTTTTATATGATTATATCTTAGAATATTGTTTAATTTGTGTTAATATTAATATATATATTATTATTATAATATTATATTCAGGATTAACATAATTATTAATATGTTTACCATTATAGTTAAATGAAGTATTATTTATTATTTAAACAATGGAAAGTACAAATATTATACTATATATATCTTATTATTATATAATATATATTAATTATATATATTATTTAAAATATTTTTTTATTTAATACATAATGAATAATTATACAATAATCTTTTTTTTTATGCCGGATACATTGTTGTTGTGTGTGTTGTGTGGTGTTTGGGTTGTGTTAATGTACCATATGTAATTTTTTCTTTTCTTTTTTTTTTTACATTTATGGATCTCTGTGTAGGATCTAAATAAAATGACTAAACTAAGCCCATGTAAGATCCAGTTGACAGAGGCAAAGTGAAATAATATATTTTTTCTTTCTCAGACGCTAGCATATGGTGACATGAACCATGAGTGGATTGGGAACGAGTGGCTGCCCAGTCTCGGCCTGCCTCAGTACCGCAGCTACTTCATGGAGTGCTTGGTGGACGCTCGTATGCTGGACCACCTTACTAAGAAAGACCTGCGGACACATCTCAAGATGGTGGACAGCTTCCACCGGTAAACATTTGGATTGACTGCTCATTTTTCATAACTACTCATTCTAATAACCAGACTTTTTATGGAATGGTATATGCATTATATCCTTACAGGGCTAGTTTGCACTATGGCATCATGTGCTTAAAAAGGCTGAACTATGACAGGAAGGAGCTGGAGCGAAGAAGAGAGGATTTTCAGCATGACATCAAAGGTATGAATAAATTAATAATGCACTCTCTGGATTCATTACTTCTAAGTTATGAAGGGAAGAGCACTATCTAGTGGCCGTACATGTTATCTGCATTTTGGTGGCAGGAATGTGTGAGGTCAACAGCTGAGCTTTTTAGTGTCAAATTCATTTAAAGGCGGCCGGCTGAACTTCAGCATAACACATGAACTTGACACAGCTGTCACAGCTTTTTAAAATCTTTCATCTTCGTCACTAAAGACACACGCACCAACTGCTTAAGACACACACACTTAAGCACATTACACACAGGATTGTACAAACAGAAAGCAATTCAAATTTGCCAGCTGTGCAAAATAATCATGCTCCACATATACTGTTACCGAAACACAGATATTTCCAGAACTGTTATAAACACAGACCCCTTCGAAGATTTGCTTCATTAATGTTCACTGCATGGGTTAGAGGTGGTCTGTTCAGTCTTATACCACAGTATATCACGGGAACTGTATATCACAATACACATGTTGTTTCAATAGTTGTATGCGTTTTATCATTTAAAATATATAACTTTTTGTCAGCCAAACCCCTAGACATCAAATATTTCATTGAAATATCACCTGCGATTTTAAGGTAGTAGTTCAATAATTTAATGACACATTCACATTCATGGTTCTCTGATGTTGGTTAATGATCACATGGCATGCAAGTTTAAATTGTGAAGTGTTGCAGCCCACATTAAATTATTATTATTATTATGAGGTTATAACTGTGATTTACTAAACTGAATATAGAAATATGTTGCTGTTGTAAATTGCAATTGTACTGTAAAATAAAATGTTTTAATGATTTTATTGTACACTACAATTTACAATTATAATCTTGACTTTCAAACATTGACACCTTCGAATATTTCAAATCCTTTTTGTTTTGTTTTTGTCGAAATACTGCATATTTACTTATTTTATCCGTGTAATACTCTAAACTTCTGCCAACCAAAAATGTTGAAAATGATGCAAATGTGTAAATAAAGTGAGCATAGCGCACGTTGCATTCCAGTCACAAATGCATGTTAAACTTGCAGCACATGCAGAGATGAAGTTTGCAGCATTTACTGTGAACCAAGAAGCTCAGCTGCAGAATACAGTGCCACGCTTCGCTTTGAAGCAGGCAGTTCATCAAATTATGCAGTTATTTAATTCATTCATATCCTTTGATTTGATATTCACACTATTCTATATCTTCTGATATGGCTTTATAATGGAAGTCATTTGAGTCAGTTTAATATGAAACCAGTGAACCATTTTGTGTCTAGCAGAGGTAATAGCAAATGCATGTATTGTTATCACTCCCAGATACCCTGGTGTGGACCAATGATCATGTGATGCAGTGGATTCAGAACATCGGTCTGAAAGAGTACGGTAATAACCTGCTGGAAAGCAGTGTGCATGGAGCTCTCATTGCCCTAGATGAGACGTTTGACTTCAGCAGCTTGGCCCTCATTCTACAGATCCCCATGCAGAACACTCAGGTGAGGAACACACCTGATGATGTTTAATAGCAGTTTAAAGACACTAGCTTGTCCATTCTGTTCTAGCATAGAAAACTGACTCAGTTGATTTAGTGGTTCAGCATACGGCTGGTCTTTCCAAAGTCCTGTATCTCTGTGTCTTCCAGGCCAGGCAGATTCTGGAGAGGGAATTTAACAACCTCTTAGCATTGGGAACAGATCGACGCCAGGAAGAGGTTGGTAAACATTTGGATCCTTTTTGAATTTCGGCTAAAATTTCATGGAATTTTTACAGGTCACTACAAGTAAATTTGTCATATGTCATATGCACACTTAATTATGAATAATGAATACTATTCAATATTGAATCACCTGCAAAATATAGACTAGAGCTTCTAATGTACTAAGAAAGAATCTTTCACAATTTAATTACTTTTGTCAGCACTGTTCAGAATGGAGCAATCACAATCGTTCATGATTACAGGATAAGGCATCTTATTTAGTCATTTTAAGAAATTGATGGGGTCGATTTTCATTTGTATGTCAGGTACCAGCCAATTTATTTTATATATTTATACAATGGTCATTTTTAATGTACGGATGTCAAAACATCTTGAGATTTGAATGCAGCTTTTCAAGGCTTTTAAAATGAAACAGAAAATATTTTAATTTTAAATGTTAAATGAAACAAAGTAAATAGAAAGTACTAGTATTTATTTGTTTATTGTGTTCATCTGTGTAACAGATTTTTCAAAATGAAACAACTAGAATATTTATTTATTATTTTATCTATTTTATTTCGAATTTACTTTATATCTGTGTAACAGTTTTTTCAAATGAAACAGAAACAAACTAGAATATTTGTGTTATTCTTACTTGTTTTAAAATGGCCATTTCGTGACACAGCAATAAGCTGGGAGTGCTTGTCTGCAGCCAGACTCTCCTGTAGAAGCAGCCAGGATTGCACTTCTCATCATTAATGTTGACATTTGTTCCCTGTAGAACTAGGAAATTATCATTGTGCTGTGATACTTGCTTCTCTGTTGCCATATATGAAATAACACAGATGTTGGCGCAGTCATAGTTCTGAACAGTATCTTAACCCAGTTGTTGTGATGTCATTCCTTTCAACAGAGTGATGACAAGTCTTTCCGAAGGTCTCCATCGTGGCGTAAGCGCTTCAGGCCGAGGGACGGCCAGGGCCTGGGTATGATGCCGGGGTCCATAGAGACTCTTCCCGTTGGCTTCCGCCTCAACACCATGTCCATTCCCCCCTCTATGGCTGCTGTGCCCAAGAAACAGCTGCAACCAGAAGGTAGAAAGGGGGGGCAGGGTGTTTTACAAGGGTGAAGTGAGTTCAGCATTGCCATTAACACATTGCACTTTAATGGTTGCAGTACAGTACTAACAAGTAGTGCCTTCTCTAACTCTTTTACAGTTAATCTTACAGCACTAATTGCAAAACATGAATGCATTTGACTGTGAAAGCATGTGTTGAATGTAACTAATATTAATGGCACAGGTCAGGGTCATTCAGCTTGTGTCACTGCATGTTTTCTCCCCTCTGTGTCTCTGTGGTTCAGCAGCCGGTCCCCCGGCCCCGCAGAGACTAGACCCCTCAGCTGTCAGGACTTACTCCTGCTAACTTGCTTTTACTAATCACTGCACTCACACTAACAGGTAAGCTGGTCACTGCAACCTCTCTGCTAAGATAGAGATGTTTAATGATGCTCAGATTCATTTCTTGGTTACTTTTCGTTTAGTACATGAATGGTCCGTTTTCTTTTGTGTAAAACTTAAGTAGAATTGAATGAAAGTTCATATAATCCACTAGGAACCAGCTAGTAACCAATCAGAACATGCAGCAACTGTATAGTAACTGATTGCATTATTGCACTCCATTATTTTATTTCAATTTTCAGTGTCCTTTCATGTATATTTAT
This sequence comes from Sinocyclocheilus anophthalmus, assembly GCA_018155175.1. Lineage (NCBI taxonomy): Eukaryota > Metazoa > Chordata > Actinopteri > Cypriniformes > Cyprinidae > Sinocyclocheilus > Sinocyclocheilus anophthalmus. Next base: position 321,732 of record JADLZN010006938.1, on the reverse strand, counting down.
TCAGTCTCATGGATTATATGAATGTGAGCTCATGACCGTTTTTCTCTTTACATCATTTATTCAATTATATATTTTGTTTGTGTAATTTTGAGATATTTAAATGTCACCTTTTATAATTATGTCAGTGTTCTTCTGGGTTTGGTACAAGTTAAGCGCAGTCATTAGAATTTGTAGCATAATGTTGGTTTACACAAAGAACTATTAACTGAAGTAGAAATTGTAGTTACACAAATGGGCCATTCACACAGTAAGCATTTTTTCATTACACTTCGGTGCTTCTCCATTTTTTTTTTTTATGTAAACATGCTCTAAGCGAGCATGTTTGACAGTTGCAATTTCATCTTCTGCATGACACAGCATTCTAAAAACAGTGCTCAAGTTAAAATAAATTCAACTTTTAAAAATGCATCTGTAGATCTTTTTCTTTTCTTTTTTCATTCTACTGCCCTGTGTTTTAGTGCAAAAACACATTCTGTCTGAAACACACTTATAAGTTGTTCACACATGCGTTCTGCTTCTCAGTTGTTTTTCTGTGTAAACGTGTTAGATCTCTTGTGTCTCTTGCAGCATTCTAGAAGATTTACTTTTATTTTTTTATTCCACTGCCCGACATTTAACACGTACACATGCGCTACATGGGCATATTTGCATTGAGCTCTTGCATTTTTGCAGTGTTTTGCGCATAAAACGGCACTCTAAAACGTTTAAAGAAGCTCAACTTTTAAAAAACACTTGTGTTTTTTAGTTGGACTGCCCTCCGTGTGGCATTTTTAAAGGCAAAAATGCATTCTGTGTGTATGGCTCATTACACCAGGCATAAATACCAGCATCTAGACCGTTTAAAGGCTGAATGTTTAGCTCATAATTTTATTAAAGCATGAATTTCTCCATAAAACAACATGATGATTTGTAGGTGTTGCCAGTACATCAACAGACACATGACATGAGGTAAAGAAGTAGCAGACAGCTTGTGTTTACACTGTCCTGACTGCTTTTTTATCAACTGATATGTTACATTAACTTGTATCGAACCCCGAATATACTTTTTTTTTTAAAGATATATGATTTTTCTTCTGTTATCCTCTCATTTTCCTGCTAGTGCATTCCCACTACCTGTACGGACACATGCTTGCGGCCTTTCGAGAATGAAATATGCCAAAATCTGGGGACACCTTGAAAGGATGAGGGAAGGGTTAACCTCCACCCCTCCCCTGTCCTCAACAACACCAGAGCTTTCTTGGACACCGTGCAATAGAGGGAGCCAGAAAGGTGAATTTCGAACTCTGAACGCGTAGAACGCATAGCAGAGAAACCTCGTCCTATCAGTCGTTTCCCAGTAATCCCGGTTCTATAGTCTTTGTGGTGGTCGTACTTATCTGGTGTACTTGGCCATGTAGTCTGTCAGTGCTATAGTCTGCTCCTTTGGGTGTGCCATTGGCATTTTACTATATAAGGCTTTCTCCCCTTTGGTTATGCAAAATATTAATCAACGTCTCTGTATATATGAAAACCAGAAAATTATGCTATTATGTTTTTTATGGAACTATATATCAGACTTGTATATGGAGATGAATATATCATATGAATTTTAAAGTCTCAGTCGTGACTGTTTCCTGTCGGTTAGACAGCTCCGTCTGCTAGGACGGTGTTGTATAGTCGGTGTCTTACACCAGTGGTGACTGGAGAAACATGCGTTTGTGTTCACATCAGCAGTGCTTATCCACGTAATACACTTCCAGCACTCCGAGATCGTATAAAGCCATGATGCTAAATATTGTCGAGCATCAGAGAAAGCAATAGACTTCAGTTCACTTAGCATCAGGAGAGGGAAAAAAAAAATAGTACCTGTGAACAAACGTGATCTTCGCCACTTGAAATTCAGCATCACAACGGGAACAAATGATTCTCGATCAACCTATCTACCAAACCGGTTAAGAGCGCGTGTCAGTCTGTTGGGCATTTCTTTTCTTTTTTTTCTTTTTTCTTAAGACAGTATTTTCTGTAATTCACAGGATGTATCGTGCTATTGTGGCAGCTACTGTACTGTGTGGAAATGTGTGTATGTGTATCATAAGTGTTACACAATGCTGACAAATCATGTTCTTTAAAAAGTGCTCTCTATTAAAAAAAAAAGAAGTATTAATATAAGTGACTGTTTTTTCATTTTATACACAAAAAAAACATTGTCATTCTTAAAATAATTCTATCCTATTAAATGAATGGTTGATGGTCAAGCCTTGTTTGTGCTGTGTGGGTCACTTTTGGCATTGGGGCGTCTGGTGGAGCATGCATGCCACTAAACGTGACAATCACTGTAGCATATTTTGCCTCTCTTTCTCGCTCTCAATCATCATTACCACAGATCTGAAGGAATATATCACCAGTCAAACACTTGAACTTGAAATCCTGTGGTGTGCTGCTCTTTTTTAAGCCTCGATCTGCCAATTGTGCCTAGCCTTTCACAGCCAGTTTAGTTGGTTCTGCTTTGTTTTTAATGTTCGGCGTGCTCGCTGAATATCTATTTGATCTTATAGTGGCTTGACGAGGACCAAGCGTTTCCCTGATGCGACGGTGGTGGAGTAACTGAAGCCTCTTGCTTTGCAGCGTGTTCTTCTGTGATGGTCATTTTTACGCTAATTTGTTTCTGTAGCTCTTGACAGTAATGTGAACTGTAAAACAGGTGCAGGTCTCTCTCTCTCTTTTTCTCTCTAGCCCCCTCACAAGCTCTTTCTCTTTTGTGTGCATGTAAGGTTTAATGTGTGTGTAAATAGCTGATTTATGTATATAATTCTGTATAGAGTAGATGCAGATTCCACATAAAGCATGTGGTTGAACAAGTGAGATTTTTCTTTGAATGTGATGTTTGTTTAGTACCGCTCAGCTGCTGTTGAGGTTTTTTCTTTTTTTCACTTTAAATGTAAAAAGCTGTCACAAATAAATAATTATATATCTATAATAAAATTTACCTTATGTATTATAAATCATTTCATGGATTTTTATTTGTGTATTTGGTGCTTTCTTGCACACAAGTCTAAAGCCAAATCCATATTTTAGAGTTTGCTGGGAAAATACTTTGCAACAAAACATAATTGATGATCAAATCAGTAAAAAAAAAAAAAAAGTTATTTAAAGGGCAAAGAAAATTAATATATACAAATACACAACAATCTTTATTATAAAAGTCAAATAAATTATTCCATACACACCGAAAAATACAAAATAAAATAACAAAACCACTCTGTAGAAAATAGGAACATATTTACATGACTGGCATTCAGAGTTAGTTTAAATTAAGCAGAAATTGGTCAAAACCAGAAGTAAAACATTGGACCCACAAAAAAGTTTTTTTGTTGTTGTTTGTTTTTGTTTTTTTGTTGGTAAGCATAAAGCACACACAAACAGAATGAAAAAATAGGAATCAAGAGGGGAAAAGGACAAACTATGAACTTATGAATCGGCCTGTCTGAAGTTTAAGCAGGAATTAGGCTGATCTGAAATTCGTTCTTATTCCCACAGAGATAAGAAACATTTGGAAATATAATCATATGGACCTCAAGATTTGTCTGGAAATTAAGCCCCCGAGGCTTTTATGACTTTTAAAAGCTACTTCATTCACCTTGGGTGTTACAGATAGTGCTGTAATGGTCAGTGAAAGGTGGTCTGAACATAACGGTGGCATCACCCTCCTCATTTATTTGCTTATGTCCACTGAATAGGGGACCGGAGTCACCTCTGTTCCTGTAATGCTGTCCACAATAGACGTCAGAGACCTCAGGTTGGTTTGCTCTGAGGAGTCGTCATTCAGGAGATCTGAGGAAATTAGAGAACTCTGTCACATGTTTGCCTGGCAAGTCCTTCAGACCTCACTTTTTTATGTTGCTTAATGGAAGTTTTCGAATGTCAGGCTAGTTAGTGTAGATGTGGTAGTCTTACCCTCGTGGGCGGAGCTGTAGGCAGGGGCGCAGTGCTCAGACGCACTGCTCCACTCTGGACTGCTACAGCAGGTGCTGCCAGAGCCCTGATCACTAGAGGACGACATCTGTTACACACAAACACACACACACTACTGTCAGTCACATCACCAGCCATGAATCAAGCACTGCACACAGCAACCTATTATCCTTCACACATTTGGTTTGATTGATTTTATATGGGCAGTCTAATGTTTTTAAAAACGGAAACGTGAAATACTGTATGACATTTTTTTTATTTAAATAACTTTTTTTCTGACTTTTGTCAAATATTCTCAATTAATGAATGAATGAGAAAATCTAATTTGTTAATGTTTAAATTGAATTTTAATAAAAAAGTAACCTTTCTTCCTTTTTTCCCCGCAAAGTATTCTGCATTTAAATTTCTGACTTTACCAAAATAATATCAATTAATGAATGTATGGCAAAATGCAATTTAATTAATTTTTGTATTTCTTTTTTTATTAAATGCATTCAGTTTTTTTCAGTGCATTCTTCATTTCTGAGTTTACAGTCATCTTGTCATTGAGTGAATGACAAAATATAGTTGAATGTTTTTTTGTATGGGTTTGTGAATGGGTTGATTTTCAATAGAAATAAGAGTTAATTAAATACCCACAAAACTACATAGTGTCAAAGAATGTCTGCTTAATTAATGTAAAGCACTTTTGAACTGTTAAAAAGTACAGTCCTGTCTGACAGCGTATATGTCATATGTAAAGCCCACCGTACACCTGCCCCTGATTCCCAGAGCTTCACTCACCCCTTGAGGAGCCGTGGCTCTGTAATGCATGTTTCCCTGCTCGTGCTCCTGCTGGTTGAGAGAGCTGACCAGCGCCTGGAGTCTCTCGATGTACTGGATGGCGCTGCGCAGGATTTCCACCTTAGGCAGCCTCTGGTTGGGATTCATGAGCGTGCTCTTCTTAAGAGCCTCAAAGGCCTCGTTGACTTTCTTCAACCTCCTCTTTTCCCTCATAGTGGCGGCTTTCCGTCGATCCATGGTGACCGACTTGCGCTTACACACCTTGCAGGCCCAGGGCAGACACTGACCCGGACAGTGCTGCTGCTCCTGGTGAGGAGACATGGACAAACTGAGGCTAGGAGATGGAGACGGTTTGTCCTCCAACCCCACTCCGTTTGACAGCAGCCTCCCGTCGCCACACAAGCCCACCATGGAGCTTCGGTCCTGATATCCTGCTTGGTCGAAGCCTCCGGTTAGCCTTGACTGGAAGAAGTTATCGCCGCCTTCGTAAAAACGCTGATCTGCGAAGAAGTAGGGGTTGGTCTCGAAAAGCTCCATGTCTTGCTGGAATTAGAGTCCACTGGCTCTGCTCTGTCTTCTCTGAAAGCGTTCTAGGTCCTTTGCGGTTCTTGCGAGCGTGTGTGGGTGTTTCCCCCCGGAGCTGAGCTCGTGCTGAAGAAGATCTGTGGACGACAACTGCTCCACACCAACTGCAGTGGTGGCATTTAAACTCTCTGCATGGTGTTAGATCAGTAGGTTAAATATAGCCAGGGCTCTGAGAAACCTGACCCTGCGTTTAGCTGTTGCCACACATCTAAACTTTACATCTCTTTTCATTCCCCAATCTTCTGGGGATTTGGGACCGGTTTGCTTCGAGAATGGCGTCAGGCCGCTGTTGAAAGTCCAGGAACATGATCTGAGTTCCATGGAAATCAAACAGACTACAGCAGATATGAAAGATCCACTACGGCTCCTTAATTAACTGGTCTAAATCCTTGTCAGACAGTATCACCTTCTCTTCTAAAGCAGAAAATGTGGCACACTTACTATCAACAGTTTGATGTTTCTATAACTTGGCTGGAGCAATGCATTGAGGGTGTCTGTCTGTTTGGAAAAAAGATTAAGAACATTTTGAAACTTTTGTTGACAGTTTTATACTTTTAAGACTGTTATATAATATATATAGAACTATATATATACAAGGTTCAAAAAAGACTGGCATAACCAAAGCTGAAATATGTAATATAACCATTTTATTTTAATACGTTATTTAGTTTTTGGTATGCTTCTTTTTTCTGAACCTTTCCCTCAATCATTATTTGCTTATTTTAGTATTTTCTGTTGTGTAATATCTAAAATAATAAGGGCTTTTTATTATAAAAAAATATCATAATATAGTAAATAACTTAGTAAATATAAAATCTGATACAAGTGTTTGAATAATGTAATAATAACAAAATAATAATTATAAATGTGTTATACTTCAGTCTTATTATCATGTGGTTGGACTATAATAAAATATAAATTTAATTAATGTATAGATTATTATATTTTATATATTTCAGTTTTTTGTTATCCTTCTGCTCTTGACCTTTCAAATCATTTATTTGCTTATTTAGTAATAATTTCTGTTGTTAATAATAATAATAGTATGCATTTTTTAGTTATAAAATACCATCATACGTATCTAACTTATTAATAAATAATCAATAGTTTAATATAAATGTTGTATAATGTAATAACAAAAATAACAATTATAAATGTATTAATAACTCAGTCTTCTTATAATGTGCTGGGAATATAATAAATCACATTTTAATTTAAAATACAATATAGAACATTTTAAAGTGGTCACTTTTTGTTTTTTTGCTGCATGCTTCTTTTAAAATCTTTAGTAATAGTATAACTAGTGTATAGTATATTGCTGCATCTATACATTCCCCTGTGTAATGTCCGGTATTGGTTCAGTAAGATAGACCTTTGTTGTCTCTGACCCCAAAAAGTGAGGTAGGCTCTCCGGACGCTGCTCTCGCATGCTAATTCAGAGGAGCTTCCGCTATGTCCCATAATGAATCCACAGGCTTATTTATGGTTACTGACACCACCACAGCTATTCAAGGTTCATGTAGTAGATGGCGAAGGGTTTATTTTCACTATGATATTTTTCCTAAGTGACAGTATGCTGAACACTTCTACAATGTTATACGTGAAAGTGACCCTTAAAAACTGTGACTGTTTCCTTACACATCTATAGCTTACAAGCGTAGAATTGGGGGACCCGTTTCAGAACTTAAAGGTACCTTCTGTTCAGTACAGGTCCGAAATGGGACGCCTGGGATCGAGTCCGGGCTGGGCGTGCTAAGATGTAAACTCTGCTCGTCATGGTCCCCAAGCTGGCGAGGGTCTCGCAGTGGTTGTCCGGGGTGTTGCAGATTCGGAGGCTGTTCATCTTGGCTGTCAGGTTCAAAGTGATGGATGATCCCTGTGGTTGAGAGAACAATGGGCCTCTGGGCTGTCCGGCTGCAGGAGAGCGTGTGTCCGAGTCACTCAACCCCGACCTGCCCTCGCCTACTGTCATCGAAACAGAGGAATGGCCAGGGTGACCGGTCCCTGCACTACACACACACACACACACACACACACCAGCCCTGACTCTTTGAAAGAAAGACTTTCTCAGCATTTTGGTAAAGAGGTTCAGTTTGACTAAATGAGATAAAACACAGTTGTCTTCCCAAAGGTGTGTCCAAATAAGAGTCTGTGTCTTACGTTGAAAAATAAAACAAAATCTCAGAATGACCGATTCTTTGTAATTCCCCTTGGTTCATATATATAGTGTGTACGGAAAGTATTCAGACCCCCTTATTTTTTTCACTCTTTGTTATATTGCAGCCTTTGCTAAAATCATTTAGGTTAAATTTTTTTTCTCATTAATGTACACACAGAACCCCATTTTGACAGAAAAACACAGAATTGTTGACATTTTGTGCAGATTTATTAAAAAAGAAAAAATCTGAAATATCACATGGTCCTAAGTATTCAGACCTTTGCTGTGACACTCATATATTTACTCAGGTGCTGTCTATTTCTTCTGATAATCCTTGAGATGGTTCTACTCCTTCATTTGAGTCCAGTTGTGTTTGATTATACTGATTTGACTTGATTAGTAAAGCCACACACCTGTCTATATAAGATTTTACAGCTCACAGTGCATGTCAGAGCGAATGAGAATAATGAGGTCAAAGGAACTGCCTGCAGAGCTCAGAGACAGAATTGTGGCAAGGCACAGATCTGGCCAATGTTACAAAAAAAATTTCTGCTGCACTTTAGGTTCCCAAGAGCACAGTGGCCTCCTTTCCTTAAATGGAAGACGTTTGGGACGCCCAGAACCCTTCCTAGAGCTGGCCGTCCGGCCAAACTGAGCTTTATCGGGGGAGAAGAGCCTTGGTGATAGAGGTAAAGAAGAACCCAAAGATCAATGTGGCTGAGCTCCAGAGATGCAGTCGGGAGATGGTAGAAAGTTGTAGAAAGTCAACCATTACTGTAGCCCTCCACCAGTCGGGGCTTTATGCAGAGTGGCCCGACGGAAGCCTCTCATCAGTGCAAGACACATGAAAACCCGCACGGAGGACTCCAAGATGGTGAGAAATAAAAATCTCTGGTCTGATGAGACCAAGATATAAATTTTTGGCCTTAATTCTAAGCGGTATAATGTGGAGAAAACCAGGCACTGCTCATAACCTGTCCAATACAGTCCCAACAGAGAAGCATGGTGGTGGCAGCATCATGCTGTGGGGGTGTTTTCGCTGCAGGGACATGACTACTGGTTGCAATCGATGGGAAAGATGAAAATGCTGCAAGTACAGGAATATCCTGTCGAAAACCTTCTCCAGAGTGGCTCAGGACCCCAGACAGGGCCGAAGGTGTGAACCTTCCCAACAAGACAATTTCCCTAAGCACACAGCTAAAATAACGAGGAGTGGCTTCACAACAACTCTGTGACTGTTCTTGATGGCCCAGCCAGAGCCCTGACTTAAACCCAATTTGAGCATCTCTGGAGAGACCTAAAATGTCTGTCCACCAACGTTTACCATCAACCTGACAGAACTGGAGAGGATCTGCAAGGAGGAATGGCAGAGGATCCCCAAATTCAGGTGTGAAAATCTTGTTGCATCTTTCCTAAAAAGACTCAGGGCTGTATTAGATCAAAAGGGTGCTTCTACTAAATACTGACCAAAGGTTCTGAATACTTAGGACCATGTGATATTTATTTCAGTTTTTCTTTTTTAATAATTCTGCAAAAATGTCAACAATTCTTTTTTTCTGTCACTCTGGGGTGCTGTGTGTACATTAATGAGGAAAAAAAATAACTTAAATGATTTAGCAAATGGCTGCAATATAACAAAAAAATTTAAGGGGGTCTGAATACTTACCGTACCCACTGTATGTTTTCGGAATAACATTACACAGTTACCAAAAAAGTTTAGGTAAAATTGTTTTAACAATAATAATCTCAACTAATACTTCATACATTTTGGTTAGTCACATCAAATAACATCTGAATCATCTGAACCAACCTTTACTTTTTTCAGTATTTTTTTTATTATTAGTAGTTAAGCAGTTTTGGTAACATATAGTACAATTATTTAAGAAATAACAGTAAAATAGTCTAGACTATTTGATGATGTTTTTATCTTAGAGATGAATCTTAGAAATGTACAGCATTCTTCAAGTAAAACGTATCTTAATAATAATTTTAAAGCATTTTATTACACATTTTCAAGGTAAAATGGTTTTAACAATAATAATGATCACAACTAATACTTCATAAAGTACACCACATAACATTTTATCATCTGAACCAACCTTTACTTTTTTCAGTTAAACACACACAAACACACACAGTGTTATATATATCATTAGAATTTTAGTTAGTCATACCACATAACATTTTATTATCTAAACCAACCTTTACTTTTTTTTTATGAGAGGGGGTAAGCAGTTTTGTTAACATGTAGTAAAATTATTTAAGAAATGTAAGTAAAAGATTCCAGACTATTTGATGATGTCTTTTTCCGCTTCATTTTTTACTTGGGGAAAATAAAAATCAAGAAAAGAAAAAAAGAACACAAATCATATCTAGGAACCAGACCATAATATGTTGACCATTGCTCTTGTCTGAAGAAGAAGACAAACAGAGCAGCATAGCAATGCACTGCCAAACACCAGCAATATCTTAGCATCATGATTCATGAAAAATGGTAGAGCTTGTAGCTGTTCCAGTTCACTGTCCACTTTTGTGTGGTTCAACTGAATCCTTAACATTTTATTCACCATTTCTAAACTTTAAAACTCTTACATGAGGTAACAATCACTATGCAATCAAAAGTTTTCATCGACTTCACCTACTTAAAGTCACAATGAGCTGCATCAAGTTCAAGTGTGCCTGACTACCGACAAGCATGCTAGAAACACAGGTTTATCACAGGGGATTGAGTAGATCCTCGACCAGACAGATGATATCAGTCTATTTGAGTGGGTCTTAGGTGTAAGGCGACATGGTGTGCTGCCCTGTCACTGAAAACAGTGCGCCACTTCTCTTCACTGACAAGCAGCAGCACATTGCAGGACAGCTGGCAGAAAGGGAGGAGGAGAGAGGGGGAATTGGCTTCTTGTGAAGAAATGCCCAGAACGTGGCTGCATTAGCCATGGAATGCTCACTCTTCACTCATATTTGGCTCTCAAACACTAAAAAGATATTATGGCCTCCGTTATTGCTTTTAGGAGAGGGAGTAGTGACTGGAGCAGATGCTTGGATGCTCTGGACCGCAGCGCAGAGCTGGTCTAGCAACAGGTTCAGGGGTGTTTGTCAGGGGCTCTCTCTTTTCAAGCACTTCTGAGCATGCCTCGTCAAATACAGCGGCCCCCACAAAGTGTTTGGACACTTGAGACACACTTAAAAATGTATGATTGTGATTATGTAAGATCAAAATTGAAAGGAAATGCCATTTATTTTACAGAAGGACAAAAAAAGCGAAGTCTAGCATCACATGTTTGCAAATTCTGCTTGGTTTTAGTATTTTATCATCTATGGATTTATACATTTTTAAATGTTATTTATGTATCCAAATATGTTGGGGGCCGATGTAAGCGCCGAAAAAGGCACTAGAAACTGAGCGGGGGTCTGTTTATCTGTCTGCCCCTCTGTCAAAACATTTGTAAGTCTGTGTTCTCATCAGTTTGTCTTTTACACTGCAAAAAAAGAACCAAAAAAAATGTTTCTCAAGTTTAAATTTAAAGAAGCAAAATTGCATAACAAATCTTATGTTATGCAACTTTATTTAATCATAAGTCTATCTAAAGTGAAGTTTAATATATAAAAAAAAAAAACAAGAATAACAAACAGCTCGCTTGTTTCTGATTTTTTGAGGATGGACAACCAGTTATTATACAGTTTTGCTTGATTTCATTAAATCTGTAAAAATTACAAAACTGCAAAATTACAAAAACTTCAATGAAATGAATCTTTTTTTATTCGCTTCTATTCATATGTTAAATAAATATACAATTAATAAGTACTTTAATAGTACAAAAATAATACTAAAATAACTCTGCCCGGTACCTGTGTTTGTACTGTCTTTAGGGCTCTCAGTCAGAAAGAAACAGTAGTGGACATGGCCTTACAATATGATAGTCACTGGTCTCTTTTATCAGGTTATAATCCTCTACAACAAATAGAATGGAAAGCATGTGCGTGTGCAGCTGTCGGTGTCTTAGTGCAAGTGGTGTCATGTTAAGTCACAGGAATGATCCTGGCTCTCTGAGCACCATGACTGCCTCACCCCTCAGTGGCACGCTACTCACTGTTAGTAAATACCTCTCTCCAAGAGACCATAAACAAATCGGCCTCACTGTAGGAACGGAAAGAAGAATACCACATAAAAACCATTTGGTGCTTCCACCTCCATATTCTGTTTGACTGTTCTGCTTTTAATGCACGATGTAAAAAATAATACAGTAGGCTAACCTTTTATTTTGGCTTCAAAATTTTTAAATATGTCCCTCTGACGAAAAAAAAAAAACATTGCTTGCTTGTGTTCTCATAAGAATAGAAAAATTAGAAACAAATAAAATTACACGTAACGTCATGAAATATGATACTTAACAGTATCAATATTTAAACAGTATACGTAGCCTATGTTTCGAGGTCTGCAAACCCCTCGGGGAACATAAGTGTTAAAAAAGAGAGGCCAGCAAATGATTTGTTCATTTCAGAATTTTTAGTTGATTTCAGACTCTTATACTCGATTCTTAACAAAAGGGGAAGTTAAGTGAGATCTCAAAGTAAACAATAAAATATAACGATAGTTATTTCCTATTAGATATTTCCTATATAGGTCAATTAATCTCAGGGTAGGCAATAACAGATGAAGTGAAAGCCTCTTACTGATAGCATTTGAGAAGGTCTGAAATAGTGATGCTCGATTCTTGAACGAATCATTCTTTTGAGCCAGTTCTCAGGAAGTAACAGGTCGAGCCGGTTCACAAATCGAACTGAATCGAACTTTAGTTCTGGGTTGATGAAGCAGGACGCACAAGTAGCACATTCGACTCAAAAAGAACCGAATGAGCCGGTTCAGCCAAAATCCCTTTAACGGTACTCAGCCAACTGTCGAAGTTTGCCGAGGATTACCGAAGATTCTGATTGATTTGACGATACTGTGCAAGCCTGAGGCACGAACTGGAAACATGCTTATAACTGCTGTTATTAACATATCACTGAAACCTGCAAAAACCTTTCTGTCGAGAGATGTAAATACATTTTACGATAGTTTATTGTGCATGCAGATTATATTTTAAATTGTTTAAGCAAAATTTAAGATGGTTTATTCTTTCTTTATACTTTAGAACATATCTGCGTTTGTGCCTCGATGTCTGTAATGTGTGCTGTAGGTGCGAAACGTTTAGGAATCTTATCCAAGTTGTAGACTAGTCAATATTGCTCAGTCAGTCATATCTGACATAAAGGATTTGCGTAATGAAACGGTGACCACCAACAGCAGGAACTTAAGCGGAGTCCTTCACTAAAAATGACCCGAAATCAATATTTGAGTCATAGTCACGCAATGCTGATGTTGTTAACATTAATAATTTGAGAATAAAGTATAACAATAATTTGCACGGTTTGATGTGATATGAGCTAACCGATCTTTAAATTAAATCACCATTGGTAGCGCGATTTATTGTAATGATTTTTTCCTCAGTTGGTCAGAACAAACGTGGCAGACTTGTTACTTACTTGTTCAGATGACAATATCTTATTTGAGTCATATATTGCAAGACGTAGGCTAGAATCTGTAAGTGCAAAGTACAATATCACACCGGTGCGGTGACTGAGTGCCACACAGACATACTCCTCTAAATATTAGATTCATCTGCGCTGGAGCCGTGCAGCCGTCACATAGTCAAGTGTGTTACGATCATTTAGCCTTCTGCCTGTGTTCTCTGTTCGATGTAATGGGTAAAGTCATGTGATACCCGGACACATCTGGCCTTTCAGATAAGTCGACTACACTTTGGATTCGACTCTCAATTCTCAACGCCTCGGAATTGAAGAAGTGATTCTTTTTGCGATCGTCGTATATTCACCAGGGCTGCATTTATTTGATCAAAACTATAGTAAAAACAGAAATATTATGAAATATTATTACATTCATAACCTCAATATAATTGACATTTCAATAACTACAATTTATTAAATAGCTATATTGTGTGCTGATTTGTTGCTCAAGAATATTCCTTCATATTGGAATGTGTGACACAGTTTGTGACAATCAAACATATTTTTTTGTGGGTGGAAACTGTGAAACTTTTTTAGGATTTGAATGTAATGCTTTCTTGCTGATTATAAGTTTGACTTTGAACTGTATAATATTAAATTTGAACTGTAGTGTGTGTTATGTCCTAACGGAAACTAATATATTTACAGGTAATTCCTTTCATTTTTTGTAACATCAGAAATGTCATCCTTTCGTTCAGCTCATTTAGAGATAAATTATTTCCATAAGCCATACTGTGTCAAATTAGCATGTAGCTTATTCTACAACAGTACCAAAGTCATATGGCAAACTATTAATCTCCTTCTTAAACTGTGGCAATGTTACTGCGGCCCCTCATGGGTCATTTAAATAGACCAGACAATCCGTTAACGATACATCACTTTCTAAGAGTACCATCATGGCGGCTGTCCATGTAGGAAGCTGGTGGAAACACCTCTTGACAAGAGCATCATAGAACAGCTGACAAACCCATTAAACCCTGTAACACTCTGCAATTCCCTTCAAGAGACTTTATGGAAAAAAGAGCTAGTGTGTAGGCCAATTAATGCTAAAAATGGACCACCTTTGACCTCCCTATGAATCGTTTGCCGTGCCGGTCAAGATCAAGTTTGGATGTCTATTCTGTGTTTTCCACATAACAGGGTGTGTGTTCCAGCTGAATTCCATTTGATTGTCACCCACAGACCTACACTGATGCCTCAATGCCATGAACATCCAGGAATAGCATCCGTGTTTTTTTTTTTTTTTTTTAAAAAGTACTTTTCTCTACAGTGAATGAAGCTACTATTAGTCTTTGGAATTTGAAATATAGATTTCAAAGACATGCATCGTCCTCATTCCAGTATATCGGAGGATATTTTTCATTCTCAGCAGTTAACGGCGATCATTCCATAGATGAATGCATAGAAATCAAGACGCTTTTTTATATAAACATTTGTGATAATTACTTGCATATGACATTCGTTTGAAAAGGTGGGGCCGGGGTGGGACCGTATTCAAATGTTTTCTGTGGAAACTATGCCGGCAATGGTCCTAATTTTGTTTGTCTTCCATGTCTGGATTCCAGTTGGGACGTTAAGGAAAGTTGAGCCTCGTCCCAGGCATTATCGGTGAGTAAATCCCAAAAACCAAATATACAGACATTAACAACACATAAACAACTTCTCTCAGAACACCCCCTATCAACAAACATACAAATGTGTACATAATACACACAGACCGAAAGGAGCTCCACAGACCACATAAAGACAAAACTCTCCCATTAATCACACTCAACGCCCCAGCAACAACAACTTTAAGCAACAAACCATCAACTGTTTACTGGAGAACCAATAGTTAGACAACATTTAAGACGTAAGGAGAGGGAAGAAGAGTGGGGGGGTTGGGAATAAGTAGAGCCCGTGATGCAGATACGGTTTACTCTTACTTGAGAGACAATAACCTAATCTAGTGTAACAGCCCCTTCCACTGGAATGACAAGGAGGGGCTACGAAGTGACAACAGATACCAGGGCATATCCCTTGCTTTCAGACTTTATGAACAAAAGACATGTCCATTCAAGCAGGATTTCCTACAAAAGAAAATAACCACACCTTCACTACTCATTGTTTCAAAGCATGAGCTTGTTTTTTGACGAACCGATTTTACGATTCGCCATTAAGGGGAAAATGGCATGCGCCGAGAGTTTTTGTGGTAGGGCGTGGATGACAACAGAATGACAGTTAATGTATTTTTTGCTGACGTTTGTCTGTGGCTGTTTCGTTTCCAGCCCCAACCAGTTTTTGGGGGGAGGGGGGGGGGGATAATGGTGCATTCATGGATGATGTCCCTGCCAGAACCACTAAGGCGGTTTTATTTTACCAATCTTGTCTTGTATCTTAGTGGTTTATAAATAACCCAAAGAGTTCGGACGATTTTGCAATGCGTAGCAACCCATATTGAAACGAACAGAACCGACCCACTGCTATTTTTCATGATACATTCCAAGAAATTTTAGTATTTTCTGGTTTCTCTCGTACAGTGATTCAAAATTTGCATACTTCTGAGTTAAAAAATGTTTAGCAGGTTGTTTTTGTTTTTTTTTTTGGGTGTTTTATTTATTTATTAACGAAATGTGCGGTTGGCATCTCGCACACGATCACACACGTCTAATTTTTGTTTTTTTTAAAAAGTTGTGGATCGGATGTGCGGCTGGAACGCAGGGGGGCAGGCCGAAAAAAAGAAGCACAGTAGACGAGGCGAGGTAATGAACCAACTGATTTCAAGGAGCGGGAGGTATCGTTGGTGGTTAGTGACGTATTTTGGGGTTTACTTGCTTACTTCACAAATCGATTATTTTCAGCACCTTAACTCCAGCTTTCACGAATGTATATGATCCTTCAGAAATCATTCTAAAACACTGATTTGGTGCTCAAGTGACAATTGTGAAACTTTACACTTTTTTCAGAGATTTGAGACGACTGTACTGTTACTTTTGATTAATTTAATGCATCCTGGCTGAATAAAGATATTAATTTGTTTCAATAATATAAAATACAAATAAATATAATAAAATATAAAAAACTACACGTATTGACGCAAATTTATAACGAGTAGTGCATATTCTTTTTCATGATATTCAAGAGCAAAAGCTACTTTTTTTTTTTTTTTAACTGAACAATACAAAATGGCAATTATAGTTCGCAATCAGTACTGTGTTTGGCACTAATCTGTAGGTGTCTAAGAGAGAGTTTGGGACCTCTAGTTAGTGAGAATGTAAGGCAGGTGGCTAGGCAAGCCTTGTCGGGAGGAGAGTGGACGGACAGCGGCAATGTCAAACAATTACTTATCTGTTCCCCTACCACGCAAAACTATAAACTTAATCGTTCTCACTGCCCACAAACAGGCTCAGTAACTCCCTGTGTGTTTGATGCATTGCAATTGTAAAATTTTTCTCACCACACTGACGTGGCATAAATTCGTGTTTATTCAAAGGTCAATAGTTTAGAGTCATCTAGGCAATTTCTATATTTGAACTCCTATATAATATAGGTGATTTTAAAAAGGTTTATAAGCCATGTTTCTAAAGACGTTGAAATAGCTCATTTGCATTGGTTTGTCATCTAAAGCTAAGGCCCTTCTTACCATTTTGTCCCTAGGCTACACGAACTGTAATGTGGTATTTTGTGTGAAGTTTTTCTGGAAAGTAGATGGAAAAAAGTCTTATACTGCCCTAAAATGTGTTTTAGATTGCTATTTCCATTAAACCATAAGGTTTATCATAGATAAACACGATACTTCAGTGTTTCATGAATAACAGAACTTGACTGGGAGAGACGAAAAAGTATACGGCGGTATGTTTTTTGTGGGGGGAGAAGAGCTTAGCCCGCTATGTATGTTCCTCAAAACCTTGACAACCTGAATCAAAATCATATGGTCCCCCCTTTTTTCCCCCCCTTGTAGGCAGCATGTCCATTGTGTATCTAAAAGATTTGATTTATAGGTTTTTGTAATGGGACTCCAGATGACTCTTTAAACTGGTTCATTGTAAAAAAAAATATCAGGCAAGCACATCACACACACAGCAGGTGGGGCGCGGGTGGGTGTATTTTGAACAACTACAGGGCTTATGACCGGCAGACAAAACGCAAGAGAGAAATCCTTTTGATTATGAATGTGGAAATAAGAGATGGATAGCCCCTTCGTGACATGTGATCAACGCCAATTTCTAAACTTGAGAATTTTTACGTGTTGTTATTGCGGACAGAGAGAGTAACATTAGCTGCGCAGGAGAATTTTTAAGGCTAGGATAAAGAACAAAGCTTTTCAAGGTTGATAATAGGAATTTGTTCGCTCCATACTGGAGATTGGGAGTCTGTACTCGAGAGGAGACGCAGCAGCAGCTGAGTTCAGATGGACTCCTGGTTAGTCCATTTCCCCCTAAAATCTGATTCTAAATACGTTTAATATTGTCATGGTATGTTTTTCATAAACTACAAGTAGACTAATGCTTTACCACAAA
This sequence comes from Sinocyclocheilus anophthalmus, assembly GCA_018155175.1. Classification (NCBI taxonomy): domain Eukaryota; kingdom Metazoa; phylum Chordata; class Actinopteri; order Cypriniformes; family Cyprinidae; genus Sinocyclocheilus; species Sinocyclocheilus anophthalmus. The sequence goes on along the minus strand of JADLZN010006938.1, from coordinate 304,182 downwards.
GCTCTTTGTAAAAAGTGGGTTACAAATTAGATTAATGGATTGTTAGATCATGCAACAGAGCCAATGATAACAACACTTTTTGGCCATTGGTTTTTTTATGAATGCGTGGGCTTTGGTTAGTCACCACGTACAAGTTTTACTAAGTTACGTTAAATTTTCATATATATAATCACAGGGGGGCCAGCGGTGACACCCACGCACTATAAATCTTAAAAAAAATAAAGACAAACTGAATGTTTAGGTATATATTGGGAATTTTATGTAGTAACACAGCTTTGCTCCACTGAGACTCAAGGACAGAAATACACCCAGACATTTTCAGAGGAATGGAGATCTGAACATGACTTGAAGGATACTGCAATGCATATGATCCTAGTCGGTATAGATATTTGTACAAAGGAGGAGGAGAATGAAGAGGACATGGCTGTGTGCGGTGAATCAGCATCTTTATCACCATGTGTGGACATTTATCATGATCAGATGCCAAGCAAAGACACTGAAACCCAAGTGATGGACAGCAGTGAGAATCATTTTCTCTTTATTAACAAAGCAGCTCGAATTAAGAATGAGCCTGGGTCCTGAATAACATAGAACCAGGGACCAAATACCGAATTCAAAACTATACAGCAGACATCACAAAACCAAATTTGATTATTCAGGGGCACGTGCTGTCCAGTACGTCAACAAGTCCAGTTAGCCACGTGGCGTTCACCCAGACATGAGAGGCAACAACATTTAATGTACTCTGTCCTCTCAGGTGCAAATAATGTCTTTTAAAAGTGAAGTACTAACAATTTTTGTGAAGTTTAGAACTTTATTATCCTTAGTTGAGAGGTCATTGTTTTTAAACAAGCTAGCCCCCTGGCAAAATCAGAGATGTTTACGGGGGGGGAGCAAAAAAAGCAGTCGTGGATGGATCTGCTGGCCCGAGATGAGAGAGATAGTACTTCAATTCATTTTTTCTATTTCCAGTCTGTGGCGTGGTTGAGTTGAAATTTGTAGTTAATGAACACAATCCTGCTAGGGTTAATCGGTGGAACAACAGTTTTAAAAGAAGTGATTTTTCACTATTTTTTTACAACAAGATCTGCATCTTCATTGGTTTAAATAAAATATTTTTGTTATAAGATACAATGAAAACAACTTTGTGCATCAAAACCACTCCTTTCTTGGTAAAACGACATAAAAAAATAACAAAAAACTTATTGAATTTTACAGTCACCACTGTACAATCCACTGGTAATGTCCGCCTTCTGTGGGTGTACGCTAATCTACCACAACATCTCTAAGTAACATGTTTTTTTTTCTTTTATTTGTATTTAAGCTACAAAATAAACTTAATTCGGTAGAATAAGCATAATTAACTTTGCAAAAGCATTTCAAATGTCTCCAGCACTTTTTATAATCAAACATAGTTCATGTATGATTTCATGTCTGTCAAAAACTTAGGCTGGCTGCTGGTTGGAATATTAAAACTTAAAACATCAACATAACACTCTCATGGGCATCTCTTCACTGAATACTTGAGTCTAAAAATAATTATTACCTTATCATTCATCTGTTTTCAAATTCACATGATTTAAAAATCAGTACATCGATGTCTGTCAAAAAATAATATGCAAAATACACAGTAGTATTTATGAGAAGCAGAGGTCCAGGGAGAACATGGATTTCCTTGAAAACCCACATTACCGGATGTTTTGACTGTCATCGCTTTCTGAAAAGAAGGAGAAAATGGCGGCCTGAGTTGTTTCAATATGTTGTCTGTCAGAGATGATAATGTATCTAATACATAACACATGTTATGTATAAATTTGTTCTTCACTTGAAGTACTTCACACTGCATGCTAAAGAGAATAAATGCCAATCTCATTAAAAAACTTTGCAGTTTTGAAAGTTTTTTTTATGCACAAACTATGCATTCACGTTCTGATTCTAACATTCTTGATTTGAATTAATAATTCTATTCTTTTTCTTCTCATAATTTTAGCAGTAGATGGACTGTTATGTAATGAATGATCTTGAGATGAATCCCTGTGTTCATCCAAATTGTCTGTGATATGATATATATAATATAATATATAATTTTGTTTCAGAATGTCTTTGAAAATCCAGTCCTGTCACTCTGAGTGTAAAAGTAAGAAAAGTCAACCGTCTGTCTGTCAGGATGAAGTGTCAAAATCTGACGAGCAGAAACCCGAAAATGCAAGATACAGTCAGGCCTGGAGGGATCGTTTGAAAAAAGACCCTGTAAAATTTGCTGAGTTCAAAGCTTTTGAAGCTGCAAGAGCAAGAGAGTATAGAAGAAAGAGGACTGCTGCTGCTGTAGAAATTGATAAGGATAATAACCGTGAGCGACAGCGAAGATTCAGAACCAAAAAGAAGTTACATCAGTGCAAAGCTGATGATAACCCTCTGCCACCTAAAAAAACAAAAGCCTTAACAGAAGAAGAGAGGATGAAGAAACGAGAGTATGATAGGATAAAAAAAAGAGAAGAGAGAGAGAGGATGGGAGCAGAGAAAAAAAGACAAATTCGTGAAAGAGATGCATCGCGAAAGAGGGAAAAAAGAAACGAGACAAATCTTACTGACACTCCACATACAAATTTTGGCTCTAAATCGTACAGCTGGATCTAAGTCTGCAAAACGAATGGCAGTGTTACGGATGAGGGAAAAAATTCCGGCTGATGCAGAAAAGTTGGACATTGTAACAGACTTCATCCATTGCTGTGCTCCTCATAAACAAGCAGCTTTGAAAGCTAGAGGTCTGAAAAAAGCTTGACGATGAATAGATTTCGATGGCCCGCTTCAAAAAGAACTTCAATCCACATTTGAAGCTCTATAGAAGGATACTGCATCCTTGAAGAAGCAGAGCCTGATTGTCACTAGTTTGTTGGTTGCCAAAAAGTACAGAATGCAACACATTTTAGCAAAGACGCTTTAATCTTTGTCCAGCATATCTCACTAAATTATCAAAGTCCTCATCCAATGAACGTTTATGTAAAAAACGAAGGTCTGATATCACTTGCATGGATGTTGTGAACAATATAGTTACTTTCTATTGAATCCTAAGGTATCACAATAACTTCCTTACATAAAGAAACAGCAACAAAGATTCCTCATGAAGATCTCTCTACAGAAGGCCTATGAAGTCTGGAAGCTGGAAAATCAAGAAAATAATGTCGCACCCTTTCCTGCTTTCTCATAGCTTCGACCTTCATATGTTCTTCATCAGCATTGGATGGACTTGTTGTCTTGTCGCTGTGAATATTGTACTGGAGTTTTACTGAAGCTTTAGAGCCTGAACAGAATTCTCACTGCTTGTAATCATAATCGTTATCCTAAAGTATTACAAGAACTTCCTTACAAACCTGGTTAAACTAGGTGAAATTCAGCATGAAACTCGTTTACTCCATTCTGTATGGTGTGTTTCTCTTGGGGTCCTGGATACTCGCCTGTATTAATGTTACTGTGGTGGCTGTATGAATGTTGAAGATTGAAGCTAGTGTTCCAACTCGAATTATGTCCTTCCCTGGCAACGACATGCCTTGAACATAGATGCTAAAATAGTTGATTTATACTGGCCTGTGACTGAAGAAAAGAACACCTTACTTCATAATTCTACTACAAGTGAAGACAACCAACTTCCTAATAAACAAAAAGGTCTTTAGATGAAACTTAACTCAGGTAAGGGCTCCATAATGGTTCCAACTTGAACATACAATGTACTCTTGATACTTTCCTTTTCCATATTTTTATTGTATTTGTACAAGATCTGATTTGAGGTTAAAAATATAAGGCTATAAAATTCTATACTAATTTAAAGCTGCAGTCTGTAACTTTTTTTGGTTAAAAATGATCCAAAATCAATATTTGAACAAGTACATAACCAGCCAGTGTTCGAAACTATCGCCTTACTTTAGCCCGATTCACAACGGTTAGCTTACAATAATGTTTTCTAATTTGAGTGGTACGGGTAGGTTTTCGCGGAAAATTCGAGCATGGCACTGCGTCATTACATCACGTCTGTAAACATAAAGAAGTTGTCCCGGCTACTAGGCTATCGCATGTGAGGATCTTGCAGGTGGCCGATCGTTTATAGCCTTTTCTCACAGCAGCCAGAATAATTAAATGTATCATTTTGATGGCGGATTGTAATCCAGAAAGGATTATGTGTTTAGGAAACACATGTTAATGAAATGAAATTATACTACCGTTTTAAATGCGCTTCTGATTACAGATAGCCTGGGATTACACAAGATTTGTATTTTAAAGACAACCAGTTCGAAGGGAGCATAATTAGCTTTTTGGGTTAAATGAATTTCTTAATATGAAATTCGAGTGGTATGACAATTAGAGATTAGACTGTACAGAAATTGAAATCTACACGCTATACACACTATACTCAGAGTCACGCAATGCTGATGTTGTTAACATTAACAATTTGAGAATAAAGTATAACAATAATAATAATTTGCACGGTTTTATGTGATATGAGCTAATTTAGATTAAATCACCATTGGTAGCGCAATTTATTGTAATGCTTTTTTCCTCAGTTGGTCAGAACAAACGTGGCAAACTTGTTACTTGTTCAGATGACAATATCTGGTGAAAATTCTTATTCGAGTGGTATATTCCAAGACGTAGCCTAGAATCTGTGAGTGCAAAGTACAATATCCACACCGGTGCGGTGACTGAGTGCCACACATACTCCTCAAAACATTAGATCCATCCACGCTGGAGCCGTGCCACTGCACAACCCACGCAAGGTAGATAATTCCACACACAGCTGCAATTGCAGGTTTTCAAACAGAGGTGGCGACAAAGAGGCAAAACTTTACTGACTGCAACTTTAAGACTTAGATAAAGCTGCAGAAGTAATTTTAACTTAAGGTGAATTTAACATGAAGCAAGCATTATGAAAACGGGGCCAGGGAACACTTTTAATTGTGCTGTTATATCTTTGGAAGACAATGGGCTGGGAATTTGTGAATTTTATTGGAATGGCGCCCAGCTTTAAAAAAAATGATGGCTCTTGGTAAAGTGGTATTTATTATTGTGTAATTTCAGGATTTGCAGATAGAAATTCTCAGGGATTATGCTGTCCTGTAAACCCACCCAACCAAGTGATGCTTGAAACCAAGTGATAGAAGTTCTTGATGTCTCTGACGAAGGACTCCGAATGAAGTTTCTGGAGCCACATGGAGTCAGCAGTTTTTTTTCCTGGCCCAAGACTTATGATGTTGAACTAGTGGATCCAGTCCACATATTTCATGGACCTGTAAACTCTTCTGTTGATGAAGAGAAGTTTAAAACATTAATAATACAAGACAATAAAAAATAATATTTATACCTATATTTCTACCCCTTTCTCTAGTGTGGTGTAATTTAAGTAAAATTAATTGAAATGTACATTTAATTTACATTTTATAAAATATATCTGTCAGAAATAACATGCATTAGTTGTGCTCACAATTGATGCTGGATTTTATTCTGGCCAATTATAGTAAAGTCCTAGAGGCTTTTTATGAATTATAATAATATTATATTTTGAAAAATTATTCTCAGAAATAAAAAAAGGACATTCTTCACTATCTACTGCCAGTACTATAAACCTGAGAGCAGTACTAAACACAGCACATACTCCAGAAACCCCTATCTGCATGTGGAATTTTACATTTTTTCCTCATCTGACGTGGCATAAATTATTGTTATTTAAGTGTCAGAATTTAAGGCTAATATTTGATCCTTTCAGGTGATATTATAAAAATGCTTTATAAACCTTTTTGTAAAGACTGTTGGAAGAATAGCTTAGGTGATTTGGTTGCCATCAAAGTCTAAAGGCCCTTATTACAATATTTTGCCATGGCTTCAGTACAGTAACACAAACTAATGATAATGGTATTTTGGTGGAATTTTTTTAGATGGTAAATAATATATAGGAGAAATAAGACAATCCCTTTTTATTACAGTCATTATAGGTTCAATGTGTTTAGGTTCCTATTTTTCATAACAACTACCATAAATGTGTTATAAGAGATCCTATTACATTCATGTTTCCATGGTAACAGAAAGCAAAGGAAGAATAAATTGATGTGAGATGTTATTTTGAAGGCGAAGGGTGTGAGTTGGTTTGCTGAGGAGAGACAGAAAGAGAGAGAGATTATTTGGCGCGTATTTGTTCCTCAAATCTTAAATTCTTGGAACGACATGGTCTGGTAGCGAGATGTCCACTGAGTTACCAATTCTAGTTTGTAATGGACCAAAGGGGCTTTTTAACAAAGATGAACAGTCATTAAAGGAAAACATTATTTTACAGCTCTCTGGAAATATTGATTCTGACTGGTAAATCAAATCATTCAACAGTCAGATATTTTCACTTTATAGTTTTTTTTGTGGCAAAACTGTAATAAATTGATCAATTGTGGTAATTTGCCATTAGTCACTGATAACAGATTTATTTTGAAGTATAAAATAAGTATGTATTTTATGTAGAAAACAGTAGTGTGTGTGTGTGTGTATATATAGAAAGAGAGAGACTATATATTTATATACAAAGCAGAGATGCACATCCAGACCAGCAGGTGGCACTAATAGTTAATGAGCTACAGCAGGATGAACGCAGACAAAACAACAGACGAGAAATGTTATGGATGTGGAAATAAGAGATGGATAGACCCTTCAGTGACATTTGATCAACGCACAATGTCTAAACTGCAGATTTTAAGTGTTTTTCTGACAGAGAGATTAACATTAGCTGCGCAGGAGATATTTAAGGCTGTGGAAGACATCTTTTCAGAGTATAATGAGGAGATTTGTCGCTCCAGACTGGAGATTGAGCTGCTCAAGAGGAGACTGCAGCAGGCAGGAGTTCAGATGGACTCTGGTTAGTCAGTTCACCCTAAATCTGATTCTAATACTTATTAGTGTCATGGTATGGTTTTCATAAACATAAATAATTAAGACTTTAATGTGTTTACCTAAGCACTTTAAATCAGTCACACCTCTTTAAATAGTTTACAGCTCATTGAGGGTTAACGTTAGCATGCCAACAACACTTATTTTATGCAGCGTTCTTTTTTTACACACGTATTAGTTTTGCTAATATACTCTTGTCATATATACATTACACACCTAACATTGTTTTACAGCTTATGATCTTTAGGTCTGCTTGTTTACTATGTTTATTCGTATAGAAACGCAGCCTTGCTCCACCGAGACTCAAGGACAGAAATACACCCAGACATTTTCAGAGGAATGGAGATCTGAACCTGACTTGAAAGATACAGAGATGCATATGAAACTAGAAGTTTATACACAGCCCGAGGAGAATGAAGAGGACATGCCTGTGTGCGGTGAATCAGCATCTTTATCACCATGTGTGGACATTTATCATGATCAGATGCCAAGCAAAGACACTGAAACCCAAGTGATGGACAGCAGTGAGAATCATTTTCTCTTTATTAACAAAGCAGCTCGAATTAAGAATGAGCCTGAGACTAATACTGAAACAGGTACCACCTGCCAAATACAGCAGAACATCACAAAACAAGATTTGGATGATTCAGGGGCCAGCGATGCTTCCAGTGACGTCAACAAAGTCAAAGTTACCCACGTTGGCTTCCCCAGACATGAGAGACAAACATTTAATGTAAGTCTGTCTATATGTGCAAAATGTCTCCTAAAGTGAAATATTATTATTCTCATTGTATTATAAAACACCCTTATACAAAAATGTGAGTTGATGGATGTCATTGTTTTACAGCTGCCCCTCAGAAAACAAGAGATGTTGACGAAGCATCGGATGGAGCTGGCCCAGATAAGAGCAAGGTACTCGAATATACTCTTTACAGTTTCATCTGTGCCGATTAGAGTTGACATTTTGTAGTGAAATCAAACATGCACTAGCTAGACTACACAAATCCTTCGCCTGTCAAAAATGTAATTTGAGTCCAAATCTGCTAAAGAGCAATAATGGAAAAACACAGTGATTTTTCACTATTATTTACAACAAGATCTTTATTTTTATGGGTTTGAATAAAAAAAAAAGTGATGAGACGATAAAACAACTTTGCTGTTTAAAAAAAAAAAACCTTGATATTCAAAATCAATTAATTTACGACAGCTGAATGTAACATTTTTGACATGTCAAACGTGATTTATTTAAGCCACAAAATAAACTTCATCCTGTTTATAGGTATAATGAATTACGCAAAAAGTATTTCACTTAACCAAAAATCAAACATTGCTCACCACTCATGCACATTATCCCATCCGTCAAAAACGAAGGCTGGCTGTCGGTTGAAATATTACAGCTAAAAACATCGACATAACACACTCATGGGCTCTTCACTGAATATTTACTGGCTAAGAAATAAATAATTATTACCTTACCATTCATCTGTTTTCAAATCCACATCATTTGAATTTCACTGCATCAATGTCTGTCAAAACATAATGTACAAAATACACAGTAGTATTTACGAGAAGCAGAAATCCAGGTAATTTATTGAGAGGTGATTTTTGAAAAATGTCTGATCACTAGTTTGAACACTGTCTTCTCAGTTGTTTTTAAAGATTAAGGCAATTTATTAAAGTTAATTTTCCAATAAAAGATTATAAACTTTTACACATGATTTGTTACATTTAATTACCCTTTGCAGATGTTGAGACAAATATATATATACACAAATATATGTATTTTTCTCAAAATCTGCAAACAGTTATTTCTTAAATATGATTTAGTTTCTCTTTCAGTCTGTCTGCATTGTTATAAAAACATTCAAAACAATATCTAAAAAAAAATTACTTTCAAATAAACCTAAGTGGCCATTGAAGGGTTTTTGATGCTTTTGTTTTGTGCTGCTCATCCTGGGTGATTCTCACTTACGCATCAAAACATTTCTAGATCAAGCACACCGTAGTCATGTTACTTTACTCTTAATGCTATTACTGTTGTTATTGCTTCTAATTTCAGTCGGTGACTTTCTTTACTGTTGCACATATTTTTCAATCATTTCTCAAGCTCAGCATAGTTTAAACTGGAATGTGAGCACTAGATTACATCAGTCAGAGCTTAATGTTAAAGTATAATTAATGTTAATACTTTTACCTAAACATTATTAAATAAATGAAACACTATTGTTCAAAAGTTTGGGGTCCATTAGATTTGATCAAAAATGCGTCAAACCGGTATGTTTAAATAGTTTTACAATTTGAAATGACTTTTTTCTATTTTCATATATTTTAGAATGTCATTTATTTGAATTTTCAGCAGCCATTACTCCAGTCTTCAGTGAACCTTTCTTATATGTGGATTTGCAATTATTTGATCAAAAGAAATTCCTTTGTTTGAAAGAAAATCTTTTGTAACATTGTAAATGTACCGTCACTGTTGACCTGTTTAATGCTTCATTGCTGGATGAAAGTATTGATTTAAAAAAAATCTTACGGACCCACAAATTTTGAACGTTATTATTAATTTAAGCAATAAGTTACTATATTGTAATTATAGTCACAACTAAACAGGTTGACATGCATGCAAGGTCAAAAAACACTTTCATTGTCTTATAATATGCATTTATTTTTTACCTTACTTGCTCAACGACTCCCAAACGATTCGCTCAACGATTCATTTTTCCAAACCCCTCCTTTGTGTGATGCTAATCTGCGGTGATTGGTCCGATTGGTCTCATTTTCATTTCATCATGCCTGTAATGCCTGATAAAGCAGCATTTGTGAGCGCAGTGCTTCTTTGTGAACAGCGCTACTGGGGAAACCGCAATTTTTAATGCTCCAAAAGTGGCACCTAGTGGCAAAGAATGAATTTGCATTTTCATTCAGACCAACGGGAAAAGACCAACAAGTGGGCAGACAATATGCTAATGTGTCATGTTGACGTCAACATGAAACTGCTTGGGATTCCTTTTAAAAAGACTCGTTTCAATGATTCAGTGTCGACTCTTTCTTTTGAGAGACTATAATTTTATACACGGTGCACTTTCAGATTTAAAATTTTGCAGGATGTTTTCATTCACTTAGACCTGTGTTACACACTGCATGAAAGGTCATTTTCAAAAATCCATAATAGGGGCACTTTAATGGCCCTGCTAGTTTCTGACAATATCCAACATGTCTGATTTTATCTCTCAGTCGTATATTCGTGGCCTAGGAATTGACCAGTGGAAAAAGTCCTGTTTGGATCTGGCAATTTATTCCCGAGCAACATTTTAAGACTAATTGTTTTCCATTGTGAGTGAGTAGCAACAAGTTTTTAGGAGTTTTCCTACATTGCATCTACGACAAGACCTGGATGGATAAACGAAATCTCACTCATTCACAGGGCAAAGTATGTCAGAGGCAGTGATTTAGCCTATTAACCACCTTCTCTTGTTAACCTGTGCATGCAAGAGAGCTCTAACAGAAAAGAGTGAGATTTTAGCTGAAATAGCCTGTAGGTGTGACATCGAGTTGGCAAGTGGGACACCTCCCTAAAGAGGCAAATGCTTATGATAGTTTCTTTTTAAGGTCAAATTTTTCTTGTTGTTTAGATTGGCAGATGAAGAGCGAAAGAAGGCCGCAGCAAAACCTAGATCCCTAAAGCACAAGCAGAAAGTATACGGGAATCCTGAGCTTCGTGAGGCATGCAGGAAAAAGGAGAGAGAGAGGTATACTGCAGCTTACATGAGGAAATCCTGACTATAGGTTAGGTACATATGCATTGTATTAAGTACTATAGTAACAACAGATCATGTATACTTGAGTATACTTAAACGTTTGGGGTCAGTAAGATTTCATTTTTGTTTTTTTATTAATACTTTATTTTGCAGGGATCCGTTAAATAGTTTAAAAATGAAGGTAAAGCCATTTAGTAATGTTACAAATGACTATTTCATAGAAATGCTTTTGAACTTTCTATTAATCAAAAAATCCTGAAAATGATATCATTGTTACCGATAAAAAGCAGCACCGAATCACATTAATTATTATATATATTTTTTATATATATTAAAATAAAAGTTATTTTAAATTGTAATATTTTTTCACAATATTACTGTTTTACTGTACTTTTGATTAAATAAATGCAGCCTTGGTGAGCATGAGAGACTTTCTAAAAATCTTACAGACACCAAACTATTATACACACGTATATGTGGTCTTAATGTGAACATTTTTAGAAAGTTTTAGATTGAGCTTTTTAGAATCAGCTTGACGCTGACTCACTGATATTTCTCATTTTTGTAGATATCAAAGACGAAAATCTCAGGGGAAAGTGAAATTCGCTAAAGATCTGAACCCAATAGAACTGAGAAGGCAGCAGAAAAAGTGGAGGGAGAATTCAGCCGCTTACAGGAGAAAGAAAGCATTTCAGGAGGTTTTAGTCAACATTAACGAAGACATTAATCAAGTCATTCCAGAGCCAGTGCCGACCACCTCCTCTGCTCAACATTATGGTGTTTTTAATGTTCACTGAGATATGCGCAAAAATATTCTTCTATTCCTGTTATTCAGCTGGTAGATTATGTGAGTATGTCACTAGCCAGTGCCAAGGCCATTGGTACGATTCCCAGAAAATACACTTGATGATGAAATCAGTGTATTTAATGTGCTTTACAACATCTGCCAAGTGCATGAATGTAAATATTCCATTAAAAAAGTAAACTGCATGCAGTTTCTAACAGAAATACTAGCACATACACATTCATTCCATGACTTCAGTGTAAAAATGTCCTTAACATTTACTTTAGATTACATCAATGACCAAGTTTGGAATTGTGCTCTTAATGAATTTGGAAATAAAAACGTGAATGATGCAGTGCCATGCAGTGTGCTTGGTTTGCTGTTTTTTTTTTTTTTTTTTTTTTTTAGCTGTGAGTGAAATCAAATGCATTCACTTTTACTTCAAATTTTCATCTCCAACAATGGGGTCTTCATTACTGTAATGAGTTGGGGGAGGAAACACACTAGAAATGATAAAGAAAATAATAAAATATGGTGGATGTCAACATACAACTATTTCAGAAAATGCTACATATTTTCTTTAATAATATGTAATGTATTTTTAGCACAGAACTTCAGTTGTCAAAAGTTTAACCATTTAGATTATTTGGGCATTTGTTTGTGAGAATCACCCAATGAAAATAGAATCTTAAGAGAAGCCTTTTTCCCAATAAATATCATCAATACATCTGTTTTAAGTTCTGGTCTTTTTGAAGTAACGTGTATTTCCTTTTTTTCCAAAGTAAATTACAATCACAGCAGGAAAGGAATAAGAGTGAAAATGAGGAAATTCACAGAGTAAAGAAGATCAGACACTTTGAAGAAGTGACACTTGATAAAGAACAACAAACACGTAAGGGCATTTCAATGAACAGTGCTACTTAAAAATGAATTTATTGATTAAAAAAAGGATTTGTCAGATATTGTTTCACTTCTCTTTTAGACACACAGGGTAATTAAAAAGTGTAATTCACTTCACTTCTTTAGAGTCCAAGACAAGCCTGGCTGACATATGTTTGGAAGACGTTCAGCATGAAGAAGAACTGTCTGAAAGCTACCCAACACATCATGATATTCACGGAAATCCACACGGTACAGGAGAGTATTTGTGTGTCGTGTGCCGCAGACGGTTCAGCTCACCAGGACTGCTGAAAATTCATCTGCGAGTTCACTCTGGAGAGAAACCCTACCACTGCAACTTTTGTGGGAAAAACTTTAGACAATCAAGTCACCTGAACACACATGTCAGGATCCACACGGGAGAGAGACCTCACATCTGTCAGAACTGTGGGAAGACGTTTATTGACTCCAGTGCAAGAAACAGACACTTCAAAAAATGCGTTCTTATCTCTCTGCAAGCACCATGAAATCATAAGGAGCACCTGTTGTTTTCTGTAGCTCACTGAAATGGAAATGTCATGGTAAATACTTTCAAGGCTAAAATGACAGCAGCTGATTTTTTTACAATAGTGGTGTTTCAATCGATAGGTCCGATCCAGTGTCATTAAAAACACAACCACTAGAAAAGTGATGTGTGAAGAACATCTCCTCCTCCTGTCTTTAAAAAAAAAAGATTTTACCTTTTTGTTTTTTTGCACAGAAATTTTACCTGAGCTCCTTAAAGGACATTCAATGGTACGTTTTCCACAGCAGGACTAATTGAGTTTCTTGAAACATCTGAACTGAGGTATGGCTCGCATTTTAACCATGTAACGCTTTGTTCATTTACTGAGAAAATCTTTTTTCTGCTTAAAAAAAGCTGTTTATGCCTCCATATTTTATCTTGTTTCTTCTACTTAATATTAAATGTTTTATTAGCTAGCATATTTATGAGAAAATTTACTAATGTATTTATTACGTTTTTTTTAAGTTAACAAAATATTACATTTCATTTTCATACATTTTTTTGGTCTTATTTTTTTTCACTGCTAGTATAGAATGTATAAACATTACTGCAGTTTATAGTCATTAATTTTTCCTTTTTTTAATGGGTGAATTTTGTCTGTAAAGTCTTATGAATAAAATATCATGTTTTATTTTATCATCTTTACTTTCTAAACTAACTTTTACGACTGAAAAAAAAAACATGCAAAAAATGCAATACTCTATTAATTGTAATTAGATGTTGATTCTACATTTTGTAGGTTTATGGAGTTCAGTTCATGGGCAGCAATTAGTTAAATTCAGCATATTAGTTACATTGAAAGGATCAATCATATCACAGTGTCATAATGTAATCTAAAAAGACTACGTTTCAATAAACCATAAACATTACATATTAAAATGTTTTCCCAAAATGTTCACCCTTTTTTTTCAAATGGATGTGACTTCAGGATTTTCAGAAAAAACCCTGCATTACAATCAAATCACAATCTGCAGTAATTTTAGGAGGAGACTAATAATAGTCATTAATCCAGTACAAGACAAATCTAACAACCAGGATTCACCAAAAACTCGACATTCTTCAGAAATCATTAAGCAATATATGACAGAAGAAAATATGCATGTTTTCCTTGTCCATAAAACATATTCACGCATTGACTGCATAAAAAAAATAGAAAAAAGAATTAACTGCAGCAAAGAACCACAACGTGAGTCTTCTGAGGTATGAAGAATTTTAGAAGAAAAAAAAATCTTATCTAAATGAAGCAGTATGTAAGAGATGGCTACTTTAACTATCTCAAACTCTAGGGGGCAGAAGTGGTCCACAGTCCTTTTTATGTTCCTATAACGCATTTCAAATGCGCAACAGAAAAATCACCAAAAGCAGACATTTTTACATGCCATTCAGGCAGCCCATGTTCCACATCCTGTGTAACACAATTGCTAATTCAATTTATTAGCAGTCACTTCTTGTCGCCAAACGCTGAGACCTTTTCAAATGAAAAGCTGTGACTGTGAGAGCTACACCACAAACAATCCACACAGCACACATTTGCATTCACACAGCTCTAATGTCAATACAAAAGTCAATAGAAATCTACATTACGATTAGCCTTGCTAACCCACATGCCTCCCGGCCTGTGAATGATGCTGGAAGAGTCATACAGACGTGTTTACTGAGTAATGAATACACTGTATTAGTAAACCAACGAAGAAGTCAGAAATTCAGCAGCCCAAACTGCAGGGCCATATCGCTGAATCGTTATTTATATAATAATGGCTTGCGGCCTGAGATTGACAATGGTATCTACCTTGATCTTTGTAAAGGGCATAAAGGATGTGCATTTATTAGGGCGCCTCGATAGGCACGGTGCTCGTATGGTGATGGTATGACGGGCGGGCTATTTGAATTGCTACAGGAATGCTCCTGTTTCTTATCTATAACATGTCTTAACTAACCTGATAATCATTCTTACGTTAATTCTTTCTTCCGCATTTCTGCTCCAAAAGATATAATCGGCATGTTTTGCGGGGGGCCATTTAAAGGCAAGAATGCTATGAAATCGATCATGACTCATTATGTGAGGGCATCATCTAATTCAGAAGCAATGAGCTAAAAAAAACTTGTACAACTTGGTGTGAGGATGGTTTTCCGAATTGGGTTCGTGGGCATAAACTGGGCTGCGAGTTAACGGCCACGGCCAGCACAATTTAATATAATTTCGAACTGAAGTGGCGCTTTAGAGTCTTCCCTCGGATGTTATTAGTCAGCCCTAGCCGATTGCATCAGCTACGTGTAGGAAAAAGCCCGGAGAAAACGAAACTTCGGTACCAGTGTACATTCATTAAGCACCAGCTACTACAGCTATGCAAAAAGAGTCTGGCCCCTGAGTTCAATAATCCTAAATGCCCCAACAGAAGGTGTAAGTGCCGATTAATTTTGAATTTCGCTGTATGATTTATTGAGGGCGCAGTTTCTTTTGGGGCAAAAAAAAAAGAAAAAAAATTCTTCACGGCCTCGGTCACTTGTTAATCCAGAAGGTCCTCCTAACATTTTTTCAAATCTGATTTTTAATCGGATCATCTTCAAAGTTTGCTGAGTGTTAATTTTAATGGTCCTTTGCGATGCTAAATTGGGCGAAGGATGGCTTGGAGTTTTCAACACCCCGTCAAAGGGCAGTGTCTCCCCTAGATTCGGTCCTAAGAG
Organism: Sinocyclocheilus anophthalmus; assembly: GCA_018155175.1. Taxonomy (NCBI): domain Eukaryota; kingdom Metazoa; phylum Chordata; class Actinopteri; order Cypriniformes; family Cyprinidae; genus Sinocyclocheilus; species Sinocyclocheilus anophthalmus. The sequence continues at coordinate 288,593 of JADLZN010006938.1, read as the reverse complement.
TCAAAGTTTTGTATGTTCGTGCATGTACAAGGATATTGCTGTAACGCATAGGAACGCAATGGTGCGCGAACATCTGCCGCAAACCTCACACGTTTGATAGGTGTTCTGTCCTCAACACATATCCATGCACATATTCAGTTATAGTCATAGCGCCACCTGCTGGCAACAGGAAGTGACATGTTTAACACCATAATGGACTTCTAGAAATATATAAAAAAGTCTCAGCAAGTGGTAAATAGGCCAGCAACATGCTACAAACATGATAAAGCATGCTAGCAACACTAATTTGCTAAAGCATGCTATTAATACAATGAAACAGGAAGTTGATGTAACTCAGGCATGCAGTGCTGATATCTGTCCGATAGGATCTACATGCAAATATTCAGTTATAGTCATAGCGCCACCTACTGTCAATAGGAAGTGACATGTTTAACATTGTGATGTACTATTAGCAACACAGTAAAATATACCATTTTGTGCTAAACATGTTAGAAACATGCTCAAACATGCTAGCAACCCCCCAAACCCCCCGCAACACTTAGCCTAAGTGCTAAGCAATGCTATTACCAACACTCCTCAAACGGAGTTGTTGTAAGAGTCCTGCCTGAACATCTAGCATGCTCATAATTGGTTATCAGTATAATGGCGCTCACCTAGCTGGCCAACCGGAGTGACAATGTTTTATACAATTCTGGTGATCACCTATAGTGCAACACAGTACAAATGCCATTGTGTGCTAACATGTCGCTAGACTATAGCTCAAAAATGCTTAGGCAGACAGCTTACTAATTGCTTACGTAGCATGCTATTATATCGTATGTATGAAAAAAAAATGTTGTTGTAACTCATGCATACAATGTCCAATCTGCCCAAAACTTCACACGTTTTTTAAGATCGCTGGGCCTGAACTCGATCTTTAACGGCCAATATTTCATATTAGTAGTCATGGGCACGTTTCAACCACCTGCTGGCACAGACATACGCTGTTTTAACCTAGACTGTTAACATGTGCACTGTACGGAATCTGTGGCCCCAAACTTCACATGTTTGGAAAGACGCCTGGCCTGAAGACATCTACATGCCAATATTGAGTTATAATCTTAGCGCCACCTGTTGGCAGCAGGAAATTTGGAACAAATATTTACCACTTTAAAAAAAGCATACATTGGCGCCAACCTTATCGGATTTCCTTCTATGGCCACACGCAAAGGGTGGCGGTGAGCCTGGGTGCGAGGGCCCTTTCATCGCTGCTTGCAGCTTTAATTTAGCCTTATTTCTTTCTGTATGGTGGCGGCAGCAGTAGTAGCATCAAACCAATCAAAATCTCCAGCGACACAATGGACAACTATAGCCATCAACACAAAGAAATTAGCACAACACAATGAAATTAGTCCTATGCGTTGTGTTGTGGTGATTTCGATGTGTTGTGCACTAATTGGTCACCGTAGGGTTCTGTCCTTTACGAGTACAAACAAACAAACAAAAAGACTATACAGACTAAAAAAACTAAGTTTTGTTTTTTGAATGCTTGTCTAATTCCTCATCCTCACCATTTCATTATTGTGGGGACCATGAATACAAAACCATGTGAGGAAGGATGTTCTTGTTTAATGCCTGAGAAAAATTATTTAAATGATTCTATTAAACAGACAACAAATATTGCTGTAGGGACACAGATAGCTTCACACTGTTCTGACCACATTAATTTTTTTCACATGAAGAAACAAGGAACAATAATCCACTAAGCTCATTAGTTTAAAATAAGCTCAGATAATAAAACAATGTTTTTTTGTTGGTATAAAGTACTCAAGAGTTACATCATCATTCACTCCTCTCTCATTTGCAAGTCATTTTTCGGTCTAGGACTTTAGCCCATGTGTAAGGTCAGCGGTATGTTTTTTCTGGAAGTGTTCTGACATTTTGACACGTTCCAACTGTGTGTATAATTTTGAAAATGGAAATAAACACAAATCCTGCAGTAAACTCTCAGCCTGTAGCTCATTGGTATTTTCGCTCGGCTCTTGGCTGTGAATCGCCTAAGGCACAGTTGAAGGGGAAAACACATTAAAAGCCTCATAAAATAGCTTTTTGAATTCTATATGTTCTTTTTTTCCTCTTGGTAAAATGCAGCTGATGTGCTGATAGATACGCATAGACATTTTTGAAGTCAGTTATACGGTGTCTTTTATAAGCTATATAATACAGTATTGATAGCTCTACAAAAGCATAGGGTCAATATCAAACACTACAGCATTGATAGCATGATGCTGTTGTTCTCCTCCGTCCTTGGGTTTCTCTTTAATACCTCAGTTGTCTCTGGTCTGTTTTCCCCGCGGTCAGACCTCCAGGCCAGTCAAACCCAAGGCCTCTCGTTTGCCGAAGCCTTGAAGTACTTTACCGTTTCCATGGCAACATCTGCCTGTTTGGTAAATGGAAGACTGCGCCTAATTTTTCTTGCAATTAAGAGTTGAACTGCTGTACACAAAAGCCCTGCAGGCTTAGTTGTGAGCTCATACCTCAAAGCACTGACGTTGTGGTTCACTGCTGCAGTTAGTCGACAAGACTTACACTGGATCAACACTAAAAGAAAAATCCACTTCATTTAGCCGTTCAGCAGCAGCAGCATGTGAACATACAATGGAATGTGACAGTAAATGTGGAAGAAAGAAAGGTAGAATAATTTGAGCAAGTATGATTTTGAGTCTTGCTTGTACATGGTGAGAGTTTGTGCGTGCCGTGGCTCCCCCGCAGTTGTCAAAGAACCTGCCAGCCAAATCCCGACGATCTGCCTCTGCGGTACTGTCTACTCAGCTGGTCGATAAGGCACTCAGTCTGTTCATACATGTCCATCTGCTAGTTGGCATGTGGGATAATGCTAGTGGCAGAACTGTTTCTGGCCACTCGAGGCTCGCATAGTATGGACATGCACCCTATACAGTGCTATTAAGTGTCGATTGTGCGTTTATCCGGGCCGCTGGAAATTATACCAGTTTTATTCAACAAGGATACATTTCATTGGTCAAAAGTGACACATTTTTATTCAAGTCTGTTTTTCCAAGTCAACACTTTTTATGCAAGTCTGTTTTTTTAGCTAATAAAAAAAAAACTCGACTAAATGCAGTTAAAATGTCATGAAACAGCATGTGCAGAGATGTTTGCAAAAGCTGATATTGCAGGTTGGATATCAGTGTCCCTGAAATGTTTGCTCGTCAACCGTTACTAGATTATCATAGTTAGCTCATATAACCCAAGAGGCGCATTCTTTTGTAAAGACGCTAGATCCTGGAGCCAGCTCTGTACATGTCAACATGTGAAAACAATTAAAAACTATTGCAATTCAATGGATGCGCTGTGTGTCATTTACTGTATGTGTCACCTAACCATTTAAAAGTTTGGTGTCAGATATAACTTTTTCTCTTTTTTAAACTTAGCCTTTTGTGGGCTCACGCAAGGCTGCATCTGTTTAATAAATACAGTAATAACACAATATTGTGAAATTTCATTAGTCAATTTAAGTGTTTTAAAACTGTTTGCTAGAATATATTGCACCTATAACATTATTCTGTTGGCAAGTCTAAATCCCTTCAGTCATCACTTACTCCATCTTCAGTGTCACAGATTCATGATTAAAAAATCATTCGCAGTATGCCTGCTTTAATGCAAGAACATCTTCTTATGCATGCTGCAAACAGGCTAGATCAAGTTGTTCTGGTCTTATGTGGCTGCTATTGAACTTATTAAGAATATATTTAAAAATAATGCTCTGCATTGAACTGGCGTTAATTCGACAATGGAATGCAATGTAAGGCCACTAAAATAAAACATATATATAATATACTAATATTATTTCTATGTTAATTATCCAATGTATTCATAAAAAAATATAGTAATAAAGCTGGTTTGAACTGCCTGATTACTGATCTGATTGGCTAGTTGCTTAGCAAAAGGGTCTAGTCCTAGTTTGCGACCGGATCATCTAACCGTTTAGTCATTCTAGAAACGCCATTTTCGAACTCTTATGTCATTAAAGCTTGAGCAATTTAACGGCATGAGTGAAAAAAGGGGTCAGTAGATGGATTATCAGTCCGCAAGGATTGCTGAATAAAGGCAGTAGTGCTGGTCTCAGCTCATCTGTGATCTGTCTGACGTCACTTGTAGGGCTTTAAATGGCTCTGAGTGGCATGACTTTTTGCGCGCAAATAGCAGCACTTATTTTGGGGCGTGCGTGTCTCTTCTCACGCACATAAGATCATTCTGTAAAGTACGTGTGATGTAACATGAAATGTTACTGGGTAGTTCTATACTAAATGTCAATGTGCACTAATTCATCCCACTCACAAAAAACAGAATTAGTATTCATCAAAATGAATTAAACAGTGGAAATGCAAACTTAGAATATGATGTCAATTCCTGTGCTCCATAATTAAATGTAAAAATAACACGAAATGTGATCTAATGCCATTTTATGAACCGATGTCTATGCTCGCTGACCCGGGCTTGATGACAAGTTTCAGAGCCATACTAATAAGGCAACAACTGACTTTAGATAAACTAACAATTTGGGCTTCATTGTTATGTTAATTGGCTGAAAGAGTGTTGAACATTACTTATAACTTTCTACTGCTACAGACGTTAATATACGATTCCTGGTGGCAGCATGGGTTTATTTCGCCATTCCCCATATTTTAAAAAGTGACGGCAAAGTAATGTAACGCATTACTTTCCATAAAAAGTAACTAAGTAACGTAATTAGTTACTTTTTTATGGAGTAACGCAATATTGTAATGCATTACTTTTAAAAGTAACTTTCCACAACACTGTATATAAATACACACACATACAGTACAGTACAACAAGCACATAAGTTTCCTAGCTAAAATAGTAAGCAGCACGACTGTTTTCAACGTTTCAACAACAAATCAGAACATTACAATGATTTATGGATCATGTGACACTGAAGATTGGAATAATGATGCTGAAAATTTAGCTTTGCCATCACAGGAATACAGGAATATGTTTGTGTCTGTTTATGAAGCAGCCAGTAACTGCTTGGAAAGTAAAGACCAGCATAGTCTTTCAAATTCAATCTTTTGAGTTCCACGAAAAAAGAAAGTCACACAGGTTTGGAATGACAAGAGGGTGAGTAAATGATGAGAGAATTTTCATCTTCACACCGTTATCGTGTCACACAAGAACAGACAAAATAGATAAATAGATTTTAAAATACCTAAGATTGTACATGAAAGATGTTGACCCTTTTTTCAAGAAAGATATTAACTGTTTCCAACAAAGCCAAAGTACCAAATGATATCTGAAGATGTAGCAATGGGAACTCCATGAACACTGAACAGAGCTTCAGACATCCCAAGAACAGAGAAAAAATGTTTTCTAGACATTTACTTGCACAGTGGGTGTCACGATTGCCTACAGGAGGAGCGCGGAACGAGGAGACGTGGAGTACATGAACAAGGAGATTTTAATGAACTTCAGAAGGGGAGACGCAGGGCAGGCAGGAACACATGTAGCACAACACTGACATTTACAACAAGACCCGACAGGAGAAATGCACAGACAAGAACTTAAATGCAACGGATAGTTAACAAACACAGGTGCACAGAATGAATAAATAACTAAACGAGGAATAAGGGAACACAGGAACAGAAACAGGGGCAAAACATAACAAAACAGGTCCATGATCCTGACAGTGGGAGGTTCAACAGACATGCAGTACCAAATATAATGCCCAGAGGGAGCTGGCATTCAAAGTACAAAGTGATTAAAGGGATAGTTCACCCAAAAAGAAAATTCTGTCATTAATTACTCACCCTCATGTTGTTTCAAACCCGTACATTCATCTTCGGAACACAAATTAAAATATTTTTGATAGAATCTGACAGCTCTCTGACCCTCCCATAGACAGCAAGGGTACTAACTTGTGGGGCGGCTGACACCATATGCTGTTTGCGTTGAGTGGATACTCTCCAAAATGGCACTAGGGTGATGCGGAGGAGACGAATTGTTAAATAAAGTAGTTTTTTTTTGTTTATTTTGCACACAAACATATTCTCGTAGCTTCGTAATATTACAGTTGAACCCCTGATGTCACATGGTATTTATTTTCACACGATGCATCCTTGCTACGTTTCTGGACGTTGATTGTGGTAGTACCCTTGCTGTCTATGTGAGGGTCAGAGAGCTGCCAAAATGCATCAAAAATATTTTAATTTGTGTTCCGAAGATGAACGGTAGGTTCCTTACATGTTGTTGGAATCGACATGATGGTGATTAATTAATGGACAGATTTTTTTTTTTGGGTGAACTAACCCTTTAAATCATTATAGCCAATGCAATGCTGAAACATGTATTTGTGATAAGCCTTATTTCACAGCTAGATCAAGACGAAGCACTATGGATGAACAAGTGTGACTGTCATTTTATAGAGTAGGACAACTTCATCCACATCCTTGTTGATCCTGGAACAACAAGGTTCCAAATTCTCACAAATCAGATTTAAGTGAAAAGAAAAGTTCAAGGTTGAGGAGTTCAACAGCATTCATATGTACTATATATTTATTTTGTGATTTTAGCAGCAGTTCACAGTAGGGTTTAGGAATCTTTGAAAGAATGTTCTTTGGAGCATTAACAAAAAAATGGCAAAACCAGCAAAACATTACTTTTACCTTCCAATGTTCTCTCAGTGTCACCTGATTGCACAAGTGACTTGTGCATGAAGCAACAGGACTTCTTTTTCAATTCCCTGAGAAAATGGCATTACGCAATAGACCTGCAAAGACAAACCCAACAGCTCATGCATGGAGGTCTTAGATTGACTAAAAAACACTGTTTACTGCAATTTTCCTTCCTTATACTCACCCTTATAGTCATTTAGAAAAACTCCTCCTGCTATTGGACTGCAGCAGCCCCTCCACCTGAGAAAGATTCTCTATCGGGGCAATCTCGTGTCTCACATTATGTCCCAACTAGTTTCTAAAAGAATCGGACAGCAGCATTAATACCTGTTGCCATTTTCTCTCAGCTCGCTACATCCTACGCCGTACATCGCAGCATAATGGTACGAGATGGCAACGAAACCTAACAACAAACTCGCATTGGCAGGCAAAAGCTCCAGGCAGTTGCTACACACCAAATTGAGGTTACACATAAGGATTTGCGTATGTGAGGGGGTGGGCCCTGCTTTAAGCCCTAATAAGGGGGCGAAAAGCTCCGATTCTGGGTGGTAGCAATCTCAGCTGTAAAGCCCCTAAAATGTGTCTATACAAGGGTAAAAGAGTACTACGTTATCTTGCTTGAAATTGGGAGCAGGCAAAATCATTCCCAAATGTTTTGATCATTATGCGAACACATAATATATCTATGCTTGTGGCATGCAGAGAAGATATAGTTCAGGGTTTCACCGCCTCATCTCCCTAATAATGTGGAACATTCATCTAATGCTAAAGACAGAACTAGCCCAATCCTCCTCCAACAGCAGCTTTTATTTCATTATGTTGGAAATGCAGGCCTGCACATGGAATGGTTATCTATCTTAAACTGTTACTAGCTACATGGGCGCTCTGTGGAATACTTGATTCTGATTGGTCAGTTGTGGCATTCAGTGGTCATTGCAATGCTCTATCAAATTACTGAAACGTGCGCTGGTTTCATGTCTCTCGTAGTGAATCACACCATGGACGTGCTCGCTCTTGTTTCATACAAATGCAATTGATGATATCTTGTATCTCAGTTATCAGAGAAAAAATATCTACTGTAATAAAACTTGTTACTAGGCAGACTATTTTTGATTACACTCTATTTTCATAGTCCACTTTAGACGTTCCACTAATGGCTGGAATATACTACACGACTTTTAAAATCTGAACAGATTTTTAAAACATTAGGCATCATACACTTACTGACTCTGTAAATAGTCACAGAGGAAAACTGGCCATCATACACTAAACGACTGAGGATCACAAACTACCAGACTGTAAAGACTTAAAGTTGTTCAACAAATTTGATCTCGTCTAACTGGATGGAATCAGAGTCTGAAGCTAAAACAATTGGAGTCTTTCTTAGGTTGAATACAAAAGAAGAAATTTTGAAGAACCAAATAGTTGTTGGCCCCCATTGACTTCCATAGTAGGGAAAGAAAAGCTATGGAAGTCAGTTGGGCCCATCAAATGTTTGATCAACAGCATTCTTCAAAATATCTTCTTTTATGTTCAACATAAAAAAAGTAAACTGCAATTGGTTGGAACTGACTATAAGGTGAGTACATTATTACAATTTTTCATTTTTTTGGTGAACTATTCCTTTAAAAAGTTAATCTTTGCTACTAGCTGTCTAACTACTCCATCATTAAAGTCGTAACGGTAGGTTAGGGTTAGAAGAGTAAGTTGATGTATTGTCAAAGTTACTTATAAATGATGGGGGACAATCAAAATAAAGTGTTAGCAGATATAAAGCACACAGTCTACTTACACTCTAATGACTATATTCATGTCCATGTACAGTATTTATTTGTTTGGGGAGTAGCCATGTAATAAGTAAAACAACGTGATGGTACAAACAAAATTCAGGGTGTTCAGGACCATGATATGGAGCTGTTAATGACCGACTGACTGTACATGATCCCAGACATAATAAATCCTATTGGACAGTGTTTAATATTTAGCATGTCCTTATCACGTCCTTTATCAATTGATTTTAAGCAACTCAATATGTAGGGACATCTCCTTATCACTTATCTACATTCTCACAAAAATTTGCACATAATGTACTTTTAGGAGTGCAACAGTTTGTCAGTGTCAGTTTGACATCTTTTTGCCTTATTTACCCCAACAGGTTCACAATCTTTAGGGAACATATTACTACTCTGAGATACTAATATGTCCCTTTCAGACAAAGTTGTCCCTTCAAGGGTATATTGTCTCAGTGACAAGCTGTTTTTTTTTTACTTTCGGCCTGAAAGGCTGAAAAATATATGGACACTTTTTTTTACACAGAACTTTTTATGTGCTGATATGATTTTTTTTAACACACATTATCTCATGTATTGCCTTAATTCTGTTGAAATGCTAATAGATGGTAATTATTAAAATCAGCTAGTGGTTTGGGGCAATTTCAGAGCACAGTGTGTGCAAGCATTTTGGCTTGGCTTGATATTACAAATGAGTGTTTTTGGGCACAGGTACAAATGTCTCTGTATAGGTCAGTGATGAAAGGTCTGATCGATGATGTCTACATAAATGACGTCTCATCATCACGGCTAAACTGACCAAAATTCCCACAGCTTAAAAGCATAAATAATTTTTCTTTGGGTATTCTAGTAGTGTATTTTTTCATAGAAACCATCTCATAATGTGTTAAGTGTCCACAAATCTATTTGTTATGATCTGAGCTTTCAGTTCTCAGTAGCACTTTAATTTCCCAGCAATTGTGAGGTAGCTGCTTAAATTAAATGAATAGAATGCAGATGGTTTCATGAGAATACAAATGGACCTCTCTGCGTCTATCATGTTTATGAAAAATAAATATTTGATTCACTCAATTATTTGAATATTTTAGGTCAGTAACCTTCCCCGCAAACCATCGGCTGTATCATTCTGATATTGTGCAAGCACAGCTGTTGAAGGGTCGGATTTGTCAGACACAACTTGTCAGATTCTCTTGTCTATGTGGTTTCCTCATGTGTACATAAAAAAGTACTTAAATTAAAAAAATATTTAATTAGTTGGTGCTGGGGAACCACAGTTCAAATCCAGCTGGTGTCATTTAAAGGGGTCATATGATGGTGCTAAAAAGAACATTGATGTTTGTGTATTGGTGTATATTGCATAGTGTTTATGATGATGGCGGTTTAAGGTTTCAAAACAACAGCATTATTTTGCCACATACTGTCTTATTGTTTCTCACTCTATGTCCCGCCTTTCCTGAATACGTGTCGATTTTTACAAAGCTAATCTATCGTTCTGAAAGCAGGTGTGGGCGCTGATATGGCCCATGCTATCCAGTGCGTTGTGATTGGCCGAATACCTCAAGCATGTGATGGAAATATAGCCCCTTAACCATACTCTGTCTGCCCTTTGTCTCGGCCGGCGATGAGACAACAACCAACAAACGCCGACACAGGGCATTTTTTACATCGCAGTGGAGGACATAATTACTGATTATAAGACCTGTATACTCTCTTTTTCTTCGCGTTGTGGGTATCGTCGAGCGCGTGCTATACAATAAAACATGTCTGCAATTTGTGAGTCATGAGAAATGACCAAACAACGAAGGGTCACTAGACTCTACAAACTAGCTGCAAAATTCGCCCCTAGTTTGAGTCGTCAGTGGCAAATTCTTTAAATAGAAAAAAAGTACTTACAGGGCTGTGGTCAGAAAGCGGCCATAAAACAAAGTTACATAGTCGCTTGCAAAGTCATGGCACTGGCAACGGGCAGCTTTATATACACAGCCTTTGTGGGGCTCAGACTGACGCATTGTAGACGACTTCTGGCAGGTTCACAGGAAACCGCAATGGACACATCTGTATATTTGGGTTGAACTGTTTTGGAACGGTGTTGTAAATACAACTTAACACTGATTTCTAGTTGTGTCCTCTTTTTGGAAGACCAAACAAAGTATTTTAGATTTCACAACAAAACACACAACGTCACAGCATGCGTAGGGCTAAGATGAGTGGAGGCCGGCGGGTTGAGAACAAGGCGGGCAGGCGAATTCAACGAAGGAGGTAGACAATACACGAAAAAATAAAGGACTTGCGGGCAACGAATCATGTGACACCGGCCGGCCTCTTTCTATTGCGTGAACATTGTGCGGTGGTGTGTTCAAAATCTTCCACATTCCCGTGACTAATTAGTAGACATGTGGGGGCGTGTTTATACGAGGCGTTTTAGGAGGGTGTGGACGTCTTAACTTTTTATAAAGAATATATCTTTGGGTTTGAACTTTAGTCTTTGCAACTTTAGGGATCGTTTCTTTTTACGAATAGCTTGTAACACTCCATAGAGAAAGGAAATTTTAAATTGCTATCATACTGTTATTAAAGTTATAAACTCCAGTTTATGTTATCTACTGTCCAAAAGTGCGCCTTTATATACTAATTCAATTTGCCTTTCCTAATACCGGCCCATCTGTATGAATTAGATGATTTTTGAAAAATTGGAAATGAAGGCTTGGGCAAATGTCATCTCCGCATATTTTATCTAAAATTAATTGACTGTAAATTAGGATAAATATATGAAGTATTGATTAATAACAAAATTATAGTCAATAAATAAATATTTTTACTAATAAATACAGTCAACCATATAGTTTCATATTTTAAATAGTTTATTTTAGTTATTAAAATAATTTGTAAAAATAATTCACTATGACACTCACTCAGGTTCTGTAATGCACTTTTTTCAGTTTTTTTTTTTTATCCCAAAAACAGATTACTGTGCCAGTTTGTGTGGAATACCATCTGTCAAATGGAGGCTTGATCAGGTATATGGATCGATTCAATTCACTTTCATGCCCTTGTTTCAGTGACCTCCATGATCAAGAGCATTGTAGTGTAGCAAACTCCATAATGCTGTGAGCAGCTGTAGCTTCAGCACACTTATGCAATTTGAGCTAAATTACACAGCAAAAAAAAACAAACAAGTCCAGCCAAATGTTGTAACGTTTTGTAAATGCAGAAAATATATACTCTTTGCACTGTTTGCATGAATGTCATTTAAAAAAATCATTTTTAATTTATTGGGGTCCAAAAGACAACTAGAAAAGTGCTTTTATTTTGAATTGCTTAACAGCATGATCGAATAATAGATTTTTTTTTACATTAAAAAATTAACATGGATTTAAAATAATAATTTTACTTTAACAACTGCAGTAACTGACCTTAAATGGAAGGCAAGAATATCTGACCTTCTGTAACAATCTTGTTATTGTCAACTAAAATTAAAACTAAAACTTAACTGTTTTGTAATTACATAAAGCTGAAATAAAATATAAAAACTAGATGAAAATTAGTTAACACTTCTAATTTTTGTTATTTTTAAAATTACTAAAACAACAACTGAGGGAAAAAAATAAAGCTATTATAGTAAATATATATATATTTTTTTAAAAAAAAATTAAACGACCATTGACATACACTAAAGCCTGAAATAGCATTATTCATGAACTATCATATTAATCAAAGTTGGTGACATGAACATTTTAAGCAATCTGAAATCGGGGGGGGGGGGCCTAACTAAGATGAATCTATCAATACTACAACGCTGAAATAAAATAAAATATAAATAAAGCCAATATAGAATATGAAAACGCAATATATATCTAATAAATGGAAAAAATCCCGCAAAAAACTAATAATAGACAACAGCTAAACAATAAAAAGGGCAAATTAAAACATTAATACTAAAATAATATTAAAATAAAACTGGTCAGTATGTATTTGATTAGTGACCTAAACATCTTATCTTAAACATGTCTTATTAGTATTACATAATAACATTTCATTGTTTCACATTTTCAATAAAAGTCTGACTGAGACTTTTGAAGCCGACTGCATATATGTCTAACCAAGATAGATGGTGGTTGAATCTCATGAGCAAGAGCCAAGACAGTGCCTCAACTACCCTAAATCTTTCTCTGTCCCCCTCACATCACCCCTTCCACACCAAGCAGCTTCACGTCTGTCTATGGTGTGTGAATTAAAGAGACGAGGTAGAAAGGGGCCATTTGAAGTTGATACATGTTGCTCTTGTGGGAACGCCACTCCTTTGCAATTTAGCAAAGAAAAAAAGAAAGAGAGAGGAATAGCAGTACAAAAAGTAGAATACATTTCCATTTAATCTGTCGATATAGAGTCATCTCTCCAGGGGAGCCTTTGATCTGAGATGCAAAGCTTTATTTCACTGTCAGTAGGTACTGTGTAATGCTGTCTGGATAGTGTGCAGTGAGATTCAGACACACACACACACACACACACACACACACGGATATTGGAAACTAAAACTTTTTTTAAATACTCTTCCAAAATCCAAATAAAAGAGTCCTGTGAGATTATTTTAGAATAATATGAGTCTTAAATTAAAACATAGCTTTTTTAGCAATATACCAGGCAATTACATGTACCAGCATGAGTGCCCAATATGCTCGGTGCAAGTGAACTGGCGATGGAAGATTGCCAGACCTTTTGTCTGTTTCTATCTGTGTTGTTTACACTTACAGTAGTGGGTGGATACAGTAATCCAGGTGGATGCTGCACACTGGTGGTGGTTGAGGAAAGACCCCTCATATAATTGTAAAGCGCTTTGGGTATACAGTCAATACATCATAAAGGGGCGCTCATATACATGGCATAATTCATTTCATGCTCATCAGGTCATTCATCATCAATGTTTAAAAAATTTGAGCCAATATGAGGCTCCACGATATTGTGGTGTACTGTTGTACATGCTAGCACTTAGGTTAAATAGTTAACCCAACGTTTATGTTAAATAGTTCACCCATGTTTTTATGCTAGCTGTCTTTCTCTGGGATCGGCCGGCGTTCCTCTCATTCGCGATGGCACTCCATTTCACTGCAGATTATGGCCATTGGTGAGCAAGTGATGTAGTGCTAAATTCCTAAAAATCTGTTCTGATGAAGAAACAAACTCATCTATCATCTTGGAGTGCGTCCGTGTAGGGTTAGTAAAATATTCAAGTACATTTTATTTTGGGTGAACTTATCGCTCTCATCCTCGTACGCTTCAGCATTAATTTGGTCGGGTCTTCATGGGCTTATGCTCACTGAGATATATTACAAACTGTGATTGGTAATCACAAATAACATGTTCAATAATAGATCTACTAATCTCCCATTATTTATTGAACTACAACGTGGGCCACATTTATGGATTCCGGCCGAGGCATTTCTATCCTGATAGGCATTGTGACCCTGGGCTTGTTCGGAAATCATCTATTAATCCTTATGCACTGAGAGCTGGTGATTGAACTAAATTTATACAAGGTCTGTAAATCACCCAACTAAAGCCATAGCGCTTCACATCAAAACATTTAAATTGATCCTGCGAGTGGGAATGTGTTCTTTGTGAATGAGAGCATCTATACCACAGTAATCTTAGGCAGACACATATTGGAATTGAATCGTAAATTACTCAGATGGTTTAGAGGGCGGCACAGTCTATTTTCCATGCATGTTGAAGGCAAACAAACTGGCAAATACATTAGAAACGAGAACAAATAAAAACGCCCTCGAACCGGAAACCTCCAAAAAAAAAAAAAAAAAACTATTGTAGCAACAACAGATAATACAATGTAATAACTATGAAAAGGCAGACACTGTAATCAGAATGACTCATAAATGGTGTTTTTTAAATACATAAAAGTATTATCATTATTATGTTAGTATTATATTATATATATATTACAGGAAAAAAAAAAAGACCTTTATGAAGTATTAAAAATACATTCTATAAATGTTATGCCATTGAATATTTTAATCTAATTGTTTAAATACAATAGAATTAAACCATTAATTCTATGATTTAAATATTATATGAATCTAAAAGGATGCAGCTTGTTCATGCATAAAATGTCTATACATTTTAGTTATTTGCAATAACTTGTCTGTGGTGTAAGTAAGGTTGGAGACCCATTATCTAGCATGGTTATAGTATGAGTATAAAACATGGTAGCAGGAGTCAGCTGATAATTCTTTATGAAATTTGATGTATTCAGAAAATAGCCTTAATCAAGTCATTGTACTAGTTGTGCGTGAATTCTCATTCCTGAATTCTGAGAGGAGAATCTGTAGATTATTAATGAAGTGGTTCACATGTTGGTCACAGTATAACTCATGCATTAAATCACAACGTAAGCAATGATTCATGGCTAACATAATGGCATGACAATTACCCACAAATCTATGTAATAGAAGAAGCACACTCGAAACGCTTTGCATGGGCTCTGTGGTAAATCAGAACGTGATATGCGAAATCTCTTCTCTTGCCTGGGGCATGAATAACAAGACTTTTTCTTGACCCAGAATGTGTATGCTTATACAATATATATAAATGCCAACATGAGGAAAAAGATGCATGAAAATTATTAAAGTAGCACTGTCTGTACAGGAACAGCATCATGAAGCAATAAATCATCCTTAACACAAACTGTCTGTGCTGAACCTTAAAACAATGTCTGATGCACAGCTATGCAGGTGTGCTACCATAAACTGGATGCTCCTGAGAACACTACAGTAATTTAACAATTTTAAATAGGTCAGTAACGTTATAATACAATTATAATCCAATTGTTATAATTGGATAATACAATTATAATCATATGTGCTTCATTTTGGGGGGTAAATAGTGTCTTGTATGCAAAGATAAAAAGTACAATAGGTTAATTATTATGTACAGTAATAATATAGTAACTTCTTGATTGTGCTCTTTCATTAATGTTTTATTCCTAGAGGAAGTCACAATGAATTCATCAGTGTCAAACTGTATGTAAGGCATCTGTGGTTCTGTTCGTTTGCCACTGTACTGGATTGGTGTTGGATTTTCAATAATAGTAGCTTGTGCTACCATATGTTCACATATGTCTTT
This sequence comes from Sinocyclocheilus anophthalmus, assembly GCA_018155175.1. Classification (NCBI taxonomy): domain Eukaryota; kingdom Metazoa; phylum Chordata; class Actinopteri; order Cypriniformes; family Cyprinidae; genus Sinocyclocheilus; species Sinocyclocheilus anophthalmus. Next base: position 272,980 of record JADLZN010006938.1, on the reverse strand, counting down.
TACGATGTTTACTTCATAATCAAACATGTTCAGATGTAACAGACGGTGGTGACTGAAAGCCATTAGCGGTCAAAAAAAGTGCTAAACTGTGCCATTTACAGCCAAGGAGAAAAAAAAGTGTTAGACATGCGTTATGTAAGGACCTTTATCACAGGATAACTGAAGAAGAGTTTTTCCCACCATGGGAAATCATTATGTTTATTGTTCCCATTGCTATTTAACATTTAGTGTTATGGATTTTAACAACTACGTTCGATATGCAGGCAGAGATGGTATGGTATATCTTTATTTTTTGGTATGTTACAATTAAATGGTCACAAATGGTCTAATTAAAAACATATTAAACTGATCAGATATTCAGTTATTAAGATCCTAACAAAAAGCAAGTACTTACGCTGTGCCACATATCTACAGCCAAAGAAGTTCTAAATTAAATAGAAGTTAACATGAAAAAAATATATTATCAATAAAATATAATAAAAAAGGTAATTAATTATTTAAAAAACTATTTTTTTTCCAAGACACAGCTATTTATTTTAATGTATCTTACAGATACACTGAAATAGATGTGAAGTATGGATATATGGAAATATAGATCAGTCTAAGATGATCAAGAAGATATCATTAATAATAATAATAATTATTATTATTAGTACTACTATTATTCTAAGAATAATATTTTGTCATTATGTCACATCTTGCCCTCCTCTATCATCTATTTTGGTGTCAATCCTTTACCATGTCTGTCCCTGAATACAAAATAAATAAATAAACAAAATACATTTATATTATACATTTTCTACACTAAATATTGCACTACAAGTTAGTATGCACTATATTTCTAGCACATACATAATCTAGTGTGCAGCACCATAATACACAATGACACATTTGTTAGTATCCATTATTTGTTAGTATCCATCATTCGTGGAGGCCTTAAATGCTGTTTATGTACAGCACATTGTTGAGTAAACAAAGCATTAACACAAATAAGCTGCTGCATGCACTGATGGAGTGATGGGGGAGAAAACACCATATCTGAAGGCCTGCCTGAAGCTTAATGTTTCACATGCACTTATACATTCATTTATGTTCTAAGTGCATTAAATTAGTAAAACCAAATACTCCAATTACGTAATATGCTGTCAAGATGTGGTGTAGGACATAGTTAATTAGTCAGAAAACAGTGTGAGATCAGTTCTCTATTCCAGATGTATGGCTACACAAACTGGAAACAAGATAATTAGCTGTTCTGGACCGCTTATGGAGCCGGAATGGATGCCACCTCCGGTCCAAACACAGACCAGCAGAATGGTAACACACAGGTTCCCTTCAGATTAGGCAGGCAAAAAGAAATCAGCACCAGACTAGATCATCACGTGTACCGCCTTGCCTGGAGCTTTCATTTCTCTTTAATCAATGTTTTATAATTCATAACGGTAATGCCCGCTTTAAATTTCTAGGATGCATTCTTCTGTCTCTAGATACATATTGTACAGCTTTGAAAGCACCTAGTAATAACCTATCCAAACTTTCAATTTAAACTCATTTGTGCAAGTCCCATAAAACAGAGGATTTTCCCCTCAAGGAAGGTGAAACTAAAGGCGCAGGTGAATTAGTATTGAACTATGTGTGATGTTAACACTTTCTTCTCCAGGTTGCACTTCTCTATGTTCGTCAGCTCTGCTTTCACATCCCCCACAATGTATAGTTATCCCTCTGGCATGTGCATTTGTATTCTGTGACTGTCTGTATATGATGGCGTATCCTGGCAACCGTGGGCCGGCTGGCACCAGGAGAGCAGTGTGCTGGCAGAGGCGGCTCTACTGCAGCACAGGCAGAGAGGAGAGCACTTACCTGCACAGGAGGCGCTGGGTTAAACACGCCAAAGCGTTCAACTGAGCTGGGCTCTGTTTGCACATGGGTATGTTTAGCACATAGCCTGCAGAAAAGTGACACAGTGACTCTGGCGTAATGGCGTACAGAGCGAATGGAAAATGAGGCACCGGTGACAGCGGAAGTGCAAATCAGGACAAATTTGCATCTCCGTTCAACATGCTGAAGTGTGCTTTAAAGTGTTTAACCAAGCACACATACTGTATGCACATTAACATGTTTGTAACTTTTGTAAAGTTCAAGACTACATTTCCAAAAGTGGATTTTCTTCATCAATAACTTTTATTAAAAAGTTATGATAGAAAAAGAATATGAAATATTTAGGAAATGTTTTTCTGCAAAATTTCCACATAAGTAATTAAGCAAACAAAACGATTAATAATTATAATAAATAATAGCAACATTAAAATGTAACAATTTGTAATTTTACTGTATACACGATTGTATAATCAAATCTAATATATTCATTACAAATTTAAATTCAATTAAAATGTAAGCAATTAAATTAAATCTATTTGAAATAAGCATTAAGTTAACAGGGTAGTTCAGATGTCTCCTAGTTGTAATGTTTTTAATTTTTTTTTTTTTTTTTCTAAATTTTCCGGTAATGGTGTATAGATTAAACACATCATTTAAAACAAATTCACTTCAAATTATAGGCTTAGTTCACTCCAGAATTAAAACGTCCTGATAATTTACTAACCGCCATGTCATCCAAGATGTTCATGTCTCTTTCTCAGTGAAATAAAGTAGGTTTTTAAAGAAAACATTCCAGGATTTTTGTCAGGATTGGGTTGAAGGTCCAAATTGCAGTTTCAATGCTGCTTCAGAGGGCTCTACACGATCCCAGCTGAGTAATAAGGGTCTTGTCTAGTGAAATGACCGGTCATTTTCTAAAAAAATTTATAAAAAATGTACATACTTTTTAACCTTTTCTTGCACTAGCTCTGCGTTGCGCGTCCACGACTTCACACTTTATGTAATCACATTGGAAAGGTCACGTTTCAAAAGATTTAAACATTCAGGATATGCACATGAACGGAACATTTTAAACAATAAAGGTAAGATACTGTTTAATAAAGAATAACAATTTGGTCCCTCAGGAAATTCTCTTTGCCACCTTGAAGAATTCTCAATTACTTTAAAGTGTAGACGGCCGGGAAGTAAGAAAACACACAGTCAAATGTATCCTCAATACTTCAATTTATTCATAGAAATACAGATATTATATAGGCATATGTCGAGGGGAGTTTCACCCTCTTAACCAATGAGGATATGAATAACATACACATATAGGATATCTTTGGCCAAGAACATGTGTTTATGTAAAATGGCCACATGTACAGAAAAACATGGACATATTAGGAAATAGACTTTGCGAAAGAATGCTGACCTTCTTCAGAGTTTTCTCGAACTCCTTTAACTTGTAGCCTAAAATTCCATTTAAGCATGCATAATTCGCATTAAGTAAGACATATTTAAAAATAATATCAAGAGGAGAGATGGATACAGAAGGGGGGATTCAGAGAGAATGCGTTGTATATATAAGAATGAGAGGAGGGAGAAAAAGGAAAGGAGGGGTGAGGCATATCTGGAACATTCTCTTAAGACAGAGAGTGTTTTCTAACAGTTACCTGCTTTATAAACAATGAATACATAAACACTCGTAGTTCCCTAATCCTAAATTTATCATTCTCATACATAGATAATAATATGGAATATAATCATTCTTTGATACATTTCAACCCATGTCCTCTATTTTAACTTCTCCTCCATTCAAAAAACAATAATGACAGCATGTAATACTTTTCATCTGGCAATATTGATAAACTCGATCACACTTGCTCAATGGAATTTCACCCAACTTCTGTTCTCCTTCAATTCTTTCTACACAAAATAATGAGTCAGGGATTGAACTCACGATTGTCACTTACAAACACTTGGGGTATAAACCATATTGTACCATTTGGTCTGCACCTCCATTGTCCAGAAGTCTTCCAAGCAGGAACCAAGCCTGCAACACTTAATAAAAAGAAATGCATTCCCAATCTTGCGGTGGTGGGGCTTTAACAATTACCCGAGGACCGACCGCACTGTGGGGCATTTTTGTACAGACATAACAAGACCCCTTTTTCCCTTCTGCCTTTGCCGTATAAGTTAGCAAATCTCCACCACATATTCGTGGCATAGGCATGGGGTGTATCATCATGCCCAAGCCACGTTTCATTACCTGTACTTATAAAAGTGTGAGTACAAGTAAACAAACTTATCAGAATGACCAGGTATATCATTTGTCTCATAAACATGGCCACACAACTATCAGGAATGAAGATTGTAAACTCTTGCTTCTCCTTCCACCCCTCGACTCCTCTCTCAGCTCCTCAAACTCGATCCAGCTCCAGATACGATCACAGATCCCCTCCTGTCTCCGGAGCCGCCTTTAGCCTGCTTGCATGGATCCACTGTGGCTGGAAATCAGTCAGCACCCCTGTCCGCGTCACAACGATGACAGTCGCAGGTCCAAGATATTTTGGCTCTCCAAGCTTTGGAGGTTTCAGGCACTTTATCAACACCTGTTGGCCTGGAGCAAAAGAATGAGTCGGCTTCTCTGCAGGGAGAGGGAGAGAGAGAGAAACATCACCATTTATGCTATTTAAAGTTTTGACCAGGGAATCCACGTAATCCGCGATGATCACCTCCATGTCACCTGTGGAGAGATTACCAGCACGACCCTTAACCCACGGGGTGGGGAACGGTCTGCCCATTAGTATTTCAAATGGAGACATCTTTGTTGTCGATGAGGGGGACATTCTTATTTCTGCCAATACTGCAGGTAGTACGTCGACCCAATTTCGACCTGTCTCCATGCATGCTTTCGTAATTCGATCTTTTATCGTTTGATTCAAACGTTCCGCTACCGAACACGACTGGGGATGATAGGGTATGTTCAGATGCCAGTTAATATCTAGCTCTTTAGCTAGCAACTGGGTAACCTTAGAGGTAAACGGTGTACCATTATCACTTTCTATAACCGTTGGTATACCAAAACGAGGTATAATCTCCTTAGCAAGTACCTTCACTACAGTCTGTGCATTTTCTCTTCCACACGGGAAAGCCTCAGGCCATTTGGAGAAACGGTCCACTATCACAAGCAAATATTTGTGATTTCCACAAGGAGGCATGTGTGTAAAGTCTATTTGTAAATGCTGAAATGGCAGTTCCGGGTGTGTAAGAGAATCATGTTTACTAGCTTTATGTCGATTGGTCTTAGCACAGATCAAACAAGCATCTAATAACAACAAAGTATTTTTTCTTACATTTGCTATACAATACGATTGATTCAAATTTTGAATAACTTTCTCTTTTGACACATGTAAGACACCATGATAGTGTTTGCATAGCATAACAATGATAGAGGCTGGCAGAGCAATCCTGCCCTGCTTATCTCTCAAAATCCCTGCTTGATCCGCGTTTTTGCCTCATTCGCTGCCAGTGGTTTAGATAACCCCCAAAAACTTTGAGTGGGGTTTGCCTGTAATAGTTTAATATCCAAATCATTAGTCAACACAAAGGACATCATGGGCACCTCTGTGCCTGCTTTGTCAACATGTGGACTTGATAGGACATCTCTAGCTGCCCATTTAGCTACTTCGTCTGCAAGTCTATTTCCCCTTGCCTCTTCTGACTCTCCTGATGCATGCCCAGTTACTTTTATCACAGCCAATTTTGACGGTAACTGTGCTGCATGAATCAGTTCAGCCACAACACTGTGGTGGGATATGGGTTTTCCTTCTGAAGTCTTAAAATCCCTTTCTTCCCACAGTTTGGCAAATCATGTACAATTCCATGTGCATATTTTGAATCGGTGTACATGTTGATACACTGATCTTTTGCCAATTGACAAGCTCTTGTTAACGCAATTAATTCTGCCACTTGTGCTGATTTATATGGCAGAGAATAGGCCTCTATGACACAGTCAGGTAATTCAACAATCGAATACCCACACCAGTATTCATTATCATTTGGTTTATAGCATGACCCATCTACATACCAGTTTCCCCTCCTCCAGGACAGATGCGAACACATCTGGCCTGCAAGCCATTGAAGTATGAATCCTGGCTAGGCAGTCATGATCGCTGTCCTCAAATTCACCCTGCAATAACAACTTATGCAAACATAAGGTTGGGCCATGAACTACGGAAGTTGGTTTCAATGTTAAATTAGCAGTAGCTAATAATATTGCCTCATAGCCAGAACGTCGTTGAACAGTCATATGCTGAGTAGAAATGTTGTGCATAATAGCTCCTACCTGATGAGAAGTGTGCACTATGAGTGGATGTGACAACACTATACGTTCTGCATCCTGCACCATGATCGCCGCTGCAGCCACTGCGCGCAGACAGGCTGGAAGCCCTCTAGCCACCGAGTCTAAGGTTTTAGACAAATACGCTACTGGGCGATAAATGCCCCCGCGCTCCTGGGCCAGGTTTGCGGCGGCTGTTCCCCCACCTTCGTGCACGTACAAATGAAAGTCAGTTGTATATGTCGGTAGGCCAAGGGCAGGTGGCCTTGTCAAGGATGCTTTCAAATGTCTGAATGCGTGTTCCATTTCTGCTGCCCATGCAATGTCATCAGAGTCCTGCACGGTGGCTGCTCTCAAGATTTTGTCATACATGGAACAGTTCGGCACCCACGCTCTGCAATAGTTCACCAAGCCCAGGAAGCTTTGCATTAGCTTCTTCGTGGAGGGCCGTTTGTACGTAGCAATGGCTTTGATACGATCAGCAGACAGTTTTATTGTACCTTGCGACAATTCATGTCCAAGGTAATCCACCCTCCTCTGAACCCACTGAAGCTTTTCTCTTGATGCTTTGAACCCAGCTTCCGCCAGGATGTTGCAGACGATGCTGGAGGCAGCAGCACACTGGTCCGCAGAGGCACCAGTAACGAGGATGTCGTCCGCGTATTGTAGCAGACAGGTATCAGGAGGGAGTTGAGCATCCGCTAACGTTGCGTGCACGACGGCGGCGAACACAGCCGGAGAATCACAGGCCCTGAGGAAGTCTAGACCAGCCAAGTTGAGCATGGTCAAAGGTGAAGGAGAACAGCAGCTGCGAGACAGGATCTACAGGAATGGAAAAGAATGCAGAGCATAGATCAATAACTGTGAAATAGGCATGTGAACTAGGAATAGAATTCAGTATTGTGTGCACATCAGGTACAATAGGAGCCAATGGTTTAATTATGTCATTAATCTTTCTAAGATCCTGTGTCAATCGCCAGGAACCATTCGCTTTTCTTATTGGATTGATCGGTGTATTGTAGGGTGAATGAGTCTTGATCAGAATGCCTTGTGCCAGCAAATTTTCTATAATAGGCCGAATCCCATCGATTTTTTCTTTAGAGAGAGGATATTGTTTACAATAGACTGATGTGTCTCTGGTCAGAGTAGCCGCATAAGGGCGGACATCTATGAGGCCCGCATCATCCTTATGCTCCGCCCACAAGCGAGGGTTGACATCCCCTTTTTCCGGTAAGGCTGCAGTTGCAACCTCAGCCTCAGTGGTCGCACTTCCTGTCTCAACAGTCAGAGAATAGACAGAAGGAAACATGAGTTGCAGAGAATTATTCTGAAATGTAATATGAGCACCCAATTTATGCAGCAAATCTCTACCCAAAAGGCAAAATGGAGCATCAGGTATTATCGCAAAAGCGTGCATCTTAAACAAAGAAGGATTGCCTTTAGAAGTTACCGGTAAAGTTGGTGTCATTTCACAAAGTACAGGGACATCGGAAATTCCCACTGCTTTTTCCTGCAAGCGTTCGCGAATTGTCCCGCAATGCCACAATAATAACAGACTTTCATCCCTGTTTTGACAACAGTATTAATCAGCATCATTGCTGTAAGTTTCCCTCGGGAGGCTTCAAAAGCTCCCGCGGTGGAAAGCTCACGCAGTCTCCGAGACAAAGCGTCAACAGAAATATCTGTTATATTCGAAGTTGTCAAACGAACCAATTGTGCGATTTCTGTTTGCATGTTATTCAAAAACGAATTGACAAACAAAGGAGAATGTTGATATAATGGAATGGCAGATTCTTCAGTCCAAGCATGCTTAAATCGATTGAAAAATGCAACAGGATTTTCGCCCGCTTTCTGTTTCGTGTTTGCAGCATGCGACAAATCTTGCTTAGCCGAAGACAATTTCACCAGAAAAGCAGTCAATTGTCTGAAAAATTCTTTTAGCTTTTCCACATCAGCCCAAATCCACGCATCATCTTCATCGTCCTCCGAATCAAATATTTGCAACGTTCGGAAAGATTTTGATTGTGACAGATCTAATGATTTATCTCCTTTTGATAAAGCACCGTGGCGAGATAGCGGCGCATCCCGTTTAGGACTCAAAACATCAATCTCTGCAATCAATTCTTCCTCTGTAATTTCTGGCGGCAGTGTTTTAGTCAAAATGAAGCGATAATCACGCCCAGTCAATTGACTGTACGCAGCTAAACGCTTCAATACAGACACATATTGATGCGGACACCGTAAAGGATCAGGCAAATATTTAGCAATCGCGACAGCATCCGACATTGCCAGCGGGGTTATTTTAAACCCGTCTGTAATCTGCACAAATGGGTATAAATCAGTCGCACTAGGTAGTGACGATTAGGGGTTAATTTTTCTTGTTCAGGCTTTCCAACAGTATCATACCGAGGCGTAGCCGAGCTGGGAGAGTAAACATGGGACATTAGAAAAAAAAGATTTTTTATCAGTCGTTTTAACCTGATCTGGCCCTTTATCTTTGAACGAGCCATCATGAGGAAACGGATCTAATTGTACTTTGCCTTCTGACCAACCAGCCAAATTACTCAAATATGGTTCAGTATTAAACCCTTTATTGTTTCTTTACATCCAATCCCTTGGCAACTCGCCAAGAATAGCTTTCGAGATCGTCTGCCCCATCGGAGATCAAAGAAGTCTCGTCAATTTTAGTGCACTTTTCACAAATATAGAATGGCCAAACAAAACACAAAATAGAGACCGCGGTCTTATTAACTTTTTGATATTTTGGCCAAAAGAAAACTTTCAATTCTGTATTATTCATGAAATCACTTAAAAGACCGAGAACCCTTCACGGCAAGAGTGAGCAATTATAATTTTCACCACTACTCTATTTTTAAATAGATAGGTTAAACGGAAAGCTTCTCACTCTTCCTCCCACATCTAAAATGTGAGGAAAACAAATTGATGCCAAATATGACACAATCAAACTGCAAACGAGAATAAATTCAATTTCTCTTACAGACAGGAAGAAAAATAAAAGTTCTTACCTGTCTTTTTTAGAAATTCCCGGAAAGACGAGCCCTCATTTGTTAATAAAGAATAACAATTTGGTCCCTCAGTAAATTCTCTTTGCCACCTTGAAGAATTCTCAGTTACTTTAAAGTGTAAATAAACGGCCGGGAAGTAAGAAAACACACATTCAAATTTATTCTCAATACTTCAATTTATTCATAGAAATAAAGATATTATATAGGCATATGTCGAGGGGAGTTTCAACCCTTTAACCAATGAGAATGTATGACATACATATAGGATCTTTGGCCAAGAACATGTGTTTATATAAAATGGCCACATGTACAGAAAAACATGGACATATTAGGAATAGACTTTTGGTGAAAGATGCTGAACTCGCCTCACAGTTCAGCACGAACTCCTTTACCCTTGTAGTCCTAACATTCCTGTCCTCATTTGGGACATTTGAACCAAGAGAAGCTAATGTATACATTTAAGCATGCATACTTTGCATATAAGTAAGACATATTTAAAACATAATATCAAGCGAGAGAGATGGATACAGAAGGGGGGATTCAGAGAGAATGCGTTGTATATATAAGAATGAGAGAGAAGGAGAAAAAAAGGAGGGGTGAGACATATCTGAAACATTCTCTTAAAAAGACAGAGAGTGTTTTCTAACAAATACAAAGACATAAAAGTGTGCCATTCAACATACAATTGAATGGTCCTCCTTCTCCACACTTGTAAACACTGGGTCGGTACTTCCGCCTACATCAAGTGTTACCTTTCCAACGTGACTAAGTAATGCAAGACAAGCATTTGTGGTTAAAAACTATGCATTTTTATTTTAAGAAACGCTTGCATCGTTACAAGATAAGACCCTTCTTACTCAGCTGGGATCGTGCAGAGCCCTTTGAAGCTGCATTGAAACTGCATTTTAACCTTGAAATTGTTGGCCACCATTGAAGTCCACTATATGGAGAAAAATCCTGGAATGTTTTCCTTAAAAACCTAATTACTTTTTGGCCGAAGAAAGAAAGACATAACCATCTTGGATGACATGGGGATGAGTAAATTATCAGGAAATGTTCATTCTGGAGTGAACGAATCCTTTAACTATATTATTGCAATGAGTTTTAATAATGGGGCAATTAATTGCAATTAATTACAGTAATCTAAAAGTAAATCTACACATGAATTTAGTACATTCATTTTGAATGTATTTTTTATATAATCCTTACCATAACTATTCACTGCATGTGCCCTCATTAAATAACCAACAATTCTATAGCGAGAATCTCTGCCCATGCCCTCATTCTTCTCCAGTCAAAAAAAGCATTAACCACTGCAACCCAGTCACAGCCATAATTGTAGGGCTTTCACAAGAGCTTTACAGTCTGCATCCCCCAGGTAATGTGCAGCATGATGGTAAGAGGACAGTGGTTATTACTGGTAACAGAGCACTCCAAAGAGAACGGTTGCATGAGCTGAAAGTGACACACATGAAATGGAATGAAAAATCTCAGAGAGCTATAGGCACCATATAGACTAAAATATTTATTGTGGTTTTTAATTTTGCTTCTTAAAATAATCATTTAAATATTCACTACAAAAAAATGGTCTGTTTGGTTCCACACATTACAAATAATTCTTTTAGCAGTGAATTCAACTGTGAGCTATAAAAAGCAGCCATATTAAATCTTATGCAATTAACTACTAACCAGCTTTATATAACTTTTGAAAAAGAAAAAACAATAGCTACATAAAGTATGGGGAAGCATAAGGAAGAGGCGACTCATCATTTTTCAGTAATTGCTCTATAATTATATCAACATATAGCATAATCTGTGTGTATAGTAGCCCACCCTCAGCCTGAGCACAGGTTCCACTCTTCACCACAGTCGTAACCCCAAAAACTCCAACATAACAGATACTCTAAACCCCAACAGAATGTTAAATATGAACAACTCATTTTGCTCAAAAAATGCATAAAATAACACATCACAAAAACACAAACATGCTTTTTGGCAAGTACAACAGAAATTTGGCAGAGATTTTATTTTTGTTAGCGAATTGTTTTCAATGCCAGCCTGGCTTTCACAAACAAGTGAATTTACAATTGAACAAAGGACAGAACAATGTGAACTTGCTTTAATGTTTTTCTTCTAATACCCTTTCCAATGATGTTTGTTTCTTTAGAGTGGTGCGAAAATGTAATTTTATTCTTAAGTAGCTAAACTCTCATTTCTATTTCAAATCCTCTCTTAAATTACAATATTTTTGTGAAGGGTAGTTCTATTTTAGCTATTTCATGAGTTATTTCGTGTTTCATAATTATTTTATTGATTATTTCAGCTGAAAGCACAAACACAGACACTCACACAATGCAATTTAATCAAAGAAAGCTGCACAAAAATGGGTCTTTATAGTAATTTTTTCAGAGCTGTAATATATGCGCAGTTTCTAAAACAAGCAGTTTTGTCCATTGTGACAACATGTCCAACCTCATTTAGTAGATCATATATAGAACTAGTAGACCTTTTAATTATTAAAGATGTAGCGAATCAGCTCATGGGAAATATGAATAATTAACCATAACTAGTTATAATTAACTATTCATATTTTAGATCCACTGTAGATATTTAGCTGACCACTCAGGGTCAACCGTCTTGTCAATTCTAAGAACGTTAATTTCCTGGTTAAAGGAAATATCTTTCTTACTGTACAATTCTATAAGTTTGTAACGTAAATCTGCATGATTATTGACTCCGGTTATGAGTAAACAATGAACACGTCAAGTGTGATACAAGTAAGGTTTTATTAACTACATAACCGTAAACTAGTCTAACATACTACATAAACACATTAAGCCGGTCTAACATACACATACACACACACACACACACATACAGTTGGTATAGGAAAGGGTTAAAGTTTAACTCAGCATAGAAAGAGGCATAAAGAATGGATTTTATGGAACCATTTTGCATATTCAGCAGATCTAAAGCCTGAGGGAAACATCAGTTTCTTAGTTCAAACACCTTTGTAAAAAGGTGTAAATGATACTTAATTTATCAATTAATAAGACTAAGTTTGATTCTTAGCGAGTCTCGGCGGTCTGAAAGTGATTCCTGATGCAAATCTTAAAGCTTTCCGTAGATCTTTGCTGAATTCGGGTCTATGAGAAGAACCAGTTTGAGTCAGTGCCACTTGATGAATGGAAAGGACTAGGCCGAAAGAAAAGGCCTGGCACAGATGCTTTGGAATCTAAGCGTTCTCACATCTTCATCGTTGCTTCTGACCGAACCACCGACTGGGCCGGGTCACATGGAGTGTCAGCTTTAAGGTCAGAGAAGATACCCGCCTCTCAAGATGGGCTTATCCAAAGAGAAAAGCGATCATGGGCGTTTTGAGTCCTGTGGAGGTATGGCTCTTGTGTGAAACCTGGTACGTTAGTATCTGAACTTTGATTGAAATGCTAGGTTCTAGGGCACTAATAATTGCCTACGTACCACAAATAATATACATCTTGTTTAGATCTCAGAAAGCGATTCATGATACAAACCAGCTATAGGTACGGTTATCTGAATGGTGTTATCGTAAGCACGAAACAAATAGTCTATAAGCAACAGATTAATACAAAACAGCACTAGATACACACATGGCCTAAAAAGCAAAGGTGTTCATTCAAATAAAGGTTTTCCTATGAATTAATTAGTTGAAAAGTCCATTTCTCCTGTGCATTTGTATCCCTTGTTTCTGGAGAAAGCAGAATGTGAGCCGGCTCGCATTCCACAAGGTTGGAAATGTATCGGGTTACCATGAAACCAGGGGCCTGTTCGGCTTCCTGGGTGTTACAGAGTATTTGTTAAATCAAATGAAAAATTGTGTTTGATTGGTCCAGACGTTACAAATTCCCCCCTTTCGAACGTTGTGGTCCATAGAATAGACAACAACGAGCGATGTCAAGGTGCAGAACAATCGAACACACACCTGGCACTCACGGCTGGGAGCCAGTGGTGGTTTTTGGCTGTTGGTGCCGTGTTGGATGCTGTCTGGTGGTGTGCTGTGGTGGTGTAGGCTGTAGCAAGGTGTGGGTCCTCGAGCTTATGCAGCAGGTGTCGAGGCTGTGTCACCTGTCATCCTGAAGTGAGTTAGTCCGGGTAGGATGGTTTTTTGTTGATGCTGTTAGCCAGTAGGCTATCCGTGGTACCTGCGTTTTGGAACAGCTGGGTTGGACTCTCACTGGTTAGAGTGCAGGTGGTTCCAGGGATTGCGGGTAATTGTTATGGAGATTTTGTAGTGTGCAGAGAGTTTCAGACTGACCTAGTGATGATGGCAGGAGAGCAGCAGGTGGTTGTTAGCTCTCTGTTCTGCCCGAACGTCACTAGAAATCTGATGTTTGCGGTGTCGCTTGGCTCTTGTGGCGGCACCGACTTGAGCTTGCCTGAGTTGTGTTGGTAGAGCTTTCGCTGTTGGGCATGTGGGCCCGCTGCTCAATCCAACGTTGTCTGGCTGCTTCGAGGGGTGTCGACCGGTTTCAAGGGATTCTCCTCCTTGGAGGGGTCTGATGCTGTGTTGCAGCAGGCAAGGAGTCAGAGTTTGTCCTTCTCAATACTCCTTAGTTGAGTTTTTTTCAAGGAGCTCTTTTGCGAGTGTCAGTAGCTCCTGTAACCCAGAAGTAGGTGTGCCCAGCTTTTCCTTGTGTAGCCTCCGTTCAGCACCCGTGTTGAGGAGGATGGTTGTGGTTGACTGCTGTTGGACATACCGTGGTGTATGCAGGATGAGGACGCCTTTTCCCAGAGGTTGGTCTGGAACCTGGGTCTGTTGCCATGGTTATGGCTCTGTCCTCTTCTGGCTAGGGGCTTTTTGTAGAAGGGTTTTGCATTGTGGCAATGCTGGGTGCCTTCTGGTGCCCGCTTTGGATTCTGAGTTGTGAAGTTCAGAATCAGTGGGGTTTGACAAACACCTTTAGTGGAGGCCTTGTGCTTGTTAAAGGCCTTCTGTGTCAGGTTACGCAGCTGTTGATTAGGCATTGTGCGGCAGGCCTTAATGCCTAGATGACTTCTTGCAGCTGTTGTCCTCCGCCATCCCAGGGTAATCGGGAGCTTGGAGTAAGTTTGTCAAAGTCTGTGGTATTAAGCATGGGAGTTTCATGCCGGCCCTGCTTGGTGTCTGGGGCAGCGATCAGTCCGTGTTCAGACTCTGGGTCTGAGAGTATTGAGGTTGCCAGATGTGTTGTCTCTGGCCAGCTCGTTGTGGTCTGTGGGGTCACACGGTGTGTGTTTCTGCAGTGATCCTCTGGAAAGGTCCCCACCCCCTTGTGGCTGCTGGTTGATGACTTGTGAACACTGGCTCTCGCCCCCCCCTCGCAGGTTCAAACTCTTGGCTGAGGGGTGGGCCTGCTGGCCAGGGGAAGATCTGTTTCGTGTTTTCCCTATCTGTTCGCCTTGTTCTGCAAGTATATTTCAGTTCATTTGTGACACTGATTTCACCTCGTTGCGTTGCTTCGGTTCGCCTGAAAATTTTTTTTTTTTTTTTGTTGCAGCTGCAGAGGTTTTCAGGGAGCTGACTTGTGAAGTGTCAAGCAGAAGGCTTTGGCTCCCTTTCCCCCCTTTCGTAGCTGTGCACAGGCGTGGAGGGCTTGCACTGCTGGCGACCGATATTCAGCCGGCTGTCTTTTGCTTATGTCTATGCGCAGTCGTTAGGACTGTTTAAATTTTTTCTGAACCAAGTCACGCACCTCTCTAAAGCTGAGTCAGTGTTTGGACCTCAGCTCTGGCTGAATGCAGCTGGCCTTGTAAGGCCTTAGATGTGGTGTCTCTCTCATTTAGTTCCACATAAGTTGTTTTAAGAGTGACTTTGTGTGAAACAGTTCTCTTTTCAAGTCCTGTGTGATGGCTTTTTTCCAGCGGCGCTTGGTGTTGAGCAGCTGTAGAGCCTCTGTGAAGACTGGTGATTTCTTTCTGTCGCACCATTCTGTGAGGTTCTTTGCATTCCGTTCTGTGCTTTCTCTCGTTGAGCTGGTGTCAGTTCTCTGTAGAATTCTGTTACTTGCAGTTTCAGCTCATATACCTCCTGTCTGGGGCCCTTGAGGGTGTGGGCCGAGGAGAGGATGATGCTGGTTAAGTGTTCGCTTATGTCGCAGTCTCGTTGTTCCTTTCTTTGCCATGGCAGGTCGTTGGATGCTTTGAGCTGAAGGATGTCCATTAAAGTGCTCTGCTGGGTTTCCAGGTGGTCTTGGTGAGCTGGCAGGGCTGGATGTCTGTGTAATGTCTGCGACATACTGGCACACTTTTGGGAACACCAGAGAGAGAGAGACACAAGGCAAATGCAGGTACGTACAGGGGTGTTAAACTATCTCTAAGGGGAACGGTTGTGTAGGCCGTGTAAGGTATGACTATCTGGTGGGAGGCAGCTAGTGAGGTAGGTTGCTATGTTTTTGTGTTCATGAACACAAATAGAGAGTTTGAGTAACTTTGTTGAGGGGCCGTAGGCAGGGGTCAGCTGATGACCGGGCTAAAATACTGATGGTTCACGGGTTTGGTCACCATGACGAACGGAAATACAATAAATGAACCTCCAAAAAAAGAGAACTTTTTACTATTTAGTTTTTTTCACTACGAGATATTGCTAAGCAGTATTCACTTGGTGTGATTCGCAATAGACTTCCTACCCTAGGTTATGCTTTTCAAACTACGGGACCACCAATTACCCTCATCAAAAGAAAAAGAAACGTGGGAATGGTTCTACGTTTTATGTTAGCCTACTTGTGTGCAAATGGAGCTGCCCTTCAACGTATTATGCGCTGGCACTGAGGCGTGAGGAACAGTAGAGATAACAGGGTGATGGCTACTATAACCTTACTACTCCGTTCAGGAAACCTACATTTTGCTAGAACTACGGTAACCTATCCAAAAGCGACGATCGGTGATGGTTAAAATACTAATCATGTAAAAGTAACCACAACAAACCAACCAAAAAAAATACATACAATAAAAGGGGTCCTAGATTCTTGAGGGCAATTAAAGTGAAAGTACATAAACAAAATAAAAATAAAAAAAATTGAAATGTGGAATAAATAAAAATAAATCACATTTGATTTGAAATTAAATCTCAACTTTAATACACATCACTTTAGCTGAAGGGTATCATTTGTGTCAAACAATGTACGTAAATTCTATCAAATTTAAAACAGAGTTAGAATAAAGTCAAAACAAAAATATAAACAATAACACAAGTAAAACTACTGTATGTGGGTAGGGACCACAGGGACCTTTGATGGCATCAACAGGAAGTGACACCGGGAGTGACGGAGAGAGAGAGGGAGAGAGAGGTGTGTTTAGAAAGTTACACTTTACACGCCTATCTAAGCGTTAGCCAGATGCTAACAGCTAGCAGTTGAGGTAAAGGGCTTAGCTTAAGAGTTAGCGTTAGTTACACGCAATTCTTTGTTTACACAAAGGTCTGTGAAGTGGGTGTTGTTGTCAGATTAATCGGAAGAGTCTGCTCACACTTCCGGGTCACGTGTTGCTAGGAGACCAATGCAAGCTCACATCAGGTGCATGTGGAGCAGAACTTGCACTGCTGTGAGCGTGCATAGGAAACTCATGCATGTCCCATATAAATTCATTCATTAATCAAAACAGCACTTTCACTTCACAGGCAATGGTGGATTCGAGTTAGCTACGCTAGAATAACACCATTAATTTTACGTAAATGTTTCACATGAGCGAGTCAAATTGAAATACAATGATACGTAACACATAATAAGGCCTTAAATTAATGAAATGAGGATTATAGCTCAGATCACCTACACAGTGCTGAGAAAGGGGATTTCTTCGCCCAAGATCAAACCGATTCATTCTGGTACCATTTATATGATCTGCTAATCCTGAGATTTCGTCGTCAGAAAATAGACTTTTGCTCCACTAACAACAGAGATTAGGAGTTCTTCGCTAAAATCAGGTTAGTTTCTTATCGTACGATTTAACACATTATAGCACTGAAAACTTTCTACTTTTTGTAGGAAGGCACATTCAAGCTATATTTTTATCTGATTATATTCAGAACCTGTTGCGCGCATGTATAAGAGTTACGTAATGTTTCACATGAGTGGGTCGATATGAATACAATTATACATAACACATAATAAGGCCTTAAATCAGTGAAATGATGAGCATCACTCAGATCACCTACACAGTACTGAAAAAGGGTATTTCTTCGCCCAAAATCAGACCGATTATTCTGGTACCATTTATATGAGCTGCTAATCCCGATATTTCGTCGTCAGAAAATAGACTTGTGCTCTACTAACAACAGAAATTAGGATTTCTTTGTTAAAATCAGGTTAGTTTCTTATCGTATTATTTAAACACATTATAGCACTGAAAATTTCTTACTGCTCGCAGGAAGGCGCATTCAAACTATAATTTTTATCTGGTTTTGATCAGGAACTGATATGCGCATGGAGAAGAAGTTACACTTATGAGACCGACACAGAAGATTGATTCCTGGTCGCTGCAAGCACTGTTTAAAACGACCCAACCGTTCTAAATTCCTGCTCGTATGCCTAAGTAGGACACTTTGTTCCCCAGCAATTGAATGCCGGATTTTCTGGCTATCCTTGTCAAAGTTTCTGTTGGGTCCATCATGCCGCTTCTGCGGGATGCTTGGAAGTATTACACGTTCTTGTTCTGGCCCGCTTTTACGCCATGAATGCTGGATGGCCTCTCCCCCGAGTAGCTGTTGCATATGGGGAGTTGCACGGCTGAAGAGATGCGGGAGTAGGGTGTTTCTCCCATGTGTGTCCTTTTGCAGCCTATAGAGACCTGGGGGGGGGGGGGGAAGTTCCTTGGAACTTTCAAGTTTGTCTTGATTGTTGTTCAGCTGCTGGATCAGAGTCTCAATTCTGGCAACTTTGTCTAAGAGCTCAGAATTTGCTGCTTTAATAGTAATTTTGTGTGGGGTGTTTCCTTTCCAGGTCCTTTCTGGCTACCTTTTCCAGGTGCTCTTGCTGTTCAGCATCTGTCAGAGCCTTTTTAAATCTATTGTTTTCCTCCTGTAACTCCATTTTGCTGGGTCCTTGTGGGCTACCGCTGTGATATGTTGCTTGAAATCATTTACCTCCTGTCTCAGACCCATGAGGTTGTGGGCCAGGAAGATGATAACCTTGGTGAGCTTTTTGTAGCCATAACTCTCGCCCGAGTCCTGAGTCTGAGGCGCACCCCTCTCCGCGTCCAGCCGGTTTCGGCTCAGTAGGTGGTCGTCGGCCTGGGTAAAGGGGGTGTTCCTCACGACGCCTGGCCAGCCCTCTCTGTTCTGCATTCTGGGCAGTTAGTCTGAGCATCTGCAACGTTTTGACACACTGGTGTTGAGAGTAAGGGCTAGAGACTACTACAAGATCAAAACAGAGTGTGAATGCTAAAATAGTTTTGGGTCAACATATGTTTTGCTGAAAAGGACGTAAAAAGGATTTTGATTGATGATTTAAGACTACCGTCAAATTATTGTCAAATTATCACTCAAAATTTACTGACGGTTCCCCAAACAGGATTAATCTCTGAGGTATGAAGGAGAAAAAGGAAAAGCAGAAGGAAAAGGAGAGCATTTCTATTCAGATTATGCTTATTTTTTTTTTTTTTTGAAAATAAACAAATCAAAAATAGAAATGTCTCTGGTTCCTTTTGAGGTTCAGAGAGAACATCAAGGGGGCATAACATGTAAATGGATTTAAAATTAGCTGACTGCTATTAACAAAACAAGGTAATCATTCTGGTATTAGGAACAAATAGCAGCACTAGTGATTAGTGTGTTACTAAGAGCATCCAATACCTTAATGAGTCTTTCCTCGTTAGACAGTTAAGATTTAATTAAATTTGGATTTAATTAACTAGTAACTAAGCGATATCATTCAGGAAGGATACATCTAGATAGTTAAATTTGCTGAGACGAATTGAAGATTGAGAAACATAGAAAAAGAAGAAAAAGAAGGAAGAGAAATGGAAAAATCAGAAACCAGGGATTAGGTTAAATTCAAATTACTTCACACTGCACACACGCATGTATTTAAGAGCTTCAATTAAAGAGTGTTAACCCCTAATTGTTAAAGTTATTTGGTAGCTTAGCCTAAAATGAAATTATGCTAAGTCGTGTTAGCTTAGCTGATTCAAATGGTTTGTTTACAAACATGGTGTGTTGTGCTATGTGACGTTAGCACTGCCTGTGACAAGTTGTTGTCACGGTAACCAATGTATGCCAGTGTAATTAACGCAGTTTTAATGTCTGTCTATGTTAAACAGTCATAGTTTTAGAACGTGGTGCTTTCAGTCCTTCAAGACTTTTTGCATTAAATAAGCACTTCTGTGAGTGTTTCTCTAATGTAACAATAAACTTCTTTCACTTGTTTAAAGAATTACAAAACGTTTTTACTGTAAGTTAAAACCGGTTTAATCATATATGTAGTTATGTTTGCCTCACTTATGAGTACTAAAGTACAGTATTACACATTTAGTTTCACTCAGTGAGTGAAACACAGTAATGACCACCAGTTTGCTCGGCTTATATATATACAGTCAAATTGTAGATGAATTGCTTCAATCTAATTAGAAACTATAAGGCCTTTATGCTGTAGAAAGGGAGCAGCGCTCACATCTACCTTGATATAACTGTACTGAGATTTCTTCTTCAAAGAAACAATTTAAACAATACTGCAATTTTGTGATTTCTTCACTAAAGCATATTACATTATGGTACAGTTTGGACATGCCGCTGGGCTGAGATTCAGACTTACGCTTTGTCAAGACAGATTTATGTTTTAATACTGAAATTAGGGTTTCTTTTCTAAAATCAGATTAACCTTACACTGATACCATTAAGCATGAAATACATAAAGACTCTCACAAATATAATAGCGGTACCAATTCAAACCCCTACTTTATCTGCATCTAAACAAGCCAGCAAATAGGGACACCGGTCATCTGAAGTCACGTCCTATTTTAACCTGGGCTATCAAGCACACACTTTTAAGTTGACAGTGTTTAAACTCATAACTTTCGTTTGATCACGCCCCGGCATCTCCACCAAAATCTGTAGCGAATTAGCTCATGGGAAATATGAATAATTAACCATAACTAGTTATAATTAACTATTCATATTTAGATCCACTGTAGATATTTAGCTGACCACTCAGGGTCAACGTCTTGTCAATTCTAAGAACGTTAATTTCCTGTTAAAGGAAATACGTTCTTACCTTGACATTCTATACGTTTTGTAACGTAAATCTGCATGATTATTGACTCCGTTTATGAGTAAACAATGAACACGTCAAGTGTGATACAAGTAAGGTTTTATTAACTACATAAACACTTAAACTAGTCTAACATACTACATAAACACATTAAGCCGGTCTAACATACACATATACACACACACACACAGTTGGTATAGGGTTAAAGTTTAACTCAGCATAGGAAGAGGCATAAAGAATGGATTTTATGGAACACTTTGCATGTATATTCAACAGATCTAAGCCTTCAGGGATACGTCAGGTTCTTAGTTCAAACACACCTTTGTAAAGGTGTAACTGATACTTAATGTATCCATTAATAAGACTAAGTTTGATACTTAGCAAGTCTCGGCGGTCTGAAAGAGATTCCAGATGCAAATCTTAAAGCTTCCCGTAGATATTTGCTGAATTCGGGTCGATGAAAAGAAACAGTTTGAGTCAGTGTCACTTTTGCATGGAAATACAGTCCGAAGAAAGGCCTGGCTCAGATGCTTTGGTATCCTGAAGCGTTTCTCACATCTTCATCTTTGCTTCTGACCGAACCACCGACTGGGCGGGTCACATGGTGTGTCAGCTTTAAGGTCAGAGAATATCCCCGCCTCTCAAGATGGGCTTATTCAATGAGAAAAGCCGGAATCCCAAGTGGGCGTTTTGAGATCCTGTGGAGTTTATGGCTCTTTGTGTGGAAACATGGTACTTTAGTATCTGAAACTTTGATTGAAAATGCTAAAGGTTCTCAGGGCACTAAGATATTGCCTCCGTACCAACAACTAATATACATTCTTGTTTAGATCCATAGAAGCGAATTCATAGCTACTCAACAAGCATATTTAAAGTGCTATAGATACTTATATGAATGAGTGGTTTATCGTAAGCATGATTAAAAATAGTCTATAATACAACAGATTTAATACAACACAGCAATAATATACACAATGGCCTGAATAAAAGGTTGTTCATTCAAAGAAGGTTTTCCTATGAATTAATTATTAGAACAGTCCATTTCTCCTGTGCATTTGTACCCCTTGTTTCTGGAGAAAGCAGAATGAGAGCCGGCTCGCATTCCACAAGGTTGTAAATGTATCGGGTTACCATGAAACCAGGGTCTTGTTCGGCGTCCTGGGGTGTTACAAAGTATTTGTGAAATCTAGCTAACAAAATATATATTGTGTGTTGGAGTGGTCCAGACACTACAAAGACTCACAGTCTAGTCTAGACAAGGCACCACACACATATTCCCCAAAGAAATTACAAAACAGATAAAGACCTGTGACATCTCTCGGACAGCTGTCTCTGTCGGAGAGACCAGAACATGTCAGATACTTCATCTCACCAAGTTCAGGAAATGTCAGAACAACCTCCACTTCCAAAATGTAATCTCAGCATCTTGGTATTCTCTCAGCAATCTGTCAATCACAGCCATTGTGTCTGACAATGTCTCTTGTGTGCATCTGTACCTTGAAATCTTTCCCATCTTCAGACAGTAACCTCATGCCCCTCATGACCTCAACAATATATGTTGCCATTGTTTCCTCAAAGATTTTAATTTCTCCTCTGATTCTCTGTCAGTTCACTTTATTAAGGGGACAAAAATGAAAAGGCAAGGATACATTTATTGACCAGTCGTCTACCACTTCACAATATAACCACCTATCCAGCTCAATGCAGAGAGAAACAATCAATCAAGCTTGTAAGGTCAGTGATCCCTGTCTGAACCTCTCAAATGCAAACAAATGCACTTTTCAGATCTGCACATAATATACATGAATGGAAACAAGGTCAATGGGTCTTGTCATTTCATATGGAAAATCCAAGAGTCATATACGTTCAACATACTTGACAAGTGACCCAGAAGAGCTGCCATCTGCCTTTATTAATCTACTGGAAAGTAACGTGGTATTTCAGTGCTTTACATCAAAATCCATATACAGTGCTGTGAAAAAGTTTTTGCCACCTTCATATTTCTTTTTTTGCATATTTGTCACACTTAAAAGATTCAGATCATCAAACTAATTTCAATATTACACAAAGATAATGCAAGTAAATACAAAATGCAGTTTTTAAATGATGATTTCATTTATTAAGGGAAAAAAAAGCTTTCCAAACCTACCTGGCCCTACGTGAAAAATTAATTCCCCCCTACTGTTAAATCATGAAAGAACTGTGATTAACCACATTATTTTAGAAAGCTTAGATATATTTCACTAGCCACACCCAGACCTGATTACTGCCAGACCTGTTGAATCAATACTCACTTAATAGGAACCTGTCGTACAAAGTGAAGCATTTTACGCGATCGCAAAAGCAACACATTATGCCGCGATCTAAAGAAATTCAAGAACAAATGAGAAACAAAGTAATTGACATATATCAATCTGGAAAGGGTTACAAAGCCATTTCTAAGGCTTTGGGACAACAGTGAACCACGGTTAGAGCCATTATCCACAAATGGAGAAAACTTGGAACAGTGGTGAACATTCCCAGGAGTTGCCGGCCAACCAAAAATACTCCAAGAGCACAACGACGACTCATCCAAGAGGTCATAAAAGAACCCATAACAACATCTAAAGAACTGTCAGACCTCACTTGCGCACAAAGGCTTGTCTCTCATTTGCCAAAAATATCTTGATTATCAAGACTTTTGGGCAAATATTATGTGGACTGATGAGACAAAAGTTTAACATTTTAGAAGGTGTGTGTCCCGTTACATATCACGTCACATCCTGAAGGAAAATTTCCGGCCATCAGTTTGTGACCTCAACTCACACACTTGGGTTATGCAGCAATCCATGATCCAAAAACCACACAGCAAGGTCCATGATGGCCAAGAAATCTAAATTAAGTTTTGAGTGGCCAAGTCAAGTCCAGACTTAAATCGAGAGATACTGTGGCATGACACCTTAAACAGACCTTTCTGCTCGAAAACCCTCCAATGTGGCTGAATTAAACAATTCTGCAAAGAAGAGTGGGCAAAATTCCTCCACAGCGCTGTGAAAGACTCATTGCCAGTTATCACAAACACTTGATTGCAGTTGTTGTTGCTGCAAAGCGTGGCACAACAATTTATTAGATTTAGGGGGCAATTACTTATTCACGTAGGGCCAGGCAGGTTTGGAAAGCTTTTTTCCCTTAATGACATAATTATTTCAAACGCATTTTGAATTATTTGATGATCGAATCATTGAAGTGGCAAATATGCAAAAAAATAATTAAAAAAAACAGGAAGGAGACGAAAACGTTTTTCACAGCACAGTAACTGCACTTGTACTAAACATCCAGCTATCAAGGTTAGTAAATAAAAAATGCACCTAGCTAATTTCCTCAAAAAATTACCTGTATTAAGCATCTCACCATTCTTAAACCTGATATAGTATAAAGCTGGTTCAGTCACCAAACCTCTAAGCCTAGGTATTTTACCACAGTAGGGTGTCTTCTTTTTTTCTGAGGTATTCTGAGGTGAAAATCTCTTTTAGTGCAGCTATATTTAATTAATTGATGTTATATAAGCCATCACCAATAAAGCTGCTTTGTGTCTGTCTGCTTAATCCCTGCTGGCTTCCCATCATAACCCAAATAGAAATTGTAATTGAACTCAGATCATGGAGCCTGTGGGCATATATGTCTTTAAGAGAACCCCACTGTCCTTGTCCCGTCTAAAAGCTAAAGAAGGTTAGATCCGAGCTTATCTTTGGAGGTAAATAAGAATTTGTTTCAATTCAAGATAAAGCAAAAGTCAGCATGAAAGTTTCTGAAGTCTTCTGTTTCTCTGTTACTTTTATGGTACACTGACAGACTTCAGCCTTCAGTGTTTCAAAATGTGAGTTTTTTGAGAGGATAAGATAGGGATACAATGAATTATTTAGGCAAATATCTCTACCCCTATGAATTCAAATCCAACTATTGGTGAACTTTCAAAAGGTTTATTTCGAAACGCCATTAAAATTCCCTTTAAAATAAATCTGAACCAAAGAGAGGTAAATTCTTCAGAACGATCTTATAAATACATGTATGAAAGCTTTACTGAATGTTATGATGAAATTAAAACCAGTACATTTCAGAGTTATAGCTCATTTCACAGGATGAATTTAGCAACAATATCATTCAAAAGCTTGGACAAACCTATTAATTTGTATTATTACTGTGCAATATTTTACTGTGCAAATAATCCAAAATCATCAAAAATATAAAAACCACAATAGAAGCATATGAATTATGTAGTGAGAAATAAACCAACTTCACAATGTACATTCTGTAATAAAATAATAATCTAATTAAAGTATTCATAAGCATGTTTGTCTACAACACTATAATTAATTTAAGCATCAGCTTTTATAAGTTCAAAAAGTTTTGAAGATCAAGATTCTGTTTTATTCAAACTTGTTAGTCTACTGGTGACTGGTAGTGTAATTTCTTGTCTCATAGCAGTCCTAAGGTGACTCAGTTATAACAGGGACAGACCTGTGGGATGTTGTAACAACCATGTAAACATCTATATGTGGCTTGCTCCCATATATTTTTGGGTGAACTGTTCCTTCAACAAAGTTCGGCAAGAGGCAGATTATTCTTGTTGAGGTATGGACTGAAATATACAAATTAACACCGCACAGAATGGGAAAATCGTAACATTAACAAACCACAAAGACAAAAGCAAGTAAAGATAGGCAAGCAGACCATAAGATTGGTCCAGCATGTCAAAAATTACAGAAAAGAAGAATGATGGCTCACATAGACATGGGAGGTGTCTTTCTGGCACACAGGCATACATTTTAAACATGTGCCATTTGCTTCAAACATGTCAATCACAAGTGTGTCTTTTGCAATATACATGCAATATGGAAACATGCCCGTCAGACACAGAATGCTGCTGAATAATGTACCATCAGAGACATGCATGCTTGAATTTATACACTGCGCTGCTTTCCTTGATGTAAAATACAGTGACTGGCTTTGCCAACTTTTTTTACTCATCCACCAGAGGAAACTCTATGCAAGATGTTAGAACTAATTTACAATCGCCCATGGAAATTGAAGAAGAAAATGAGCATGATTAATAGAAAAAGTGCATTTTTTTTACAAAAGCACCAGTTATTTAAAGTTAAAATTTAGCTTAGTCAGGTCACCCGTAGGCACATCCCATCCTAGTAAAATGCAAAAATAGCCAGACAAATTATTAAAACAGTTTCTTTAAAAATGAATTCTTTGGCTTGCCATAAAATATTTCGAAGTGTCCTAGCAACAAGATCCTATAGGTAAGCGTTTCATTTATAATGTGGCTAACCAGGATTCAGGTCAAACCTGAAGGCACAAGGATTACAAAGCTCTATACAAAACATGATTATACATAAAACATTTTTCAACCTTTCTTTTAAAGAAAATAGGTATGTATATCAACCCGTATCAACTATGGCAAAAATTTTAGATCACTGACAACAAACCACAAATCATTTGTGACCTAAAATAAAGTTTCCACTAAATAATTCAGATAATACAAGTGCAGGATTATGTACAGAACAGTTACGATAGCTATCACACTATTGCGAGTTTATCTGGAAACAAGGGCTGGGCGATATGGCCAAAAAAATCTGCACAATTTTTTTCATATCAGTCGATATTGATAATTATGATAAATGTAAAATCTTTATTTCTTTTAAGTTTGAAGGCAGATTTTTGCTTTTAAGTGAAAGTTGTAGAAGCCAGACCATTAATTGTGGTTTTAAACTACTCATTATGGTCAGAACATGACAAACACTTCACGTTTTTGTCATTTGTCAATTCTTTACACTTTCCCACTCTTTTTTTCCCCTTAACAAAATAAATATCTTAATTTAGAAATTAATTTCTTAGTTTCTGCATGTTCTGTTTCAAATCATGAAACATTTTTGGTTTGCCCATTTGATGGCATTATCTTCAGCACAGTTTTCAGCGCCGGCTGCTTATATAATTGGGGTTTGGTGTGGGTGTGGTGGGGTTGTGGGATTAACATTTTTGTCTCTTAGAAATGCACACATTTGACAGTAGCTTGAGTTTGGATGCAGATGTACATTTATGTTTATGATCAAAAACAGTAACATCTGTAAAAATTGTAGCAACCTCATCTTTATACGGTTAAATTGAACAATTCTAACTGTTTGAGTTTTATTAAAATTAACCATTGGTCTTCCATAGTAGCATACATTTAGATCATGATAACCACAGTTAAACCACACATATAGCACCTCAATACCATGGTAAAATGTAACTATCTAGGTATTTGTATGAAACACAGTCTAAATATGCAAAAGCGCTAATCACAAAAATACTGTAATTATATTCCTCTTTTAATACATTTAATACATTAATAATATAATACCATTTGATATGAATATCCCACATTTCTGCCACATTACCATTGTTCAGTTAGTGTTACTACAGTAAATTGATGGTAAATGATTGTGATTTGTACACTGAAAAGCAGTGTTTCTCCCGTTTGTCAGCACTGTTTCATCTGGCTTTAAACTCATTTAAATTACCAAGTCATTTGTGTTCTTCACTGAATTCAAGCGCTTCACACTGGATTTCACAGCTCTTTTTTTTGCTCGTGTGACTGAGACTGATCAGCGAGTAAACACATCTACTCCAGTAAGCTTGCGCCCCACTGCAATTTGAACTTTGAACTGAGCACATAAACAGTCTCTGTGGCAACGTTAACTGTGTTTCATTCCACTTTTAGTGCATTAACATTATATTGAACATTTATCAAACTCTTGTTATCATTTTATCTAGGAAAATTTTATCGCGATAATTATCATTGTAATTTTATCGCCCAGCCCTACTGGAACCTGAAAATTAGAAACTTGTAAGTGTAAGTTTACTCAGAATTCAGAGGAAATAAAGTCAAAATTGCAAGATACATAGAAAATAATAAACACAATACATATATAATACATAATAAACCCAGACACTACTCACAGCACGATCAAGAATACATGGAAAACTAGACATGATTTCCTTTGTGGTTATTGTACTGCAAGCGATAACGTCTAGGTTACTTGTGTAACCCTCGTTCCCTGAAGGAGGGAACGGAGACGTTACGTCAGTGACTGACGAATTGGGATCTCGCCCGAGAGCCCAATCACCTTCGAGTGTTAACTAAACAAGCCAATGACAGTTGGCGTGCATGTTTCGCCACGCGCACCCCGCCCCACAGCGCGGGTATAAAAGGAGAGCGCGTGCAAACGCACATCAGTTTTTCGCTGAGGAGCCGAGACTATGTGCCCCGGCCGTACAGCGGTGGTACAGCAACTGTGGCGACGGAACGTAACGTCTCCATTCCCTCCTTCAGGAAACGAGGGTTATAACACAGTACCTAGACGTTCTCATTTGTCAGTCAGTCACGTTCTACGTTACTCATGACTGGACGCATTGCGGACCTTATGGAAAACGCCACTTGCTGACCCCCCTCCAGTGCCCTGCCGAAGCCGGCAATGTCCCCCCACAAAACCAGCTGGTGCGGTAAGATAGGACGGCTGCTAGTCCTAGGTGGCCCGCCACTGCTGTTCATACAGTGGTACATGGATAACACTGGGAAAACGTACCCATTTGGGAAGCTACGGAAGCACATCCCGCTCACGATAGGATATCATGGGAATACACATAGGGACTGCCCGGGCAGTACCTACTATGATCCCTGCGGTAACCCTCAACCGCCTGGGTGAGAATCACTACACAGCAAAGATGCAGTGTACGACTGCCAGGGAAACACTCTAGTCTCTTAACCAACGACCTCATCACCGTGCAATTCAAACGTAAACCAGACCAACACACGGCCCTCATCACCTAAACCCTGATGGCGCGTCGAGCACACACAAACGTAACTAACACACGGTCACCTAGCCCCAGCACAAGGGGCGGACTGGGCATGCACACAGTGCGAGCTGCGTCTGGGCGCTCCGCCATGGCCTTGACCGCCGAGGGTGCGGGAGGAACTCTAACAGGGTTCGCCATGGGGAACTGAACCGAGAAGCAGAAAAGCGCACTTATCCGGTCCTTAGAGGGGAATGGCGCCGCAAGCGTGATCGACACCGAGCAGGTCCGTTGTTACTGCCTACCTGAGGCGAGTACAAGAGAGGACACGGGCTCTACACAGAGATTATAGAAACTCGCAAACGTGTTAGGCGTCGCCCAGCCGGCAGCTCTACAGATGTCTGCTATCAGGCACAGTAAACGTTGGGCCTGGTAAAAAGCCAGACTATTCCGCCACAATCCAGTGGGAAATCCTTTGTTTGGAGACAGCATTCCCCTTCTGCTGACCTCCAAAGCATACAAAGAGCTGGTCTGAGGTCCTGAAGCTCCGCGTACGGTCCACGTAAATGTGCAGAGCGCGAACGGGACAGAGCAGATCGATGGCTGGGTCTGCCTCCTCCCGGTGCAGCGCTTGCAAGTTCACCACCTGACCCCTGAAAGGCGTGGTGGGAACTTTGGGCACATATCCGGGCCGGGGTCTCAGGACAACGTGAGAGTTACCCGCCCCGAATTCTAGGCACGAATCGTCGACCAAGAATGCCTGCAGGTCCCCTACCCTCTTGACCAAGGCCAATGCGGTGAGGAGCACTGTCTTCAATGACATAAACTTAAGTTCTACTGACTGCAGAGGCTCGAAGGGCTCCTCCTTCAGGGCCATCAGGACCGAGGGGAGATCCCAAGAAAAAATAGGTTAACAGGTGGTCAAGGTAGGAAATTTCCCTCTCCTTGCCCCTCTGAGAAACCTGATGACTAAGTCGTGCTTCCCCAAAGACTTACCTTCTACTGCCTCGTGATGTGCGGCAATGGCGGCAACATACACTTTGAGGGTGGAGGGAGACAGCCTTCGCTCCAACCCATCCTGCAGGAAAGAAAGCACGACTGCCATCGGGCATCTTCGGGGGTCTTCCCGGCGGGAAGAGCACCAACCAACGAACAGGTTCCACTTCAGCCTGTAAGCGTGTCTGGTAGACGGGGCTCTAGCTGAAGCGATGGTGTTTACTACCGCTGGGGTAGTAAACAGGGGCAGGACCGCGATCTCTGCACGCAAGACAGGAGTATCCCTGTCCAGCACAGAGGTGAACCGAGTGCCTCTGAACTTGGGAGGGCGCCGGGCGAATTGAATCGCGTAGCCGAGTCTGATGGTTCTCATGAGCCAGCGAGACGGCCTGGGGAGCGCTAACCAGGCCCCCAGCGACCGAACTAGCGGGACTAGGGAGACCACCGACGTACCCGCAGTGGGGCAGCGAAGTGGAACACAGGGACCCAACCTGGGAGGCCGCGCATCCCAGGGTGGGGTCTGAGTGCGCGGCGCGCCACTTACCTGGCTCCACTGCTGGGCAGGGGGCTCGTGAGGAGGCGTAGCGTCCTTGAACTGAACCCCGCTGCCCACTAGCGAAGGGAGAGTGGGCCGGCGTGTGGAACTGGGGCCTCGTGCACCTCGCCGTCCCTCGCGCCCGAGCCCTCTTGTGACCCGGAGGCAAAGGAAACTGCTCTTTTATTGAAGTTTTGGGTACCACTGGCTGGGTAGCCAGTGGCAGAACAAAAACAAATGGGAACATAAGATTCTCCACCCGGCCCTCCTCCGGGGGAAGGAGTGGTGCGGTCACCATCTCCTGAAGAGCAGGATCCAAGAGCTCCGGGTCACCCGTCTCAGTGACGCCGCCTGCCCTGGTGCTTCACGTTCTTGTGGGCAGGGTGCGATGCGTGGCCTGTGCCAGAGGTGTCGCCGCTCAGGCGCGATCATACCTGGGGCTGCAGCCGCGGTGGGTTGTACAGCACAGACCGCCGGGGCAGGATATGTTGAAATGCATCCGTCTGCTTCTGCGTGGCGGAGAACTGTTGGGCAAAGCCCTCCACCGCTTCGCCGAATAGGCCGGCCTGGGAGATCGGGGAGTCCAGGAAGCGATCGCTTTCCTGCCGTGAGCCCGCATATTTACCCAAAATCTTAGGTCAGCCATAGTGCGCTCCTGTACCACCATGTGGACATCATCTGACCCAGGGCCCGCGGCGTGACTTTCGTCGCCCTAAGCGCGAGGTCTGTCGCCGTGCGCAGTTCCTGCAGCACACCTGAGTCAGCACCACCCTCGTGCAACTGCTTCAACGCCTTGGCCTGGTGGACTTGCAGGAGGGCCATGGCGTGCAGGGCGGAAGCGGCCTGTCCAGCAGCACTGTAAGCCTTAGCCGTCAGAGCGGACGAGAACGTACAGGCCCTGGACGGAAGGCGTGGACTACCTCTCCAGGCAGTGACGCTTTGCGGGCAGAGCTGCATGGCAATCGCGCGCTCGACCGGAGGGATGTCCACATACCCTTGGGCCACCCCCCCACGGGGCGGGGTGCGCGTGGCAAAACACACACGCCAACTGTCATTGGCTTGTTTAGTTAACACTCGAAGGTGATTGGGCTCTCGGGCGAGATCCCAATTCGTCAGTCACTGACGTAACGTAGAACGTGACTGACTGAATGGGAACTGAGACTAGATATCACAAGTTTCTTATGAAACATGTAGGAGCGTGTCGGTGGTGTGATTTGAGAGCCATGAAAGTTTTGACAAAAGGTCTAAATAAATATTTTTAAACGTTGAACATCTTTTAATGCTATAACACACACATGCTGCTGCAAATGCAGTCAAACTTGCCCATCTAGGGGGGAAAAAACTAACAAAAAAATCAATGCAGTGGAATCAAAATGTATTGTGTGGGAACTGCCCATATTAGGAAATATCAAACCATGGAATGCTGCAACTGACCAATCAGAATTGAGCATTTTAAGGAGCCACATAATAAATAAAATTAAATACACATACCACAGCAAACAGGCTCCTCCTCTCAGTATGCATATCGTATGACCTGCCCTTCAACTCGACATGTCAAAGGAAGACCACCATACACTCTGTGCAGAGAGGCAGACAACATGTCTGTTCCATTAAGGGGTTCAATTGCCTCGTACACACTCTCCCTCACCTGTTACTAATCAATTTGTCTGCATTAATTAGGCATTCCCATTCCCCACATTCAGGAGCTGTCAAATGAATCAACTACGGTTTCACAGAAAGCAAAGTAAGCTGGGTTGACATCAGGTACAAAAGTGTTATTTAATTTCTCTGCTCTGTGAATCTAATTACAGCTCATTGCTTGCTACACTTACAAACTGTAGTTTAATAATACCTTGAAAATTATCCAAACGAGATTAAATTTACAATGATAACATAAGCTTTGCCCTTTCTCCCATTTGAGATCGATTCAAGCTTCATAACACAAGCGATCCTGCTAGCATAAAGGTATTAACGTTTGGTGCACAAACAATATTTTGTGTGTGGGCTGCACTTCAGCATTAGCACAGACCAAAGCTTCAGTCCTTAACAAACCTCCCTTTTTGGAAGTTTGTCCAACCTTCCTCTCAAGAGCACAATGTTCAAATACATCGCAATTGAACATGCCAATCAAATGAAAGGAAATCATGCAGAGTGATTCTGTGGTTATATGTCAAACCCTGTACATCTTCCTCTGTGTCATTTTCCATGCATTATGCTCTATTCTACTCAGCCTCCTGAAACTGCAGCGGCTACCTAGCAACCC
Source organism: Sinocyclocheilus anophthalmus (assembly GCA_018155175.1). Classification (NCBI taxonomy): domain Eukaryota; kingdom Metazoa; phylum Chordata; class Actinopteri; order Cypriniformes; family Cyprinidae; genus Sinocyclocheilus; species Sinocyclocheilus anophthalmus. The sequence goes on along the minus strand of JADLZN010006938.1, from coordinate 240,924 downwards.
GTTGCTATTAGATACTGCTGGGCCAGTCGCCATGGCAGCGGATTCTCACTCATTTTCTTTTCCTTTGCACTGTAAACCCTTGCTCTCTCTTCTATGACATGAAAAATGAACAGTGCGTGTGTGTGAAATGGGGATATTCTGTGAAATCATGTGGGCATTTGTTGCTAAAATACTGACATTCAGCATGTGTATGATGAAGCCCTGTGATGCTCCACACAGTCAACTAAAGTGATACTGCAGTGTGTGAGTATGGACCCTGTATTATCCTCATCAATTACTCTGTTCCTTTCCAAAATTATATTTCCAACTGGAATTCCAATGCCAGCAACAAACATAACACACTTTAAGTGATAGGGCTGGGTTTTGATACAAATCTCTCAATTCGATTCAATTCAATATCAATTATTCTGGATATATATTAGGTACAGTATATGCCACATTTTCTCAAGGAAAAAAAATCTCAACGAATGCTGTAAAATGTACACGAGAGTCAGCTGGTATTGAAGGTTAAAATGGTTTAGGGTAGGGTTTAGAGTAGGTGGTACATTATCCCTTTTTAGTGCCACTCACTGGCCATTTAATTTCCAAACTGCTGCAATACGTACAAACAACTAACAATAAAATGTTGCCAGATTTACATTCATAGGTTTTGAATAAAACTGAACACACCTTTAGTGCCAGAACTATACTTTTAAAAGCCTAAATAAGCTGCAGTGAACAATCAGAACAATTCGAAATGTAACACAACAGACAAATACACATATGACCACACATCAAACTGCAATGAGTCACTGAAGCACAATTACAATTTATAATCAGGTCTCATTAATAACACAATATATTGAACTTGTCATTATAATAAGAAAAACAAATTGTATGCCTATTGTGTGCTTGAACATGAATACACAAAAAAGTAATGCAATTAGGGAAAGGACAGCTGATTATGATGTTTATGAATACAGAAAATTATCCCGTGGTAATTTCTTCTGAATTGTAAATAACACTTTATCTAATATTTGGTTTGATATAAAGGACAACAGTCCTGTAAAAAAAAAATCCCCTAAGAATGGGGAAATTAATTGAACAAATTTGTGTTTGTAAGACCATTTTTGGGTGCCTCTTTAGGCAGCAAAAAAGGGATATAATGTATAGCACTCTAATTAAAAGTTTATCATGTTTAGCAAAGTGATATTCCACCCCCAAAAAACAACACATTTTGTTATCATGTAGCATATTAATTTACTTTAGTTGATATGCACCAATAAGACAACCAATTTTGTTTAATGGAAACAATTAGTCTTGATATTCTGCTAAACATCTTCTTGTGTGGTCTATGGAAGGGAAAAAAGCTCATACAAACTGATGAGTGAATTAAATTTTTTGGTTCAGTATTCCTTTAAATTTGCAGGTGCTGAGCTGAATTACCTATAATTGTTACGGGGCTGACAAGACGTGAGACGTGCAGATCCATGTGCAAGCTTTATTTAAAGCAGAAGAGGTCAGAAACACAGGCAGGGTCGAACAATGGCAAACAGGTATATGGCGGGCAAGAAACAAGAATAATCCTTGGGCTAGCGAAGGTCAACAATCGGCGAACAGAATCAAAAGGGATAAATCCAGGAAAACAGGCAAAGAGCAGAAACCAAGAAAACAGACAGGGCAAGACTAGGAAGCTAACGAGGGCTCTGTAAAGTAGCTATCACTGCTGGCGATAAGCGCATACAATACTCAGCAGTTGAAGGGAGTGAGATAGAGTGTTAAATAGTGAGTGAGTGATATGATACAGCTGTGTGCAATCAGTGCTGTGTGCAATCAGTGTAATGAATGATGGGATATGTAGTCTGGGGTGATATGCAACAGTGTGTAATGCGAGAGTCAATGAAAGGAAAGGGTGACCTCTGATGGCTAGCAGACGGAAGTTCATGGACCGGATACGTAACAATAATATTTGGCCCAGTCAGCAGTGCACCCCAAACAGGTGTGTGGATCCTACATCCTGGCCCTTCTCTCCACTGGCTGGTAGTGTCAGCTTGACCACACGGAGGTCACTAAGGCACAGATGGTCAAATGGGTAGAGGTCTGTTGTTTTTCTTCTCTGGCATCCCCCTGGAGGACAAATATAGTCAGCTTCATCCAAATTCAATGATTTTGAATGGAGCCCTGAAGGTTTAAAACCAAATTCTCAGCCAAAAGCCCTCTTCTGTCCCTAACCCTGTGCTGGCCAACAATCTTCTGTCCTCCCTATTACCTCACAGTTTGGGAACGTAGTCCCCTACAGTGACAGCTGCTGACAAATTTGACTGCCACTCACAGCGTCAAGGTCAGAAACACATCACTCTGATGCTGCCCCAGGTGAGCGTTCGCTGCACTGCCATATGATTGACAGAGTTCATGGGCAGGTTAAAAGTTATTTTTCATCCTCTGTGTAGACTTCTCCCAAATAAAGGTAAAAACATCTACTGTATCTAGATTGACAAAAATATGTCTTTTAAATGACAGAAGCTTAGTTAGAAGCTAACCCCTATGTGTAGTAGCTGAGGAAGCTAATCTTTCATTCAGTTTCACTGCAGAGAAAGACACGGGAGGACTGAAACTCAACCTATCTTCTCTTTAATTTCACCCTAATTTGATTGGTTCTCTGTGCTTTGTTGGAAATCAACTCCTCTGGCACCTAACCACTCTCATCAAACCTTTGACTACATCTCAAATGCATATCTGGGCTCCTCCTAACAGGAACACAATTAAGCAATGGTACACTCATCTATCAGTCTGCTAACATTCCCTGATGAGCAGTTTTGTTGCTGGTTTCTTCCGGCAAGAAATTACACTGCACTGGACCCTCTCTCACACACTCTTGTAGCCCATAGTGTTTGATTGCTATTGTTTGTTGTGCTCAGAATCTTTCCAAGCTTAAACGAGTCATTACCGAGAAGCTTGTGTCCCCTTCGTCCTTTGTACAAAAAATTTATTTCCTTTTCATCTTGAGTTCTAAAGATCAGTTTTCACTGTAAACATTTTGGAAGAAAACTTGAATGGTGTTTGCAAAATCTGTCCCCATAATTCGACAGATGAGTGATTTCTAGGGGTGTTGGTTGCTTACTGGCCAAAATCAAAAGTCTGTGATATTCTGGTCCCTAGATTTGGCTTGGGTCCCTCTTTCTAGTTGAAGCAATTTTTATTTTATTTTATTTGTCTGCTGGGCAAAAACTTACAAGAGAAATGGCATACCTCAAGCTGCATGTTTTGTGGTAACAAACAGTGCCATTACACACTGAAATGTGATAAATTAAGGTGAGAAGTTTGTTCAAATCCCTAAAGTATTATGCCTTAGCAAACAACATTAATAACAACATTAAAGTACATTTACAATTATTTATTTAAGAGACGCTTTTATCCGAAGAGACTTACAAATAGGGAAGGCACTGCGGAGAGCGAACCTTTGTGTCATGGAGCACTAATAAAGCCCAAAAGGTGTAGGGTTTTATGTCCTTTGTAGTGTGGTAAAGCTGTGAGTTTAGTACGCATTTTTACAGGCTTAAGCGAGAAATGAGTCATTTTTTTAAATAAATATTTGTTATCTTCAAGAGTACTAAGAAAATAAAACAAAAAATAAATATTTAAAAAAATATTACAAGATGAATTTTTCTATAAGGACACATTCTAGCTTATAAATGCAGCTACATGTGTTGTCTGCTAGTCATTTCTGTCAAGAAAACAAATAATTCATAAAGAATCTCTTTCCTGTTGTAAAACAAGGTTGCCAGATACATCTAGCTGCTTTTCCAAACACATAGTCTCATCTCTGGCTGACTGAGAGTGTTAGCCTTCATCTGCTTGAAATCATATCAGAAACGGATTAAGCTGTCGCTCTGTTTACCTGACTGCGGACAACAATCCCAGCAGCACTGGTAAATGAAACCAAAGTCACGTCTTAAAGAACCGCTTGCTTGCACTATACAAGGTAGGCTGGCTTGTAAACTAGATCAAAACATCACGACTGATTTAGGATGAACAAAGCTCCTTCATCTACAAAAAATGCATTTGGGAGTCTACAGCAGCAGTGGGCATTCCCACGTGACGCGACGCAAAGATGAAATGTATTTCAGTCATATTTTTACAGTTTTTACATATTCTCAGGAATTTGTTGTTGGGTAAAAGCTTCCAGTAATGGTCCACCGAGGATGTTGGCTTCACATTAGATCCCTTCCTATTTCCTTTGGAGTGAAAGTGCTCTGAGCCTATGGGATAATGGGAATGAAGTATTGTGGTATCATGTTACCTGAAAAGATGGCAGAGAGCCTCAGATGTTTCTCCATTCAGGCTTCCTGCGGTGCAGTCTGCCAGCATCTCCTGTCGCCTGCCTTCTTTTATACTTTTTCCTCGCTATTTCAGTCAAAAAGCTTGATAGGTAGCCTTCTTCAAAGGCATCTCATCATTTCCACCTCAACTCTAACTTCTTTGACAGGTATAGAATGATGACTAGCCCTAATTCCTCAAAGCTCAAGAGTTCGCCTTTTTATACGAGAGAGCCTGCAAAGGTGATGGGATGCTCTGCCTGAAGTGACACTAGCTCCTGTAGTAGGATATGCTCCTGTGTAGGTTCTTACTGGACAAACTGTCAGTTTGGAAGTAAATGTTCCATTATGTGTCAAATTGTAGAGGCAATGTGACTTTCTGTGAGATTGGTCCAGGGAATCACTTTGGGACAGTGAAAAAACCCAGGTAAGTCAACTGCATGGAGACCAAATGACAAGTTTCAGAAGAATGACACCAGTGTTGTGAAGCACTGGGTCTTCAATCCCCACTCTTTTCCACCACTCAGGTCACGGCAAATGTTTTGGCCCTGTCAACTCAATGAGACAGGGGCCACTGCAGGCCTTATAAATGAATTCCTCTCACCTCACAAAAACAAAGATAAAGATCCAATTTTCTCTGCAATATCCTGTTCCACAAGGGGTTTTCTTTGAAATATGATCAGGGATTCAATTAAAACTAGAGTGCAAAACCATGACAACTTGCCAGAAACAAAGTACGTGGCCCAGAGATGCTGAATATTAAATGCAAACGTACTGTGAAACTGGTCTGATCAAAGAAAGTGATATGTTAGACACTGAATCGTACAGCATTATTGAAAAGGGCAATTAAAGATTTGGGAATAGAATCCGGACACTTGTTGATTTATGTCTCGGATTGATGATTCAAGCATTCTTTACAATAAAGAAATGTGCACTTATGAAGAGCAGAAATCTCTTTCAAGAACTTCCAGCAAAGCCACAAAATGCAATTAGCTGTGTCTTGAACACAAAGTGCTTAACGTCGGCAGAGAGAGATGGGGGTTTGGGGTGGGGGGGGGGGGGAAGGAAAAGCACAGCCAAAGGGAAACGAAGGGGAAATAGAGATAACTCATTCTCTCATTTGAAAAAGGAACGCTCCCCTAGTGTTGCTATGGACACATGTCCTCTCAGATCCTCGTCGACATGCTAGTTCTCAGCCTCAGTGCTTTCTAGCCTCCAGGATCGGTGTTGGTGGGGGCAGGGGCACTGCCATCCTGAATGAATCAGGCTAATGAAGGAGAAAGTCATTAGAGACACAGAATGCACAACAGAAGTCAGTATCCTGGCCCTTGTTGCCTCAGGAACAACACACATTCAGAGGAAAGAGTTCTTACAGTACTATTCTTGAGCGGATCCTTGCTTCCACGTCCCTCTACGTCACAGTTGGGACCAAGGGCATACAGCAATGACCTGGTTTAGATGTTTACGATTGCTTTGTTACAACATCTATCCATCTTTCACGTTTTGGACAACATTAGCATAATCCTTTAGTAACTTGCACATGCTACTGAAGAACAACCATAATTGTTTGCTTCTTGGTCATCAATACTTTACTTAGTGTATGCAGATTAAATCGTACACAACTGACCAGTGAGATTTTTTTATTTTTTTAACAATTTGTAAATTTTCCCTTATCAAGTCATCTTTGTATAATGGTAAAATGAGTGTGTTGCGTTTGTGTGTTATGTACCTATATATTATAATATAGGGCAATATATATTTATTTTAGCACTTTTTCTATCAAATATCACTGTTTTTGTTAAAGCACTCTACGAAATTCACGGAGGTTACTGTTTGTAATACCTAAATATCTAATTCTCCACATTAAGCATTTCAAAACTACACTGTTGCTCATAAGTATGGTAGCAGAGATTTTTATTTTAAAAAAATCAAGTTTTATTCAGCAAGGACACTTTAAACTGATCAAAAGTAAAGAGTTCGTTACATAAGATTTCTATTTGAAATGCTGTTCATTTGAGTTTTCTATTTGAATAATTGTATTACAATATACTGAAAAATATTACATTATATAAACACCTGTTTTCAATTCTGATAATAATAGTACTTTGAGAAGCAGCTTTTATGAGCAACCCTGCAGACAGGAAAGAAACAGATCGGAGTATACTTTATGTCACTTTCATCTGTGCTTCCCCACTCTTCAAAAAGCACCAGCCACGACTAGTTTGCTGATATAGTGCAAAAGATGGAGTTTAAAGGAAGCTGTTCACGGCAATTAAGGGAACATAAACTATGATCAAAGAATAAGAAATATACAGAATTCAAAATTAGGTTTTACAGACTGCTACACGATTAGGGCTGGATGGAAGGAACATGACTACTGCAACCCTCAAGATCAAGAGAAATTAAACAATAACAGCATGGCTCATTAACACCACCTAAAGAGCCAGAGACATAAGCATTTTAGATGTTTATATCTCTTTCATGTCAGAGAGAGAGAAAAAAACAAGTTGAAAAGAGCAGACAAAAGCAAAAAATTATTTTGTCTGACTGAATCTCAACATGCTTTTAAACATGCTCAGTGACACAGAAGACCAAGGTAAAACAGAGGCTGGATTCTTGTTTTATTAATTTTTAAAAGATTTGTTCTCTCACTCTCTTTTTTTGAGAGCTTCTAGTCCTGTATTTCCTACAGGGCAAATTGAATGACTGGCCCCGCAGACCTTTCAATAGGGGGCAGACACCTTCAAAATGGGAATCAGTACCTCCCCATGGTTTATCAAAGGAAGCGTAAAATACAAATGGAGGGTGAAAACAGCGAGAGAAAGTGAGAAAGAGCTGTGAGAGATATGTATCGCTGGCTGAAGTGGATTCAGCAGCGAGATAGTGAAAGCGAACAAACCTTTCAGATGGAAATGAGGGCACACCATACAAACCAAGGCCAAGCACAGCCTGTGCATCGTCACCATGGCAATCCACTGCGAAACAGAGAGGGACCTGTGAAATAGAACCACAAAGAATCTCAGAGGGCCGGTCTCAACATTTAAAAACTCTAAGTCATTTTACTTATTCAAAAGCTTGAGGCAGTGTAGGAGTCATGGAGCTGCCGAACTGAATAATCAAGGAAACTGAATAATTCTGCATATGTAGCTTAGAAATGGCAGCAAATCCATTTCCTCCTTGTTGTTTATTAGGTCGCAGGCCACATAAAAGCAACCTGTCATTTCAAGACACATCAAATAATGCCCAGCACTTTTTTCCCTGTGAACTCATGCATTGAGAGAGACTGGAGGTAAAACTCTGAATAGACAGCATCTCCGCTGCCTTAATGCATTGCATTTCCCATTCTTTCTGTCTTACCCTCTTTCTCCTGTTCTGCAATGTCCCACTGAGTTCAGTGACCCTAAAGAGAAATCAATATGCTTTCTTGTCATGCCACTGAAGCCATCTCCTCTGGTGCTGTTTCTTTCTCCTTCTGTTTTCCTTCTTGACACATGGGTGGGGGGAGTGTGGTGGGTTGGGGGGTGGGTGTACTTGATGTGCTTTCCCTGTAATTTAAAAAAAAAAAAAAAAAGAAGACCAAAAAACATGAGCGAAATGGAAGGCTTGCGGCTTAAATAAATAGCCTCGCATCTCCCTTGTACCTGTGCAATGCTCCATCCTGGGTATAAAATGTACCCTTTTACTTTTACTTAAACTTACATTAGGAATTTGTACAAGTGATACATGGCTCAAATTAAAATGCATTTCTGGTGCTTTATTTTCTTATGAAAAAGACTTTACAATTAGTTGCAGCACTCCGTCATGACATTTATCTGGTTATTGTCTGAATAACTGATTTATTTAGCCATTATACATTTTAATAGATAACACATGCAACATGAAAATGATCTGACCAAACACCATGATACAAGAGAGATCCTCCAGTATTATTAAATGGTCCATTAAAGACATGGGAGTGAAAACTGGACTGATTTACGGCTTGAGTCAGAACACTACTCGCAGTCAAAATAAAGAAATGTGCGATCACAAAAGAAAATCTTTCACGTGAAGAGACATCATAATTATTCATTTGATTATAACAATGATGTTAATATTCACTCACCATCATGCAGCATTTTCCCATCTGTCAAGAAGTGGAGCACGCAAGTAGAGTGGCATCTTTTCCTGAGAATTTTGGCTGTATTCAAATTGCGCTGCAGTTAATTTCCAGCTCACTGTTTGACTTCTGAATGTGAGACAAATAGGAGAAAGAAAGTTTGTGCAATTCTGTAGTTCAAAAGACTGTCAACAATGGCATGCGAATGGCTGAGAGCATAAACATACAGCACACAGTGGAGATCCCAGGGGTTGTCAAATCTTGACTTCAAAAAGGCGAACCATGGAAAGTGAGAATCTCTGGGAACAAAGTGAATGCTACAGCCTCTATGTGGAGAAGGTTCGGGTATACTGTCATTCAAGGTAAAGTGACAGAGAAATGTTTGCAGTGGTTGCAGACATGAACCGCTCAAATGGTTGAGATTTGGTACTGCTCTCTTGGAGACAGTGTGAATAATTCAAAGCCTCTGGGGATGCCAATCCACAAGAGGAGCTCGGGGGGAAGTCACTGTACTGCTCCACCTGCTAAGTCTACAGGTAGCACAACAGGGCAAAGCATCTTGAAAACACTCAAATCTTCGGCACTGAGAGTGTACAGATTTTTAATATACTCTGAAAAAGCATGGATGCTCCAAAGAATTTTAATGAAAAATACCACTGAACCGTGAATACAAACAGTGTTGTCCAAAGTCTGAACCTATATATACCCCTAAAAATAAGCCAAATTTAGGATCTGGGAAAAATAAACATTATAACATAAAAAAATAAGGAATATTTAATACACACAGGTGCTCTCAAATCATGACACGATCATCACATCACACAAAATGCTGTGTGACAATTTGGCAAAAAGAACACACCTCTATCTAATACATCCAAAAGAGCTAAACTGGTGCGAAAGAAAGTCATGCTATATAGGCCGAATTTTCTGCTGTGCTCATCTGAAAATCAAAAGCTCAGAATACCAAGGGAATGACCTGTGTCAAAGAGGCAAAGAATTAAATCATCAAAATGGAAGCAGCAGCCAGCTACACTGTACTGACAACAGCTTTGTTAGAATAAGTGCATGGCAGCCCATTTTTCCCTTGAGCCACAGGTTGGATTCCTGCTGGACATGTTCCATCTGATGAAAGGCTGATCTTTGTCCCACAGAACACTGATTGAGTGTGCTATGTGTGCTTGGTTCTTGAGTCTGATTCACCTTCAACGCTACAGTCGTTACAGTCAAGCACAGGAGAGAGCAGCCGTCCACTAATTGGTTTGATTCATGCAAAAGGCACTTGCGAGGTGATCTGAGTTGAGCTAACAAATTTTGAATGTCTTAAAATCAGACAGAGTGTAATAATTTACGTCCTTTGTGAAGATGGTAAATGAAAAAAATGACAGCAGACTCCTCAAGGGGCTTTCTGAGAAAAAAAAAATCACCATAAACTGTCAACTACATAAAAATAGGATTGCTAAAATTGAGCTGTTTTTTTTCATGTCAAGCCAATAGTAGTTAAGCAAGTTTGTCATGCAGACTATAGCAGGTGCTAGAAGCAGAAAGCAAGCTATCGCCTGAAGTTAGGCACAATTAATTAGTGACAGAATTATACATACACATGTGTATTTATGCTTCCAAGACCTGTCTGGTGATTCAGATCGCCTGAGGGGGAAAAAACATTACAGAAATCATCAACAGCCTTGCTCTTGGATGAGCCATTTATGTTTGTGAAAACAGCCACATGCTGAATTTCACCTGGCAAAGCATCACTTGTTGTGACAAAGGTAGTCAAATCAGTCAGATATTACTGTAATACAACCATAAAATCTTAGTTTAATGCATAGTACTGGAAATTCTTCAGTATTTTGATACTGTTTTCAAAATTGTTCCCCAATATGTCCCTCTAAATCACAAGGGTATTTTAATTTCACATTGAGTATCTACATAACCCCAATTAAAACCAAAAGAGCTGTTAAAGTTCTGGCTTGATTTTAAATTAATTAATGTTAAATAAGAAACTTTTCCAAGAGGCTAATTAGTTCTCTTAATGGTCAAATTAAATAATTAGAGTGAACAATAGGGAATATTACAGAGAAGAAATTTTAAAAGTAGTCCTTGAGTTTAGAAATGAGTGTTTGAAAGCACGTGGAGGTCAGTTGGAGTCTCGCTGCCAGTTTTTGGATCATTTGAAATGGAAAGTGTAAGACAGTCTGACTCCAGGCAAGAACTGAAAGGAATGATGGTTAAAATGGGAAGGATTAGATTAAACCTCCAGAGGTGATTCGTGGGCTTAATTCTTCTCTAAATCCTTAAAGTTTACAATTTGTGTGGTGCAGGAGAGGTAGATCTCTCTAACGAGGTTGGCACTGGTAGTCAAGGGTTGGCGTTTGGAATGCCGTTTGGTTCCAGACGTGGGCGCGTCATTTGTACATATCTGAGATCAAAGCACATGTATGTGCTGACAGTGTTCTCAAAGCATCTTAATTAAGGCAGTGATGCACGCTGGGACTCCTCATAATTCACGCCAACGCAAAATTCCCTTGGATGAGAAAAAAAAGGAAAAAAAACAATGAGGAGTTCTCTCAGGTTTGCCAGATCCAGATTCAGAAGGAGCTGAAACAACGTTCCTCATCTGAGAGATAACTTCTAAAAAGACAAAAACAAACAAAGAACAGCTTTTTAAACATGGAAAGCATTAGCAAAGATTGTCTCGGGACGTGATCCCGTATGATCCATCAAAACTGTGAAATCTTTGAAACATGAGATGTGCTTGGCTAGATATTGCTGTAGTGACTGCTGGTTCATTACAAATGACTTGAGGAGGAAAAGGAAGTGAGAACCCTTTTATTGACGCACATGTCTGTTGGGGGTCGCCAAAGGTTCTCAACTAAATGGATCTTCCGCTGCAATTTCTGGTGGGAGAGAAAAATTGTTCTTATCTTTTCCAAACTGCTCACCATTGCTCGCTAGTCAGGCAGTTTCCTCATGACTTTTGACTGGTGAAAAGTTTTCCAAGCAAAAATAATCTCTGTCCAGAGACAGTAGCATCAAAAGACGAAGATTTTTCTGCAGACATATTTGTGAAGCCGCCCTCAACCAATTCTAGCTGAGCTTCCAGTGTCAACACGTATTTACATCACTTTCTTTACCAAACAGAGTGTGAATAGTGAGGGAAGTCTTCAAACAGCCAGACCGACTGATGGATGAGAAGAGAAATGCGTTCGTCAAAAACATCCTTGCACTTTTCCAAAACCTTAAAGTAATTCTGAAGCCCCTTTCTGGTTCAAAACTCTTTTGCTTTATGCTGTCATTGTGTCAATCATTCTTTCCTAGGAAGCTTTGTAATAACTTCCTGTTGGATCAAAAAGAGCAGCATCAGAGAGCTGTATGACTGCAATCTGCACTGAGCTCAGCTCCACTGCTCATGATAACAATAGAAAGCAAGAATGAGGATTTCCAAATGTGTCAGATGCGTCTGTTAAAAGTATCAATTCCTAATCTTTTCTGCTGCTCATTTTGCAACATTCTCCAGTTTTCGGCTAATCCTCCCAATATTACACATTTCTGGATTTCGATAAATGCCAAAAAATGTTTTTTTTATGTTTAATTTTTTAAAATGCAATCCATCCTTTCCATTTTTTGTATTTATTTACTGTGCATTTAAGAGTCTTTAACCGCGTTTGTCTTGCCTTTGTACTATTAACACATGCATTTTAGTTACTGCAAACAAGCACTGCACTACCATCACAAATGAGTATGACAATTAAACTCTGTACTTTGAAGGCCTGAAGTGCCTGTCAAATTATGCCCAAACCTGCCAGAAGAACATTAAACCATGTTCCATGAAATGAAATAACTGTTTTTCTGATAAATTATGCAAATGTAATTAAACATACATGTAATTTTGGAGTTTTCTTTCCTGTGTTGACGTATTCTTATTGGAAAAGGATGTTACAAAACAAAACAAAACAAAGAGCATTGCTTACAATAAGGTTTTTTTGGTCCAGACACTCCCAGTGGGCTGCAGGTAGGTCCGTGGTCAGCTTTGAAAAAAAATCATAAAATGTATTTTAAAAATAAGGAAAAAAGCAAATACATATGTATTTTATTAAATGCTTAAATGTAGCTTCAAGAATGGGGTCCTTTGCAAGGGGACCATCATATTGTCAATCTAGAGGGTATCTGACACAAATCTGTGTAGTGCAGGACTAAATTTTCCAAAAAGAGAAAAAGTTTACATTTTAACATGTACAGTATATGCTAAAAGGGAATTCTGCACACTAGCTCGTACATACATGGGTTCAAAGGTAGAACACATGGACTAACCAAACAAACTCATTTTGATTTAACTTCTGCTTTAATGTCAAAAACAAAACAAAAAAACAAGAACATTTGGCAAATGTGAAAGTGCCTGAGCTCTGTCATGTGGCCAACCACCCTTATTACTAAAGTACATCCAGAAACATTTTCACTCCTGATCTAGTTCCAGGGATTTGTTTTAACCCCACACATTCAATAATGATTAGAGGGCAAAGGTAGATAGGGCAGAAGAGAGATAAAGAAAAAGAAAGAGACTAAGACAGTCATTCTGAAGTAAAAGGAGGGATTATCAATGTAAGACCTTTAAAAAGTGAGATTGAGGATTATTTCACCTTGGAATGCATAATTCATGTGGTCCTGAATCCTCAGTGAGTGTTAGTGGCTTCCTCCACATTTCTTCTATATCATCTCTCATTCTGTTCTTTCGCTCCTTCTGGACTGGTGATTTTTCCCCTAGTGTTAAAGAAGGCTGCTTTATCTGCTTGTCTGCAAGGAACATTTTAATGTCTGTTGAGCTTGAATTCCCCCTATACTGCCCATCAGCTTATATCTTAAAACTTCTACAAACTTTACAGTTCTTGTTTCACTGCACTAGCTTCTTTATTCTGTAAAATATTTTACAGCATTTTTAATTTGCACTTTCCTGTACAGATCAAAGCAGAAGGTTTCATGCATATCAAAAATCCTCATGGCCAAATGAAAATATTGCAACATCAAATGTTCTTTTATTTCTTAAGGAAATGCAGAGGAAAAAACTGAGAATGTCGACCTGTTACAAAGGGGGCCCACTAAGCTCATCTATAGCAAACTTTTTGATGGTACGGTCACCAGGATGATTTCCTTGCAAGGAAAATCTTATTCTAAAATATAAAGGCAGTCATACATTTCCATAAAAAGACCCATTAAATATCATAGATATGTCTATATTATAAATATTATCTGATATTTTCTTTACTATAACATTATCTTTTCTCTACCCATCGTTTGTTTATATCATGGTAGCCTATATTTATTTCTACCTGGTAAAGCAGAGTCACGTGCCTTTTTAAATGGAATCTTTATGTTTAGCATAAACAGATTGATAATATGATGCAAACTGTCTGTCATCTTCCCAGTATCCTGCCTATCTCATCAATTTTGCTTCTAAATAATTAAACAGTTGGTGTCAGCACTTTTCTCTTGTTTCCCTGTGACATTTCCTGACATCCTGGCATTCTAAAGCTGGAGATATCCCAGTGAGACTGCTAACTGCTCACCATAGCATCAGCTTCAAGAGGAATCGTATACAGGTTTCTGTCCAACATGTCACTTGTAATCTACAAGTAATGCATTACAGTAACGGATTACTTTTTGCTGTAACGCAGTAGTGTAAGGCATTACTAATCAATTTTCAGTAATATTTTACTCAGTACATGTTCAATAATGCTTGCGTTACAACACACATTTATCAAAAATGCCAAATAAGTTCTATTTCCTGTTCGTGGACAGTCAATAGCCGCAATAAAGACTAAACGACAGCTTCTGATGTATTTGTTTAGCGATTTATTTCATTCATCTCCCTCTCGCTGGTGGAAGTTTGTATTGTGTGATGTAGTCCAGTGAAGGTGTGTTTAGGGCGGGTTTTACAGGAGTGCCACGAGGCTACTGGCCCGACAGTGGAAACGCGGCATGATTTTGGCCTCTGTGCTCGAGGTCCGAGGCTATTAGCCGCGCCCGGCTCGCACTGGCCAGTGGAAAAGCGGCTAATGGGTGAAGATGGCAGAAGACTGTACATTCGCGTGATGGACGTATGCGCATCTTGTCATGGCATCAGAGTTTACATATAGTCCTGTTGTGTCTAATATGAATAGACCCAAGCTATTCACAGATATTGCCAGATAATCACTTTACCGCTACCATACTTTTAACAGACTTGGATCGTTTGTGATGCTGGCTGTCATCCTTTCTTGCATTGTCTTGATTTTAGAATGTTAAGTTCTACGTCTGTAGTTATTTTGGCGAAAGTAACTCAAAAGTAATACAGGAAACGCATTACAATTCTGAGACAGTAATATTTTAAGGTAAGGAATTACTTTTAAATAACAGTAACAAGTAATCTATAATGTATTACAGTTTGGAAGTAACTTGCACAACACTGTCTACCAAACAGTATCAGTACCAGGAACACAACAACAATAAATAAATACACAAAAAACACACATGATGTAAATTCATAATGTGTGGTGCAATGTTATCTACAGATTACATTAATGGTAAACCACCTACAACTGTATTTATATTTACACCTATAACTTTCAGATGTAAAGTTCTCTCCAGGCAACTCAGGCTGAATCTTTTGCATGGCCCACTTGTGTTTCTGCAAGTATTTGTTTTTTTTTTTTCCTCCCCAAGAGATGTTTGTCTTCAGTATTTATTGTGCAGTATATTTGGAGTTGCATATTTTTTTAAATTGAAAGAGGCACTACATATCAGGGACAAAAAAATGCATGCCATTCAGTGTTGTCACTAGCGAGTTGCCTGATGTAAATGAGAAAGTGGATGAGAGAGTGAGAGAATTAACAGGAGAATGTATCCTGTGGACATAACTGATCTTCAAACCGAAATGAGAGCAACACCTGCTAATGAATTTGAAATTATGATTTGGGTTCTATTTTTAGGCAGGGCTGTGATGAGCGCCAAATCATGGCAGATCCAGCTGTTCAGTCTTTTTTGTCCCTTTTACATATGGGTCCCTCAAGGCTGAGGCTCAGTGGCATCACCATAAGTTTTGCCATTAATCCATGATGCAATAGGCCTACATGCTCATCACAATTCTGGAGTTTGTCCAACATGTCATTTTTTTCTCAACTGCTCTTATCTCCTCATGCCGCCTGAGGGCTGGAGTTTAATCTAACAATAAGAATCAATAAATAATAGAGTTGTACATTTACTGCGTTTAGTTAAATAATTATGTGTTAATAAATCACAAGCAACAAGCAAGACGTGACGCAATAGCAAAGACAAGACCATCTGTAAGTGTACATTTTAAAAAGCACAGTCTAAAAACAATAACGCAACTTTTGTGAACAGCCCCCAAGTCTCTAACGGTTAGGGATATGTTTATGATACGGAATTAAAACAAATGTTAATGACTCCCAAATCCACATTTCTCTAAAATGAACCATTTGAGATCTTTTTTCAGCAAATATTTATACAAAGTATGAATGTAATCACCCAAAAAATGAAAATTTGCTTAAAAGTAGCTCACCCTCGGGCCATCCAAGATGTAGATGAGTTTTTTTTCTTCTTCACTGGAACAGATTTGAAGAAATTAAGCATTACATCACTTGCTCACCAACGGATCCTCTGCGGTGAATGGGTGCCTTCAGAATGAAAGTCCAAACAGCTGATAAAAACATCACAATAATCTAATCCACATAACTTCAGTCCATCAATTAACATCTTGTGAAGTGAAAAGCTGTGTGTTTGTAAGAAACAAATCCATCATCAACTTTAAACCATTGCTTCTGATGAAAATAGTTCATATAACATAATAAGAGTCACCCCTATATAAATCAAAAAACACGTCTCGCATCCAAATCCACCAACATATTTGTTTAGAAGTGTTTTAACTTGTAGACAGTGCTTGATATGTGCATATTTCCTTCCCTGATTTAGACAAGATAACTTGTGGACTACTTACATTACTTGGGGAATTTATGTAATATTTTTTATCAGTGTTTGAACTCTTATTTTGACGGCACCCATTCACTGCAGAGTATCCATTGGTGAACAAGTGATGTAATGCTAAATTTCTCCAAATCTGTTTTAATGGATAAACAAACTCATCTACATCTTGGGAGTGGCCTGCTGGGTGCACGATTGCATTTAAGTGCTACTTGATCAGTATATATTGTAATGAATTTAAATAAAATAATGAATTTATTGACAGCCTTGATGAACAAAAATCAAAAACTTAATTTGAACTTTTTGTACAGTCATATTCTAGCAAAATATGCTTCATCATATTGCCCCATATCAGAAATAAAAAACTGTTTCTGTTCTTTCAGATAAAGGCAAATACCACAGCATTTGCAAAATGACAGAGAGGTGACCTTGTCAGTGTATCTTCTTTCTGTTATTTGTACTGAATCTCTTGAGGTTGTGTAATAAGTGATATTTTGAGGCATATTTGGGTTACTTCACACAAGTGAAAACTTACTTCAGTGCAAGAGCACTCTACAATCCAGTGCTTATCCTTGTCAGAGAAGAAACTACTATCCAGTCGCATGAACATGAAGAGCTGTGGTCCATTTTTAAGAGCAGAAAAACTGTAGAATTATGAATCACCAAGTGCCAGCATTGATACGTCATGTTTTAAACATCAAGACTTGGTAGAGAAACAACAGATAGAAGCCACGTGCAGATAACATAAAAGCGGTTGGAACCAGATTTTAGCCAATTAAACAGTAGGAGGTGGGACTGTGTGGGAGCAGAGGATGATGGAAGGGGTGGGTTTGGGAATGTCAAGGCTACGAAATTACCCTCATTAGTCTAGTGAACGGGTCAACAGGGAAAGGTCCTCTTCAAAGGGATTTTAAACAGCAGAGGAAGAACTGAGGGACGGAACGCAACTCACACATCCAGGGCTTCTCGACATGCAGCCAAACTCCTGATGTGTTTTGATGATATTATTTCTCTTAGTTACCTTAATTTGGGTCCCAAGGCTGTATTTGGTTTCTGCATAGGCTTGATATTGAGCTGCTCGGTCTGAGGGTGTGTTGAAAGAGTGAATCCTTCGGGTGCCTTCCAGCCTCTGAAATACACAAAATGGCTTAACTGAGAGTTTTCGTTCTCTTAAATCTCTCTCATTCACACATGCTATTGTGCGAGGGAAAAAAAAATGTCCACTGACACACATTCTTTTTGGAGAAGGAGGCTGAAACGACAGACCTACAGTCCGGAAAGGACTAATGTAATTAATGGAGCTTGCTGGGCTAGGCTGGCGTGGGACTGATCCAGCTGCAATGTGTGTCACCGGGCAATTAATTCACTTGACAGGGCCTCCTAAAAACTGCAAAAGGTCAGGAGACCAGATCTGGACCTTAGCTAGCAATAAAGCCTGGAAAAAGCCATGTAAAGTTTCTCACCCAAGGTCTCAGAAAGTTCATACGCTGTTAACCTGCTGTGTAGGACATTTCAAAGTCTTTAATGTCAGGGCCAGTTTTTAATCTAGAGATCAGATTAGGGAAATATAGTTTAAATAAATAGAAAAGCATATGTTACACATTTTTAAATAACTGGCAGACGTCTCACTTTTTTTGGTCCGATGTAGCCTAAATTCATATTTATTTGACAAGGTATAATTACCTTGCCTTCAGATTGTCAGTAAGCAAGTATCATTTATTAAAACCAAGTCTCATCAAGTTGCATTTTAAACATGTTTGCTTCAGAATACTATTACATAACAGTAACAAGAATATTTTGTATTTTATTTATTTAACTGTTGCTCGACTATTTTGTTTATATTCACCTTATTAGCACCATTAATCAAGTCTTTGTAAACACAACAACGGGTGTTCACTGCAATAGTGGTGGCAGACACAGATCATTCCGTGTTTCAAATTATATTAGCTCATAACAACTTACTCTGTCATTTATACAATATATCACAAAAGCAGGTAATCGACTGTAAGCAAGATGTTAATAGTGAGTAACCTACATTTTAGATACAAAAATGCCATTTTACTGTTCTTTGTTCTGCGAAACGAAAATAGCTCCACACACGACTTGGAACCCGAAGGTTGCGGGTTCGCGTCTCAGTACCGGCAAGGATTGTGGGGGGAGTGAATAACCAGTGCTCTCTTCCACCCTCATTACCACAACTGAGGTGAGACCCTTGAGCAAGGCACCGAATGCCCAACTGCTCCTCGACGTCGCAGCAAAAATGTCTGCCACTGCTCTGGGTGTGTGTTCACTACTGTGTGTGTGCGTGCGCGCACTTGGAAGGGTTAAATGCAGAGCACAAATTCCGAGTATGGGTCACTATACTTGGCCACACTTCACTTAAAAACATTCATTCCGGAAGTGAATGAATCAATAATGACTCACTCGTTGAGAAATCCATTGGATTCGGACATGCCTTGATGCATCATCTGAAGGCAAAATGTTTCAGCTTTTGGACACAGCAATAGACAGTGAACGAATTTGGAATAGCAAAGTGGTATACTACTCTCAGCAGGTCACTCAATCGGTTGATTGAATGAATCAATGACTCACTAGCACATACTTGTTTTGTTCCTGAATGAATCAGCAGTTGAGAATCAATGATTCAAATGACTCACTCATAAAGACATTTGTCGCCACCTGGCTACAAGAATAATGATGTAACCTGCATGTAATGATATGATGATACAATCTTTTGACACCCGTTATATAATGTCCTTAATAGCTAAATTTGCTATTAATAATATATTAAGTTCATACTGCTAAGTTTGCTGTTGCCCTTCTGTGAAGAATATTATCTCCTTATGTGCCAAACACCCATGAACTCAAGGGTCCTTCTGACATCTCTCGACCTAAACTAACACATAAGTATTTAAAAAAAGGCATTATTTTGACATCAAGAAAGCAGTACATCTCAGGGGAGGCCAAATCTACCCTTGTGTCTGTTCTCTCCGAGTCTGCTGTATAGATCGAGCTCATTGCAGCACTCAAGCGATTGTAAACATGTACATAATTTATGGATAATGACTCTCAATTTACTGATATGTATGTAGAGACAATCACATTTTGTGCCTATGGGATTCAGGAAATGCGCATAAGGCAGCCTTTGTTCTTCTTTTGTGCAAACATACAGTACATTCTGTGTATAACAACACACTACAGAATCTTGCACTGTCCTGAACAAATTTAGCATGGCACAAACATTTAGCATAAAACAAAATAGCATATTCACACAAAGCAAATGCCATCCATCTTATTCACATCACCACATTTCAAAAAGATCGGCAATACAATGAGAAAGTGATGAAACACTGATGTGCTCTTCTAATTTAGAGAAAGAAACAATAATTGTAAATTCAGACTAAAAAAAACAAAGTGTGCCCACGCAAGGAAGAACAGTGAAGCAAACCACACTCTAAAAATAAATTTACAGACAGCATCAACAAATTAACTGTTTTGTCAGATGCAATAATTATTAGAGCTGTCAAGAGATTAAATCTGTGCCAATTAATTAATCAATCTGATTGCAAATTAATTGCACATCAATTTTGGCTGAGAAATTACCTCTCAAAAAAGAATTTAAAGTCATTATTGTGTTAGATGAGAAAATAGACATTGAATAGACATTACAAAAAGTATCTTTAGAAAGAAATATTTTAATTTCAACAATGCTTATTAATGATAATAATAATTATGATTAATAGTATTCATGTTTTTTTAATGAATATTAAATTAAGAAATTATTAACAAATAAATATAATAAAAATAAATAGGCTATAATAGGCTACTAAAACCACAAGTAGGTGGAGACAAATCTCAATGAATGTCCTTCAGTTACCGATTCGTTTAAACGATAATTATACATACACAACAGGCAGGTTCTGTCATGTTTAATCCACATCTGCTATGTATATAAAGGTCTATGCATTTGATGTGTATTAAACATGGCCTATTTTAAGAACATTCATGGAATATTTTGATGAATTATGATATTTCTGTTGATTATTACACAATCACACCTGTAATATGCCTATAAGCTATTTACAGATCACCCTCAACCTTTTTTTGTGTAATGCTTATTGTAGGTGAGGCTAGATAACACCTATTCATAGGAGCAAATTAGTATCACATTTTCACAAACGGCTGACAAAATCTAACCCTTGGGCTACTGTAGCACAGCATGAGTATGTGAGAAATCCTCAACTGACTAAAAATGCTATGATACATATGGTAACTACCACGTGTGCATATTCTGACCAGGTATGCGGAAAAAAAAAAAAACATTGTCAGAAGGATGTTAACAGTACAATGTCCTCTTATCCACAAAACATTTGAGCCATTTTTTTTTATCATCACCATTAGCTGGCCATAAATATGTTTTTACTTTGATAGTTTCACTTGTTAGGGCTTACAGAATGCATGTAATTTTGCATGCTATACATGATCGAGGCTACTTTTGGAAGGATACTAAAGTGCTGTCCGTGAAAGAGTGCACGGCCTGCTGACATGCCTTGGGGCAGCAGATGAGCCCTGCAAAACGACAGTGTATGAGACGGTGTCAAGATCAGTAGAGCTGTGGGCCAAATCGGACAAATAGAGCATTCTGGGGTAGAGGAGCTTGTTGTAACTTATATTTCTCAAGGTTGTTTTATTTTTTTTAATTGGTTTATATGTACACATGTACGCTACTGAACATTTGCTGCCTAGAAAAAGAGTATGTATACACCCCATTTAAAAGTCTATGGTCAGTAAGATTTTTATTCATTCATTCATTCATTTTTTTAATTAATACTTTTTTGATTCAGCAATGACACACGAAACTATCAAAGATCGCATTAAATACATTAGTGTTACAAAACACTGGTATTTCAAATGTTGTTCTTTTGCACTTTCTAATCATCAAAGAATCCTAAAGAGAAATATTTAAACATAATTGGAATTCTCACAATATCACTTACATATGAAATAAGTTCCGAAAACCAAACCAAAACCACCTAATTACCTCAAATAATTCTACTTTCTGTGTCGGATAATTTAGAATTTTTAGACGTGTGAAATTCAGAATTTTCTGAAGTGTGAAAAGAGTGAAAATGACTTTCAGTTGCAGAAATCTGTGAATGTCTATACACAATAACAAGTCTTTAACAAGTATATTGATTCAGCTTTGCCAGGATCAAAATATCATCTTTGCAATGTAGCAAGAAGGTTGCAGTATTCGGCTGAAAGTCTTTTTTAAGAAACCGAGAGCATCTTCCTGACAGTACGATCAGCATCAGCAGCCATAACCTAGGATTCATCTTCAGTGAGAGAAGGAAAAGCAATCTGAACTGGGCCATGAGTCAGATGAGATGGCTCTTTTATCTTAGTCACAGAACCAAACCGATACCCCAACCCAACATCACTCAACCCAGCACTCAGTCAAGGAGGATGATTGGAGAAAAAGCAGCTTTATCCATCATGCAGAAGTTGCGGGCTCTCCAGCCACCGGAGTCTCTGATGCATGAGTTCTGTCTCTGCCACACTTGTCCTTGCAACCCAGAAGAAAATTTAACATCAAATGTCAACAGAGGGAACAGATTTGAATCCAGACACTTTCACTATGGTGTCATGCCTGTAAAGGCAGAGAAGAATGAGGGAAATGTTTAGCCACAAACAAATATACACATTTGATAATGTTCCCATCACTAAACTTTTCTTCAAAAATTGTTTTCTTTTTAACTCTCTTATTTTTGTCAGTGCTTAATAATTAACTTTTTTTTTTCTTTTTGTATGCAGCTAACCATTTGCAACAGTCTACAAATAATTGATCATGTGAAATAAAACGGAACCTGAGAGTTTGGAATGATGTAGTTCATGAATGTATACACTGTAAAAATAAATAAATAAACAATTCCAAGTTGTAAATAAAACCAAAATTATTATGTTTTATAGGAAAATACCATTTCAGTCTCTCTACTTCAAAGTTTCACATTTAATGTGTTAGTTGCTGTTAATTGTGAATTTTACTTGAAATTTCTTGTTTACAGCACGAAAAAAAAACATTATGATCAGTCCGTATTTAAAAATGCATTGCATATTTTCAAAATGTTCACTTCTGCATATAAAGGCCCATCCTCCCATAGCTTACTGAGACTGTTAGCCATTGTTGTGCTTGTGTAAATGACCCATGTTCTCTCCTCTGTCATGTCAGCTATTTTGAAATGTGCCCATGCGAAGCAAAGGTCAACTTGACTATTAAGAAAAACAGCATTTCAAAGACGTGCTCAGTCCCACTTTTTAATTGTCTGTCTGAAAAATAGCCTGCTTTGCTTCCTTAGGGCACCATATCTCTCACATTTAATGTCTGCCATGGCTTTCTGTCCTGTCACTGTTGTCTCAGCCTGTCATATACGACGCTCTGTTGATTGTTTTTATGTGATATATATCTAAGCCCTGAAATTGGCACAGATCGGAAACCTCATCTGCTGTTCGTGTTACGTCCGTAAGAGCTTTGATTACTAAGCCTGTGTTGTCACAAGTTCTGAAATTACATGCTTGAGATGATAGCAATGGAAAATGAGAGCCGCGAGGATCGCAGACAGCAGCTTAGCCTCAATGGCCCCCAGAAATAATTTTCTCCTGTACAGAGTCATGATCAGCCGTTTGACCACTTCTAAAATGTAATAGCAAAAAGGCCAGGCCGGTCAATTTTGGCCAGTAACACTTGTCAAATAATAACTGGTTTGAGCAGCATCTGTGCAAGCAACAAGCAGACATATGGTTATAGGAGAGTCCTGGGATAAAACTCTGCCACTTCAAGAGCTTGGCCCTGGATCCACTGCCATTCAATTTCCACGCTCTTCAGTCTTCAGACTCACGCTTCATATTACACCCTCCACCACCCCGTTCTCTTTTCTTTGCCTGCCTCCTCTCATCCATTTAAATAGAATCAGAATAATGATGGCAAGGCATGGGTTATCGATCAAACACTCACACACAAACTGGCACAGGACAAATCATGGTGCCATTTTGGCCACAGAAAGGGACTTAGTGAACTGTGATCCCTCCTACGCTCTGATCCGGCCCTCCAGGGTGATGTGTCCTCGCGGAGACGAGCATTTGGCTGCTCCACATGCCCCTGAGCTGTAAGGCTGTTTAATTGATGTCAAAGCTGGTCGTGTGAGCATTTTCTACAGTGCCGATCCAAGCGTCGTGTCACGGCACCGCATAATGGATATTCCTGTAGACATGCCATAGACATATCCATTTATCATGCTAGAGATGGGAATAAAAAATTCATTATCACAAGAAAACTTGTGAAATGCTTCTAAATTGAGGAAGGCTCTGCTCTCGGGCTCTCATTGAAATTTAAAACAGCATGCCTGGTGAAAATATTGTTTAGCATTGACTATGTATGGCTCATATAGACTAACTTAATCATACAGTTGGTCGGCACGCCTTTATACTGATATAACAGTATCTTGAAAAGGAAAATTCATTAAGACTTGCTTCGAATGTTGGCTTGACAAAGTCTTGCCTAAAAGAAAAAAAAGAAAAAATCAGAAATGTTTTATGGAGGTCTACAGGATTTTTTTTGTGATTTATGAAATTCTGCACTGGAAAAAAACATAGGCTAAATTTGATAATTAAAAAAGGTATAGCACAATTAAAAGTCTTTGCACACTGAGTCCGAAATTCTCATCTGAAATTTTCGCACATTAAAAAATAAATACGACCTCACGTTGTGTCAATCACATTTACACACTGCCTCCGAAACTTTCGTCCGTCATAAAAAAATAGGATCAGGTTCGATTTTCTGCGTTTTCACATTCGTAGCAAGCATTTTGATAGGAAAGGATGACGAATCCGGAAAAAAATAAAAACCGCATATGAAAATTTCGGACTCCGTGTGCAATGACCTTAAGTCAGAACAGGCTTGTTAGACATCTAGGATGCGAGTTGTTCAGAATTGAATTGATAATGCATTTAATAATTCCAATTTATACACTATTTTTAACTAAAAGAGGTCATTTTGACCTTAAATTTTGACTGACTGACTGACTGACTGATGGGCAGAGATAAAACTTAACCCCAACCTTCAGTGAGGCATGAGCAAATCGTATGAAAACACACAAATGAGATTGTACAGAAACACCAATTTTGCTCCCAGGTTAGTGATTTTTAAAAAGCTCTAACCCAGTGGTGCTCAATCCAATCTGGCCATTACGTCATCCCTTGTCCACAGGAAACAGGAACTGTGACTGGATATGTCTGCAAGGCCTATGAAAGCATTCCATTAACCAAACAAAATCAAGGGGCAAGTGACAAGGAAATAACAGGTTTCATATACTGTTCTGACTGTGAGAAAGAAATGAAGGAGAGAAGGAAAAATAGAGCAGTCTGCAAAGGGGTTGGGGGCAAGAATGGGAGACTTCTAAAAGGAGGAGGTGGGGCTACGGTAAGGGCAGAGAGAGAGAGAGAGATATCTGCCTGCCTCCACTTGTCTCTTGCTCAAGTACGCAAGCCACTGACAGCAACAGCCACACACAGACAAGAGAGAGAGAGAGAGATCGGAGAACACCCAGATCCGTCCTCTGTAGATCGCCTACACAGTGTCAGAAATAGAGCTGAGTTTAAGGCAGGTGCGTACAAAGCGTCTGCATGAGACTCTGGGCGGTGCGCTAATACACAATCTAAGAGAGGATACAGGTTGACTGACTAACCTCAAGAAGGAAAACGAGAAAAAACGTGACAACAAAAAGGAAAGAAGAAAAAGAGGAAGAAGAGACCGAGATGTACACTGAAATGGCCCATCTATTAACGGTAGGGAAGTTTATCATTTTCTCTCAAGACCGAAATTTTTACGCGTTGCATTTGAACGCGCACTGCAGATGCTTTTCTAGTGGTGTTGACACAAGAAAGGGCAGAAAACTATTCCAGCTGAGAACAACCTGTCAGGAATCAACATAAGCAGGTAATTCTTCGATATTTAAGAATTAATCGTGTGGTGTTGTATCACAAGATCTGGTGTCGATAGTTTGAAACGCGGCTCAAGTTGTGTTGCACTGACAGGTCGAGACTTTTCCACGCTGCATGGCAGTTATGGTCAGCATGCAGAGCACATCGGGATAGAGTAGCACTGACTCACACATTAGCTTGGCTAAGGAGAGAGAAGAGAGAGAGAGTGAGCGTTGAGAGTGTGTGAGTGTGAGTGTGAGAGAGAGAGAGAGAGAGAGAGAGACGCTTCATGTCGCATTGAAATTCCACAGCCAGAGCTTTGCGAAAATAAGGATAACGCAGTGTGCGTGCGTGTTTGTGTGAATGTGGGGGCACGCATCTGTCATTTCATTGAAGTGATCAGCATCCAGAAACTCTCCCTCCCTCTTCTTCCTCCTCCCTGCTGTTGCTATCCGTGGCCGTGCTGCTGTCGCAGTTGAATTTGCAGAAGCTAGCGTGCGCGCTCTGCTTCTCCACAGCAAGCCTATTATTGTTGTCCTCCTCCACACTCTTTCCTCTGAGGAGTGTCAGCTAACGGTGCTAATCCTTCAATGCCTCTTCATGTGTGGGGAGGACGCGTGCGCGTGTGGGTGTCATCCTGGAAGACTGGACCAACACACGTGAGAGTGTTGGCAGGTGTCCGGTGCATTATGCGGCTCCGAGAGAGAGAGAGAGAGAGAGAGAGAGAGAGAGAGAGAGAGAGAGTGCAATGAGGACAGATTGGGTGTGATAAATACATTAGATGATGCTCATATGTATTTTGTAAGAATGTCTGTGTGGTTGTTGCTTGTTTGTGGATAAATATAGAGTTCAACTAAAACAATTATTAGAGGGACCGCAAAGGAAACGCACACGTTTTTAAAGCTAAGGTGAAAAGCAGATCGCAACCTGTTTTACTCTGCAAAGGAGAAATAGAGCCAAAAAAAGTTGGAAAGGAGGGTTTGAAAAATAAAAGTACTGAGGGACTTGGTGACGTCAGCCAAAAAGGAAAGTAGTTTCAATTTCAGAGGCAAGTTTGCTACATGCTTTAAAAGATTATATAATTTGGAAAAACACGTCCAATGAATTGTGCAAACTGAGACCAGGAAAGTGCATTAACAAAAGCTCACGTTGACTAAAATAAAGTTTTTATTATTATTATTATTTGAGTTTAGATAATATTTTCGTACCCTAAAGATACACATTTCCTCATAAATGAATAAAATAGCCCTAAATGAGTTTTGTACATGGGATGTTGATGACACATCACAATCCAATTTGCGATGAAAAATATTCTGACAGCTCATAAAAATGCACCCAGACGTCAATGAATAAATTCTTAATAAGTCGTACCAAGAAATTAAACACATGACTTGTCCTGACAACTAGACTGGAAAGATAATTGCATAGTTTGTTTATCGCAATGTTGATTAGCCCTCAGTGCTGTGTATGGACATGATTACTGAATGCAAATATACACTTTCTTGCATGAGGGAGCTCTACGGTCTCTGACAGTGCATCACTGTAAACATTATTATCTTTACAGTTCCTCATCATTTAGTGGCTTATATAGTTCCTAACTACTCAAGATGTCCTTTTTACGAGGCAAACTTAACCCAATCCAACCCAACAGAGTATGTTTACCTACAACAATAAATTCTGATGCATGGCTTTTTAAATTTAATTCAGTGAAAAATACCATGACCCTTGAAATGCTCCTAATGAATGATTTAGCTAGACTGACAGTCCCAATGTGCTCTATATGCAGTAGATAGTAAATTATGTTCTTTTTTTAATTTAAGTTCTTTTGCTTGTTCTGAAAACTAATTTGTTAAACTCACATCCACTTTGAATCCTCAGATGTCTTGATTTCTTAATGCTCACAGCGATTGTTCTCTAAATCAACCGTTATCATGCTTCACATCTCAGATAGATCCAAAGGCAATCTAAATTAGATGCAATTTATTTGAGCTCAGCTCATACTCTTTCTCCATGAGAAAAGAAAAAAAATTGATCCAAAGTGGATTCAAACAATGACTCTAAAGCTAAATAATGTACAAGTAGCAAGAAAAAAGTGAGAGTTGCCTATTAAAATACCAATGACTCACATGAGCTATGATTCATTCAATTAGACTCAAACTCATGAGTAACTGATTTGAATTAAGCTGGTTTATTGAATCGGTTGGAGTGGTTCCTTCTTGAGTTACTAACTGGCCAATTAGTGATAAATTAACGAATATATTTCACACAAAGAAGCTATCAATCCATTTATTCATCTATTTTTCTATCTATACACATATGATCATATCATACAAAAGATATGATTCTAAAGAAAATATGTTCAGTTACTCTTCAAGAACCAACTGTAATCACAAACACTCCTACTTGACATGTTCCCTACTGATTCCACCTATAGAATAACACACTTGACCACTGTTGTCTGCTCATAATTGCCTTTTAAAGAGTCCATTCCAATGTTTTTCAAAGGTGACAGCGGCAGAAGTCCAGACCTACTGAACACTGTCAACAACCACTTCACGTTGAGCATAAGACAAGAACTATGGAGTCAATGTAATGCCACATATACTGTATATGCAAAATAATAAAGTTTTGCAAAAGAAAATAAAGTTTTGCAAACGAAAATAAAAGTATTGAGAAAAAATAAATGTTTTTTGCTAACAAAAATAAAGAATTGCAAAATATAAATGTTTTTCCCTTTGGCTTCACGTTTCTGCGCGTCTCGCTTTCTGGCACTGTTTTGACATGGGGGTGGAGTCAAGGGACGGGGGCGTGTACAACAGGCCTGGGCATGCCTCCCTGGAAGTGACTTCATCGGCCCGAGAAGCAGCTCACGGTATCGCAAGCTCAATTTTGACTGAAACGCAAAATAAAAGCAGCGTTGCAAATAATTTAGTAGATATGGCCATGGAAAATATGTATTGCTTTTGTGCGGTTTCATTTATATTTTGCAATTCTTTATTTTTGTTCACAAAAAGCACATTTATTTTTTCTCAATACTTTCATTTTCTTTTGCAAAACTTTATTATTTTGCATATATATGTGGCATTATATTGACTCCATAAAGAACCCCCCACCGAAGGGCGAAACGCTGCCACGGCTCTGCTTTCTAAAAATAAAAACACTAGGGGCTGACTGTACAGCTGCAAACAATTACTAAGGGTTACCTTGCAAATACAAACACAATGCTCTAGCTCCTCGGCCCGCTATCCCGCCGCTTTGTGCTGGCTTTGAGGCTTGTGTGATCTTGTAGGTCTTTTAATGTCTTCATCCTGCAGGTAAGTGTGAGCTGGTTTGTCATAAACATCTGTTAAATCCTCCTCGTGTTAGCATCGCTAATGAGGCGAAGGGTGTGACAGAACAGATGCCTCTGAGTGTGAGAAAGAGATACAGAGGCGAGACTGTGGAAGGAAGGGTGAGTGATGGGAGAAAATTTATGCAGCACATCCCTCCGTCCCCCTACAGATGAGTCTTCAGTGAGGGCAGATGTTTCTATCATTAAGAAGTTGAGACAGGCTAGGTGCTGCTTAGCAGATATATCTGCTGTTGCAAAGACATGCCCATTTGACTATAACGGCAGGGTTGATTATGTTTATTGATCTGCCACAAAGGAAACAGTCTTGTGCTATTTACCACATGCAAATGGCTCTCGTTCCATATGGTTGACAATGACACGCAAGAGCCTCAAACCAAGTTAAGATTTGTGCGTGTGACGTCTTGTTTAACTTATCATCATTCCATGAATGTCCCTGCCATCTAGCTGCTGTAATCCCCTTTTATTATCATCACGGATTGGCCTGTGAACAATTTGAGATAATCCCTGTTAAACTGGCCTTAATAAAAATGTATAGCAACAAATGGCAATGGAATTGATGTAGAGAGTCTTGAGGGGGAAAACTCCTAAAAAAGAAATGTAAAGTTTATATGTGGTACATAACGACAGAGTGGGAATTTTTCCCAGGGTTGGGAATCAAGAACTTTTCATAGCTGGAAAAAAGGTTTTGAAACAATACCGGAAATTAATGAGTTTTACAATTTTCGTTCTGTTAATGGTTACTGAATGTCAAAAATTATTCATATATATATATATATATAAGAAAAAAAGAGAATATTTTAGTTTTGAGTTTGTATATAGACATTTATAATGTCCCAGAAGATTTCTTCTTCAAATAAATGTTAAAAGTATCACATTTAAAATTCAATATTCACCTTTGCCATCACAGGAAAAGGCTAAATTGCATTATAAAATATATTCAAATGAAAAACAGTTGTTTTATATCATTACAATATTCACAATGTTTCTGATATTTCTATTTTAACCGTATTTGTAACAAATAAATGCAGGCTTGGTGAGCATAACAGACGTCTTTCCAAAACCTTTAAAACAATAGTTTAGTCTATATATTTATTATTATAGTACTAATTGGTTGTTCCATATTTTGGTTTAGTTTGGGTGAAATTTTGGGAGGGGAAAGTACTAAAAAATAATTAATGGAATGATTAAGTGATCAGAATAGATTTTTCTGTATGATTCCCAACCATGACAAGCACACAAGGTCTGTCCACATTCAAGTTGATTCCCAGTTGCTTTTTTTATGTGCATAATCTCACAGCAGCCTAGACATTCATCTTAAGGTACACTTCTCCATTCCTCTTCCCTATTCTCTCTCTATCTAAAAAGCAGGCTTGGCTCGGTTATCCATGGGCAAGGGCTCACTCCTGACTGATGGGAAACAGGAATACAGCAAATGAGCCACGTGTATATGTGCGGATATGCACAAATGTGAGTGAGCATATGCGTAATGGGGTCAAAAGGGCTGCTGGACTTCACCTCTTGTGCTCGCTGAAGAGGGCAGATGAACTCAGGGCAGGAAAGATCACAGACATCTGTCTCAAAGAGAAAGAAAAAATTGCACTGTCACAACACAGACCATCACCGCACACGCACCCAGACTCACTGCTCTGTCTGTGCACTGCATTTCTGTAAACATATATACAAACAAATCAGCTAAAGGAGCTAAGAAATCAAATTGAATCAAAGTGAAAGCCAGGACCGGGATGTGATGTCTCCTCTGTGTAGCTCATATGAATTCATAGCCTTACAGGCAACCCTACATAAAGACAAATAAGAGCAAGTATGTTGGGCATCATATCCGCATAGGCATATAGTACGCACTGCTGTCTGAGATGAATATGTTTTGTGCTGAGAGTGGTACGGATATGTCCGAAGAAGGAGGTGAAGACAGAGCACTGCTCACAAGCCTCAAGGGCATATCTGTGAATAAGCAAACACATCAGTCTGCCATCTTGCAGCGTGATGATGAACGCAAACATTGACAGTAAAACAAACCGAAGAGATTTATCAAACAGTCGGCCATTAACATTTCATTTTGTAGCTCAACACAACAATGTTGTTGTTTTTTCGTACACTGTAGACTTACCAGAAAAGAGCAAAACCTCAGGTCAGCTAAACTATTCTTCATCGGACTGTTTTCTTTTTTCACACCTGCAATGAAAAAATATTTTATGGTCATTAAATATGGCTCTTTTCGTATGTATATTGAAAAATATTTGATGGTTTCAATATATATTTGAATAATAATAACCCTAACCCACATTTTTTTATTAGAACTGTAAATCATTGTTTTTAAGGAAATTGAAAAGCCATTTTTTTATGCGTGATGTTAACACACCCATTACACTGACTTAAAAGGCATGAATGTCATTTTAGAGAAAGCACAAAATAAGAAAAACCATAAAATAGCAATGACACGTCACTCTGGTTGAAAAACTTTGGTTTGACAATGAGTTTTTAATCTTATCCTCTACTGCAGCAAGCTATAAAGATTTTGAGCTATTTTGTGGAAAATTGTTTACTCTCACTGCTGGTTGAATCAAATCTTTTATGACTTCAGTTTTCAACTCACAATGCTTGTTGTCTGATTCACACTGTCATTTGTGAGTGTTATATCTGAACTCATTTGGACATACAGAAAAATGAATTTGCCTACAAACAAGAGAAAAGAAGGCTTAGTTTGTGAGAACATACTTTAGCAATGTGGTTCAGAAACACAGAGAAAACCAAAAAGACATGCTGACGAGTGATAAAACTTTTTTTTTTTAATAAAGAAATTAGTGTTTTTCTTAATGAGGAAGTCAAAAGAACTTGCCTCAATAACCACATTATGCATACTTTCCCCTAAATTCTTAAATATATCCTTGCTCGCCTATAGCAATAGAACACTTCATTAAAAAAAGGCCTGCCGTTAGAAAAAAAAAATACAAAAATAGTCTGCTTTGTCCTGCAAAATTTCTTCCTGTCTTCTCAAGCGAGCTCAGTTATGAATACTAAGGCATCTTTTCTCATTAATTGCTCTCACAGGCAGCTTAGCCGGGGTCATCGCTGCATTTTTGACTCAGTCCAATTAATACTAATCACAGCATCAGACGGGCTGAGCGAGAAGATTGCACTGTCAGAGCAACTGATCATCTTGGAAATTCATTAACAAAAGAAAGAAAAAAGGAAAGAAAGACAAAAGTGGGACTCTGAGTAGATATGGCATCCTGGTTTTATTTTTTTTGCCTTCAGCTTTCAAAATGTTTGGACAATTTGTCAATAACATTCATTAAGGTGCCCGTTCCAAAAACAAACCAGGAGTTAAATGAACAGATGGACTTTTCCTTGTAGAATGGCCTAACATGGAAGAGTAAGACAGACTGGCTGCTGTCTGCTCCAGCGGCTCAAGGCATTTGTGAAATATCAGAAGGTATGCAGCTGAATTATTTATTAGGTACCCCAGTATATTAAATTAAAAGGAAGTGACTCATAAACAGAGGACAACATGATAGCAGATCAAGGCTTATGCAAAGCAGAGCTCAAGACAATGATTTTTTCAGTCAGTCTTCTGCTGGCTCGGTCAGACATGATGTGGTCTACTTGCCATGCAAATATATTTACTAGCCCTAGTAAAAATGCTGGCGTTTATGGCATTTATTGGAAACAAACTAACTAAATAAATAAATAAACTTTGACATGATTTAGTGACATACTGTATGTATGCAAATCATCAAAGTTTTCAAGACATTAAAACAATGTGTCAACTCAGCAAGCAACACATCCTGCAAGTGGCCTGAAACCATCACACACCATCAGGCCATCCTTTAATTGTTGAGCAAAAGGCAGCGAC
This sequence comes from Sinocyclocheilus anophthalmus, assembly GCA_018155175.1. Lineage (NCBI taxonomy): Eukaryota > Metazoa > Chordata > Actinopteri > Cypriniformes > Cyprinidae > Sinocyclocheilus > Sinocyclocheilus anophthalmus. The sequence continues at coordinate 208,366 of JADLZN010006938.1, read as the reverse complement.
GGCCTCCATAGAGAGCATATTCCTTAACATCCACAAATGGGTGCTGCAAACAGAAGCCATATATTTGCCCATCCCTTCAATGAGTAGAGTCACTTCAAATTCAGCAATTCTCCCCCCCCCCCCCCCAAAAAAAAAATGTATAAGCATAAAACAGTTTACTTGTATAGACTGATCCTAAATAAAACATACATCTTTCTGCCTAAATATGCAGGGCGCATAATAATGACAATATTCGTTATGCGCATCCAGCCCATTGCATGATATCCAGAGACTAGCCTATTTAGTCCATGTCTTACTCAAGCATAATGTTCACATCCCCTCCTACTTTTGAGCCAAAGTGGAAAACATGCATGTTTATTACCACATTAAGACCATGACCTCGCTCAAACCATAAGAAATGCAATTATTCCCACAAGCCAGAGCCCATTTTAAGTAATATATGCGGCACACTGAAATATCCATAAATTGGATAGGCCAGTCTCACTTCGGCATACTGCAGTCTTTCCATGACAGTGCTTAATGCAACGTTTTCAATGGCGCTTGCCCCATGCATATTATTGATATCGAATTTGAAGGGTTTTTTCCCCCTCGTGAACCACTGTTTCTCTTAATTTCCTGATAAGAAACATAATTGTAGTATTTAATATAAATTCCTCCATAGTAGGTGACATTTAGCAGGAATATTTCGTAAAATGTATAACTGAAATGTTGTGACATACTTACATAAGAAACTCATCTTAAAATATACCAGCGCATCTTATAGGTCAATAAATTGACAAAAGACCACCCACCTGCTCTCAGATATTATTACTCTAAACGATAGCCACTCTCGAGCTAACCGATCGACTCTAAAACTGATAATTAATTCTAAAACAGGTTTTGCCAGAAGACATGCTTAAGACACACAAATACAGTGAGATACAGGATTTAAGCTGCACTGACGGCACCAAGGTAGCCAGTCAGCTAAATTTATCCACCACAAAAATGTTCACACCAGAATGAAAACCAAGTGGACAGTGCTAAAAGCCTTCCTAGATAGCAGACAGTAATACTCAGGTCTCCCAGAACGAGCGAATGTTAACAACTTGGGGCCACACGATACTCACCTTCTTTTTTGTGTTGTTTTTTTTTTTTTTTTTGTTTTTTTCTTCCCCACCCCCCCCTTTTGTTTAGTTACATGCATGTCTCCCCGCTTTGTATTTTGAGGCTGGCCTTTACTTTCTGGCGAACGATACAAATCTTCTTATAAAGCATGTAGTAATTCATATGCGAGCAGCGAGCGCTAGCTCGTTGTGACCTCTTCTTCGTCTAATATGTGGCAGTGTCTAGGGAATAAAAACGTTAGAAGAGGTGACACAAATTGAATGTTGTTCCTCGCCTTTTTTGGTGCATGGCCAAGGTGGAGCGAAATTGAGGCAAAACTAATGAGCAGTCCGATCCCTGTAGCGACACCTGACATCGATGGTGGCTGTGACAGCCGTACACACTGCTTGATCGCGCAGAAGAAGCAGGAGAGAGACACCTGGACACCCATTTCGCCTGATCACCATGGACATGCATCCACTCTGCACCACGTTCGGCCATCTGCACCCAGAAAGAATAAGCTAGCACTCGCCTCCCTGCATACTACCCAAAGCGAAATGGATTGTCTTTAATCACCACCATACATCGCAAGCACATGACTCATGTGGAGTCTTGTATGTCGCGAATGTGTGCACAACCATATCCCATTGTGGCCAAGAAGCATGATGAAATGAGAAGAGAGAGCATTGGGTCGCTGGCATTCAGTGAGATTTATACGTGCAAAGAGACAGTAGCCACTTGTTTGTTAGACAAGGAATGCATGTTTACGTACCCCCAAGCACCATCAGACGCAGTACATTAAGCTTACTGGCCAAAAGATAACGTAAACAAACTTAGTAACTCTGTTGTTGCATGATTGAAACAAATGCCAGATATGACTTTTACAAGCGTGAGGCAGATAAGCAAACATCGCCATTTCATTTTTACATAAACATATTAGGTGCAAATCAGCAGTTTAATATCCTCGTCTGCTTATCAAGAAGCCATGACACAGTGCCCCGGTGGGTGCGGGTGTGGTTGGTTTTTTTGTTTTTTTTTGACCAACTGATACTCAAGAGCCATCTCTCTTACCTAAAGAAATTCCATTTTTTACTTCAGCAAGGTATTTGCCATTGAATTGATCAAAAAGTGACAGTAAGAATTTTACATTGCTCTTTTTTTTTTCTACAAAAAATGATGACAGAATTTGTCTTTCTGAACAAAGGAAACGCGCTTTCATCAGTCTACTCTTTGAACATTAAGGATAATAAGAAATGATTCCTAAAGCACCAAATCGCCATATTAAATATAAGTATAATGAAATATTAAAGAATAATCTATTCTATATTTTTAAATGCCTACAGAAATTAAACAACAGAATAGAAGGAAACAGCACACCAAACAACAATGAATGTTTACCCCAATAAACTTACTGCTGATACTTCAGATGTTTTTGTTACCATGCTAAGAAAAATCAAAGTATCATGGCCAAGCTATTGGCAGTCTAAAAAAAAAAAAAACAAATAGAATATAAATTAATGTCCAAAGCGACACGACCGAGTACTTAAAATTTTATGATGACTTCCAATGTTCTAGTGTGAGTTTCAGTTTTACTCGTGTTGCATTTACAGGGTACTCCACAGAGCAGCAAAGTGGCCAGGAGACCAGTCTCATATAAGGAGATACTGCCTTTTTTTGACCCCCCACGAACTTACATAACTGCGGTTGCAAAGACTGCTGCATGCCGTGTTGAGTAGGTACAGAGTGCATTGATTTAAATGACATGCTGCATGAGACATCCCCCTATTCTTACACACCCACCTTCCTCCGACCTGTCCATTTAATTCATCGTGCCATCTTTCGCCTCTGAGCACGCCTCTAACCCTTTATCATATGAAGAACATTTAACGAGAAATTCTGCAATTAAAGTATATTCTTCAATACGCTGTGTTCCCAAAGAAAGTTATGGCCAGGCCATTTAATTAAAGCAGACAGTTCCCATTCTTAAACTTCTGATGATTTACGAGAGAACTCATTGTCCGATAATAATAGCCCAAAATTGGATCAGTGTATTCCCACATCGCCCAAAACCTTTCATTTTACTCCTTCATATGTTTTATTTTTTTTTTTTTTTATTTTTTTTCTGAGATGAATGAAAACCCCCTCAAGACATCACAGGTTCTGCTCACATAAGTCTGATTACATACAGGAAGTAATTGGAAGGATCTGGATGGATCCACACACTAATGCAAACTAATTTGTCATTTGGGGATTGTGCCAAGATGATTTCCCAAACACCTTTCAGCAATTAGAGTGAAGATGCAAAACAGTCAGACTAAAGAAAGAAAGAAAGAAGACTCTACATGTAAACTGATGCGATACTGGTTAGCATTTTATTCGTGGGGGGCACGACACACAAATCTTACTGAATGCTCATACCATGTGGCTGTCGGCAGAGATCTATCCGGCTTTTATTGATGTGTAGACAAATACAAGCAGGGTCAGGGCCAGAGCATTTTACTGTCCTCTTTATGGATCGGACATGATAGAAGAGATGATGAGGCAGCGGCGCCAACTTTAATAGGACTATCTATTTTTTTTTTTTTAAAATTTTTAATAATAAAATTTATTTTGTGTTAAAAGGACAAGCTTGAGTAAAATAAAGGAAAATCATACTCAACATGCGTTTGTCTTTGTCAATGAAATCGTAGCCAGACATTTGGAAAAGGAGCGAGGAAAACAAGCCTGAATGCTAACATAGAGAACTTATAGTAGAGTTAGTCATTAGCATTCCTGTAGGCCTAGCCAGAGCCCTTGAAGCTGGGCGGCTAAACATCTGGCTACGCATAGTACGGCCCACCTTCTATATTTTAGCCTTTAGAGGAACTGCACTTTTTGTGTGTACCGCCGCATATTCTGCACATTGTTGCCCCGAGTACTCAGCAGTAGCCTCGTTCAGGGTCTGGAGACTGATTAACATGATCCCATAATGATTGAAATGGCCCTCACTATATAAATCACATACACCAGGCTATGATCGTCCCTTCATCTGACCAATCACGTGAACGGATGAGTGTGATGGCGGACACACGGGAGACATGTCCAAGCGGGAGCGCAACGCCAGCGTAATAGAATAATAATTTATTATTGATTACTAATTTGAATCTGTACTTTATAACGAAAATAATATCTTAAAATTAAAAGAAGCATGCTTTTGCGTTCACATCCTTTTAAACCGGTAAACTCCTGGTAAAGGAACGAATCAAACAGTAAACAAAAAAAAAGAGAAATATCAATAAAATGTTCAAAACAGTCTATGCCATGAGAAACACGGACGCATTTCATCAGGCGATTGCGAGATTAGAGAAATATCTGACTTGCGTCTCCAGATGTCAGCCTTAAAATTATATATTTTCTAGCGTTCTGTATTTGGCTTAAGCTAGGTGTTAGTTAATGCACCCAAATGCTGATATAGGTGCCGCTGCTTACTGTCAGAGATTAGCCACCCATGATGCTGAGGATGGATCCGTATCCAGTAGTAAAGGCCAGGAACGAACCGTATAGTGTCTCCTCTGTGTACTGTTTGGAATGCATCTTGACTTTTATTTATATTATTGATTGATTGATTGAATTGTGACACTATCCATACATTGTGCAATGCACTAAAAGGACTACTTATTAAAATAAATAAATGGTGGGTCGGCGCGATGGCGAGAGGGTATGAATACCACGCGCAATTCTTTTTTTCCCACTTCAAACACTGCAGACTAGGTTAGGCATAAATAATTAATTTTCCTAGCACATATTTGCCCCCAATGTTTACTCGCGAAATAACCCCTCAAAACTTCAGGCTGTAGGCGATTACCATCATCTAGCCGACATTTATAAAATAAAAAAAGCCCAATGGCCTCTTTGCTCCTCGCCCGCAGTCTTTATAAATGCATCTGGATGCGCAACAGAAAAAGTGCCATTACAATTTAAATTAAGGCATAATTGTATCCAATTTGCTTCCGTTTAAATAAAACTTTTAGAATCATACTGACAAAATGTGCAGCTATGCCATTCATGTACGACGAACCATAAGGCAGAATAGATTTAGTCTACAAAATAGCGCTGTAGCCAATGTAGCAAGCGCGCTTTCCGCACCTGCATATTTAAATGACCTCCCCAAGCTTAGCCCCACACTAATGGCTATTTAGCGTCGTCGTGCTACTTCTTTCCTTTAACAGCCATGCGGTGTGTGGCAGCGACGACAAGACACGCTGACACATCTTACGCAGCTCTGTAAGCTACCATGATGAGAAAGCAACTCCTGTCTCGAATCCAACGCTTTTCTCTCTCCCTCTTTATCATGTTCTAATCCAGCATCTTCTTGTGATTCTTGCTGCCTCTTATTTACAGAAGTGTTGTTAAAGCCCCCCCAGATTAACACCCTCCCCCGGCTCTTCATATTAATAGAACCCCAGTCCTTTAAGAAAGAGGCACTTTGTTAAATGGTATAAATAATTTTAGTACTTCAACTGATTCAGTGGTTTCCTACATTTCTAAGTTCATTAGTTTATGTTTTCAGGTTAAACATTTATATTTTTTTTTTATTTCAGCTTTATTTCAATTATTATTTTTCATAGTTAACAACACTGAGGTTTTAGAAGTCTTTGACCTTGTATCCAGTAATTAAAATTTTAATTATTTTTTGCCATAACTTTGACAGAATTCATTGAATTGATATTAAATGGACAATGCACATAAGCACTCAAGTCCATCATGTAAATGTGCCAGATTTAGCCATACAGGTTAATTTTATTCTTTCATATTATGCTTTGCATTAATTATTGTAAAAAATGAATAGTTAAGCATTAAGCCAACTTAATTACCAAAACATTAGACCAAAAATAATAATTTTCAGTTTTTATTTTTAATAGTTTATAGTTAACAATAACAACGCTGTGGTCTTAGACTTTCTTGACTGTATCAAACAATTGCATTTATTGAATTGATATTTACTTACTTAACAAAAACCTTTTTACAATAATAACTGTAAATTCGTTTTATATACCAAAACATATTTAATGCTCTCACAAAAATAACTATTTTCTCAATTATTAGACTAATAATGAGCTTTTTTAGAATGCTACAGCACCCGCCGTTCACGCTGAATATATTGTTAATAATAATAATAATAATATATAATATAATAATAAAAGAGTAGAAAAGATATCGTATTGAATACCCTTTGTATTTGTACCTAATAACTTAAAGCTGCCTAGGAACATACATGTAAGATACAAAGATTGAACCATATTACATTCTGACTTACGACCTCATCAAAAATAGATTAACCTGCAGCCCGCCATGGTTAAAAGCAGATGAAATGGAGAATTCCCATATGTCTTCTGTTATAGGTATTACTAACCGGTGAGTTTATTGGCTCCGGTAGTACAAGATCAGTGAGAGTTGCGTGTTTTGATATGAGTCAGTGCCCAAGGATTTCTTCGCCTGTAACACATGCATACAGAGGGTGAACTAAAACTGGTGTCCTCTTTAAATCCAGGAACTGCATCCATAATATATGAGGAAGCAGTAGGCATGGAAAATGAGCTATGGACTTTTACGTTAAAGTTTTAACCATTTTTTTTTAAGTTTAAGTTTTCTAGGAGCTGCTGGAATTGGTTCAATAATGTGAGAAATAGGTCAAGCAGATTGTTCGACTGTCATTTCTGCCAGCAGTTATTCAGCAGGGTAATCAAATGGGAAAACAGATTTGAAAAATCACATATACTACAGCACTGTGCATATTAGTAATGCTGGTTAAACTATGTGGCACACAATATGCGCACAGAAGAAAAACAGGGCAGATGCTGTGAGATAGGAAATATATTACCATCAGATTACTCCACTTTGCAACATTATTAAGTTAGCGATCTTCTGATCTCCTTCTCCCATCATTCCTCCACGAAGCCCCTCTGTGAGCTAACATTTCTATAAACCTTCCCTTTGGCATGTTTTGTACTATGGCCAATGGAAAGTAGTCAAATGTCCCTTTGCATAATAGCTGATCAGAGGATGGAGAAGCATCTGAGTGACAGCTTTGACATTTCTAGAGAGCGCTGCGAGAGAAAGAGACAGAGATGCAGATAGAGTGAATGAGTGAGAGAGAGAGCCCTCAGGTGCCCCCTCTCACCGAGCACTGGAGAGGAACATTTGCATTTAATTGAATGCTGCGGACATAAAGCGGTCTCACCCCCATTCACCTCCCCTGTTTTCTTTGTCATCTTCATTTCCATGTGGAGTCCCACTCAAATCGCACTGAATAAATCTCCAATGCTTACTGCTAGCAGGTGGCACAGAGAGCTATAAGCACTAGAGTCAGGGAGAACTCCTCTAGCATGAATGCTGCTTAGCACAACAAATGAACATTGACTAGGGTTTGGCTATCATTACCAAATGACAGCATCAAAAGTGTGATTGAGCGAACGGAAGGTTTAATAACGCAGAAAGCGATTTTGTTTGGTAGATGCATAACCAATCTGATTTTACTGGTTAGTTTGGGATCACTTTGGCGTGGTGTATGATTCCTAAACAAACATTTATACAGAAAACCTCAGCTCAAACTCACAATCTATTTTAGAAATCTCTTTTTGAATTCTTTTAATTTATATAGTGGAATATAGTGGATAAAGTAAATGGAAAATAGGAATAGGAAGCAAAAAATATATAACATTTATAACCAATATAACTATATACTAATTTGTAGATTTTATATATCGTTTATGCTCGTCAAAGCTAAATGTATTATTAATGTACATTTATAACATATTACATATTACAATTTAAAATAACTGTTCAATATAAATAACTGAAACCATTCTGATAATGCTCATTTTTTTTATTATAAATTATTGAATTTATTATAATTATATAATATATAATGTGTTATTCAGATGTTAATACAATTATTATACCATAATTATTATTAGGAAACATTTATTATTATTATGAATGTTGAAAACCGTTGCTGCGATTTTTATAAAAGCCATGATACATTTTTGGGGACTCTTTGAGGAATAATAAAGTTCAAAAGAACAACATTTATATGGAATATAAATCTTTTTAACATTATAAATGTCTTAATTGTCAATTTTATTAATTAATGCATCCTTGCTTAATAAAAGTATTAATTTAATTTCTGAACGGTAATGTACAAAAATAAATAAATAAATTATATAAACACCAGTAAAAGTGCAGCAAAACCAACTTGCAAATCCATCTCGTGATTGATAAAATGCGATCTATAAACTTTTACCATCATAACCAATTTGATGCTGCTGTTAAGCATGTTCTGGCTAAACCATGTTATTTTTACTGAAAGCCCCGCAATCTTGCTCTAATCGATGTGAATTTGCAGAAGGCAGAGTCTGGTTAAAATCATAGTGTTTTCTGAGTCACATTCTCTAAAAGCACTACCCTCCGAAAATCACCCTGTGTGCAGAATGAAGGAATGAAGCACATTGAAGAAAAAAAATTGTCATCTCTTGCACTCTCTCTCTTGTGAATCTTCTGACATGGTGATCAATTTTCCCAAGAGAAAAAAAGAGAGCAGAAATTACACTGAGGAGTCCCAGAGACCCTTGGCCAGCCAATTACACAAATGCCATCGATCCCTGTGGCTCTTCTGAGGCACAAGCCATGAGGATGGTCCTTCTGGATGGGTATGGATTTTTCTCCACTGGTTTTTCCTTCTTTTCCTCCAAAAGACGGGATTAAAGGCGATAAGAAAGGACAGGCAAGCTGACTCACTGGAGGCCGGCCGGCTACAAGGTCTGATCAACAGTGCCATTACACACTGTCGGCCAAGTCACACTGCAGAACTAAAAGTGTGGAAATAGACACCCATATTCCTACAGCTTTTATGGCATGCAAAAGATACATATCGCAGCATGACTGCGGACAGCAGGTCAGTCGTAGGTGAAACATCTGCGGGTGGCATACCAGCCTTACTGCAATTAGATCTGCCCTCATTATCATTATCTGCAGCACCACTGAACTGTTAATAGCACTGATCCAGGTCCAGCTTCCCTGCTTAACACTGGAGTCTGTTCCAAAAGAAACAATAAAAATTAAATCATTATACATCAGGGTTAAGGATGCACTGTGCCCTGTGTTGCTTCAGGCGAGTATGTCACATCTACCCTTGAATAAAGGAAAGCATGTAATGTAATATAATGAATTTTAACATTTTTAAAGCAAATGCACTCGCTGAATAAAGACCAAAGTGTATTTTTCTTTCTATACTATAGCATATCCAAGTTGAGTGTTGTTCCGGATCGTTCTGGGCTAATATAACCGGGTGACAGACCAGTCTTCAATCAGTAACACATCAATGTCTTAAGACTTTACAGATAATTAATCATCAATACCTCTTAATTCAGAACGGTCTTTGAAACAGTGATTACATGGTGGTGGATACGTTACAGTAAGCAGTCCAGTATCTATCTTTCAAAATAACTTCTGATTCAGGTTTATTTCATGCTACGAGTGGTAGTAAACAGGCAAATACTATTGGTAACAAGCATCAAATCAGCATTTTAGAATGATTTCTGACCATTAAATAAATGCAGGGCATGTTTTTCATTCCAGAGCACATTTTAAAATGTGTTGCCACTCAAATGCAAAAAGTCATATTAGTTTTAAAGAGTTGTATCTTTAAACCATTGTGTGTGGTGGCAGTTAAGACTAATCTCCTTTCTTCCAGAGAATGTCAGCTCATTACTGGGCAGTCATGGTAAAATGTAGTGCTGTCAAATGTTGGAGGCTTCAGACAGGGGCCGTGTGCGGCAATCCAGCAGCCTTCTGTGTAATTTCAGCATGATGTGGGAAGGATTTGATTCATCTTGTCGAGAGCAGCCTTGGTTGAAAATTTCTGCTGCAAAGCCCGACGTGCAGTAATGATTAATAATTGTGTTTAATTAGCCTTTGACGGTTAGCCCTCATATCTTGGTGAGTTGATAAACACGCTTGCTCTGACCCAGACAGATTTCTTCATTAATCTTCCACAGACCATGTTGTGTGAGCCAGGTGACAGCTGGCGAGTCTACCGAATGCAGGAAATGTGTGTATGTGATATGCTGCAGTGGCAGACTTACCTCAACAGTGTCACAGCAAGGTGAAGCTCTTCTCTCTTTCATGCTGGGGTTCAGTCTCAGGACCGTTCCTTTGCCGTTTGATCTTTACAACAAAGCAGCCAAAAGCTCCTGCAGACCTGTCGCCTGAAACGAACCAAGATGACATTTTTAAAACTCACAGTGGTGTTGTGACATCCCATGTGGCCTCCTACCAAGCCAGAAGGCCGCCATGCTTCCAATTTCCAGCTCCAAACACCTTAAACAGAATTGATCAATAACGTTATTTGTGATTATGCCAATTTTATCAGTAATATTTTATGTGATTTGCAACAGTGCTATAAGCGTATTAGTTTTAGGTTTGAGTTGTCCTGAATACTTCCATTTGGGCATTGAGTTGAGTCAGTTTAGAACCCCAAAGTGATTTGGGGACAAATAACATTATTGATCACTTCTGTTTAAGGTGTTTAGAGCTCGAAAAGAGAGAGCAACAGTCTGGTTATTTTAGATGATAACGTATAAACCTTTAAAGTAGAATGACTTGTTAACCGGCGGTGAATGCTTTTGCTGAAGCCATCAAACTATTATTCCACATTATCTTAACAGAGGAATTCCTGGTAAAATCTTCATCACCTATGATTCTACACCAATCAGTAAATGTGGCAAAAATAACTCTTCAGTGCTCACCCACTCAAATGCTACTCCAACTACTACCCAAAAATGAAAATTCTGTAATTAGTTACTCACCCTCATGTCGTTCCAAACCCGTAAGACCTTCGTTCATCTTCAGAATACAAATTAATATATTTTTGACGAAATCCGAGAGCTCTCCGACCCTCCATAGACAGCAAGGGTACTCCCACATTCTAGGTCCAGGAAGAAAATCTTGGTACGAAGAAAATCGACAAAATAGTCCATGTGACATCAGGGGTTCAATCTTAATTTTACGAAGCTACGAGAATCATTTTTGTGCACAAAGAAAACAAAAATAACGTCTTTATTATTAGTAGTATTCTCGCAGCTTATTATTATTAGTATTCTCGATGTCACATGGACTATTTTACCATGTCCTTACTAGATTTCTGGGTCTTGATCATGGTAGTTGCGTGGCTGTCTATGGAGAGTCAGAAAGCTCTCAGATTTAATCAAAAATATCTTAATTTGTGGATATTGAAGATGAAGATGAATGAAGGTCTTACGGGTTTGGAACAACATGAGGGTGAGTAATTAATGACAGAATTTTCATTTTTGGGTGAACTATCCCTTTAAACGATTATGTTTGCATAATATGCATATGTTGGAATAAATATAAAATATCATATTGTTTCTATAATCAACAGTTTTATATTTCTCCTTCATTTGACTATGTCATTCACAATGCTTCAGATTGTAGTTCTTTACTTATCACAGCTGTCTTTTGTCTTTTCACCAATTTTCCAATTCCAATTTTTTACTTCAAATCACAGTTTACAATGTAATGAATCACCTTTTAGCTGGTTGGTTTTGTTCATGGCTCACAACTCTTAAAGACATATTTTTTAAATCCATATGGGGAAAAATACTTCCAGAACCATGGCCAATGTAAAAGTAATGCACACTCTACTCAGTGCCTGATTAGAAGACCTGCAAAAAAGCTTTATGACATTTGTTGTCTGAATTATCACAAACAGTAATGTCTTTTGTAACATACAGTTTTGCAAGCTAACTGTGCAGCAGATAGCATGCTTCTATCAAATTAATCTCCTAGCTTTGCACTGTCAAATGTTATGTTTTTAGTTTTTATTTGAGCAGGCATTACAAACAACTATCTCCTGGGATCCTAGATAGACTGAGCTCAAGGGATAGATTGAATTGTTCAAGACAAAAATTTACACTGCCCCAACCACATGAACCTCTGTCCAAAACCCACCTTACACTTTTAGAAGAAAACACACAAAAGCGGTCACTGGGAGCGTTATACCCTTTTTAAAAGCTATCCCTTTGTACCTTATGTACCCATAAAGGGTACATAGTACCTAAAGTACACATATTAGTAACTTTTGAAAGGGTGTCAGTCAAACTGTTGTCCATAAACATGAATGACTGACAGAAAGAGAGCATTTCTGATTATCAAAGCTGTTTTGATTGGTGTTCAGAGACAGCCATTCACTGACTTTTTTTTGTTTAAAGAATAATCTATTTCAGTAATATATTTTAGGTAGCTGAAACATTTAACACGTTATGTGTATTGTTACCAAAAAAGAAAAAGAAAAAGAAAGCGCTTAGAGCAATTGCCATATTTGAGCAAAGACTACATTACAGAAGAAAAATGTAATATTTTAGAAACCTCCAGCTATCTCTCATGCATCTTTCGGTCAATTACCCACTATAATGCAATGCTAAATTACATACAGTAGGCCTACTGCAGTCATTTTACTGTTTAAACAGGCCGATCATTATAGTCAATAGTATATATTTTTGTGCTGCATTACAAAACGTATATCAGCATTGGCTTTTCATATTCATGCCCAGGCCTGCTGAGTCTGGATTAAAGCTTTTAATCACCACTTATGCTCTTTTATCTCCACAGTTAGCCAACAGCATAGCTGACAACAGCATACAATCAAGCATCGAGGTAATGCAGTACATCTGCTCTCTCTCCCAAAACCAATCAACATGCTCTCAAACCCTCACTACATCTCATGAAAGTGAATTACTGCACTTTACTCAAAGATTAATTCAATCATCGTCATTAATTCAAATATGTTTAATAAATTGTTGGCTGTAGGCTTCTTAGCCCGCGTTCCTCAGAGACTTATCAATATTACAAGCTCCAAGAAATGAAAACTCTCCGAAGGTTTGCTGTTTTGTGCAAGAAAATCCAATTCCATCTTCTAAAAAGCTATTGGTCGCTAATAGGATCAGCTCATTCGAAGATGTCACAGACCAATTTAGACCTCATTAAACGCTATTACGGTTTATGCTGGTTTATGTATTCGATGCGTTCCACAGAAATGCATCAGAAGTGCCCGAATCACAGCTGGTTTTTACATAAGTAAATGTATGCATGTCAGCTTTGCGTCATCGTAACACTTCTGCTGGATATTCGGTAAAATTACAGTCACCATGTTTTGGGGCGAAGCCAGAGGGTCCTCGTGCTCTGATAATTCTGGCAACTCAAAGCTTAATTGGGCCGTGTGGTCATAGCTGGCCTGCATGTCAGATTTTTGCATGCTTGTCAGAGGAGATCCAAATGACGATGTGCCACGGTCTTGTGGTCGTGCGTGCCGAGGTCGTACTTACAATAGGGGGTGCAAGTCATCTCATTTGCTGCTTCAGCTCTAATTAATGGATGTTACATGATAAGCAAAGACATCTCGTTTCTGATGAAGCAGATGCATTTTGATGGGAATGCAGTAATGAATAGGCTTGCTGGCTTTCTGTGGTGCCATCTGTTCTCATTGAATGATACCCTAAATCAATATAAGGTCTATACAGTGTTTACTGGTAAGAATAAGAATTGCAGAAGAGACTTCTGGGGGCACTGAGAGAGAGAAGAGAGAAGAGAGAGAGAGAGAGAGGAGAGGAGAGAGAGAGAGTAGAGAGAGAGAGAGAGAGATAGAGAGTGGTTACACACCCAAGTCCATGGCTCTGTCATCTCTCTAATAGCCTCATCCTTGTGTAGATAGATGACTGCAGCTGAGCAGTGGGTTTTACTACTGCACTCTTGTTTTTTTTCTCATTTTCTGAGTTGGGGTGTCTGATTTATAGCCCTCTCTCTCATCTTCCCGCATCTCTTCCAACTTCAGCCAGTTTCCCTTTCCTCATTTGTCTTTTCTTGAGTCTTATAACCAGCATGTCCTTGATAGAAACAACACCGCATTGGGATCAATCGGGCACTTTGGTCATATATAGAATGTGACGTGTTGACCTTAAAGGGATAGTTCACCAAAAAAAATGGGGATCTGGCCTGTTGAGCTCAAAACAGCACCATAAAATGACAAAACATCACCAAACAAGTGGTCCATATGACGCTGTACATCTTCTAAAGCCATGTGATTGCTTTGTGTGGCTAATAGGCTGATATTTATGTCATTATTCACAAAAAACATTTTTTTTAATTATATTATCTATATCTATCATATATATATATATATAATATTTATTTATTTTTATGTATTTATTTATTTATTTTGGATCTGCATCGATTTCCATATAGAAAATAGTACCTGTATCCTATGGATTGCCATTTCTGTAAAAAGAAAAATGTGCGTTTTGACTTTTAATTTCAACTTTACAGTATCTCATATTTGTAACTATAATTATCATAATTGCAACTTAATATCTTCATAATTTCACAAACACAACTTAATTTCTCGCAATCATCACATTATAATTCACAATGCAACCTTATGTTTCATATTTCCCAATCTTGCGATGTGACTTTATACCTCACAAATGCAACTTATTTCGCATTTCCCAGTTGTCACTTTTTATCTTGTGCTGTGACTGCATCTCACACAAACAACTTTATTTCTTACTTTATAGCTCAAAATGTGACTTTATATTTCACAGCTGCAACGTCATATCTCACAGTGTAACCTTTTTTCTGATTTTTAAACTTTAACAAGCTTTAGTGAAAAGGTGTAAGAGCTACAGTAGACAAGAAAATTATAAAGGAAAAATGACTTAATTTTGGGTCTGTTCCTCACGCAAAACGATCATATGGCTTCAGAAGAAATTGAATGTGAAACACAAGCTGAATGTCCACAGACATTTGTAAATGTATAGTGTGTATATAGCAGGGCATAGTATTGAAAGTAAACCGAGAATGCAAAGCTCATTAATTTCAGATCATAACACGAGCTGACATGCGCGCGCACACAGAGGATCCGTGTCTAACACAGAGCTGTAAACACACCTCAGAAAGCCCCACTGGGTGATAGCGATGGCTTCATGCCATCTCTTTCTGCTTGCCCCACCCTCCCTCTCTATCTTCCCACTTCACCTCTCCTTCACCTTGAGGGATGAAATCTCTCTAAGCCCTGCATTGGATTTTCTGGTTGATGCAAATTGAATTTTGGCCCAGTTAGGCCGACGGGGCAGCACTTACAGGCAGCAGTACTTCTCTTAACAGCGAGAGTGATCTTGCGGTCTTGGCAATGGCACAGACAGGAAATGACACCTTTGCCAATTCATCTCCTCTGCTACTCCTGGGGCAGTAAAAGCCATTGAGTATCTGTCTGCAAATGAATGGAGAAATATTGGAACGCGTTTAATTGATAACTGTTTAAGCATTTGAGCCGTTTTGGGGAGTAACTAAATAAAAAAATAGTGACTACTAACTTAAAGGGATAGTTCACCCCAAAAATGAAAATTCTGTCATTATTTACTCAACCTCATTTTTGTCCAGAAAAACAGATACAATATGTAAACTGCATCTAAGAAAGAGAAAATTCATGCCTGTTAAGCACCACACGCACACATTTATATGTTAGAAATAAATGTCTCAGTTCTGCTTAGTTTACTGTTCTATCGCTTTAGTTTCACATATAAAGATGGTGTGTTTATTCAGCAGCTAATGGGTGCTATAAATCATTTCATTGATGAAATGCAATTACCACGTACGTCCAAAGCTATTTAAAAGCCCCAAACGGAAGTAAATGCATGATTTCTTGTGGCTGTGACAAGCAGTCTCAAGAGTCAGTGTTTAGAGCATAGCTGAAGATGAATGGTATTGATGCTATGATTTATTGCAAAGCAATTTCTGCCCACAATGTACCTGCCAGCATGTCTTTAGGCCGAGTCATCACTATTTCAGAGGGGATACTGTGCATCACTTCAGCACCAAGCAAGAAGGCATATACTGTGAAGGGAAGAACATGAATTCATAATTGCCCCTGAAATCTACCTTATCACCTAACAGCCAGCAGCAACCAAAATGCAACAGAACTGTCGGAGAGAGCTCGCAATTATGCTGGCATCAGCAGATTTTTGGAAACGCAAAAAATGATCAAAATGAAAGCTTCATGTCAGGCAAGGGCCAGGAAATAGTTTACTGTATGTGAAGCAGAAAAGTGCACCTCTTTTTCAACCTCGGAGTGCTTGTTTTAGTTTTCATGACAATTTTCTAACTTCTTTCTGACTGTTAGAATTAAACAGACTGTGCCTTTAAGAAACAATACCTTCATATGTGAAAACAGAAACTGCACTTTTACCTATGAGACACGGGTTTGTCAAGTCCAATATAGTTTTAACCATTCCACTCTTTAAAAAGCCTGTGAAACATTGTGACAGATTTGCACAATATGCTTAAACTAAACAAAAAAACAAACCAACAAAAAAACAACAACCAGGAAAAGCACCTAATTTGACCCAATTCTTCTTATTTAACAGTATCTATCCTAGTTCCTAATTTCCCCATTGTTATTGGACTAGTGTAAATTGTCAGCCATTTTTTATTTAGTCTTAGTCCTGGTGTCAAATATACTTTTTAGTTATATTTAGTCATACTTGTGCTGTTTTTGTTTAGTCCAATTATAGATGACTCCATGTATGAGCATTTTAGTTTAGTATTAGTTTATGAAAACTTTGTTTGGTTCCCAGATTGCAGAAACAGCAGGTAGAAAATGTATCCTTTTAACAGAGAAACTTTGGTTTGTGGATTTGAACTCTTGATATCTGGCAACCACACACATGAAAGCTCTTAGAGGCTTGTACAGCAATCCTCAATAATATGTTGTCTCCTTTTCAACGAAAATAAAAAGAGCCTTTGGTATAGTTTTTATTTTTTTTTAAATATTCATCAAAATTTTCATTAATGAAATTAACACTAGATCGGACAGGCCAAGATTCTGAACATTATTCTTTACATGTCAGCAACACCTATTCAAATGTATTCTGCATTACACCAGAAAGTTGCAGAAGTACACAATTAAACGTTTTTGCAGCTTATTTTGAGTTCTGAAATGCACAGTATACTTTTAATAGTACAATGAATCTTATCTCAAAAGACGAATGAAAATTGGCTTCCTCATAATATAACTTCTTTAATATTTGTGTATATGAAATAAACCAAACTTGCATATTCACATAGTGTTTATAATCGACACTACATTTCAGCTTTTCACATGACACTGAAAAGGACCTAATACCGTTCATGAAAGCAGTAGTAAATA
Organism: Sinocyclocheilus anophthalmus; assembly: GCA_018155175.1. Classification (NCBI taxonomy): domain Eukaryota; kingdom Metazoa; phylum Chordata; class Actinopteri; order Cypriniformes; family Cyprinidae; genus Sinocyclocheilus; species Sinocyclocheilus anophthalmus. The sequence goes on along the minus strand of JADLZN010006938.1, from coordinate 191,028 downwards.
GTGTTCTGAAAAGCAAACAATGAGCCTTTCACCAAATGTATGTATGACTTTGGATCATGACTTGATAAATGCAATAAAAGCATCACAAACTGACAACGTATCTTTAAAACTTAGATCCAGTCTCATTTATTGTGCTTTTTATGCGCTTAATTAAACAACACTCGACTCAAAGGGGATACAACAAATGCATTTTCAAAGAACAGAATAATGTTCCAGGCCTTTTATCAGCCATTGTCATATACACTTAAGTATGCCAGAGCAGACATACGTAATTAAATCGCTCGGTTATAGACATCAACTACCCCAAGGCTAGCATAGGCTTTTGTCACCTTTAGCTGCCAGTCGCTGAAGTTACTTAGTGCAGGCGCCGTGAAATACCACACAGCATCACAAGCTATCCATTGCATAATGAAAACCAACCAAGGGGGTAAATCAAATAAATATAAGCGAGAAAAAACTAAGTGGTTTTACTCACAAGTGATACTTCTAGTTACTATGAGCCTGCTATCGTTAGCATACTGCTCGGATCCACTGCAGAATACATTAAAAAGACAAAATGCAGCTCCTATTTCCTTATACTTGGTCTGCCTATAATTCGCCACGCTCTGTGTTACTTCAAACTGTCCTATTGAGCGAGGCGCATTGTTGCCGTTCTAGACACAAACAGGGCTGAGAGAAAAGTAAATGAAGTAAATGGAAGCCAGTCCCACACTCTGGTATTATTATTGATTTTTCAAACAATCTGTGAACAGATCGACCCCCATGGGTTGACACTGCTTTTATGTGCTAACTCTAATTAACATTATAGCACATAGGCTGCTATCTGGAGAGCCCTGGATTAAAAGAGCAGCTTCAGCAAGCTAACTTAATTCATCCTTGGCTGGGGCAAAGGGTTGTCACATCTTCTGGTCCCTCTCTGACCCTCAGTCTTTTACCAGGGGGTTCGGACCGCTATCTGTCAGGCTTCTCAATCGATGACCCATTTGCAGATCACTCTGCAGTGAGCTAAGCGAAGGTTATTTACTGGAGAGCTCCAAGAACCAATCTAATTAACAAAGGCACATCTTCACTAAATGCAACAGCCAAAAGCATTAACATTTGGAAACATTTGCCATGTTGAGGCTTTTTCCCTTATCGGTGCTGAATCTTTTCCTCTGCAACTTCAAAATCGACAGTCAAAAAGAAAGAAAGGGGTAAAAAAAAGCCTACAATGCATAGCTAATTCACAATTTGCATTCTAAGGACGCAAATGCCCAACTTCCAAAAACAAACAATATTTTTAGCATTTTATTTAAATATTTAATAAAACAAAGCATTTAATTAAATATTTACTGTATAAATCACAAAAAATAAGATTCAGAAATAAAATACACACACACATACGCATACATCCATATATACATATTTTTATACGGTGGATACCAGTGTTATTAGTATCTTTAAGATCCATTACAGTTTTTTTCTTTTTAGCTTTATTTCAGTTTTAGTTTTAGTACATCAAGTTAAACTAAATAAAAATTCTAAATGTTTTGGCAACTAGCTGAATCATGTTTTTTTCCCCCTATTTTATTTCCAACCCGATCTCACGGCAATTTGTACATATTTTATGAGGTAATTCATACGACCTAGGCTCGTATCCTAACCTACCCTTCACAGAAAATGTATACAATCGTACGACTGAGATCGTACAAATTAGCCACCTCGTAAAATTTGTACGAACTGGTCGTGAGATACCGCTGCTATTTCAAGTAACAGAAATGATTGCAGGATGGATAGTTTGTGATTTCAGACAGCTGAGATAACTCAAAACAAATTGAAAATAACTACATGAATGAGCAGCATTCTTCTGTTATGGCCAATGATCATATAACATCTGCTTGTCAACTAACAATATGGCTTCTTGTCTCAAATGTGAGTCTTCTTGTCTAGCATCTTGTCTATCTCCCCCTTAAGGCAGCCCAGAGAGAATTGGGCCTTTAGGCATTACCAAAGTAGGCTGATATATGGCTTTGTTTCAATTATCTTAGGTGATGGGATAACACACACCCTTGGTCTCAGAGGAGGCATAGAAACCGAGACTGCCAGGAGGGCAGCAAGCAAACACAGACAGGGACTGATGAAGAGATTTTCTCAGGGCATAAGGAGGATTCAGTTTCAGTTCACAGTGATTGTAGATTTATGAGAGAGAAAAACTCGGCTCTGGCCAACAGAAACCAAACAAATTAATCAATAATAGACAACAACATAAGGTGGGGTCTAGATCGTCATTGTAACGTTCTAAACATCGGAACATCAGAAAGAAAGCGATAAATGAGTGCAAATTTCTAATCGCACAATACCTCATTTTGTGATGCTGTCGCAGTTCTCTGAGATTCTATCCCCTGTTGTAAATGAAAGCGGCCTCCTCTGAAGCTAATTAAAAGTTTATTAGTGATAGCGCGTGTCTGCTGTGCATCAGTGCCTGGAGGTGAGAGAGGACCATATTGCATGCTGGGATTATTGCCACATCACTCTGTAGCCTACTCTAAATGGGCACTGAAAAAGAAAAGGGCGTCATTTACTGGAGGGAAAGTACAGAGGGTAAGGAAGGGGTCACCAGTCTCCAAGCACTAGTAACACATCATCTAAACATGGGGTATTCTTCAGGCCCACATATGCTGCTTTAATGAGCCTCAACATGTTACGTCCTACTATAAATTAGTAATGGCTCATAAAGATCGACTTCATTATCTTAGTACTATTTCTATTATGGTATTTATGAACATTTAAAGGAGCTTTCATCATTGAAATTAGCTTTTTTATATTTTCATTTTATGTGCTTTTCACATTTTTAAGCTATATTTTAATTTCAGTTTTATTTTTAATAACATATTATATTAATTTAAGTTAGTTGCCAAAGCAACAATCTATCTTTCATTTTTTCAACAAAGTTTTTCCATCTAATTTATTTTATTTCAGTTTTTATTTTCGTAACAACCTTGATTTTTAATAGTTTTTATAGTTAACCACTAGCCGTAACACACTGATATATAAATAATATATATATATCTATTAATACTATATATATATATATATATATATATATATATATAATATATATATATATATATATATATATTGAATTAATAAACAATACACTGAATTTAGAATTACTATACATTTTGAACTTATGTACATTTACTACTTATCCACAAAAATAAAATGATAATATCATATCACAAACTTACACAATCAGATGCTAAGCAGTTAATATGCAAATCTATTATGCATATTTATGTGACTGAAACTTACTGAACCTATTATTAAGAAATGAACAAAGTCTGTCATGTATAGGGAAAGAATGACCATCTTTAAATCAAGCCAGATCCTAAAATGAACAACGACACTGTATATTAATGGCCCACGACATATAATGAACAAATAATCCTCACGGGACAAGGCACATTAAAACAGTATATTCTAGAATATATAATAAGCTGCAAGAAAACAACTACATTGATTGACTTTGCTTACGCAGATTGATAAAAATATGAATAATCATCCACAAATTTCAAAAGCATGAACTTTCTCAATTTAAAGCTTCATTTAAAGAATTTCTCACAATTACACTGACATAATTGTGAGATATCTGAGGCGGCTCTTGTGAAACATTGGGTATTATGATAGTCATTCAAGTTTATTAAATTCAATGCATTTATTATTAGATCAATGCACCACAAATTTGCCGAAGAATGACATCCTGAAAAAAACATAACCCCAGAAGCCATTATGAAGCGCTGAGGACTCTTAAGGCTCTTGAGAACATGTTTCAGTCATGGACTGTGATATCCAGATTGAGCCAAGCGTCTCATATGTCCTCATCCAAAGTGGTCTTCTCTAAGCCAGTTTTGCCTTGTACCCACATTGTGTTTCCACACACACTGCCAGGGAAATCACAGCCACTGGCATGCAAGCACAGGCAGTCTATAGCTGGCCAGAAAAAACAAAACAAAACAAAAAAAAATCCCGGAGCAAACATGATACAAGCTTAGAGTTTGAAATGTGGACTGCCATATTTTAAAGTGCAGGTGAAATATATTGGGTGGTTTTCAGTCATTGTAGTAAAACCAAGACAGATGCACAAACTCTCCAAACATCCTGAAGGGTTTGAAAGATTGTGTAGGTCAGTAAATGGCTGACTGGGGTTCATTGCACAGCAGCGGAGGAGTTTGGCTCTCGTTGGCCTGCAGGAGGTTTTAGTTAATCAAACTTAAACCCCTGCACCGAGACCATTGGTTTTGCTGGGCTGAGACTGAACTCCGTAAGGAGCTTTAGTGTATCAATCAGCACAATGGAAAAAAACGGGTCATCCATCAGTATCAGCCTCGATCGATGGCCGTGGCTTCTGGAAGCACCATCTGATTTTATTACGAAAATGAAAATAAATACGGAAACAAAGAGCGCAAAATGGGCTTGTGAAGTTGTGGATTAAGGGATATAAGCTTTACTGCATATATATAAGTAAAGCTCGTAGGTGGTGATGAAGTTGAGACCTCACAGCAATAATTCCCTCAAGCTAAACGACTGCCAAAAAAAACCATGGAGGCGAAATAAAGAAGGGTGAAGCACTCTTAAAATGAGGCAATCTACAATGCTGCTACGCTTGTAAGGAAAAAATAAATACTTACCTGGCAATTTGCAAAAAAAGCAATCGATCAGTCTCGTTCATTGCTGACCCTCACAGAAAAAAGCTCCAGCAGGTTAATAATATTCTGCATATTTGATGCATGGTTTGCCTGTGGTGCAATAACATTGTGTAGCCTAGATTTAGAGATTGAATAACGTCAGATGGGAAGGCAGAAGTCAAAACACACAGAGAATCAGTTGTAAAGTAATGCAGTAGCAGGGAATTAAAAAAAGCAAAAACTGCTGAACTTTAATATAAAACTGTCGGGTATTTTGTGTGTATGCACGTTTGTTTGAGAAATGTGGGGACTGAAGCTTTGTGGTGGAACGACCCAGCAAAGCACACCAAAAATGTTTCCCCCCCCCCTCACAGTATTTCACAATGTTGCACTTTGGTTGCAGTGAGATTGCATTGCAGTGCAGTGTTTTTAAAATACAAAGGATGAAAAAAAGAATGCAAGCAAAAGATGACATCCTGTTTACCTATTTGGATTGTCAAAAACGAAGTAAACTTCAACTGTGTGAAAAGTTACATTTCAGAAAATTATTATAAATAACTCCCTACAAGTGTTAAACAGTTCACTATTTCTGAGACTGAAAGTGACGTTTCCAACTGTCACACAAGACATATTAAAGTTTCTCACTTGTGCAAAAAGCATTAGAACACTAAAATAAAATTAACCCTATAAAACCAAGATATGAAAGTAATGTCTTCAAATTTTAGTTTGTTAACAAGTTTCAGGATTTAAAAAAAAAACTGAATGACTAAAAGATTGAACAAATGCAGCAGTAGTGAGCATGAAATACTTCTTTCAAAGTCATTTTCTCTTTCTTTTGCTAATATTGTTTTATATTATTGGTAAATAGGCTACTTAAGTTGGACTTGGTATAGAGGTATATTACATATTGCAAAAGCACCACACCATTAAAAACCTTCCTGCACTGTTATGATTTTTTTTTTTAAATAAAAACATTATATTAAGGACATAGAATAAAATGTATGGAGTTTGCTTGCTGGGAAGACAGATCTAGTGGAGGGTGCTTCCTCTACGATGACTAGAAGTCCACAGAAAGCTGTGTTTAAACTCATAGCAGGCTCATGTTAGTACGGCAGGCGGCGGTGTGCACATTTCCTGGATGTACGCACAGCTCATTTAAAGCACCAAAGGAGAGCGTTTCTGTTTTGTCTTTCTGAGTGTGACAGCAGCAGTAGGGAAGGGATTATAGGTAAAGAGGAAGAGAGTCTACCAGCATGAAGTAAAGATAATCCGTACCCCTTCTCTCAGTTCTGACCTCTCTGAAGCTCATAGGGAACGTAGATGTGCGGCGGAGCCCTGCTGCCTGTGGTCACCGACTGTAGGTCCCACGCTGACTACCGGAGATGGATGACTCTTTCTGTGTGCAGCACACGATCACATACATATGTACACAGAATAGGACACAAATACTGATAACGTAACTGCAACAAACCATGTAAACACAGAAAACACATACACCAAATAGACTGTTGCTCTTTTTAAAATTGACACAAAGTTACAGCAAATTAAAGTTTGCTCATCATTTACTCAACCGGTATCACCTTATTTCTTCTTTGGAACTCAAATTTGAATAATATCTTGGCCCCGAAGAATATCCATCATCAGTTCTTTGCTTGTCAAATGACGAGTAAATGATGACAAATTCTAATTTTGAGGTGAAGTATCCCTTTAAGCAATTACTTTTCAAGATCAATGTTTTCCTCCTCCTCGCCCTAGTTTTCACAGATAAAAAGGGCAGATTGCAGGCAAACATGTCTCGGACGATAGTCTGATTGAGTTCGCTCTAAGCTAAGCCACGGCAGGAAGAAGATGAAAGATGTGGCGACTGGGGCAGACAGAGGCAGAGATAGCAGTGAAGGCCTCCCAGGAGCGGACAATGACATTGATGCTTAAAGCCAAGTGCTAATGAAGATGAATGTAAGGACCACAGGCAAGCCTCTGTCAATATTATTGAGGGCGGTATGACAGAAGGTCACTCTGAGCATGAGTCATCCTCCCACCAGCAGGGGACCAGCCAGAAGACTTAACCAACATAGCTAGTTTCAGAGGTAGCACGAGGATAGCCTCTCTTTCGGAACGATCTGCAAACAGCCCAGACTGATCCCTTTAAAGCAATGAAAGTGTCACATTCGGTGAGGTTTGGTAACGGCTGTTTAATTGTGCTGCACATTCGATTGTATCAGCCACGTTGTGTTTGTTTAATTTGTCCCCTTCTTTACGCTGGAGATGGATTTATCCTTTCCTCACGGTTTTGCCTTTGTCCTGGGGAAAACAAATAGAAAGAGAAATTATGGAGATTTTGATATAAATACTAACAAATAATAAGTGAAATCACTGAAGCTTACATTAAGTATATTGCTGTCTGGTTTTTGACAAACATATAGACTAGCGTTCAAAGGTTTGGGGTCAGTAAGTCCAACTGCTTTTATTAAGAAATCAAATTGACAGCAAACACATTTATAATGGTACAAAGATTTTTTTTTTTTAATAAATCCTGTTCTTTTGAACTTACTATTCATCAGAGAATCTTGAAAAAAAAATGTATCAGTTTTTTTTAGTGTTGCATATCCTGTTTACTCAGAATATGTCTGATTAAAAAAACAAACCCGGTGATGAACAGGTGCACTAAACCCCTGCCTAAACGGCCCCAAATGCGCAGTACAACATCCACCCACGACCATCCCAATGTTTTCTGAAGTACAGATGTTGACGACCCCCCCACACAAAAAGACCTCTATCCACCAACACAAAATTTCATAAAAACTACCGTGTATCACAACTTCTTGAAAACCACACAAAGATTGGAAATAAATGCTGCTCTTTTGAACTTGCTATTCATCAGATAATCTTGAAAAAAAAGTATCAGTTTCTACAAAAATATTTAGCAGCAATATTCTGTCTTGCTAATACAAATCATTGGATGTCTATCATAAATGGGGGCATTTTTTGCAACTTTGCTGGAATGGAAAACTGACTACCACTGACTAGAGGCATAATGTTTAATGTAATGAGTTTTTTTTTTTGAGCCAGTACACCCACTAAATGGTGATTGATCACCCGTTCTAGTTCTCTCCAGCTTAATTTAACCCTTGATTTATCCTTTATAAATACATTTCACTTTATTTGGCATATCCGTCTGTCTCTCAATAACACTACAGACAGATTGAAGGAAATGAGATCAGAGTCATTAACACATTTTCAGAAATACACAATGCATCAGGTGGCCACTATTCACATTTGGTAAGAGTTACTGTAATCAAAATTAAATAACCAAGAAGTATAGAAATGCTGATCAAGAATGTGCATATAGTATTCATATTCAGGAATCACTGCAGGGCTTTCCTGAAATATAAAAGATGAAATACAAGAGAAGTATAAAGAGCTGATGTTTACTCCATGTGTGAAAGACTTTCCCATTAATGAAAAACCTCAGGCCAAAGTTCTTTTGTAACGGAAATAAATACTTAGCATTATATCTTTGAACTAGAACGAGATGAGAAGAGTTATAACCCGTGTTTCATCAACCATAAAATTACAGAAAAATGTAATTTCATATAAGTGACAGTACTTTTGATAGGATAAATTGTCAAATTTTTGAATGAAATCTTTTTGTTCTAAAACAGTTGCAGGGGGAAAAAAAGTGTTTGATAAGCCCTACTGTCATTCTGCATCTCCATCCAAGATTTCTGCCTCTTTTATGCTTGGATACTAGTGCTTCCTCTGATGAAAAATGGCAGTTTAGGTTGTCAGTTCTCAGTCATCACACATTGTTAGGTATGAAGTACAGCATAAAATCTGCCCTCACAACATCTAAATGTTTCAGCAAGGTAGACAACTACATGTGGATCGAGCTACTGATAGATTATATATTGTGTGGTTACTGCTTAATTGGTTTACTGTTTAACTTAAAATCAACATTTTAAAAAATGACAAAGGGAGCATTGTCAGTATTCATTAAATTGGTCAAAGGTGACAGTAAAGACATTTATAATGTTAGAACATTTTTATTTCAAACAAATACTACCTATTCATAAAAGGGTCCTGAAAAAAATAGTGTAACAGCACTTTGAAATCTACAATTTTATAATGGGGACTTAATCAGCCTCCAATTCATAAATGTTCCCTGATAGGCAAAATTCATGCCCTGTGAACAGGTTTTAAATGCTATAAAAGATGGACAAAATGTGCTAACTGTCTCATATTCTATATGGCTCTGTCTCATGACTATAATAACATGTTTATCTGCAAGTTAGAGAAATGTTAAGGGGAAAAAACAAGACTATCTATAAATATGCTCATTAAAAAAAATAATAATAATAAAACATCAGTATGTGTTCAAATGTTTTGCAGTATTTTTTTAGTCGGCTGTGTGAAGGAGCAAACCTGTTATGCAGAGCTCCTTCAACTTTCACACTGACCTTGTGAAACACGGAGGCAGATCTCCATGGCAACTCTGCAGCGAGCACTGCAATAGCTCCTTCCAAGAAATAAATGACGGTGGCTCTGCAGAGGGTAACAACAGAAAGAGAGAGAGAGACAGAGAAAAAATATCAACTTTTTTTTATTAGTAAAACGCATAAGATGCATTTAAACACACAAAACACAAACGGCTGGTCTAGTTTACACATTCTTTCACTCTGGTAAAGGGTGAACAGCTTCTTGTCCTGCTATCAAATCGCTGCCGCAGCACTCATCTAATTATTACAAAGGTCAATATTCCTCAGGAAGGTGAATGAGAATATACGACACTCTCCTGAGATGCAGGCGGGGGATGCTGCGGTAAGGATGGAATAATTCTTGTTCATATCCTAGTTTGCATCTATCTGGCATATAAAAACTGCTTCATAAAGAGCAATGTGATGGACATATGGGTAATCATATTATATAAAATACAGGTAATAAGCAGCACTGTAAGTTGGTTTTAATTTATGGAAAGTGTGGCTGTCAGACACTTATAATATCCATTTAACCTGTCGCATATGAAATGTGAAGGATTTTTTTTTGTGCGCACAAAATGTGCTAACATTTACATCACCTTGATTTGAAGGTGATTTGATGAGCAAACCAGTATACTCTGAAATGTGTGCAATTCTTTAAAGCTTTTAAGGACGGATTTTTAATTCACTCTCTAAACGACTCCATGTTCCATCAGGTGCATTGTAATTACACAAAGAGGCTTATGAAACACTATTAGGAGTTGTTCGCACAGGACGAGCTCTTGCGTTCAAAAAGAGCCCACTCATTTCTCTTCAAAAGCAGGTGGGTTCGGGAGCCTCATCCCAAGTTGTGGGTCTTATCAGAGTCTTCAAAAAGGCAGTGAGGACCCTTTCAGGCTGTGAAGTTCCTTTGAAGTCATGATAATGCAAGAGTGCTCACCCTTCCATTCCCTGGAGGAATTGCCCCAAAGCCTTGGTAAGGCAGACTCACACCGATGAAGGCAAAGATAACAAGATGAAAATCCCCAATCAGATTCCATCTGTGGCAATGGCGGATTAGCCTGGCTTTGAGTCACCACAACACCAAGTCGCTGTTTACGAGGCAGCAACCAATATTGGACAGCCTTGGGTAAATGCAGTGCTGGCACGCTCAAGGGCCCTTCTTCATGTTTTGTATCAGCCTCTTCTGAGAAGAAAGAGGAATATTCAATTAACTTGTGCGGTTGCAGCTTCAGGTGTTGTTCCCCTTGTTATTATTCAAAAGCTTTCTTCTTTGTCTCAAGGGTTAGTGAAACCAGGTGTGGATCTCACTTTTTGGCATAAACCAAGCTTGCGTATGCATAAGTTATGTGTGTGTGTGTGTGTGTGCGCGCGCATGCACGTACCTAGAAAACAAATAAGGATTACTTGCAACCAAACAAACACAAACAGATGCTCAAAAAGCAGTAGTTCTGGATAATATTGAAAATCCGGTCAATTTTGAACAGGACATTAGCATAGATGATATTTCAAGTCCACACCTCTTTTGCCATGGCAGATATTGTCCCCACCATTTTATGAATTTATGATTTTGTCATCTAATGCATAGCAAGCATCTCCGATTGTAGAGCAGGTTTCATTTTGTCAGTGTGTCTTATGAGTGGCGATATGGTGGTGGAATTTATTATTTTTTAATGCTGTGTGGTTATGGTTGTTATTAGTCGAGAAAAGTAACAGCAGCAATATGTTCTATCGAGCACACAGCTGTCAGAGTCCAATCTATCTTTTCCAGTTCCAGTTGCAAAAAACAAAACAAAAACAAATGTGTACAGCTGAATTATCAGATTTTTACAATGAAAGGTTCTATTAGGGCCAATTACACCATGTCTACAACGGACATGACAGCTAAAGTCTGTCTACACTGGACATGCCAAAGCAACCATTGCGAACCATTTGTACTTTGATTCAGTACGTCATAAATAGAACGAGGCATCAGCTACTGTCGCGTCACTAATTATAATTAATTGTACTGTCTTTTGTCGCACCACTCGCGTCCGGTGTAGACACGGTGTTAGGACCCGAATCCTCACAGTCAAAATTAAAATGTTACTAACAGACCGACATGAACATTTATACAGTGCTAGGTATAAGAAAGCATCTATCTTCTGATCTATTAAAACAGTAAAAGATCATGTTACATATGCATCACCTATTTTATAAATAACATAACATTCATGACTTAAGACCGTGATGCAATTTTGTGATGTCATAACCAGCATGTCTGTGCCCTTAACTCTTTTTAAAATGAGATGCTGATAGACTTCAAGTAAAGTGAGGGCCACTGAAAGCTAGAGGGGTCAAACTGAAGTTTTGAAAAGCAGAGAGACACAGTATGTGTGGCAGGAGAGTCAGGTTGTGCTGTCGGAGCTTGATATTAGAGTTGGCAGAAAATATGCTGGCAAGGTCAGTGCAGGTGAAAGCAGAGGGAGACAGACAGTTAAGTCCTTTCACTGAATTCCAATGTTACAGACACACACTTACAGAAAAACACACAAGACGACAAACTATTATTTTAAAGGTATTTTCCATATAAAAGGTGCAGATAACAGTGGCTACCACTGCAACGTGAAACATTTTAATTGACGTTCAGTGGCCTAAAAAAGTATTTAGATATTCCCTTTTATTTCATAACCTGAAGCATGCTTCATAAATGATGAATACTGCCAGTCAATTCAGTCCATTGATGAAAGATTAATGAGCATGCACTATTTTTTGTTCGAAAGAAAAATGCCTTCAAGAAGAAAACCATGGTAAAACAAGAGGACAAACATTTTTTGTGATGGTATGAATTATCTACTGGACTATAATGAGACAAAAGCATGCAAAAGCAAAGGAATTAAATAAATAATGCAGGTGTGAAGTTATTGCTTTGGCACAGAATAAACAAACATAAATACTGTTCGACCCAAAACAGCCGTTAACGCAATGTGTAAAACCCACCTTTGAGGACCGGGCAATCATTTCCAGGTGTGTGTAACCACAAAGAATTATTCATAGATCCTGGCAAATCGGCCTTACTGCTAGAGTGCAAACAGACCTTTTTTTCTTTTCCACTCACCATTAAGCTCTGAAATGAGTCGTTGAAGGAGAGGACAGGAGGAGCTTTGGCACAGAGATCCAGGCATCAGCATGCAGCCAGAGGTGGCTCGTACACTCCCCGATCAGCGTTCATGCCGTGAATGAACATCAGGCCAGTAAGGAAACTGACAGCGGAAAATTCAGTTAATTCCCGCAATCTGCAAAGCAAATCAAGAACATAAATTGTGATTAAATCGAAACAAAGCACTGTTTTATTTTTGGTTGAAAAGAACCTGACAGGAAAAAAGCTTTTGTAGGGATGCATTTGTCAGGGTAGTGACAGGATACTATATTTCATGGGTCAAATCACAGGCTGGTGTCAAAATATGTCTTTTAGCATGTGCTGCCATTATATTCTTTGTTGCCAAGATAGCAGCTTGCACAATCCATTGTTAAGGTCAAGAAAAGACAATTATGAACAGGAAGCTTTCAGAGTGACATGGAAGCATGTGTCAGATCAATTCTCATTTGTGCAGGCTTTTTAATTAATCAAAAACATACAGCTACAACTACCATAGTTTCAGTCACAAACAAATGATTCTTCTGAGCCAGTCCTTTTAATGAATCACTGAGTAATTAACACTGGGATAAGTCAGACATATCCTTCAAGGAATGAACTCCAGTTTAGAGAATCTGTTATTATGTTTATATATAAGCAACATGGAAATTATAACTGAAATATGCCCAAATGAAACAGAATCAATAAGCTTGTGGCACCAAATTGAACTGAATAAGGAAAACTATCAATACCCAGCCCAAATGGCAGCTAAGAGGTGAAAACGCATTTATTCAGAGGTGAAAAATAGTACCTGCAAGATGGGACCACTTGTTGCCTGGTACCACAACAGTTTTCCCTTCCGGAGGTAAATGAAAGTGCTCATCATTGACCTCCTGCACTTATTTTGTCTTGCCTTGTGTGTTTCTTTCTGCCCAAAGTGAGAGCAAAATTCAGTCAGAAAAAAGATTAGTTGGTGAACCTCAGCAAATGCATTATTCAGTATGCGCAAGCGAGCAGCCCACATGCAAACGTCTCCATTCACCTCACATTAGGGGCACTCAAGACACCCTCACAACTCTTACGACGCAGACAGGGAACCGACAGTACGCAACACATCCCAGGACCAACTGGGCCAAGGTAACAGGGTGCATCATGAGGGCCAAGCTTCTGCTTGAGAAGGTGACTCTTTGTAAATGAGCTTGAAGGTGAAGTGCACATGCTGATTGGCTGGCGGGGGAGAGCTCAGGGCTGTGCTCACATGGGCCTGTTGATAGCTATGGATCATTCTTCTATCCCTCCATGCAAGTGCGCATATATGAGAGGAAGCACAAATAGTCTCTGGACCGGCAGGTAGACCCCTGGGGGACAAAAGAGAGACAGAGAGAACATTAGAACTAATTGGGCATTCAGGAGAAGGATGGATTACTGTGGCAGAGCTTTGAGGAAGGGAGGAAAAGGGTGGATGCTACAATCAGAGCAAGTACTCCTGTCGTTTTACCTTGTAGATATGGTGTCTAACTGAAACATGAGTATTGCATCGGTGCTGTGATGTTGTCTAGACTTATGTGCTGTGGTCTCATAAACCCAATGAAGCAAAATACAGTACGGCATGTAGGTGAGAACATATACTAATAACAAAAACTAAACCAGACCATGAAGCATTGCAATTTATATAATACTGTATTAACTCCCAATCTGGTGCTCTGAAAGTTAAGTATGAAAAAGGTTTCAACTCCTCTCCAAAAGTATAGAAGCTCTAAATCCAAAGTAGACAGTTGAAAGATTTCCTCCACACACCGTGTCACAATGTTTAAACAAAGTAGGTTAGACCACAGTCAGAGTTTCCTCCCTTAATGCATTTTTATGTCCCCTCTGAGTCCACGTCTTGTGAATTTAGCCAAAAATATGTCATATTTTCCCCATTCCTTACAAGCCTCCAGCATATGAGTAATACCAGGTCCCTGATTATTTGCAGAGCTAAATCCTAAGCCATGAATTAGACTCACTAAATTTCAGCATGCATTTCTCTCATATTTTCACAGTAGTATTTTTCCTCCATCCACGAGACTTGAAGTGAAATTCAGCTGGAATGTCCCAAACATTTAGAGGAGCTCTTAACAAGAGAAATATATAAGTTGAGAAGCATGCAAAGTGTTTTGGTTATTGAAAAAGGACAATTGTGAACAAAGATGTTGGAAACAAAGTGAGACAGAATAAATAAAGCAGCAGTCGTCATACTCCACATGCGTTGATCTAACAAAAGAAGTTAAGAAATTTCATGATATAATTCTTGGGTAATCTCTCCTGTGACTAAGTGTTGTATTTTTTTTCCTTTTCCAGGTGTGCCCCTAAACCAATCATAAAACCTACTCTACTGTGCTAGGATGTAAGATCAATGGAGTGAGACTGGAGAGAATTGCATCCATCCGAAGAAGACAGAAAAGGGATTTTGAGATACTCGTGCGACTACTTCACAAGACAGGATATGAAGAAACAGAGCATGCTTCATCTTTGAGACAACTTACTTTTCAAAATTCAACTAAACCCTTGGTTCTCCTGTCACATGAACTTAAGAGATAAGTGAGAGACTGATATTAATAACGGGCTGAATAGTCTACATCACAGTGAATCTGCATTAAATTATATCAATTTAATTATGAAAATGGGACAGATTGCAATATTTCTTCTGCACACGCATCTGCTGCTTGGAGTCGGAAGCTCCCTGATCATTCAGTCCATGCCCTGGAGAGTTCCCTGCCCTCACCAGTGTGTCTGCCAAATCAAGCCCTGGTACTCTCCCCAGTCTGTGTACAGAGAGGCTCCTACAGTAGACTGCAATGACCTGCTACTTATCCAGCTGCCCACTTCCCTCCCTCAAGAGACACATACCCTCCGGCTGCAAAGTAACCTCATCAGTTCTGTCGACCAGAGTGAACTCCAGGGCCTTGTCAATCTGACAGAGTTGGATCTCTCCCATAACAGCTTTACCAGTACCCGGACCCTGAGGATAACTGACCTGCCAGCTCTTCTTAGCCTACACATGGAGGAAAACCAGCTGAGACACCTCCCAGACGCTGCTTTCTTTGGTCTCCCTAGCTTGCAGGAGTTGTACCTCAATCACAACAGGCTTCGAAGCATCTCCCCTGGGGCCTTCAAGGGTCTGGATAAACTTCTAAGACTTCATCTCAACTCTAATCGATTGGTTGTAATTGACCGGCGTTGGTTCCATGCTTTGCCACAATTGGAGGTTCTCATGATTGGTGGAAACCCTGTGGACACTATTCAGGACCTAAATTTTAAACCGCTGAGCTCTTTGCGCAGTCTAGTCCTGGCAGGCATGGGCTTGCGTGAGATCTCAGAGCGAGCGCTAGAAGGGCTTAAAAATTTGGAGAGCATTAGCTTTTATGATAACCATCTAATAAAAGTTCCAAAAGAAGCATTGCAAAAGTTGCCGGGTCTGAAGTTCCTTGACTTGAACAAGAATCCCATTCAGCTAGTGCAGAGGGGAGACTTTCAAAATATGCTTCACCTGAAAGAGCTTGGCTTAAACAACATGGAAGAGCTGATCTCTATTGAGCACTCAGCAATGGAAAATTTGCCTGAACTGACCAAACTGGAGATCACAAACAATCCACGGCTCTCCTATATCCACCCTCAGGCCTTCCAAAAGTTGTCAAGTATGGAAAGTCTAATGCTGAACAGTAATGCCTTGAGTGCCCTGCATAGCCAGACAGTAACGTCGCTGCCCAGCCTTCAGGAAATCAGCTTGCACACCAATCCTATTCGCTGTGACTGCCTGATCCGCTGGGTGGGAGCCGACAATGACAAGCCGGTCCGTTTCATTGAGCCTCAATCCACATTCTGCTCTGAGCCTCCTGAGCTTAAAGCCCGACGAGTTAAAGAAGTCTCATTCAGAGAGATGGCAGACAGCTGCCTACCCTTGATTGCCCCAAGCACATTCCCCTCTTACATTGAAGTCAAACATGGAGACCACATAGCCTTGCACTGTCGGGCACTGGCAGAGCCAGAGCCAAGTATCTACTGGGTCATTCCCCAAGGTGTGAGATTGACTCCATCCAGCAGGTACGGGCGTTATCAGGTTCTCACAGAAGGCACGTTAGAGATTTTTGGAGTCACTGCTGAAGAGGCTGGATTCTACACTTGTGTCGCGCAGAACCTAGTGGGAGCTGATACTAGAAGCTTGACTCTACAGGTGGAGGGAGGTGACCTGCTTCTCGCAAGTACTCAAAAGACAATGGACAGCTTTGTAGTTCAAGAAGTCAAAGAAAGGTATGCCTTACTAACCTGGCAAGCAAGCCGTAACATCCCTACTGCACATTTATCATGGGTGTCCAATGGCAGTCTGGATGCCCATCATAGGCACAGCACTCGAATTCTAGCTGGCACCAGGAAATTCAACCTAACCCATCTGCAACCAGGCACTCATTACAACATTTGTCTACACATGGGGCCAAATGACACCTCGTGTGTCCGTCTAAGGACCAAGGACGTGTCCATGCCAGATCCTTTACCAGACCTGACCCCAGCAGTCCTGCTGGCAGTTTCAGCTCTGCTCCTTTTATTTGCGGCCAGAGCATGTCATGGGGGAGCCTCATTCGGTTGGAAAGACCACATGCTGGAGCTTGAGAAACCCCACACCACCATTCTGACCCAGGAGGCGAAGACTTTCATGACTCCTCCAATACTAGTAAAGTACCTGAATCAGCAGGATCCAGACAAAGTCCTATCAGATGGCAGAGGGAAAGACCTCAGAAATGCTTCACTGGGGCAAGATGCTCGGGGGCTATCAAAAGAGGCATGCTGAGCAGAATAAAGAGTTCAAGAAGGATGGACAAGAAAAAAAATCCCTGGAGTATAAGTTTCACAAAGCTCACTTTACCGATCTGACAGTCAAAACTACTGAACGTCTGAAACATACAAAACTAGACATTTAAGTGGCAGACCCGCTTCACATAACAGCGACCTGGTTTCAAAGTATAGCAAAAATAAATAAAAATTAAAAAAAGATGTTTGTATTTATTTTGTAACAAAAAAAAGATACATCAAATATATGTATATTAAAAGCATTTGTTCATATATCCACATACTATATCAAACTAGGACACTAAACTTGTCCTGCAAATCATAAATAACAGTTCATATAGAGTCTGTTTATATGCAACCTCCCAACTTTACGAGTCTGTGTCACAACAGGCCAAATGGTTGTAGAAAGATAAGCACTTATATATTTTTAATACTGAAGAAGAGACTGACTTGACACAGGAAAGCAAAGAACACAAATATCAAGGAAGCCTCTAAAGAACTCAAGAAGACAGAATGGAAGTCTTCTGAAAGGCATTTTGCAGGCTGCGGGCAACAATTAACTTTTTGTTTTTGTGGTGAAAAACCAAACTGACTATCTCAAAGCAGGCATTATGAAAAGAGCTGATATAAACGGAGGTGTCTTAAATGTTGTATAACTAATGTTGTATGTACTCTCTTTAACAGTGTGTTAAATTGTGCTTTGTACAAGGACCCCAAGAGAATGCTCCAAAGTTAAGACCATCCCAGAAAAATTGAATATTTTTGCGCATAAAAGAAAAATCTTTTTCTCCCTCAAAAATGGACCGATCTATACATCTGACAGGGGCCACAAACTTAATGACCTAAAATGCTCAGAATGTTTGCCTATTTTGGTCCCCTTGTTCCGGAAATATGACAGACCCTTGCTTAGAAAAACAACTCAAGTGAACAGACGTTCTAGTCTTGATGGACGTACTGCCTAGACATGTGTGTCGGCCTCTTTGTTCAGACATGTCAAACAAGAAGAGAGGGTCATGGAGAAAGCGTGTGGAACAACCCCATGATGCTATCATTTCCAGCAAAGACGGCAAACATTTGGTGACAGGAAAGAGGTTCACGTCTACATGCACACTTTTGTACAAAGCAAGCACGTCAGAGCTCCCATTTCTTTCAGTTCTGATGAAAAGTGCGGGTCCTGTCGGGCTGCTAATGGGACCTACTTCATGGAAAGATAGTGCCAATTCTTCTTTCTGTAAAAAGAGGGGGAAAAATGGGCTTTTTCTTAAACAGTTTGTCAGGTGACTATTCAGTCCACAGCACATTAGCTCTGCTCTGACTACTGGACAGCAACAGAGAGAGACATACCCAGTGAAAGAGGGGTCAGATGGCACCGATGTGCCCCTCTTTTATCCAGGAAAGGAAATAAAGCAGCATTGGAGATTGTGAACTGTTCTCTTATATTCTCAACTATGGAGAAATCCATTTTTTTTTTACAGGCTGTCATTTTACAGTAATTTGTTTGCTTTTTTTTCTCTTCAAGTTTGTGGTTGTGTCCTCCTGTTTCAGTGACTCTCTCTCCAACTTGACTGTCTTGTCCTCAAATTGTTTTTCTATCATTATTGTTTGTTGCTCATTGGTCTTTTCCCCACCCCAAAGCTGTACATAAATCAATCTGAATTTCCTATTCAACATACCACTTTCTGAAATAATTTAGATGACTGTGTTAAATTCTATTTTGAGCTATTATTAAAACATTTTGGACTGATCTCAAGGTTTGATCGATTGCAGGACACCAAGTGTGTTTACATGCACTTAAAAAATTGGATTTCAGTCGGTCTAAAGCAATAATTCGTCTTATTTTAAAATGTCATATAAACATTTTCTAAATGAAAAAGTACCAGTCTGGTTTTTGCAAAATCTCAAGACAACACGATTTGCCCAGCATGTATACACCTCAATCAGACTACAAATTAGCCTACAACACAGTGAGCGATAAGCATTTAATCTCTCAAACGCAGTGTGGATAATTTTTCACTGTGCATGTAAACATTCTTAATGGTATGGACGTCATATATCACCCACAATACATATAAACTTTAATTCATGCTCTTTCTCAATCCGAGTCTTGAGTTATGTTTCCTTCTGTTGTTATGCTATTGGTCCAAAAGGGGTATAATTTAATAGAACTGCCTTAGAGTTAACTTGAGCAGCATATCCTCCAATTATAATGAAAACAAATATTCATTCTTTTGAAATGGAATCACCACAACGAGTTACAATAGTTTCTAGAGATTTGAAAAACAGCCCTCGGCTTCTTAAATTTGCTGAGAAAAGAGCCTCAGGCTGGCGATGCTCTTCCTGTCAGCAGCAAATGGTATATCCATCCCCCAGTACTTCCCCTCCAGTGCCCTCCCTTCATACTTCACAATTACCGCAAAGAGCCTGTTGTCTAGAAACGGTAACTTTGAGAGAGTGATTGATGTCTGAAAAAAAAAAGAGAGAGAGAGAGAGACACGTATGTTTGGCAGGGGGGCAGTGAATTGAAGGCAACATAATAGCGTTATGCTTCTCCACAGAAATCATACAGAATTGTGAACGACTGTAATTGCACATTACAGTTATTTTAAGGAATATTGAAAGTGGGACGGCAGGGTTCTGTTTCATAACACTTAATGCCATCCTTCACACTCAAGTGGACCTCTTGAATCTATCAAGCTTGGAAATGCCAAACTATAAGGCTCAATGCACCACTGAACCGTAACTTTGCCATTTAATGGAGGGAAAAAAAACATTTTTACAGTGCAAGATCAAAAGAATATTACAACCAAGCAAGCTCAACTACAACACTACTGCAGCATCTATAGTCAAAATGCATAAATGGTAGGTTTACTGAATAATGATTTAATAAATGACCTTCTCGATTCAATTTCCTGATCAATGAGAGATAGAAGTACACTTGATTTCATTGCCTGGAGCTTGAAAACGGTTTATTTGGCAAATCAAAAAGCTATTCACTATTACATGGCACACTAGTCACCTGATATAATGTGACATTTGACTATTATTGGCTCAATCATTAAGATTGATTTAACTTGATTTTACTGAAATAAAAATACCACACTGACAATAGGAAATGTTCCATTTAAAGAAATATAGAGTCCTGTGATGCACAAGCTTACAGGTTTACATTGATGAAGAATTGCCTTAATGAGGATACAGCTGCTTTATAATTGGGCATTCTGTACAAAAACCTCACAGTTGAGGAATCATTACTCACTTATTGACAAACCAGCGGGCACTGCTGGTTAAATAATCATGAAGCAGAAGCACTATAAAAAAAATGACTGTCCATCAATCTCTGCACAGATAAAGTGGCCAAATTTGGGGGAAAAAACAAACAAAAAAAACAAGTTCTTTCAACAGGATAGATACACAAAAAAATATTAACAACAGGGTGACTTAAAGGGGTCATATGATGCGATTTAAATTTTTCTTTTCTCTTTGAAGTGTGCAAGCTCTTGGTGCATAAAGAAGATCTGTAAAGGTGCAAAGAATAAAGTCTCAAATCCAAAGAAATATTCTTTATAAAAAAAAATAAGAGTCAACCACACCTACCTAAAATGGCTCGTTCTAACACGCCCCCACATCTACAGTGGGTACGGAAAGTATTCAGACCCACTTAAATTTTTCACTCTTTGTTATATTGCAGCCATTTGCTAAAATCATTTAAGTTCTTTTTTTTCCTCATTAATGTACACACAGCACCCCATATTGACAGAAAAAACACAGCATTGTTGACATTTTTGCAGATTTATTAAATAAGAAAAACTGAAATATCACATGGTCCTAAGTATTCAGGACCCTTTGCTCAGTATTTAGTAGAAACACCATTTTGATCTAATACAGCCATGAATCTTTTTGGGAAAGATGCAACAAGTTTTTAACACCTGGATTTGGGGATCCTCTGCCATTCCTCCTTGTAGATCCTTTCCAGTTCTGTCAGGTTGGATGGTAAACGTTGGTGGACAGCCATTTTTAGGTCTCTCCAGAGATGCTCAATTGGGTTTAAGTCAGGGCTCGGCTGGGCCATTCAAGAACAGTCACAAAAAGAGTTGTTGTGAAGCCACTCCTTCGTATTTTAGCTGTGTGCTTAGGGGTCATTGTCTTGTTGGAAGGTAAAAATTCGGCCCAGTCTGAGGTCCTGAGCAATCTAGGAGAAGGTTTTCATCCAGGATATCCATGTACTTGGCCGCATTCATCTTTCCCTAGATTGCAACCAGTCGTCCTGTCCCTGCAGATGAAAAACACCCCCACAGCATGATGCTGCCACCACAATGCTTCACTGTTGGGACTGTATTGGAGAGGTTATGAGCAGTGCCTGGTTTTCTACACACATACCGCTTAGAATTAAGGCCAACAAGTTCTATCTTGGTCTCATCAGACCAGAGATCTTATTTCTCACCATCTTGGAGTCCTCCATGAGGGCTTTCATGTGTCTTGCACTGAGGAGAGGATTCCGTCGGGCCACTCTGCCATAAAGCCCCGATTGGTGGAGGGCTGCAGTGATGGTTGATTTTCTACAACTTTCTCCATCTCCCGACTGCATCTCTGGAGCCTAGCCACAGTGATCTTTGGGTTCTTCTAAACCTCTCTCACCAAGGCTCTTCTCCCACGATAGCTCAGTTTGGCAAGACGGCCAGCTCTAGGAAGGGTTCTGGTAATCCCAAACGTCTTCCATTTAAGGATTATGGAGGAACTGTGCTCTTAGGAACCTTAAGTGCAGCAAAAAAAATTTTTGTAACCTTGGCCAGATCTGTGCCTTGCCACAATTCGGTCTCTGAGATCTCCAGGCAGTTCCTTTGACCTCATGATTCTAATTTGCTCTGACATGCACTGTGAGCTGTAAGGTCTTATTTAGACAGGTGTGTGGCTTTCCTAATCAGTCCAATCAGTATAATCAAACACAGCTGGACTCAAATTTAGGTGTAGAACCATCGCAAGGATGATCAGAAGAAATGGACAGCACCTGCGTTAAATATATGAGTTTCACAGCAAAAGGTCTGAATACTTAGGACCATGTGATATTTCAGTTTTCTTTTTTAATAAATCTGAAAAAATGTAAACAATTCTGTGTTTTTCGGTCAATATGGGGGTGCTGTGTGTACATTGAGGAAAAAAAAAAAACTTAAATGATTTTAGCAAATGGCTGCAATATAAACAAAGAGTGAAAAATTTAAGGGGGACTGAATAATTTCCGTACCCACTGTACATCACGATGGGGGAAGCTTCATACCGCAGCCCAATGTTCACGCAAAGAAAGAAGGCGTAACTTTTTTTCTCGCTGTAGTATTGTTGCTGCCGCATGTCGTGAAGGCGCTGTGTGTTTCGTTGTGAAAGCGAAACTACTTTGTTTGGTCTTCCAAAAGAGGACGATATCCGCTTCGTCATGCCCAGAGCTGATCAGTGCTGGTCGCTGAGTAAATGCATCAACTTCTCGCTGTGGATCGCCGGATCGGCTTTCACCATGGATGAAGCGGAGTCCAGCCCAGGGTCGTCACGTGGTTGCCGCAAGCCCACCGGCCGCTCCTTCATCAAATCCGCTCGCTGCCGCTCACTCTATGTGCCGCGCACGGCTCAAGGCCGCCGTGTATGACGCGGTTTCTCGTTGTGAAAGCAAAACTACTTTGTTTGGCCTTCCAAAAGAGGACACGACTAGAAATCAGTGGTTAAGTTGTATTTACAACACTGTTCCAGAACAGTTCAACCCAAATATTCAGATGTGATCCTGGGAGAGTAGACTACAATATCGGCTGTTCTGAGTCACAGACTGTAAGTACGTTTTTTTTTATTAAAGAATTTGCCACTGACGATTCAAAAACGAGTTTTGAGCAGTGTAGAGTAGCGCTTGTGTTTGATTTCTCCAATCACAAATGCAGACATGGTTTTATGTTTACGCGGCGCGATGCAACGCAATGCGTAAAAAGACAGTATAAGTCATTATAATCAGTAATTATGTCCCCACTGGATGCAACAAATGCCTCGTTTATAATGGGTTTTAATGTTTTTGTCTCGTCGCTCCGGCCGGACAGGGCATCACAATATGGTGAGGGGCGTAACATTTCCGTCACACGCTTGAGGTATTTTCGGCCAATCACAACGCACTGGATAGCTAGCAAATCAGAGCACACCTCGCTTTTCAGAAACGATGAGCTTTGTAAAAATCTACGGTTTTTTCAGGAAAGGCGGGGCATAGGGAGAAAAAATAATGTACATATGTGGAAAAATAAGTGTTTTTTTTTTAAACTTAAACGGCATAAACACATTTCATTACACCATATTCACAAAATAATGTTCTTTTTAGCAACATCATATGACCCCTTAAGAAACAATTGTTAAAAGTCAGATATGAGTATTAAAAGATTCAAATATTATTCAAAGTTTGTTGCAATGAAACTGTCATACAGATTTTCTAAATTTGTTTTTTCACGTCTACTTCGGTGGTCTTTCAAAATCAGTCTGATGGACAATTATCTATAAACATTAAAGGGGTCCTATTATGCTCTTTACAAAGTCTTGATTTTGTTTTGGGGTGTGTACTAGAACAGGCTCTCATACTAGGTTGTTTCGAAAAACACATTAATTTTCACATATTTTACATTATTACAAAACCTCTCTCACCAGTCTGGCATGAACGACTCGAATAGCTCCTGTATCAAATGAAGGCCCGCCTTATGAAATACGAAATGTGCTGTGATTGGATAGCTGGGCCAGTGTGTGCTGTGATCGGCAGCACTCGGCGCTTGGTCGGGAAATGTCATGCCCCTTACCATAGCCGCATGCGAGCTTCAGAGTAAATATTGCGTCAAAATCAAATCAATGTAAACCGGGATTGATTGTAACCACATCTAAGTTCTCTGCCTTGGGAAAGCTAGCGTAGTTTTGCAAACTAAGTTTCAGTGGAAGTTGCTAAAGGAAGGTCAATTTGTTGCAAAATGATGTTGTGATGTCATTGCATGAAATCTCAGCAAAATTTTCTATAAATGTAAATTTAAATTTGTTCGTAAAATAATATAAATGCACAATATAATATTAAAATATAAATAACTAATTTTAAATACAACATTGAATTATTGAACACTTACAAATTCGTTAAAAACTACACATTCTGAACAATTAGTTTTAAGCAGTGTATTAGTAGTTAGTTAGTGTTCTACACCCTAAGAAAAGTCTGTAAAAATAGGTCACAATCTTCTATGTTAATATGAAAGCGTTTTCTGTATTATTATTTTTTACCTGCATTTTAAATTACGCACTGTATTTTGTGTTTCGGGTTAAAGGGTTACAATGGATAACGGATAATATAAGGAGGATGATGGATAAGGATTTGTCCTGGAAAATTACTAGTACCTTTTCTAGATATTTTTCTTACAGTGTACTAACTGATCAACAATTGCAGGTACAAGCTACTAACAATGTGTATCATAAATGAACAGTTATTCAGTTATTATTATTATTATTAAATTGAACAGTTGCAAATAGCAACTAAAGTAATGTGTGTACTGCTAGGCATCTTTGGTTTTCTATTTTTGTGTAATTTAGTTGGAAAATGTGTGCCTTTTTATTGTTTGAGTCACTTATCAAAAGTTGCCAAATAAATTGTAAAAGTAGCTAAACTTGTTGCTGGGTGCTTTTGGGAGAAAAAGTTGCTAGGGTAGTCTGAAAAGTTGCTAAATTTAGCAACAAAATTGCTAAGTTGGCAAAACTGAGCTAGCGTGTCTCCGACATAGTGATAACACTCGTAGCCTTCTCTAGTGCAGCTCAACCAGGTCTCGTCCCATTCGTCAATATTTGTGATATCACAAATCCCGGAAAATATGCGTTGTAGTCCAAACGAGTCGTTCGTCGTAGTTTTTGAAAAGTGATTTCTGTTAAATAAAATATCTCCTTTTGAAGTGGACTTTGAACTTTGTAGCTTTGCAGATCTTTTTTATGTTCAGACAGCAACATTACAGACTAACTAAAGTTGAAAAAGCATAATAGGACCCCTTTAAAGTAATCGACTGAATAACAATCACAGTTAATAGGCATAGATATTTAAAGATAAACCTGTTGCTCTCATGAACTCAAGGAAACACAGGAATGCATGTTAGATAGGCACACTGCTGCTTGCAGTCAGTAAGAGTTTTATGTTGACCCAGACTACATTTATAAAAAATAAAATAAAAAAATCAGTAAAACAGTATAAAAATAATGGTTTCCTGTTTTACTCTATTTTAAAATGTAATGTATTCCTGTGATGCAAAGCTGAATTTTTAGCGGCCATTACTCCAGTGTCACATGATCCTTCAGAAATCATTCTAATATGATGATTTGTTGCTCAAACAATTCTTATCAGGTGAAAGCAGTTGACTTGTTTATTGTGGAAATGTTTTTTTTTTTTGGGATTTGATAAACAAAGTTGAAAAGAACAGCATTTATTTGAAATCAATTTAATGTATACCTGATGAAATGAAAATATTTATAAAAAATAAAAAACCTAACCCCAAACTTTAAGCAGTATTGTATATACAATACCTGCCATGACAGCAAACTGGCTTATGGCAATACTTCTTGCAATAGTGCACACACCATTCACCTAAAACTTTTTTTTCAATGCAATTCCGACTACATACAGTGAAAAATACACCCTAACCTCAGTCGTTCAAGACAAGACCAGCAGGAATTTGAGCACTTTAAACATCCTGTTGCTCTCTTTTTCCTTTCCTTAAAAGTGTTCCCATTTTTAAAGCCAGGAAGCAGTTTTGTGGAACGATGATAGAAAAATTGATTGTGAAATCTATTTAGTGCGGCTATCGATTTCCCCATAAGGGGAAGGAAGGCAGACCGTGTGAGTAAGATAATGGAATATGGAACGGGGGAGCAAGAGCCCAGAAATGGGAAGTGACACTGGTTAATGGAGTAGAACTGGGCTGTTTTAGGTGGGGTATGAGAGTGTGTGCACATACATCCGTGTGAGAGGTCCCCACAGCTACAATAACACTCCACAGTTTGCTCTGCATTTCAACTCATCCATTTTAAAAGGACAGCTGATGCAAAAAAACGTAATTTGGTCATTACTAATGCAATCTAATGTCATTCCAAATCAGTCAGCTGTTATTTACCCAAAGAAAACAAAATAAGCATTTTTTTTTGCGTGTTTTAAGCAACACGACTGCACTGATAATAAGAAATGTAACCTGAGGATCAAATACTATATCATATATTGAAGGATCATGTCACACCGAAGAATGGCTGCGGAAAATTGAATGACATTTTACAATATATTAAAATTCATTAAATATATGCAGTCTTGGTGAGCATATTGGCCCCTAAGTTTTAGTAACATATGTGAAAGGTGGATTCTTACCACATGCAGCATTGTTGTAGATCACCAGACATCTTACAATTCCTTTTCCACATCATTGGACAGACACAGATTTTGTCACTGACTTATATTGGAAAGGAAGGAAAGTCGGTCTGGAAGAAAGACTCAGAGCAGTGAACACACAATATTGACGAAAATATGAGCTGCTAGACAGCACTGAACACATCGCTGCTACAAAAGTGATTGTCACTTCATTTGAAATCATTCACAATTATTTAAATAGTCTAGCCATAACTACTGTATAATAAGTGAAAACAATGAGCTGTCATTCCTCCTGTGCGACTGGTATATGACTCATTGTACATGCAGATCTAAGCTGTGCCATTAGCAGTCAATGCATCAAGCCATTTCAGAATTTCTAATAAGTATTTATCATTGGGGGAATCTTACTTAATGAAATTCAAATTGTCTCTGCATACATGACAGCAATGGATGACTATTTCAGCCTGGCTGCACCAGGGGAAAAATCCCTGCTGCACCTGAAAATGCTAGCAGGCAACCTGAGCACATGTGGTCAAATCATTCCTTCATGCATCGTCAATACCAGTTTCTCAATCAACACATCTTTCTTAGAGCCACATATTGTAAACAATGTTGGAGAATGAGTCAGAGTGGAAAAAAACAAACAAAGAGTTCTCATAAATATGTCAGTCTGGTGCCTACACAAACAATAACTGTCAGTGTAAACAGCATGTAAAGGAGGAGAGAGTATGAATAAACCATAGAGAGAAAGAATGAGAGAAGGAAAATGACGACAATCTTTTTTTTCTTCATCATGAGATCAAAAAGCATGACAAATGTAAAGAACATGTCAAACTGAAGCTTGAAACACTAAGGGCATTTAACGGTCTCGTCCTTCTATGAGGACATTGAGCTGTTTATGTGTGAACCTCTCAGTGACCGGCTACTGTCAGTTTAACAGATCTGACCTGATGGTAGGCCCATTACGGCGAAGACCTGAGATGGTGAGAGATTAGAGGTGCGATTAGAGGAAGAACCCAATTATCCCTCAGCATGAGACGGACCACTCGAGACACTTCCGTTATTGATTTCCAATTACATCACTGCATCTTCCATTGGACAAGCCTGAAACAAGCAGAATTTCATGTAGAGTTCACATGATCAGACACATTAAGCACATGAACAATGGATTCAATATGCATTATTAAGTGAAGTGACATGTGACATGTGGCCAAGTATGGTGACCCATACTTGGAATTAGTGCTCTGCATTTACCCATCCAAAGTGCACACACACAGCAGTGAACACACACAAACCGTGAACACACACCCGGAGCAGTGGGCAGCCATTTATGCTGCGGCGCCTGGGGAGCAGTTGGGGGTTCGGTGCCTTGCTCAAGGGCACCTCAGTCATGGTATTGAAGGTGGAAGAGAGCGCTGTACATTCACTCCCCCCACCTACAATCCCTGCCGGTACGAGACTCGAACCCACAGCCTTTGGGTTATGAGTCCGACTCTCTAACCATTAGGCCACGACTTCCCCTTTTTTAAAAATTATGAACAAACTGGCTTTTACATGTTGAGAATATAAACAATAATGGAAATAAAGGGAGGGTTATTCAAAATATTCAAAGACCAAAGTCAAAAGGCAGCAAAGCAAACGAGATTTCAAATGATTCTTTACAAACTGAAAGGCTGTTACTGCCACCTTGTGGTAGAAATAAAAAAGTAAACGTACCTTTTTATTTTGGCTAAACCTGCTACAAAGACAGGTACAACTGGTGCAAAAGTCGATTTATGCTCTGGAATATATTGTCAAAATAAACTGTGAAAATACTTGCAATGACTCTGCGAGTAAAACTGAAAAACAGCATTTATTCCCATTGCTTACATTACTTATTTTACAGTTAAAAAAAACAAACAAAAAATACTGTTCAGATTAAATCGGAGCAGAAATCAGGTTTGAATAAAACAAGCAAACACACAAAACAACCAAATTGACTTCATTATATAATTGCATTGGCTTAGGATGAATTTGATTTCTATTCCATACTGTGAGGCATATAATGGCAGTGAAAAAGCAGTGTTTGTACCACACAAAATACATTTCAAGATAAATTTAAATTGACATCCTCAAAAAGTTAAACACAGCATTTATTAGAAAAAAAAGCAAAGCTAGTCCTATTGGTTTACTGTGTGAAAGCTCTTTCGCCATCTAATGGTTGAGGACAACAGATTTCCTTTTCAGAGTCCTCAATTGCTGCGCTTTATACACAACAGAGACTGAATCCACTTTGTTACGGGAAACAAAACAGCACTAAGAAAAGCACAGGACAATACCCCTAAAATCCCATACAACTCTGGTAAATTTTACTTAACACTGCCAAAAATACAGATGACCATTTTGAGAAAGAAAAAAAAAAATGTATGGCAGTATGGTAGACTTTGCTTTCAAAATACCTTTCCATAAATGCCACCTCACCTGGCAGTTCCTTAACCTTCATAAAACAGGCACGTATGTGGATGAGGCAAAATCCTGAACAGACATAGCACAATTGTCCTCAAATCATACATCAGATCTGTTCAGGTATAGAAAAACAAACAAACAATGGAAGGAAAGAACTGAGCATCTTCAGCAACCAAAGGAAGAGTTAGGAAGTGAAAACCATGGCCATTGACCTAACTACTCTTTTCTATTGTAGCTCCCATACATGGAAAGTTTAATACTTCACATCTGTAATGCAACTGGTTCTCTCACTTTAGCACATGAATGACATGTGACTGGTCATCCCATTTGATGTCATTAACCAAAACTAAGTTTATAAATAAATAAATATTCCCATATAATCATATCACGCAGGAGTGATTCCTAGAGCTTTAGTCTTTAAGTGCCTGAAATCTGTAAGGGGGAACAAAGAAAAATTATACTCTATTCTTCTTAAAAAAAAAGGAAAAGAGAAAAAAGAAAAAAGTAAAACCAAGTTGGTCAAGTACATTGAAAGCTCTTTAGCACACTGTCCGGTCTGTTTAAAGTAGTAAAAGTTAGGATTTGAATTGTTCATGCAGGCACAAATACTGAAGCCATGCATTTCTTCTGGGTCTATTAATATTTTTGACCCATGATTCACACCTTCCCACACTCAGTAGCAAATCAAGGCAGTTAACCCTCTCTTTCACCTTACAGATGCTAAGCAGATGCAAAGAGATGATGTTTTGTAAAAGCTAACAAAACAACGGCGAA
This sequence comes from Sinocyclocheilus anophthalmus, assembly GCA_018155175.1. NCBI lineage: Eukaryota > Metazoa > Chordata > Actinopteri > Cypriniformes > Cyprinidae > Sinocyclocheilus > Sinocyclocheilus anophthalmus. The sequence continues at coordinate 161,346 of JADLZN010006938.1, read as the reverse complement.
CCAACAATACGAGGCCAGTTTCTTTAAATTACATTCTGTACATTATATATACTTGATTTGCACTATGCAATATAAATCATCATCATAGATACCGTGCTTTCATTTTAGCCCAGAAATGGTTTGTCAGTCTCCCTGCCTTCTTCGATATAAGGGAACATTTTTTAAAACTAGTATGCGAGTGTGCGTTTATAATACATGCATGCCTTTAAGATGTTTCGGTCATGCTATGAAGGTTTTAATGACCTTCTGTATAACCTGGCCACAGCCTGGACAAGGAGCATGAAATTTGTGTAGCCTGCGGGCACAGGGGAAACAGGTAATCAAGTGAGCTGTGCGGCCGTGGATGATGTTGCCGTTTCGCGGCCGCACTCGGCACAGCTTGCAGGGTTCCAGTATGGCCTCTGGTTGGCATTCTGTCTCCATGTCCAGCGTGTCCTGGCTGTCTCCCTCTGAGCTCTCCTGTAAGTGGTGGTGAAGCTGGGAAGGACCCTTTCCTTTAGACGAGGAGGTGGATGATGGGGGGATGTTTCTAGCGACGTGGTGCGAGGGGAGGACGACGGGGTCAGACACAGTCCTAAGGCAGTCAGGCATGTCGATTCCATCATCATCCTCCTCGTCTTCATCCCTCTCAGGACGTGAACTGCAGGCGGGGATGTCTGGCACGGAGATTGAGTGCACAAGACGAGGACAATCCTTGTACCAGTCTTTCCGCAGAGCCCAACAGCGCATACAGTACCTTTGAAGAGGGGTGTTAAATTTGCGGCACTCTGAACACTGCCACGCATCCTGCCAAAAGAAGAGGTCATTTGAATAAGATATGCCTTCCATGTATGTATAACTATTTAAGAACATAAACAGAACAATATAAAGATGATAAACTTAAATATACACAAACAGTTATTTAAATCTTACACTTTAAATATTAATTTCATTATACAAAACTGTTCAAAAGTTTGGGATGAGTACATCTAAAACTTGTATTCAGCAAGCAAAAAGTGACAGTTAAAACATTTATAATGCTGCTTTTGAAAGTAATCCTGTTCTTATTCAAATTTTTTATACAAAGAAAAAAAAAATCACTGTTTTCCAAAAAACTTAAGCAGCACAACTGTTATTAAAATATTAATATAATAAGAACAAATGTTTCTTGAGCACCAAAACAGCATACAATTATTTCTAAAGGATCATGTGACACTGAAGACTGGAGTAAGGGCTGCTGAAGCTTTGCCATCCAAGGAATAAATTACATATATTAATTCTCTCAAATATATTAAAATAGAAAACAGTTATTTTAATTTGTAATAACATTTCACAATATTACAGATTATTTTTTGATAAAATACATGCAGACTTGTTGGACAGAACATATTTCTTAAAGAGAAAGTTCACCCAAAAATAGTGGTGGAAATTTTTATTCTTTCAAGAGATTCGTTCATTTTCAGTTCGTTCACCAAAATGATTCGTTCAGTGACCATTTCTTCATATTACATAAATACGCCAGCAGGTGGCGAAAAAGAGTGTCTTTATTAAAACGTGTGCATAATCTACTCATTAAATAAATAAAGTCTAAATAAGTTGTTCAGATAACCAAAGCACAAGTTTTTCTTGCATAATTAACATTTTAATTGTTTAGTCAGACATTTACACATTAATTCATAAATCGGGGATTAAACGTGGAGTTATGTTCTGTATGCTAAGTATGAATATATAAACAGGCGTATGTGCACAGTACCTATAACTGTGCTTTGCATCCGCTTTCTGCTGATCAAGATTGACTCACATGCTAAATGGCCGACTGACACGGTACACTCTCATTCATTTCGTTCACGAACGAGATGTAGCAGTTCGGTCATTTCGTTCACGAACGAGAAGATCTCTCTCGATCTCGTTCAGACTCAAAAGAAACTCGTTCAGTGAAGGGCGTATTCGTTCACTACATATAACAAATCACATGCTCCGTCACATCTCATGCTCGAAGGCTATTGGCTCGAGGTTTAGTCGTTCTTTGACAGGATGAAGCAGTCCACAGAGCTACCCGGTTCACTCATCTGCGCATGCGCTGCTCTGTAGGGAGGAATTTCAGTGAACGAGAAATACGAGTTAATGGATTACGTGAACGAGAACGATTCGTTCACCTAAAAGATTCGTTCACGAACGAAACATCACTACCCAAAAATGAAAATTCTGTCATTAATTACTCACCCTCATGTCGTTCCAAACCCGTAAGACATTTGTTCACTTTTGGAACACAAATTAAGATATTTCTGATGAATTCCGAGAGCTCTCTGGAACATCCATAGACAGCAAGGATAATACCACGATCAAGGCTCAGAAACGTAATAAGGACATCATTAAAATAATCCATATGACATCAGTGGTTCAAACGCAATTATACGAAGCTACGAGAATACTTTTTCTGTGCAAAGAAAACAAAAATAACGACTTTATTTCTAAACAAGGATCTTACGGTCACCCTGGCGCCATTTTGGAGAGTATCCACCGAATGTAAAGAACGTATGCAGCACCATGCGGAAACGTTGTTTTCGTTCAGATCAAAGCGTAAACAATGTATCCATGTGGCGCTGCTGACACAGAACAGCATACGTTGTTTACGTTCAGTGTATACTCTCCAAAATGGTACCAGGGTGATGCGGAGGAGACAAATTGTTGAATAAAGTTGTTATTTTTGCTGTCTTTGCACAGAAAAAGTATTCTCGTAGCTTTGTAAAACTACGGTTGAACCACTGATGTCACATGGATTATTTTAACGATGCCCTTGCTACGCTTCTGGACCTTGATCGTGGTATTCTTGCTTTCTATGGGAGGGTCAGAGAGCTCTCAGAATTCATCAAAAATATCTTAATTTGTGTTCCCAAGATGAACAGAGGTCTTAAAGTTTTGGAACGACATGAGGGTGAGTAATTAATGACAGAATTTTCATTTTTGGGTGAACTATTCCCTTAAGTAGGTAGGTCAGTATCGGCACTGGCCATTTAAAAATAATTTAAAAACGGTTGATCACTAATAAAGAACAGCAAAAGTACTATTTTTCTTATATGCATACCTGTGTGGAGATCTCAGTATCAGTGTCATCACTTAAACACTGAGAGTCATCATCCTGATCTTCCTGCATCTGAAAGTGAAAAATAATTGCATTAAGCTGGTTATGATGACTCAATAATGTTAAAACAAAACAGTCAATAAAGAAAAAACAACATTACCTTCCTGTCATCTTTACTATCTTTCCCGGTCTCCTCTTCTTCATGTGGGGACTCCGCGTCACTTCCCTGCTCCAGCACTGCCTCCTTCATATCCACACTAACTTGCTCGCTCTCTGCCTCATTCAGGAACCAAAGATCATCTGTGGTGTCAGAAACAATGGCCGTGTCCTCGTCCTGTCCGGGAGAGAGCTGTTCCCTCAGTCTAGTTGTGTGACAGTCTCACTACAATGACTAAACTCCAATAAGACTGAGTTTTTTTTTAAAGTTTTTTTTTCATTCTTGTTTTTCTTCATGAAAATAACCATATTAATTATGTTCTGGTTATCGTGCCCTCTTACTTGATTGGTGTGAATATCCGTTGAACCGTTGCTCCGGCGAGTGTAATTACTTCGCAGGTTACCCAGAAACCACCAAGGCAACCCAGAAAGGTCCCACTCTTCCAGAGTAACGTCCAATTTTGGCCGTTTGCAAGCAGACCTGGGCAAGCCGTCTGAGGAGTCTGTAAGATCAATATCTGATCTTAAATTACATATTACAATGGAAAAATTGATGGATAATGATAATATTGATTACATTGTCTAAAGTGTGTTTGGTGATTCATGCTGACCTTCATCAGGATCGCGTGGCCTGCGCTGCGAGTAGCTCTGCATTGCACCAGTGCTGGAACTACCAGCAATGAGAGCCTGTCCAGAGCTAATCAACCCACTGGAAACCTACACGGTAAGGGAAAAATCGAATCAGCATACAGTAATGACATGACACTCGGTAGGACAGCAGTTCCTTCACAGCAGGCACCCGTGTGTGTGGCAACAAAAGGCCAAGTTCTCACAAGTTGTGGGAGAGGAAAAAATAGGACGTTTCTAAAAAGGTTGTTTAGAATGGGTAACAAATGATGGAGACATTAGACACTGCTGCAGCTGTAAGTGCAAATAAAGTAGCAACAATCAAGTAGACACCTTGTATCTAAATTACATCTCACCAATGTGTAATTACTAATAGGGCTGGGAGATATATAAAAAAAAATTCTCTCGAGATTGTCAATTTTTACGATATTCAATACATATCTCGATATGTTTGCATTTGCTTTTAAATAATAAAAACATGAATTAGTTTGCCCCCATTCAAAAAAAACAACAAAAACAATTTAGATAGAAGTTATTGTTACAAAGTAAATACAAAATGTTTAGTGCAAATTTAAGCAGTTAAAAAAAAAAATCTAGACCAAGTGATAACTTACTGCTTTTTATTAAATGAACATGTAACTGAAGTAGCGCAAAACAAGTACAGAAAGTGCATTCTGTCAATTTTATTGGTGCATGCAATTTACACTGTGCAACTGGGGGAAATAATTAAACTGGGATAAGTTTTTTTTAACAAGTTTTTAGCTAAGAACACAAGCCTGTCAACTGTCTCTGGTTTAAGAGAAGCTCTGTGGTATGAAACTATGTTCCCACTGGCACTAAAAACCCTCTCAGATGGAAAGCTAGTTGCTGGAACACATAGGTATTTCTTATACTTATATCTATATTATATTATATTATATATTATATATAAATATAGGTATAGTGGGCAAAAAAAGTATTTAGTCAGCCACCAATTGCAAGTTCTCCCACTTAAAAAGATGAGAGAGCCCTGTAATTTTCATCATAGGTATACCTAAAATATGAGAGACAAAATGAGAAAAAAAATCCAGGAAAACTCACATTGTAGGATGTTTAAATAATTAATTGGTAAATTCCTTGGTAAAATAGGTATTTGGTCACCTACAAACAAGCAAGATTTCGGGCTCTCACAGACCTGTAACTTCTTCAAGAGGCTCCTCTGTCCTCCACTCGTTACCTGTATTAATGGCATCCGCCAGGGACTCAAATCCTGCAGTGCCAGACGTGTCCCCCTGCTTAAGCCAGTACATGTCCAGACCCGTCTGAAGTTTGCTAGAGAGCATTTGGATGATCCAGAAGAGATTGGGAGAATGTCATTTGGTCAGATGAAACCAAAATAGAACTTTTGGTAAAAACTCAACTTGTCGTTTTTGGAGGAGAAAGAATGCTGAGTTGCATCCAAAGAACCCCATACCTACTGTGAAGCATGGGGGTAAAAACATCATGCTTTGGGGCTGTTTTTATGCAAAGGTACCAGGACGACTGATCCGTGTAAACGAAAAAATGAATGAGGCCATGTATCGTGAGATTTTCAGTGAAAACCTCCTTCCATCAGCAAGAGCATTGAAGACGAAACGTGGCTGGGTCTTTCAGCATGAAAATGATCCCAAACACACCACCCGGGCAACGAAGGAGTGGCTTCGTAAGAAGCATTTCACGGTCCTGGAGTGGCCTAGCCAGTCTCCAGATCTCAACCACATAGAAAATCTTTGGCGGGAGTTGAAAATCCGTGTTGCCCAGCGACAGCCCCAAAACATTACTGCTCTAGAGGAGATCTGCAAGGAGGAATGGGCCAAAATACCAGCAACAGTGTGTGAAAACCTTGTGAAGACTTACAGAAACCGTTTGACCTCTGTCATTGCCAACAAAGGGTATATAACAAAGTATTGAGATTAAATTTTGTTATTGACCCAATACTTATTTTCCACCATAATTTGCAAATAAATTCTTAAAAATCCTACAATGTGATTTCTGGATTTTTTTTTCCTCATTTTGTCTCATAGTTGAGGTCTACCTATGATGAAAATTACAGGCCTCTCTCATCTTTTTAAGTGGGAGAACTTGCACAATTGGTGGCTGACTAAATACTTTTTTTCCCCACTGTACGTATATATATATGTATATATAAATTAATACCAAAGAATTATGCACTCTCTCAGTCTATATTATGAAAACTGGTAAAACAAATAAAAAACATTATAACAGTGCATTTATTCAGCGATCACAATCGCAAACAATATAGTCGAGATCTCAGAACAGAACACAGACTGGTTGAGTGACACTTTCATTTAGATCGTTAAACTCCAGCTTGTTTGTTGGTGTTAACAGATCATTTCAGAATTTCAGCACATGGTTGCCAGATTGCTTATAATAAGCAAAACACCGGGCAGAAAATGTATCAATTTAACAGCGAAGCTCTGATTCGGGGATTTGAACTATTGATATCTGGCAACCGCACTCATGAAAGCAGTCCGCATTAACATGTCTCCTTTTTTGGGCGTTCGGCGTGTTCTTTTGGTAAAGTATGCTTGAATTTGAAATATTCGATATTCATGATATTTTCTCATTTTACATCGTCGTCAAAATTATTGCGATATTATCACTAATATTCGATATATCGCCCAGCCCTAATTACTAGTAAAAAAAGTAAATCCAAAATAACACCTTTTAAAGTCCATATTATTAGCATAAATCACTCAAAGCCTTTCTATTTAAAGTCTAGCACAAATTAGCACAAACGCATGACAGTACCAGGCACCTCCTCCCAGACTGCTTTTCCCAACTCCACCTAACTTCATTCCGCCAACTCACAACCGTAAACCGTCATGCCAATGGTGTTAAATGTGGATGGGTGTATGACAGAGGGGAAAGGGGAGAAAAGGGCCAGTGAACTGAGAAGGAAGCTGCAGTCCTTCTGAAAGAACCAACGACGCAGAGAAGGAAACTCTGAGCGACAAACAGAGACAGGTACTCTGTCCCCCAGCAGCCAGGCCCATGCTGGTGGCTTCTCCGGAAGGACCACCAGACCAAGCCGGCCGTGGGGAAGTACAGAGACGGTGCCACTCTGTACAGATACGGCTGGCGGAGACAGCTGCCACCCTCCCCTTCGTGGCAAACAGTCTACTGATCATGATGCAATTCTACACACAAAAAATGGCATTGTAGCAAAAGTCTGAGCAACTACAATGTAAAGAAAAGATGTGAAGGCTTGAGAAGACAATTATGGGCATTAATGCAACATTGATTAGAGCACACATTAAAAAAAATTAAAAAGCTGACAAATGTAAAAGGTTGTAAGTATTGTATGCTCAATGACCTAAATCATATATATATATAAAAAAAAAAAAAAAGTACAATACATTTTGTACTCAAAATGCCCTGCACAAAGCACTTTTGTCAGCCTTTCATTTACAAAGAAATCACAAGTAACAGAATTAATCAATAAATTAGATTTATCATGATCAGGATTTATTTGATTTTCTGATCAATTGTTTGCCATGAAGAGGAGTAACAGACACTGTTTCTCTTGTGCACCATGCTGTAGTTTTACCTGACCAGGATCTTCACTTGGAGACTCATTAGAATCCTTGCCGACTGAAAGATTCTTTGCTGCATCTGTATTTCAAATAAGACACAGTAACAAAACAAACAAAAGAAAAAAAACAGCCCTTTATTCACCAAGCACACCTCAAGCACACTTGGCCCAAACGTAATGCCTGAATCTGTGGTGGAAAATGGTGTTTCTAATAAATATTAATATTAGTTTTATTATTTAAATCTTTTATTTAACCTAGTCAAGTATTTAACGTGAAGTCAAGATTCTGTATGAAGATTGCACAGTACACTAACCTGATAATACAATTAAAAAAGTTAGGTGGAAAAAGAAAAAAAAAAGTTTTTACATACCCACTGTAGCACACCTCACATTCAGACATACATACACACACAAACACACACACACACACACACACACCTTAAAATGAAAGGTGGGGCTAATCAAAATGAAAGAAAGCAAGAGAGTAAAAGGGCTAAATGACAGCATGACAAGTCATTCAAAATATGCATCTTCGGGAGATCAAATTCAACAACAATTAGAATGGACTTACCCGAATTATTCAACATAAACAAATTCCTCTTCAACATCTCATACACAGGGCTATGAAAGGCAGAAAAGAAAGACGTAAATACCTGATACATGTTAATTCTCAAGGTATTCAGAGTTAGCTGTTAAAGCGGTAATTCATCCAAAAAGACCACTCTGTCACCATTTACTCACTCTCATGTTGTTCTAAACTTGCATGACTTTCTTCTACCGAAAATGAATGTTAGCGTCCCCTTGTGTCAATTTGGAAACATACTAATAACTTGTCAGTTGATAATGTACATTTTCAGCTGTATTTGACTGCAATTTAATGCGTGTGTGTGTGTGTGTGTTTTATACTGGTCATCATCCAAACAACTAGCTGTCTAGATATTGTCAACAACTGAAAAAACAGACACAAATGAGAGATATCTTTTTGTTTTCACTGCCATTTAAATCTCCTTTCTGGTAGTTATGAACTCACCTGGGGTTCTTAACAGAAAAGCTCCCCACTTCCAGTAGCTCTCCAAGTGGGTCATCTTGACAGTGGACAATGTGTTGTCTCTGTTTGTCATACAGCTCCTTCATCATGATGTACTGACCCAGGTAGTGCATAACCTAATTAAAAACACTGCCTTTATTAAATGTACCTTATCAAGCTGTTCAAAATCTTATCCAAAGCATGTGTCAATAAGCAGAGGTCAGCTCATAAACACTCCTCACCTCCTTCAGGGTAAACACCTCCTCCCGAGCACCTGCTACTCTCAGGATCTGCAGCAAAGGAGCTCTGGGGTGGACCTGCAGAATCAAAAACCCACGTTTTACAGTACGAAGCCTACTTTATCATATTTGATACATGAACTAAGGCCTATAAATTATAAAATAATCAAAACTTTGCTTCAAAATCTGTTGCACACAACCTACTACACGTACACGCCCTATGATTGATAATTACTTTTTTGAGATATATATTTTTAAGTAAGTAAATGGCCTTTTATAGTGTAAGTGTAAAAATGTCCACTTTCAGCTATGAAATCTTGTTCATAATCTTGAAATTGTATAAAGTAAATGTAAGAATAACTTGGTAGTAATATTTTAAAATAAACATGTACGGATTGAAGCAACTTTTACTGACTGGTATATTGAATTATCCATACATATTTAAAAAAGCATGTTAAAATGTAAATATCAAATATGATTTAACAGGCTTGTGATTAATGTTTCTTTGTTCATCACTCAAACATTATATTGCATTATATGCTTGCCCCCACAATTAAGATAATGTAAATAGCATCTTAAGTCATATTATTAGAAAGACATTGAGACAACGGATAATTAAAAGTCTCATTGGTTTACATCACAAGCGATCAGAATTTCATCTTACTAACTGAATCCACCCAAATCACATACGTTTACTCCGTTTGGGCCTCTGAATAAAACTGTGTGTTTTTTTTTTTTATGAGTACGAGCTCCTATCTTACTACCTAGCCTGCGTATAAATAAAATAAAAGACAGCACAAAACTATTTTAATTCTATTTTTAATATTCTATCAACTTGTTTTTTTTGTGTTGTTTGTGGTGTATGTATGTATGTGTTAGTATATTGTATGGTGTGTATATATATATGATATCTATCTATGCTGCAGTCCTGCCATATATATAGTAGGAATGTGTGTGTGTGTTTTTAATTTTTAATTTTATATATATAATATATAGATATATATAAATATGTATGTGTGTATGATATGGTATGTAGATGTAGATATAATATGTTGTATATTATATATATATAATATATATATATATATAAATATATCTATATATATATATATATATAATATATATATAAGTTGGTGTGTATATATATTTATGTATGTATAATAAATGTACAGTGGGTACGGAAAGTATTCAGACCCCCTTAAATTTTTCATTCTTTGTTATATTGCAGCCATTTGCCTAAAATCATTTAAGTTAATTTTTTTTTCCTCATTAATTTACACACAGCACACCATATTGACAGAAAAACACAGAATTGTTGACCTTTTTGCAGATTTATTAAAAAAAGAAACTGAAATAATCACATGGTCCTAAGTATTCAGACCCTTTGTTCAGTATTTAGTATAAGCACCCTTTTGATCTAATACAGCCTTTTTGAGTCTTTTTGGGAAAGATGCAACAGTTTTTCACACCTGGATTTGGGGATCTTCTGCCATTCCTCCTTGCAGATCCTCTCCATTTCTGTCAGGTTGGATGGTAAACGTTGGTGACAGCCATTTTTAGGTCTGTCCAGAGATGCTCAATTGGGTTTAAGTCAGGGCTCTGGCTGGGCCGTTCAAGAACAGTCACAGATTTGTTGTGAAGCCACTCCTTCGTTATTTAGCTGTGTGCTTAGGGTCATTGTCATGTTGGAAGATGAACCTTCAGCCCAGTCTGAGGTCCTGAGCACTCTGGAAGGTTTTCGTCCAGGATATCCCTGAACTTGGCCGCATTCATCTTTCCCTCGACTGCAACCAGTCGTCCTGTCCCTGCAGCTGAAAAAACACCCCCACAGCATGATGCTGCCACCATCATGCTTCACTGTTGGGACTGTATTGACAGGTGATGAGCAGTGCCTGGTTTTTTTCCACACATACCGCTTAGAATTAAGGGCAAAAAGTTCTCATCAGACCAGAGAATCTTATTTCTCACCATCTTGGAGTCCTTCAGGTGTTTTTTTAGCAAACTTTCATGTGTCTTGCACTGAGGAGAGGCTTCCGTCGGGCCCCTCTGCCATAAAGCCCAGACTGGTGGAAGGCTGCAGTGATGGTTGACTTTCTACAACTTTCTCCCATCTCCCGACTGCATCTCTGGAGCTCAGCCACTGTGATCTTTGGGTTCTTCTTTACCTCCCTCACCAAGGCTCTTCTCCCCCGATAGCTCAGTTTGGCGGGACGGCCAGCTCTAGGAAGGGTTCTGGTCGTCCCAACGTCTTCCATTTCAGGATTTTGGAGGCCACTGTGCTCTTAGGAACCTTAAGTGCAGCAGAATTTTTTTTTGTAACCTTGGCCAGATCTGTGCCTTGCCACAGTTCTGTCTCTGAGCTCTTCAGGCAGTTCCTTTGACCTCATGATTCTCATTTGCTCTGACATGCACTGTGAGCTGTAAGGTCTTATATAGACAGGTGTGTGGATTTCCTAATCAAGTCCAATCAGTATAAACAAACACAGCTGGACTCAAATGAAGGTGTAGAAACATCTCAAGGATTATCAGAAGAAATGAACAGCACCTGAGTTAATAGATGAAGGTGTCAGAACAGCAAAGGATCTGAATCTTAGGACCATGTGATATTTCAGTTTTTTTTCTTTTTTAATAAATCTGCAAAAATGTCAACAATTCTGTGTTTTTCTGTCAATGTGGGGTGCTGTGTGTACATTAATGAGGAAAAAAATGAACTTAAATGATTTTAGCAAATGGCTGCAATATAACAAAGAGTGAAAAATTAAGGGGGTCTGAATACTTTCCGACCCCCTGTCTATTACCCCTGTACGTGTACTGGTTTAGGCTAACCGAGACTTGTCACAGCACTTACATATTTTTGCTCTTTTGTTAGTTTTGACTGCTTTTATTGTCCTCATTTGTAAGTCGCTTTGGATAAAAGCGTCTGCTAAATGACTAAAATAAAAATAAATAAAACACGTGCATCAACGTTTTAGAAATATATTTTTCTGTTCAACAAACAGTTCCATTTCTTAAAACAACAACAAAAAAAGATTTTTCTTTTTGTCGTTTCATACGTCAGGCTTCACAGGGGTAAATTAACTACATGAAATGAGAGCTAACACATAGTAAAAACGCATATATTGCTCACCTGAGTCCCTTCCCCTGGAAGAGTCCTGCATGAAGAGCTTGACCCCGCTAGCTGAGATGATGATGATGATGATGACAATGAGGTCATGATTGACTTAAGAACTGTGAGGAAACATATTTATATTCAGAACAACGACAACGTCTGTTTTATTTATACCCACAAAGGGCTGTCTTTCAAAACCTAGTGAGCTGTCTAACTAGACAGCATTTCTGGACATCATAGATGTCGTTCAGATCGAGATTGACATCTCAATAGAAATCAAATGCATGTTAATAATATATATGCAGTGCACTCGAGTGTTAACTATGGCAAAAAAGAAAATAGATAAATAAAGCTAATGTATTTTCCTGAGGGCTTCATAATGTAGCCGTCAGCTAACTAACGTTACACAAAAACAATCATTTCTATAGCATTTCACGCGCACAGGACACGTTGGAGACGAAAATGACTTTACTTAGCATTACCCTAGTTCTTGCATTTGGGTAATAAGGTCAATTGTGATAGTTGGCTGGATTAATTTAAATTCTCCGCGGTTGAAACAAGGATGCTAGGCTAACGCGCGCGAGCTATCAGCGTTCTACACTTCGAAGCAAAAGAGCCGTTAATGTTTAAACTAGACCTGGCGTGATCGTGCTGGTAGTGCATTCACACTCACCGTGTTATCTGTGCACGATTACATAGTTTCCAGTTGTTAAAGAATCCGAATTTGCGTAAAGAAAGCGAGAGGCGTGTGGGTTTGTTTGAACGGTTGCAGTCAGTTGAAGTTGACGTGGTGTATGTAGTCGTCGGGGTTGCCAGATGTTTTGTGTCTAACGGCGGCGCTATAATTACCTTTACTGCAATTCCCATTAACCATCCTCAGAAATAAATACAAGTCTACTGGGCATCCTTGTTTTAATGTTTTATACGTTTTCTGGTGTATTATGTATGGGAAGGTTACTTTTGAAATGTAATAGGTTACACTCTAGCAGCGACTTTTGCCAGGGGCTGGCGATGAGGGGGCTGTGGGCGTTCTTCTGCATCGACAGCGAATCAGGTTTCTTGCCGCTAGGATTATATTACGTTTTATTAGATTAGATTAGATTATTTTAAATTAGAATTGAATTGAATTTTTAAAGGATAAGTGTCTGTGACCCGTTAAAAAATACTAACATTTGTTTCCCGGGGATTAATTTTACATGCGCAAAAAGCAGCAAACAACAGAACATGAGGATTCACATGGTCTTCATATCACATCACGCACCTGCAGCGCTTCTGCGAGTGGAGAAAAACCTAATAAAGCTAGGAAACATTTTTACTTAAATTATAAAGTAAGAAAAACAAGTAGCCTAGTATGCAGAGTTTCGGTTCATTTTTGTGCTGCGCAAAAGGAAACAGACGGCAGAAAGCAGCATCCTATTTTTCTTTAGGTTTATTTTACAAAAGCACAAAGATTTGTTTTTTTTTTTTATGTAGCTACACAAATAAAGGCAAACCTTTTACAATTCCGATTATCTTTATGAATAAAAGGAGTAGTTTCTTCCACTGTTAGAAGGAAAAAATTAAAATGACACAGTTAAGCATTGCTGCCTTGACAATGCATCCTGTTCATTATCATAATAAAATACAGTCAGTAAACATATGGGAAAAAACTATGTAGTAAAAAAATATATGTAGTAAAATCTGTTAAGCCGTTAAGTGTGATCACAGTACCGCCGTGATGTTATGCAACACATTTTGTTTTATGTGGATATTGGAACGTGAGTGAAGTACATAATAAATAATAATTTGCCATTTAAATACATCGCCAATACGGAAACATTTGATTTTGTGTGGAATGAGAGACCCAACGTTGGTTTCAGTTTCGTTTAACATAAATTATTTCGGTTTGGCTTGCCATTTATATTGCTATAGCTTCTTATATTTTTTATTCTTGTTTTTTTCTAAATACTGTTAATTGAAAGGATTTTTTGTGGAGTGAGGGGAACTAACACTAGTTATGTTTACAGCGTTTATTATAATGTTTGTAAACTTTTCTCGTCGGCATTAGGCCTATTTCTGAATAAAATAATAAAATGCGACTTGTACGCACTTGTTCCCCCCCCGTTCCCCGCGCCACCCCAAAGATATATAGAATTTGTTTATATGCGTGCTTATTTTTAAAGCTGCAGGTCCATAACTTTTTTTTTTTTTTTTTTGGGTTTGGTTAAAAATGATCGCCAATCACTATTTGAGCAAGTACATAACCATCCAGTGTTCAAAACTATCGCCTTACTTTAGCCCGATTCACAACGGTCAGCTTATATATAATAATGTTTTGTCATTTGTGTAGTACGGGTAGGTTTTTGCGGTAAATTTCGAGCATGGCACTGCGTCATTACGTCACTTCTGTAAACATAAAGAAGTTGTCCCGGCTACTAGACTATCGCATGTGAGGATCCTGCAGATGGCCGATCGTTTATAGCCTTTTCTCACAGCAGCCAGAATAATTAAATGTATCATTTTGATGGCGGATTGTAATCCATAAAGGATTAAGTGTTTATGAAACACATGTGAATGAAAATAAATTATATTCCAGTTATAAATGTGATTCTGATTACAGATAGCCTGGGATTACAAAAATTTGTATTTTAAAGAAAACCAGTTCGAAGTGAGCTAATTAGCTTTTTTTGGTTTAAAAGACTTCTTAATATGAAATTCGAAGAGTATGACAATTAGATTAGACTGTGCAGAAATTGAAATCTACACGCTAATACACACTACTCATAGTCACCAATGCTGATGTTGTTAACATTAATCATTTGAGAATAACGTATAACAATAATAATCATTTGCACGGTTTGATGTGATATGAGCTAACGGATCTTTTGATTTAATCACCATTGGTAGTGAGATTTATGGTAATGCTTTTTTCTCAGTTGGTCAGAACAACGTGGCAGACTGGTTACTTTGTTCAGATGGCAATACTGGTGAAATTCTTATTTTGGGTCATATTTCCAATACGTAGGCTAAACCGTGATTGCGAAGTACTTAACTCTCCACACCGGTGCGGTGACTGACTGCCACACATAGATACTCTTCAGAACATTAGATTCATCCGGCGGTGGAGCCGGGCCCACTCACAAACCCACCAAGCGAGTGCATGTCCGCACACAGCTTGCAATGCAGTTTTTCAAACCGAGATGGCCAAAGAGGCAAACTACGAACTTCTCTGTAACCATGCAGCAAACTTTTTTAAATATTTTGATAAATTACTGGAAAAAAAAAATTTAAATTACTTTTTAAACCGTTTAACTGTTTGTATTAATCGGTCAAAATTCTTACTGTCGGTTAAAATGAACATCCCTAGCTAGGACAATTTTTAATATAACTCCAACTGCGTTCGTCTGAAAGAAGAAAGTCATATACACCTAGGATGCCTTGAGGTTGAGTAATTTATGGGCTAATTTTCAATTTTTGGGTGAACTAACCATTTAAATCATTTCATTTAAACCATGCGGGTTACCTGTACTCAAAATTTATTATGTCAGACTTTCAAATCCCCTTTCAAAATTAAGATTATATTTTTTATTTTAAATCACCACCACAAAAATACATACAATAAATAAAAAGGCAGTAGCACCTCTTTTTACGTTGAGATCTCTGAGGTTAAATGACAGATTTAAATCATAAGATATAGTTTTCATAGTTATTGATCGTTTTTTGGGAAATCAAATTCCTTGCATAGCTATACAGAACTGGCTTGGGCATCTAAATGCCGTGGTTGGGGGGGTTACAGTTAATCTTTAAAAATAAAGCATATACATAAACCCATACAGGAAATAAAACAGTTATTGAATAATCATGTGTCCTAATAAACTCCTGAAATATTGGTGTCTCATATTTTAAAGCAGTCAATGCAATTTGGGAAAAAAATGTATCAACATTTTAAAAGTAAACACACATTGTTATTAAGGGGGGCATTCCCTCATTTTTAAAAAATACGACTACTACTACATCATACAATCGCTACATAGCCTACAATAATGTCCTATGTGCATTGTTAGGAAGTCAGACAAAACACTCTTCTGAAGTTTTCTAAATATATCACATCATGGCACCTTTGCCTAGCTTTCTTCCTTTAACAAACTGAATGTTTTCCAAAGAAAAACAAAACAAGAAATCACAAGAAACCAGGACATGGGCCTCATTGTATTTCAAATTCTAATGGCTTTATTTATATATAGATTTGTATATATAGTTTATATATTAACTTTGACTTCAATTGCTTGATTATCCTTTTTTTTTCTTTTTTCATTTTTGTTCTGTTAGATTTAAACGACAGGACATAAAGAACAAGGCATTCCACATGATCATATATTACAAAAAAGTAAAGAAAACTTGAATGTGTGCACATCACACACATACATTACATAGATAATACACTTGCGTTAGTATAAATAATGAAATATGGGCATGACTGAATTCACTTCGACAAAAGAAAGCAAGCGTACAGAGAGAGAAACAGAGAAAGGAAAAGAGAGAGCGTTGTTATGACAGCTAAGAGAATAAATAATTCATCATATTTTAATCCAATGAATCTGTTGCATAGTTCGAAGCAAGCAGGACTGACATTTCAGCATGATAACGATTCTCACAAAAGCTAAATGAAAGAGGGGCTCAAGAAAATCTGGATTTTTTTTCACCAATTAAAACACACACTGACTGAAGACACCGTTCAGACTGTCAGATCAAGAATCAAGATCTCCTCTAGCACACACACTTTGTTGTCTGAATCCAAAACACATACTCAACTATTTACTCCAAATGCGCATTGACAATTAATGAAATGGTAATTCAGCTGCTTATTGTGATTTTTCCCATTCATGCAGCATTAAGATTGACACAGCTGGGTCAACTTTACATGAATTTAGCATGATTCAAAATGAGCTCAACTCACACTTTAACAATGGAAAACAAACCAAGTAAGTGTACACTACTTTCCGACAAGAACATTTTGAGTCAACTAATAACAGTGTATCCCCCTACTGTCACCTTATAGCCCTTAAAACTACATTACATTAGGTGAGCACATATTCTCTGGCATCTTATAGAGACTGTAAACGCAAACATTACACTGGGACACATTGGGCTTTTTAGATTCACCAGTCGACATTTTCAATTCAATTATGCCAAATAAATGCAAAACATATTCACTTTCAGTTGGAATCGATTAAGGCCTCCACAATTTCCCAAAACCCATGATCAAAGACACAGTTTTCTCATTTTCAATAAGTTACTCAGGACTAAATCAATCAGACACAGTGGTGCAGGTTGTCCATGTGGTCCATTGGCACTTCTGTGATCCTAGAGACGTAAAAAAAATCATCACAAAACACTACATTTCTGTATCTGCAAAGTGACTGTAAACAGATTTTTTCCAACATTTTATCCCTCGCTAAGCAAAGCCCTTGTCCTTCAAAGAGATCTTGTTCAGTAAAAGTAACACAGAAATCTAGTTTGATTGACATGATTCTGCTTATGATGAGAATAAATGGTAATGATGTGCTTTAAACTAAACTCTTAAAAATAATGGTTCCAAAGGGGGGTTTTCATAGTGATTACCATAGAACCACCAATTTGGGTTTCCCGAAGAACCGTTCTGTGAGCTGTTCTCAAAAGAATTATTTTCTTCTGTAGAGGCCATTCACAGAATGCGTTTTAGCTCTGAAAAATGAGACACGCATGCAGTGGAATGGTGAAAATGAAAGGTGTCGTTTTTAAAAAAAAAGTTGAACCCGGCCCTTACTTTAACTTGAGCACTGCATTTTTAGAACACCATCTAGCAAGTTTACACACAAAAACAATGGGATTTAGTGCGGTGGAATGGACGCATTCTATGTGAACGGCCTCTTAGTATGAAGAACATTTCAATAATCATAATGGAATGGTTCCATGGACGTTATGGAACCATAGATGCCAATAACCTAATTTTAAGAGTGTATTTCACATGCAGTAACAAAAAAAGGACAGCTGCATTTTTGGATTGAAGACTACATTCATTGGCTAATGGAAATAACTAAACCTAACTTGTATTTGTTTATTAAACAATGCTCTCTCTCTCTCTCTCAAAGCCCTCAAATAGAGGAAAAGAGTAAGAATAAAGAGAGTAAAGGGAATCAGTGCATTTCAGGAAAGTGAGATGGGAACTCAAGTACGACTGTTGCCTACCTTGAAACCGCAAGTTCTTCAGCTTTACTGTGCTAGCGTCTTTCATCTTTGATGGGTCATGCATGGATGAGAGGGAGCTGTCTGGATGGAGTCGGTAACCCACACAATAAGGTGATGGAACATCAAAGCTCGTACCACTCTGCAATTAAGCAGTTCAATCGACAGCCACTGCTTATGGCTATAAAAGTAACAAAACAAAGCCAGAGCGAAGCGTAACTGGTAAAAAGACCAGAGATTGTTCAAGCACATACTCTGGCAGTCATTCCCCAATTCCTACGCCCCAGTAATTAGGAAATTTAATGGAGTAGTGCTCTCTCCTAATGCCTAGACAAGAAACGAGATGCTTTCATCTCCTCGGTACGGAACATTCTTCCCTGAAACAGCATCGAGTCAGTGTGTGTTTCCTTCGCAGAGTCTATGATTGTGCGAGTGTGTGTTTGTGTCACATTCATTCTGGAAACAAGTAAACATTTTGGGACGCCTCATTCCATATGTAATCATGCAGAACATTGAACACATATACTGAACAATTACGATTTTTTTTCCAATGCAGTTCCCCCCCAACCCATCCAAGTATACAGCGTGGTTTAAGCTACACAGGACACTAAAAATACCAATCGCACCAGGTTGTACATATTGCTTTGAACCACCAATTTGTTTATAAGTAATGCATGCCACATCGATGATATTATGTTTATACAAAAATAACACCAGTATATATTACTGTGTTTCATATGAATTACAGAAATCAGACAAAACTTATGTCTAGGTTCGCGAAGGATGCTTTTGCCCCCGCAGCCTAATGCGGCACAAGTGTTATTCGAATTCACCTCAACATCAGAAGTAAATGGACTAAACATATAGCGTAAAATAAGGGAGTGGTAGGGGATCTGGTACACACAATGGGGGTAGGGGGAAGAAAGTGTTACAGGTGACTGGTCCAACATGTGATAAAAACAATCGATTCATATATTCATAGCTGTAGTTGTCCTGACAATCTCTTTGTTTCTGCATTGGGTGGGGGATCGCCGGATACCGCACAACAGCGGTAACCAAAGTACAGCCAGTATAGTTGGCGCATACAACACTAATGCATTATAGAAGTAGTCGTGCGTTAAGAATAATAGATTGCATTGCCAGCAACACCGTGACGCGAATAGCTCAGTGTAGTACATCGATGCAGAAGAAAAATCATGACTGCATCGAAGCAAAATTGGTTCTAAAGACGTCTTATTAAAAGGTGCACTAGGAAGGGGAGGAAAATAACGACAATGGCTTTGAGGGGGGCGGTCGGGGTGCAGCGCGGTTTTTCTCATCCATTCTGATATATGAAAAAAGTAGAACGCGATATTTTAAGATGCCATGGCATGGTACAAGAATATCCAAATATGGATGAAATCCAGTTGTAAGTTATTCCAAATGAACAAGAACAAAGACATAATCATAAGGTACCACAATGACAACACTTTGTCTCAGTAATATGTATATATAAAGCGGGACATCTGGAACCAAGTTTGTGACCACACGCTTGCCACACAACAGGGTCAACAAATAAATAATATTGTACTTGTGCGTACATTGGACAGGGTGAGGTTTATCAGTCTTAGCCTTTAGCTGTGCTGCTCCGAGCCATGCAGAGTATAGCACCAAAACTGGTGTAGCAACAACTAAAGGTCCAAGGGTCATAGCATAGTAATGCATAGACGGACACACAGGTACATGCGCACACGTTGTAATAATCTCTATTTTCCATAGCCGACACTTTGCCACTTTAATGGGTGATACAGAAGTCTCACAGAAAATAAATTATGCTTTATCAGTCTAAAAGAACATAGAAGTTGAGCTCGAAAACCTCAAAACCTTTAATTAACATTTCCCACTGTAGTCCAAAAGATTCTAATTAGGTGACAAATCATAATATTTTACACACATCTATCTGGGGCTGCAGGTTTGGAGTACGCTATTCGGGATAAGGCCATTAAATGCTCACTCTTCTGCTCACTCTTCTGTCATTAAATGCTCACTCTCTCAACTCGACCAGACCCCTTGACTTTACAGTAAATGCTTAACTTTCTCAGCTCAGACATTAAATCTGAAACCGCATGTGGTTACAAACATGGCATAAATATTTTTATATATTAACTGAAATATGTACTCAACTGCTTATTTTGCTAATTTGTCATGTCACCAAACTCTCTGGCCTATACACCTATATTCATATATTTTCCCAAAATATTAAAAAGTACTTAATATAAAAATACAGAACAATTGTAAAAAAGGAACAAAACATTGAGTTTTATATGAAATTCATGCATGCTTCCCCACAATAACATACCATGTTCCACTTAAGCGAAATAACAAAAACTGCCAATAGGGGGAAGTGCAGCATCAGCCGACTGCTGTGGAACCTTTCCGTAAACATTAAAGTGGTCCATCTAGGTTTTTTTCCCCCTTTTGTCTTTAGGCAGTGACTCTCTGTGTGTTTTTCGAATTTGGTTGGAAATACAAAATAAACTGCAAAAACAATGGGATATAAAAAACAATCTATAAAATATGGCTCTGAGCGAGTAGAAAAAGGTGTAATTTGAGGAATCCATCGAACCTAGATTGGTATGAGCGGAAGGTCGGTCTATGGCAGTAGTATGTTTCAGCTAATAAAAAGCACATGTCGTTGAGGCCGCACTCTTATGAAAACAGTCCAATCTAGTTTGTCATCCAGGTTTCAACAGAGCTCACAGGATCCAACAGAGGCCCTTGCTGCATGCTATTGGGTGTTAAAGTGTTTTCTTTCTTTCTTTTTCTTTTTTTAAATAGCAAAAGCATGCTTACTACGTGCAGTATCCTTACCCTCACAGGCTAAGTTCAGGGATGGGATTTTGGAGCTCTACCAGTGCCGTCTGAGTAACTTGGAGCTGATGTGGAGCACAGCCTGATATTAGATAACAAGGAGAACACCTAACTGCAGAGCTGAGGTGAGAAATAGACTGGATTTGAAAGTACACGCATATAGAACCACCTCTATCGCATTTTTTTTCTAAAGAGGAAACAAGAAAAAAGAAAATCCTATTCATTAGTTGTTATATCCCATAAAGGTTAGTAATGCAATTCCCATTCCCATACAATCCGACACAGATGAACCTAAAGACAGATACATGCACACTATGATGAGGTGCTGTACCTTCGATAAAGTACTTGGTCAATTAGCTGGGCATTCGTTTTGAGGCAATTGAGCATTAACAAGAGACTAGAGATGCCCATTGGGTGTGATTTTGATGAGATGATGTGTAGGATGACCCTCCCTGCCCCCTTAAGAGCCAATCAGGTATTCTTAACTCAGCTATCCAATAAGTTTAGTTTATTATAGTCTTTTATTCTGCTAACGTTCACTATAGCAGCCTTACATCTGTACATATAAAGTGACAGAACACCCAAAATGAGCCTAACAGCATTGTATGTGACAACGTCTGAACACATGACATGAATGTAGTGTCTGAACCACTTAAAATGTCCATTAGAGCATAAAATCATTTTAAAAACTAAAACAACATGGGTAGCTTTACTGCCATGTTTTTCAAACCACCTTAAAACAGAACAAATTATTATCTATTCAAATAGCAACTGAGTGCATGAATATAATCGGCTGTACCAGCAAAAAAAACAAAAAACAAAACAAAAAAAGAACTATGTGACAGAGTCCTGGGACAAATAACAAAAATGATTACAGCATTATACAAGACCAGAGACGTGACAATATAAAAATGAGAAAAATCACAACTGTAGAAGAGATAAAAATGCCAGTGACAGGCTGAGAGAGGGCATTTGCCGCAGCGTCGCCCTCTAGTGTGTAAGTTAGGCCATGCGTCACATGGGCTGCAGCACAGCCGCATGTACTTACAGAGCGCTGCTGCTGCTGCCGACACAGTGCAAGTCAAGAGGGGCAGAGGGGTGGGGAGGAAGGAGGAGAGGAGAAAGGGATCGTAGTCGCCCCATCGGCCGCTGTAGGTGCTGCTGTCTCTCAGATGTGTATCAGCAGAGCTCCATCGGAGGAGTGGTGCACAGGTTTTAAAAACAGAACAAACAAAACAAAACAACAAAAAAACGATGATTTCGGGGCAGGAGAATGATGGGAGGTTCACACGGAGAATTCATGGCTGTGAAGAGAGCGGCCTGGGGGTTCGCCGCCACCTCCGTTTCTGGAAGAGGAGGGGAGGTGCTCAATCTCTACACAGTCCTCGTCTATCGTGGGGACGCGGGATTCCTCCTCGGAGAGGGGTACAAACTCAGGGTGGGACATGAAGTTATGGATGGAGCTTCTTGATTCTGGCTTCTCTAGGCCCTCGTATAGGGAGCTACGGAATGCGTTCACCACCTTAATCTGCAGCGAGGAGTTGGGAGACAGAAAGAGAAGAAGGAATTAGTGGGATCGTATTGGCACGGGGTCCGCTTCAGAGCGGGATGCACTGGATCTGGAGGGGAACAAAAATATGGTCAGCGGTGGGAGATGATTTCATTTCCACAACAGCACTCAAGCTCCTTATGAAATATCAAACAAACAAATAAAATCCAACAAAAAAACAACAGCACAGACAGTTGAATACAGAAACAGGGATAAAATGAATACAAACCATGACTGTGATGCAATTTCCTATTTGGGGCAAGTGAATGAGGAAATCAGGCACAGCATAAAACCGTAAGTGGGACACATCCATATCAATCACAAGCTTCGAAACGGTACAAACAAAATGACCACAATCACAGAACCACTGCAAGACGAGACAGACATGCAACCAATGTTTGTTCAATAAGCTATTTAGGAGCCAAAAATGGCAGATGTTCAGCATCGCTTTTGGGTTTATGAAAGCCTGTCAGTAGAGGTGGGCGATACAGCTGTCGGCACGCTACACTGGTAGAAATGGTCAACTGCAGAAATAGAGTATTGTGTAAAACGCTGCCGCATGGTAAAAAAGAAATGTGCCAAATCACATTACATTCAGGAAGGAAAGAAGGGAAGTTACTGTTGCTAACTCCAGATTTCCTAAAAATGTTTGTCTTCAACCATGGCAAGAAACAATCAGATTGTGTGAATTACTACAGTGAATATTAAATGACATCTAGATGAACTGACTATTTATAACCAGCAAGTGCCACTAAAAAGGATGCTACAATTCATCCAAAATGTCAAACTGGGTTTATAAAAAGTTTACTTCAGAACTGCTTTTAGTTTAGTTTTGTTTGAATTAATAAAAGCAATGCTGAGGAGACTTTAATAGATTTTTAATTGATTAATTACTTGTTGCATCGCAATGGGCATCAAAAGTGGCTCAACTCATCTAAAAGTGTGCATTTTTAATAGAGGCCAACTGCCAGGAAAAAGATCCCATTTATTTTCTTCACAGGGAAACTGATTTTGAACAATCACTTCTGAACTATTAAAGACAGAGCTACTGTTGAAGCCATCAGCCCACATTATTTCAACTTGTTTATTTAAATTATCATGTTTAACATGGGAGTTGCTGGTCAAAACTACACTACTCATGATTCTGCAAAAAAGTAATAGACAAAGTCAGGTGCTGTATTCTTTCAAATGCGTATTTTGTCAATAAATGTATATAAATATATATATATTTTTAAATACAATCAATATCTTTAAGTCAGTTGTTTTATATTTATCCATTGTTTTGATTATGTCATTCACAATGCTTCATGGGTTTTTTCAAATACTTTTTCTTTGAATTAAATAACATCATAAATTTCACTGTTCTTCACACAAACCTACTGCATGGCTTTAGAAGAAGTCTCATGGACTACTTTCATGGTGCTTTTTAATTTCATTTTTTGCTCTAACACCCACCCCTACCAGTAGGAGTTCTGCTTTTGCAAAAGAGAGAGGTAAGACCAGTGAAGGGGTGAAATCAAGAGGGCACGGAGAAGAGAAGAACTGTCAGGAGGTGGAGAGAGAACAGAGAAGATGCTTTCAAATAAGTGAAACAAACACGCATGCACACATGTATAATAAAAGCGCAATTCCGATTCCTGGTTTTAATGCTTCATAAAAGCACTTACTAATGAGTATGATGGTTATAAAAGTCTACAGACTTAATATGCAGACCAATAGAGAGGATGTCAGAACTTTTGAGAGGTATGCTGCTTTACATGCAGGAATGCCAACAGAAACATTTTGTGGTAACGAGTTTTGACAGGCCATCATGCGTGTATAAGAGGGATCCTTGCTCAGCGCTGTACAGTCAAGTTACCATTACCTTTGCTTGAGGATGCCATTTATTTTTAAATGAATTTGAATTTTGTGGAAATCAACATGACATTTTTTTTTATGTTTACTAAAAACAGTAAAAAGGAAGGTTTTTCCCCCAAAATATAAACTATTAGGAATACAAGTAGACAGAGCATTAAAATGCATAGCATGTGCATTCTGGGTCTCTCAGAGACCTCTCTCTGTGCTGTGTGGTAAAACGTCAGAAACTAATCTTGCTCTATTGCAATTTTTATGGCTTCAACCTTGAGAACAACCATAAAGACAGATGTGAATTGGAGTAACTTGTTCCGCGAGGGTCTGGAGGATTTTCCCCCTTGGTAACAAACAAGTCTGAAGAACCCTCTGCCCTGCCAGCTCAGCCAATCAGCAATGGCTTGGTCTGTTCAATCCCTGTTTATTTCTCAGGTTTACATTCTTGTACCATGCAGCCATGTCGGTCATGCTTTTTCTCCCAATTTTCTCCTTCAAGCTAGAGAAAACTTTGCACATAAAACCAAGCTGCATGTCAGATGTTGTGATACCTAAAACTGATCTCACTGCGTCCTGGAAGACAACAGCCTTTATTTCAATTGGTCTAACTATTTCTGCCTTAGTTTAAAATAGCAGAGATGAAATACCAACGCACCAACACAGAAGAGAGAGGAAGTGATCAGAAGAACCGAATGTATAAAATGAATGTCTGCTAAGTTACTAAATGTCATCAGCCTGTGAAAAATGCAGGAACAGCAGGCTGAAGTCATTTGTGAAGCATCTACGCTCTCCTCATAAATTCTCACAGACCTCGTATTGAATCACTAATTTGGATGACTAAAAAGATGACTGTAGATCTAAAATTATATTCCTATGGTTCAAAACTATAAGTGGTCACTTGTATGGTGGCAATAGTAATTGGTTTTATTTACAACAACATCATTACAGCTATAAACGTGAATCTAGAGGATTCCTCAGAAAAGTAACAGATTTATTTATGGTGTAGCGAATGCACATATGAGCCCTACACCCTTCCAAGTACTCCCCATAGTGAGTAGGGGTCATAATGATTCTCTCTTTCCCATGGAATTCGCCCTCTTTTTCTCTTCTCCAGCTCACTCTCTCTCTCGTTTTAACACCAGGCCTCTCCCTCTTTTCACAACTGCTTTCACACACATACTCACTCACACTCTTCTCTTTGTCTTTCTCTCTCCTTCGTTTGCAGCCCCACTCTCACACTCATGCTTTCAGCCCCCTCATCACACCTTGTGTCTTCTGCTCTGACACGCTATACTCTGTCTCCATCTCTCTTCATTGATATTCTGGAAGGAACTATGAGTCATGGGCTGTTTTTTCCTGCTTTCCTTATTTAGGTTGCATCAGTAGTGCTTTTTGCATTACACATCTGAAAGTGTGTTCACACGCTCAAGGCAAATATAGGGTCAGAGGGTTCATTTCACCATAGATGGAAGCAATCCAAATATACAGACCGCTGGTAGAAAATTAAAGGTTCAATTAGGTTCAATCATTTTTAAAATAACTATGTGAAATTGGACAGATGCATTCCAGCTATATCCTGCCAAGCAGTGCATTAAAATGTTAACTGGGTTTTCTACAGAACTGTGAAGTGTTCAGAGTGGTTTTTAGTATTGATATGCAGTAGCTAGGACGTTGGTAGGTGGTAGGCTCAAATCAGATTATATGAGAATGACAAAATATGTAATTAAACAGTAGTAGTAGTAGTAGTATTGCTTGCACATACAGTATGGTTATAATACTAGCCACAATAACTGGGAGTTACTGTAAATTTTCAATATATTTGAAAACGGGGTTATTATTAGCTATTGTTGCAATTAAAAATAAAACGATTAAAACGGTTTTAATTGAAATAAATCTGAAAAATAATAAAATATGAATATTTTATAAATGAATAAAAATAGAAATAGATACATTAAAAATGTTGCCTTGTCAACTAAATAGAATATGTTTAAGGTGAACCAATACAATACAATTACTGTTTATTAAACAACTCAAATAAAATTAAAACTCAATCAACCTAACTAGCACATAAAACAACCTAAATAATAAACAAAAAAATGAATTTGAAAAAAAAAAAATTATATACACAATACATTACTTTTAATAAAAACTATAATAGCATATAAAGAAAACTAAAATAACGCAGAGTAACTGAATGCTTAATTCCAGGTAAGATCTCGAATAGGTCTAAAAACCTCAGATTTACTTCCATCACATGCACCATTTGCTAACAGCCTTTTTAAAGGGTCCTCCTCAGTGAAGCGATTCAGTTGCTCACTTTTATTTATGACGATCCTATATGCGGCGTCCCCTTCAAGGGCGTAAAAAACACCATTTGGAATTCGTCCAGAGACAGGCAGAGAGTCAGAGAGAAAAGGGAAGAGTTGTAACGTGACTGAAGTACAAAGCATAAAAGTGGGAAAAACAAGAAGGACCGTGAATGGCCTGCATCTGTCTCTCTGTCGGCCGGTTCATCAGACAGTGAACGTGCCGTGCAGGTCGAAAACATAAAAGGCTGTGCAGAGATGTATCAAAATTGTGCAAACACCAAGGTCATCAAAAAGAAATCCGGTCCAGTCCAGTCCAGAGTAGCACACAGTGTCCTTTGGCTTTTAACCCCACTCTGTTCTAGCATAGGAATAGGCTCATTGAGTAATTTGATGCCTGCACTAAAACCAGTTTTCAGGTTTCGACTGATCATATGTTCAGATCTAACGCTTCATTCCAACTAGGTGTGACATGTCGAGTTTCAGGTCTCAAGTAATTTTTCTTTCATCACTGACAGCTAAATGCGTGCAAAGTGACAAAATCGTAAACCAGAGCATATTTGATGTATAAAGTACAGTTATTTAGAGCTGTACTGTGTTCTTTTTTCAAAATAAATTATAGAAAAGTGTGCACATCCAACCCAAATTGCAGGAAACATCTATAAATATCCGTACACTGACCTTATTGCCTGATTGTACAACGATAAATAACACCATACAGCAGAATTCATGAAACACAAGAAGAATAATTTCTGTGCAAAATGCTTGTAAAACAAAGCATAAAAAGACAGACTTTAATTCTGATTGCATTTAATGAATGTGGCCAAATGTGTTGATATTTCCTTGTCATATTTACTTGGTTTTGGCCAATTAGATATCACTGTCTGTGGCATTTGACAGCAAAACACATCAAAAATTGTAAGTAGCGTCCATCAAAATGTCTTGATGCATGCCACTGTTGATGGTCGCAACTTTTACATGGAAGATATTTTTTATTGGTATATCGTTTTACCCTTCATTGTGTCAGGGGTAGTTAGGACACGGTGCTACTGTAAACTGGGTATAAATAAAATAAAACAGAATAAAGGAAAATAACAAAATAAAAATGATTTCTCCTAATGAAAGAAACTAAATAATTAAATGATATGTTTGGCCATCCTGAAAATAAAAATTGTCCTGGCACTGGTAACTCGCATGCAGACATCAACAAGGCTGTCTGCATTCAAATCACACACGATGCACTAGTTCAGGCATTGGAAGAAATGCAAAGTGAATGAGAAAAAGACAGAAATAATGAGCAGAAGGAGCTTTAGTTGGGAGATTGTGAGGACAGACTAAAAAAAAACGAATGAAAATGAAGAGGAGATAGAAAAAGCAGTCTAAAAAAGGGTGGTTATTGATTTACTGCAGGATAACAGGCAGGTCATGAAAACATTCAGCATTGCCATCATGCAACAGCACTGCTACTTTGCCGGGGTGTTATGTGGCACTCACTGCCTGTAGTAGAAGAGGAAGCAGGGGCAGGCGGCCCAGCAGCCGCAGCAGAGTTGGCGGAGAGGGAGGAAGAGGAAATCCCTACATGGGTGGGGCTAGAAACAGTTTTAGCGTCGTTGTGCTGGCTGACCACGGAGGGCTGGCGACGCAGGGCCCCAGGCACCGCCGTTTGGCCCGTCTGGAATGTATAAACCACGTCCATCTGCAAAGAACAGGGAGAGGACGAGGGGGGGAAAAATAGAGGAAGAAAAGGAAACAGAGAAAGACAGAGACCAAGGGGCCAAAAGGAGTGGTTAGAGCAGATACATTTGTTATTTGAAAGAGAAAGAGAGAACATCCCCTCATCCCACAAATAAAAAGTTTGGTTAGTACTGAGTGAGTCTGGCAGGAGAAGGGCTGGCACAGGAAGATAAATAGGAAAGTTTTATGTGGAGAACTATTTTTTCCAGGAGAAAGGAAATGCTGTGAAGATGTCCGTGAAAATAAAGGGAGCACAAAGGAAACTAGCTCTATGAAGTACTGATGAGTCTGAATCGTACGTGTGCCAATTATTTCTTTCTTTGTGTACCACTAACCATGCATGACAGATATAAAATAGAAATCCATGAGGATTTTAAAAGTGGGGTGGTGGGACTTTGGGCAAGGGGGAGAGATAAGAAGCTAATTTGTTGAGTTGTGTTTTTGCGGTCAGTTCAACAGCTCGTGATCAGGAATAAGAGCGAAGGGGAGGGAGGAGGATGAGAAGACTGTTCGGCCTCTTTTTCATTTGGGCTTGGAGGGAAGTCTGGTAGAATTAGCAGGGACGGTGATCTGAAACCACAGGGGGTCTGGACGTATCCAGGGCACATACACATTAAAACTCTCCCTCCCCTTCACACATTACTGCCCAATTAACTTAGAAGACAAAAGAAGATTATACAATGAAAACGAAAGTACACTATTTAATTCAGGCTAATATGGGAATATCATAGGAGAATGTTAAATTAGAATAATTTAAAATAAAATGCAATAAAGTTGGATAAAAAAAAATACTCAAGTACTTGTCTTGCCTAGTAAAAACATAAAATCTATGTAAAAATACATCATATACATTTTAAAATAATTTATTTAAAAGGTTCATGCCACTGGCAGATAGCTTTTTTCTTGTGTTAAGCATAAAACGTACAAAACTAATAAATAAATAAAAATAATCCTGTTTTAAGGAGGTTTTAAAAAATATTTAAAAATTATAAAATTATATACACGATTATTTTTGCATTGTAAAAACATTTGTTAACTTGCTTTTGTTTAATTACTGATATGCTTTGAGTGATCCCAGACTATTACATAATGCACTACTAAAAAGATAAATTAAAACAGATGTTTTGTCTGTTATCTTCAAAACAACTTTTGCAACAACAAGTTAATTAGAGGTGATTAGATAAAGGGATAACCAAATGTTTTCAACATCACTTTGTAGGCTGTTAATTTCACTTCACATTCACTTCAAATCTTTTTTTTTCCCTAACACATCAAGATATTGATCTTTTACTCCAAAATATTGATTCTTAACACCGAAATGATTTGATGAAAGCTGTTACATAGAATGGAGAAAGAACAAGAACAAAAGAGAAAAGGGTTTAAGATGATCCCATATGGCAACATGAATTCCCCATGACCTGGCGCATTGCTGAAAGGCAAATTACACATTTCTTAACGATACAAAATGAAAACAAAACTAAAACGAATATGTTGTTTTCAGAAGTGACAGGAAGCAAATCTACAGGGATAAATCAATGCCTGTGGAATACACTGACAATCTTTGGTGGGTGGTTTACCATAGTGTTTGCTATAGAACATTCTTAATATGCACAGAACACCATCTCAGAAAGATCGCCCACCAACACACAGACACTCCTGGAGGATCCAGATAAATACATCTGTGAACCCTCTCACTGAATCCACTCATTGTTTGTGAGCTGCAATACTGTCATGTATGAAGGCAATGGTAAGCGAAAGGAGGTCCTCCCACACGGCCTCCATCAACAGAGCTTAAAAAAAAAGTCTGTTGCCAGTCGTTTCCTTGCACATCTTCTGTTGAAAGACAGCAAATGTTGCTGTACAGTCCCCAGTTATCTCTAGGCAGGGTGTGCATATAGTCAGAGAGACATGGGTTGCCCCACTGGCATTTCAAGAGTGTCATCTCCAGGGCACATACTGCTTTTCAACCTGGGAGACCTAAGCAGCTCACAAGTCTTTGCTTAGTCTTAAGGGAGGTGCTTTTCCACAAATGAACCCATGGAGATGCTTGAAGGCCGCTAGGGTGATGTCTACACAAAAAAAGCCACCGGCTATCTAGAATGTTCACTAATAATGCCGCTTTCAGCAACGTGCATGCTGTTTGGAGCTGAAAACAAAAATGTATTTGTTGTTCCAAACAAATTAAAAGCAAACCAATGAAATACTAAAAAGGATTGCATCCCATTTTTTATGCAGGTCAGAAAATTCTTATGATAATAGCGATGATATTTAGCTAAACAAATAATTTACTGCAAGTTTTTCAAATCTCTTGTTGTATATATAATTTATTAAATATTACAAAAATCTAATTCCAAAATTAGGTAAATTATAAATTATAAATTGAGGATCAATACAATATTGCTTGACATTTTTCTTTCTTTCTTTAACAAATTCTGGTACCATTTAAAGTGAAGAAACAAAGTGGCAAAGCAACTGTTAAACATATTGACAATGGATCAAAATAGATAACACATATCAGTAAACCACACATTTAAACAGTAAGCTGCCAAAGAGCAAAGACATTTTCTCCAAACAACATCTACAGTGGCAGAGTTGTGTATGGGTCACTGTCTGCTTTATTTAAAGGGGTCGTATGATGTGATTTCAAGTTTTCCTTTTCTCTTTGGAGTGTTACAAGCTGTTTGTGAATAGATAAGATCCCTAAAGTTTAAAAAAAAATTAAAGTCTCAAACCCAAAGAGAGATTCTTTATCAAAAGTTAAGACTCGTCCACACCCTCCTAAAACAAAAACCGCCTCGTTTAAACACGCCCCCACATTTCTACGTCACTGTGTGGGAAGATTTGAATAACGCTGCCCAAATGTTCACGCAAAGAAAGAAGGCGTACTTTGATTTTTGCTGTAGTATTGGCTGGTGCCAGCTGCCAATGTCGTTATAGAACGCTGTGTGTTTGTCCTAGCAAAACATCTACGAAAATACTGTTTGGGCCTTAACAAAAGATCCACCACTCGCAATCATAGTGTGTTTAAGTTTGTTTTAATCAACACTGTTCCAGAACCGGTATTCAAGAAAAAGCCAAATATTCATTTGTGTGCAACACATTTTATGGAGGACTGTTTTCTGAACCTGGGAGAGTAGCCTACACTGCCGGCTGTTCTGACTCACAGCCTGTAAGTATGTTTTCATATTTTAAGAATTTGCCACTGACTATTCAAAACGCAAGTTGTGGGCAGTTGTAAGAGGTAGCTACTTGTTGTTTTGTCGTTTCTTTTTCTATCCCGATCACAAATGCAGACATGGTTTTGTTTTACGCGGCGCGATGCAACACAACGTGTAAAAAGACAGTATAAGTCAGTATAATCAGTAATTATGTCCCCACTGGAGCAACAAATGCCTCGTTTGTATAAGGGTTTTATTGTTTTTGTCTCTCGCACACGGACCACGGCATCGCAGATAATGGTGCGGGTCGTAACATTTCCATCACCACGCTTGAGGTTTCAGCCAATCCCGACGCACTGGATAGCTGAGCCATCAGCTAAACCTTGCTTTTCAGAACGATGAGCTTTGTAATAATTACAAAGAATTATTATAAAAATTACGTGTTTCAGAAAGGCAGGGCATAGAGGAGAAACAATAATGTACAGTATGTGGAAAATAATGTGTTTTTTGAACCTTAAACCGCATAAACACATTTCATTACACCAAATACACAAAATAATGTTCTTTTTTTTGAGCACTCATATTACCCGGTTTAAGCATTTTCTACTCTCGCCCTACTGCACACGCTGCTGGAAGAGACAGAAAGGAAGAAGGAAGAAGAAGCAAAGAGCAGCTTGCCTGAGTTTGGATGCGGTTGAGACCTCTGAACCATAGGATCTGTCCCTTGCGCAGCTCCATCTCAGCATGGTCAATTTCATCCGCACCTTCGGTTAGCACCTCCTCGGCTATGTCCTCTTTGGGGATGCCGTGGCCAGCCTCTTTCAGGAACTTGAGGCGGTGTGTGGGGACGGCAGAGATGAACTGGAGAATGAGAAGAGAGGGGGGGGAAATGGGGTCAAGTGATGGCAACTGTAGCTCATCAAATAGTCATTAGCACAGCGGTTGTGATTATGGATGGCTTTCCGAGAACAGCATGCTGAGAATGTGGTGAATAAATGCAAAGATTTTATGAATCCTTATGGCATTTGACCGCAAGTTCTTTGTATGTTAAAAAGCAAAAAGTCCTTTTAGTGAATGAAAATTTTGAGTACAAACTTCACATAACATGAAGCTTGCTTGATTAACTGCCAAAATGTTGAGATTAAACTATTCACCAAGACATTAATATACTACTGTTCAAAAGTTTGGTGTCATTTGTGGGTATTAAACTTATTCAAGCAAGGATTCATGAAACTGATGAAGTGACAGTAAAAACTTACATTGTTACAAAGATTTGTATTTCAATACTGTTATTTTGAACTTTCTATTCATCAAAGTATCCTGGAAATAAAATCTCCACAAAAACATTAAGCAGCAAAACGGTTTTCAACATTGATAAATGTTTTTTGAGCATCAAATCAGCACAGTAGAATGATTTCTGAAGGATCATGTGACATTGAAGACTGGAGCAATGGCTGCTGAAAATTCAGCTTTGCCATCACAGAAATAAATTATAATTTAAAATACATTAAAACAGAAAATTGTTATTTTAAATTGCAATAATATTTCACAATTTTACTGTTTTTATTGTATTTTTGATTATATCTTTAAGATCATTTATTTGGTTGTAAAATGGTTCTAAAAATCAGTTGTAAAAATTCAGATTTAAATTCCTTAAATTACTGAAATGTTCAGTTAAATGCTGCTGTTAGTTAACTGTTTTTAATTCATTTATAAACAAGAGTGTTTTACTAGTCATATTTAAATTGATCATTTACATTTACACTCTGTAAGCTTCATTCTTGTGGCAGACAATAAACTGACCCGCTTTTATCCAAAGCGACTTACAATTAGGGAATACATGAAGCGATTCCTCTTAAAGAGGCTAACAGACACAGGAAGTGCTCGTAATAACAAGTTTCAGGCATTTGTTCAAAGAAGTACAAGATAAAGGGAAGGATAATAAAGAGCAAGACAAAGATTTTTTTTTTTTTTAATTTAGGCTTTTATTTGGGCTGCACGATTCATCGAATGCGATTGTCATGCGTGTTTTGTCAGCAAAGCCGGTTCTGTAATCAGCAATAAATCTCCATCACCTGCTTTCAGATAAAGCGGCATTTACTACACAGAGCCATAATTCACTGACAAGCTACACAAAATCGTGTTTATTCGCAGACGATTTAATCGCACCAATTATGAAATGAATAAATTAGTTCTGCGATTAGGAAGCGGTTTGTGTAGCTTTTCCTTGAACACTACTCTGTGAAGTAAACTTCTGCTACCATCTGAAGCAATTATGAAAATATCACATTTAATACATGCTTATTTACTCCAACCTCCACTCATAACGTCAGTCGAGTGTTTTGAGTAATTTCCTTCTGTGAGATGATGTGGACTTCTACACGAATAAGGCCATTCAAACATCTTTCTAGTATTTCTAAGCAGTGACAACGCTATAATGTCGATTGTCCATGCATTATTATATACTTTATTAGAAAGAACATTATATAATACAACACTCAAATAAACCACGTATGTCATGGTTGTTGTTTATTAGTCCGTTGAATCAAAAGCAGTGGAATCTTCTGTTTATTCGCAACTGCGATATGGATTTCCTTGGTTTTCCCCGTTTCTGCTGGGTCATTGTATAAGTTTCCGCAGAAGTCAGCGGCCCTCTGGCCTTCTTAGGAGATTTACTGTGATCCAGACTCGTGCTTCCTGAAAAGATACAGCATGACAATCGCAGATTCTGACCTATCGCGATTTATTGCTTTGCCGATTAATTTTCGATTAATCGTGTAGCAGCACCCTCCCTCTTCATTTTATACACATGCTACCGTTTCACACAGGGACTGCCAACTAAATACACCACTGCCATTCCTACCACCTATTGTAGCCTAAAATTGTTATTTAGTATTTACTGTCAAGTAGTGTTGCTTTCGTCAACGAAAATTATGACTAAATATAGTTGTCAACGAACCTTTATCACGTGACAAAAATGAGACGAAAATGCAGGTCATGTGACGATGACGTTAATTAAATGTACAATGCAATATCGTTGACGAATAAAAACGAGACGAAATGTGGTTTACAAAATAAAAACTATGCTAAAATGTCTCTTCATTTTCGTTGACCAAAACGAGACGAAACGAAATGTTATAACGTTATTTCGTCTCGTTATTATTATTATTTTGCAGTATTTCTGTTTCCTGTGTCTCGCTTCAGGGGCTGCATCAGGTCGCACTGCGCAGACGCAGGCGACGTCACTTCCTCAAGCCCCACTCGCGGCATTATTTAGAGCAGTGTTTCCCAACCGGGGTGCCGTGTAAAAATCATTTTTTAATATTTTTAAATTGCTCAATTGTTCAGAAAAGCATCTATTATATAATATCAATTTCTAATGCCACCAATAATTAGAGATGCACAGAAATTCCGGCTGCCGAAAATGAGTTCACCGCTCAGGATTCACTTGTGTGTGTGCATGTGTGTATTATCCATAGACTGTATGGTATTATCCCGCTCTGTGTGTGCGTTATCCCGCTCTATGCGCGTGTGTGCTCCGCTCAGTCGCTCGCGGCCCATGTGACTGCTCCATTCATATACCGTTCATGCTCATCGGAACAGCAAAGTCCACTCAAAAATCGAGCTGACAGGAAACATGGATGTAGTACAGTATCGTTTCTGTCTGCAATAGCCCTACTGTGTTGTAACATGGTGTGGTATATGGGCAAATCTGGTAACGCTGCCCTCTCATTCATAGATCTGCTAACCGCTATGTTATGCTCAAGTGTCCTGATAATAATAGCTTTCTAAGATTAAACATTATTTGGATAACTGGTAAAAAAAAAAAATCTCTTAATAGCCCTACAAAAATACACTGATGCGCCAAACTTTTGTTAATTAACCATAAACCTAATCTCACATGTTTACATATGTATAACAGCCTACATTAAAATCTGTCATATAATTGGTCTCTTCATTAGAAATTAGCCTACTGATTTTTTATAATATTAAAAATATCTATATGAAATTATATTCTGCAGTTCTTCTCTGTTGTACTGAATATCTATACTTTTCTAATTATCATATCGAAGTTAGAAATTCAAATATTGTGACCAAATTAATTTTGTAGGGTGCCACAAATTTGTTAAAATTTCCAAAGGGTGCCGCGACTAAAGAAAGGTTGGGAAACACTGATTTAGAAGACGAAAACCAAACAAAGTTAAGTCTGACAGAGAGAAAGGGACCGATGGCTGGCCAGCCGGGGTTCGTCTTTATTTACGTTTATGTGTGTGTACTTCTAGCATGTTTGGTTGGTAAAATAAATGTAATTTCAAATCAGAGCGTCTTCCGTGTCTTGAATGGATGTATTCTTGAGTCTATAAAGGTAACAATAATACAATAATTAATATTATATATTACAATAAAATATAAAAAAATAATATCTGCTTTCTAGCTTGTACTTATTTAGAACAATGTCTAAGCCTTGGTCAGTACAACTCACGTTCTAGTGTCTGTTTTGCCTCTTTTACGCAGAATCGCTTTAATTATCCCCCAATTGTAGGATCGCGTTATGGATAAAGCGGTCTGCTAAATGACTAAATGTAAATGTAAATGTAAATAATAAGATAACCTTGTTTGAAATGGGTTTGGCTAACATAAAATTTTGGTTTCGTCTACACTACTAGTCTACCTTATACTATATTGACTATGGTTAAGTAGAATTGCATTTCACACACAAGAGACTAAAATACCATTTTCATGTGACTAAAACTAACTAAATGCATCATTTTTCGCGACTAAAATAAGAGTAAAATGCTCAGACTTTTAGTTGACTGAAATTTGACTAGACTAAAAAGAGTATGAACTTGACTAAAACTAATAAAAACTAAAATTACAGTTTCACACAAAGACTAGACTAAAACTAAAATTAAAACAGGCCGCCAAAAACAACACTATCTGCACATCACTGAGACAACTTAATACGTAGTGGATAGAATGCACGCTGCTTCTCCTCCATGTTTAAGTTCCCAGCATCTGGTCTGTGAGGCTGCACATGTGTACACCACAAACAAATGCTCGCATGCACAAACACCAGCTGAGAAACCCAGTAGGAAATGGCTATTGTGTGATGCAACTGCCAGAAGGAGCAGACGGCCTGCAGCTCTAAAGGCTTTATCCGTACTTGATAACTTTCCCGGCCTTTTGATGACCTAACATGATGCATCAGTCCCGCATACAGTTTTAAATGTACCGTAAGCATGGATGTATAGAAAAAGATGACCGACTTTTTGCTGCCGGGTTGATGATAAAGCTCACAGCTCTCTAGGGCTGGGTATCGAAATGTGTGTTTTGTTTTTTGTGCAAATTATTTATTCTATTCCCACTAATCTCATTAAAACTTTCATTTCAAATTCTGATAAACATTTGGATCATAAATTAGTGACACGAAGAAATACCAACTGCATTCATAAATATCATTTTGAGATTATTTTTACATATTTTTAATATACAAAACCAGAACACTAATGGGGTGGACAATTATACACTTGTTCACTAATTAAACGCCAGTAGTGAGCGTTTAATGAGTGATTCATTGAGTCGTTCATTCATACGATTCGTTCAAACGGCAGATTCATTAGATGTTTATGCGTGGGCTAATGAAACTTTGATTCAACTGATTCGTTCAAAACACGGAATCAATCGGCAATGAATCGGCTGGTTGCTGTGAGACGCTCTGTTTCTGCCTAAAATGTAAGTGACCTAATAATATTGTATTTGCTTATTGAACTGTTTATAGAACTATTAAACAGTCGTAATGGTGAAAACGTTGTGTGATGTTGCCTAACTAACTATTTTAAATATAAAAACTTTCCATTTTGAATTTTTACCTCAGTATGCTGAGTTTCTTAGTGTTGCGTGTTTTGATTTCTCCTGAGAGGCTGCGGGAGCCTCGCCTCAGCAACGCAACCTTATACTGTCAATAGATGCATCATTTATATCATTAAGATATCCACATATTCGCCGCACTTACTCCATAAAGATGTATAACATCAGTTAATACATATTGGCTAGTATTGGTGTATTACACTACAGGTTATTTTGGTATGGTTACTGATGTTTATAATCATGGTTACTTGTCTAAGAGCGTTTAATGAGTTAAGTACTCCTCAAGCCACTGTGGATCTATAAGTGCCGGGAGGCTCAGACCCCAGACGGCCACAGGCCGCAATATATAAAAAAACCCTGGTCTATATGTAGACTGAGGCTATCGTGTGCAGCATGTGCCCACATAACCCCGCGCTTTCGGTCTGTCATTTGTCGGAGATATTGGAAAGCCGTCTTTTAAGACTCAGTGGAAACGTCAGTATGACGCGGATCGTTTCATTTTACAACAAAAGCGCACCAGTGTAAA
The DNA here is from genome assembly GCA_018155175.1 of Sinocyclocheilus anophthalmus. Lineage (NCBI taxonomy): Eukaryota > Metazoa > Chordata > Actinopteri > Cypriniformes > Cyprinidae > Sinocyclocheilus > Sinocyclocheilus anophthalmus. The sequence goes on along the minus strand of JADLZN010006938.1, from coordinate 123,510 downwards.
ATGTAGAGCCTTACATCTATGGGGGTCTGGGATTGCATTCCATCTAAATACTCCACACGTGTGAGCCCCACCTACATCTGAGGTCACAGTCGAGGGACCGACTTGTGCAGACCTATAGGTGTATTAGGCTCTAGTACCACGACAGACTGCTCCATACGTTTTCGGGGGGCATCGCTCCTCCAAAGCAGTGTCAACACGGATCGTCTGCGCCCCTCGATCAACTGAACTTGATGAGATTAACCCCTTATCTCAGGTATCGAAATTTGGTACCGAACGACGAGACGTTTTTCGATACTCGATAGTATCGAGGCAATTCGGTCGGTGCCTAAAAAGTACCGAACTCGATACCCAGCCCTACAGCTCTCCGTCCTTTTTTTGAGCTGAACTTTGAGATGGCGGCAACTGCTCTCTGGAATTTTGTCTGCCAGCCTCCCTCATTCCCTCCCACAGGTTTGAAATCATACACAGCTTCACCTCCCCTTCCCTCCCAGTGGGATTGAAGAGAGAACTAAAGATGTTCCACATCACCCACGCATGTGCATTCTGCCGTGATGTTTTCATTATTTCACCACTTCGAAGCTTGTAGATCTCTCTTTCTCACTTTGTCATTTGTAAATGCACTCATCTAACTAACTTGTTGTTTTGAGGTACTGATTAGTGATGAACAATGACATACTGTAAAGATTTGGCTTACCTGGCCCCAGAGCAGCTCACCGACTCCTATGAAGATACACCAGAGCCACTGATCGATGGTGAGGGCCGTGCAAGAGAACGGCTTCCCTCCAAACTGCACTATGATTATCTGTAACAAGGTGTATTCCATTAGTCCAGCTATACTGCAAAGAAATAAGCCACAAGAGACTGAGTTATAGCAATTTCAACATGGTTAAGGGGTGTTGTTTGGGTTACTTTAAAACAGAATAGTTGTAGCGAAAATAGCTGCAACAAATGGCCTCAGGTTGATTAGTACTTTTATAATACAGTAGCAACAGCAACCTGATAAATGATGGACAATCCAAAAAAAAAAATGTCTTATTTTTTTTTTATGCATTTAAAGGTCATTAGATGAGATCACTATTATATAACATAAAATTATCATTGCTTGAAAAGTATCTAGCTTTAAACACATCAGTGGCTGGTTGCATAAACTACTCAGACTAGTATTACAAGTTAGTAGTAATGGTTTCTATTGTCTTTAAGTCAGTTACGTAAAAATGGATTGGTCTAATTTGAACACAAAAAGTAAGATTATCAGACGATTATCAGTTGAGTGTTTATGCAAACTAACACTATAATCTTGAGGGTGACAAACAGCAACTTTACATGAACATTTGTTGTGGATTTTTTCTTTTCTTTAAAAAATTTTTTTTTGAAGGCTTCATTCCCGTTTTGTAGTTTTTGTTTTATCTAAGCAGCAACTTAGCACATTAATAAACTATTCAGTTGACATGCAGTGATATGATTGCACATACGAACATTTTCTTTTTACAGCTTTTGAACAAGCCAAAACTATCCCATTTTATAAAGATTATATAGTCATAGACTTCATAAAGACATTGTTATTTCATTTTATACCTGCAGAGCAAAGGTTCCCAGAACAACGCAGCAGAAAATGGGGTTCCTGTAAATTCCCTCAAACACGTTCCTTTCTCCGTGGATCTTGCGGGCATTAATCTCATTGAAAAGCTGCATCATTACGAAGATGTTGAAGATTATGGTGTAGTGTTCAGATGGCGGGGAGTGCAGAGGAGCATTGCGGCCACTATCAATGTTGAAGAACTTCTCACCTTTGGGCAAAGAAAAATTGTGTCCGTAAATAAGTGATGTGAAAGTTTAATATCTATTTCAAAATGTCATAGTATTGCATGTCAGGAGGAACACTGATCTCAATAAATGCTGAATGGGGTCTTCAGTGCAGCTGTTTCTTAAAGGTCACATATTGTACACCTTTCTGGAGTTTTATTTTAAGTCTTGATGTCCTTAAGAATATATATTTGTGGTATAAGTACCAAAAACCATCTCAATATATTTTAACAGCTCCTCTCTCAGGAGCTCTGCAAAGAACAGGTCGATTTTGGCAGGCCTAATTAATATTAATGAGCCTCTCTTCTGATTGGCCTGTTGTTTTCTGAGAGATGCACAGCCAGGTCAACCACAGGTAACTAGGGTCATGTATGCTGTAGCCTGCTGTGGATTGTGATAATCACAAGTAAGGTCAATAGAAACACCAGTAATGATGGTCACTGCTGAGGGAAATCATGTAAGTTGTCCGGCCTTACATGTTTGAGTTGAACTCAGACCCCGAATTGGCGACGACAGGAGACAACCAACCACCTCCTCAAACGTGCTTACAACAGGATGTTTCAGATTGGTACCAATTCAAGTGTTCAAATTCTTTTTGACTTTTGTATTCCTCACATTCATGTAAAACTAACAAACCCTCCGTCTTCCCTATGACCAGTCCGGATGGCGTATTGCGAATCACGGATGAACTTGAAGCTACACTTGGTACAAAAATGGACGGATGTGGCTGATCATGAATGAAATTACATCTTAAACCAATGAAACCAAATATGTTTCACCAATTCTTGTAGTATTTGGTTTCTGTATTCTGTACTGTATTTTCCTGCGCTCAAACCTGCTAATCTAAAGGATCAAACGCCGTGTATGGCGTTTGAGGTAATTTGTGAATTAATGGGGGGCCATTTTGTGAACTATGCTGTTTGTTTGTACTGTGCGTGTGCTGATTTACCCCATGTGTATGCTTAGAGAGATTGTTTTGGATATTTATTGTTTTGTAACGGTACTCTGGCTTACCTGACCCTTGCCTGTTGTATGATTTTGATTTTGGATTATCCCTCTGAACTTGATGTTTCTTTGTAAATATTTGTGAATATTGTAAATAGTTATTGGGAAAGTAAGGAGTCAGATGCCATCTTTTGTTTTTGTAACGTTTGGATCTCTGTTTTTGGATTAGGTAGTTAGGTTAGAGAATTGTATTTTTTTGTTTCTTTATTTTGGATAGGTAATTTAGAGGGTTCAATATGTAGAACGTTTTGTTTATTATTTTGGCACCGTCGGCTCCTGAAAGTGGACTCCCAAATAAAAATGTTCACACTTGTGTTTTTTTTTCCATGTTGCGCTCTACCCCTAAATGGGGCATAACACCATAGACTTATAGTCTAAATGAAACAATTTGCAACTGTTACTATTATTACATTTGTATACAAAACTTTGTATTATGCTTGTTATAGAGTGTGTGACGTCACGTGCAATACGGATGACGCGGTTGTCACAGCGACCGTCACAGCCCTATTGTGCAATGATGTAGTTTCCTGACATCCATGACTGAACAGCGTTTTCTTGACATGTTTCTGTGTTGTTGTTGCTCAGCAATTGCATGGACGCGATGTTGTCTGGGGGTTTGGCAAAAGGAGAGTGGGACAGTGGGCGGTGCTCGGGGTGGTGACTGAAGGCGGTGACTGAGTAGTTCTGACGTCACCTTTTTACAGAAGTCACAACAGTTCGTGAAAAATCACAGCTACTTTATGCAGGCTGTGTGCATTTGACTGTGGATTTACTGTTTTGAAACTTATATGGTAGTTAAATAGCCCCTAGACCGCAGTTATCATGAAAAAAGCCAGGAAACTTCAGTTTTGACAATATGGGACCTTTAAACCCAGGGTATTGTTGAAACTTGTCATAATCAGACTTGGCAGCATTATACAACATAGAGAGACAGAGAAACATGGTTCATCACTTTGAACTATAGTGACCCTCCCCTCAAGACTTGTGCCATAGCGGAAAGGACGTGCTAATTGCATTTTGTGTCACCAGAACTACCACATTTTGCTATAAGTTTGATTGCATCATATAATAATTGCTGTTAATAGTGTTCATCGTCTGTTTTATTACGTCTTAAATGGATTTTTCCGTACATTTCTGCCATATGTACATTAACTGAAAGTCACCTCTGATAAGCAACCACTAAATATTGTAGAAACTTAATTGGCTGTAAAGTTGCTTTGCAATGATTTGTATGGTGAAAAGCGCTGTACAAATAAACTTGACTTGACTATTTAGCGCCCAAACTCTGGAATAACCTACCAACATTGTTCGGGAGGCAGACACACTCTTGCAGTTTAAATCTAGATTAAAGACACATCTCTTTAACCTGGCTTACACATAACACTAATACGTTTCTAATATTCAAATCCATTAAAGGATTGTTAGGCTTTATTAATTAGGTCAACCGGAACCTGGAACACTTCTCATAACACCCGATGTACTTGCTACATTGTTAGAAGAATGGCATCTACGCTAATATTAGTCTGTTTCTCTCTTATTCCGAGGTCACCGTAGCCACCAGATCCAGTCTGTATCCAGATCAGATGGTCACTGCAGTCACCCAGATCCAGTACGTATTCAGACCAGACGGTGGATCAGCACCTAGAAAGGACCTCAACATCCCTGAAAGACAGTGGAGACCAGGACAACTACTGCGACCCAGAATACTCAGATCCAATCCCATGTAAAGTACCCTTGTCTCTCAAGATCGTCCCACCACCGACCCATACAATACCCACATGGCACCGCATGATTCATCTGCACAATGTGACTTCGATGCAGCCTGGAATTGAACTTTTGGTTTCGTCTGGCCAGAGGAGAACTGCCCCGCCGACTTAGCCTGGTTTCTCCCAAGGTTTTCTTCTTCATTTCTGTCACCGATGGAGGTTTGGTTCCTTGCTGCTGTCGCCTCTGTCTTGCTTAATTGGGGACACTTAATTTCCAGCAATATCGTTGACTTAATTGCAAATGATTGCAAAGATACTATATAAACTGAACTGAGCTGTATGATGATTCATCACGGTTGAAATGATGAACTGTCAATTTAACTGAACCAAATGGTTTTACTATTGTCATTTTGACATTATTGCACCGTCTACTATTCTCACTTAATTCCGCATTGTTCAGTTGCTTTGACAAATCTTTATTGTGTTAAAAATACAGCTTACATATAACTCATGTGACTTGACTTGAAGCCACATTTGACATCTTTGCCTATAGTAAGTCTGTCCTTGTGATCTATCTTGCAAGCTGTAGGGAGCAAAGACTAGGAGTTATACAGATATGTGGCCAATACTAGGCAAGATCCTCTCTGTGAAATTTTTGAGAATTAGTGCTGGTCGACCTTTACTCATGTAACAATTGATGGGAACAATACATCCAGAAGCAAGGCCAGTGAGCTTTAACAGCTTGTAATTATGGCAGGCACAACATTAAACTTCAGAGCTACGAAGGTTAGTGCATGGATTGGTCGGGGTGGGAAGAAAAATGTGTTACATTTAGGGGTATTCACAAGAGGTCGCGTGCAAATTTCATTTTTATTAAAATACATAATGTCATTTCATTTGGCAAAGTAAAGCATTGTATAAAGTTGTGTCAAGAGAGACAAACCCCGAGAGCCTTGAGATTTGAGATGAGTGCATTTCACAGAGGTTTTTGAAGGTTTTCCAAAAATATCCATAGCTGAAAAAAAACATTTCACCTTGACTTTCGTGTGCGTGCAAATATAACTACTAGTTGCTAAGGCAACTACATTCCTACACATATGCAATTACCACAGTCCCTTCCGCATGCAAAGTTGAGAGTTTTCACTATCGTTCCAAGGGCCATAAAAATTTAATAATATTAGTAATAATAATAATAATAAATTAATTATTATTATTATTAATGTAGTGACCAAATTAATTTGGACTTCATCATTAATACAGAAGCCTCTTACCAGCAAAGAGAAGAGTAAATGTGATGATAAGTTGGTAAACAGCATGACCCAAGATGTTCTTCATCATAGTCCTGGAAATGAGTGGCTTGTCTCGTCCGTAAGGTTTCCTCAGCAGGAGCGCTTCTGTTGGGGGTTCCGTTGCCAGAGCCAAAGAAGCCAGTGTGTCCATAATCAGATTTACCCACAACATCTGAACAGCTTTAAGTGGAGAGTCCTGCAGACAAAACAAACCGAAGTGAGACTCCACAGAAAGGACATTACTACAGTATTGTCATACGTAATGTAGTTAGGCAGGGACACAACAAGTCTGGCCGGGTGACCCCCCCCTCCCCCATATTATCACAAATGCCTGGCACTAGGCAAACATAATGGCCTCACATGGTTGTTCTGTAAATACACAATAAAATATTTTGCTTGTAGAGTTCTTTTGGTTTTATTAGGTGCAGACATAACCCTCTGCTCTCCGACACCTAACGCGCCGCCCCCCTCATTACCCCGCTTAACCACCAAATACTCTTGTGTTTATACTCTTAAAACCCAGCAATTTATTTTTGTCTTCTGCAGTGGTTATTTCTCGAAGACTACATATGCTACATTTAAAGTCTGAATATTTAACTTAAAGAGGACACAGTATTCACAGTACTTTTTTTAACCTGAAGACTAGTCTTGCCTGAATTTAATGACATTTGCTAACTCAATATCCGCACTAATGTATCTTCTACATAGGAAAAAATAAGAGTGTGAAATATCAAAACATGAAAATTATTATATGATATCCTCCCCTCAAGATTCATATTTCTTATTTCAAAACACGAAACAATTATATAACAACATAAACCTATATGCCGGGTCCCAGGAAGTTAAGTCAAATTATGTGCATTTACCTGTGTGATGCAGGCTCCAGTGAAAGCAACAATCACAGCCACCACATTGACAGTCAACTGAAACTGCAGAAACTTGGAGATACTGTCGTAGACATTACGCCCCCACATCACAGCTTTGACAATACTGGTGAAGTTGTCATCGGTAAGAATGATGTCAGAGGCCTCCTTTGCAACATCTGTACCTGCAATACCCTGCAAGACAAAGAAAGCAACTGCTTTTTAGAATGCCTTCATAGATATCAGAGCAGTCTACTTCATGAATAACTGCAGATGCAGGTTCATTCTTGAGAATGGAATGGTTCTCGTTAAAATGAAAGTTGAAAGAAAGAGAAAAACTCAAAAGAATATTAATTGGAACTTTTCTTGGCTTAGGATTTGTTTTATATAAAGACATTTAAGCTGAATTAATTTTCAGAGAAATTACCAAAGTGGTTATGTGGGTGCAAACAGCACAGTAAATTGATGACCCAAATTAAACCATATCTTTTGACAGCTTCAGGGTGTCTATTTCTGAAATAATTTACTATGCCTGCCCTCATCCTAACCTAATGTCCTTCAGACGGCAGTTAGCACAATTGCACCAACTACTGCTTTTGAAACAGACACTCTTAAGACTTAAGACAATATATAAAGAGTGAGAAATATGAATTTAATTCACTACATATAAAATGCATTTCTGAAAGCACATTAATTATAGCATTGCTTAAGTTGTGGAGTCATCTGAGCAACAAGCAGGGGTCAACCACTTATCAGCTAGTACAGCATGTTGCGATGATACCCTGAGGCATTCTGGCTTGCTGCAGAGCAAGAGATACTGGGCAGGGATTAGGACGCAACCTCTGTGGTTAAAGCAATTTACGCTACAGTACATCATTGGCTGCCAAAACCTCATCGAACCACCCAGACTCTCATTCAGCAAGTGTCTCTCACAATAAAAAGACAAAACAGTAATTTTAATAGCAAAACCAAATGGTCTAAAACAGACAATCAAAAAATTAGAGTATATGTACAATATGCTTGGATAAAACCAGTATTTGTAAGAAAAACATAAGTGGTATGATTATGGGGGGGGGGGACATGATTTACCATAGCAAAGCCAACATCTGCTTTTTTAAGGGCAGGACCGTCATTAGTGCCATCTCCAGTCACAGCCACCACCTGTCTTGTTTCTCCAACTGTGCTATCAATGATGCCTAAAAGACAACACCACAAGAACTAACCAAAAGATAAGTGACATAGGGCTCATAACAATGAGAGAAGACATCAGCTCCCCTCCAGTGGGGTTTCAAACACTTTGTTTTTTTTTTTAGCTTAAATTGTGATGTTATCAGTGGAAGAGTGGACTAGAAGCTCACCCAACCATTGGTAAAGATCTTACCTTTAACCAGAGTGTGTTTGTCTGTTGGGGAGGAACGAGCCAGAACACGCAATTTGGGCCAGACCTTGTCAAGACGCTCTTGTTCAACCTAAAGATAAAGGCAACGCGGAAATAAGCACGTTCCATGTTGACTTAGACATCTGCAGATAAAGCTCTGTAGCTCTTTACCTCTCCTTTGTCATTACGAATCTGCTGGTTGAAGTCTTTGCCCTCCATGCAGAGAAAGTCCTCTCCAGGCTGCAGGATTCCACATTTGGTGGCAATGGCACGGGCTGTGTTGATGTTGTCTCCGGTGACCATACGGACAGTGATGCCTGATCGCTGACATTTAGAGATAGCCTCAGGAACCTGCACATGGGAAGAATAGAAGGACCATTATTTGGCTTCATACAAAGCATGTTGAGCAGTCTAACAACAACTACCATATCCTTATCCACTCCGATGTTGAATCTGGAGATAAATAGATTTGATAAATGGAAAAAATATAAATAAATAAAATACAGATCAATGCAAAATAGTCTGGATGGGCTTGGATCAAGCTATGTTAGAAAATCCATACCAGAGGATTTAGCAATAACTTATCAAGAATCCAATCATTTTCTCCCCAGTTGTATAATAATGGCAAAATCTACGATAAATAAACAGCTAATAATGTAATTCTCCCCATTTTAGTCAGGTAATGAAAAAACCTCAAACAATGCTTTTTTTGTTTTATAGTCACTAAAATTATTGCATTAATGTTTTCATGACTATGCACAGTAAAATAATGTGTTGACTACACTCTTTGTATTCATGTTTTTCACTTTATCTTAACTTGGTGCATGAAAAAAACGCACGACTAGCGTAGTCTGATTCATGAACAACCAATTTTGAGTGGATTCTTGTAGTGAATCATTTAAAAGACTCATCAGGAGCAGTTGTTTATTAAATTAATATCTCACTCATTAACACAACATCTGAAAACGTCACAAAAAAAGCACAGAAATGAATCATATTTAGTGAATGTTTTTATATACTAACAAGCAAGACAAATTTCTTCCTCAGTGTCATTGCTGGCCTCAGATCAGTGAGAGATGAGGACATTGCAATCACTTTTGGTGTGGCATCCTATCAGCTCGTGGTGTGTGTTAAGCGGTAAGGGGTACAGAGACGACTTAACACATGAAGGGGCTGGATCCAGAGGTTTTGTGTGTGTATGCTGGGAGTCCTATGTAACTATCCGCACTCAGTCTTGCGATGAATCACACCATACCCGTAATTAGAACCAATAAGCTCATTTATTTATAGATAATTAAAAACCTCCCAGTGTTTCCATGGACAGAGATGCTGCACAAGTGATGCATGTAAAAACATGATGTAGGATTGAGAGAAACTAGTGTGTGCATTAAAAAAACTCTAGACTTGACTCTTGCCTTGCCTGTGACAGCAGAAATAAACTTAATCTACAGATGGTTCTGATCATTACTGCAAGAGTCATTTTCACTAGGACAAAAAGATTCAAGCCCATCTTATATCCCTACATGGCTCCACGACTTAATTTCAAAGCTGTAAATGGGCTAGTTGCCACTATCATGCCTTAACATAATATTGCCCTCGTCATCAACTCAAACCATTAAGACACAGGCTTTTTTATCAGCTCAAAGTGAGCTTATTGTTAGAGATGCAACTATGAAAGTCAGATAGACTCTAGTATTTAAGACTGGGTTAAAAACAGAGCATCTGACTGTATTGCAGTGGTGGGGCGTCAGGGCCAGCAAAGCCTTCTCTGCTGGCCTAAACACGATCAGAATCACTGATTTAGTTTTTAATATATTTTTCCATGAATGTGTATTAAATTATTTCCAATAGTCTATTCTCTTCAGTTCATAGCTTTTCTCTTGGTTGCACTGCTTCCAGCAGTGTATGTTTATATTAGAGCTTTTATCCAATCATATTTCAGCAATCGTGTTGCCAGGGTCAAAGAAATCTGCCTTAAGGCCTTCAGAATCCACAGTGCATGCGTCTGTTAGCTTAAATCAATGGCAATGAAACTGTTGCTTTAACCAATCAGATTTCGAGTTGGCAACACCAGGGCCATCTAGCTGGCTAACGATAATGTAAGCATTTTCTCGTCCTTTGATTGGATGGTCAGCGTACTAGCTAGCAAACAGCATCACTGTAAATCATTTTATTAAAACTTAGTAAAACTTTTATTACTGTTTCTCAGGTTTAGATTTTCAGTGCATTTTGAAAAAATATTTGCCTACTATATTTAGTAAATCTAAAAACAGTATTCCTAATGACTGCGAAAAACAACCACACACACACACCTCCTCGGCACCGGCTCTGTGAAGACTCGTGAAGATGAAAAACCACTAGAGTATGGTAGGTTAATTTTCATTTTTGACTCTTTTATCGCTTGATGCGTTGTATGCTGATGTTATTTGCGCGATATAAAGCCAGGTTTAAGTTTCTGTAAGAATATCTCAGTTTCTCGAGTGGAGCTGTATTAACCGGTCTTTTCCTCCGACCAGCGGGGAGATGAGAGTCACAGAGGTACGTTAAAACACATGTATACACTTTTCTTCATCATCTTATATAATTATTTTAATGTTACTTGCTCACTTTCCTAGTAAAGCTGTGCTAACCAGTATTTTCCTCCTGCAGTGCGCTGGCAGACCGGCGGGGAGACTAAGACGAAATAAAGCAGTAAGAGAACAGTAAATTGTTAGGTCAACTTTAAAAAAACACATGTAATCACCTTATTTGTATTATACCAATGCTATCTGTAAGGTATAAACGCGTTTGGGTGAATAAATGTCTGTAAGAACTTCGGATGGACTGTATAGGTGCATCTCAATAAATTAGAATGTCGTGGAAAAGTTCATTTATTTCAGTAATTAAACTCAAATTGTGAAACTCGTGTATTAAATAAAGTCAATGCAACACAGACTGAAGTAGTTGAAGTCTGGTTCTTTTAATTGTGATGATTTTGGCTCACATTTAACAAAAACCCACCAATTCACTTCTCAACAAATTAGAATACTTCATAAGACCAATAAAAAAACATTTTTAGTGAATTGTTGGCCTTCTGGAAAGTATGTTCATTTACTGTACATGTACTCAATACTTGGTAGGGGCTCCTTTTGCTTTAATTACTGCCTCCATTCGGCGTGGCATGGAGGTGATCAGTTTGGCACTGCTGAGGTGGTATGGAAGCCAGGTTTCTTTGACAGTGGCCTTCACCTCATCTGCATTTTTTGGTCTCTTGTTTCTCATTTTCCTCTTGACAATACCCCATAGATTCTCTATGGGGTTCAGGTCTGTGAGTTTGCTGGCCAGTCAAGCACACCAACACCATGGTCATTTAACCAACTTTTGGTGCTTTTGGCAGTGTGGGCAGGTGCCAAATCCTGCTGGAAAATGAAATCAGCATCTTCAAAAAAGCTGGTCAGCAGAAGGAAGCATGAAGTGCTCCAAAATGTCTTGGTAAACGGGTGCAGTGAAGTTGGTTTTCAAAAAACACAATGGACACACCAGCAGATGACATTCCACCCAAATCATCACAGACTGTGGAAACTAACACTGGACTTCAAGCAACTTGGGACATGAGCTTCTCCACCCTTCCTCCAGACTCTAGGACCTTGGTTTCCAAATGAAATACAAAACTTGCTCTCATCTGAAAAGAGGACTTTGGACCACTGGGCAACAGTCCAGTTCTTCTCCTTAGCCCAGGTAAGACGCCTCTGACGTTGTCTGTGGTTCAGGAGTGGCTTAACAAGAGGAATATGACAACTGTAGCCAAATTCCTTGACACGTCTGTATGTGGTGGCTCTTGATGCCTTGACCCCCAGCCTCAGTCCATTCCTGTGAAGTTCACTCAAATTCTTGAATCGAGTTTGCTTGACAATCCTCAAAAGGCTGCGGTTCTCTCGTTGGTTGTGCATCTTTTTCTTCCACACTTTTTCCTTCCACTCAACTTTCTGTTAACATGCTTGGATACAGCACTCTGTGAACAGCCAGCTTCTTTGGCAATTAATGTTTGTGGCTTACCCTCCTTGTGAAGGGTGTCAATGATTGTCTTTTGGACAACTGTCAGATCAGCAGTCTTCCCCATGATTGTGTAGCCTAGTGAACCAAACTGAGAGACCATTTTGAAAGCTCAGGAAACCTTGCAGGTTGGTTTGAGTGATTAGCTGAGTGGCCATTCACCATTCTAATTTGTTGAGAGAGTGAATTGGTGGGTTTTTGTTAAAATGTGAGCCAACATCATCACATTAAAAGAACCAAAGACTTAAACTACTTCAGTATGTATGCATTGAATTTATTTAATACACCAGTTTCACAATTTGAGTTGAATTACTGAAATAAATGAACTTTTCCACGACATTTTAATTTATTGAGATGCACCTGTATTTGTGTCATTTTGTTAGGTTAATGCTTCAGCTACAGATGATGTGTTGCGGAATTGTTAATTGGGTTTCTTTCTTTAGTAATGGCATTCATTCTTGCTACATAAGATACCTGTCTGTTATGTAGTGCCCTGTTATACTGCATTACTGTGTAATATTTATGGTTTCTACAGCCGTGGCATCCTTATGATGGTATGAAGAAATGGATTAATTCATGTAGGACGCCACTGAAGGCCTAGGTGTAAAATGCACGGCCCACCACTGCTGTATTGTAAATGAAAAGAGGATGACAACTGATTCAGCAAGCAGCAATGGTTCTACACACCAATTCATTTCCATGAATTTAAATTTCCAGGACTTTTTCAGTTGGTTTATGATTACTCAATAAGGACTTTTAAATATAATTAATATGAAATCCCCAAAATCAGTTTCTACACGATGAAATATTTACAATCACAGCAACTGCAAAGAAATTTCCTTGAACTTTTTTTTAAATTTCATGACTCTATGACTTGTGTAAATTCCCTAAAAATCCCAGGCTAAAATTTACCAGATATTATTTTTGTTCCCCTTGGTCCACTCATAATGATGCCAAGCCGACATGCTTAACAGAAAAAAATAACCACATAGTTGGGGACATATAAAAAGGATGATTTTTAATCACACTGTAGAAGGGAACAGAGATAAAATGGATCGTACCACTCAAAAAAGCCCGCAGGAATCATTTTAACCTAATTAAAGTCATGCGTTCCATTATAGAATTATATATGCCATCTAATTGGAGGGAAGCTGACGTCAATCCTGCGCTGATCCAATATCATAATAAAAAACAGCACAATCGCCTGTCATGTACTTATTTTACCACCTTTAGTGGATTTAGGTCAGTTTGTCCCTCCACCAATGAGGCTATTCCTGTCCACACTTTCACATAGTGCTTGACACTCTGCAAATAATCCATCATCATCACATGATAATCACGGTCAATACAATTTCATTACATGAAATGTGGTGGGTTGGCCCAGTCACGACAAGCCACCCCCAAATGCTTGTCATGTCTTGTCATTATGAATGGAGGCTTGAAGTATCTCCAGCCCATGTGAAGCATGTAATTTTGGCACTATGGACAAACGCAATAGTATTAGCAAATAGCAAACTGGACAATTTCGCTCACCTCAGGACGAACAGGGTCTTCAATGCCCACAACACAGATGCAGGTCAGGTCATTCAGAATGTCAGCCTCGTTGTCCCAGTCTGGCTCTGTTGTGAAGTCCCTCATAGCTACGCAAATGGTCCTTAACCCGTCACAGGCCATTGGCTCGATCACTTTCCGCACCATCTCATCCCGATCTTTGGCCTTGAAGACACGTGGCTGGCCTGAAGCATCAAGGATATGGGAACACCTGACAGAAAAGAGAAAAGTTTAATAACCACTCAAAACTACAATTACTACATTTTGCTTTAAAGGAGGAAGATGCAACAAAGGAGAAAACAGAGGAGAAATGGAAAAAAGGGATCATATCATTTTTTCTATTATCTTATTCCCTTCACCTCTATTTAATTTTTTTTTTGCTGTTGTGCCTTTAAGAAGCACCCCCTTAATGCTTCAGGTTTGTGACACTGAAAAACCAAAAACTTCAGAACTCATTCTTACTGCAGCCTTTTTGGACTGAAAGTTGTTTTCCCACTATATCAAACTCCTTTATCTCTAAACAAAGATTAAGTAAAATTTTATTTCTTATGATATGACCCCTTTAAGAGCTTGAGAATTAATTTAGCATACTTGCGCAGGACAATCTCAGAGGCACCCTTGCTGTACATTCGGAAGCCGGGACCACTGGTGTTCTTTAGTACGGTACTCATGCTCTTTCGGGAGGAGTTGAACGTGTACACCTTATAAAGTTTTTCCTCAGGAACTTCATCTCTAATAGGCTGATAGTCTCTCTTCAGGTCCAACACCATACCAAGAAGGGCACACTCCGTCTTATTACCCACATGCCTTGGCAGACCTCCCTCCTTCTCTGAAGGCTATGGGAAAGAAAGATAGATCGTAAATAACAGGTAAGAAAAGTTCAAAAACTATACATTAGATATTGTCAATCTATATGTATAGTTTTATCTATATATTTTATCAAATTAATTGCATTTAAATCACACATATTGATATTTTCTGAGACAAAACCCCCAAATTTAAATAACTGAAACATTGTGGCAGAAGAGTAAAGCACTGAATAGACATCACAAAAATGGCTGCAGAAGTCCATATATTGTTTTTCAACAACAAGTTTTTCTCTGCCTGACGACAATCAATTTCGCTAACAGTTTGAGTTGTCCATCGGTTTGATGAAGCCTAAGTAGTAGTTCAGACTACGGTCATTATTTAATACTACTATACATTTTTTTTTTATTATTATATAATTATTAGTTTTCATTTTAACTTTGATGTCATATGCTCGTCATTTTTTTTTTTTTACTGTCTACAGATAATTTATTATTTCAGTTTTAGACCAGTTTTTGTTAATTTTAAGTAAATTTAGTTCTTCAACAAAGTTAGTTGTCAAAGGGCAACATTTCTAATATTTGTGAAGTGTTTCATCGAATATATTAACATTTTATTTTATTTCAGCTTAAGTTAACAAAAATGTTTTTAATATAGTACAGTAGTCAACATTTGAAGTGGATCAAAACCTTTCATCAAAGTTGTCCTAAAACAATACCCATTCTTGTCTTAGAACATCTTTGATCAACTTTTTTGATCCACTTCAAATGTTGACTACTGTAGTTTTAGTTAACGGTAATATTCCTGGTTCAGAATTGTTGCTCTATGTACACATGCAGACTAATGTCTATGAGCATTGTGTTTTTCTGCATCTACATGTTTAAAACAACACACTAAGTAGTACAACTTTCTTCACAATACATCAAGTCCCCTGCATTTGGTTCCATTCTGCTATGCTCTGTCTAGCCATCTTAACTCAAGAAAATGCCTTATGCGAATGACTCATTAGTCATTTTGTGCTGTCCTGCTCTTGGTAAGTGTGTTTTGGCTGGGGCTGACTGTGGACTTCTAATTTGACAACCCTATAATTAATAAATAAACAGAAAACAAAACAGATCATTTATTCATCTGTATCTCATTTGCGTATGGCTAATTCTTACCAGGATCTTGGTAGTGTAGGCTGAGTTTATGGAGATGCTGTTCACCAGTAGCTCCAGAGTCTCTGAATTAATGGCCTCTGGTTCAGGAATGCTTTTATAGTGTGTGTCACCTATGTAAGCCTGCACCACCGTCATGCGATTCATAGTCAGCGTTCCAGTTTTGTCAGAGCAGATGGCTGTGGCATTACCCATGGTCTCACAGGCATCCAGGTGCCTCACCAGATTGTTGTCTTTCATCATTTTCTGTTAAGGAAAACAGGAATTAATGTGGTTATACTTGGGGAAAGGAGTGTGCTTTAGCCCTCAAACATAGATTAGCACAAATGTAAAGAATCAAGCAACATTTACTGACTTATATCCCCCTGAACACCCTCAAGACATCAACAAATTACAGGTTTGAGTTGGCAAACTAACCCAGAGGCTCTCACCTTGACTGAAAAAGCCAGAGAGATAGTGACAGCTAGAGGCAGCCCCTCAGGCACAGCTACCACAAGCACGGTCACACCAATAATGAAAAACTTCACAAAGTATTGAATGTAGATTGGAGTGCACTCTGCCGTCCACTCACGGCCCTGGACACCGAACGTATCAATGACAAAGAACAGGATAAGTATGATGACGGTCACCGCAGACATGATGAGACCTGCCGGAGGAGAGGGGATTTCAAAACCAATATGGCACAGAGGGAAAAAAGCCTCCTGACTTGAGTTCATAAAAGCAACAGCTGTGGCCTGATGTGCTCCATCTGAATGTTATTTGATTGGGTAACTCTAGGAAATAGGATAATTAGGTGGAACACAGCCCAAAGGGACAAGCTTGTTTCCATACTGGGTGACACAGTTTCTTTAAGCAGTAAGTAAAACAAACCATGGGAACCAAATGAACTAATTTACGGAAATGACGTCTGAAGAAATGCATGTGCTTTTGAACACATGGCTAATTAGTATAAATATTTTGCTTTAAAGCTGCACTTTGTTTGCTATGGCAAATATGGCAGTCATCTTAGAGTCATCTGATGTAGCTATAGATCATTTGAAACATGTTTTCCAAAGTTATCTTGATTTCTTGGTTTAAAAAAATACCTTTAAACTAAATTCATAAAAATAGAGATATGATATATAAAAAGATTTAAATTTCAATATCATAGAGCCTTTTAAATCATATTAAATTTCACAACATATATCAGGAGGAATCATTTCAGCCTAACAGCTGTCTAGTAGATTCAAAATGCGACTCAATCAATGTTCAAACAAATTCACAGGGGGGAAAAAAGACTACCAACTCCAATATTGTTTTTGATACTGAAGTTTAAAGCAACAAAATATCAACGACAAAATCAAAGCATGATAAAAAAAACTGTTGGGAAAGTGATATTTAACCATTACTGAGATGGTATATGGTATACACGTTTATTGGGCACCCTTGACACTCAGTTGTGCGGTTTTCTAACCTGCTTTTCCAATCTGAACAGCTAGCCTGGTCAGCTTGCCCTGCAGGACCGACTTTTCTTTCTTGGTGACGTTGACCTTCTTTTTCTCCTTTTCTTCTTTCTCCTCCTTCTCCTCTGACTCCGCACCTTCCTCGCTCTTCAGCGGTTGGATCTCCAGAGCAATGCCATCCTGGGTCTTAGCTGTGGGGGTTGATTTTTAAGGAGTGGTTATGGGAACAAGGGAGGAACATGCCAAAAAAGGATGGAGGGAGATGAGAGGCAGGGGGAATGGGGAAAAAGGGAAGAGGGGAGAGAATGGGCAGTTCAGTAACAGCTAGAGGGCAAGTCATACAGTGGGTTCCTAGAGAATTATACAGAAGAACCATATCAGAAGCGCTTGATTAATGTTAGTTGACTTTGCTTGAGTGAACCTGGGCTGGCAAAGAGAGAGCTCTAAATTCACAGAGCCATTCCCCGGCAGGTTAAGGTGGGCACAGTGAATTGACAGTGACTTGAGTATGACCCAAGCAGCACACAAGATGTTTGCATTGGCACTGAACAATGAGCTACTCGTTTATAATACCATTATAAATATAAAATAAACTATTAGGTGTGTAAACCTCAAATAGCAATGAAAATGTCTTCTCTATTTTATTATCCGATTAGTGGAAATTAAATTTGCCTTTTATTTCTCTTATGGTTGTTTTACTGTGCCAGCATGGCTCCTCTGGAGGTTGCATCTGTTGATGTTCAACCCACTTTAAAACAACTTACTGGACTTTTGCAATATTGTATTACAAATAACTGCACCAAACTGAAATAGACATAAGGGAACTATACATTTATCGAAAAAAGACATTATCAAGGCAAACCAGCTGCTAGTTAAAAGAAATGTTGGGAACTTTGATAGTTTTAATTCAATTATGCTACTTGCAGGGATAAAATGACATATTATATTACCCAATTTCCCACTGAAATAGAAACTTAATGGAGTCGAAGATCCAATTCAGCTACTTTGCTGTGGATAGACATTGATCCCTCACCCCCAATTCCCATTAAGTCTCCATTTTAAAAGATACAAAGAGGCCAAGTCGTTTTCATTTTGCAGTTAGCAAACATGGTGTGCAACATGCTGAAACTCTGTAGTGGTGGAGTTTGAGAAACAGTCCAAGAGCCTACCTGACCACCAGTCACAACAAACAACTGACCAGAACTGACAGAGCTGACCAGAACGACCACACATGAAACGGGGATTGATGGACGGACTGACTGTCTGACTGACAACATGAACAGATGCACGCACGACGAACAAGAGAGTGATTTACAATCAACTTAAAAACAGAAAAAACGGTCCAAACAGCCAGAAATACAACCACCACGAGAAAAACAAGGACCAAGAGGAAGACGAAAAAGATCAGAGAGAATCTGGTTTATTTTTCCGCTCCCAAAAGAGAGAGTACGTTACCAGAGAAAGAGGTTATAGGAGAAAGAAAAGGTCAAATTTTGACCAAGAGAAGAGTGTACGAGACAGCATGAAGTCCTGAGCCACACCCTAGAAAGAAGCAACAGTGAGAAAAACAAAGAGCTAAAGTAAAGGAACGGACAAAAACAACAATCCACAGCCGGTCCATTTTGCAAGGGTGCAACTCCCACATAAGCCACGCCCCTAAGCATTACATTCACATCATAAACCATCTGTGAAGCTAGGAACACATTGTACTGGGCAATGTGCATCTGTACAAAAGCTCACGGATGCATATAAACAATAAATAAGTCAACGTGAGACCCTGTTCGTAACACACTGTTCTTGCTATGCATTTCAGAGTGCAAAAAGGACAATAAATCTTTTTTTTTTAAGTGTTGGACTTAATTTTATCCGTCCAGAATTGATTAGAGTGTGAAAAGCGGGTGTTTCAAACAAGACAATACCATAGAGCAAGACCTGAACATGATTAAATCTTCTAAAATAGCTTTTTGGCTAACACTTAAAGACCAGGGGAAGACATACATACATACTCAGTGTTAAACCAATACCAGCTTGTGTGCTTGAGACCAAGGGCAAAATGAAGGAGATCTGTGCAGACAAAATGAGCAGTTCTGTCTGGAGCAGATTGCTCAGTCCCCGAGCGCTACAGGGGGTGGGGCTGGGGAGGGATTGTTGGGGTCACCCAGGGCAGAGTGGGCACACTCTGAAACACAGTACAAATGTTCACAGATGACCCAGCCAAGCACACAGAGATAGTTGCCTTCTGAAATGGAGAGGTATCTAAATGTCACATTAGTCAAAATTTAGATCTACATAAGAAAAATTGATACATGCAATCATTAGTGTTGCCAATGTAAACATTCACGTATGACATTAAACAATGTTTTATGCAGAGTTTATCAAATCCAGTCCTTTAAACAAAAAGGCATTTGAAGTTTTTATGGTGGAAATTAAATATTAAAGTATGTTCGAAATACTATGTACGAGCAGAAAACATTGCAGATAATAGGGATGGGTAGGATGGTCGACTAGCTGTCAAACCATCAGCTACTCTAGTCAACGACTTTGACTAATTTGTCTAGATTTAAAAACTTTCTCTTTCATTGTTGCAATGCATCTCTCACTATGACATATTACAAACCTGTAAGTGAACGCTGACTGCACTACACTGAGAAAACTTAAGTAATGTAAAAAATATATATTATTTCAGAAAATTCGAGAATGACGTAAAAAAAAAAAAAATTAATTTGAAACTACTTTTAGATTCATCACGGTTATTTAAATCAACTGACAAACTCTGTATAAAGAGGAGCTGCAGAATTGCAAAGTCTTCTGGCTGCTTAGTGCCGTTTCCAGCAGATGAGAGTTGCACCCTTTTATAGGTAAAGCAAGGCGAGAAGCTCCCCCGGGCTCAGCAGGAAGGGGTAAGCAACAGCGTGAAAGACAGAGAGAGAAAGTGAGCAAGTGAGTGAGTGGGACTGACACGAGACCCGAGACTTGCTGCGGAATGGGGAGGGGGGGGGGGGAGGGGGAGAAGGGAGAGGCGAGTGGGAAAGTTACTTTGTTGCGATTTTCGGGGGGTCCTTGTTTTTTACCTGTTTAAAACGAGAGAGAGAGGGCGGAGGGCTGATATAACATGGCTCAAAGTAAATAAACCAAAGACAGAAGAAGAAAAGAAAGAAACACAACAACAAAAGAATAAAAACTAGATAAGTAACAATACATTACATGAGTATATGTGGGATTGGATGTGTCATCTATAGAAAAAGACAAGGACTGGAGGGGCTTTATGCAGGGTACACTGACGGCTCGGTCATTGCTTTTGACTGTGGCATACAGCTGACAAAACCTCATTACAATTTAGCGGTTTCATAAAATTTCAGATTTTTGTTCGCTTGCATCATGAACTATGATAATGCCAACAAGATTTGGCTAAAACCAAAAGGCAGTTCTCTGAATTTCCATTGGCAAACACATTAGACAAAAATATATTTTTGAACATGAGGGGAAAGGGATAATTACAGCAATTATCTAACTAAAAGACAATGACTTAATTGTCATTATAACAAAAATAAAGGAATCAAAATATTCAACGTTTTAGAGCTGCTCTTTTAGCTTTTAAGGCAGTGAGAGAGGAAACCATTTAGACCAGTCTGACTGCTGAATTATGTGGCGACCCAACAAACAGAAACATGAAAAAGACACTGTGAGCTGACAGTAGATGTTTTTTTTTTTAGGAGTACCAGGAGAGCCAGTGAATGCAGTAGGGACATACTGCAGACTCAGTTGGAGGTGGAATAAGACGACAGGTATGACTGTTCCTTTGACTGTTCAAATTATCATGATCATTTATTTCAGTGCTATGCATGTAACATTTACGAAGACATTTTTTAGCCAATTAGAAATAACTAGCTCAAATTTAGCTTAAACTAACAGAAAAAATGGAGAAAAACAATATCAAAATAAAAACTAAGATAAAAGAGTAAGTACCACGGAAAGTGACTCAAGGGACACTGTACGTCTCCACCGACATACTGTGATTATTCCCCAAATAAAAGTCGAATTTAAAACTTGGCAGAGGATTTTAGAGCAGCGGGAGCTTTGGGGGAGGAAGACAATTCAGCAAATCATGTGAACATCTCTTACCTTTGGCAGGCTGATGGTAGGTAACCTCCCATCTAGAGAGGTAGACCATTTACTCACTCAAAGAGAGAGGGGAGTTATCCAAATGAGAATGAAAGTATGTTCGTTTCTCACCTTTCTTCATCTTCTTCTCCTCATCCTCACTGCCGGCGCCCAAGAGGGTAAAAATTATTCCAGTCTGAGAATTCAGGCCCACGGCAGAGACCACCATTCGGCCAGATCCCTCCATCACATGAGTTCCTTAGAGAAAGCAGAAGGAATGGTCGTGATGATACTAGTCAACAGTCCCATCATCATCATCATGGAATTTCATTTTTCTTAATAGCAATTTCAATATCAAAGCAATAACTAGCATAAAAACTAGTTAGACAGTAACGGAATTAATTGCAATTACCAGCTTAGACATTCTTTGAGCAAATTCAGTGATAAAGCTAATTAAACTCAGTGAATGGTTTAGTATTTTCTAGTCAGTACTACTATTTGATTAATATAAATAAACTGTGTGATTTTTAATTTTTTTTAAAAATGACAGTAGCATGGTAGAGACTAGGGGCTAAAGCTAAAGTAAGGTATTAAATCCGACATCATGAGTCAATGTTTCCAGGTCTAAATGCTCTTCTGAATCCCAAAAGCAAACAACAAACAGTGCTAAAATATAGTCACTTTGTACTGTAGTACTACTGAATAAAACATGATCCTAACCTTCATCTCCATAACAAAAATATCAGCTGGCAGAGAGTGATTCATCTTTTCTGATTCATTACAATATTGGTGTTTGGGATACCATGAGCCCAGAGACTGTACTGTAAACCATGAGTTTTAAAGCTTAAAGGTGTGCTATAAATGAATATTGCTCATCAACAGCTTTTGAGAGGGTATTCCCATTTAAGATGAAGGAGTCTTGGACCCAGAAATAGTATTGTCACACCTTAATAAGCGGTTTGTATGCTTGAGCGAGGCACTTAACAACAAGGCTGCTCTAGGGGGATTGTTTCTGTAGTGAACTGTAAGTTGCTTTGGATGAAAGCATGTGCTAAATGACTGCTTACGTTCTAAATGACAATACTTCAAACAAAAGCAAAGGAGCTGAGTGGCTTCAAAAAAAAAAAAAAAGTGAGGCCTTCATGTCTATTCCACTGAAGTGGGGTCCAAAAGTTATTTGATATGATTTCAAAATTACAAATTATATTACCAGAATAATAATTTGATAGGAGAACAAAAAACATGTTTGATAATACATTTTTAAAAACATGTATATTTAAATTTTTTGCTTTTAATACTTTGTTGTCGTTTCTTTTTTTTCATATTTAATCCGAGATTGTGGCCTCTTTTGTGCCCTACAACAGAAGTTAACAAGGGGATGTAACCAAGGAAAAAAGACAATCTATCTCACCAGAAAGGAGCATGGGGTCCTTCTCCAGAGATTTGCGGACATGATCGGACTCCCCAGTCAGAGAGCTTTCATCAATCTTCAGGTCGTTACCCTGGATCAAGATACCATCAGCTGGGAGAAGGTCACCTAATGGAAAAGAACATGGGGCGGTGAATGACTGTGGGATGACTTGGAGACAGAGGAAGAGAAAGACACATTCAGCAATTCAGCAAGAGGAGAGGAGCAGAGGCTGATTTGGAGACCATGACGACAGATCTCTCCTGTGGCTCTTGGACACCCTACGCGTCGCCCACGTTGCAGGCACCATGAGCAACAGCGCAGTGACTCACGCAAGCCAGTAAGCATGAGTCATAAGCCATGCTTTTGTGTCTCAGAGAAGACTGGCAGTCACATGTGATCCATCAAAACCGCTGATGAATTCAATGAGGAACTCGCCTCTTAGGTTTAATAAAAAGGCAAAGGGTTCTGGGGGGAAAACTAAATGCCACAGCACTCATAAAACACAAATATGGCAGAGATCGCTGGATACAGTGACGTGTCACATCTAGTTCTGTCACACTGTGGAGATAAATCAACAGGTTTACACCATATTTCCTGTGTTCTCAGACGTGAACTCTCACCGTATTTGATTTGTGCAATATCTCCCACAACGATTTCAGCCACTGGGATCTGGATAACCTGGCCCTTGCGGATGACGGTGAACTTCTGTTCCTGCTCGATGCGGCTCTGCAGCCCACGGAACTGCTTTTCTTTACTCCAATCATTGAAGGCGGTCACCAGCACCACGATAATGACTGAGAACAAGATGGCAGCACCTTCGATCCAGCCTGCCTGGGCCTCCCCCTCATCCTCAATACCCCCGGATGCTTGGCCACAGTCTGGAATTACATAAAGACACCAAGAGAAAATCAATCACTTACAACGTACTGTGCAAAAAAAATGGTATCTCGCCAATCTAAACTAACCGTAACCTTCAAACAGGTTCATACAACCTTTAGAGACCATTAAGGGTCCAAGCAATAACAACAGCAGCTACACGCTCATGTTTTTATCAGAGTCTCCTTTTTGGAAAGTTTCCTCTTGCCAGAAACATGTTTTATTGCAAATTTACACTTCATTGACCTAATTTCCTCCTGGAGAACTTGATGACTGTCTAAGGCCATCCTTGTGGTTTGAGCCATATGGGTAATAGGAAAAGTCTGCAGTCGCAGCCAAATTCAGTTCTCCGGCATTCAGAGCGGTGCTTTTGAACAAAAGTCCCAAATGAGGCCGTTATTAAAACATAAGACGCCAAAATGTTGAGTCACTAATAAAGTCGCAAAAACACTAGACTGCTTTCTGGACAGTACAAAAAAGGCCTTAGCTTTCCATAGATCATTAGAGTTTGTGATCCAAAGCTACCTAAACCTAACCAAGACTATTCAAAAAAGTTTAGTTTTTTTTTTTTAAAGCTAAACAGAATGAGATCACAAGGACATCATGAATGAGTATGTTCGTCATTTGCGTTCTGTCCACGTCTATTCATCAAATAATAATGAAAAACAATGCATCACAGTTACCATAAATTATTAAGCAGCACAACAGTTTTCATAATTGACAATAATGCTTCTTGAGCACTAAATCAACATAATATGATCTCTAAAGTCTCATGTGATGCTGAACACTGGAGGAAATTCAGATGAAAATTCAGCTTATAAACATGGATAGTAAAAGTAAACAAAGTATTCTTTGTAAAAAAATATAATAAAAACAAAAAAATCACATTATTGCTATTTTAACTAGTTAAATGCTTTGGGAAGCATAAGACACTTCTTTGAAAACCATTCTTCTTTGAAAAATCTTACAACAACTTTTCAAGATGACCTTATTTTTGCCGTTTCAAATTTTAGTTGAGTTAAAATTGGTTTTAACAATGGTTTTGATAGTTAAAGTTAAGTATTAAATGTTATTTTTTTTAGATTTCTGTTTTAAAATATAGGTCACGCAATCACTTCAGGAACCAGCAGAACAATGTCACTAAAGCAAAGACGACTTTTATTGAAAAAAAATAAAAATAAATGCATCTGTATCTGAACAACATATTAGCATCTGCTAACTAATGATTTCAGTTTATTTTGAAATTTTAATAGGTAGTTTGAGAGTGGGAAAATAATTCAAACAATATTGAAACAAGACTTCTTAAACTCTGTTTAAAGCCACTACTTACTGTCGCTGCCTTCCCCCTGTGGGTGATAGAAGGACAGCCCGAGAGAAATAATGGCTGCCACCTCCAGAATAATGAGGGTGACGTCCTGCAGGGCCTCCCATACCAACTGCAGAAAGGTCTTGGGCTTCTTGGGGGGGATGAAATTTTTACCAAACGCCACATGACGCTTTTCCAAATCAGCAGGGTTACCAGAGAGTCCTGCAAAATATACAAACAGAGTTATTATTATTATTATAAAAAGCATAGTTTGGACTCTGAAATTTGATTTGATTATACCTGTTACTGTACCTCAACAGAATTAATATTAATGCAACAGGTCTACATTGCTATGCAATTGAACCGTTACTAAACCCAAGTCTCACTGCTTTATATATACACTGGGTCACCAATATGAGGTAAAATTATCTATCTGATACCTTCAAAAGAGGTATTTTGAATCAGTGATTGAACTGTACACACTTGAAACAAGTAGTCCTTTCAACCTACATTCAAAGTTCCACCTTATTTGTAGCATATTTGCCTTTTAGACCACAGTGGTCACAGACAAATGAGATGTACTGATAGTAGCCAGTGCCATTTGTTCGTTTTGTTTGCATACATAATTCAAAACAATCCTTTAAAAAATTTTTTTTTTTTTTAAAACACTCAGAAGTAGCAAGGACAGCAAGCCATCTAATCGCACACCTGGCTTCATTTAATATGGAAACAATTAAGCATGCCTGGCTGGCACCTATGAATTTTAAAATGCTCTCCATGCCATGTCAACTTTCATCAGTGCTTTCTGTGGTAGATGGTGTTGGAAGAGTCATCGCGCACATTCATGGGGTTATTATTTTAACACACACAATAAAAGCAGTCAGATATTTCTGCATTTCAGGTGGATTATCATGGATATGTGTGTCAAGGTTTATAGGAGCAGCGGAACAATTAATCAGTGCTGACAGCCTGGAGTGCTTGTAGCCGATAAGCCCAGAATATTGAATGAGTTTTAGCCTTTGCTTTAATCAACCAGAAACTAGTACATGGGGTTTGGGCAAAATATAAATTTCTTTAAATGGATTTCGCACAGAAACCATTTTGAAACCAGGTTAGTCATTTTTCCTCTTTTATCTGTCTATGCTTGTGATTTCTTCCCCCACTTACTTCTAAAATAATAAAAAAATTAAAAAAAAATTGCCCTGGCAAAATGTCCTCTGCTCACAATCAATCCTCATTAAAAAATTGCAGACAGATCAGATATGATGGACTGCTTTCTACCAGCAGCAGGTCTTTGAAAAAACACTGAATCTTGTCAGTATCGCTAAATAAATTATTATGCAACAGAGGAACATGGGAGACGGCGAGAGCGTGTCCACATTCTTCCTCAGAGACGCAGCTGTCGACTGACCAGTCTGTTGATAATTGACACTGCAGCAAGGCTTCCAGGGGGACAGAGAATAGAAAGCTAGCAGCTGAGATTTTAGATAAGAACCAGAGGATAGATACAATAAGAGCTTGGCCATATGGAGGATCATGGGCACCATGAATAAATGAAAACTGACGCATAGCCTACGGCGTAAAGGCTATGGCGTAGGTCCGACGCAGAAGTATAAATCAGCCTTTAGTGGTCCTGGCCAAACTTCCACAGACAGAGCGCATCCTGAGCGAGATCCAGTTCCCAGACTAAAAAAAGTGTGTAAACTTATTGAGATCGGAACATATCAACCAGTAATTTCATTCCCAGTAACGGACAGTAGAAAGTTCAGAAATTAATGGTATGCGATTTATGACAGAATAGTCGCACAACTGATAGTTTATTTTTTCCTCACGTGTCTCACCACAATGATTTAAATGGGACACATTTCAAGTGACAGGAAAAAAACACGGAAAATTTAAATGAACATCAGAAAAGCAGCACGTGCATTTCTGGTTAAATGAAAGGCCATCTAGGGCTGTGACAGTGGCAGATTTTTACCACCGCGGTGTTAATGGACCAACTACCGCTGGTGGAGCGGTGTTGATATATATAAAAAAATAATAATAATTATATATAGATATATATATTTTAGTGGTGTCAAAATTAGCGCATTAACGCAGGGGCGGGGCTAGGGTTGGCCACCCAACTCACAACTGCTGCTTCTGTCACTTTTTCTTTTGACAAGAAGTGCATTTATTCAGTCAAGGAACGAATGAGAATGGGAGACGTTTCAGGCGCTTGCTCCTCTACACTTCGGTGACAGGCGCTAGTCAAGCAAGCGCGGAAACGGTACTGTGCTCGAAGCGCGTGCTCTACGCCTGTATCCTTTCATATCAAAGCACGAAATAAACTATGTGGATGCAATGCCGTGGTCAGTTAAGTCATGAATTTACCAAAAAGGCGATTAAAGCTGCCCTAAAACTGTGCATGCATGTAATATATTTTTATACGAGTCACATTTAAGAACATGTCTCTGAAATGGTTTTCAAACTCTCACTCATCTAACACACCCGATTCAACTCGTCAGCTCGTGTTTATTTTAGCACATCAGTCAGTGAATAATACACAGCCTGCAAAACACTAAAATAAATATCAATTAAATAATACAATTAAACAAGAAAGTAGCCTAAATAAGAAAGTTAAATACACCCAGTCTACAGGACGCGAGTTGCGCGGCGCGACAACATACCATAAAACTCATTATAATCAGTGATGCTACACTGGATGCGGCGCGACACGACAAAACCCGATATTAAACTGATGCCTTGTTCTATTTATGAGGTACTGACAAAGAGTTCAAATGTCCTGTGTATACACTAGACAGACTCAACCCATCCGTGGACCGACGCGAGCGGCACGTGCGCAGATACGGGTGTAGCCAGCGCGGGTGCACTGAGTTCCTCCCGATTCCTGTTATTACTGTCTTGCTATGTACAAACAAGTCGTATTATGCCTGTGGATCGAGGTACGAGAGACTGTGCGTGAAGGCGTCGACGAATGCAACTACCGCCATGGTGGCAGTGTAGATAACCGCAGTACGCGGGGCGGTATGTTCTACGGCCACCGGGTTGCCAGCACTAACGTGCGAGTGGAAAGCTACGACACATTGAGCGGACCCCAATCCAAGCCGGAGTCAGCAGCGAGACCATGAATCAGGGGAGCCACCGCAGACTTCAAAATCAGCAGCAAGAGTAAGGCGTTCTCCATTCAGGCTGTTAGTTATAACGGCATGGGCCCCAGGGAAGACATAGCTTAGAGGTGGCTATGTAGTCAACTGTGACAGTGATGGAACACAATGCGGCTAGCAATATGTGTGCGCGGGTGAAATGAGAGGTGAGTGGGGTAGCTCGGGGATAGGGGCCTCAGGGCCGTCAGTCAGAGCGCACGGAAGAGCAGGCAGAGCGCGGAGGACAGGCGATAGTTTCGGGATTGCTGAGCACTTGATGACACCCAGTGGGAGGATGACACGCGACATGGGAGAGGTAGCCAACAAGTCCTATGACTTAGCTATTAAGAGATGTGAGGTGGTCCCCACACAAAACTGAAAATTCGTTGTATTTAATCACCCATGTGGTCAAAAAACCGGTGACTTTTATATATATATAATATATTATATTAGAATATAACTATAATATATATATATATAATAGGATGTGTGTTTTTTTTTTAATAATATAACTTTGTTTTTGATTGTCGTATATGCACAAAAAAACCATTGTGTGAAAAATCTTGTTTTATGTTCCACAGAAGTCATGAAAGTTGGAATGGCATGAGGGTGAGTAAATTATCATATTCCTTTTTACATAACAGATTTCCACTTGTCCATTGCATATTAAATTATTAAATAGCTTGGCACATTTAATTTGATTGGTGCCCTTTAGTGTAGCACCTGCTCAGAGTGAGGACTGTGATTAAGCAGGTACGTTATAGAACCACTTCTCAAAACCATCCTGTCCATAGAGAAAACAGAGAATACAAAAAAAATCAAGAACATGGCTGCAACGTTATAAAGCATCTGGGAATCAAGCAAAAATCCACGCAAGCTGATCTTGTTTGCCCTCTACTCGAAACAAGCTGAAGGTCAGAATAAATTTTCCAGAGATTGCCCCCTCTCTTTATTTCTCCCCGCCTATTTATCTCTTGGTGCACTAACGGTCCATTCCAGGCCAGTCTGTGAGTGATTTATATATGTGTCGACATTTACGGGAATTAGGCCGAAAGCATCCTGGCCCTCTGAGTGGAATTTAGCACCAAAGTTGCAAAATTGCGACAAGAAGTATCTGTAGTTCCTTAAGTATGGTGTATATAGGCTCATTTGTATTCCTGGACCCACTAGATGGAACAAAGAGAACATGTAAGTACTTCGATGATAGACCGCAAAAGGTATTCAGATAAAAACATGACAGTGATCACATTCCTATTCAAGGGTTGAGGAAAGAAACGCAGAGCAGTGAGCTCTCTGTCATGATGCGGAAGCAATTCGTCTGCGTCGGCGTAATCTGGATAAGTTGTACCGTGGGGATGTGTTGCAAATGATATTTGCAGATTCTGACTCTAAAGGGGAATATTTGCCTTTTGGAAATGACGATCGGTCGTCTAATATTCTCGCTTCTCCCGGTACATCTTTGCAGCGCTACGGAGGCGGCGCGATGTGTCACGACCACGACACAATCAACAAGTGATAGTTCTACCCTTTGCCAAAACGGGGTGCGGTGCAGGGCAATTAGCTTCTAATATTTCCTGAATGTTACTGACTGGAACATCGGGCTGGGTATCACCAGCAAAGTCACGATACGATATGTATCACGATACAGGGGGGAGCGGGGACCAGGAACGAAAGGACTTATGATACATGACTGCACTGAATTTCACCTCAGCAGAATTTAGAAACCAGCTGTTTATTAAACATGCTTACTATAGTGCCATTTCTAACTATTGGCAGAGCAGGCAGCTGACCTCTGCATTATGAAGGGCCTCCATAACTGTACCACAGTACAATATAGGTAATGGCATATGTTTCATGTTTACATTGTGCACTCCCCACCAGGTACAATATTCTGATTGTTTGCATCTTTTTTTTAAGCCCATAAATAATAATGTACTTGTTCTAATAAATTTATATTGTAATGTACTCCTTCTATATTTCAACAAATCATTACATTGAATGTGGGGCTATCATTGCACAAATTCACACCACTCCTACATAAAAAAAAAAATTAGAAGAGTTCTAAACTAACGCGCTGTCTTCACTGTATCTAACGCACACACGCTCAAGGCTGATTTATACTCGACGCGTCCGCAAGTTCGCTTAGGTTTGCACGCAGCAAATATGACATCATCGCAGTGTTGGCGGAAGTTCACTTTGAGTGCGCGAGACCTCGCGTGGGGGTGTGCATGGCATTTTTTGTAACTTTCCGCGCAGCTCCGCTTCTGAAGATGCACGAGTTCAAAGCGACTCTAGCCGAACATGCACGTCTGTGCCAGTATTTGTGTGAAACAGAAGCAGTTTGGTGTTAAGTGCAGTCACACACACAGATCACGTTGCGGCCGCACTCAGACATTCAGGAACAAACTTTTTGGCGCTGCCCCGCAGTTTTATCAACTAAATGGCTTAATCGCTCAAAAGCTACATTATCTTTCTCAACAAGGAGCTGGTAGCATCATTGTTTCTAAAGGAATTAAAGCCACAGCTTTACTGTTAATAGAGAAACGCGGCAAAACGGTGGTAATTCATACATACACAGCCTCTCTCTCTCTGTGGTAAATGAACACTTGATGAATTACACTTTTCTGAGAATAGAATATTAAAGTGGAGATCGCTAAACTGCAAGCTAACCAGTGTTTTCAGAAAGCAAGCGCGTTTATCCACAGTGGAGAGAGAGCGTTCACATGGTTGCCAGGTTGACAAAGATAAGTAGTACACCTAGCAGATATTTCCGTATTGCGCAAGTGTAAAGCTCTGTTTCGGGGATTACGTCTCTTTATATCAGGCAACCCAGTTGTGTTCCTCTGCGGCCAGATTAAACCTTGTTGTAGCCTATATATGCTCTATTCATTCTTTTTTAGAAACCTCGCCCTTTTCTGCTTAATTTTAAACATTGTAAAATTTTAAACAAATAAAAGCGTGGTCACTGCTGCACAGTGCCACAATATCGAACAGCGGCCAGCCAGTATCGATACTCGTATTGTCCACTCTCGTGACGATACATCGTCGTATCGATATTTTGAACACAGCACTATGATGAAGATGAACTGATCAAAAAGTAGGTTACTGTTCACATGCGTTTTACTAATATATAGTATAGTAATATAGTAATAATTTAGTACTTTCTCCTGTTTTATTGTTGGTTTCCACTTTTCGGATCATTTGGAATGAGGATAAAAAGACAAAAAAAAAACATGGAAATAAGTTCAAACATCAATTCAATATATATCTCCTGAATATCATTACATTCAAGATGTATGTATCTTTACATATCATTACATACAACCCTGATGACGTCATAATATGCTAATTAGATTAGTATATTTACACCTCACATAAACTTTAGGTCATGCCCAACGTTTTTCTAATTTACATTAGATCTCTATCTTTAAGCCCTTTCAAGCCACAAGCTTTTGAAATCTTGATGTCAAAATCCAGCATTTTTCCAAAAAACCCTGGTGCCTAAAGGGTTAAAGTCGACGTGGCATTTATTTAAGCATTTCGAGGATCTTCTACATCATCTTGAGTTCTTTATTTAGGCTGGATGTTGTTTTTCATACCCGTCAACATAAACATGCGGTATCAGGACACAAACCAGGTGTATTCCCACAAAACTCCCGACTCGTGCCAACAAAGACGACATCCGGCCCTGTCAACAGAATGGTTTCAATTTGGAAGAAAGCATTCTGTCATGCAAATCAGGTAAACAAAAGTCCCATTGTGGCCTAAGGATGGAAAGTCGAGGAGCACTCTGGTCTCAAAAAACTGTGTGATGAAATTGTCCATCGTGATGCCTTAAAATCAAAAGTAAGAGAAACAAAATCAACAGTAATAATGTGATGATGTAAGGACTGACAGATGGAGGTCTCCATTCAAGAGATCATCAACTACAGGCACCCAAACATTATTCATGTGTTTATATGCTAGAGGCTAACAAGAGCTGACTGCCTCCAGACAACTGCAGTCACATCTATGGCTGGGAGGCTGTTGCCGGGGGCTGGTGTCAAGGTGACTGAAGCAAAGGCTTTGAAAGAGGATGCTGAGGGGAGATGGTTGTGATGGTAATGGAGGAGATCATTAATAGGGCCGCAGAGCTCAGCGGGGCCGGGCTGACAACCAAGCACAACAGGCTGCATTCCAACATGGCACACAAATTACTTCATGAGGGAAAGACTTACAGATAGGGCACCCATTAATTTTGTTCATAAAACTACACTACTCGCCTTGGTTTGCAGTATATGGTGTTTTAATTAGCATACAATAAATGCAACAGAAATGGAGAAGCGTGAAAGAGTTTGGAGTTGTTGTCGTCAGCAAATATTTGCAGTCACAAGACATCTCTACAAATGGCAACACTGTGAGGCGTCAAACACTTTGGGCAGTAGTAACCTTGTTCAAACACACAAATAGAGGGAGGAAGGGGAGAGGAAGACCATGAACATTATAAATCACTTTAAAAAGTATTGGTCTAGCCTGTATTATGGGATTCAATTCTTAAATTTTCAGATGCACAAATTGTGCCAAGTTACTGCCAGATTGACCAATTTGTGACTGGACAGATCATGCAAAAAATGAAGATGGTGTCATTTTACTCATCCTTAAGTTATTTACAATGTACACTACAGTTCAATCAAAATAATCCTTCCTAGCAGCAAATAAAAATCTAAACAACAGGAACAGAAATTAAGTACTAAGCAAACACTTACAAGCTACCACCTTCTCTGTTGACTAATCAGCACCGCTAGGAACAAATTACATTGTAAAATGTATTCAAATAGAAAACTGTTATTTTGAAGTGTAGTAATATTTCAGAATATTACGGTGTTGTTGTATTTCTCATCTAACACATTAAGATTGGGCAAGCACAGGAGAATGTTCTAAAACAAATGCAAACAGACTTTGGCATGACAGTTTATGTCTGTTTATGCAATGAAAAATATTTTTGGATTTTAGCATTTACTGCAAGAAAATCATATCAAACCATAAACCGTGAATTCCACCTTAAAAATCCTGCATTTTGTTTTGCTCTCTTGGCCAGGATGAGAGGTGAGAGAGAGATCGTGAACACATGGACAGCATAAGGGCTGTGGCTGTCTGGAGGAGAGCCAGTCACACCCCCTACAGATACACCAACTCTCTTTCTCTCTGAACAACATGGCCATCATTCTCTCAGAAAACCGCCAACCTGAAGCACACAGCCTAGCAGTAAATACACCAGGACACCACACCATGTCCTTCTTTCTTATGCTGTTTACTTCAAACCCACTAACTGTTTGTTTATAAAATTACACTGTCTATAAATTAAACAATGAATCGTATGTTTAAGCTAAGTGTGGGAACTTGCTGAAAGAAGGGAAGATTGCTCTGAGAATGACTTATTTTGGTTACTTCCTCACATAAAGCTATCGAAATGCTTGTGTAGCAGTACTCTACCTCTGACATAATTCCTTAATAGAGGGAGTGTCTTTTTAATTGCGCTCATTTGGTAGCATATAAAAGTGGCCGTATAGTCGCTATGTGTGTGCGTCTTTTCTGCGCCAGCGAGAGTGTCACCTGACTTCCGGCGGGGCGTGTGAACTTTTACGAGGGTGGACTGAGGAGCTTTTCGGAACGCTTTCAGCCATGGCCGCTTCCATGGAGATGCATTTAATATGCAACCGTTGCCGTGCCATGTGAATCGCATTACATGTATGTTTTGACTATGAGCGTTTAAGTGCGTGATAGTTAGTGGCTTGGCTCGTTCAATTTGTCTTGTGTCTTACATTACAGGTGCGGGCCAACATATACGTAACGTTGCAGTGGGCTTTGGGTCTTGTCTAAACCTTTGGGGAAACCGGTCTGCTGGCTGTTCCGGTTTTCTGCATTCGTTTCGCTATAGAGATACATTATCATACCTTGTCACCGTGATGATTATCCTGTTTCGGGGAATCGAGGGAGACTGGATTATACGATTCGGCGGTTGGATTGGACCGGCAGATCAGCGTTATTGGTTGCAGCTTCTGTGTAGTTGCACAGTGCTTGCGTTCCGCTAACTGTTTACATTTACAGTTGAACATCCGCAGGATCAGCTGGACTGTGGTTTGGGACCTGTGGTGTGGTGCCTTTTTCCCATCTGTTGTAAATGTGTCGTGAGTAGAAAAACAACTTCAATTAAAGTTAAGCGGCGTGTAAATAGACGATCAGTTACCTCGCTGCCATCAGTCATTTTTGAGTTTTTTTCTTTTTATTTATGATTTGATTTGTATTTGTTTTCTTTTGTGTCTTTTTTTTTTTTTTTTTTGTATACTGTTGGCTGCTGTTGCCTGGTTTTAGTCAGTCGGCAAATTGGTTGTTGTGGTGGCCGGATGCAGTGCCTTGATCGAACTGACCTGACAAATTCTTTTTTGTTAAAATTGTTGTGTAATGTTTATGTAAGACCATTAAGTGTTTGTTGGTTTAAATTTGTTTGTTTTCTTCTTCAGAATTGGGGTGGCCAGTTGCAGAGGATTGGCATCTCCCTGTGTTGTGGTGGTGGGTTTTTGGCCTGAATGCTGTGCTCACAGTGAGGTGTGGTGTGCTGTGGTGTGAGTGTGCACGTATGATTGGTGTCTCCATCCTGCTTAGAGGTGCCAGCCCCAAATTCTGAAGTGGGCATGTTTACGTGTTGCGTGTGACTCTTTATTTTGTTGTTTGGTATGTTAGTTTGTCTATTGTTTCAAAATAAAGTGTTAATTATTTTACTCAGCCCACGTCTGATACCGGACTCAGCCGTAATGAACTTGTGAGCCTTGCTCTAATATGAAGGGCTTTCCCCGGGGTGGCATAGTCGGTAATTGGGTAGCAGTCCCCTTATTCTTGCGGTCTGTTTATCCATGTTACAGTGTGTGTGCAAGGGTTAAGAAGTGATAAAACCTTCTAGCACACCTAGTTACGAATGCCACACTTGCAATACATTTGAATTAAGCCATACAGACCCCTTTTATAACACTTTTATTGAAGATAATGGATCTATTTGGACCTAAATAAACACTGTCTAAATCTCTTTTTGTTATCAACTAAAGGAAGGTTTGGAACAGCTTTTTCTGCTTTTAAAATAATGCATCAACACTGGACCGGTAAATAATTTCATATTTAACGCCTGTCAGCTCATCTCTCTGCTGCTCCCCAGGGTTAAAATTACAAAATCACAATAGATGCGTTTTAAATTAAAACATCACGTGCGTTTCATTTTTAAGTGCCCACTTATCATCATTTGATAAAGGTAACACATGCATAGCTTGATTGCATCATTTTAATGTTTTACCTTGAACTACTACACTAAAGGTGCTTTCACACCTGTAGATCGATTGCGTTGTTCCGAAACAGGGATTAAAATGATTACAATGTTGCTTTTTATTCTTGGTGCGGTTCGCTTTCACATGGCAAAGTTTCTAAACGGACCAAATTTGTTAATACAAGTCACGCGCGAGTAAACTGTCCTCTCATTGGTCAAAGTTCCACGGTTTATTTTCCGGGATTCCACTAGCTGTCACGGCTCTCATTCGACAGGATGGAACGACAACAGTGTTTTTTTTTTTTTTGATGTTCTTATATTAATTTATCATTTTGAGCAGGAGTCCAGGATTCATCGGGAAAACATTTTTAAAATGCACTTACTAGGAAGAAGAGCAATAAGACGGCATTATAAAATGAAAAAGTGCGCTTTTTATTTTGAATGGCGAAAACGTGCTCACCCACAGACATTCACAGGTTCGTTTTGAAGTATTAGCAAAACAACAAGGCTAATGCTTTTCACGGAACTTATGTAATTACCCATTATACATTGTGATATATCCTGGTTCATTGGTCCGTTAGATCGGATTGCTTTCTCACTACAACCGAACCGCTCCAGAATTCGTTTTCAATCGAGCTGAGACCACCTCGTTCAGGCGATCTCGGACCGATTGTTTTGGCGCGAATCCGGGTGCGATTGTCGTGTTCACATATGCCCAAACGAACCGAGCTAAGGGGGGGAAACGCGCCAGGTTCAGAAACAACGAACCAGGTGTGAAAGCACCCTAAATCTCTTTGCTGCTGCACAGTGAGAGACTTATTTCTTCGTGTCTTTGAACTGCTTAAATATATGTACAACAATTTGTTATTCAAATTAGGCAATCCTTTCCCACATGACATCACAAAGCAATAACACCATAGTTTTTTTTAAGTTGATCATATGACCCCACAGGCACTATAGAAGCTTATTTGAAAGGATAATTTCTATTACAAAACAGCATATTTTTACATTTCCAAGGTGTGATATCATCTCAAATGCTTTTCTGGCCTACCTAAGGGCTATTAAATGAAGTTTATTATAAATGTGTCATATCTAACAGTACTGTGACTCTTGCCTTTGGTCCCATGTTGCTTGAGTACACAAAAATAGTTATGGAAAGGACATTTTCCAATCTGCTTCTTTCTATGTGGTTAAGGAAGTGTTCATCAGCTCTCAATGATGTGTTTGGTATGTAAGGTCTCCCGACTTGCCCGTGTACCGGAATAAATGTAATAACCCATGCTAACAGGACACAATGCTCTTGCTGTGGAGAACACTTTGAGGAGAATTTAAGGAGTTGTGTGCTTAATAAAAGGTCTTAGTTTGTCATGCAATACTGGTCTTCAATTAGCCTTAACTTTTTTTGTTGTTGTTGAAACACTAGGGGGAGAAAAATGCATATAATTTTAATGGGTTTTTCCAGCTAGCTCACATCTCATGAAGAAAGCCCCAATTAATACACACCAGACCACATGCACTTAAAGAAAACAACCTCCATATGTGTTTTCATTTATGAATGCGTTGCACTGTTAATTTGATTTTTTTCAAAGATATTTATGCTGTTTTATGCCTTTATTTAGATAGGACAGTATAGGTCGACAGGAAGCGAAGTGGGTGACAGAGGGGTATGGGATCGGGAAAGGTCCGCGAGCCGGGACTCGAACTCATGACACCTGAAGCGCAATGGCGCTGTATGTCGGTGCGCTGCCCACGAGGCCATCGGCGCCAACTGCACTGTTAATTCTTAATTGCGTTTCAGTAACGCATTTCTGCGTAGAAATCTCTCAATACACAGCTGCTGAACCATAAAATGTGTACGCATATTAATGTGTCTGTCCTTTTCTGTGTGTACAGCCTCAAAAAGATAAATACAAATCTCGGAGTTCATCCTTATAAATATGCAGAATAGTTCTAAACATGATAAAATGTGTTAAACACAGCCGACAGTACTACACTACCCATGCGTGATATCAATTACAGCAGGGTTGGGCAAAATTCACAGTTGAAGAACTGGTTCTCTTTCAGTTAATGAGTATGAATTATGCACAACTTCGTGTGTGTTGTATCATATACAGCAGTGGCCAAAAGTGATGTCTGACCTAGGAAACTACATATCTTCTCCTTTTATTCAAACAACGATGTTACGTTGGTGTGATTTTCGAGGCATATTGCGTAGTTGTGCTTCGAGAGTGTAAAACTTTTGTATGTTCTCATGTAACTTGTAACTGTAATTTCCACCCCTGCCCAGTCGGTGGCGAGTGCGCTCCAGTGTGGCAGCAGATCAATGGCTCCAGAACAAAAATAAAACTGTCATGAGTCTTTTGCCATGCCTTTGATTATGCACAGGCAAATAGTACCAAAGACTATAGAATACCCAAGACGTGTCACTCTTATAGTTTTGAATGGGGAAAAATGCAACGCTCAATATGGCCACTCTATCGCAGGAAGCGCGTCTCTGCAGCTGCCGTTAGAATTCCCGATTGCTATAGAAACAGTCACACCGTGTCTACACTGGACACGAGTGGCGCGGTGCGGCACGGCAAAATACTATAGAACTCATTATAAGCAGTGATGCTGTCTACACTGGATGCGGCGCAGCATGACACGACACAACAAATCCCCGACTGTAAACTACTGCCGTGTTCTATTTATGACGTGCTGACACAAATTTCAAATGATTGTCAACAGTCGCTTTGTCGCATCCAGTGTAGACAGACTTTAGCTGTTGCGGCGCGACACGACAACTTCGCGTCCGTTGTAGACACGTTGTCAGGTTCTGAGACGTGCGCTCAGACTGGCGCATGAGCACCCACTGGCTGATCGCAGCATGAAAAATACTTTTTATAATCTATTTTGAGCAAAGAAAGAACATTTATGACACAGTTGTCAGATTTCTGGTCTTTTCAATATGAATTTATCGGAAGCTGTGACAGTTTTGGAGAATTTGATGTTCCTCATTCAAAGAGATAGGATTTGCCTTGCATCCCGAGGAGAAGGTAACTGCAGCCTGGCGATTCAAAACGGAACTCCAAAATGGGGTGGGAGTTCCAAAATAGGGCATGGCTTCCTCCCATTGACAGACAGGCACATGACCCCCAATC
This sequence comes from Sinocyclocheilus anophthalmus, assembly GCA_018155175.1. Taxonomy (NCBI): domain Eukaryota; kingdom Metazoa; phylum Chordata; class Actinopteri; order Cypriniformes; family Cyprinidae; genus Sinocyclocheilus; species Sinocyclocheilus anophthalmus. The sequence continues at coordinate 85,206 of JADLZN010006938.1, read as the reverse complement.
CACTTCAGTGCAAACTCCACCCCACAACTGATTCTAAAGATTTTTTTGGTTGTCAATTAAAGTGTTGATTTCCTACACTATACTACAAAAAATGCTAACCCCTAAACCTTCCCCACACCTGACCCTAACCTTAAGGGTATTCACCAAAAGAAGTTCTGTCATGAAGTACTCCCCCTCATGTCGGTTCAACCTGCAGACCTTCGAATCTGAGAGCTGTCTGACCCTGCATAGACAGCAATACAACTGAAATGTTTCCAGTCCCAGAGACATAGCACAAGATCGGTAAAATACTCCTGTGGCATCAGGGGGTTCAACCGTAATTTTACGAAGCTACGAGAATACTTTTTGTGCGCAAAAGAACAAAAAAATTGTCTTTATTCAACAGTTAGTCTCCTCTGCATCACCCTGTAGCGCCATTTTGGAGAGTATCAGCTGGACGTAAACAACGAATGCTGTTCTGTGTCAGCTGAATAACGCCGGATCTGTTTCCTACGTTGTTGTGATTTGATCTGAACGAAAACAGCGTATCCGTGTGACATATAATATATAAGCGCAATAATTCTGAGTCAAATATGCATTTTGCAAAAATATTCGTTGTTGGACATTAAATGTGCCTTTTGTAGAATTTTAAACCTAACATAAAGGTGGTATCTTATGATAGCAGTAACTGTAAAGGTACTATTGTAATGGTAAATAATGTAACTAAACAGTCCTAATTACTAAGCTCTACTTTAATTACTCTAATTGTGTTTTCTTATCTCAGTTAAAATCTAGTTTTTAATTTAGGGATTTTAACTTTTAGTTTAGTGATTTTAATGCTTTAAAGAGCAATGTTAGATTGTAAAGTTCTAATGCTATCTGTTCTAACTATAAAAGGTACAGCTTTCATAAAACCAGAGAAAAAAGCTGCATGGCTATGATAGTATGTGAGAGAGTGAGTGGTAATTGCATTCTTATTGTTCAGTGTTAGAGGAGCTCAGCTTAGTCTGACAGTTTTGCCTGCCCTGGACCAGGTTAGCTTTCCAGCATAAGTTGCCACAGTGACTGATTTTGATCTTTGTTAAATTTGTTTTATGGAACCAAAATCATTTGACAGTGAGTCAGACTAACTGAAATAAGCCTGGCTTATTTAATTATTTGGTAAACTTGTTTTATGAAACAGGCCTCGAGGCGTTAGAAGAAGTCAGAAGACACATAAGTTAATTTATGATTTGCTGTCTGTCTGAACCAAAGAAATAAATGCGATCATATTTTTTCCATTGCATCGTGTTGAATCGGAACAAATCGAAATCAGATTACACTGAATCGTAATAGAGGTGAATCGTATCGCATCGCTAGCTACTTCATATGTATCTTCAGTGTATCGTATCGTTGGCTATGCATCGAGATGCGTATCGCATCGGCCTCAGTTATGGAGATGCACATCCCTACTCTATCAGGCGAACAGCTCTCAGATTCCATCAAAAATATCTTAATTGTGTTTTTTGTAAGATGAACGAAGGTCTTACGGGTTTGAAACGACATTAGGGTGAGTAATTAATGACAATTTTAATTTTTGGGTGAACTAACCCTTTAACCAGTGAAATTGACTGCACGGCAGGATTGGCGCTGAATAGCGTGGTAAAGAAAGATGCAGTTGAGGAGATGAACCGTTAATAACATTATTATGCGATATGAGATTGTTCCGTAACTCCCCAACCGGACCTCACCGAACAATGCCATCTTTTTAGTTGCACCCAGCATCACTACCCCCCTCCTACCCTGCGAATTTCGAGCCCCGGGATGCCCCCGTTGCTTAGAACAAAGCGATGGAGTGAAATCTTTCCCCTGCGCTGCGCTGGGACGGCTCGCAGGAGAGCTCGTGGGTGATTCGCGTTTATATCATTAAGCAGAGGTTCAAACTCCAGTCCAAACACCACTGGCCAAGAGCTTTGGGCTCTGCTCTCACGGAGAATATTTATTTATATAGCATATTTTATTTTAGATCAATTAGAAACAATGTTTAACTTATAAAGTTTTATTTTGAAATGCAAGTCAATAACAATGGGCTGAAGCCAGAGCCAATGGTGAAAGTCTTTGGGCAAGGAGACCCCACCCCATTTTGGAGGCTCTGTCCACTTTTGGAGTTCACTCCCCATTTTGGAGATCTCTGGTCTGCAGTTATACCTACTTGGGCCCAAGAGGAGTTTCAAAGATGGCCGCCAAGTGACATGACTTGTCTTAAAGGGACTTTGGTAGTACCCACTAGTAGTAAAGCAAAAGAGATGATCAGTTCACGTGTGCTGCCGCTTTGCTTGATCTGAGATGTGATCTATCACACCACATTAAAGAGCGCCAAAACGGTATTTATTTCAGTTTCATATTAAAATTAACAAAGCAAAAAGCTTAGCCTATTTAGATTTATTGGATGGGAGGTGCACTAAATGTACATCAACTGAAAACAGAATCGCTTGGGATTTAAGAATCGATATTGGTTTCTTAAAAGTGAGAATCTATTAAAATAGAGAATTTTTTTTTTATTTTTATTTTTTTTACCCAGCCCTGGCATATTTAGTTGTTTTTAGTGGCCTTCACCGTCACTGCGGGGTGTGATGTTTAGGGTTGCCAACCGTCCCGTATTAGCTGGGACGTCCCATATTTTGGGCCTAATTGATTTGTCCTGTATGTGACTTCCCTTGTCCCGTTTTTTTGACTGCTACGCTGATCTAACCACTGACCGATACAACAGCAGCAGTGCTGATTACTTGAGAATGATTACCGATACCTGTCATCATCCAATCACAGCCCCCCTCACGCAGTATACGTTAAGTAAATCAGAAATCGTGAACATAACTGTTCGAGGAAGGCTGCGCAATCCTCTGCCGGCTCGTCGCTCCTGCCTCACACAAGCGACGCTCGCACTAACGCCAATTCTGTCAGTGTTTTCACTTCAGAAAATCATTTTTGGTGAATACAAACTACGTGATTATTTTATTTATTAGAGTCCAACATCCCGCCACGCAAGAGACATGATCAGTAAGGGAAGTCGTCTTTCACTTGCAAGATTTTTTTTTCAATTTTTATAAGTTCAAATTATTTGAATTTATTTAAATTTAAAATCATTTTAATTTGAATTCTTTACATTCAAATTCGAATTGGAATTCTACATCTGGTTTGCTACCTCAGTTCAAACTTGAGTTCAGGAACTCAATAGGATTTTAAAAGGGATTTCCACTCTGAATAGTGCACAACCCTTGATTTTAGTGACCGCTGCCTTGTTTTGTCACACAACTCATGCTAAGGCATGTTAAACAAAGCTGTCCTAAATAAATATTTGTTGATTAATGCCTCGTTCAGCAATCTACAAAGAAAATAGGCTACAAAGTTACTATGGATGGATCCTCAAGTCATTGGCGAGAAGGAGGGAGATTGCAAAGATCTGGGGTCCTGCAGTGTGCATGGGGGACTTAAGGTCCATCCTTGTCCCCTGCTTCCATCGCCCTTTCAAAACACCACCTCCAACTCTCCTCCTGGCACGCAAGATCCTCAGGAGGCTTCTGTACAAAATCAGTAGGTTGGTTCATTTCATATTGAACATATTACAACTAAGAAAGGCTGCTTGAGTTTCACTCTCTCAACAGGTCTCATTAAATCTGCAGAAACTGAAATTATTTCATATTATCATAGTGCTGCTCACTGCGTAGATATAACTAGATAAAATTACCGTGGATGTGAGACATGCTGTAATCACAAATCTCAGATGCCGTATCACAGCTAAGGGAGGAAAGTTAATTATATCTGCCATAAGCATTTATGCTCTCCGTCAATTTCTGATTTGTGATTGTTTAGACCTGTTGAATGGATAGATGGTGTTTTAGCTTTTCCATCAGGCTACTCTGAGAGGAGCAGGAAATATTCACATTAATTGACCATCCAAGTAAATCTATGCAGATGTAAACCTGCAATTGGACTTAACAGTGGGCTGCGATATGCTTCTGCTGCCATGGCAAGTTCTTTAACAGCACTTTTAAGTTACATCATAGCCTTGATACATTGATAGGTTCAAAAGTTTGGGGTCAATAAATTTTTTTTTAAATAAATAAATACTTTTATTCAGCAAGGATGCAAATAGTTGCAAACAATGTTCCAAAAAATTTCTATTTCAAATAAATGCGGTTCTTTTGAACTTTATTAATCTGAGAGTCTTGGGAAAAAAAGTATTATGGTTTCTACAAAAATATTTAGCAGCACAACTGTTTACAACATTAATAATAAGAAAAGTAAGTGCAAGAAAACAGCATCTTAGAACGTGCCACTGAAGACTGGAGTTATGGCTGAAAAATTAGCTTTGCCATCACAGGAATAAACAACATTTTTAAATATATTATAAAAACAGTAATAATAATTCATGGCCATACTGTTTTTTACGTATTGTTTGATCATAACTGCAACATGTGTGATCATATCGACCAACTGTGATCCAACTAAGTTTTATTATAACTGTAGGCCTATGTCTCCTATAATACTAACTGTTAGAAAGCATACCAAAAAAACTACCTATAAATGACATTTTCCTACTTAATATCCTCAAAGATCATTCTTTTATCATAACTTGTTTTGCAAGAGCCAAAATAAGTAGGTCTTCCATGTTCAGGCCTTGGCGTGATTGGAACAGCTGCCAAAAGATTGTCTATATTAAGAGTAAAAAAAAAAAAAAAAGAAACAATTAAATTAAGTGATAAAAAGCCGATGTTAGCCATTCAGCCAAATAAACAAGGGATACCCTCCAAAACAATAACCGGACAACATTTCTCAAAAAAGTCGAGCAAACAAAGTCCACTGAGAGCCATGGTGTGAAAACAACTTGTATTGATTTAGTGGGGAATTTGAGGAGCGGTTGAGTAGAACCTGCAAATTCTAAAGGCCGAGATAAGAGGTTAAATACATCTTTTGTTTTTATCTATGATTTAGGGTTTTCTTAGGAGGCCACAACATATATGCGACCATAAAGAGGACACATAAATGGCTGCTGAACCTATAACTCTTGAATGGACTGTAATGAAATTGTGTTTAGTGGTCTGTGTTATGCTGTAATGCAAAAAGGAGAGGCTTGGATTTCAAAAAATATATTACAGCAGACCAGTGATGATTCATTTTTCCTCATAAGCCAAGCATGCAACAAGAGCTAACATCGAGTTCAGAGCCAAGCTAATACGCCTCTACTGTCAATTTCAATGTTTTTGCCACCTTTCTTTTAACAAAAGCACGAAAGCAGTCAGACTCACACACCCCAGACAAAACACGTTTATGCTATGTGACAAGAACCATATCAAAAGGATTCCACAGCACCTTTAAAAGAAATGCTACTTTGCTTTTTCCACCTACTCTTCCATTTAAACGCGAAAGAGAAAATATAATTATGCCCCCTTCAATAAAATGAGTCACTTCTTGTGTGGGGAAGTCTGTACAGCTGTCCCTTCATTACTAAATGGAACAGAGCGATGATCTAAAATGTAATTATGGACACGGTGTGGAGCAAATTTCAATGGTAGAATGATCCAACAGAGCCCATATGCTGAAGTGGAGATGAGAAGCCTGCTGGTGTTTACTTAGCGGGACGACAGCGAAGCCTAATCTCACCTTGCGCTGACGGAGGTGAAATAAGACAGCCTTGATGGTGTGACAAACTGGTTTATGATAAAATATTACAATATCAAGGTCACTGGGTAGGAGGAATGTAGAGCCATTCTGTAAACTGGACTGCTTATTCAGTAAGCATATGTGAATATCTTTGAAAGGTCAGCATGATGGTCTAGCTTTTGCCTGGATAAGCTATGTCACCTTCAGTGCCACGCAAGTATCTTAAATCAACAGAATTGTTCAAGGTTTGATGGTAAACAACCTTCCAGAGCCATGGAACAAAACAAGACTGCATCCCGAGAGTAGAATTATCTTGTCACCAAGTGTCACTTCAAGTGATATAATTACTCAAATCATACTGTACAAATGTAACACTTAATGTGGCTTTTCAACTTCAAATACTTTAGATGCCTAACTGAATCTACCATTCCCCTGAATTAAAACAGGGAGAAAAGAGATCAGAAAATGACACAGCAACCCTCTACATTGCGAGTAAATCACTTGCATATGCGACTAAATCTTCACTCTGGGCGACTAAATTTCCTGAGCGTTTTCACTGTTTTATAGGATTTTACTGTAACCACATACATGGATAAAAAAATGATGCGTAGAAAAGAAACTGTTGGCTGTCTAAGTGAGTTTGATTCATACATTTATGGTTCGAGTTGTTAATTACATGATGCAGTGAGCAGTTTAGCACCGGTTAATGATTTAATTCACGAGCACAGCTGTAGTTTATATAACAACACTCTCCAACAGCAGAAAGGTACTTTTATTTATTTTAAGTCTTAATTAGAGTATTAATAGAATGATATCTTAGTTTTACCGGCAATATATAGTTTGTGATTGCATTTTATATGTCCAGACGTGCAGTCTACCAATAACATTAGAGCGACAGCAGTAGGAATGCCCACAAGCGTCTTCACAGCACAGAAGCTACACACAGTGAAAAAGTCACTGGCAGTGTGAACGGGGCTTAAGCGACACGCAACAACAAAGCGAAACAATTCCATTAATTTGAATGGAGAGCTGACGATTTCCGGCGACACGAGCGACTGCGACCGGATGGGGCGTGTCCAGCGAACGCTATCCAGTTCAGAATCCTTCAACTTTATGCAAATAAAGAGAGACTTTCGGGAGCGACAGCCAATAAGGAAAGACGACGGTAGAGCTCATGTGATCGTTCTCCTCTCACCCATAGAAAAACATACGCAGAAAGTAGGCTCTGTTTCTCATTCTTTTTTTATTTTTGTTTGGAAAAAATTTTTTCACAGATTTAATTTAGATTTAGATTATATTTTGTCTTTTGCCTCCAAAATGTTTGTACTTAGCAGCAAGAAACCTGATTCGCTGTCAAGGCAACCAGTATTGAGAACGCTCACTAGCAACCTCATCGCCAGCCCTTGGCGACAAAAGTCGCTGCTAGTGTGAATGCAGCTTTATTAGTAGAATTCGTATCATTATCATCTAATCAGTATTTTTGTTAGTTTTCCCCCAATTTAAATTTTTTTTTACAGAAACACTGAATGACCAAAAAAGCACCACCACCAGTCCTAAGTTCAGTTAAAATGACAAATATGCATTCATATATGGTTATTCTAATTACTAAAGTTCTATCATTAAATAATACTCGATTATCATATTATAATGTTTGACTGACTGATGTTAAGAGTGTACTTTCTGATATTTAAAAAACAGTGCGATTTATATATATATATATCATTACCATCTGGCGAGTAAACTAACAAAATGACAGCCAATAGGGCTGGGCAAAAACAAAATTTTTTTATTTTTTTAAATGACTCGTTCATAATCGATTCTCAAAGCCGCGAATCGATCTTTTCCGGATTTATTTCAGCACATTTAAAACAAGATCTGATTAACGTGAATCTTATCATTAGTCTTCTCCACTAGATGTCACCCTTATTTACCTTGCGCTATGTTACAACAGAAAGCCTGTCATTCATTCTGCGCTTATCATGGCCATACGCGTGATGTGAAATGCTATAGTAATACTATAAATCTTGCGGAAGCATTTGATTATCACGCATAAGCGCCATGATTTCCGCAATGAATGAATGGCGGATGGCGCGGCGCACTGTTTTGTTTACACATACTAAAGCGTGGATGACGCTCGCGGTGTTTTCAGCTTCTGCCGTCTCACTATATGATGATATGAACACGGATGTCATCTCCAGCTGCTCTGAGAGTCACTTCATTAGCATTTTACCGTTTCATTTGAGAAAACTACCCTCATATCACATACACAGCAGCTGCAAGTTCTTCACGGCAACCCGTCAAAATAAATGTTTAGTTTAACGTTAAACTGTCAGAATATATTACTATTTAGCTGCAGCACTTTGTTTGCCAAAAAAATAAAAGGTTTAATTTTCATTATAAATTTAATTAATGTTTTATGCCTTCATCTGATTACCAGAAAAATTAAGAAAATTTTATAGGGCCCTACTATTTAAAAAGGACCCTATACAAAAAAAAGAATAGGGTTAAAATACAGGCATGTGGTTCTTAATTTCTTTTTATTAATTCACTATTTGTAAACTGATGTTTACTGTTAATTTTTTAGAAATATCAATAGCATTTGTATTAAAACTATATTCACTGAATGTAATTTAAAAAAAATCGAGAGCTTGCGAATCGAAATCGAATCGAATCGGGATATCTGAATCGATACCCAGCCCTACTAGCAAATGGCGATTCAATTGCCAAGGTGTCCGTAGAGGGTTGCAGAGCTAGATTTGCAGCCATGGTCTAGTGGTTAGCATACATTAAGCTGTAGGCTTATACAGGTGAGATAAGTTTGAATCCAGCTTGCAACATTTTCCAATCCCATTCCCTCTTTCTTGACTATCTGTATGAATTAATGTGTCAGAAAGGCCTAAAAAGTACCATGCTGTAGGGACTAAAAAAGTATTTTTTGTTAAAGAATATTCTGGGTTTTGTTTGTTTGTTGGTTGACTTTCAGCTCCATGTTGGCAAAAAGGCTGTTCTCATAGTAAACACAGGGTACAGAATAAAATATATACAATTTACAAAACTATATAAGACAACTGAGATTAATACAAGATAAATCATCTGTGCTATGCTGTTGATTACCACAGAAAATAATTCTGATTAACCATACAGTCAACAAACAAGTAAATAAATGAGTAAAAAAAAAGCTAATATATTATAAAGTGTAAAGTAAATATTTTAAGAAATTAAAAACAAATCCATAAACAAACTTGTTAACTTGTATTCAACCCAAAATATTCCCATAAGAAATTCATTTTTATGTAGTGAATTTGAAGGTCAGCTGTAAAACCCAAGACATGAAGAACATTCCAAAAATGTCTGGGACAATGCAACAAAAATGCTTAAATTAGGAAAAGGGGACACTGTTGGCTGAATTATCCAGCAGTAAAAACGTCAAATGACCAAAACACTGCTTAGAAAAACTTGTCCCACAAGACTCTCCTCTTGAAAAGCAGACTGGATATGAAACCACAAAGCAGCGAACAATCACAGAGCTCAGTAGACGAGAACAAAATAAATCGACCCATCTCAAAAGCTCTGCATAACGCTGGCACGTATCTGAGGGAACGTTGCTCTAAAGGAACTTTGCAAAGCATGTCCGGAGTTTGCCGCAAATGCCCACGTGACCAAGCTGCGACGTAAGAAAAGAGCTTGTGGTCAGATGACAAGATGATAGAGCATTTCCAAAGCACATGTAAACTTCCCATAATCATAACACCATGTCTACAGTGAAGTATGGTGGTGTGGAGTCATGCTGTTGGGATCCTTTCAGCCAAATATTTAAAGCTTTCATTGCTGAAAAGGATTCAGCATATATTAAACCTGAAATACGCAACGGATTTAGTTTTCTGGTAAATAATAGTTTCTAATATACATCAATTAAAAGTGATTTTGCAACATGTACCAGTGCTTTCTGCATATGGCACAACTGCATCAAGCGGTCGTGCATGTGTAGGTGCAGACCTTCACTGCTTCTTACCCTCGATAGTTGAAGTCTTGAGCCTGCGGCAGATGCCTTGCACGTCTCCATAGCATTCTGCAATCTTGTTGACCGCCTCACCACTGCGGAGCTCCATCAGCTCACGGAGCTGCATCATTGTGCAGCCAAAGTCCCCTTCGTGGTCGACCTCGGCGACCGAGTTCCCCGGCGGGTGGTCTGCAGTGTTGTTAGCCATTTTGACTCCTCAAGTTTCAGTCACGCCTCAGGACGTGAGACTTCCGATGATCCGCTTGTAAACGTAAGACTGGGTGATACAGGAATGCTTCAGGTAGCTGTTACAGTGTTCCCAAGTTCAACAGGTCTTTCTGTGTGTTCGGGACGTTGAGCAGAACTGTCTTGAGAGCGAACGAGCATCAAAGGAAGTGTTTCTGAAGGGAATGATCCAGGTCGGACATGTTACCGCAGCAGCAAGGCATTAAAGGGATGCACTGTAGACTCAAGACGCACCACAGAAAAACTGAAATGGAGAGAGAAACAGACAGACTTTAAATTATTTTGCAAATCAATGGAAAAATGGCCTAATTTCTAAACTTGAACATTTTGTGACAGAACAGACAGGAAATGTTGACACCATCTAAATGACTAGAACCCCTCCTGCTTGTGAATGAAGTGATAAAACAGAGGGAAAAGACAAAATGTTACGAAATAAAGAGCTACTTCTTTCTTTCTTTTCTCCACACAGCAGTTCTACAAACTTACTCATGCACTTGAACAATCACAATATACAGATGCAACCCATAAAAGGTGCCTAGTTTGCACATCTAGTGGGAATCTCCAACTCAGACTCAGATTCTGTCCATCGCAGTCATACATAAATAATTAACCCCGGAGGAATCCATAGTTTGGGAGCAAATTAAAGTGTTTACTGTTTACTGCTGCCAGTCTCCAAGCCCACAGAAGGGGGTAGGAGGAAAAAGCAGAGGTAGAAAGAGAAAAAGAGAGGGCACTGGGTTCAAAATAAGATGGGGAAGAAAAAAAACTCAAGAGATAAGGGGGTCTGTGTTAATGTGAGATAGGGGAGCTTCCAACTCCGTCGGGATTTCTTATGCACACGGAATATGAAAAATAGAGGTCACTCTTTGATGTGTGCTTGCAGTGAACCGAGATGAAATGTTTGACTGGGATCCATTTACCAGCGCTACGGCCAATTTCCCACTATCACTCTCATACAGTCAGTAACGGTAGCCATAAAAAACGAACCACTGGATACTGGAAAGCCCTGAGGTGGATTTTAACCCAGATTGGATTACAGTCCACTCCTCCTTCAGCGTCGGTCAAGCTTCAGCCTCATTGTACACTGCATTGACCTCTTAACCTCTAACGGAGGAGATATCAGCCCATGGTAGTTTTATTCTGATCAAAGTGACCCAATTCTGATGAACGGTTTAAACCGTTGAGGTCAATTATTCTCACCTCTCTTTTGTAATATTTTAACCCTGACACCCAGTCTCATCATAGTTTGAAGTACATAAAGTGAGGTCTGATTTTAAAAACGTATTCATTGTTCTAGGTATAAGTGTGTGTTTGAGCAAACCACATTAGACAGGTCAGAATACAGCTTATTGGGTTTAGTTCTAACATTAGTACTAATGTAACGGATGTCTGTAAATGTCGAAATGTGTAAATGCCACATGAACAAGCGCTACAGTGTTTCCAAACAAATGTCATCCATTGCCCAAGGCATTGAGAGAGGCCATTACCGAGCCTTCAGATTAGCAGACCACATAAAATGTTTGAGTGCTTCTGTGGAGAAGAAGGGAAAAAAATATATAAAATCTATAAAGCAATGTCACATGCCATGCTGAAGAGGACCCACCCAAGTTCATCTCTGATAACAGGAATGGAATTGTGTTTTTTTTTTAAAAACTTCTATGTAGTTGCTTGGGTTTTCTTCAACCCCATAAATCACCAATATTCCATGACCTGATGCTCAAGAAATATTTCTTATTAATAATATTGTAAACAGTTGTGCTGCTTAAAATTTTTAATGTTTTAATGAGTTCTGCCACAAAGAAGAATTTGAAAATCTCTTGAAACAGCAGAGGTTTGAATAAATGACAATTTTAATTTTTAGGTGAGCCATCCCCTTTGAGTTCTCAAAACTCTCATTATTTGATAGTACAAAGACAGATAAATGCACTACAGGAGGAAGAGCATCTTCTTACGGACAGGGTTCCCAAAACTGAAACTCCACCTAGCAAAGTATGAGACTCAGACACATTCTCAGAAGAATCATGTTTAGTCAGACATACAGTAAATTCCCACAGTCTGTTTCTAATCCTGCTGAACTAGCTTTCTTACCATTCCTTTTCTCCACTCACACCTTGGAAAACCCATCCCAATGTTTACCAGCCCTAGACCATCAACCCAACACCCATCAACCAATCACCTGCTTCAATAATGTCTGCATTTTGCACAAAATCTTGTTCTATTAAAAATATGAAGACATTTATGTACACAATTTACACAAGTTTCAGTTCTTAAATTGGTTGAGTGGTAAAGGTATGGAGAAGTCTTTCTGACTCAACTAGAAAAGCAATAGCACACCTCGCCTCAACAAGCTGCAGGAATTGAGGCATCATTCATGTCTGCACCACAAACACCTTGGCTGAGTTACACAACACAGTTTAAGAAACTGTTTTAGGAGTTTGTTCAAATTCCTAAAGCCAGGTATGAGCAATAGTAATAGTGATGCTTGCCTTAGCAAACACCACTAATTCAGAAGCTTCTTGCAAAACTGTGATTAATATGGCAGCACTACAATTAGTTGTTGCACTGTATGACCCAGGGTTAAAAACGCTGTTAAATGATGCTTAGTGTATGCAAAGCTATTTTCCAAAAAAAAAAAAAGCTAACAATGCAAGTAAAAACAAGACCAAAAAAAAGTGCATTTCAAGTGAACAGTATGTGACTGTGAATTAAACACTCTTTACACAAAACAGCAACCAAGGCAAACATTTTCACACCTTTGAACACGTTTGCGCTTTTGTTTCTCTACACAAGATTCGGTGAATCGAGGATATTACAAGGTCTCTTTCACACTTTTGTAGGCAAGCATACTTCAATTCAAGCACTGAATAACACTACCCAGGGTGAAGTATATAGCTGTCAATTTTCAGCAGCTATAAGTCAAGCAATCAGTGTAGTCCGGTGACACTGTGCCAAAACCACACAGCAATGCAAATCACTCCACCCTTTATCGCTTAACATTGTTGAGATTCTCATGACACCTTTTTAAGCCGAGACTCACCAGTGAAAAAAACAGAATGAAAAATAGGGCTGTTTCCAACAATATCATACTACTCAAGTGGGTGGTACAACATTCCATGAAAAATCCAACAAGATAACTACTACCCGTTTGCCAAGGTCATACTGCTAAACCAATCTGACAAAATACCTTTTATGTGGAGGCCTGACAGTTGCACTGACTTTCGCCTAAGTAAGAACATTGCAATTTATCACGCAGTCCCTGAGGTGCATTTAACAAATCATTTTAAATGCTCTCCTACAATGCATTTAGAGGATGAGCTCAGCCCAAAGAGCCATTTGCATGCCTTAAAATCAAACAGCAGCAGGCTGGTGCAACAAGGCATGGCATACAAAACCAGCATTTTCGTTCTGGGTGTAGATTTGGTGAATGTGCAACAAAACGGGTCCAAAGGTTGTCACAACATGGTTGACAGTTTAATATATGTGAAAAAGAAAAGGGCTACTATGGGCCAGTCCACGTGAGCACAACTTAAATATTTATTCTCTTTATTTGAATGATCACAATACTTTTTTGTTGTTGTTTTTGTTTTTTTTGTGATGAATCAAAAACACAGCATAACCAGTGTAGACTGATTTCAAAATGAATGACTCTTATGGGCTAGTTCTTTTACTGAATATTTTCAAAATAAATCTGAAACACTGCCCTGCACAATTTGAAGCATTAACATAGAATTGCCTTCAAACAGAAGCAATAAATTAATAAACAAAACACTCATAATGCAATTATACTGCCATGACCTTTTTTTCCATCAATATGCCTTGGCACAAATTGCACATCAAAAAAAACAGAAATCCAACATAGAAAGTCTGGCTTAAAAACATCAGCAACAACATGTCAAGGAAGGAGTTGAGTGACCTCACATCCTACAAATAAGTATTTATGTTTGCCTTCACCATGACAGCAGTTTCCTTGACGAATGAAGCAACAAACATCTGACTGCAATGCAGAATAATGTTCTGGCAGGATGACACAATGGCCTGGAGGACCTCTTGCTATGATCCACATTTACTTTAAAAAGTACTGCCTATAAAAAATTCATTAGTAAACTGTAGCAAGTCAAAATAGATTTCGAAGCTCATTTGAGTAGTGATGCTCCACATTAAAGGGGTCATATGATGTTGCTAAAAAGAACATTATTTTGTGTATTTGGTGTAATGAAATGTGTTTATGCAGTTTAAGGTTCAAAAAACACATTATTTTCCACATACTGTACATTATTGTTTCTCCTCTATGCCCCACCTTTCTGAAACGCGTCGATTTTTACAAAGCTCATCGGTCTGAAAAGCAAGGTGTGCTGTGATTGGCCAGCTATCCAGTGCGTTGTGATTGGCCGAATACCTCAAGCATGTGACGGAAATGTTACGCCCCTTACCATATTGTGATGCCTTGTCCGGCCGGAGCGACGAGACAAAAACATTAAAACCCATTATAAACGAGGCATTTGTTGCATCCAGTGGGGACATAATTACGGATTATAATGACTTGTACTGTCTTTTTACGCGTTGCGCCGCGTAAACATAAAACCATGTCTGCATTTGTGATCGGAGAAATGACAAACAACAAGCGCTACTCTACACTGCCCAAAACTCACGTTTGAATCGTCAGTGGCAAATTCTTTAAATATGAAAACGTACTTACAGTCTGTGAGTCAGAACAGCCGGCATTGTAGTCTACTCTCCCAGGATCAGGAAACAGTCCTCCATAAAATGTGCTGCACACATCTGAATATTTGGGTTGAACTGTTCTGGAACAGTGTTGTAAATACAACTTAACCACTGATTTCTAGTCGTGTCCCCTTTTGGAAGGCCAAACAAAGTAGTTTTGCTTTAACAGCGAAGCACACAGCGTCTTCAGGACATGGCGGCAGCGGCAACAATACTACAGCGAGAATCAAAGTTACGCCTTCTTTCTTTGTGTGAACATTTGGGTGGCATTATGCAAATCTTCCCACACTGTGACGTAGACATGTGGGGGCGTGTTAGAACGAGCCGTTTTAGGTAGGCGTGGGTTGACTCTGAACTTTTATAAAGAATATCTCTTTGGGTTTGAGACTTTAGTCTTTGCAACTTTGCAAGATCTTCTTTATGCACCAAGAGCTTGTAACACTCCAAAGAGAAAGGAAAACTTTTAAATCGCATCATATGACCCCTTTAATGCATTTTCACCCCGCAGCAGTCACCAGACACACGGTTAAATAAAAAGAGAGGTCGGCATCTGCTTAAAATCTCAGCGGTGGCGGAAGTGCACTGTGTAAATGGAGAAGAGGGTGCACTAAGTAGTTCACACTCTGCATCCCAGTGTGAGTGTGAGGAGGATGGTAAGACACAGAGGATTAAAGCATCTGAGCTCAGGCTGAACGTGTGGATCGAGTTGGAGAGGATGATGAAGGGTGGGGAGCGGTTGCGGTGGTGATGGAGGGGGGCTGCCGAGACACGGGGGATTGCAAAAGTAGGTGGGGACAACCGGTTAAGCGGAAGATGCCAATGAAAGGGAGAGAGGAAGGAAATAAGAACGAGGCATTGCTGTGAGATTAAAGCGTATGAGCAGTCGCTGGTAGGCAGCAGATGTAAATCATGGCCACATCTGTTTCCTCCACTGTCCTGCAGCAGCGGTGCCAGCGCAGGCCTTTAGGCCCCATATCCGCCTCCACTCCGCTGGGGCTCTGCAACACCACAAACCCTGCGCTGCCTCGCCACCTCTTCTGTCTTTCTTTCCTCTCTCTCCACCCTCTCACTCTGCCTGTCGGGTTTTTATAAGAGTGAGTCATCAGTCTACATCGCATCTTAAATGTTTGAGTAAAACATGCAAGTTAGTGCGCATCTAAAAGAAGAGAAAACATCTCAGTTCCCTGCAGACGAAGCCATTTTATACTGTCAGTGTCTAAAAATTACAATAATGCTCTTCTTCAATGCTGAAATGTCTGCCGAGCGCAGTCTGTCAGCCAGTACCAAAAACCCAATAATGCCTGCTTTATCCTTTCAGACTGAGTGTGGTTGTTTTTTTTCTGCCTTTAATCAGGAAGTGAATTAAATTAGGCAGCTATGTAATCCACCAATCAAAAGTGTGTGGTAGAGAGCGGGACGTAAGTCTCAACTTTTTTTTTGTATTTTAACTAAATATGGCTACAGGGAGATGCAACGAAGCAAAGTAGGCCAGTCCAAGCCATCAATGCCGGAGGGGCGAATCAAACAGTCTGATGCACTCCCAATAATTAAAGGCGGAGCACCGGATGCAGACAGCTATTAAATTACCCCTGAAAGGATGAAGTTCAATTCAGGTAAGGCGGTGGGGAAGCCGTTTACAGGAAGTATGCTAAAAGGAGGACGCTTTATTTTTGAGCATCGGCTTCGTTTGTAATACATAAAAACATCTATTTGGATCAGGGAAACGGCTTGGAGCGTTCACAGACATCCAGCAGCTCCCTGGGGAGAGTGAGACAAATGGTGCGCAAATAAACAAACTATGCCAGCAACTTGTGAACTCTCATTTTGTAATGTTGGAAAAGCAACAGATGCCCAGAAATGACTATGTAGTCATTTTTAACCCTATAAAGAGAGTGTTGACCGGCCAATAGCATCTCAATGGTGGATGTCATCCCTCTTCCCCTTTCTAACGGGGGCTGTACATTGCTGTACTTTGCTTCCCTCAGCTCTTAAATTTCAGATTTCCATTCATCAGACACCTCTGGGTCCCTGACAGGGAGAGCAAGAACCAAATAAGCTGTGGCTGAAATAGATGACAAGGAAGCTTGATCGGAAAAAAGAATGACAGTGGATGTGCATCAAAGCAGACAAGGATTGTCTTTTTTTTTTTTTTAGAAGGCATGGCTGCAAAGCGACTGCAAGAGACGGATGCGGAGACATATTGACTGAGAGGTGAAGACAGCAGGATGTGAGACAGAAAGGAAGGCATGCTGAACAGACAGATGGGGTGTATAGAAAGGGAAAGAAAAAAAAAGGACAGAAAATTATTTTTTTTTTTGGGGGGCTGGGTTGTGAGTGTGTGTGTGTGTGTGTGTGTGAGTGTGTAACAGGGGGCGTGTAATTGGATGCGGCCGGGAGCGAAACACTCTGTCTGTGTGCCGAGGCGTCGGCCTGTGCCCACCCTCCCTCTGACTGCAGCCACACCTGCCTTGCATACTAAATCGGCAGAATGCGGAGCCCTGGACCCAGCTTCTCGCTCTGCACCAATCCAGCCGACTCACGCTCACTTGCTGCACACAAAAAACCATTGAAAGGAAGTAACCCACCACCACCAAGTTGCAACATGCCAATAAGACAGCAGGGCATTGTACAGTCTTTACTGAGTTATGTAGCCCATAATTCAAGGGAGTAGTATCCACTTTATTTTTCAGGGTGGAAGCAAACCATTTTGTGCGAGACTTCCGGTTCATTAGCCTCTGAAGGGAAATGAGAAGGATAAAGTGCGGTAAACTGTAAAACTGTTTGCACTACAGTGAACCTGTGTGTGTTCTAGGCTTGGTGCGACATGCATCCAAAATAAAAGTTGTTGTTTACATAATATATGTGTGTGTGTGTGTGTGTGTACTGTGTATATTTATTATATAAATTCTTGTACATAATATATTTTGAAAATATTTACATGTAAATACATTTATATAATTATATTTTATATTATACATATATTTAATATATAAACAAGTTTTTCTTAAATTTAAACATGCATGTGTGTTTTAATATTTTTATACATAAAAACCATATACTCCATTTTATTAAACAAACTTTTATTTTGGATGAGATTAATCGTTTGACAACACTAGTGTGTTCATAATTAAGATAATACATTAAAATAATATGGTAAGACACACTAGTTTGCAATATCAAGTGGCAAAACAAGCCGTTTTTTTACAGCTCAAAATTGCTGGAAGCAGATGACACCGGTAGCCAGACACATTCAAATTTACAAATGGCCGTGCCCTTACGGGAAAAATAAGGTGGATACTAAATTCGTATACTGCAACTACTGTATATGGCAAGGAACAAGAGGGTAGTATGCAGGTACTGCTCCAAGTTTCTGTAAAACAACAAACAGTGGCTGACTTTGAGGAAAAAATGTTTGCCAAAGCACTATTTGTAAATGAGTACAACCACATTCCCTGTGAAACTGGAATGTATTTTTTGCTGTGAAACTGGAATGTATGTGGCATGTTCAACAAATAGCCCTCGCATTAAGCTTCAATTCAACGTTGTTCGAAACTCTCTCTCCCTCTCTCTCTCGCTTTATATTTCACATTTACACAAAATAGTATATAATTTTGTACACACATATATAACTTTCAAAATTTGATGTCAGTAACATTTAATAAAAATACTGAATAAAAATGATCAAAAGTGACAGTACATAATATTGCATAATTTCAAAAAATGATATTTCAAATAAATTGAACTTTCTTGAACTAAAGAATCTTAAAATAAGAATCTTGAAATAATATAAATTAAAAGAAATGAAAGGAGAAGGAGAAGACAAATCATCATATTAGAATGATTTCTAAAGGATCATGTGACAAGACTGGGATAGCGGCTGCTGAAAATTAAGCCATCACAAGAATAAATTGCATTTTAAAATGTATTTTACATTGTAATAAGATTTCACAATATTACTGTTTTTAATTTATTTAATCAAATAAATGCACCCTTTTTTTTTTTTTTAAATCATACTGACCCAAAATTTTGAACTGTAAATTATAAATATGAAACATTATGTGAAGGTTAGAGAATGCAGCCACCCACCAAACGCCAAGAATTCCCTAGCAACAAGCTAGCAATGCCCTAGCAAGCACTCAGAGCACCCCAGCAAGTGCATAGTAACACTAAAAAAAAACAATCAGAAGCCCTAGCAAGTTTTGCACTGGCCAGCAGCACTCGCGTTCTTTTACCTTCCCTTCACTAGAAATGGACAACTTCCTGTTTATGTAGACTGGATGGGGTGGGAGGAACGGCCACACCCATCTCTCTCTGTGTGTGCCTGTGCTGGGGTGGTTGGCATGAACACTGATTCATTGCCATAAACAGCTCGGCTGCCTGGAAAAGGCCACACCCTGTCTGCAGTCACGTGATCCAAGGGAAGTAGGAAATCCCTTACACAATCTCAGAATCTATCATAGCTCGCTTAAAAGACGGAAGCAAGGAAACATGGGAGAGAAAGAGAGAGTGAGTGTAGGGAGAGGGGGAAGAATTAAGGGTGTTTTGTTGAGGAGGAGAAAAAAAAGCGAGCATGTTACATCAAAAGATTCAGAACGCAAAGAGTGTGTCTAGCCTAGGATGTGAGTGAGCCGTTTGTGCATTCTTGTCATTTCATAAGCAACATGCTGAATTCACTGAGGCATCGAGCACAGATAGCGAGTGCCATAACAAATCTTTGTTTAAAAAAGCAGGTCGGTAGAAAGCAATTAAACCCACCATTAGCAGAGCGTGGGTAGCAGGAGATATCATGCCACAGGAGCGCAAGTAAGAATAAAGACACAAATCAAACATGGAAGAGAAATAAATAAATA
This sequence comes from Sinocyclocheilus anophthalmus, assembly GCA_018155175.1. Lineage (NCBI taxonomy): Eukaryota > Metazoa > Chordata > Actinopteri > Cypriniformes > Cyprinidae > Sinocyclocheilus > Sinocyclocheilus anophthalmus. The sequence continues at coordinate 65,769 of JADLZN010006938.1, read as the reverse complement.
AATAAAACCAGCCAAAAGGCCTGGGGGTGGAGGTGTAGTTGGAGGGGAGAGATGGATTGCATACAGGTGCAAACAAGGCAAAGGCGCCAACTGTTTCTCCAATCCTGAACTCCGCTCTGCCTGTAAAACTGAGAAAAGAATTTGTTTCTCAGTCTAACACCACGTCTTAACCATACGCAACATGTTAAAATTTCAGCAACAAGCAATTCATCTGTCCAAAATGTTATGTGACGAGACACAATAAATGTTTTCCATGACGCTATTCCAAGTGTAATAATACCTTGATAATATCCAACATTTCTCAGCTTCCACCATCAGGATCAGGATGTTATGCATGAGGAGTGGTATGGAGATTAGGGATGCAACAATATTAAAATTGTGTTACCAAGGCTACATTTATTTGGTTAAAAAAACAGTACTCGGAAACATTGTTAGAATTTTAAATAACTTTTCTGTTTTAATATATTTTAAATGTAATTTGTTCCTGTGATGGCAAAGCCGAATTTTCTGAAGGATAGTCAGGAACTCAACACACCTTCAAACCAGTCCAAATGAGGTGCGTAGACAAAAAAAAAAAATTCCAAAAGGCAGAATACTTAAAGACAGTCCGCACAGTAAAGTATTGCTTTTATCTTTCATTTGATTATTTATTTTTTGGTAGAGTGTGCAGACTTTCTTCAAGTGTTCCACCTTTAAGTAATATTTTATGGGCTTTTTATGCTTTTATTCAGACGGGACGGTAGCGAGAAGACAGGAAAGCACTGGGTGGAGAGAGGGGGGAGTGGGATCGGCAAAGGACCACGAGCCGGGATTCAAACTCGGGTCGCCGTGAGCGCAGTTGCGCTGTATGTCGATGCCGTCCACCTCGTGTTTCTACCTTTTAAAGTTGAATTTTCAGCAGCCATTTCTCCAGCCTTCAGTGTCACATGATGCTTCAAAAATCATCTGAATATGCTGATTTGGTGCTCAAAAAATCTTATGAAAAAATATTATGTATATATAAATACATACACATGCATGTATATATTTAAGAAAAATATGTTTGGTTTATATATGAAATATATTTACATATAAATTATATGAATATAAATATATACATGTAAATATTTTCTAAATATATGCTGTACATGTGTGTTTATATATACATAATAAATATACACAGCACACACACATATATTATCTAGGCTAACCAAAAACCTTTATTTTGGAAGCAATAAATCACGATTAATCGTGTGCAGCACTAATATATACACACCATAGGACCAATACTGTATCACTATTTCATGCATCCCTAAATGAGGTTTTAGTGTAGACAAGACTACCAGCTTTAATGCTGCAAAATTTAAACCCAGTGACTGACAAACGGGGGCAGATCAGACCAGGGGCCAGTGCTAACAAACAGCAATGGAGCGTTATTTAAACCAGCAAAGGCAATAAACTGTTCAGAGGGCCCAGAAACTGTAGTGGTGCCCTTCCTGACAAAACACAGTGCTGCTCATCACGGTCGGTCATGGTTAGTTATTTCAAAAACTCTGAATAAGACAGAAGCTTGTCACTTTAATCACATCACATCTCATCTGATGAGTCACACTGAGTTTAACCTCATGCACCAGCTATGGACCTTCCAGACAAGTTAGCCTGTCATTTGCGAGAGAAGAGGGGCACATGCTGTGAAAAGAGAAACAAAGTCATGTACAATCATTAGAAGCATTAGTGGTAATGAACCTTATTAAAACTTGCCATTAGAGTCTGCAATATGTTTCGGTTTCTCGAGCTACAAAAGCCCCTTCACCAGTCCTTGAAAAGAAGTCTACCCAGAATTCAAGGGTCTCTCAAAAGAAAATGTATTAATTTTCACAACAATAGCACAAGAGCTCGTCTAATAAGCTCTCACTAGATGGCAAATTTCTCCTATACCCACAGACATAATACAACCTGAGCCGCGGGTCCCTCTGGATTCTCTGGCTGATGGAAGAACAAACAAGGTTGAGTTGAATGAAAGAAGAACAGGCCTCAAGAAAATTATCACCATTCTGCTGAAAGCAGGAGAGATGATAGTTTGTGCCACTGACATGCACCGATGTTTTAGGCACCTTTTGATATCACAGATGATGAGGACCTAGGCACAGCATTGCTGGTTGATGGTGGGATACTCTCCTTTGTAAATTAAGCACATAAGAGATAGAAAAAAAGGAAAAAGGGAAGCAGAGGAGATCAGTCATGTTCATCGACTCCCGGCACACAGCGCTGGTGCATCTTGCCAAATTCATGAGGCTTGTGACCTGCGTCAGGGCTGAACGTGGGAGTGTGGTTTGTTTCAGAGGAAGCCAGTTATGAGGACAGAACAGGGTATTCCTCAGAGCAAGTATGCTCTGGAGCTGAGCATTAACATCTGACTATAATCCTATTGAATGAAATTAACTCTGTGATAACTTGAGAGATAAGAACTGCTGCAGAGATAAGTTCTGAGGTTAAGAAATACTACATCTAAATCAAGTAGTAAGTCAGTAGTGGCCGCTTCTGCCAGCTACAAGTTTTCTCTGGAAGAAAACACAAATCCAAAATTACTAAAAGATGTTTGTAACCTTGAGCTCTGGACTGCACCAGCTCATATCGATCATTAGGAGAATTCCTCAAAAGTTTCTGCTGACAGAGGAAACTTAAATAACTTTGTTTAATAGATAGTACAGCTCCTCATATTTGGCCATTTTGAGAAAGCAGCTTGGTCTGGTCAGTCAGTGGCTAAACATTCTTTTCATCAATGAACTAGGGGTGTGACGAGACACTTATCCCACGAGACGAGACACGAGACTGGGTTCACGAAAACGAGAACGAGACGAGACTTTTAGAGTTTTTTTAAAAGAAATCCTCAATGATGAAATATATAGGGGAAAATAGTATTTTATTCTTATTAAATAAAATCTGAAACTTATACATTTTCACATAATTATAAGTTACCAAAAATTACATGTTTAGGGCCCTATGAAATTTTTTTTTTCTCACCATATTATTTATATTTTTTATTGTTACCAAATTCTGTGTTTTAGCACGTCTAATTATTTGAATGCATAAAACAACTTAATTTATTCATTTTTTTCTTAAAGTAGCCTTATGAATTTTTTTCCCCTCAGAAATTCTGTGTGTATTTACATTTTTTCTGGTTATCAAATGAAGGCATAAAACATTAATTTATCATTTATCTTTTAATTATTGAAAATTAAGCAAACAAGATTTTTTTTGGCAAACAAAGTGGATTTACTATTAAAATTAAAACATGGAAGAAATGTTTTGTGTGATTATTCCTTAAAAAATAATGCTTATTTCATTTTAGTAGTGTAGTAGTAGTGGTGTAGTAGGCTATGTACATTCTACTGAAAAATAGTTATAGGCACAATGTCTTCAAATCAAACCTGACGTGTGTGGGTTAGGTGTTTGACGGGTGCGGAAAGACGTTACATTTCTGTGTATGATATGAGGATAGTTTTACTCAAATGAAATTGTAAAATGCTCATGAAGTGACTCTCAGAGCAGTTCTGGAGATGTTGTTCATGTGTTTTAGTTAGACGGCAGACGCTGAAATCACCGCGAGCGTCACGCGCTTCAGTGTGTGTGTGTAGTAAATGAAACTGCGCGTTTGCGCCATTCATAAACAGACTGGCAGAACATGCAGGATTCATATTTAAATCGACTTTTGCGGCTTAATATTTACAGATACTAGTCCATATCGTGATTTGATTGAAGTGTAATGACCTACTTTTGATTAATTCATTCAAAATTTGACAAATTCCGTGACATTCTGCGTTAAACTGTTAATTCTGTTTTTATGACTGGATAAAGACTACACTGTGTAATTTTCCCGCTTATGTGGCCACTTGCCCGATGTGAACACAAAATATCTCACATACCACTACTTGTGAACGAGCCCGTGTAATGCAAATATATCTGAAAGGTCTGCGCGAGGATATCGTCACATTCTCGCGAGACACATTGGATCTCGTCACACCCCTAATGAATACTGATAAAATACATTATGGTTGCAACTAGGGCTGGGTGATATGGAAAGAAAAATTAGCACAATAGTGTTTTTCATATCAGTCTTTTTGGGTGAACTATCCCTTTAAAGTCAAGTGAACAGTTGTGATATATTTTTTTTTGTGATATTTTTGGAAAGCTATTGGGGATAGCTATGCATTAGAGTGAAAACGCCCATATAAATGTTCATGCAAAATGTGGGACAGCATCGCTTTGCAATCAGGAACGTAAAAAAAACATGGTGGTCCAAACTACTCCCCCTGGTTAGTCACCAGCCCACCGGCGTGCATTTCCCACCCGCAAGCACCCTGAATATCAACAACATCAAACAAACCGAGAATAGTTGCACAGTGTGAACACTGCAGGGCAGCCGTCCCAAACCACTGCCCTGATCATATGTCTATTTGATAAATACTTCAGTCACTTACTTACTCACTTCTAACACCCCACGACTGATTAACAAGTCATTGTGAAACACAACAACAGTACAGTTGCACCTCGGTCCACCATGCATACTCTTTACCGGAAATGTCAGCAAATGCTAGTCAAGTTTACACACAGGCTCTGGTCTCAACCTGGCCTCACCAGACCATCTGAAAATCCAAAATACATACAGAAGTCAACAGATGGTCAGTCCATACAAAGCAAGCGGTGCAGGAGGTCTATCCCAACGTCATCAGACTGATCAGATGTTAGTTTGAGAGTCAGGGGGCAATGGGAAGGAAGGGCAAAGGCAGACATATCACCTGTTCTGGAGTCATAGGAAGTGGGGCATATTCATGTGCTGGAGGTGAGCTATTAATAAAGTTATGTGTGTACAGGGAGGGGATCCCGGGGGGGGGGGGGGGGGGGGGGGGGGGGGGGCTGAATTCCAACTGCACTGGGTTAGTTACAGCATGACTCATGGCAAATACCAGTGTCCCCATCAGCTCTGCGACTAGTGTTATTTTTTATAAACATGAGCGTGCAACCATTTCTGTTTTTGTTATGTGCATGCTACTCAGAAAATGTTCAGGATTAAATGGGTGTGTGAACATGCAGTAAGGTTTAGTCTTCAAGATTTGCACTGCACATGGCTTTGTGGTCTGCTACATATTTTTTCTAGCAAAACATTGGGGGGGGGGGGGGGGGGAGAAAAGAAGAGAAAAAGAAGCCAATTTTACTGCTGCATAGAAAACCCATCACAGCAGTGTTTATAAGTTTTTCATATTAATTGCAAAGGAAATACAACTCAAATTACAGTGACAAATGCGACACAGCACTCAGATATCAATATCTGATATTCAGTATAACAGCTCTTTTGTTTGTAATGTTGCTTGGATATCTGCCATTAGCCACCCTGCACTAGATATCAGATATTCACTAGATAGGTTATTGGTTATTGGAGAAAAACAATCCACCACTAATTATTACAGAAGAGTACTTCATAAATACAGAAGCATCAATGGCCTTTAATCACCACAACTGTGTCCAACAAATTGGTAGCAGTAAAGATGCTGCAATACTTGGTAAAGAGGATTAGTACTTTGTACAAATATTGCACATTCCTCGGGATCTGAATCGCTCAACTTCAGTCACAGCAGATGTTATGACTGAAATAAAACAGCTGGGACTGTACTGACTTGAGAATACTGGTGTTGTCTTTTTGAGCCTTGCATTTTTTTCAGTGGAGAATATTATAATTAGTATAAGCAAATTGGCAGTGACATTCATGCACTTCTTAAACAAGACAGGCATGTTTTGGCATCTGTATCACAGGATTCTCTCATAGTCGCCAAGTCTGGAATTGTATAGGAATTTATACAAGTACAAGTGCGTGAGAGTGTTTGTTGTAAGAGTTCAGCTCTGCAGACCCTAACCAAAGACTGAAATAATTCTTAATTCCAGGCATCCCAGTCCTGTCTTGCAGTTCAGACACCAACGAATGCAAAGACAAGCAGACATATGCCATTCCAAACTATCCGTTAAAACCGTTCAAAGTACACAATGCACATTCCTTCTGCAGTCTGGCTTTTGCACCGAAGCCACTCCAATAAGACTGCGTGGGCCCAGCCTCCATTTAACAATTATTCCATGCAGTCAGCAGGCAAGAGAGAAGGCGTGTTCAGGAAGGAAGGAAGAAGGTGGGAAGATACTACCTACAGACCAAGGGAGAAAAAAGCGAGACGGGAAAAGGAAAAATTCCAAATGACTTTAGAGAAACTTAAATACATTGGAAAAGAAACACCACCCTGCTCTCATGTAGGCGGTGAATTGGTTGTGTGATATTTCAGGTCCAAAGCCATATTTGTCAACCACCTCCATGCTAATTGGGACATTTAAACCCAATCCAAGGCTCAGCACTAGGGGGGAAAAAACACAATTGCGCAGATCGGCCATCCTGGTCACTTTTATTGAATTAACATCTTGTCACTCTTGTGACCTTTGCATCAAGAGTGTGCCTTCTTGATGTGTACTTGTTACAGAAAATTGACTGCCAGACGAAGTGGATGAACTTCAGATTCATTAAACAAAAAACAAAACAACACATGCTGACATTCACATTGAGCAAGGGCTGAGCGGCAGTTGAGCTTTAAAATAAAATGCCACAACGAATGTTGCATAACCTTCTCGGCACCCCTGCTATCCTTTAACTGAACACACACAAGCAACAAGCCTTGGCAAGAAGCAGAGATAAAAGGCGTCTAGTGCAAATGTTTAGTATATGATGAAATGGGAACTGAAACTGTTTACTGAGCATAGTGAAGCCTTCAGGAGCTATAGGATCTCAAACACCAACTGACGGATGCATTACTGAACTTCAGGAAGTGTTTGGATACGAGTTAAAGGCCAATCTCTTTGAAACGCTTGGGTAATAGTACTAACAGATGACTTGCATGTTTCGCCAAAAAGGATAAACGAACATGACCTAGTTCTCAGTGTGGCACTTTTCCTAACAGCTTGAGATAGTGCCACCTCACCTTAGCGACGACTATGAGAGCTTTGAAGTGAAGTGCTTTGAAATGCAACATCAGATGTGAGGTTTCAGGGGTTTTTTTAATTGGCAAGTTGTGTTAATGAGCAGCAGTGTTTGCTGTGTGGTCTGTGCTCTTTTTATAAGGTCACAGGTTGGGTCTTCAACACAAAATCAGGTAATCAGAGTACAGTCAATGCACTGGAATGACATCCGGATGCTTAAAGGGGTCATAGGATGCTACATGCACTTTTACAAGTTGTTTGAACTGAAATGTGTGTTGGCAGTGTGTATACACAACCACCCTATAATGATGAAAATCCCCCCAGTGTTTTTTTTTTAATCTACTCAAATCTTCACCCCGTTCTCAAGCCGATCACAGATGCCTGTCTGTGTGACATCACAAAAACAGGCCCCTCCCACGGTAGTTTGATTGACAGTAGCGTTTCAGCACAGTCTGGACTGGCGTCTTACCTTAGACCCGCCCTGAGTGAGCTGTCATCAGTCCACCATTGTTTCACCCCCGGAGCAGATGTAGACATGATCCTAAAGAATGATGAGGTGTTCTGCTGTGGAGTGTATAATGACCCGGGCAATCACTGACAAGCTACACAAAATCGCGTTCAAAATCGCAGGCGATTCATTGCCGATTTTGAACGTGATTTTGTGTAGCTTGTCAGTGAACTACGGCTCTGTGTAGTAAATGCTGCTCCATCTGAAAGCACGTGCTGGAGATTTACTACTAATCACCAGAAGCGGCTTTCTTACAGACTTTCCATTAAGACCCTAAAGAATCATATCAACTTGTGGAAATTGGGATCCTATTACCCCTTTAAGGGTGAGTTTGCATGTGCTGATTCATGGGGTTCTGAAAGGCATGAGGCAAAGATTTCAATTTTCTGTTTCCATTTCTTTTCTCCTTTTTTCTTCCCTCTTTGTATGGGTTACAATCTCTTTTGGGACATAAAGAATATCTGTAAAGTGCAAAGACGAAGTCTCCCAAATCCTGAAAGAGATATTCTTTATAAATTTAAGATTTAACCACGCCTACCTAAAACCCAAATGTTCACGCAAAGAAAGAAGGCGTAACTTTGATTCTCGCTGTTGCCGCCGCGCCCATGTTCATAAAACCATGAATCGACGCGCTACATGTAAACCATATTCTTTGTTGTATTTTCCTGTCAAAATAACGTAGTTCATTTAGAATTATTCTGCTTTTAAGAACAAGCAGAAGATATGCCGGTTTCTCGGCAGTGGGCGGAGCTAATGCTTGAACAGCTCTGGTTGGTTGCACTCATCTATTTCCGTCCCGGTTTTGATTTCAGGCAAATCAGTTCGGCGAACGCTGACAACGTTATTAATATTCATGAACCCAGCAGATAATAGTAGTAGTAGTAGTAGTAGAAGGATCTTGTAATAATAATTACTATTATGACCAACAATATCTTAAACTCCACCACCAGTCCTAAGTTCAGTTAAAATGACAAATATGCATTCATTCATGGTTACCAAGTTTTAGTTCTAATCACTAGTTCTATCATTAAATAGTGCTTAATTATCATAATATAATGCTTGATTGGCTGAAGTTAAGAGTGCACATTCAGTTATTTAAGAACCTGTTCCATTTTACAAAGATAAGCCAGTCCTCTACGAACACCTTGGCAATTGATTCGCCATTGGCTAGTAAATTTTTTTTTTTTTACTCGCCAGACTGAAATACTATATATAATATGTGTGTTTGTAAAATGGCACAGTTTTATAAATATCTGAAAGTACACTTAACATCAGTCAGTCAAGCATTATAATATGATAATCAATATTATTTAATGATAGAACTTTTGTAATTAGAATTAAATCTTGATAACCATGTATGAATGCATATTAGTCATTTTAACTGAACTTCGGACTGATGGTGGTGCTTTTTTTGGTCATTCAGTGTTTCTGTAAAAAAAAAATTAAATTGGGGAAAACCTAACAAAAATACTGATTAGATAATAATACGAATTCTACTAATAAGAACAATATAAAACGCACCCAGGATTAATGAGATACTGGATTCATGAATATTAATCAGTTTGTGTGCGTTCGCTCGAACTGACTTGCTGAAATCAAAACAGGGACGATAATAGTGAGCGCCAGTCAATGAGATTGCCGTTTGCGCATTAGTTCCGCCCCACTACCAGAGAAAGCTTAGAGTATTGAAAGCGAAAATTCAAATGAACTGTTGACAGCAAAATACACCACAGAATTCATTTACATTAAGTGCGCATAGTAGCTCGTCAATTCTCGTCTCTCCCTCGTCTCGCTGGTGGTGTGAACCAAAGCGACGTCGAGTCCGTCGAACTCACACACTGGCGAGTAAAATCTGAGAATTTATTAGCCAGTGGCTAATATTAGACATCATTAAGTCGCCCAGAGTAAGATTTAGTCGCATATGCAAGTGATTTATTTACTCGCAATGTAGAGGGTTGTAAGCTGATTGTGTGGAATCATGCGTGTATGTGTGTGTGTGTGTGTGTACCTACTTAACCATATTTTTGGGGACAAATTTGTACCCAAAAGTGTGCAAAACCTGACAAAATCGGCAAAAAAACTAAATTTGTGGATGTCCTTATTTTTTAAACTGTTATAAACAAAGTTTTTTTTTTTTACTTTTAAAATTGTAAAAATGCAGAAAGTTTTCTGTGTGGGGTAGGGGTGGGTTTAGGTTAAAAAGTGTATAACTATCTGTATATAAAACAATAGAAGTCTATGTAATGTCCCCATTTGTATAGCTAAGTAAACGTGTGTGTGTGTGTATGTGTGTAAACTAGTATATCAGTCTTCGAGTAAAACAAAAAAAATTAACTAGCAATGGCGATTTAATATTTGCCAAGGTGGCTAGAGGGTTGCTTAACACGTGAGATGAAAAACGGTTTCTCGAGAAAGCCAGCACTGGCCTGATCGTCAAGAAAGTTTTTGGGTTGGGGGCTAGGTGACCAGATAGGGGGGCTGAACCCACCACCTAAAAAGGGTTTAGAACCTACCCTGGTATAGTGTGGCGTAATTATCCTGAACGCATACATATATAACCCGTTTAAACCTGATTCCATGCGGTTCTTCTGAGATAACTAACTGCCAGATCCGTGGTTGGATTTCCCGACACGCTAATCGTAACTTCCCTTAACAACGGTCCATAAAGCGTGACAATGAAGTTCCCCATATTTCCAACAAACCCGCCTAATTTGCTACTCCAAACTACTCAAAACTACAAAATGTGGCAAGTGTTAAAGTAGCCCAATTCCACGAGAAAACCAAGGACTTGGCAACACTGAGCATGACTGATACTCGAGCCAACCCTGCTCTGACTGTCGACTAGCAGTGGGAGTCAGATTGCCCCCTAGTGGATGGCTAAAAATTTGTTAACTCATATTCATAAATTCTCAAGGGAACATCTCTGAATTGCTGGCCCCCCCTTGACTATGGCTGGGTAATCGTTCAAAAATATTCGCTATTGAAACCGATACCTTTGACTTCGATACAGTTCGCTGAACAATAGACTTTTTTCGGGGGGGGGGGGGGGGGGGAACCAACTTTAATGAAATCTTTTTGAACAAAATACAATAATCTAAAAAAAAAAAACTTTGGTTTTTATTTTTCAGCTTGTTGATGTTTATACAGACTCGAACCACTAAAGTAAAACCCAAAGGAACAAAATGTACAAACAAAAAAAAAAAAAAAAATGTTTTTTTGTTCATCAACAATACATTGGTCCCACAAACAAACACCCGGGAAACAAACAAAGGACAATCGGAAGTTATTACAAAAACTTGATGGTGGTTTAAAGTGAGTTTTGAGTAAAAGTGGAATATAAATCTTATATATTGTCTTATGCAGGGGTTAAATTGAGATTTGTTATGTGTGTATGTGGGGGGGGGCTCTATGGTATCGAGCTTATATAGATGTTATATGTATGTATGTATGTGTGTGGTTTGTTTTTGTGCAAATGAGTATTCTATTCCCACTAAGCTCTCAATTAATAGACTTTCATTTCAAATAAATTCTTTACATTTATCTATATCAAGTTAAATAATTTACACTGAAAAATACAACTGCATTAAATATTTATGAGATTATTTTAAATTTTTAATATACAAACAAGAAATTATGGTAGAAATGATACTTTTCAACTAAATTAAAACACCAGTAGTTGCCAGTAGTGAGCGTTTAATGAGTGATTCATTGAGTCGTTCATTCAAACGATTCGTTCAAACAGCAGATTCATCAGATGTTTATGCATGGGCTAATGAAACTTTTGACTTCAACCGTTTATCAGCCATAAAAATCACTGGTTGCTGTGAGCTGCGCTATGTTTCTGTCTAAAATGTGACCTAATATTGTTGTATTTGCTTATTGAACTGTTTATAGAATTATTAAACAGTCGTAATGGTGAAAACGTTGTGTGATGTTGGCTAACTAATTGTATTTTAAATATAAAAACTTTTCATTTTGAATGTTTACCTCAGGATGCTGAGCTTCTTCGTGTTGCACGTTTTGATTTCTCCTTTTCCTTTTTTCTCCTGGATAGGCTGCCGGGAGCCCGCCTCGCACACAACCTTATACTTGTCAATAGATACTTCATATACATTAAATAATCCACTAATTTTCCACTTACTCTAAATGTAATGCATCAGAATAATAATTGCTGTTTGGTGTTTACATTATTTTTTTTTTTGTTTGGGTTACTCATGTTTTAATCAGTGTTTACTTGTCTAGCGTTAATGATTAATGTCAAGGCCTGGAGTCTATACAAGGCCTGGGGCTTCACACGACCCCAAGACGGCCCGAGCCGAAACCTGGTCTTAAATGTTCCGCATGCTGCTACGCGTGTGCATGACTGGTCCACATAACACCAGGCACTTTCAGTCTGTCATTTTTTTTGTTTGGAGAAGAGTTGAAACCTGTCTTGAAACGGCGTGGAAAACGTCAGTATGACGAGGATAGTTGCATCAAATCATAAAAAATATAACAAGTTTAAAAAAAAAAATCAAAAAAGCACAACCAGTGTAAATGTACAACCAGCCTTATGATCCGGACCTGCTACGGGGTCTGGGAACTGTATTCCCACAAAATACACTAAATCCCTTCACGCAGTAAATCGCAGTGTTATCCACATCTCTTCTTTGAGTGTCACAGTTTGGCGGACCGACTGTTCCGACCCACGGTGTCATTTATATGGCCTATAGTAAAGATACCACGATTCAGACTGCTTCCGTACATTTTTTGTTCACCAACCAACAAAAATCGCTCTCGCGGATGTCAAACACTAATCGATCTGCACCTCACTGACGCTGATGAGATTAACCGCTTAGTTATCGAAATTTGGTACCGAACGACGAAACGTTTTTCGATACTCGATAGTATCGAGGCAACTCGATACCCAGCCCTACCCTTGACAGGTGCTGGCTCTAGGGGAGAGGGGTTCTCAGCAAATTGACTTGCAGTGTTTTTAAAAACGCGATGATAGAATAATCATAAGCTCAAAAACCAACCAGACAAAAAAACAAAAAAAAAAAAAAAAAAAAAAAAAAAACAAAACAAAAAAAAAAAAAAAAAAAAAAAAAAAAAACAAAAAAAAAAAACCCAATCCCCCCCTCAATAACAACTTACGAAAAGAAACAATCCTTAAACACACATGCAATCATGGTTATATTCAACATTTGTAAAAAAAATTTTTTCCTCCTTTCGCCTCCCTGGGACATGTGGTTTTTCTTTAATTTTTTTTTTTTTTTTTTTTTTTTTCAGAACAACTGGGGCGGTGAAAAATCAACTTACAATAAATACATCTTAAAAAAAAACAACACCACTAGGCACGACCCCCAATTTTCTAAATTAAGAGAAATGCACCCCGATTTGAAACCACCAGTGGATCGTAACAATCAGCCGATTTGGGTGCATGAAAACCTTCTCGGATCGGTGACGGCCGGTCGGTCTCACCGATTCCTAGCCCGATCCTGTTTATTGGCCAAACGGCACAGACACTGTGTCACAGCCAACGCTCACTACAATAGAAATGTCACAGTCCGTGTAAACATGTCCTTTTTGGGGGGCAGAGAAGCTTTCTAATTGAATTGCATTCATTGCAAACGGTTGACTGAATGAATTTTTCTGCGCCAAGATGACTTGCACAGCTTAGTGTGTGAGAGAGACAGCACACAACACCATGTAACTCACAGAAATGTATAGATGCATAGTGCGGTAGAAAAACAAAGATATTTACTTAGGTAAAATTTATTTAGGTAAGCAACATTACACGGCCATGATGTTTCCCCGAATATCCACTATCAACACGATTGCAATGTGACACTGATTTTATACAATAGTATTTCAATAAACAAATAGTTAAAATTAAGTGACTTAGATTTTTTTAGACAACAATATACTGATGTTTTTTTGGCTCCAAAAGTATTTTCGCTGAAAACACAAAAAACCTCCACGAAGAACGAGCAGAATAAGGTTTGTTCCGACGAATCAAAAAGGCCACAGCAGAAGAAACAGAACTTTTGTCTCAACGAGCAAACCCCAACACAGTGGTGTTTTGTTACTGAATGAATCCACGTTTAAGAACGAACCGAGTGAGTCAATGATTCAGTTGCCCATTCACAAGGACAGTTACTTGCCTCGTTTCTGAATGAATCAGACGTTTGAATGAATTGGTTGAATGAATGAATAAATTACTCACTCATTAAAACAGACATTTGCAGCCACCTACTGGTGGTTTAGTCATATTTAAAAGTATCATTGCATTTTTTTCCCAACATTTCTTATTTGTATGTTTAAAAAATATTTAAAACGTTAATCTTATTAAATTCTTTATGTATTCGAAATTTTGCAGTGTAAATGCATTAATGGCACCTCAGCTTCATCAAACAGTCTATGTAAAATGCATTTAACCAGCCGACTTCAGTGCAGGCTTCTGTCTGTTTCCCCCCCCCCCCCTCCCCCCTCACAGTGGAAAAGAATTGAGTTTGTGTTTTAAGTACTATTTTCATTTGAATGGACACCTCTACATTTTCTATATTGCTAACTGAATTAATTCAAACAAGTAAAAATTTGATGTGAATGATGACACATTAATAATGTTAGGTGAAAAAAAATGACCTATTTTATTAAACATGTGTGAAATGAACATCGTTTGTTCCACAGGCACAGCAAACGAATTTTAAGTTAATCATTTCTTTCATCTTCCAGTCACAGAGCCTTTTATCTGATAGTTTTAAGTGAGAGAAAATCTGTAACTTTTCAGATTGGGGGAAATGTAATGTTTAATAATTTATTTTATTATGTAAATAATTTTTGCATTGAAATTTGCATATATTTTTGTTTGTATATGCTGTCAATTATAGTCCTTAGAAAGAAAATCTGAATCTGCAAAAATCGTTATCGGCAGGTCACACTTCCAAAAAAATCGGAATCGGCCAAGAAAATTGCAATCAGTGCATCTCTATTTTGATCGGGTACAAATTGTGAGTAAACTTTTTTTTTTTTTAATCCTTATTCCTAATCCTTACACAGTAACAAACAACTGGAAAATCATGTAAATTGATTGGTTAAAAAGAGCAGGAACCCTGAACTACTACGTTGTCTGGAAAAAAAAAAATTAAAAAAAAAGAATAGAAAATTAAAAAAAATTATTAAATATTTTATCACGTTTTAATTTACAATTAACTGAGTGCCCACAGATTAAAATACATTTTGGAATACAAACTTACTACTTGTAAGGTTAATGGATCAATCCGAATTCTCAAAAAAGTTGAAAGATCAAATAAGCACCCAAAATTTTGCAAGAACATTATCAACAGACAAAACTGATCCCTTCTTTATCCTCGTTAAGTCAGTCGACGGTCACGGTTCACCGCTTCCGTGGCCAAACGCTTATCAGATACCACGAGAAAACACAAAGGTGCAATAATACACTCACATGTGATATAATACCCAAAAAAAAATTTTTAATTAAATTTTTTTAATCCTCACCTTTAAACTCCTACCTGGACTGACGAATATATCACCCCAGATCGCCAGACAATGAAATATAAATATAAATAATAAAAATATAAAAAAATTATTTGTGTTTGGGACTCTGTGAGCATGGGAGACTGGTAGTGTGGACCGAAGTTGAAAACGTTTAGCTTAAATGTTTAATATGAATACAGTGCTCATAAACGGCTGCTGAGGTAGTATTCTCAAGTGAAGCGAGTTGAGGCTTGGACCCGGAAACAGCGCTTCTTACGTCACCACTTAACAACCCAAATAATCAATAGAGATCTATACAAGAAATGCATCAACTAGGCTATGTGCAGCAGTTGACAGCACACCCTGGTTTTCATTTTGACATGCACAGCATTCCAACCACTTCATTTACCCTGTCCATCAGGAGAAGAAGAAAAAAAGCGAGAGAGAGAGAGACTTACAAATGTCTGACATGTGAACTGACCATTTAACAACTTCTAACCATAATATCAAATCCAGCTTGCGACACTTCTGGTCTCTTAACAGGACTGCTACCTGTCTGATCTAAGAAAAAAATGGCAGGAATACAATCTCAGGCATTGTTACTCTGCTAAACATGCAGAACAGTCTACTAAAAGGGTTTAGAAACTACCCGAAAGACCTCCGACAGCCCCACACCGCCCACCACTAGGGGCGACCCCCCCCCCGACCCCACTAGTAAAGCACCCATAATAGCGTCAATACATTTAATTCAAAACTCATGGTTGTAAGAACAACTGCATTTGCTGTAACCATTCAACCGGCCCCTGCAAGAGAACACAATCTGGCTCCTAACCACAGGTAATCTGGGACCCCTGATATAAAATGGTTTTCCAAATTTATCTGCCCAACATAAGTGATTATTGAGCAAATTAAGTTATCCATTATAAAGCAAACACAAATCACTACCACTTAGCACTGAAGACAAACAGTTGAGTACACAAAAATCAGACCAGGAATTACAGACATTTTCTGCTAATTGCAGCCCAGAGTAATTTGCTGGTTATCACTGAAACACTGCTGAACAAATCCCAGAGTCATTATAATCACTTAATGTAGTCCAATAATGTTTTTTAATGAAGGCACTGATGCAACATTCATAATAGAGTCCCAATGGGCAAAACTGCTTCATAAAGGGAGATGGTGCTACGTTATCAGTGGTTCTCTGCAAGTACAGCGGCATCTTAGCAGTTGATGGCTCATACAGAATGACCAAAACTGTCTTAAGGAAACAATAATGCAGATATTGCAGAAAACATTCATAATCATTAAAAAAATGCTATGAATCATGGAAAAAAAGATTGCGCATGATGCTCCATTGGATTTTTCAAGAACTAAAATATTCCTATATACCTCAGCAGTTTCCTCTCTCTTTAATGGCGATGAAGAAACATCGCCTACTTGGCTCTAACATGTGACATGCAAGCCCGAAAGCTATTTCCTCCATCTATGTGCCTTTCCCTTACTCTTCCGCTAGCTTAACATGCCCTCTCTCAACGTAGAGCAAGTTTGAGACCACTACAGCTTGTGAAAATTATACCACCAGCAAAAACATGTCTAAACACATTGCAACATTGCCTAGGATTTGTCTGTGCAATCAATGTGGCTCAGTTCATGTCAACAGTTCTGCCAATAACTGGAATGTCACGTGTTCTTATCTAAAACTAAGATAAGAGTTCTTATCCCCCCCACCCCCCACCATCTCTGCTCTCGCTCAACCCTCCCTGCGTTCCAGTTTTTCTCTGCTGAGCTTCTCCGAATAAAGTATGTCTGTTTGGGCCCAAGATGGATGGATGGAGTCTTGACAGTGTATACAGATGTCACATTCAATGCTTGTAAGGCCCATTTTGCTCAGGAGGGAAAAACTATCCAAACATACAGCAATCTTTGTAGGGTTATCTTCATGGACTAGGCAGCTCCTGCTGAGGCTCCCTTTTATGCTACAAATTATTAGACAGCGACAGAGGCTTTTTAAACCAAATGTCAGCAGCTGAAAGACTCGCAGACAGACACACACCCTTGTGACTTCTGTCTTTTGTTCCATTCAGCAGGCCTATCTACACAGAAATGTGTGAGTCTTGCTATCAATGGACAACACCCAAAATGCAAACCCAACACCACACCCCCACACACACCTCACCACACACCACACACACACACACACACACACACACACACCACACCCACACACACACACACACACACACACCCCACACACACACAACCCACACACACACACACCACACACACACCACAAACAAAAAAATACAAAAAGCCTTCCACTTTATTAGCAGTTTACACCATGACAGCTTTGGATCAAAACCGATCATTTCCTCTGAGATCTCGCTACTGTGGATGGTCTTACAAACTGTCAAGAATGAAAATTGTGTGTTAGAGCGCTGACAATACAACCCCAGTGTATAAACTCAACACGAAAGCAGCAGCATATAGCGTTCAAGAAACATTTCTTACAATCATCAATGGCTGTACTCCTTTATTTAATACTTATTTTTAGGGATCAAAACAAAACCGTAACCCTGAGTAATGTCTGCCTTACTAAAAATCACTGCTATTCTTGAATGTACAGTCAAGTGTTATATGAATGTAGAGATGTAACGATGAAAATTTCTTTATCACGATTATAGTGAACAAAATTATCACGGTTATCAGTATTATCACGGTACTGCTAAAATATGCTGGAAATGTTCAAAAAGTACTGAAACAAATCGTTTCACCAAGTTTTATATTTAAAATCAACAAACAACAAATAAAATTACTTTTTGTTTGCATAAACACAAACAATACCATTACCAATGATGTCCGGATTTTAAATGATAACATGACCGACAATAGTTTAATAATAATAACAACATGTACAAAATGTTCAAATAAAAGGTTTCATAAAGTGGTAAACCTCACATTTGAGCCTTATAATGAAAAGGGTTAAGTCAAAATGATAACTGTTTAATAAATTATTAAATGTATTTTATCTGCTCCATAAATAATTCTAGATACCTTATCCGAATTGTTTAAATGTGTAGAATCCACATAAGCTTGGTTTTCATCAACTGGTCATAATTTACAGCAGGGCATGGCCGTTTTTTGGCCAGATAGAAACCACACATAGGCTGAATGTGAATGTAAGTCTCTGTAAATCCACTCTGTGACAGCAGGTGGTGCTTATGGAAAAACTGAATTTTCCCGTAAACTCTGTGGACAAAGCAGCACTGCGATTAAAAACACTACTTTTATTAGGTATTACATGGAGCGAAGATAAAAACAAAATGCCATCGAATCTTTATTGAAGACAGTCAGAACCTTCAGAGGTACATTTATATAATTAATTCATTCATATAATCATTTTTATAATTCCCTTAGAACTCTTTTAAAACCTCCCAGCTTTCCACCAAGATTTCACACAAGATGAAACTACTCTGTGTGCTGTGCACATGTGAGACTGTTACTTAAAACTGTGCTTTATGCTGGATAGCATTTATTTATCCTGACTGAGTTGTTAAAATCGCGGTAATCGAATATGGTTTTTAATGATAATTAACATGAAATTGTAAGACTAAACGTGGGGAATTTTATCATGATTTATTGTCAAACCGGTAATCGTTCCATCCCTATATGAATGCCTTTTCTTTTTATGTTTACAATAGCATACGCATTTTAAATAGCACTGTCTGACTTTAATTGAACAGATGGCTTGATGTGATGGCTTAGCAACTGAAAAGTTTCACAATAGCTGTCAAAGAAAGTCTGGTCTGTTTTGATATAGTAAGGGCCCTCCACTTTGTCATGAGGAGAAGAGGTCAACAGTTGACACATCTGATATCTGTTGTCTCTCTCGCTCCGTCATGACTTGGGATTGAGCCGCAGGGAGCTTCCAAAAGACCTTATGCTTGTTCAGTTGAAGGCCAGCTGCAGACCGTGAGCTCCCATCCATCTCAGGGTTTGTCTTTGACATCTGCCGGGAAATTGGCTGATAGAAGCCTTGACCACAGAGACGCACCCAATGTCAGCCAATGACCCTGTAGGAAATTCAATTCAAAGCAGTCCATCTTCTGGCAGACATTCTGTTCCACTGCATAGATCAAACTCAGAGCTACATGAAACATGTATCATTTGCACTACAATGAATTGGAAAGGATTTCACAAATTTGGTGGAGAGGTTATAAATGCTCAGATGTCTGAAATAAACCATCTGGTTTGAGACCAAGGCGCCTTTTCTCCCCAGAGATGCTCTCCTTGCACAAATGCATGTCACAAGATGCTAGCATATGCACGTCTGACCACTTAGCAACTTCTGCACAAACACAGAACATTTGGGAACCATAATGGGGCTTTTTTTTTTTAATGGGGTAATGGAATTTCTTGTAAAGCCCCTTTTTTCAGTGGTGATGAGGAATGAGAAAACAAAGAAATTCTTGTTCAACGCTAGGCGTATCTTACCACATTCTTCTATGCTGCTTGTCACACACAAAACCACTTTAACAGTAGGTCTTACGAAGCAATGGAAAATTTGGGAAGGAGCACGCAATCTACAAAGGCCCCTTCTTCCACTCCTCTCTGAGTCTTGGGACTCACATGGTCCTTACTAGAGCCTGTCTTGAATACTGAGAGTTCTTGTGTGGAGAGCCAGTGTGTAGGTTTCGGAAAATTGTGCATATTTGACCCATTTTACCCTCCCTGTGCTGTCCACAACCTCCACATTCACTACCAAACCATGAATATATTGGGTGTGTCGCACTGAATGGAACAACATCACGACAGTTTCCACCCATGACAGAGCTAAGATAGATGCAAAACTTCCCGAATAC
Organism: Sinocyclocheilus anophthalmus; assembly: GCA_018155175.1. NCBI lineage: Eukaryota > Metazoa > Chordata > Actinopteri > Cypriniformes > Cyprinidae > Sinocyclocheilus > Sinocyclocheilus anophthalmus. The sequence continues at coordinate 45,933 of JADLZN010006938.1, read as the reverse complement.
CACAAGAGGAAAGTGGCTAATCATATGATGAAAGAAAAAATGTCGAAAATAAAAAAACATTCCATTCATCACTTTGCTGAATTTTGGAAAGAAAAAACTGTTACTGTGGAGATTGCCTGCCATCAATCTGTCAAACAATGAGGTTTCAAAGTAAAATGTCTTCTGTAAACACTGAAAAGAACAATGTGTGTATGTCCCACCCTCATCCACTAACCAAACAAGCTATTCCATCTTTGTGAGAAACATGATGTGGCAATGTACGTCACGGCCAGACGGTGAGAAGGCATGACACAGTATTTTGCATCCATCATAAAGAACAGCATGAGATCAACAAAACAAAACAGTCTCACACAATTCTGGTTTTGTTGACAGAGACAGATATCAAAGTTTCACACACCTGAGGGTAGTCAAACTTCAGAGCCATATTGTGTATTTTCAAAGTCCTTTTTTAATAAAAATAAAAAAAGAAAGAATTTCCATAACATGAAAACACATTGACTTAAGAATGCAAAAACGTACTTGCCAATAAACAAATACCAAAACTAACCAGCAAAAACGGCTCACTTTTAAATTAAATACTTTGTGTGTAGCACCTGCCGCTCTACATATGCTTCAGAAGAATACCACATTTTTAAAAAGGTCCCTGATCATTTTTATTCAGATTGTTTTATAATTCTGTGACGATGTATTGCTGGCATTGCAAAGGCACCGTTACAGAAGTCTTAAAGGCACAGCAGCAGCAAAAAATAAAAAATAAAAAAATGGCCCATGCAATTTTGTAGTGTAAAGTGTAAAAAGGTTATGAAAAAACTAAAATATGACTATTTTGGCACAAAAAAGCTATACTAACTGTAAGTGGACCTCAGGGAAAAACAATTAAGTAATAAAAAAAATTCATGATATGACCTCTTTGCCATGTTTTGCTGCATAATTGCTTTGTTAACGAGAGGCTAGGTGAGGACAGGCTTCTACAGCCATCAACAAGCTGCACTGGTCAGCAGGCGACCTTTAGTTCACACAGATCTCAACACTGTAACCCTGCAAAAGAGATCAGGGAGGGCCTCGATAGGAGGCATCATGCCCAAGAGTTTCCCACTTGGCACAATGCCCAGCAATTAAATTAGAATTGTGCCTCTGCCAGGCACCTCTAAGGCACAAACAACTACAAACAACTAAAGCATGACAAAGAACACCACCACCAACAACAACAACAAAAATAGTAATAAGAGTAAAACACTGTAAATAACATTTTGTTGTCTTGTCATAGAGAAAAAGCAGCAAGAAGCAAGGATAAGCAAGTTTTTCTTATATCCAGGACCACTCAGTCAGGTGGGGTCTTATCGGTGGGGTCGGATCCTAATTTCTGAATCCACATATTTTAATCGTAATATTATATTTTTTTTTTTTCAGTAATTCAACTCAAATTGTGAAACTCGTGTATTAAATAAATTCAATGCACACACACTGAAGTAGTTTAAGTCTATGGTTCTTTTAACTGTGATGATTTTGTCTCACATTTAACAAAAAACCACCAATTCACTAACTCAACAAATTAGAATATGGTGACATGCAATCAGCTAATCAACTCAAACACATGCAAAGGTTTCCTGAGCCTTCAAAAATTTCTCTCAGTTTGGTTCACTAGGCTACACAAGCATGGGGAAGACTGCTGATCTGACAGTTGTCCAGAAGACAATCATTGACACCCTTCACAAGGAGGGTAAGCCACAAACATTCATTGCCAAATAAGCTGGCTGTTCACAGAGTGCTGTATCCAAGCATATTAACAGAAAGTTGAGTGGAAGGAAAAAGTGTGGAAGAAAAAGATGGCCAACCAACCGAGAGAACCGCAGCCTAATGAGTATTGTCAAGCAAAATCGATTCAAAAATTCGAGTGAACTTCACAAGGAATGGACTGAGGCTGGGATCAAGGCATCAAGAGCCACCACACACAGACGTGTCAAGGAAATTTGGCTACAGTTGTCGTATTCCTCTTGTTAAGCCATTCCTGAACCACAGACAACGTCAGAGGCGTCTTACCTGGGCTAAGGAGAAGAAGAACTGGACTGTTGCCCAGTGGTCCAAGATCCTCTTTTCAGATGAGAGCAAGTTTTGTATTTCATTTGGAAAACCAAGGTCCTAGAGTCTGGAGGAAGGGTGGCGAAGCTCATAGCCCAAGTTGCTTGAAGAGTCCAGTGTTAAGTTTCCACAGTCTGTGATGATTGGGGTGCAATGTCATCTGCTGGTGATGGTCCATTGTGTTTTTTGAAAACCAACGTCACTGCATCCGTTTACCAAGATATTTTGGAGCACTTTATGCTTCCATCTGCTGACCAGCTTTTTGAAGATGTGGATTTCATTTTCCAGTAGGATTTGGCACCTGCCCACAATGCCAAAAGCACCAAAAGGTGGGTAAATGACCATGGTGTTGGTGTGCTTGGCCAGCAAACTCACCAGACCTGAAAACCATAGAGAATATATGGGGTATTGTCAAGAGGAAAATGAGAAACAAGAGACCAAAAAATGAAGATGAGCTGAAGGACATAGGCGCGTTTCCATACAGATTTGCGCAAAACTTTGGCGATATTTTATAAATTTCGATAAAAAAGTATTGCGAAATGACGGAGTTTCCATTAACCAATGTTATGCTACTAAAACGTAACCTTTTGCCTCTCGAGATAAGTCATGGCAACGGATTTTGGTGGGATTTTGGCTATATTTATTCAAAGGAGGCTTATGCGTGTATCTTTACAGAAGCAGCAAAGAGAGCCGCTTCAGAAACGTGCATGGCGCGGCTGGAATAAACCATAGACTGTATAAAAACATAAACACAAGCATTGAGTGGCCGTAATCAGCTTCAGTGACCATATCAGAGACACACTGCACCGCAGACATGTGCAGTGTAAATTGTCTTAAGTATTAATAGTAGGGAAAGCCCCTTATACTGGAGAGCGGCCACGTGTGATGTGTTTCTTGGAGGTTATAGTAAATTGAAGAATGATCATATGACTTTTTACATATGCCATGTGAGCTGTAAATGCGAAAAAGCTGTTTCCATTGCAGTTTTGCAAATTAATCCTTTTTCGCATTGCCTGAAAAACCACCTCATGCGAGTGTAAAAACTTTTTTGCGATATATGGCCGTTTTTGCGAAATTGACGCGTTTCCATTAGGCGTATTTTCAATTCGCAATTTCAATTTGCGCAATTTGAAGGGTAATGGAAACGCACCTAGTCAAAGAAAAACTGGGCTTCCATACCACTCAGAAACGTGCCACAAACTGATCACATCCATGCCACGCCGAATTGAGGCAGTTAATTAAAGCAAAAGGAGCCCCTACTATGTATTGAGTACATGTACAGTAAATTATTCTTTCCAGAAGGCCAACAATTCACTATAAATGTTTTTTTTATTGGTCTTATGAGTATTCTAATTTGTTGAGATGGTGAATTGGTGGGTTTTGTTAAATGTGAGCCAAAATCATCACAATTAAAAGAACCAAAGACTTAAACTACTTCAGTCTGTGTGCATTAAATTTACTTAATACACGAGTTTCACAATTTGAGTTGAATTACTGAAATAAATGAACTTTTCCACAACATTCTAATTTATTGAAATGCACCTGACCAGTTTCAGTGCAAGAGCTAAGGGGTAGAGCCTAGTTTATACCTACAAGTCAAAGAGAGCGAAATATATAGATTGTATGTTTTATAGAGCTTAGGGGTGCTGGGTATCGATTCAGATGTCCCGATTCGATTCGATTCGATTTCGATTCGCAAGCTCTCGATTCAATTCGATTCTCGATTTTTTTAAATTACATTCAGTGAATATAGTTAATACAAATGCTATTGATATTTCTAAAGAATTAACAGTAAACATCAGTTTACAAATAGTGAATTAATAAAAAGAAATTAAGAACTACATGCCTGTATTTTAAACCTTTTTTTTTTTTTTTTTGTATAGGGTCCTTTTTAAATAATAGTAAGGCCCTATAAAATGTTCTTAATTTTTCTGGTAATCGGATGAAGGCATAAAACATTAATTTTATCATAATCAAATGAAAATTAAACCCTTTTATTTTTTGGCAACAAAGTGCTGCACAACAGATGTTTACAGTTAAAAAAAAACAAAAAACAGATGTGATTATTCCTTTAAAAATAAAGATTTATTAATATTTATTAGCAGTAGTAGCATTGAGTCTTAAGACTGCTAAATAGTAATATATTCTGACAGTAGAACGTTAAACTAAACTTTTATTTTGACGGGTTGCCGTGAAGAACTTGCAGCTGCTGTGTATGTGATATGATGGTAGTTTTCTCAAATGAAACGGTAAAATGCTAATGAAGTGACTCTCAGAGCAGCTGGAGATGACATCCGTGTTCATATCATCATATAGTGAGACGGCAGAAGATGAAAACACCGCGAGCGTCATCCGCGCTTCAGTATGTATGTAGTAAACAAAAACTACTGCGCCGCACCATCCGCCATTCATTCATTGCGGAAATCATGGCGCCTTATGCGTGATATCAAATGCTTCCGCAGATTTATAGTATTACTATAGCATTTCACCTGAGCATTGCGAATCATGCGTATGGCCATGATAAGCACTGAATGAATGACAGGCTTTCTGTTGTAACACCGCGCAAGGTAAATGAGGGTGACATCTAGTGGAGAAGACTAATTATAAGATTCACGTTAATCAGATCTTGTTTTAAATGTGCTGAAATAAATCCCGGAAAAGATCGATTCGCGGCTTTTGAGAATCGATATCGAATCGATGTCATTTAAAAAAAAACGATTAATCGAAAAATCTAATTTTTTTTGCCCAGCCCTAATAGATATATATATATATAGAGAGAGAGAGAGAGATATATATAGATATATATATAAGGGGTGTACACATTTTTTCGGTACAGGTCAGTCGGATCGGTACACAACAAATCATTCCATTCTTTCAGGAATTCAGACAACACATGCCGTTTGGGGCTCTTTGATGTGGCGCGACAGATCGCTGTATAGAAGCCTCAGTTCTAATGGCAGCGCGTAGCGTGTGTGAGCGTGATCATCCCTTCCTCTTTATTACTAGTTTGAATGCGAAATAAACATGAATGAACATCATGTAATCACTCAAGCAGTGCTTCAATTGCAGAAAGACTTTTATTGTAATTGTCTTTAAGACAATTATTCAATTATTATTATTACGGTAAGAGAGCATCCCCAAGTGGAGTTACACATTCTGGTTAGCACGTAACTTGGTTTGATTTCCCCTGTACATTTGCATCATTTTGTACAGTACATATACAAGTTGTTATAATATGTTTATGTTGTATAAATATCTGATTAATCTCACATAAGATACATTTCCTCCAGTTAAATAAGCTGTTAGCAAAGCACTTCAGTTTACCAATGTTCATTCAGCTCTTCAGCTTCAGTGCGCGCAGCACAAACAGCAATGAACAACATTAATAACTACAATTGGGAATGTTATATACATAACATTATAAAGAGAACACTACACCATAATAAAAAGATGTGAATTAATTTGGTTTATTTGCCGTGTTTCAGTGCATAAGGGAAGAGCCAAGAGCGCATCCACAACAGGATTTACACATTCTGACTAGCACGTAACTTAGTTTAAGTTCACTTGTGCATTTGCGTATTTTTGTGCATATACAAGTTGTAATATTACATTTATGATGTATAAATATGGTTTAATTCAAATCAAAGTCTGTGCGGAGGCTATTCTGTTTTGCTTACATGTATTATGATGCTTTACACGCAAGTAATGCTGTCCAATGACTTGTTTGCATTAATCATCATTTTATCTATTTGTAAGGCAATTATTTTTGATAAAGAAAGTTAGTAATAGGAGTTAGTAATCTGCTGTACTGTATATGTTTGATTTATGTTGTTTGGGACATGGCTTTTCATGGTACCGTTTTGTAATCAGGCTCTCAAAAATTACATAAAAACTTTGATTTAGATTTGTCAGCCAACCATATTATCAACTTTCAAATATAAAGAAGTATCATATCGACCAAAATTTTCATATCGTTGCATCCCTAATGAATACCCCCTATAACGCAACTCATCAACAAGCTTTCATATTTCCCTTATGTAAACGTAAAAGTCAGAGGCTATCTGTGACGCATCGGTGGTCGTGTGCTGTAGTCAACCTGCAGGACTGTTTATTCCAAAGTACCTCAATCGGTTTGGTAATTGAGCGTTCCCTTACCCTTGTCTTTTAAAACATTTAATTAGGAATCTGACAGTAATTGTTTAATGGGTCTGTCACACTGTCTGAGACATTAATCCCTTTCACCCCACTTCTCTCTCTTCATCTACATCTCGTTCTCACTGCCTCAAAAGGGTATCTGACAGCTTTCATCTTTCAGATGAGGGGGGGGGAGTGTTGGTCAGAAAATGCCAGAGACAGATTCCTCACAGAGATTAAATTGCTGATGAGGTAGTTAAATCTTGAGGAATGGTGTTTGTGACAGTAGATAAGCCCATGCTTATCATTTCACTGTTTTCTGTTTGTTAGCAGTTTGTTAGTGAATCTCTCTCAATACAAGTGGAATTAAATATGGGGCAATAAAACTGAAGAACAAGTCATGACAATTCTAGCATCAGTTTTGGGCCTGCAATTACAGACAGTATAAGTACACAAAGTGCCTTTGGCTGTTTCAGTTGCCCTTGAAGAGTGTTACCTCTGAGACTCTTGCACATCTGTGGCTGTTAGTACAGATGGCCATATCATTAAGCCTACCCCAGACTAGGGCTGGACGATATGGCCAAAATTTATATCACGATATATTTCTTAATTTCGGTCGATACGATATAATTCCGATATCGATATGAACACTATTTAAAAAAGCCTTGTAAAAACTGCCAAGAACGCCCACAACAGATGTCTTTATGAAAAATGAATTTGCCAAGTCTATAAAACTATTTAATTTTTTAGAAAAAAAACAGCACAAATAAATTAATGTTCACCTTTTATTTGTATTTAGACTTCATACAAACAAGAAATGTGAAATCACTGTAAAATAAATCTCAGACTCTCCTTATTAATTATTCATATCTATATAACATACCAGTCAACAGTTTTTGAACAGTAAGATATTTAATGATTTTTAAAGAAGTCTCTTCTGCTCACCAAGCCTGCATTTATTTTATCCAAAATACAGCAAAAACAGTAACATTTTGAAATAATTTTACTATTTAAAATAGCTCTTTTCTATTTGGAAATATTTTAAAAAGCAATTTATTCCTGTGATTTCAAAAGCTATATTTTTTAGCATCTTTACTCCAGTGACATGATCCTTCAGAAATCATTCTAATATTCTGATTTGCTGCTCAAAACATTTATTATTATGTTGAAAACAGCAGAGTAGAATTTACTTTTCTTTTTTACAACGTGTAACATTAAAATGTTCTTTATCATACTTTTGAGCAAATTGAAAGCATCCTTATATTTCTTTCCAAAAAAAACAAAAAGAGAAAGAATATAGACTCCAAGCTTTTGAATGGTATAGTGTATAATGTTACAAAAGCTTTTTATTTCAGATAAATGCTGATCTTTGGATCTTTCTGTTCATCAAAGAATCCTGAAAAAAATCCTCAACTGTATATTGATAATCAGCATATGAGAATGATTTCTGAAGATCATGTGACACTGAAGACTGGAGTAATGATGCTGAAAATTCAGATTTGATCACAGGAATAAATTACATTTACAATATATTCAAATAGAAAAATGTTAAAAAAAGTTTGCTGTTTTGCTGTACTTTGGATCAAATAAAGGCAGCCTTGGTGAGCAAAAGAGAATTCTTAAAAAAAAAAAAAAAAAAAAAAACTCAGTACGGTTCTAAAAACCTTTACTGGTAAAATGTAGGGCGGCTGATTATTGTTATAGATTGAAACAAATGTGCTTCAGCCAGGATAAAGAATATGAAAAGTGCTCTGAGTTGCTGCAGAAAAAAAGAGCAACAACAAAAACATGTTGCTGGAGACGGGCTTATTGAAAATTGAAAAACTGCTTGTCTGCCAGCAGGAGGCGCTGTGAGCGGTAGAACTAACAGTTTCTCCAGTAATGGCTGTAAACAAGCAGCTCCGCTCATGAACGCTACTATTCAGATCAAATGAAAATGCCATCGAAAATTTTCTGAAGACAGTCGGGTCCCTTCAGAGATACTTTCATATAAAACACCCGCGCCGTGTTTTTATTTTGAAATGTGCAGTGCTGTGCTCATGTTTATTCAACGAAGTCAAACGCCACAAATAAATCAATGTATGGGAAACACTGGTAATGTATATCGAAATATCGGAAATGTGTTTAAAAATCATATCACCGTTATTGAAAAGAATTATATCGCGATACATATTGATATTGAATTATTGTCCAGCCCTACCCCAGACTTAGGGCTGGACGATATGGCCAAAATTTATATCACGATATATTTCGTAATTTCGGTCGATACGATATAATTCCGATAGCGATATGAACACTATTAAAAAAGCCTAAAAAAAACAGCCAAGAACGGCCACAACAGATGTCTATACCTACAAACTTATGAAAAATTAATATGCCAACTCTATGAAACCTACTCCTATAAAACTATATAATATTTTAGGAAAAAAATGGCGCAAATAAATAAATGTTCACCTTTTATTGGTATTTAGCCTTCATACAAACAAGAAATGTGAAATCACTGTCAAATAAACACCTCAGACTCACCTTATTAATTATTAATATCTTTAACTTCAAACTATAGGCTTTTTTGGTTTTGTTAGTTTTTGGTCAGTAAGATTTTTTTTTTTTAAAGAAGTCTCTTTTGCTCACCTAGCCTGCATTTATTTGATCCAAAGTATAACAAAAACAGTAACATTTTGAAATATTTTTACTATTTAAAATAACTGTTTTCTATTTGAAAATATAATTTATTCCTGTGATTTCAAAGCAGAGCTTTAGCATCATTACTCCAGTCACATGATCCTTCAGAAATCATTCTAATAATATGCTGATTTGCTGCTCAAAAAAACATTTATTATTATGATGTTGAAAAAAAGTAGATTTTTTTCAGGTTTCTTTGATGAATAAAATGTTCAGAAGAACAGCTTTTATTTGAAATAGAAATATTTTGTAACGTTATGAATGTCTTTATCATCACTTTTGCTCAATTTAAACATCCTTGCTAAATAAAAGTAATAATTTCTATAATATAAATTTTAAAAAGAGCTTTTGAATGGTATAGTATATAATGTTACAAAAGCTTTTTATTTCAGATAAATGCTGATCTTTGGATCTTTCTATTCATCAAAGAATCCTGAAAAAATGTACTCAACTGTTTTAAATATTGATAATCAGCAAATCAGCATATTAGAATGATTTCTGAAGGATCGTGTGACACTGAAGACTGGAGTAATGATGCTGAAAATTAAACTTTGATCACATGAATAAATTACATTTTAAAATTTATTCCAATAGAAAGCAGTTATTTTAAATAGTAAAAATATTTCAATGTTACTGCTTTTGGTGCATTTTGGATCAAATAAATGCAGGCTTGGTGAGCAGAAGATAATTATTTAAGAAACATTAAAAATCAACAGTTCAAAAACCTTTGACTGGTAGTGTAGGCTGATTACTCTTATAGATTGAAACATGCATTAACCAGGATAACGAGTATGAAACATGCTCCGAGTTGCTTCAGAAAACAAAAAAATAGAGCAACAACAAAAGCATGTTGCTGGAAATGGGTTTATTATTGAAAATGCAAACTGATTGTCTGCCAGCAGGAGGCGCTGTGAGAGAAGGTGGAAATAACGGTTTCTCCTGTAAACAAAGCAGCTTCGCTCATGAACGGTTCTTTATCAGATAAAAATGCCATCTAAACTATTCTGAAGACAGTAGGTTCCCTTCAGAGATACATTCATATAAAACACCCGCGCAAAATCGCCATTTTGATTTTGAAATGTGTAGTGCTCATGTTTATTCAACGAAATCAAACGCCTCAAATAAATTAATGTATGGGAAACACTGGCAATGTATATCGAAATATCGGAGATGTGTTTAAAAATCATATCACCGTTATTGAAAAAAATTATATCGCGATACATATTGATATTGAATTATTGTCCAGCCCTACCCAGACTAATACCCCATTCAATTAGGACATTCTCTTCCTTAAATATAGCACAAGTGGGAACATGATGCATTTCAAAACGACACAATGCAATCTCTGTAAGCTGGTTGGTTGGGAACAATCTCTACAAGCCTTTGTCACTGTTGTCATGTTTTTTTCATTTTTATTTAATTTTTTCCCATTCGATCTTCCACCCAGGCTCAATTTATTGACTATGCCGCCTACCATGGCCCACAGTACAAGGCCAGCAGTGGAGGTTGAACGTGGGACCTGTCGATTGACTCTAACAGTTGCGCGGGGGGAGACATCAGTGATCGTTATGTAACTGCCATTGCTGCGTGGGCTGCAGGAGCAGCGCTATCATTCTGATAAAGCCAGTAAGGCTGCCGTCTCATTGAGCTAAGGCCAGTTTCTCTCAGTGAATTATAAGATACAGCACCAGTATAACAGAATATTATAAATATTATAGGTGCATTTGATCTAACAATGTTAAAGTATATACTGCCTTCGAAGGCACTACTTTGTGCATATCCAATTTTGATGTTTTGTTAAAAGTCGTGGCCAGTCGTGGCTTAATGGATAGAGAGTCGGACATGTAATCCGAAGGTCACGGGTTCGAGTCTCGTGTCCGGCAGGGATTGTAGGTGGGGGGAACGCTCTCTCCACCTTCAATACCACGGCTGAGGTGAGATCCTTGAGCAAGGCACCGAACCCCCAACTGCTCCCCGGGTGCCGCAGCATTGGCTGCCCACTGCTCCGGGTGTGTGTTCACGGTGTGTGTGTGCACTTGGATGCATTAAATGCAGGGCACAAATTCCAAGTATGGGTCGCCACACGTCACTTTCACTAAAAGCCTGACAACCTCACACAGTACAACAGCAAGCATTTTACACTACAGGTTTAACAAAACTGTGAGAAGACAATATTTACATGCCAATACATCAGGCTGTAACATACAGGCCAATATACGACCAATCAAATTCAAGGACCGGAAATAACTGCTGCATAAATGATTAATGAATGAATTAATGTATGATAAACATTTTTTTAAAACATACTTTAAAATACATGTCAATCAGCTTTATGATAAATGTATTCATGATATACAATATTTTATGTATACAACATACAAAGTTTACATGTACACTACCGGTCAAACATTTGGAATCAGTAGGACTTGTAATGTTTTTTAAAGAAGTATCTTCTGCTCATTTCAAGGCTGCATTATTTGAGCAAAAATACAGTAAAAAAAACAGTAATCTTGCTAAATGTAATTACAATATAAAATAATGGTTTCTATTTTATCCTTTATTTCTGTGATGCAAAGCTGAATTTCCATCAGCCATTACTCCAGAATAAAGTGTAACATGATCCTTAAGAAATCATTCTAATATGCTGATTTATTATTCAAATTATCAATGTTGGCAACGGTTGTGCTGTCAAATATTTTTTTGGAAACTGCGATAGTTTTTTCAGGATTCTTTGATGAATAAAAAGTTAGAAAGAACAGCATTTATTCAAAATATAGATATTTTCTAACAATATAAATCTTTGCTATCACTTCTTAACAAATTAACACATCCTTGCTGAATAAAAGTTTTAATTTCTTTCAAAAAAAGAAAGAAAAAAAATTTACTGACCTCAAACTTTTGAACGGTAGTGTATATTGTTAGAAAAGATTTCTATTTTAAATAAATGCTCTTCTTTTTAACTTTTTATTCATCAAAGAATCCTGAAAAAAGTATCACAGGTTCCAAAAAAATATTAAGCAGCACAACAGTTTCTAGCACTGATAATAAATCAGTTGATCAAAGTGACAGTAAAGGCGTTTTCATTACTGCCATGTCTGCTAAATTGAATATATCCTTGCTGGATAAAATTATTAATTTGATTTTTTTTTTTTTTTTTTAAGTTCATTGCATGTTAAAGTTTAACATGCAATGTGTCTGTCTTCACTTTCTTTTGGGGGAGATTCAAGAGATTTTGCACAGCTTTGAAGGTGAAGCTGCAACCACTTTGCTATGTAATGGAGTAGCTACCCAAGGAGCCAATTTGTAAAACTGTGATTACATGCAGAGCAGAAGCGGAGCCTGGAAACACATCCTCTATGGAAACCCACATAGGTACACGGTAATGGTATCTGTCATGTACACAAACACACACTTAAGGACACACACTCTCTTCGCTTACTAGCTAATGTTGATGCAACTGCAAACACAGTTAAAGACTGTTGAATCACCAGCAATCACACACACTCAAACATCATCGTACACACAAACACACCCCTAGTATTGCATTAAACATCACACAGAAGTGGGAGGGTGAAAGATAAATAGAAACAGATAAGAAGACAGATAGAAAGAGAGTAATGTAGTGAGTGAATGAAGGCATGATCATTCAGACTGGAAGAGAAAAAACGAGATGAAAAAGCAAGAGAGCACATACAACTAGTTTGAGAGTGGGTGATTTGGGAGGGGGGCTGAAACCATCTTTCACTAGCTCCCAATGATAACAACACAAATGTTGAAGCTCGCTGTGATTGGAACGTACAAATAAAAAAGCATGTTTGTTTTTCCAGACAAACGAGTATGAGCATCTGTTACAGGGAGGCCCCTCTCTTTATCTCAGTCAGCAGAGATCTTTCTCCTGTCACCGCATGCCGGGCAACCTCACATCCACATGCATACATGCTCCACTAAACCCAACCGCTAATGCAAAATTACTTATTTATGCATTTATTTGCACATTCACCATTTCACCCAAGCTAAGCCAATGTGAATCGCGGCATCCCTGCAAGGCTCATTGGTCACGCTGGTCTGCCATCAAACCCGAGCATGCACGCCACGCTGTCTGACAGGGGAGAGGAAAACAACACGCAGATGCTAAGAATCACCCGACCTCTGTAATCATTACACTGCCACACTTAACCCTGGTACAAATGTTCTCCTATTTAGCAGTGCTAATGTCCTAAATACAAGCAAACTACAGGGGAAACAATGCAAAAAAATCTTAGTAACATACTGCTGGCAGGGAATGAAAAGCAGCATGCATGAAACCACGTTTTTTATGCAAGATGATGTTAATGTGTAATAGAAGGTCAATAGAGTGTCTGCCCTAATTGTACAGAAATGGCGAAGGAAAAATACACTGGTTCTGTATTCCTCTGCCAAAGATATATTACTGCATATATTTTCATTTAAAGTCTCATTGGCGGCCTGTTTTACCTAAAAGTTAATGCGTCAATCTCACAAAATCTTTTAAGAAAATGTCCAGATCATATTTCAACCGATAATCAAAAGGAAAGAAAATGTCTGGACAAAACTTCCTTCAGAATTTTTCTTTAGAATTTAATCATTCATCAAAGCTCAACACGTCAAATATCACAAGCAAATCACCAAGAGAAGTGCACTGTTGCATAATTCATGCTAGAAGTGTCATTGCATTTTGCTAAGTACACATAACTATTATTTGAAAATAATCGCTATTAAATATTTTAATCAAAAGCCCTATAAATGATATTTTCTAGGGCATTGTGATATTAAAGTTGCCATGAAATCAAACAGAATTGACAATTCTTATTTTTTATTGAATATTATTGCACTGTTTATTATGAATTATTTATCCATGCACTTCATTATTTATTCATATGACCTCAAACTTTAATAAAGATAACCAAGTGTCCTCCTCTCACAACCAAATCTTGTCCACTTTGATGTTGTCAGCACTAGCGCAAAGGTAGGACAATAATTTCTCCCCTCCGGCAATCTACAACTTACATGAGATCATAGCAATTAGCAAACAACGATCCAACAATCCAATCAACTCGAATGGACTAAACCATGCCCTGCCATACATTTTTTAGCATTCAAAAAGCCGTTTTACTTAGATATACATCACAATATGGAAGACTATTAGAACATCTGACTTTAAAGCACCCCCTGCTATTCTCAATACCATACTGCAGAAATGTATGCTGATTTACAAAAAAAAGAAAAGAAAAGAGAAAATCCAGTAATGAGAATAATTAAAAATTTGGGAATGATTTGGGAATTATAAAACGTTACATACAATGCTAATTGGAATTTGAGGGGCAGCAGTAATCACTTGTAATTAAACAATATCAAAATGCTAAATGATTTAAGGGTGCCTAAAATAGGCTCGATTGAAGCAGCCAAAATACAACTCATTCCTTCAGCCTCTTCCATGAAAATGTTACCAGAGCATGTTTTGAAATTTCACCATTATGCGACAGCATGCAGAAGCGTCTAACTCCTACTAACGAAGGCATTATTTTCCATTTTAGCCCAATTCAACAGGTACATCCCCCTCACTGTTTCACGCTAAACAATCCCCCACAGCTCATTAAGTGCCTCTAGTCGTGTTTTCGGCACAACAGTCTGAGCTAGTAGATATAGCTTTCCCATTTATAGCCAGTAGTCACACCAGGGAGACCAGAGTCGTGTATAGGCTGAAGTTACCACCAGCGCCCATGATCATGTCTGAGGAGGGAGGCTGAACAGTACAATTCTCCCCTAATTAGAGGGAACAGATGCTCTGCAGGGTAAACACAGCTTGATATGCACAACAATAAATTGCATCAGTCGGCTGGAGGAATCACTACAGAAGAAATCTTCTCAATAGCTCCAAACACCCCCACCCTACAGGTTATGTAAAGTTTAAAGCATGCACAAGCACACCCACAACACATGAACGCGTACACAAGGGGTATTGTTCAGCGGTGATATCTGCTTACTGATGTCCTCAAGGAGGTTCTTCGCAATTACTAATAAACTCCCCTGAAACATGAGCGGTATTTGCGCAAACACACACAACGCTCCACATTTAAACACGCAGAGTGTAGGCTACTGTTTGCAAATCTATCGCATGACACTGAGTTTCAATCACTCTCATTTGGTTAACAACAGTCATTCAGCCTTGGGATGGATTCTCCTGGATTACAGTGGATCTGCAGGGATAAGCTTAAATGTGATCACAGCATATTTCATAATGACTGACCTTTCTCTTCTGATTATTTTGTGGGCATACTAAACATCTCATAAATTTCCACAAAATAAATCATGCTCACACCAACAGAAGATTAGCTTCTGAACATCCCCTGTGGGCCGAAAAACAAAATGTGGCATTCCAGTGTCCACACAAGGAGACTTCGTGAATGTGACATTGTAAACAAACTAACTGCTATGATGGTGCCAAAGGGGACTATCAGCCCTACAAAAATTAGGTAACATTTTGCAGGGGGGGGGGGGGGTGGGAAGGGGGGGGGGGGAACAGTTGAACCTTAAAAAATAAAACACAACTGACTTTTGATGGGTCAAAGCCCTCAAGGGCCCCCCGCCCTCAAAGATGACCTTTTACACAAAATATACGACATCAGCTTCAACGTCGAATAGCTCATCCAAAAATTAAATAATTTCTGGCTAATGCTGTGTAAAACCTGTTTGACCAATTTTCTTATGCCAAACACAAAGGCTCTTTGTCAGAATGGCAGCCTCACATTCTCATTGTATGGGAAAACATACAATGGAAGTCAATACTGACTGGCGTCCCCAACGTACTGCTAAACCTTCATTTATAGGTGAATTACTTCTTTAATACTAAAACCTGTTGTTATAAGGGGGGCTTATACCGTTTTTTGACATTTCAAAGCTTATTTCTTCACGTTTCGAGACGTTGTCACGACTCCAGTCGCCGCTTTATCACCCCCTCAGGCTGCTGAGTCTAGGATCACAAGACACCTGAAGGTGACGGAGAGCTTCAAACCGTTGATATCGCACATGAATCTTCATTTAACATTCATAATTTAACATAACACAAACCAGATAGCTCATGTGCCTCGTGTTCCTCTCTTTCTGACACCACTGGGCAGGTTTTGCTCTCCTCACAGGACAGAGAATCGAAGCAAATTGCAGGGTTTCCCCTTCGACGCAATAGCGCGAGGACACACCCAGAGAGGCGCGAGAGAGGAGAGAGAGAGGAGAGAGGCGAGGTGGACGTTACCCAAGGGGGTGACGTCAGAGGGATCGACTGATTACCTCTTAATCAATCAGCAAGAGAGCCTCTTTACTCTTCACATGAAATGTACCTGTTTATTTCTTCCCATTAAAAGCCCCTATTAACCAGTAGTGCAAAACGTGCACACCTCAACGTTATATGACTGCGCTGACAGGATTGAGGATTGATGAAATGGCACTAAAATACGCCAATACGCATAAATAACGAAAGGAAAAAAACGATACGTGTAGCCTTTACGTGAAATAGTCAGTTGTAATACGGTACTGGAATAACAAAAAAGCGATTTTCATAGTCAACTAGTGTAATATCTGTAAACGATTAAATCGCTCACTGGAAAGCTGTGCAGAAATGATTAGGCTACTTGCAACCGGCAAAAATAGGTCTCGTGAGCAAATACGGCGTGGCTCTGAGGAATGTTTACACGATGGAACATGCACGCGCGCACCTGTGGATAGAAAAATCAAAGTGAAGGAAATGAATAGAATAAAACAGGAAAAAATAACAAACCTACCTTGGGGCTGAAGGGTTGCCAGAAAGAGTGAAAGCCGCACATGGGACGTTCCTCCTCATTCAGTGCATCGAGAAACAAGCCCTGCTCCTCAAAACTCCCAATGAAGAAAGACGCAAAGGGTCTCTAAGTAAACGCTTGCACGGATAGGTAATGTCTTTCTTCGCTTGCAAACCGTGTTTGTTTACTCTGCATTTGGAAACTAACTTTAGAATTGGTGCCAGTCAACCAGCAGGATGGAATTAGTCACTTTTCCTACATGTAAAATGTGACCTCCGCGTTTAGGCTAAAAACATATAAACTTCTTATATCACGCCGCTCAGAAGTAAGAAGCCCGTCTGCTCGAGCCCAATCCAACAGCCTTTTCTCGTCCAGAGAAAAGAGGAAATAATCACAAGAGGAATTGAGGTATGTTCCGCTTTGGTTACGGAACGCAAACGCAACAGATCCAAGTTTTGTTTGGTTTTCAATCTTGTTTTCTACGTGTTAACTGCTCTATGTCTTCAGTCCCCGTTTGACCGCCGGGAAAAGTGCGGATAAACGCAACCTTTCACCGCGCAACGAAAAAGACCGTTTAAATCACTGGTTGCCGTGGCTGGAAATCGAAAGAGGGAAGATAGAGATTCAGTCTGAGGGTTGGGAGAGCTGCGGCGGAGAGGGAGGGACTTGTGTGGGATCAGTCATTTAAGGTGGATCATAAGGAAAATTGAAGCAAATGAATGGTCAGATCCTGGAATTCCCAACACCTCGAGTTGCTAGACAGGGTAAATTGTAAAGCGAAGTATGTAACTATGGACGCAGTGGTGCGACCCCGGTGTGGAGCAAGGGCGCTATTTTTGCCAAGACTTAATCTGGCAGATGGTTGAAAAGCCCCGATGTTTAGTACTAAGCCCCAGTCAAGGGTGTAGCTAAGCTAAATAGAGCTGTTTAACTTGTAGTCCTGAAAATCAAAAGAGATTTAGCATTTCCAGTCAGGACTTTTTTTAGCCTTGCAAAAAAAAAAAAACCTTGCTAACACGTTTCTACAGAAGGACTACAACTACCACAAGTATGTGTGTTTACCAGTTTGAGAAGGACGAGGACAGTGTATCATTATATAGGCAATCTGCAGCTGTCTTTCAAAAATTCACATCACTCCAGTCCAGTAGATGGCGGGAATGCATCTCAATTGGCTTCTGCCACTGTCTAGTTAACTCTAAAATGGAACATGCAAGAAAGAAAGACAAAAATCTAATTTTGGATTTTAGTATGTTTATTTTCAACACAGTTTTGGGCATTGGAAAGACCTATATGTGTCAGATGCTCAAAATACATATTTCAAAATGAGAATGGGAGGTAGGCTATTTTAAACTTTATCACATTTCACACCTCTTTTTTGTGACTAATGTAAGGCCGTGTTAACTGAGAATTGTAACATGAGACTAGAGAACTGTAGTCAAATTGGCCTACATAGTGGTGAACAAACAGCATTTTTATTCTATCCAGACATGCAATCTCGTCAATGTTTTGAAACTACTGGCTTCCTCACTGAACCAGTAGCCCACAGGTGGCCCATTACGGTTTGATAGCCATGGTTACTTATATTTCTGCCATTATTGCATACTCTTAAAAGGGTGACTGCACATTCATAGATGTTTTATTCCTTGGACAGTTCTGTGACTGTGGCACATATAATAAGGCTGAGGCCTTATGAGTTTCACAATTATTGCCACTGTTTGGTTTACATAGAAAAGCTGTAATCCTGTTTAAAAATAAAAACCTCTGCCTTCCTGAGATGAAAGTGCTAAGAATTTGATATTAATGCTTAAGAGAAGATAGGAATTGAAGCAGCTAGACCTGAATGTCACATAGATTGAATATGAAATTCAGATCTATGTCACATGTAGGGTAGAGCACATGGTGTAGGGCACAATGCAACCAAAATAGATTAAAAAGAGTAAATCTTCACACTGATATCATTATTCCAAAATTATATTCAACAAATTTCAACGACTCAGTCCTAATGAAAACCAAGAGGGCACAATGTTGCACTGGTGCTGCA
The DNA here is from genome assembly GCA_018155175.1 of Sinocyclocheilus anophthalmus. Taxonomy (NCBI): domain Eukaryota; kingdom Metazoa; phylum Chordata; class Actinopteri; order Cypriniformes; family Cyprinidae; genus Sinocyclocheilus; species Sinocyclocheilus anophthalmus. The sequence goes on along the minus strand of JADLZN010006938.1, from coordinate 27,207 downwards.
CAGACATTTGCTTTTGATCATTTTATAAGATTAGATGCCCACGGTTGATGATATTGCAACATCAGTCATGCAACACTGTGCAAAGTCATAATTTATTCAAATGCCAAGAAGAACTAAAACTATGTGTCATAATCCTCTTCTCCTTGCATCTTGAGGCACCGCTTAAAAGTTAACAGGCCGAATAGAGAGTTGCAAAACTAATATCAGTGTTCCTTCAATGGCATATTGTAAATCATCATCTGGCTCTATTTGATTTTCTGTTATTTGTTTGTCTACACTTCACGTCCTTGCTCGAGGCTATTTTAAATACCAGTATTTACGCACACAGGGTGTCAACAGATATGAAGGACTACATTAAGAAAGTGTAGACTCGCAAAACACAAATGTTCCCCTTGGAAAGCAGAAATTTGACATGTATGGTGTGAAGCATAGGGAAACACTCCAAAGGACAGTGTGTGCCTTATTTTTGCTTCTATAACTCATGGATCTGACTTCAGAATGGCATATTTACATTTGATACAGGTGATGTTGTGGCAGCAGTAGATGGCAGAGGGTTGGAGAATGCAGACGGCAGCCAAGAATAAACCGTTGATTATCCTCCTACCAAACACACATGGGATAGATGATGATGTATGAATGCCACAGTACAGCCACATTGCACAGATGGTCAAAGATGTTCTTTAAAGTGACGAGTGCAATGCTTTCTTATGATGTATGGACCGTCACTGCTAATGGGCTAAAAGATGACTCATCCAAACCTTATGGTTAATCTCAGCTATGCCACAAAAATAGTCTTGCCTCTTTTAGGTTTCATGAACCAGCTCTGCAAGGTCAATTAAATAAACAATTAAGACAAACAGTCTTCGCTCTGTTATAGTAATGATATTCATCTCTAATGGAGTCTTTTAAACAGAGCTCTCAAATAAACAGCCTGCTTTTGCTTGCGCTATTAAAGCACCCAAATGACTCTAAGATGCACCAAAGGACAAACGTGTTGATGAGAGCAGTTCAAAAACATCTTTGTAGATTTCTAAGTAACCCAAATATGAAAATATAAAAGTATTGAGTGTGCTTTTGTTATGAGCTGTGGGAATCCCAGAACTGCAAAAAAAGTCCAAGGTCAGAGTAAGCAGGCAGCCCATCCAGAGACAAGGGGAAATGTTTAGAAAAGTGAGAAGAAATAGTCTGTGTTGCTTTTCAAATTTTAATGTTGCAGAGTGAAGGCAAACGGTAAATGAGATGTCTCCTTGCAGACTGAGAAATAATGCCTGAAGCCTTAATGGCTTTTCTCAATTTTAATTTTCCTTTGTGTTTTAAAATATTGCCTTTACATCCTCATTTGCCAAATATTATAGAGAAAATGGGCTGAAACAGTGCAGGGTCATAAGTACTGAACAGCTGAACATAAAATCTAGAGCAGTTGAAATTAACACTGTATTTTCTACCATGATGTTCTCTTGGTGTGTTTTTATTGCTATGGGCTTATTGCGCACTATTCAATTCGGCTGCATAAAATTATAATAATATTTAAATGATGTGACAGCTATTTTTTTTTTTACTGAAATTCTTCATATACGTGTACTGGCATATCCATAGGAAATGTCACATGCAAAGCCTAATGTAAAACATGTGCCAAATTATTAGTAATGCACGTTTTGTATTCATGTTTGATTTCAGTTTATTAGCGTATGTGGTGTAACCATTAAATTAAATTTCAAAATATTTTCTGTACATCTACTGATATACTAAGCCTAAGCACATTTTAATCTGGCATTACACAAATACTATTATTATAATAATATATTAAAAAATATCCTTTTACACGCCATTTTACCTCCAGGAAATAACATTCTTTAAGCGTCAGGACTGATGGCACTTGACACACAGTCATGAGGGCCTGCAGGGTCAGCACTTTTATTTGACGGACAACCGTTTTTCAAAGATTAGTAGGCTGTAAAGTAATTTTGTTAAAATATTTGTACTTTTAAAGAAATAACAATAATAATGCATGACTATGCAAAATCCATGAATTTACTCATTTTAATAAGAGTATTCCTTATTAATAAGGTTATTTAAACAGTTATTCCTTTTTTCATTTTACTTTCCCCAAAAAAATGTAAAATGAAAGCATGTGCATTATAAATAAAGTGTATTCAAGTCACTCTAAGTATGAAATGTATTTTTAATGTTTGTTTAAATAAACAGATAGATAGGATGAAAAAAATTGAGCATCATGTCATTGACCCACATATTTTGTCAGTGGGTTAGAATTCACATGCACAGTGTCAGATATAAGGATGATTGCAGAAAGCAGACACACTGTTTACCTGTCAGTGCCAAAGCACTGTAGTTTTTTTTTTATTACTTATGTTTTTCTCTAGAGGGAGTCTTCAGAAAACAGGGCTCTTGGGTGTTAGGGTTTTGCCTCCGCTATGCACACACAGGGCTGTGGCATGATTTGTCTCACTATAGCTGGCATCCTACTGAAGATAGCTGACAAGAAAAACTAAAATGCTTAGCTTTGAAAATGTTTTCTGAAACCCTTTCCTTAGATTTAAAGATACTTGAAATCTTTAACAATCTGTCTACAGGACAATTCATGGCATTTATCTGCTCTTTGCTAATGTATCTGTGATGGTTTTAGATCAGCTGGTTGATGACGCAGACCTGTCATCCTTTAGAACTAAAGTTTCCATCAAATCACTCTCAACAGCACTTAGCACATACTGAATGGCTTTACATAATGTAAACATACTGTAGTCACACAAATAGAATGTATATTATCTCATAGAAAAATGGACACATTTGCAGTCTCTCTATTGTAGGTGTATCTTTATTTTCATAGTGCTTCTGTTTTTGAGGGATTTATCTTCTAGATTTATTTCACAAACCTTGAAATCTTGAAAGCACCATATACTGCCATACTCATTCCAGTTCTTCTTGACAACTTTTTATTTGCCTAACAAATTCATGCCCCTAACACTAAAGCACCACAGTGTGAAGCACATAGAAACACATGCTAGTTTTGGCCCAATTTAACACCCCAAAGAGTGTCATTCATGTGGTGTGAAAGCTTCAAGGTTAAAAATTCCCTCCATTAACACCCTTTCTCATCCAGTTTTCATATGAAAGTGTAGTGTAGTAGGCTATCCACAATCTACGGAAGTCATTTTACAGTTTTATGGGATACCATGGGACTAATGTGAAAATGTTTTATTAAACAAACACAGGGATAGTTATTGTCAAGCGTATAAAGAATCTGGGTTGCTAACATGAATTCTGCAGATTTCAGTAAGGGTTACTCAGGAGGAACGGGGAAAATACCAAGGTCTGAACCTTCGTAAAATCCTTGTGTTAAACACTTGACCCTATAGGTTTCTTCAGCGGGTGAGTCGCTGCAATTGATGTATGTACATGAATAATGTATGTCACTCTGAATCAAATGAACTGCTAATAGGTAGCAATGGACCTAGGGGACTTCACACATTTAGACTTATTTTATGTTTACTGGTGATTCTACCAGGAAAGGGCACTCAGGTGGGTCAGTAAAATATGTTCTCATCAGTCTTACTCTGTAGAACTTTTGCTTTTATACTTGAATTAATTGACTTTCAGGCAAGTTGTGGCATACCATGAGCAGAAAATCAAAAAGCTGGAAATGTAAAAGTAATTGGTCACAGTCAGGACAGTGTGTCGGAGACTAATTTCCTAATTTAAAGCTTCCACTTATCAGTTCTGGGCATGAAGTGCACCTCATCACTTCACATCAATTTTTGGATATTGCTTTGTATTTTACAATTTGGTTGCACTCAATTTGTTAATATTTCAGCTAACATGAAATAATGACCAATACATTTACAGCATTTACTAATCTTGGTTAATAATGTTATTTGCAGAAATTAACATTTCAAGTTGTATAAATGATCATTAGTTAATTTATTATGAGCAAACATTAATTAACATCCACCGATATGTATGTTACTTGTAATATGCAAACCATGACCAGTTAAGGGCTTCGACCTTATCTAATAAATCATCAGGTGAATCTAAATCTAAGAACTTAAACGAATCTGTTAATAACTTAAAACGTTATGTAAATGTACAGGGCCGTTGCTAGTGGGGTGAAAGGTGGTGACGATTATAGGGGCCCACAACTGGGGGTGGTTTGGGGTTTACATAATTTTACATAATTTATACAGTGGAGACTATGCAATGCTATTTTACATTTGATTATTCAGTTTCTGTACCTGGACACCTACACACTTGAAAAAAACTTAAACGTTGTTTAATTTGTATCTTTGTTCTATTATTTATTTGTGCTATTTACACAATTTCAAACAGGGCCCATGGGCACAAGCTGCACCGGGGCCCCTCAAACCCCAGCTACGGCCTTGATCATGCAAATATATTTGTCAGATTACATTTTCATTTTGATCTAGATTTTGACAGATACATCAGATTTCATTAACACCCATTATATCATTCCTTATCAATCAAGTAAATATTAAAGACATTTTGAGCCAATGGTTGTGATTATATAGTCTATAATTGTCAGTGTACAAGTGGGTGTGAGTGTGCGCACACAGGAACATGTGCGGCAAGTAGTCTCCATGGCTACTCTGACAGGCAATCTATATTTCTCTCCTGCAACATGCTATGCACGCTTTGACCTATTAATGATTGCGTGTCAGGATCTTTTCTGAGGTTTATCTCAAGAAATTAAATCTAGTAAAGTGATGACAACTGATCTGATATAAAATGTAAAGCATGCATAATAATAAAAGGTGTGGACACAACAAACATTCAATAATAGTAATAGTAATAATATAATTAGATGTTATTATTTGCTAATCAAAATAGTTCACACAAAAATGAAAGTTTCCTGAGAATTTACTTGATTTTAGGCCATTCAAGATGTAGAGGAGTTTGTTTCTTCAGTGAAGCAGATTTGGAAAAGTGTAGCTTTACATCATTGCTCACCAATGGATCTTCTGCAAGTGATGGGGCCATCAAAATATTTTTCTCAGCTGTTTGGACTCTCATTTTGACGGCACCCATTCACTGCAGAGGATTCATTGGTGAGCAAGTGATGTAATGCTAAATTTTCCAAATCTGTTCCAATAAAGAAACTAACTGCTCTACATCTTGGATGGTCTGAGGGTGAATAAATTTTAAGCAAATTATCATTCTTGGGTTGACCATTCTTTTAATGTGCAAAATTCATATTGACCCTCTTACAGTTGATGAGTTAGAATTTAAATTTAGTTGGAATTTGTATTGGCCACAACAAACAGAAAGTTGGAACCTTCAGACTTACGGCATGTTCAAGATTTTTTCAAGTCCAAATTAAACAATAAATTCTAGACAAAAAAAGAATACAGTTAAATGTACGCAATTCTGCATTCTTGTTTGCTACTCTAATTCAAAGTGAATTAGAATTCAGGAATTTATTTATTTTATCAGAAATTCTCAGTTCAGTTTTAAATGATTCACAACTGTGAATATGGCATAATTTTGAATAACGTATTTGTCATTTGTGATTAAATGCATTATTCTGAATATCTATACTAGTAGCCCATAATGCATCTAGTCTTTTTCTATAAAAGGTTTTTTTGTTTTGTTTTTTTATAAATTTTTCCCAATTTCCAAGTTGACTCAAACTTCGACAAGTGCATACAAGAGGGGAAAAATTTTTCTGGCCTGCAGTAACAATTGTTGCTCTAACCTTTGGCTGCCGGCAATACAATTATATGTAGTGCCAGGATGATTTTGAAGCTCAGAAATTCATGAGCTCTGCGGTGCAGCTGTGACAAAACTTTTTCCAAACAGGCTGCGTAAGGACACTTGGATATAAGCTTCTGCACAGAACACCACCTTTAACCATGGTTGTTTCCAACAGAGTCCCTGAGTCTTTCCTTGTGAGAATGCCGAACACTAATTTGAAATGCATGCTCATTCCTCAGTTCATTGACTATTGAGTGAATTGCGATCTACCTTGAGAGGAACACCAACAGTGTGGCTGAAAATGAGCGAGTGATTACAGTCGGGACAGTATGTCGGAGACTAATTTCCTAATTTGTACCCTCCTCTCTTATCAGTTCCAATGGGCATCACGTGCACCTCATACACTACCAGCAGAACTCCACTATTATGCCCCTGCGTTTGTCCACCCATCCATGTCATGAGCATAAGCATGAGCTCATAGGTTCATGTACAAAATTGTACTGTTGTCATACACTTGAAATTGCTAGTAAATTTCACAAACAATTAGAAAAGAAATGGCAAGAAACATTGAATTAAACATGAACATTTAAAGTTGATTAACTTGAACAACTCCAGTGATCTTTGTTTTATTTACTACTTTGAAAAAATCATTTTTACAGTGATACTTCATAGTTGATTTGACACAAATTAATGTTGGCTTAAACACGTTTTTTTTATGACTTATCAATTTCATGAAATAAGTAGAGACAAACTGAGTACATTGTGAATAAACATTTTGGCATTAGAAATACTTCATATATGAAATACCTTGCATTTTTAAAGCCATAATATGAAATTATGGGGCATTTTGATAATGACTGTCATTTTCAGAGGAATGTGTTTTGGAACGGCGAGAACAAAAGCATTTGAATACTTTAGCGTTACTATAGCTACAGAAGAGTGCAGGACTATTTCCGTCATTATGTTCCAGTCAGGAAAAGGTACAGACATTTTATGTGATTTATGACAAGCATATCTCTCGTTTTATGAGCTTGCTGAAAACAAAAGTGACCATTAGTGCTGGTAAACCAGTAAAACGGCAACCTTCTCCATTTCTGACCCAATAGCTCTTCCATATGGATGATCTTATAGTCATATTCTGCCTTTAAGTTGAAGTGGTTGAGACTATGAAATGTGAGAAGTCTCAAGAGAATCCATCTATATAGATTTCCACTCTTAGATGGGGCCCAAGTGAATCCGTCTATTTCTTTGTCATAATGGTTCTCTGTTGCCGTCCTGAAGCTCTTCTCAGTCAAGTCAGGCTAAACGACTGAATAACAATAATTTATTTTGTCAATTCTGCATCAAATCCTCCGGTTTATACAGCACATTTGGTTTGAATTATGATACGTTTTCTGAAATCAGTAATCCTAAAAGGAAAGTGTGAAATTGTGTTTCTGCTGCTGCAAAGCCTCTCTTGAGTAACGTCACCAACGTGGGCTGTGTTAGACCTTTTTCCCTCTCTCCCACGCTTGGTACCACTGCCTCATCATTAGCATGCAAGCCACAAACACTCACACACACACATACAATCCTGTACCCAGGCTTTCACTTCAAACACCGGCGTAGTTTCAGTTCACATGCAGCCAGTAGCATCAGAGCCCAGGAAGCTGCAGTCAGGAAACCATACCGCATTCAAAACATGTAAAATGCATGTTTGCAAATGAGGAACTTATACATAAATATAAACAAGTTCAATTAGTCAAATCCGTGTGAAACAGATAAACATGCTCGTTTGACCATATGTGTGTAAGAAACCCACAACAGCCTGTGGCTTCGACTTCAAAATTTAAGTATACAAACGCGTAGGTTCCAATCATTTTCATGAATCGTGCTTTTCTTTCACAAATGTCATGTACCTTCCAAACCATTTACATGCTTGAGTTTGCCAGTGGCCTATTTCACACGGAGCTGCTCGGAGAGAATTTTACTGCAGAATTACTTTTAAACATAATAAGAGTAGAGCGCAGAGGGAGTAAGCCAAAAAAACACTCACTTAATATCAGCCAGAGGGACACAAGAACACAAGCTCCTTTATATGCTAATAAGACTCTGCCACTGTGCAGTGCTTACATTCTGCCATTTCCATCATGCAATTACTATATTTTCACATATTTGAATGGTTCTTAACCTTAGCAGCACTCTACTGTATATTCAAGCATGCCGTTTTGGCAACCCTGTTACCAAAATTTGGGATACAAAATTGTGGCTCTTTTTTGTAAATTTCAACCAATAGTAAAATAAAAAGTGATTCAAGCAAACAAAATAAAAATATAAATAAAACAATGTGTCTATTTACACTGAACAAAATTATAAACAACACTTCTGTTTTTGCCCCCATTTTCCATGAGCCGGAATACCAGCTAAAGACTTGTTCATGGCCACAAAAGAAAGGCCTATTTCCTCTCAAATATTGTCCACCAAATTCTGTCTAAATCTGTGTAGTGGCACTTCTCCTTTGCGGCTAACTCAAGTCCACCTCACAGGTGTGTGCCTCTCCAAGATGTTGATTAGACGGCCTCTGCCCTGATTATTGCACAGCGGTGACTTAGGTGGCCACCAAGTAAAAGGCACCTCTAAACGGTGACCAGTTTTACTGTATTGAAGGGGTCCGCAGGGGGTCCGAACGAAAAACAGTACGTATACTGTGTGACACCATTGCATAAAGCAGTGCAACACATCTCTTTCGCATTGAGTTGATCAGGTTGTTGATTTTGGCCTGTGGAATGTTGGTCCACTCCTTTTCAATGGCTGTGTGAAGTTGCTGGATTTTGGCAGGAACTGGAACACGCTGTCGTTTACGCCGGTCCAGAGCATCCCAAACTTGCTCAATGGGTGACATGTCCGGTTAGTATGCTGGCCATGCATGAACTGGGATGTTTTCAGCTTCCAGGATATGTGTACAGATCCTTGCGACATGGGGCCGTGCATTATCATGCTGCAAAATGAGGTGATGGTCGTGGATGAATGGCAAACAATGGGCCTCAGGATCTCGTCATGGTATCTCTGTGCATTTAAAATGCCATCAGTAAAAAGTGTTCGTTGTCCATAACATACGCCTACACATACCATAACCCCACCGCTACCATGGGCCACTCAATCCACAACGTTAACATCAGCAAACCGCTCACCCACACGATGACATACACGCTGTCTGCCATCTGCCCTGTACAGTGAAAACCAGGATTTATCTGTGAAGAGAACACCTCTCCAAAATGCCAGACACCATCGAATGTGAGCATTTGCCCACTCAAGTGGGTTACGACGACAAAATGCAGTCAGGTCGAGACCCCGATGAGGATGACGAGCATACAGATGAGCTTCCCTGAGACGGTTTCTGACAGTTGGTGCAGAAATTCTTTGGTTATGCAAACCGATTTTTGCAGCAGCTTTCCGGGTGGCTGGTCTCAGACGATCTGGGAGGTGAAGATGCTGGATGTGGAGGTCCTGGGCTGGTGTGTTACACGTGGTCTGTGGTTGTGAGGCAGGTTGGATGTACTGCCAAATTCTCTGAAAGGAGACGGCTTATGGTAGAGAAATTAACAATAAATTCACGGGCAACAGCTCTGGTGGACATTCCTGCAGTCATCATGCCAATTGAACGCTCCCTCAAAACTGGCGACATCTGTGGCATTGTGCTGTGTAAAAACATTTTAGAGTGGCCTTTTATTTTGCCAGCCTAAGGCACACCTGTGCAATAAAATCATGCTGTCTAATCAGCATCTTGAAATGCCACACATGTGAGGTGGATGGATTATCTCAGCAAAAGAGAAGTGCTCACTAACACAGATTAAGACAGATTTGTGAAAAGTATTTGAGAGAAATAGGCCTTTTGTGAACATAGAAAAAGTATTAGATCTTTGATTTCAGCTCATGAAAAATAGGGGCAAAAACAAAAGTGTTGCGTTTATAATTTTGTTCAGTGTAGCTTAAATGAAACTGTTGTTCAATAGTTGCTAGTTTGGGACCAAATGTTAGTTATTTATAGCTTGAATTTACCATAAATTAGAGTAAAATATTTATTTAGTAATTTTTTTCTTACAGTATCAGTGTTGAAGTTTGAGTTTGTAAATGTGTTTACCATAATAGATACTATAATATTTGCAAAATTTTAAACGAAAATTTTTGGGTGTTACAACAGAAAATGTGGAAAATATATTAATTTCCTAATAATAATAATTATGTCAAAATTCTGACATTGTATGGTTTTAATTTTTTGTAGTCGAAAAGGTCAAGACCTTGGTGGGGCAGACTAAAATCACCTTTTTAAGCAGGTATATAGATATTTGATGTATTTTTCATGCTAGGCTAATTTAATAATAGTTTATCAAAGGTGTCTAATAGTTGTTGCTAAAAACATGACAATTTTGCCTCTGTTTTTTTAGTCACGGGGTACCAAAATGTGCTGTATTTGTTTAAAGTGCTGGTAAATATGTGTAGATCATGCCCGCATGCATCTTTAATGTTTATTTCCTGTCTCTAGCTGTGCACTGTCGATACTGTCTTAAAATGTTTTCACACCGTTCACGCTTCACCTTCTGTCTGTTGCACCAGATCAATAATATAAATCAAACTATTATGGTTCTGCTCAGGTCTGTGTAACAGAGGATATTGTGGGGGTTACCACAAGCACTCGAACTTGTTAACAGCTGTGATCCATGTGGCCCTGTATGCATGTCTAACAAAATAATGGCATGCTCTGAATCGCATGCCAGGCCCAGATCCTCACAGGAAGCCCACTGTGTCGCTGCCCTTTCGCTCCAGTTGTCATGGTGTACGCTATAGTCATAAATGTAAATGCGGCACAGTTTTACAATCACAGTCTATTGCAGATATGATGACAGATTAACATTGATCCGTGGTGTAAAGATGGTTTTCTGGCTTGGCAAATAACCCTAGTCATATGAACAGGTCTGAGAGTGGAGAATGATGCCCTCGAGTGTGAGAGGGAAAATGAGTGCCTTCTTTATAAAGAGTGCGTCTATTGTGACTGTACATCATGAAAGATAGTTAGAGAGGAGAAGAGGTTACAGAAAGAGTTTCTTAGAAGGTTCAATCTCTCTTGTGTTTACACCGAAAGAAAGAGGAGCGAGAGAAACACTCTTTCGTGGATAAATGGGCTTAGTGGAAGTTCAGCTTCTGAAGGCTACTGATAAGGCGCAAGTGTGTATGGCATAACGCTGTTGAGGTCGGACAGAGAATCCCACAATTCCAAACATGCTGATATGTGTCCACTCTTTCTCTCTCAGTCCAATCATAGTAATTCACTGGCCTTGATAAGCCCACAAAATCCAGAGGTAACTATACAATGAAGCTATATTTCTCTTGTAGATTTCTCTAATAGAGCTCAGAAAATGGTTTGCTTTACTGTGTGGATGAATTGAAACCGAAAGGTGGGATGGGACATATTGAAGTTCTTGCTCTTTTTTTCTTCTTTTTTCTTTACCAAAAGCCGGGTAAAACCACAGTTTGCTATTTGCTATTGAGTTAAAGATTGTATCAGAGGGAAGAGATGTTTTAGTAAATTTTACTGGACAAAAATTGTAGGGCAATAACAAACTTGTGACATTGCATATCGATGAACGGGGTGAGTCATAAATATGTTTTGTGGAAGAGGAACACCAAGGGATCTGTTGATCATATTTATTTTCAAGAGAAACTTTGTCCATGGTGCTTTATTATAAGGTTTCTTAAACTAAGGTTTGTGAGGGAACTGCAGGGGGTTTGTAAGTTGAAGATGAAAAGCTACTTATTAATTAAATCATAAAAATGTAAACTAACTAAATGAAATAGCCTACTTACTAAAAATAAAGATTTATAATTTAATTTGTTTACTTGCATTTGACTATTAACAAACATAAAAACGTTAATATGCGATTGTGTTGTTAAATTATTTAAATTTTGTATTGAACTTACTTAATTTGAACTTTTTTTAGGGCATGCTTTCAGGCCAGTGAGCTAGAGAGAGGGAAGTTGCTATGGAAAGCCCTTATATAGACATAGTTTGTGCACATTTTATGCAAATTACTAACTGCAGGAATGCACTCACTCATTAGAACAAAGTTAAGAACAAATTTATGAGTTCACACAACTGTTGTGTAAAGTTTTGCATGATAACTTTGTGTGATGACTTCACGCATTATGTAATGACATTGGAAAGGTCACGCTTGACTAGACAGAAGTAGTACCGACTCCCATCCAACTTCAAAATTGTCCAAATCATTGTGTCCTTTTATAAGTTGTATTGTGTTTTTTTCGCCCGCGAGTTCTTTCAAGTCTAGCTATTCTTGCAGCAAGCAAGAAGTGTTGAACCGTAATGCCCAGCGACTGATGCCGTGCAGATACTACCCAGGGACATCTCGGAGAACAGTCGAAGTGACAGTTATCCAGGCTATCAATTACTTTGACACATTGCATGCCTGTGGCATTCATTATACACTCACTGGCCTGAAAGGACTGCGGCCATTCATCACCACAGTGAATGAGTCTCAAGGCTGATGTGCGAGCCGCAAATTAGATTTTCTAATTACTCCCGCAATTTCTTTGATCGAAAGGCAGTAAACCGAGGGCATTAATTGGAGATTGCGTTCCGATGGATGGCTTTGTTTATTTGACATTTGTGATCATATGAAGCTCATATAAAGCTCGTGCTCCAGTAGAGCGCACCATGTCTCTGCAAAACAAAAACGTAAGCTTGAGAAAAAATATAAATAAATGGACGCAAATAAAACTATACACACCGGAAATGTCAGCGAATACTGCTCGCCCTGTTGTAATTGTAACCAGAGGGTATACTTCAAAAGAGAATAGTTGGTTCAGTACACATCAGTTTACCTCTCAAGCCTAAAATTAGATAAAAGTGGCAGTGCAAACAGTTACTGGATGAAGGCAGGCATTAGCATGCAGCAGTGTCGGATTTATTGAATTACAGCAGTGCTTTTGGCTCATGAATCCTCACATTTATAAACCCATTTACAGGTGCACCTTTTGTAGAATCTGACCCCTCTGGTGACGCCTTGTTTTTTTTCTTCTTCATTCTTTATTTCCTCTGCAAATGGCACCTAACTAGTTTACCTCACCAGCGAGTTAACTTGCCCCTCAGCTTTGTAGGATCATTTGCTTCCCCTGTCATTTTTTTCAGTTCTATATCAGTAGCGATACTTCTGCTATACTACTATTTCTACTTTTCAATATCGCTGCAATCTGCAGCTCAATATGAAGTCTGTATTTGTCACATTGTCCACAGCACCCCACTGTTGTCCTTAAGCTGTTTTGCTTCCAAATGTCCAACTGTTGATGCTCAGTGCCAGAGAGAGAGAGAGAGAGAATAAGCCTGCCAGGAAACAGACTGAGTCAGCATGGGGAGGGGAGTCATCGTCCCTTGAGCCTGGAGCTGGTCCAGCGCTTGCCGAGGTATGACGATAACAAGAGAGATGAGAGCTGCTGGGAATCCCTTCAGGTGATTGTATAACATAGCTAGAGAGATACATATAACCGTAAAATAGATGATCTTATTCAGTTTATTTATTCAGATGATTTCTAGTTGTTTTGCATAGGGCTTAAAGTGTTGAAGGAGTTGCATTGCATCAGACAAACATAAGAGCGGGAAATACATGGGTCTTCTAGGTCAGGGATACTCAAACTTTTCAAAGTTGCAATGAAATGGAAACAGTAACAGATCTTTGCTTTCATATTATGATGTATAGTACATCTGAGTGTAACGGATTATGGGTTTATATGTAAAAACCTGATGAGAACTATTTTGAATTCAATGTATTTTCATACTGCTTTTCATGGGAAAATTATATAGAAACTTCATTATCATCAGTAATGACAGAAGCAGAAGAACACTCAGTAAACAGGAAAGAAAAGGCCAGAAAAAAACTGTAAGATCTCTAAGATTGAAGATACAGGCTAATACAAATATAAATGAACAATTCTGGAATGTTTTGTTATGGTTACGGTTAAAATTATTATTTTTTCCCTCTAAAATGTCCCCCTAGTGCCCAATTGTGATCTGCAATCCCCAGTTTGTAAACAGCTGTTCAAGTGTTCTTTGCATGCAAAAACAGTCTGTACTTTAAATAGCAACTTTTATTTAGATGAACACAATGTGCATCAGCTATGGGGGAATTGAGCCCAATGGAAAAAGCAATGCAAAATATGTCAACTGCCGTCACAGAACAGAAGTTCTGTCTCGCTCTTAAATGATAAAAACAAAAACAGATCTCTGGGAGTGTCTAAAGCTTAAAGTCAACATGAAATAGCATTTAATCAACCTGTAATCTAATGTAAGCATTACCAGTTGATTAAATGGGATGAAAAAGTCAGATGGATTCTTGACATTAGCTGAAAATATTAAGGTTAAAAGTATTTGGCTAAAATATTCTGATTTCATGCTAACTTTGAACAATTTATTACCATTATTCCTCAGTATAACTTTACATCAAAGGTCTTTGAAATGGGATTTATAGACAATTTAAGACATAATTGTATAATAAATCTATAGACAATTAACATACAAAAATGTGAAAACAAATCCAAACATTTATCAAATTTGACATTATTGATTTTCAGTGCATAAATAGGTCTACATGACTATACTTGTACAGCTGAATGAACTAACCCACAAAAGCAAACAAACCCCCTTGTCATGCTATATATATAATAAAAAACATTCAGAATAATAGCTTGACAGCTGTCTTCATCGCTTTAGGGAGACGGGTTTTCAAACAATCTTCTAAAACATTGAGAACACAGAGCATGTGTATTATCTATAATACCTCAGAAAACCCTTTTCTTGATATTATTTAACCTGTGCACAGTGTTCTCAGGTAACTGATGATGCTGAATGCACATATTTTCTACCTTTAAACGTTTGCATTTGCATGCAGAACCCGTTTACACTGTTTTCTAGGGTTTTCCCTCAGCACCATCAAAAATGAATATCCTAAGCCTCAATGACCTGGAAAGAAACTGTGAGACCTTTTACAGTCTGCTGTCGTGAACACCACCCCTTTAAATTCAAATTGCAGTGCTGTCTCAATAAAAGAAATACGGCATCAACTGATTTGCATGCCTTATGCTTTGGGGGAAGAAGTCTTTCATTTTGGGTGTAGGGAAATTTGGATCATTCTAGCCAAGCAGTGGAGCAAGAAAAAAGTAGCTCATTTAAAGTCTGTGTTCAAAAGGTTTTCACTCCCTGTTGTGTGTTTATCATTGTGAATTACTTTTTTAATTGCCTGTGAGATGGAACTCCTATTCTGTAGCTGATAGTAGCAACCACAGTGTGCATTTTGTATTGATTTGCTATTAATGTCTTATTAGCAACTGATCGGGTGGCAGTCAATTCACCTTCCTTTCAAATATTATGAGTACCCGGATTAATGCATCTAGTATCTAAAGAGCTATGAAGCACAATATGAAAATTCAATATGTGCTCAAGCTGTTGTATAATTGTTAGGGTGCTTTGGTTGAAATCAAATCCCAACTGCTCTTTTTAATTGTAAAGAGAGATTTATTCATCCCTAACCTAGATTAAAAGGACCTACACATTTTGCTTAGCAGTTCCACTTCAAGGCGCCGGATAAGCCTGTGGGAGCCAAGCATATGCTGGATTTTTATATTTCAGGCTGCTGTAAATTTATGAGGATGCCATCACACTTCGTATTCATAAATCTCAAGCGATTTTTGAAATCACATCCACAGTTAACAATACTGAACCTTAGAATCACTTATTATTTAACATGCAATTTTGTGTGTAATCAAGCGAGCATGCAATGGTTCAGTTCCACAACTTTAAATACATAAAGAACTTCTCTTAATATGACATTTTGTTTACACTGTAAGATTATTACTCTTTGAAAAATTATTTTCTTGATTATATAATATTACGCAAGTATACAAGTTAAAAATGGAAATATTTTGTAGTTCAGTCCAGTTTCTCTTCCCAGCATGCACTGGGTATTAATAACATGGTGTCATCGCTTGCCAGTTTTATCCAGAATTAATCATTTCATCAACCGAATCATTCAAAATCATGACAACAACAACATGTTGAATATCATAAATCTGGATTACATTCATACTATATAGAATCTACTTTTTTAACAGTCACAATAATGCAGTTTTGGTACATTTCTATTTAAGCAACTGAAATCTTATTAGTGTAATTGTTTCAATAATGGCAGATTGTGATTCATGGCAGCTTGATATTTAAGTCTTCAAGACAAAGTCTAAAAAAAACATATTTAAACTGGTGTTTTTTTTATGTTGCATTAACCCTTCATTTTACCCTGTTTTGTAGACTTTAAGATTTTTGTATTAAAGCTGAGTTTAAATGCAGTCTCACGGACCAGTGTTGCTTATAGTATAAATATAAACAGTAAAACAGTTTAAATGGTAAAAAAGTGGCAAAACAGAACTGCCAAGTCACTCTGGCATTGTCCTATCCCAAGGTGGAACAGATCATATCTGCTTGCCCTTATTTTCCACTTTTCTGACGTTCTCTCATGTCAGAAGAGAATATATTAACTCATTCACAGATACAAGCTTGCCTCAGTGATATTCCAGAGAAGACGGCAGCAGGGTTGTTGAAGACTATAGCGTTAGCACACTAATGTTACTCAACCAAATCAATCAGCAATCCCAAATCTGCCGTGTGGTGGGAATACAACTCATCTACAACTCACAGTCTACATTAAAAACCATTTAACAGCCTTGATGAGTCATTTAATCCACATTATAGCCTCTGAGAGATAAGACACTTGCAGGACTTGCGGTTTGGCAACTATTCATCCAAATACAACACACTGCAATAATATAAACCCTCCTGATGGATGAAACTATTTCAACACCAATTTAAATGATCAGGAAACTATTCTTGAGATAAACTGAACCGTTTGTTGAGAGCTGTTTATAGTCTGCAGAGCTTCATGGAGCGCCACACTCTGAGAACAAGTTCCAGTTTCACTTGTTGCTATAGTATTCATTTCTGTACCTCTATACCACTGCTCTCTAAAGAGCAGAGAGCACCTCAGTTTACCATTCGACCCAATTAGAGTGAAAGGTGAGCAAGTGTAGTTGTGCTGCTATGGTGCTCATATTTTATCTTTGTCCATCTATTTTTTCTCTACGCCAGTGGCAGCCCATTGGAAATCCATATGTAGTAGTTCTCTCCCTGGCATTCGCTCTATTGATTATGTGTCTGGATAGCTAGCGAGCAGGTCTGTGTGAAGTGGTGCAGAAAGAGAGGGTGGAGAGAGGAGAGGAGAATGAGAATGAGAAGGGAGGAGCAGAAGAAGAGGGTAAAGTAGCTGTTTGAAATGTTTGGATTCAAGAGAGAAGGCTGTAACCCTAAACTCGCCTGCTATTTTACAGAATGGCGTTTAAGCTAAATATTGATGAGCGCTCTGCACTTGTGTTCCTGGTTCTCCTCAGAAACCCAGATCAGAAAATTTCCAGTGTCAGTGCTAATCAGCCAATCAGAGCTTACCGCTACCACTTTAGATGCAGAATGGTTGTATAGCTGTGCTTGAAGGGATAGTTCACGCAAAAATGAAAATTCTGTCATCATTTTCTCACTCTCATGTTGTTCCAAACCCGCAAGACTTTCGTTTATCTTTGGAACAAAATTAAGATATTTTTTTATGAAATCTGAGAGCTCTCTGACCCTCGAGTAACACAGGGAGAAGAATGGTTGTATAAATAATGTTAGTTTTGTTTTCTTTGCACACAAAAAGCATCCTCGTAGCTTCGTAAAATTACGGTTGAAACACTGATGTCACATGAACTATTTTAAAGATGTCCTTGAATGTTTTTTCTTTCGGTGCCTTGATCGTGTAGTATCCGTGCCACTTTCTTAAAATGTCTTAATTTGTGTTCCCGAGATGAACGAAGGGTCTTAGGGGTGTGGAAGACATGAGGGTCCGTTAATTAATAAAATAATTTTTATTTTTGGGTGAACTAACCTTTTAAGTTTTTCTGGGAATTTCCTCATGTGTTTGGAAATTACAATGAGATGTGCATTCAAATGACTTTTGCCAGAATAAAATAGACTGAGCAATTTCATCTTTCCTTTTCATTTCCTGATCTCTAATTTTCTAATTGTAATTTATTCCTATGATGGCAAAGCAGAATTTTCAGCAGTCTTCAGTGTCACATGATCTTTCAAAAATAATTCTAATAGGATGTGGTGCAAAGAAATGCTGTATTGTTATTATATTATTATCATCATGTTGAAACCAGTTGTGCTTCTTAAAATTCTTGTGCTAACTGTGATACCTGTACATTTTTTTCAAGATTTTTCAATGAACATAAAATTCAAAAGTTCAACTGCATTTTGTGTGTGAGGAACAGCAATTTTTACAGTCACTTTCAATCCGTTTAATGCATCCTTGCTAAATAAAAGTATTTCTTAAAATCTGACCCAAAGCTAAAACTATAAGGCAACGTTTACACAAACTAAATTAAACCAATACACACTCACAATTACAACATATAATGATCAATTCTTCCGCCTTAATTATTTATTGACATGGCCTCAAATTGGAATGTCTGGGCTTAAGGAAAATCAGCAGTTCCCTTCTGGTAATTATATCTTTATGGTGCCATTTATGTGCACTTAACTCATAAAGACATTCAATCTGTCAACATATCATAAAGAGAGTTGAGTTTATGCCTGACTTCCTTTTTTTTCTTGCTGTATTTGATTGCACTTTATTTTTGTCATTTTAAGTGATGGAGCGTGTTTAATTAATAGGGTCTGTCTACAAATGCTGACATGCATGATTTATTCTAAAAGAGCAAAAACAAAACAAAAAACATTGTTCTTGATTACTGCAGGAAAATATAATTCTGTTGAAGATGCGTGCGTTTGTGTGTTGGTTTTAAAAAATGATAAACAAGGGAGAGGGGGAGAGAGGTGGGAAAAAACTGGAAAGACAGGCAAGAAAAGAAGCAGAACGTAACTGATGACATTTGTGAAAATGCCAATGGAGCTGATGGATGGAGGTTCTCACTGGCAGGCGGGAAGACTCCTCACGGCAGGACATAGGACACAGTCAAAGAGAATCGGCAACCTTCTTAATTATCACCACAACTGAATATCATTAGGTCTTCTGTAGGAATGTCTATCCATAATTAACTCACAACATATTAATAATAAATACACTTTGATAAATTTTTAACAGCTACATACTGCTGGAACTTTACTGATCATGAAGTAAAATGTAACTTTTGACCTGATGAAACAGGGTCTTTCTTCATGAAGAGCAATGGTATGTGAAAAGGAAGGAGTGCATAAATCGGTTCCTCCATTTTCTGTTGATTGTTAACACACTGTCTCCTTGACTACCCGCCCCCCCCCCCCATTCTTTATTGTTTTCTAATCCTTAATTAATGTTTGTGCCTTAACTTCACTTTTATTCTTCCCTACATCTCTCTCAGAATGAATGCAAGGCGCTGGATTCTCACAATAATTTGTCACATTATATTGGGTTTTGGAAACAAAGGTCAAAACAAGTAGATGTTCTTTGGCGCCGAGACAAATTCAGCCTGTACATTTTGAAAATCTGTGTTTAGGCATTTGCAATGTAAAAATTTAAAGCACATTATTGAACATTGTTTGTTGTTGCACCTCATTGCCATAAATAAATCAATAAAAACAAACCAAAAATATTATAATATTAAATGTAATATAATAAATATTCCCAATATTTGACCAAAATCAGAACTGATTACTTTTTAAAAACAAGTTACTCATCATTAATCATAGTTGCACCTTATTCCAAATAAAAATAGCAATATTATTAAGTAATACAATTTTATAATTTTAAATGTCATATAATAAATAATCCTAATATTTTACCAAAATCAAAATTGACCATATTTAAAACACATTACTGAACACTCTTCTTTGTTGCACCTTATTTCAAATAAAACATGCAATATTATTCAATATGTTCTAACAGTAATGTAATAAGGCACTATGAAATATTCCCAAATATTACCCAAAATCAAAATGGTCATATTAAAACAGGTTATTACGAATTGACCTTGCACCTTATTCCAAATAAAAAATGAAATATTATTAAACAATAAATATTACCCTATAAAATATTATATAATAAATATTCCCAAAATATTTTACCAAAATCAAAATTGACCATATTTACAACAATTTACTGAACACTGTTTGTTGTTGCACCTTATTCCAAATAAAAAAAATCAATATTGATCGATAATTAATATTAAATGTTATATGATAAATCATTCCAATATTTTACAAAAAACAAAGTTGACCATTTTTAAAACACATTATTGGGCATTGTTTCATCAATAATTCAATCAATAATTCAATAATAAATATTATATAATACTTTTATATATAAAAATGGAAGGTCTTCTTTTTTAGTTGACATTGATCCACCTTCAATTTCATACCACTCCCTTCTGATTTGGTAAAGTCGATTTTCAACCTGTCAGGTCCAATGTATAAAATTCATCCATCCTACAATTGTTCTCATTGAATATACATGGTAATAAATCAGATATTGAAAATATCTGTACAGATGTAAAATGGGGTTGTGATGCTGTTTCATGCAATATTTGGCATATAGACATTCACGTGCCCATATCTGTGAAGACTGTTGTGTCCCATTTATCATGTTATGATTCTTAAGGGTGCTCATAAGTGCTGCTGTACACCCTCAAATAACATGAATTTGCAGCTCCACGGTGACTGTAAAGCCTATGCAGCATTATATCACCAAAACATGACACATTAGGACAGGACACATTTGAAGTTTTACTTCATAAAACATTTCTGAATTTTGCTCAGATTCCTGCAGTATTTTTGACAAATTGCTTCAGCTGTAAGCCTCCATGATTCAAACACTGCTGTCAGCTTTACAGCAGCGCGATGTCAAAATAACAAAGCTGTGTTGCTCTCCAAATTAAAGCAGGGAGAGGTGATAAGGACAGAGTAGCAGCACTAACAGATGGGGCGATCAACCTTCCATTTATATCTAAATTGAATCTATTCCACCACCATCTAAAGAGCACCACAGTGTGTGTTTTGAGAAAGCACAGACATCAAAAGACGCCTCCTGCACTTCACGCAACAGTAAATATCTCAGGAGATAGATATGATTTGGATTCAGCAGCACATATACATGGTCCTCTCATGACCATAATGAGATATTGTTTTCATTTTCTCATGATAAGTTATTCATTCTCTCTCTCGAGCACGCTTGTTTGCTGTGGTGAGGAGCAGTGAGGTTCTGCTTGATGAGAGTTTCTGTGTTTGCTGGCTTTGTACCATCGTACTATGAATAAAACACCAGACGCTCAAAAACTAAACAAACACTAGGCAGGAGTGCAAAAAGTAATATCAAAATATGTTAGTATTCTCACAAACATATACACACAAAGGCTAACATGTACAAATATTGTATACGTGTACATATATCCAGAAAACACTATCGTCTTATGTATACTGTTTGACATATATTATACTTTTGAAAGATCTCCTGTGGTTGTTATTAGCTCTGTTCCAAAACCAAGAGAGCTGCCCGGCTGTGCTCTGCCTACACAGACAGCTGCCTTCTATGCGCAATGGAAACAAAGTCATTGGAGCACAGGTTCAGAATGAAGGAACTACCTTTCAATTATTAAGTTGGAATTGTAATTAAATTTGACCATACCCAACATGAAGTTGAAATCTTCTATTGTTCTTTCTATCATTCCATCTGTCTGTAAAGCCTATAGGAGTTACAAACTTCAAGGATTAAAAAAAAAAAAGCTTTTTCAAAAACTTTCAAACAAGGCTTTGTGAAGTCAGCCTTCAAAGTCTCTAACTTTACTTTTCTAGTTAAAGTACAGTTTATATACATGAATTTCAATTCAGCATTTTTCTCGTTTGTGCTGTGCCTTGTTTGCAAGCAGAAGACAGACACTGTACATAAAACAGTCTTCGTAAACATGTCGTAAACAAGATGTCGACTGAGATGATGCTTGCTATTTTTTGCCCAGCCTTATTGGAACCAGCCATCTACAGACATGTACTAAGAGAGAAGGTACTATGTGAACGCGCGTCAAATACTGACAAGGAAGAGAAGAAATTGTTAAAGTCGTTATTTTTGTTTCTTTGCGCACAAAAAGTATGCTAATAGCTTCATAAAATTATGGTTAAACCACTGATGTCACATGGACTATTTTAAAGTCCCCATGAAATCAAAATTAAAGTTTTTTGGGTGTTAGTATCAATATGTTAGTCTTAAGGTTATCTATAAGGCAGTGTGCTCCAAAACAGTGACAAAATTCGCATTTAGAAGATATAAGCATTCAAAGCTTGCACTTCGTCACTTCCGCCAAAACGGATCAACAAAATTTTTTGACGTCACCTCGTACTTCAGCATCTCATCAAACTTTATGTCCAATCAAATGCTCTCTAGAATACGAAGCGCCCGCCCCATACACTATAAAATAGACGCTGAAGCCACGGCTGAAATCGGTCACTTGTTCACAGAGTTAGTATTTTCTGTACAGTGAATGGCACGTAGTGCACTATATAGGGGACAGGGAAAGATTCAAACAGTGTAAATATGCTTTCCATTGAGGAAAAAAAGAAGTCTGGTTTCGCGCTGTGTCACGCTAACCACCGCACCGCACACACACTCTGCTCCAGTCCAGAGACACGATAGCATGGAGCGGATCACATGCGCGAGTCGGCGCAGACCACAAAATGTATCGGAGCTATTTGAATTCTACACAGAATGCTATATTTTATAGCAATATGGATGAGATCGTGGCTGGCATACCCTGTGAAATGCGGCTTTACGGAGCTCAACGGCTCTGAACAGCTATAGCCCAAGTTGTGATATAAACAAACGCTATTGGCTATTTTAAAAAGGGGCGGGGCTGCTTGATATGTCCCGCCCTGTCTTCTTGTTTCAGTTAAAATGACGTCAACACAGAGTAATGCTGCGTGTTTCTACGCATTTCAGGGGACCTTTAATGTCCTTATACCTTTGTGGGCCTTGAACGTGGTTGTGCCGTTGCTGTCTATGCAGGGTCAGAAAGCTGTCGGATTTCATCCAAAATACCTTCATTTGTGTTCTGAAAATGGTTTAGAACGATATGAGGGTGAGTAATTAATCGGCAGATTTGAATTTTGGGTGAACTATTACTTTAAGTATGTGATGATGCTCATAGAATTGCGACAAAAGCATTTTCAGAGGCTTAATAAGTTACATTTTGAACAACACCCTTGTATAAGACAGTGCCTGTGATGCTTAAAAATCTGCCTCCGAGACAGCTCATTAGGTTTTGGAACAGAGCGACCATCTCCAGCTGTTTGTTATTATGATCAAAGTCTGTTCCTCTTAACATCTCTCAAGGAACAGAACGGTTACCCTATACATTACAGTAGCAAAAGCTGTGGTCTTTCAAAACTGTGATTTTTGTTTTAGTACACGATGGGGAGCTAAGGATAAATATAGCACCCAAGTAAAAAAGGAAAATCCTATGCTAAATACAAAAAGAACAGAGAAATCTATTAGCTGAGCAATTGCTTGCATTGTGAACCATGCAGCGAGTAGATGATATGGGCTGGTTTCCGCCCATTCTTGCTGGAAGCCTAGGCTTGATATGAAGGATGGGGAATTAGAAAAGCCTCTCTGTAATCTCCAACACTATTGCAGATATAAATCCTTCCATGAGTTCTTGGAACAAGATGCTTCCGCTGGTGAGGGGCAAAGTCTGATGGACAGTCCAGCCTGCTCTCGTTGATGACATCCGCAGATTAACGGCCCATGTGCTGCTATTACTTCAGGCTGGGGGACCACAACTCAATGTGTCATCCCGTCCACTAGCAGCAGTTGGTATGTATATGGCTGCGTTCAAAGCTCTCCCAACTGTTTCCTTCATAGCTAAAACCGATATGCAAATCCCCACATATACTGCAGTATGATTTACCACAAGGAGGTCTGTAATACCAGGAGAAAGCTATTTGGTAGCATTCCCATTCATCTTAATGGCAGTTCCTCGATAAGAGCATAACTCGTTTCACACTTCACACTTTTGAGAGCCCTCAAAAACGGCACTAGCAGAACACTATACATCAATGTAGTACATTTTCATTTATATACCTGGGTATTGACTTAATTAATTTGACTTTCAATAAGTTTTTTTCTTTATTGTGATATAGGGTCAGTTGTATCACCCTGATGTTTTTGACATTCTAATTAATTTTAATTCAGAAATTAAAAACATGCTCATCCTAGAGGATGTGTTTTCAAGTCATTACAGGTAGGACAAAAAAATTAGCATCATGACACTCCTTTTTTTTAACCACAGGAAAAAGATGTCTTGCCTACTTAAGACGTATTAACAGCATCTACCAGGGGCTAATTGGCCCATAACCAGCCAAACCTTGACCCCTGGGTTTAACAACATGACGCTTATTTAAAATACCACTTCCTGAGGTGTCAACAAAAGTTTGAAGTTTATGCCTGCAGTTCAGTTCACACAGTCATCGGTCTGACACCCGATTCCTCCCTCAGGACAAACCGATAGGACCAAAACAATGAGAAGTGCTCACTCTAGCATTCTGGGCATTTTCTCTAGGATTTCCCCCTGGCTTTTGTTTTTGTTTGGAGTTATTCATTGGGCACAAGCACAAATGTGCAGTCTGTGAAGAGAAATGTTCCCACAATGTTCCTGAAATGAAGCCATTTAGTGCATATTCTCTCTGCTTGGTTTTAGGTGCTAGATCTCCCCCTTCAAGCTGCCACCATGTTATTGTTCAAATTGAGAGAATTAATTAAGATGGGTGATGTTGGCGTAGTTTGTAATTAGTATGATTAAAATTATATCACATTTCACACACCCAGACACAAGCTTGCATGCAAATCGCATAAATAGAACATGTCAGTAAGAAGGGGTGGGGTGAGAGGAGGCTGGTTGTGACTAAGGCTGAGTTACTGTATGTGTGAACACTGACTACAGCAGTGCAAGAAAGGGAGGGAGATAGACAGAAGGAGAGAGAGGGGGTGAGATAAAGGAGAGTGAGAACAACAAGAAGCAAGGAGAGAGGATGTGAGATATAAGCTCACATGTGCAAGAGCTCAGAGAGGGGGAAAATTCAGTCGATTTAAAGGGGCAGTTCACCCTAATGTCATTCCAAACCCGTAAGACCTACCTTCATCTTCGGAACACAAAAGCGAATTCTAATAAAATTTCCTTTAATAGGAATATGCCACATAATATTTAAAGAGTATATTTTTTAATGTAATGAATGTTAGGGGCCTAGGTGCTAAATATAATAATTCATTTTGTTTTGTGAACTTTGACTTTAGTTTTAGTAATTTTGTTATGCACTTTGGTCATTTTTTACTTTTATTTTATTTTTTCTGAAATTTAATTTAAGTGTATTATCTTAATTAATAAAAATGTTTTTCAGTAACACTTTAGATCATAATAGATCATTAGGGAACACATTCAATATTAAGAGTTTTCCCTCAAAATCCACAAATTATTAATAGTTAGTAAGGTAGTTGGTAAGTTTAGGTATGGAGTCGGATTAAGGGATCTAAAATATGGTCGCGAAGAAGGTAAGGTTTATAAGTAATAATACACTGCCTAATATGCTAGTATACAAATGTAATAAAGCAACTAGTAATAGTGTCAAGGGTAACCACATCATTCAGAATGATCCCTAAACTAAAGTATTGGACCCATTGTCATAGCTTATTTCACATTAACAACCACCGGTCTGATTTGTGAAAAATCCACAACCTGAAATATTCAGTGAAGCACAAAACCTCCACTGGCAGATATCAGTGGAATTAATAAATTGAATTAGAACATTACAGTGAATAAATGAATAAATTCTCCTCTTTTGCATTCCTCTTGTTAGATTTTTTCCCCTTCCCTCAGCCTCTTGTTCTGTCTCTTTCCTCTTTCTCAACTCTTTACTCGTGGCCACAAATGCATGATTAGTTTGTGCTAACGCATCTCAAGACTGCAAAGTTCTAGTTTGGGTGTTCTTTTTTCATTTCTTTTTTTTTTTTAAAGATGAACAAAGTAGCACAAATCTGAAAAGAGAATTTTTGCATTCAAACATTACAGAAGTGAAAAATGATTGATGATTTGATGTTGCAAATGTCAACATTACAAGCACAAATCATAAGCACAAGACAAGTAAATTACATGTAGATCAAAAGTTACCTGAGGACACTTTACTTCTGCATGGTGGTCAACCAGAAATGTCAACTGGGGTATATAGAAAGAAATTACATTTTAAAATATATGAAATAGAAACACAGGTAGTATAAATTGGTAATATAAATCCACAGTGTTACGGTTTTTACTATTTTTTTGATCAAATGAATGCAGCCTTGTTGAGCATAAGAGACATCTTTCAAAAACCTTTTTAAAATCTTACTGAACCCAAACTTTTGAACGGTAGTGTACATGGAAATCCTTAAGAAGTGCGAAGTTCTTCATCATTTCTCACAGGTTAACATTAGAGATCAACCAAAGCATGGCAATTTGATAGCAGAAAGCGCAAAGCTATTTCCCAGGTCAAAATCATCCCAGATTTCCTGGGGCAGAGCTTCCTGTAGGGTCAAGGACATAAATCCCCTGCTATATAGAAACGTGTTCATTTCATTTGTTTAACTCACCTCTATTTATCTACATATGGAAGACACTGACAGAAGTATTGCCTCCTCTTGACCATTCGTCTATCTGTCTTGCTGTGCATCTGTCGGTTAGACTGAGGAGAACACCGTGATGAAGGAGGTGCTGGGGAACATGAAGAACATCAAAGACAAGCGCATGTGCTGGCAAGACGGCCGTCTCTTTGAGGATAAGGAGGACTGGGTTGTGGACAGCTGCACTAAATG
Source organism: Sinocyclocheilus anophthalmus (assembly GCA_018155175.1). NCBI lineage: Eukaryota > Metazoa > Chordata > Actinopteri > Cypriniformes > Cyprinidae > Sinocyclocheilus > Sinocyclocheilus anophthalmus. The sequence goes on along the minus strand of JADLZN010006938.1, from coordinate 535 downwards.
TACCTGTCAGGTAGGAAGAACTGTGACTATTGATGAATGGAAAAGAAAGAGCGAATGACAGTCTGCTTTTCTTCTGACTCTTTATGCTGTCTGGTTTTATGTTGCAGGAATCAAAGATTGTATGCCATCAGATCACATGTCCTCCAGTATCCTGTGCCAGCCCAACTTTTCTGGATGGTGAATGCTGTCCAGTGTGTCTGCGTGAGTAACGATTCTGACACATTGCTGATACTTGGGATGAAAAAAAATTCAGTTCAATTAAATTAATATTTCATAATATTGCTGTTTTTACAGTATTTTTAACCAAATAAATGCAGCCTTGATGAGCATAAGAGGCTTCTTTCAAAAACTAACTAAAAATTTTTTAAAAATCTTACCAACCAAACTTTTGAACGGAAGCTTATACAGGCCAGCTTTGCAGAGGAACTTTTCTCTAATTTTTATTTTCTTTAATAGTACAGAACTGTTATTGTTTTAAAACTGCCTATGTTTGCCAACCACACATTTTTATTATCCCTGAGTAACAAGCATTACT